>CM066227.1:3922708-5298564 GCA_033675125.1 Athetis lepigone
TGTTTAGCATATTATGTTGTATGCCTGTCTTATTCTTTCACCTACAGTCTGTTTAAGTAGAGTAGGAAAGGTATACTCTATGTATGCTATATTTGCCATTTAATCCGACCCGATCCACGAAATCTACAGGAGATTTCCGGACAGACGAGAGAATTATTTTGTTGTAATTCGGCCCGTGTTTCATTGTACCTATGTTTGTTTTTATTTAAAATGGTGCTAATAGAGCAGATTTCGGCACTCATTGATTACGTTGAGTGCCACCAAGAACTGGCGCTTGGCCACTGCAGGCGCATTAATGAAGGACGAAGTTTAAGATGTTGGATGGAGTGCGCCCAAATTCGATTTCGGTGGACTGCCTAAAACGCCGGCTGAGTGGCGCACAGTGAGTACCTTGTTACATATAATGTAGGTATGCATTATAAAAAGAAAGTCACAGAAAGTCCGCAGAATTATAATGCCTTCGGATTCTGAGTCCTACTCGATTCATGAAGGGTGCAAGAGGTAATTTTGACTTTAAAATATTAGTCAAGATAAATGAAATCTATTTTAGCAGGACTCTGTGTATAGCATTTGTTTATAAATGGTTGTAAAGATAAATGATTAAATGAAACTTGTTTATAAAAAGAGCATTATAAAATTTATTCTTCATATTATATACATATTAAAATCTCCTTTTCTTTCACCTTGTTTTCTTCGATGCCATGGACCTGTAACAAAGATTTATATTTTACTTTACCAGAATATTAAGCTGGGTTTACCTTACATACCTGCTAATTTAATTTATGCATTTCTCCACAGTCTGTCAACAAGAGCCTGCTGCAGTGCTCGACCTTCAAGTAGATCCCGGTTCACCCTTCGATGATCTTCATAATTAGGTGCTGCATAATTATTTTCCTGCTTAAATTGAAAGGCTGATTAGTGATTAGATAATATTGTTATTTTATTATAAAAGTAATTTTTTTTCCTCCTGTAATTGAAAGACTGATTAGTGATTAATGCCAATTAAATATTGAAGAACTTTATTGTTGTTTTGTATAAAGACTGATTATGAGACGTAAGAAAGAGTAATAATAATATTTGATGTTGATTGTTAATAATAAATGTTGATTTTTTAACATAGTTGTATTATTTATATATTTCATTGAACATATTCCAAAATAGTGGAATAGAAATTACATACCTGTTGCAAGCGAAGTGCTTCTGCATAAACCTCATCAGGTGGTAATGGGTCCCTTGCTGAGTTGGCAATATTATGCAATATGCAACATGCATTTACTATTTTGCCTGCAGTTATAGGGCTATAATGTAGAGCACGCGCTGCAAGCAAACACCTGAAAAAAATAACAGTTTACTTTTATACAACCCCATTTAACCAAACATCTTAATCTATAAACTTTAATATATCATTAAGACAAACAATTTGTGTATGGTCCAATTTACCTAATTTGTGATACCTATTTTTGAGTATGTTAAACAATTGCCTTAAAATGTTCATTACCTTTTTTTTTTTTTTTTGTTTTTTTTTTTTTTTTTTTGGTGAGTGGGAAAGCATCCAATGACTGCTCCCGTCCTGGGTGCGACGGGAGGGCGTGTCAGACTCTTACTGACTAAAACCCACTCATGTTCCTTCGATTGCCCTTTATGTTCCAGGGTCACGGTAACCACTATAAACATTCCGCAACAAAATGTTCATTACCTGAAACGTGCTTTTAGTACACCAATGCAACGCTCCACTGTATTGCGTGCAGTCACATGTTTCACATAATAATGGTGCTGTGGTGTCCCTTCCACAGTATTGAGAATGGGAGTCATCATAGTTTTTCTTAGTGGATACCCACTATCACCTGAAAATTATAATCATTTTGCCAACAAACACTAACACATGAGTATGATAAAAGAGAATATTTTTGAACAAAAATATTGTAAGTAATACCTAGTAAAAATGTCTGTTCGTTACTATTTTCTGTTATTGTTTTTAAATGATTACTTAGTGGATGACTCTGCCATACTGTGGAATCATGAGTGGAACCTGGGTTGCTTGCATCCACACATAGAATATTCAAATCAGCATCGCAAATCTGTAAATGAATTAAGTATATTTTAATATGTGTAGTCATCATTACAGACATTATATAGTTTATATAGTATACATTTCTACTATCTACCCAATACTTACTATCATAACATTAAGGGAGTGGAAGCCCTTTCTATTATAATAGCGCTCCTCATGTATCTCCGGCCTTATTATTGCCACATGGGTGCCATCAATACCCCCAGGACACCGGAAAATTGAAATTTTTGATAGAATCTGAAACATTTTTAATAACTAAACAATTCTGCTTAGGTACAACAAGCAATGCAAACAAAATAATCAGGATATAATTAACTACTTACTTAGCCTTTAAAATGTTTCTTTCATCACATTGTGTGGGCCATTTAACATATTTATGATACAATTTATTAAGTGCCTCTGTTACTTGATTAATGGCTCTTGACACAGTAATTTGTGAGACATTATGGAGGGCACTCTGTCCAATTAAAGTTTGGTAAGAACCAGATGCATAGAACGCAAGTGCAATGAGAATCTGCAATAACAAATATTATATTAATCGACCTTAGACGACCCACTGATCGACCTATGTGTTTATAGATATATAGAATAATGAAGCAATGTCAAATTCTCACCTTCATTTCTGTCGTAATGCCATCATTTCGACGTCGTTTAGCCATAAGGGAATGAGTTCTTCTATTAACCCCCTTACTGAGTTCTTTCCGAGGCGAAAAGTTTTGACAAATTCCTCCTCGGGAACATCAATAAAGGGGTTAATATTAGTTCTCATCAACCGACGGCTAAACGACGCCTTCTGGACTCCCTGCTTCTTCTTTCTCTATCATCCGCTGCGTCGGCTAGGTCCAGAATCGCAGATCGCAACGAATACATCGCAGTAATGTAATTAATAAGACACTTAATCAAAAACTAGTATTATTGTTCGAACACAACGTGATTCGAGACACACGGCTACCGGCTTAAAAGCAATTACTGCACTATGAAATTCAAATGGTACGTCAATGTTCAAAGGAACTGTCAAAATTTTAGCAGATTACCGAATTCGTCAGTCATTCTAGTGTCATTATGTACGAGATTACCAATTTAGCCATTTTTTTCAATGAAGTGTCAGTGATCGACCTTATCAAAGTCATAATGACGCCATTGTGTTAGTAGATTACCAAACTTGCCAAAATCGACCACTATGATATCAAGATGAAGCCATTCTGACACAATTGTAATAGCAGACTTGGGGCCCAGGATAATTGTTAAGAAATGCCGCCCCAGCAATTCGAGAAGGAAGATTTATTATGATAACAACTTTTATGAGTGCATAGACATGTTATTAATAATGTTTGTAGGTTACAGAAATTTAGAGGGATTATTCTGTATCCCGTCATTTCGCGATAAGTTATGTTTTTGGTTACTGCTCGGCTCCCTTGGTTCGTTGTAATATATGACAATGCCTTTAACATTCCTTAATAAAAGGATGTTTAACGCCAAAGATTTTTTTGAATCGGAAAAGTAATTCTTGAGTTAAGGTCGTTCAAATACTTCATAACTTTTTAGTTAAACCTCTTTGGTATCATTTAAACACAATACTGGTCATATTGAGTCAAAAAAATCAAAACGCCATAAAATTAATCTTTTTATTTTATTTTTCTACTGAATACTATAATGGCTCCCTCTCTAGTTTTTTAAACGCGGAAGGCCTAATATAAAAAAAACTTTTTACAAAAAAAAATAACCGACTTCAAAAAGTAAAAACTTTAAAATAACTTAAATTTCGGAAGTCGGTGTCTTTTCTTCTGCCAGACAATTTGTGTTGCCACCGACTTCCGAAATTTAAGTTATTTTAAAGTTTTTACTTTTTGAAGTCGGTTATTTTTTTTTGTAAAAAGTTTTTTATTTTTTACTTTTTAGTGTCGAGTTAATGTTAGTCCTGTTTAAAATGAGCCCAAACACGACTACTGTGCTATAATTTCAAGGTTTGTACTTTTTCTGATGCTCCTGGCTTCAGCATCAGGTCTCTATGTACTTCGGTGTTCCTCATTAACAGTACGTTTATCCACACATCGAGCCCTTTTCAATGAGCCTAAACACGATATATCTGCTGTTATTTGTCGAGGAGTTAGGTACTCTGCAGACTATCCTGACTGCAGCATCAGGTCATGACTTGATGATCATGAGCCCAAATGTGGCAAATGCCCTATCAAACATCAAAACAATTTACTAAAACAGTCCTTGCCTGTTCGAGTAACTTCTTACTGTTAAGGAGTTGTACCTTCCATCATCAGCTCAGCTGACTGAGATGGTGACAACCATACGCAAATACACAAGATACTTCATAAAATATGCGAAAAACAATAAGTGAGCCTATAAAATTTGAGGGTTGCCTTCGATTTCTCTAAGATCCCATCATCAGATCCTAACTTGGTGACAATGGGACCACCTCAGAACTATCTGCTTTCGAACAAAAAAAGAATTTTGAAAATCCGTTGACAATTGACGGAGTAATCGATGAACAAACATACAAAAAAAAAAAAAAAAAAAAAAACATACAAACAGCCGAACATAGTACCTCCTCCTTTTTGTGAAGTCGGTAATAAAAGAAAACAACCGACCTCTTTGAATAATTCAGTTGAAGTTTGAAGCGTTTGCAAAGACATGATTTTATATAGCAAATTCATTTCACTTTCATCAATCTTTGCTTTGTATACAATGACGCTTACCGGCTACCGCTTCTGTCTATTTGTATGCTTTGAACTACGAAACGGATTTTTATTAATAGATAAAGCGATTGAAGCAAAAAATTTATACTTGAGTCGAGATTTTCTAAGGATTTGAATCACCCAAAGGACGGATCGTTAATTATTATTGTCATAAATTTTTAATTTCCAATTGTTGTAACACTTCATTATTTAGATCGAATTTGACAACTCAGTACATTCATTTGAATTTCGAATTCGAATTTAATATTTAAGTGCATTGTTCTTCACTAAAACCCACTAAGGTGAAAAATGAGGTTTTCGTTGGCGAAGAGCCAGCATTCTGTCATTTCATAGCTTAGTATTACGGCGTTTGAACTTTATTCGTTAACACATTCACCGGGTCAAGCTTTTTTATGGTTCCTTATCCAATTACTCAGATTTTGCTGTTCGTCTGTCTGTCTGTCTATCTGTCACCAAGCTGTGTCTCATGAACCGTGATAGCTAGACAACTGGAACTCTTGAAAGAAATACTAAAAAAAAACAAATAAAATAAATATTTAATGGCGCTCCCACACAACAAACGGTTTTTTTTGCCAATAGTTTTTTTTCTTTGGTGATTGGGAAATCATCAAATGACTGCCCCCGTCCTGGGTGCGGCGGGAGGGCGTGTCAGACTTTTACTGACTAAAACCCACTCATGTTCCTTCGGTTGCCCTTTATGTTCCGGGGTCACGGTAACTATTATAAACATTCCGCAACCCCGGCAGGCGTTGGCCCTGTTGGGCCCCTTCCTGTGCTGACTTCTCTTTGAGGCGCGCGTGAAACACTAACGCGCCGTCGTCGCAGGCCTGGTCCTAGCCGGGCGGCGAGCTACCCATCGCTCGCCATCCGCAGAACCGCACCTACGGTGGCCGGTAGTCGTCTTGCGACTCTCGACGTCTTCGCCTGGGTTCGCCTTAGTCCGGGGCGAGACGCTCGTCGTTGCCTCTCGCGCGCCGCCGCTTCCTTCACTAGCATAACTGCTAAAATCCCAACCCTCTTCTTTTTGTCAATAGTCACACAAAACACTTCGTGCTGAAGTAATCTCGCCTAAGACTAAAACCAAAACTAGTTTGAACTGCATAAAATAACTATTTTATCTCACCCAATATATATACACTAGAACCTTGATTATCAAACGATCTAATCTTTAAAATTTAACATAACCTATTTACCTTCCGACGACCAAGCGACAGCCGGCTGTCTTTCTATTGTGTCTCAAATCACTTTTGTTCGAAGGTCTACGTTCAATTCCATATCTACGACTTTTCATCTGAATAAACATGAAAACGTCTTTCAGGATCAACGGTGTCCTGCTACTATTAATACCAGTGAACGTTCTATGCTCACTGATCGTGAGCTCGATCTTGCTAACCCCTCGAAGCTCACGCTTGACTGGTCCAAACAGGTTTTAGTCATAATGGGGTTAATAGTTCAATGTTTTCTTTTTTCAAGTTGTTTTTATGTAGTGTAGGGTATAATACAGCATAGCCCTTTTATTTTTTCTAGCCTTTACCTTTTTTTAACCACACTCCTGCCTTGCTGACATGATCAAGGACCTTAGAAATAAGTTATAATGCTTTTATAATCGTGTTTTAATTATGTTTAAAGGCAATTTAATAATGTGCATTTTTTACCTTAATGATTTCTGAACCTGATTTGAAAAAGATTTATGTGGTCGGTTGAAACTGCAAGCTAATAGGGAGGCGTCTAGATTTTCCTCTTGTTGTTACTCAGGTTGGCGTTAGGACCATCTATCTGCTCTGAGTGCCTTCTTGGTTCTTCACCATCCATTGCCTGTGTCTTTGTGTGTATGTTATTCTGTGGTTTTTTATGGACTTAAGCTGAATAGTCCATGAGATGGCTTTTCTTATTCTTAAGACGCGGACGCTGAACGCGCCCGAACTCACGAACTGTATAAGTGTGACCAAAATTGGTCAGCGAAACGTGAATGGAGTTGAATAAGTGTGTGTAATCAATTCGTGCATCAGAAAATACCTAAAGCCCTTGGTACCGGTTGTCATTCATATATCTTTGACACTAAATTCTTGGGTAAACCGGTCAAGTGAGAGTTGCGATCAGATGACCGTGTGTGAGTTGTCCTAAGATATTTATTTATTTATTTATTTAATTAATGGGTAGTTAGAAGCTTGATAGTCTGACAATCAGTCTAACCATAGGGGATTTGGTACATTTACGTCAAAGTTTTTATTTCGCGTTCGCCAGTTACACGCTCCTGTAACTAAACTATAAAGCTTTTGGGAATGGGGAATTGTCTTCCATGAAGTATAAAATACCACACAATTTTATAAAACTCTTAAAAACTTGAAACATGACCCTCTTTTAATATTTCCGTAGCGAAACAAAATAACGAGCTATAAAGTTTAAAGGGTAGAAAGATTCTACGTACTAAATTCTTGGGTGAACCGGTCAAGTGAGAATAGTACTTATAAACATGGGATTCCGTACTACAACCACCATACAAAATTAAGATCAAGTAAAAAATGACGAAAAAGTTATGTTCCTTGAATGGGATTACTATTTAGTTTTTGTCTTTACGGTGTTTGCACTATTTGTTGTTTTCGACCACTTTTGTAATTATACTTTTGTTATTTAATCATAATTACTTTCAATCAGATTGAAAAAGATAAGATTACTTTTTATCAAATACAATATAATTAATTAGGTACAGTTTTAGTAATCAAAATTACATGATAATATTTTGCCAATTTTTGGTTGCTATGGCGACAATATAATTCACTTATACACACATACACTCTTTTATATTATGAATTCTTTACCAATTGCAATTCATGAGAAACGCATTAATAATTGAAAAAAACAACAAATTAACTCGCTGACAGAGGCACTAACAGAGAAAAAGGTTCGAACGAATCTACGCAATATTTAGGTAACGAACAGGAATTGGTACTTCAAGAAACTGCTATCGATACCTAATTGGGTTTATTTATGCATAAGAAGGTATTGAATCTTTTGAAAGGTAGCGTTTTCCTTTCATCCCCCCTTTGAAGCGACCCCTGGCGGATTTGCTAGGGTTGAATTAATTAGGCGGCTCAAATTTCCATTCAAAATGTTGCGGTGAATTTTGGGGGTTTTCCAAGTATTTTGATAGTTTATTTATCGGAAATCAAAAATGGTGGAAGCCTTGTCTGGTGAAGGTGGACGTCTGTCTTTTTTATGCATGGGAAATAATCAAGTGGAAGGGAGTGTCAGACTTTTACTGACTAAAACCCACTCTTGTTCCTTCGGTTGCCCTTTATATTCTGGGGCCGCGGTAACTATTAGAACTATTCCGCAACCCGTGAACGTCTTACCTTGTATTAGTCTTTCATACCGCTAATAACATTTCGTGTTTGGATTTCTTTTTGTTTTAATTGATAGTTTGTTTAAGTATTTATTAAATTCTTTTTTTTTTAATATATTCGAAATTCTAGAAATACCTGTTTAATGATAGTAATACATGAAAATAATTGACTCAGCTGTCTTTAAACAAAAGAATTATTTAATAGTCGCTGATATGAATATTATTCATCGACTATACATATACCGACCTCATTTACTATAATTCACCTCATACACTATAAAAAACTTGGATTTTAACTAAGTTTTATCCAACGAAGTCAAAACTTCTTTTTTAAAAAAAAACTATTTTTGTTTTTTTTAGTCTTATATCTCCTTAAGAAAAAATTAAAGATCAAAGTAGAGATATTAAAAGAAGTAGTATTTTTTTTTTATTTCCGGATGGTTAGGTTTTATTACAACAAACAAACTAAAATATCTGAAGGTAAATATAAATGAATTCTTATTTCCCTTGGTCACGTCAATCGTTCCGAAGCTATTAAAAACTTCAGATCGATTTAATCATTTCATTCAATCAATGTTTTTAATGTTTTCAACCACTTGTTTGTCTATTAACTTGTGAAACATTTTGTTCTTAAAGGAAAAAAAAGAAAAATGTGCAAAAAAAATGAGAAAGTTCAGAAAACTTAACGATTACTATCAAATATTAACTTTCAAAGATTAATTGGAAACTTATGAAAACAGCTATTAAGTATATAAAAACAATACATAACGAAGTCAAATTGTTGCCATAGAACAACCAAGGTCATCGTAGTATATAACAAAGTACCTAGCTTTTCGCTGTATGTCCCTATGTACGTATGCTTTAGGTCTTTAAAACTTCGCAACGGGTTTTGGTGCGCTTTTTTTGTAAGATAGAGTGATTCAAGAATTAGTATTATTCCATTTATTTCATTTAAATACATATAAATTACATTTTTAAATATTGTTATAAAAATAATAAAAACATTTAAAAATATAAAAAATAGTAGCCCACCGGCATCGGGAACAGGGTCCAAGCTACCGATGGTCAGAGCTCCAGAGAGAGGAATCGCCGGACAATGCGCGCCGTGTCCAGGAGTACCGCCTTCTGCATCAGGCCCTTAATCCAGCTGCCTAGCGAGAGCCTCCTTAGGTGTAGATCGAGGCTCTTAGCTATTATGCCATTGGCCGTCACGACTATCGGCACAATGACTGCTGAATCTACGTCCCACATGTCGACAACCTCGCGAGCCAAGTCAAGGTATTTGGACTGCTTATCCTTCTCGGCTTTAACGAGGTTCTCGTCATGTGGAACGGCTATGTCAACAATCATTGCCCGACGCTCTAATCGATCTATTACCACAATGTCAGGCTTATTGGCAACAATAGTCCTGTCTGTGATAATAGATCGATCCCAGTACAGTGTGATATGGCTATTCTCAAGAACTGGGTCGGGCACATACCTGTAGTACGGTACCTCCGATTCCACAAGACTGTATTTCAAGGCAAGTTGCTGATGAATAATCCTAGCTACAAGATTGTGTCTGTGCAAATAGTCTCCGTTAGCCAGACTAGAACACCCAGAAACAATGTGACGGATTGATTCCCCGGACGGTGGCATGCCCGACATATGTCAACCGTGCCGTCCTTCACAATGTATTTCCGGTAGTTGTTCGTCATCATAACTTCGTCCATTATCGCACAGACAAAACCTTCGGTTTCCCCGAAGAGGTCACCGAAACGTAGCCAGGATACGGACGCCAAGAAATCTACATCGGGCCCATGTAAGACTCGATAAAAGCGTCCGTGGAGCTCCTTGCTCTGCCATACCGTCCTGCGGTCAGTTGTATCCAATACCACAGGTTTGCGCCAGTTCTCGTTTGCTAAAGAGAGCGGGGTGAGGCCCTTATCTACTGAAACAACATCCCGATGCATCCCCACGTCGGCTTTTAAGAAATACTCCCTGAGACTGCATATCTCACGGTTGTGCAGGGTTTTAGCATTCAAAAAGCCTCGACCACCACACTTCCGCGGGATATACAGTCTCATTACCGATGACCGTGGGTGATGCATCCGATTTGCGGTCAATAGACTGCGGACCCTTCTATCCAGGGCGTCCAATTCAGTCTGAGTCCATTTGAGTATGCCGAAAGAGTACATCAAAACCGGCATGACCCAACCGTTGAAGGCGCGCACCTTATTTCCGCCTGATAAAACACTATTTAGTACTTTATTCAGGCGGCCAAAGAAGCGCTCCCTCAACGCCTGTTTCATGTCGGCAGCATTGATGCCTAACGCTTCCGACATACCCAAATATTTGTAAGTTTCGGTTGAGGAGAGGGACCTAAGGTGTATGGAGTCCGAGAGTTGGGTCCCCTCGGATTCCACAATCTCCCCTCGCTTTACATGCATGACTGCACATTTGTCCACACCAAATTCCATTCTGATGGCGCTACTGAAAGTTTCTGTTACCTTCAGTAGCTTCATCAGTTGCAAATCGGTGGGGGCAAAGAGTTTCAGATCATCCATGTAAAGGAGATGAGATATGACCTGGCCGCCTCTTCGCAACCGATAGCCTAACCCTGAACCCTCCAACAATGTGCTTAAAGGATTCAGGGCCAAACAGAACCACAGCGGACTCAGACTATCGCCCTGAAATATACCTCGCTCGATCTTTATAGGTTCGCCGTTCTCTCGAATCTGTCGACATCCTGGATAGTGAAAGACCGTCCTCCATTGCCCCATACACGACATCAAGAAGGTGCGCAGAGTTGCATCTACTTTGTACAACTCCAGCACCCTCATGAGCCATGTATGTGGCACCGAGTCGTAGGCCTTCTTATAATCTATCGAACATGTCGACAGGTTCTTTCGAGAACGACGAACCTGCTGACTGATAGCCATATCAATGAGGAGTAGCTCCTTAGTACCACGAGACCCTTCCCTACATCCATTTTGAGAGACAGACATAATAGAATTATTATTAATATGATTATTAATTTTTGCTCTCAAAATGGATGTAAGAACTTTATAGACCGTGGGAAGACAAGTTATTGGTCTATAATTCTTGGGTTCCGTGGTACTACCTGTTTTATGGAGCAGGTGGGTGACTCCAGTGGTTAAGAATTGAGGTAACGATCCAGACTCTAAGGCTGATTGAAACTAGGATGCCAAGCGAACATGTGATTTTACGAACCATTTTATCCAAAAATTGTGCAGCCCGTCCGGCCCTGGAGACTTCCAATTAGGTAACGGACGAACTGCACAAGCTACATCTTGGGGGCTGATGGTAATAGCCCCCATTTCTGGTATTATATCACATGCTCGCTCAACCTTATATTATTATTATTATATGTATTAATAGATGTATATTATTACAAAGATAATCCAGGATTTTCAAAGATTTGTAACACCGTACGAAGCTAGGGCAGGTCGCTGGTTGTTAAGGTAATTTGATATAACCGCCTGAAGCGGTCTCTGGCCCATATTCATACTACTGTAATATGAAGCTTATGTAAGCTCTCGGCTATTAAAGCACATAAGTAACTCTCTCATGTCCATAAACGTAAACTTCTAAGCTCATATAAATATCATGTTGGTACATTACAACGAGATCGAATAGCTTCGCAGTAGGGTTACAGAGATTGGAAGTATTGTGCACTTGTTGCGGAATGTTTATAATAGTTACCGTGACCCTGGAACATAAAGAGCAATCGAAGGAACATGAGTGGGTTTTAGTCAGTAATAGTCTGACACGCCCTCCCGTCGCACCCAGGACGGGAGCAGTCATTGGATGATTTCCCACTCACCAAAAAAAAAAAAAAAGTATTGTGCACATAAACTTTTTTTTATGAAACACTTAAAACAGCATAAAAATCTGTTTAGTAGTTTTAGTTTTTTCGTGATTATAAAGATAGCAGGGCGAGGGATTTTGTTTTATATTTGTTTTATTAAGAACACTCATGAACTGTGAAAGTGTCAGTCGGTTTGTAAGAAAGTAGAAGCTAGTTGCTTGTTCCAAAACGTAGATCTCTATGGAGGAAAACAAGCAAAAAAACTCCATGAACTCATGCACACTATGTGCGGCTGACAATTTAATTGGACTGACAAGCGTGTTAACGTGCATATTGGTATTATGTATTTCAATAGCGTGGTTTACATTAGGGCGACCCGATAAAACTATCGAATACGACTCTTTTACAGGACGGCAAAACCCGACAGCCGGTCAACGACGAAAATGTCAACCAACTCTAATGTGAACTAACTCTTAATCAAAAAATGGAATAACTTAATTTCTCGCCCAGCGCGAAATTAGGCAAGTACCAATGGGATTTTTTCAATTCAAATATTTCTAGGAAAGCACGTAAGGCCTTTGGTTCCAGTTGTCGTTTGTAGACCTTTGATTGTCTTTACGTTAGATGCAGAAAGCCTGACAAACAGTGTAACCACGGAAAACTGTGTTAGCCTCTAATTGGGATGCATTGATATTCAGGTGCATCCGCCTAGTTGAAAGCCGACCCTAACATAGTAATCATAAAGATGAAATTACAACGCGATACTTTTTACATCCCTAATTGCTTTTATGAATGTGGGATGTTATATTTTACATATAAAAGAAAACAAAGCTCTGTTTGTTTGTGCGGGATTAACTTTGAAGTGAACCAATGTTGTTTTTGATTTTCTTTTTATGCATGGCAGATTATAATGGGGTCTATTATTTAATAAATAATGTACTCTACGTCTGCCAAAGCCGTAATGTTTGGTGTTTTAAAATATTGGTTTTATTTTAAGGTTTTGTGTGTGTAAAACCGATATTAGATAACAACCTATAGACCGTCGAATTAATAATAATCATGAAAAATACGTACACAGCATTCGTGAATCGTGGCATTTATCACACATTCTTAACTTAGCGCTGGTTTTTCAATCATCAGTTTACTTTTCTATCTGTCTGAGGAATAAATATGACAGTTAACAAAAACATACTCTTCAGATAAAAGTTATCTGGCGATTGAAAAATTGGCCCTAATAATAATTTTCAAAAACGAATAAAAAATCCAGACAAACTTCACTTGTTTTAAAAGATTCGAAGCTGACATGTAGCATAAGTTTAAAAATGGCCGCTAACTCTCTTTGACAGCAACTTTTAAAATGTCACTCACGCGCCATGTTGAATTTTAATCAATGGTATACGTGGAGTAACTCTTGTAGGCACAGGTATTGATTAAAATTAAATAATTATGAGCAGCTGTGCGACTGAAATAAATTGTTTTATTATTGATCAATTGTTTCAAGAGGGCATGAGGTGGCAATGTGGCATGGTTATATTAATATTTATATTGATGGATTATTAGACTGGTAGCGGTGATAATTAGGCGCATGGAAAAGGTTAAGGAAAATTTATTATTCATGCCCAGTGTTAATGATTTATTTCAATTTATAGTCGAGCTTTCTCAGCGGCTTTGCTCGTGTGGATGTTGTGGACTCTATCTCTTATTTTATGCTAAGGTGGGAATTTCCAAAAATTTTGATACTTTTCACAAAGAATATGCCCCTCATGTTTCATATATTGGAAAAGAGAGAGAAAATATTACTTTAACTTCTCGATAAAATCGAAACCCGAAAACATGTAAGAATTTACCTTACAGGTAAACCTAGAGACATTAACAATACCAAATTATAAACCTTAGGTTTATTTTTATATCTTTCTAAATTTCGTGTAAGCGTCAATTCACACGTACCACAACCACACCACGTCGCAGCGACAAAATGTGGTCAAGATGTGGTTACGATGTGAATAGTGTCGCAGCGGCTTTTTGCAGCTGCGTTGTGGTAGCCACAAAATGTCGATGTGGTTGCGTTGTCGCTGTCGTTGCGATGTGGTAACCACGTGGCCATGTGCAGTTATACTCTGGCTTTCGTAGAGGAAACACGGCTTGACTGAACGTAGTCATGGAGGAAAGATTGTTGTTGCTATCCTTGTTATGGCTTTTATTAATAAGAACGTCATGTCGTGGCGATGTGGGCATGTGGCCGCGCTGACGCCGCGCTGCCGCCGCGTGGTCGTCGAGATGTGGTTGCGATGTAGTCATATTACACAGGTGGTCGATAACAACCACAAAATGTGGTGCGTGTGAATTGTAATATTCATTTTCAATACAAAATTTACGCCCGACCACATCGCGTCGTTGTGGTGTGGTTGTCGCTGTGGTGTGGTTGTGGTACGTGTGAATTGAGCCTAAGTTTAGCTAAATACCTATAATATTCTCCAATTTCCGACCTAACTTTTCAATAATTCAGTCGAACCTTCGTCTGAGTAACTGTAATCTGCCATCTAACCCTGACTTGGCAGTCGTCCCGTTATCTAACAACGACCACTAATAATCCTAATTATAATACCTAACACTGATTGGTGTCAAATGGTGGCGCCAATTTTTATGACCGATTTGGCCTAAATCCTACGGGTCCGTTCGTAAAATGCGCTGTCACACACACAAAAAAAACACAAAAGTTAATTAATTTCGTAGATTCGAAGCATACGACATTTATTATGAGAGTTAAGCTGAAAAACACCCGAAATCAAAATAAATATGTTAACAAGTTTAATTGATTTTATCAGGTATCGTATATAAATAAATAAATATTTACGAGTTTTATAGCAACGTCTTTCAGGACGTTGCTATAAAACTTTAAATTTTGCAATTTTAAAAACACACCTTGAGATTTCACCCAGGCTTAAACAATATAGCATAGTAAGCCTGGTGTCCAGTCCATTATACTAGGTGTATTTTTGATCTTGCACAAACCACTAGGAGATGATTCGACTCATAAAAACAAACAACTTTTATTATAAAACCAACTCTGCAACCTCAAAAAAATATCAGCTGTTTCATACATTATGGTCGGGAGGGCATTGAACTTTTGTTAGAATCAGCTGATATTTTTTTCGCAATTTCAGTGTTGGTTCCATAGTAAAAGTGGTTTGTTTTCAAGGGTAGAATCATCTCCAAGCGGGTTGTGCAAGACCAAAAAGACACCCAGCATAGGAGATGCAATATTGGTGTCAAAGTACAAACTCGATCCTCACACGAGATATAGGCCAATATTTCATCGATGGTACACCGATACCTATTAATATCTATCAAGTAGCCGACGCAGTCAGCCGAGAGATCTGCAATCCAATTAAAACCTCCGTCCAACCTAGCCTTGATAGTGGTAGGCTGTTTGCTGATGTTGACATGCTGGATGATTTACTTATTTGTATAAAAACATGTCGTGCCAAGGACTCAGTTTTACGTCCTTATTTTCACTTACGTACAAAAAAGGAAATCCCTCCGGCGCGTCTGTTTGTTTGTTCGCAAAAATCAAAAATTTTAGGATGAATTTTCATGATGTTTTCACCAATACATAGACTTTTTCATGAGGAAGGTTTTGGAATTCAACGGCTTGGAGAATTTCAAAACATTGTAACAAGTCGTACAAAGCTGTAACGGGACGCTACTTAGTTATAAATTAAAATACCAGCATTTATTTATTTAATACTTCGGTCAAATATTAATTGATAATTCCGGTCTCTTCACGATTTTTTCATTATTGCGGGCTTATTTTCATTGTTTGCTACGATATCTTCACTGTGACTTCAATGGATGCGGATCTTTCTAATCCGCACATTACCTACGCAATACCTAGGTACGTTTTGTTTTTTCGCGTTTCGAAACCGCTTGTCTAATAAAACACGTTGGCAATAAACCTTGCCAAATTGTTTCATTCAGAAATAAATTCTGCTGGTAACTTTCAAACTGGTTTATCATCTAGCCTTTATCCTGGTATTTTACCTGGGGTCAACAGGTTTTCCTCTTCCAAGTCCTGTATGTCATGCTATCAGTTACTCTTTCTCCTTTATGACACAATCCATCCCTCTTTAAGGGCCTACGCACACTTATTTTGACGGGCCTGTTGGTCTAGTGGTCAGTGACCATGACTGCTAAGCCAGAGGTCGTGGGTTCGATTCCCACCCAGGACAAACTTTGTGTGATGAGCAGAATTGTTTGTTCTGTGTCTGGGTGTTATTTATCTTTAATATGTATGTATTTAAAAATTATATAAGTATGTATATCAGTTGTCTGATTACCATAACACAATCCCTGCTTAGCTTGGGATCAGATGGCCGTGTGTAAGATGTCCCAGGATATTTATTTATTATTATTTATTTATTCAGCTCCATTCGCGTTTCACTAAACCATTTTGGTCACTCATACAGTTCTACTTCTATCAGCCGCAACAAATTCAACGTCGTAAGATTGAGAAAGCCTAAAAATTAAGGGACTCCGCACATTGTTCAGCTCTATTCAGCTCATGCCCATAGAATACAACGATTTTTTACAAAATCTGAACAGACGAAACGACGCTGAAAGCAGTCTCTTACTCCTTTCTCCTTCATATCAATCTACTAGCTTCATTTTTCTGACAGACTGACACCTTGACGATTCAAAAGTACCTGTAAATGGTTTATTTGAATAAAATAGTTTTGAGCTTAAGTTTGAGTTTGAATCTTTACGAAATCCATGATTCTTGTCTGCTGCCTTTCTCTCTTTCTCCATTATTCCATATTCATATTCATGTCTCTCTTAGACACATGTCACCAAGGCAAATGATTTCCTTTATAGCTTTTCAGTTGTGGTTTCATTTTCAGAACTTCTCTATCATTAACTCTTCTTTCATTTCACCTCTTTCTTACAAGAACAGAGTTTTACCCTACAGCGGGACAATAACTGGCAGAAAATGATGGTTGATTTTTCTTAGATTACTGTTAAATATAGGATAGCGTTCATAAGAGTAATTTCTTCATCCGATATGAATCACGTATTCCATAAAAAATAAAATTTACTGTACAAAACAGCTTCCGAGATAAAACGGCAGAATGAATAGGTCCCGGTGTTTACGCGCCAATCTCCTTATTTTACGTGATATAATTCTTCATTTTGTGTTCCGCCATATTTCTTTTTGTTGTCACTTCGAGCCCTTGCGGAACTCGCTTGACTCACGAACGATTAAATGGTGGCTTGAAAAGTTATGGAAAGGAACTAACTATAAAACACTTATTCCGTATTCGTTGGGACCATAAATCAATCATTTTAATTGACAAGCTGAAAATTTAGACTATCTACACTAAAGAACTAAAGTTTTTTTTTGGTTTGATGCGATAATCTTTGAGGCTAGAGACCAAATTAAAATCAATTTAAGTTCATTTATTGATTTTTTTATTAGTGGTCGCTTAGTAGCGAAGTTGACACTTAGCTATAATCACTGACTAAATTAGAGAGTGAGTAGTCTGTGAACACAGTTTTACTAAAATACAGAGTAAGAAATCTTTGAGTGAAAACTTCTCAATTTGATTACAGTATTTTACCATAAACGAGAGACTAGGCTAGACCTTTATGTTAAACAAAGACTTTAAGCCTTTACCACCACACAGGTACGGTCGATAAGGGTCGCATACTTTATTGTGATATCTCATATAGCTGTAAGCCAGCCTTTATCTAAGATTCGAAAATGGGAACCAAGTTTTTACCCGACTAGCGAAAAGTAGGGTACTATTTTTGGTAAACGATTCGATATAAATTAAAAACCATATTCTCAGAACTTGTCCCATAATCAAATTATTGCATGGTTTTACACAACAACTATCCGTATTCTTTCCTACAAAGGCACAAACCAAACAATGATAAACAATTTTTCCATTCATTCCAACAACGTGAAATGAAAATGTGAAAGTTATATAAACCGTGAAACGATTCGTGAAACTAGTTTCATCTGGTTTTCAGCACAATATTACTGCGTTGTACTCGTTTGAAGTATTTTTAGTGTTTCGTACATTGAACTTTTTGTTATTGTCGAGTTTACACTCAGTTTTGAGCGATTAAAGGATTATTGATAATGGAATTTCAGTTTCACGTAACAAATAACTTGAGACAAATCGTAACAAATACATGAGATTGTAGGTTCACTACCTGCCTAGTACTTGTGTCATGTGGAGTGCAATAAAGTATTCAGTCATTAGTCATTTATTCATTAACAATAAATTGTATCTGAATTTACAAACACATTAAATAAACAACATGCAAATACATACAAATTCATATCATAACATTTGATTTACTTTACAGGTCACTAATAGTATATAAACACTTGCTTAATAGAAATCTTTTCAGCTGTTTTTTAAAGGATCTGGAGTATATAGCGTTTTTTAAATCCAAAGGCAATTTGTTAAATAATATAACCGATTGGTATCTGGGACAGTGTTTCACAATATTTAAGTTAGGCTGTATTTTATAAAGTTTAATATCTTGCCTACGCGTGCCTTCTCTAATCTCTCGTTCTTCCGCAGTCTCATATTCGTGTATATACTTGGCCATATTGGTTAGAAGCACAAATACATAAATACTCGGTACTGTAAGTATATCTAATTTAGTAAAGTATTCACGGCAACTCTCTCTTTGCGAAACATGAACTAAAGTGCGAATTGCGAATTGTGAAAAAAAAATGAATATTGAGTATTGAGTACTTATAAATTGGGTTTTTGATTCATATGTACTGTCTATGTTTAGTCTTTGTCTTTTAAAGCTCATTAAGCAATGGCTTTATGTGATTTCAAGGCAAACTACTACTGGAATCAATGAGATTCAGTGGTCATTCGAATATCAAAGCTAAAGAGTCTGACCGTTAGTTTAACCAGAGGGTATAGTGTCCCTGCCGGGGTTGCGGAATGTTTATAATAGTTACCGTGACCCTGGAACATAAAGGGCAATCGAAGGAACATGAGTGGGTTTTAGTCAGTAAGAGTCTGACACGCCCTCCCGTCGCACCCAGGACGGGAGCAGTCATTGGATGATTTCCCACTCACCAAAAAAAAAAAAAAAAGTTATCCAGTAACTGAGTTGTCTAGTAGGCCGTCGTCGCTTCAAGTAAGGTCGGTTCGATTGGAAGCCAAACCTGACATAGTTGGGAAAACTACGCAATCGAAGACTAACTTAGATAAGAAGTAGTTAATAGGGACACAAGCATCCCTCAAACAAAAAAAAAAACAAACAGACAGACATCTGTCTATTCAGTTTTCATTAATTTATATATAATAATATGTATGTATTTATAAATTAAATAAGTATGTTTATCAGTTGTCTGGTTACCATAGTACAAGCTCTGCTTAGTTTGGGATCAGATGACCGTGTGTGAGTTGCCCTCGGATATTTATTTATTTATCGGGGGGCACGGTCGTGCACCCGCCAAGACAAGCAAGCGAAGCGCAAGGGCACTACCTACCTTTTCTCGAAGTGTTTCGTCTTTTTTTATTTTTTTATTTATTTTATAAATCACTGAACCTATTTTAATGCAATAGTTAGGCACTGTAAAACGACATTCAGAGTTACTATCACGGTAAGCCCAGGTTTCCTTATAATGTGTTATGTCAGTGAAATCCAAGATAAACCAGAATACGCATGTATTTTTGAACAAATCCGACAGTTCCTTAAGCCGTTTGTAAGCCCAACAAACAGCTCACAACGTAGTCAGCTTAAAGTATTAGATGAAGGTTTAAAACCTGTAAACCTGCTATGGAAAGATTGTAGAAAAATATTTTTATACATCCATAAAATCGGCTAATGTTAATCGTTCTCGTACACGAAGAATTTCGTACTACAATATTAAGAGATACAGATAAGAAGATGTAGTGAAACACAACGAAAAAATTTGCTTTCAAATCTTTACACACTGAAAATTTTAACTGTCTACCTCTTTAAATGTGTCTAAGGTGTTAAGAGATGGCTTTAGAATCCATTAAAAAAATATTATTTGTTGTTGTTGTTGTTATAGTCGCAATATAAATACACACTGAAAATTTTGACTTACCTCTCTATACAGGGTGGAAAGTTTCAATGTACCCTGGAGGAAAACTATCTTAGGCCCGTATTAATAGACGTCACTCAAGTCCGAGACGCTCTCAAGTCTCTTGCTGTCCTTGTCATTCTAAAGGGAAAAAATGAGGACAGCAATAAACTTGAGAGCGTCTCAGATTTGAGTGACGTCTATTAATACGGGCCTATATTCGTTGAGATACATTATTTTACTTATAGGAAACATTTCTTCATTTTTAAAAAGAAACAAAACTGCATTCTAAGGTTTTTGAAAACTCGCTTACCACTGTCGGGTATCGAACCGGCTAAAATCCAAAAAAGTAACACTTTGTATTTTTATGACATCAAACGTTAGGGTCATTTATAAGGACCAAATCTCTCTAACAAACATAGGTAATGAGTGAGACAAGCGAATTTTCGAAAATCTATAATGCAGTTCTGTTTCTTTTTAAAAATAAAGGAATGTTTCCAATAAGTAAAATAATTTATCTTGACGATTTGAGGTAGTTTTCATCCAGGGCCAATTGAAACTTTCCACCCTGTATAGTGTTTGCAATAATTAAATTCTATAAAGCCTTATTTTACTCTAAAACAAAAAAAAAAGAACTTTTTATTCCAAAACCCGCAGATAATGTTAAGTAATCTTAAAGTACTAAATCCTAGTCATTGCCTTTTCTCACGCAGTGAATAACAGCTTAGAATTTAGTGAAAAGCTTCTTATTAATTATGAGTTTGCACATCATAACGATGCGGTGAAGAGGCAAGCGGCGTGGCTTAGCCTTGTCGCGCAACGTCCGCACGCCACAGCCACAAACCGCGGCCACAGAGCGAATTAGTTTTCATACAGTCTTTGCTGGGTGGGAAAAGATACGTCACTCTTTAGTCAACAATGCATTATGCTGGTCAAACTAAGTGACACAGTATAAAAAAAAAACGATTTTTTTTATAATCAATGTTGCATTGCAACGAGCGATGTAAGGTAGCGTGAATTAGTGACCTACACATAAACACATGTTTTTATTCATTATAACAAACATCTTTTCCAAGGAAACTATTTATGATTATAAAAAATACTAACAACGTATTATAAGTTCGTCTTAAATCAAAGTATCTCTTTTGACTTATCTTAGTTCCGTCTTATAGAAGTGGAAAAAAAAACAGAAATAGATATAAAAAGAATATGCAAATTCAACTACTTAACACATAGATAACGTATTAATAGAAAGTAATTATAGTACTAATCGAATCGCGAACGACGAACGAAGCAGTCTGTCAACATTTCGTTGCAATGAAGCTGATATGATGGATGGAGACCCCCACCGCGTTGCAAAGCAATCCGCGTTCGTCGGGTAATGTGACCATTTTTCCAACGATTGTCATAGGGGCCATAATAAATTGGGACATGTTGCGAGACAAGGTCGCACCGTCGGGTCTAGAGCTACCAAACGAGAACACCAAACAAAAGAGATGACGGCAAGCCGAGTTTAAAATTTAATTAAGGGGCAAACTGTTGTAACATTTATATTTTACTTAACTATTAAATTCTCCTTATCAACAAGATGATCTAAACTGTTACGAAAACCAAAAATCTTAATCTAGTATTATGTTTTTTTGTTATGTTATACCAGAGTTCGTGGGGTGGGGACCTGGTGATCTGTAATACAGGTTTATACCTACTAGGTGTATTTTTGGTATTGCTCAACCCGCTAGGAGATGATTCTACTCATAAAAACAAACAACTTTTATTATGGAGCCAAATCTGAAATCGCGAAAAAAATATCAGCTGTTACTAACAAAAGTTCAATGCCCTCCGACCATAATGTTAGAAACAGCTGATATTTTTTTCGCGATTTCAGAGTTGGTTCCATAATAAAAGTTGTTTGTTTTCATGAGTAGAATCATCTCCTAGCAGGTTGAGCAATACCAAAAATACACCTTGTATAATAGACACCAGCTCTTCACAAACATTTGACTGTGATAATATGTCCTCTGAATTTGTATGTAATGTTCTAACGTAATTTTAGGGTCTCGTTTTTGTGAGGAGAAACAAAGAAAGATTTATTATTATTATTTATTATTAAAATAAGGTGACGTGACGTGCGGTGGACACGCGGCTATAGTAAATGTATGTATCGCCACTTCGGCGCCCTCATCTCGTTCTCGTTGACGTTACGGTGACGGTGGCGGTGGACAAACGGTCTTAGGTTGTCACTTCCACAATTGACATCAATAAGTTTACAGATGCTTTACGTTGTATAAGAAAGAGAGAGGCATACCTGCCCCCCTAGACAAGTGGCATTGTAGAATAGATAGAGAAAACAAATAGATTGTCAAATGTATGGAAATGTCAAATTATTTTAATAATTCGAAAGCTTATGTCAATTCCATACATTTGACAATCTAAGTATTCTATTCTACCACCTATTTTAAAATGCCACTTGTCTAGGCCTTCTGGTGTTCGAATGAAATATGGTGTATAGAGCTCGATACATATTTCTCGTTGCCAACATTCGGTTCTAAAGTTTGTGATGGACATTATAGACATCGGTGAAAGAAAACATCTTGAAGAAACCTGGACTTGCAGTGATTATGAGTCCAAAGTCGTCTAACTGCCTTGAGCAAGCGTGGCCGCGTGGTGTTTCCTAGTCAAAATACACTCCACACAACACATATTTCGTTGGTGGCGCGACCCGATTTGCACAACCAGGTGCTTTAGTCTACTGTAGCAAAAGCGGTTCAATGATCGTTTTTTGACCTGTAGCGTCAAACTTTTGACACATTTCTCATACAAAAATTGTCAAAGTTGTCAAATATCCGGTCAATGACTGATCATTGAGACACGATGCAATAGCAGACAGCCCCTGGTGATGTCTTAATGGGGTATGGCCCTAAAGTAATCTAAAACCAAAATAATTCATAAACGTCACGTATGAAGTAAAAATACCAATAAACAAAACAAGGAACACCGAAACATTTTGTAGGAAAAATAAACACGTAGTAAAAATCCTCTGCCTCGGTCTACGGAGGGACATTTATATAAGTTAGTTTGTTCCCCTAAGGGACGGGGAGGGGACCGGTCGATATCACCCCTTCAAACTTGAGGGGAACCTTCGAGCGCCAAAACGCGTAGCTTCAACGTCCACTGACGGTTTTGCAAGGACGTTTTAATCGGTTGCGAGTACGAATAGAGCAATGGATTGTGAAGAGGGGTAGGTTAAGCATGTAATGTTATAAATTTGTGAGATCGTGTCTGTGCATTCCAGATGTCGGCGAATTGCGTCTGAAGGGCAATTATAATGAGTTGGAGGAAGAAAACTTAATGAAAAGTTATTTATTTATCTGTTGTTCGAAAATTGTTGGCAATTTATTGTTGCTACAATTTACGCAACTCATTTACACAACTTTCTCTAATTGTTTGATCGAGAAGTTTCACGAATTGTAAGATTGGTCATTATAATGTAGGTAATTATTCCGTACGTTGTACTGTATAGTGAATTCTCCTAAAACATTGTATGTAAATTACGACATATTTTTTTAATGTTACGACATATTTGTTTGATTGTTTTAATTAAACGCTGATCAAAAACTTTTATGAGACCAGTCGGTATTGTAGTGATATAAAAGTCGTAAGAATCATTTTTTTTTTATTTGTAATTCAAAAATAGAATTGATTGAGATTAACATCAAAAAAGGTTTCGTGTAAGATTGCCAAAATCTGTGAATAGGCCATTTTACGTGCAATTATTTATAGGACTTAAATGCCCAGCTGTAAATTTCGATCCTATATATCTCAATATATAGAGTACCCATCTCTTTCTGCCTTCGCTCGCGCGGAAACCGAATCCATTAATATCACGTTATTCAAATTGGATCGAACTTCTTGCTCTGAATATGACAATCAAAGCGGTAATTTGTCAAAACTTTTATTAACCAAAAAATAATAGAAATTGCACTGGTATTCTCTTGTTTCCCATAATATTATTTTTCCTATTTTCATTTTCCATAATCGTCCCTGCTCATAATATTCACTTGCACTAATTTCATTTATACTAACAACGCGTGTCATAACAATTTACTTGTCATAACTTTCATTTGTCATAAAATGAGTTTCCATAATAACATATGCCATAATAATTAGTTTCCATAAGTAATACATCCTATATTCGACACTTGACATAAGCAACATTTGATATAACTAATAAAAATTTATACCATCAATAAGTACCTATAGTTAACACCCCGACTAGTAGGCCTAACCAATTTGCTATAGTTTCTGTAACCTTTAAATAATATTGTTGATTAAAAATTTAACATGCTGTGCTACAAAAGTTAGTGACAGAACCGAATTGTTGCAAAACCGACTCCACGTAGTCTTGTTTGTCCTACCCCTAGAGTGTTATTTAAAATCGCGTAGGCGCGTAGGGGCGAGGCGGCCCGCGGGCTGAGGAGCAGGCGGCTGCGAGCGAGCCGCCGCGGCTGAGGTTGGCCGGCGAAGCCGGCCAACAAGCCGAAGCTGCGGTGGTGAGCGAAATCCGTCTGCGACGATTAGTACGCGTGGGGCCGCCGGAGGCCCGCAGCGCCGCAGCCGTGACAGAAACCCTGCCTGCTGCATGTTTCATGCTCGCTTGAATGCTGCATGCTGTATGCTTGCTTGCATGCTTCATGCTTGCTTGCTTGCATGCTGCATGCTTGCTTGCTTGCATGTTCCTAACTAGCTTTGTTTTGCTGGTATGGGCAAATGAATATTATAGTAAATAGATGTTATGGATAATGACATTATTGAAAGTGAAAAGTATGGCAAACACAATTATAGATTTTAATTATTATGGCATTTGATTGATTATGAATAATGAAATTATGGAAAATGATATTATATCATTTTATGATTATGGCAAATAAAACGTTATGTCAAATGAAATTATGACAAATACGATTATGGCATATAAAATTACGGCGTATTAAATTATGGCAAACATTAGTAAACCACTTGCACTACGAATGTGATGGGCAAGAAATAAAAAATAAAAATAGATCTATATATGTATAAGCAATAAATTAACGTAAAATTGACACGTTTTATATTTTTTTATAGTTTTCTAATTTTAAACCTTACTAATGAACGTATCACGAAGTTTCGAAGTTTAAAATGTATATATGTCGCAGTCATCTGGTTAAATCAGCTATTTGATTGTATGACTAGCGCGTTCATTGAATAACAACATTTAATTGAATGACTAAACGACAACTCGTCAAGTTGTTTAATGTAACGTTCAACGACTTGACTGAACGTCATTTAGCATTTTCGTTAAATGGGATATAGTCGACTTTGTAATGTTTGTTTAGGGTGACCATAAGTTTGCAACTTAAAAACTTAACTTCTTTTACATAACAGATATGAGGACATGACATGACACACTGTATTATGATTTTAATTAAAAAAAAAACTTTAATAGTAGCCGGCGGCGGCGTATTTATAGGAATTTTATCAAGAATAAGTCACTTTAAAGTAAATTTAATCAAAATAATATCAAGTCAGTGCTATCTGCGAGAGCTATTTTACGCCATATTTGTTTTGGTGACTACTAACGCCGCAGTGGAAAAAAAATGAACTAAATTACAATCACCTGACTGATTTTACGTCCGCTCTGTTCAAAGGGCTATGCTACAATCAGCTATCTAGTTGGACGTTGAGTGACGCTTGTCCAATCAGCTTTCGGCCTAGTCATTCAATTAAATATTGCCATTCAATAAACGCGCTAGTCATACAATCAAATAGCTGATTCAACCAGATGACTGCGACATATATATATTATGTACAGTATTCATAAAAGGGCTTTTTACAAAAAAAAAGATAACCGACTTCAAAATCTAAAAGCACAAAAATAACTATTTTGGAAGTCGGTGGCAACACATCAAATAGGGTTGTTTGCCCGAAGATTATATGCCATAATCATCATTTTCCCGAATTTCATTTACCCGAATTTCATTTGCCGGAATGTTTCATTTGCCCTAAAAGACATATGACATACTTTTAATTGCCCGAATTTTAGATACCATAAGATACGAATGCCATAAATATTGTTTGCCATATTTTTATGTGACATAATAATTATTAGACATAATATTTAAATGGCATAATATTTAAATGGCATAACAATTATTAGACAAATATTTAAGCCCCGTAATGGTTTTTTTTTTTGTGCATGGTTGATGGTGGGCTAGGTTGACGGAGCCCCGCTTCGCGGGGCTCCTACTTCTATGTGGTTTATAAAAAAATAACCACGAAGGGGATGGCGGGGTCTATTCGCTCGCTTCGCTCGCTCACACGACCCCGCCATCCCCTTCTAACCTAACCTGTCCGAGTCGGGGTGCCCTAAAGTCCCAATTGCATCCAATTTCTCTTGATATAACAGCCGTTATACACCCGATGTCGATGGCAAATTATGTTATGGCATATCATTATTATGGCATGTGATAATTAGGACATGTGATAATTAGGGCTTACAATGATTATGGCAAATGATGTTATGGTAAGTGACTTTATGGGAAACAATGATTCTGGCACGTGACTAATATGGCAAATGAGAGTAGGGCAAATGAGTATTATGTCGTATGATATTATGGCTGTTGACTATTATGGCAAATGATATTAGGGCAAATACAATTCGGGTAAACGGCGGTATACCATCAAATAGACCGGCAGAAGAGAAGCCACCGAATTCCGAAATAGTATTTTTGTGCTTTTAGTTTTTAAAAAAGCTTTTTATTTTTTCTTTTTAGTTGGAGTCTCAATGTCTGACTACGTTTTAGAGTAACTTTCAGAATAAAAATGTACGTTTTTCTATAAAAATTGAGGAGTTCCCTCGATTTCGGCATGAAACCATCATCTGATCCTAGACCTAATGACAATGGGACCATTTATTGGGAAGTCTAACCTTTCAAACAAAAAAATAATTGTTCAAATCGGTTGGTAAACGACGTAGCTATATGCGCGAACAAACATAAAAAAAACATCCGAATTGAGAACCTCCTCCTTTTTTTTGAAGTCGGTTAAAAAGTATGGTATTTCGATGTACTTGACTGAGGATGTTCCTCATACCGACGACGCGACGTACGGAATCATGAAAGTTTATAATACTTAGGTAACGAATTGCTGAATCGTCTGGTGACCAGACCCCAAAACTCATCATGAAATTATGATGTTAAACCTGTGTTCAATAATTTAATTAAACAGTTGTTTTCATAAAGTGGTTAAGTTAGAACATTTCATGAAAATGACCAACCAAGACCTGACTAAGGCTTTATATGTATACTAGCTGCCTCCCGCGGTTTCACCCGCGTTAAAAATGTTAAGGGCGAACAACCCTCATCACCTAGGGGTATGAAAAATAGATAGTTGCCGATTCTCAAACCTACATACAAAATTTGGTAAAAATCGGTAAAGCCGTTTCGGAGGAGTAAGGTAACTAACATTGTGACACGAGAATTTTATATATAAGATTATGTTATTGCGAAAGCCACTCAATGAACTTAGAAAAAAGATACTGCTCTATCCTACCCCAAAAGTAAGCCTGAAATTATGGAAATGGAATTTACTCGGCATTATTCATCAAAAAGTGGGAAACTTTAGCCAAGTGCCAAGTTAATAATTCAAACTACCACTAAAATTATGTGAATGTTACTTTGTCCGTCTGTTTTGCTTTCACGCGACAAACCTCTGAATTGATTTTGATGAAATTTGATTTGGAGTAAGTTCAAACTACAAAGATGGTCATAGGCTACTTTTTGTCTGCACTTTACTTAGCCACTTACCAAATCTAATTCTAACGTGAATTGAAATTTTTTCTTGTATTTTCTCTCATGAGACAATTTTTATGAAACTGCAAAAATTAAATTAGTATCCCTTACTGCCCCGCTGCAAGTTTCCACCCTATATATATCATAACAGCTTTAGTATTATTTTGTTCCACCACCTTTGATATTTACACTCGGAAGGTCGTTAAAGATCTAGCTCCCATAATCATCTCTTCACCCTCAATCTATTACTATTTATCGGAGCAATAAACACAATTATTAAAATCTCCCCACACAGAGATAAGATAAAGTTTTTATGACACTACAGCAGTGATCTCTAATAAAATCGGGGAAACTTCGACATTATGGTAATTTCGTCAATTCGGGAAAGACAGGAATCTTTCTAGGAATTTGATAGCTTTTGCGTTATAAGGATTCTAATATTGAGTATGAATACTGTTGTAAGTGTTGACACATATAATAAAAACTATTAGTATTTTTTTTTAATTATCTATACTTACAAATGTATTATTCATATTCATATCATACACACACATGTATTATTCATTCATATTCATATGTACTCGTACTTTCTAAAGTTTATCTTGAAAAACACAGCGTTTTCCAACGGTAAAGGAATACACCACAACTTAGAATGAACGTATGTCTGAAATTGCCCATCCACCTTGAGAATGCGTAGTGATCAATCTTTATGTCTTCTCAAAATGATAAGTGATTTGCAGTAGGACGGTAATAGACTATTATTATCAAAATGCTACTCTTCTCTTGACTCACTACTCTGGCTATATTTTTTTCTTGACATAAAAAATAAATATCTTGGTACAACTTACATACGGCTATATACTTACCCCAAACTGAGCAGAGTTTGTACAATCGACAAAATGGAATCATGACCCACCATAAGCTTATTTTCCTACAGACATTCAAATACAATTAGATCGACAATCGCGTAAACATGTCACACGTCTATTCTTAATATTTTGACAGCTTCAAACGATTTGTCGTTGAAATGGCTCATAATTCAATTTTGTCGATAGTAATATGGTAACAAAACAACTCATAAACATACTTAAATAATTTAAAGATACATACATAATTATTATAGATAATTTACGCCCAGACACAGAACAAACAACCATGCTCATTACACAAAATTTTTCCAGGGAGGAAATCGGATCCACGACCTCCGGCTTTGCAGTCAGGGTCATTAACCGCAATACGAAAACATTCGTCAATTGGTCCGTCAGTAAAATGAGATCTTCGTTACTATCAAAGTGACTTGCAATAGGGTCTAATTTTGCCTAACCAATGCATGTTTTTCTTAAAGATTTTTATTTCTTTCAATATTTTAGGCTTATCCACTGCGCTCGAGAGTTAGAGATAGATAGCACACATTATTTTGGTACGGCTTAAGGGCCTGTTCATCCTGTGAGGGTTTGTAAGATAAGGATAAGATATATGGGAATGCAAGTAAGATATGCGAGGATACTTGTGCGAAGTTTTATCCTTATGAGTTAATTTGGATATTGAAAGGAAACCAGTACAAGTGGGACTTAGGTTTCGTTCTTAAAAGGATTATTCCACTTGTAGTTACACAAATTAGCACGTTTAGACATACAAAGTAGTAAGTAGTAGCAGAGCTATCGAAACATTGTTATTACTTGTTTGTGAGGGGTTTTTTGAACTATACTTTTTAGGCTTATTTTATACGATAGAAAGAAAAACCTTCTAATTCTGGCTATACAAAAATTAACGAATTAGGTTTTATTTAACTTTTTTTTTGTACAGACGGATTTAAAATGTTTTTCATTATGATCGTTCAAAAGATATCGTTCGAAATTCATATTTTGACCGGAGTAGACGAAATTCAGCAGCCAAAACTACTAAGACCGCCAGGTTGCGCATTGCCGACCACTGATTCAGAACATAAACTTATCACTTAAAGACTAATTCCCTAGAAAGCTCAATTTATTTAGAACCACAGATAAACAATGCTTTCCACACAGTTTCCTCCGTTCAATACATCATTTCATCAATCGTTTTACTATCGGATTTAAAAGCCGGTTCGTGTAAACACATGGGCGGATATTCCTGGATACTCTCAAACTGAGACAACGCAGACAGACATACAGACACATAGTAAACAATATGTCGTGTGTCGTTATTTTCCAGGCCATAACATCAGGACTGTGTTAACTGATGAGGTAGGCAGAGAACACCGAAATTAGCTTCAATAAGTTGTCATTGGAAAGGCATTTCAATATCTTTAGCTTCCTCATTATTTTCCTAAAGTTTTTCAAACTATGTTAGGGTCAGTATCCAGCCTTACTGAATCCAACTAAATACCATTGTTTTACATTGAGAAAACTCCGAGTAAATGTACCTATACTGTACAGATTACTTTTGCGACAAACGCTTAAATCGTTTATTTATTAAATATTTATCATTTCAGCCACCAAAGACCCTATAGATTGCCATAACTGTTGGCATACTTAACTATTTTTAACTGAGTTTAAAAAGGAGGAGATTCCCAATTGTCACATTGGTCACAAGCCTTTATTATTAAAGCAAACAGAATGCACACATAATAAAGGGCGATGTGTCCGAGGTGAGGCGTATTCACCGTGTAAACGGCAATATACGGCATTCTTCTGCCAAAACTTGCATTTAGGGAGTGAGTACCGTGAGTACGTGAGTTTTACATCAGAATAATACAAAGGATACAATCATCACGCTGTAACGCTCACAAGCAGAGCAGTGACCTAACTTAACGCACGTAAAACCGCGGGGAGCCACTCTGATAATAATTTCCGCAGCTGCTCGAGTTCGAGCAATCCTATTCCCATACATTGAACAACGGATATTGATTACCATATTATGTAGGTATATGTGCCTTTATACATAACGGCATCTTTATCTCGTAACTGCCTGCGATTTCTGCGTGTAAAAAACTGTAAACTGATTGATTGATTGGCTGACTGACCAATTGTTGATATTATATCAACGCACAGCCGAAACCGCTGGTTTTTTTTTTGTGTTAGGTGTGGTAGTTATTATAACTTTGTGCCAATTTCAAACCGCTGGTTCTAGAGACACGAATCTTCGTGGATGTGTACTTTGTGTGTTGTTTGAAAAGAAGTCACTAAAAAGGATTTTTGGAAGTTTGACCCCGGGGTAAGATTGTGGATGGAAGTTCGACATCCACGCGCCCAAAAGCTAGTTATATTATAAAAATGCAATTAGTGGTCTTGTTTATCCACTATTTAGAGTTATTGCTATTTTTTATGCATTTATTAGAGTGGGGATTTCCGGGGTGTAAACTATCCTATGTCCTTTCACGAGAAAGGACACGAATCCTAGATTATATTCCAAATTTCATTCAAATCGGTTCAGTGGTTTAGGCGAGAAGAAGAGACAGTCAGACTGACAGACAGAGTTACTTTCGCATTTATAATATTAGTATGGACTTTACTTTACTTTTACAGAATTAGAATCAACATTATTTATTTGCCAAAGGTGTACATAGGTACATGTTTGGGATGGTACAGAATTCAGAAATAAGTTAACAAGTGGTTTCGGCTGTACGTTAACAACACAATAATTTATTGATCTACCGTATTTAAACCTTCAAACTCACGTGATTCCAGACACAATAGAAAGACGATAGCAGCTCGACAGCCGGCTGTCGCTTGGTCGTTGAAAGGTGAAAACTTTAAACAAACAACATTAAAGCAGCTAGAAGCCTAGACGTAATGTTTATGACATAGTAGTAATAAGTAGATAGTTTAGCAGCTTTCTAGAGTAAGCCGAGTACTTAGTGGCGTTTTAACGCATTAAACTGCGCGTTAACTCCCTCCCATATCCCCTCTTACCTCCTCCCCTCGCACACATAACGTTATACTATTATGTATGTTATTAAGTAAAGAAACTACCTATTTAACTATAGACTTATGCACGCAAAGTGCAAATAAGTACTAATAAGAAATGACTTTGAAATGCACTGGAGTTTACGATTATGTGACGACAGTTATCTATTTTATACAGAGTATATAAAAGATGGGGCTGCTCTTTACATAAAGTGACGAGCCATAACAGTTCCAATAAGGTTCCCGGTCGTAGGAAAAATGATTATCTTACCCGTACGCGCTGTAGGACACATTGCGACTACATCAACGCCACAATCCGCGGCGCAATATTGCAAGTAAAAGCACGTAAAAGTACCGCGGTTTGTGGATTTCTATAGCGTCGCTTTATACAGCGATTAGTTTTCTGTCGCTTATTATTATTTTTAACTGGTTTCTGTTTGAATCTGAATGTAAACCATACGGATGTAAAAAAAGAGGAACGTAGTTTCACGCTGAAATCATATGAAGCATTCAAAGACCTACAAAGTCAAACATGATAAGACTCACACTAATACACAAGGTGCGACAATCCGCCACCATTACCCACCACGCGACAACAACACACACCAGTACATTGCATTTCTCATTAATTGAAAACGTTTTGACCTAGTAACTAGGTCGTGGAGATCTGATAGGCTACATCCGATTACATTAATTCGGCAAAAGGATGGGTATATGATGGTGTGTATTACCTACTGGTAGGTTACAGACAATTTAGTTAAGATTTTTTATTAATGGCTCTCATTTCATGCTAATATTGTGTATGCGAAAGTAACTCTGTCTGTATGTCTGTCTGTTACGCTTTCACGTCTAATCTGATTGATTGTTGATAAGTAAACTTAAAACGCAAATCGCTTGTCAACAGTTATTTTGGCAAGAATAAACATACCTAATACGTAACAAGACATCATTTGTAGATCCAAAACACTAACCGTTGTTACAAGTTGTTGGAAAAACTTATAATTAAAACCACAATATAACAAATACTCCATTTAAACTTAGTCCGCTCTCCATAAACTATTTACTTAAAATTAGTACAAAAAGCCTCATTCATACCAACTTACACAGACCAAGTTTTTAATGTACTAAAAAGTAAGTAATTGCATAAATGGTGATTTAAACACAAATAACTCCATTTGTTGTATTTTATTTCATAACTTAATAAAAAGTTGAAGGTTTTTTTTTATTTACATTTGTTTACTCATCTCTGAAATTATTAGTACGATGCGAAAAAAATCTTAAAGCATTTCAAAATCTGTTTAGCAAGAAAGGTAATGCATAATTTCCAATGATAATATCACGCTAAACCCCACGGGAGCGAAGTAAGAATAAGAATAGTATAAGAGGTAGTAAACAAAGGTATTTTAGCGTAATGTGGGTAAACACGTGTAGTCATTAGTAAATGAAAATTGCTTTATTAGCACTCTTTTAGCAAACAGAGGTAGCACCCGAGTTTGGCAAACACTATTATGACTTCTTTTATTTCATACTAACGACCTGTCCCAGCATTCCATCGCATAGGTGTTAAAAATCTTTGAAATTCCCGGCTTTTTTCTCTACTATAATATGTATATATATGATATATGTTATACATATAAATCTTCCTTTTGAATCACTTCAATATCTTAAAAAACCCGCATTAATAACCGTTGTGTAGTTCCAAAGATCTAAGCATACACAGGGACAGACAGACATCGGAAAGCGACTTTGTCTTATACTATGTAATGACATTCTTTAACACCACCTTAACATTGATATCGGTCAAGCCTCATGAGTTTCCTCATGAGGCTTGACGGATATCACTGGACTGGACTTATATATATATGAAATCGCCAATCACCCTTGAGCAAGCGTGATGATCAATGCCCGTGCCTTCTCTGTATGAGAAGAGGCTTTTGCCAGTGAGATAAGTTTTCGATAAAATTCATGAAAGTGAACTGGGCGAGCGTTTAATTAAAGAATATTTTAGAAAACCAATAATTTTCGACCCTCTTGGAGAAGGAATATAATAGATAAGTACTCTGACGGTCTTAGGTCAGAAAAGCGACGGTCAGTAAGTATTAAAACTCTTTGGAAGTACTATATGGGCAGTTATAACTAAGCCTTTTTTTGAAGATGAAAAATCATCGAATGACTTCTCCCGCCCTGGGCGGGGTGCGAGGAAGTGTCAGACTTTTACTGACTACGTCCCACACTTGTTCCTTCTGTTGCCCTTTATGTTCCGGGGTCGGGGTAAGCATTAGAACTATTCCGCAACCCCGGGTTACGACTAAGCTTGTGATTAATTAGATTACCGTCTTTTTATTTTATGTTAGGGCCATTTCACTAGGACTGCTTTCATAGGTTGAACAATTTGGCCGCGCCACAAACAAAATTGTCGGTGTCTCTCTTGGTGGCTCCACCAGTCGCAACACCCAGTGACATCCATACATTTTGTTGGTGGCGCAATTCGATACGCAATTTTGTGGAAAACTAGGTCTGGTAAAGAATATAGAGATAGGTAGGAAGTTAGGTACAATTTTTCTAACCAATCACTTAAAATCCGAAGCCAATAACACCATTAAATAATTATATGAAGTAAACAATGATAAGTACAGACCCTTAGACTGTCCACATTTTATGGCTTCATTGCTTATCAGTACAGAAGAAAAAAATGAAAAATGTTTTACTGCTGGTTTTATTCTTCTCATGAAAAGCCCCGCATTTGTTTGGGTCTGCGAGCCGTAAATATTTGCCGAGTCCACTTCTTGTGCCGTTATGGTCCGCCAGTGTACATTTCTCTCTTTTTTACAAAGCCGACTGGTCGCAATTAATGTTTTCTTAGCTGTAATAAGGAAGAAAAGCGAAACTAATAAAACTTGAACAATTTTGTTTAAGTTTCGTTTTTGAACATAATTCGTTTACTGCAAACAAAAGATTTACACTGAATTTGACGTCCCTGAAAAACGATTTACCTGTCTTGGATCCCGCAAAGAAATTATAAGAAAGAGTGGTAAGAAAATTATAATTCCCACTTATTCACCATAATTACCATATCAAGCAGGAGACGGAACAGAACTTGGCCAGTAGGCACTGAGGGACAATTACATAATTATGAGAGAAGACCACATAAGCGAGCACTTGGTAAATGATTAATTTATTATATGGCTCTACAGCTTATGTTAATTTTTTTCAACCGACGTCTTCATAATAACTCTATATGGATCTCAACTAATATTTCTTCATTTAGCAATCACTGGGTTCTGAAATATAAGCTGTTACGTTTAATACCAATACTTAGTATGGCAAAACCACTTAGTACAAGGTTTAGTCCTGGTTTAATAATAATAATAAGATGCTGATAGGGATCTTGACCGTACTTCCGGAATTGTCCTGATAGCCGTGGAATACCTATCCACTCCTCAAGCGCCTCGATATATGTTGCCCCCTTGTCGCTACGTCACTATGTGCTAGCGACCGTTTTCGGGGGCCCATTTACTGAGTGTGCAAGTCACCCCCTGCCATTTTTCCGTGTTTACAACCATTGGTCAGGCAGGGGCCATAGTCATTCCATGGTATCTGGATCTGGTACCTTAATCACTAAACAACGCAAACCCATAGTTCAAAATTTTCGCTAGGAGTCATGTTTTGCTATAGTTTAACACCATCCGGGGGTTGTCCTTAGGTGCACTCATAGTGCATATAGGGATAATCGCCGGTTGGTGTCCCTTTTCACATAAAGTTTAGCTCAAGGGGCCTCTGCGAGTTGGCTTCGGCCCCTCGTATGCCTTCCAAAAGCCCGGGATCCTTGGGTCCCGAGATATGTAACGCATATAAAATAATATTAATATCTTCGGACAACTCACACACAGCTATCTGATCCCAAGCTAAGCAGAGCTTGTGTTATGGTAACCAGACAACTGATATAATTTGTAAATACATACATATTAATGATAAATTACACCCAGACACAGAACAAACAATCATGCTCATCACACAAAGTTTGTCCTGGGTGGAAATCGAACCCACGACCTCTGGTATAGCAGTTAGTGACCCTGTCACTAACTACTAGACCAACAGGCCTGTCAAATAATTAATAATCCTGTTAATCCCAGTACTATATTTAAATTGCGTTTTGTAATAAGGCTGAATATGTCATGGGTGCGATTGTAGCAAGTTATAAATATTTGTATATCTTAAAGAGTACTGTTCAGATCTGGTTGATATTAAACATTTCTACGCTACTGAAGAACTATCTAGCACAAATAACAAAAGCGCTTAAAAATCAACACTTTTCCAACGTCAACAGCTATTTCCATCATTTTTTTCAAATCTTTAGCGTGTCAGACATTACAGAAATAAAATAACAGCGTGACAAATCTAATGTCGTTTTACGAACGTGACCATTTTACTGCCTGATGCTTCGGGACCGTGACAGATGCTTCGGGACGGTGACAGAGTGACAGGACGTGATGGCTGGATGTCTGGAATGCATAGAGAGAAATAATAAAAACTAGTGACCCGACCCAGCTTTGCACGGATGTCGTAAATCTTTGAATTTCTTGGATTTTCTTTAATATAATATGCACACATGTTAACCTTCTTATAAATCAAGGTTATAATAGTGAATGGCACGATAATGCGATCAGTGATATTTGAAGTTTTCGCAACTAGGCAGAGGTACGCGAGTTGTAATAATTTGTTAAATTGATTTAATTATGGATTATTTACAATGCGTTTTTAATTATGTCTGTAATGTGCCTTCAAATTGGTTAACAGGATAAATTTATTCTTTATTCTTTTTTTTCTTTTTTATTATTATGGGCTTGCTCTTGGTCCCAGACTAGCCCGTGGGCATAGACGGGGCCTACGATGGAGCGAGCTTACCCAATAAATGCCTATGCACTCGTTTTTTAAATACTTCCGGGTTATATGAATTTGGAAACACACAGGCAACTTTTCGCCGACGTGTAAGTGATTGTAGTTGGGGCACCAGCTTCTTGTCGCCAATCAACCTTCTGGCTCTGCGATCCACCGAATCCAATGCGGCTAGTTGGTATTTGGCTGAGCCATCCCATAGGTGACTGCAATACTCCATACACGATCGGACTTAAGTTTTATAAAGTGTTAGAAGCTTCAGAAACAAAAAAAAATATAGGTACACAAAGCAACTTATTTAAGTTTACAGTCACTACATACATAATGTATGTGTGAGTAAAATCAACTCGTGTATTTACATTGCCTATTTGTTAGTGTTTGCTTGACAATAACCTGATGTCCACGCACACAAATACAATTATTAGCAAGACTTCGTCATATTTGGCTTTGGAAAAATGTATAGTCTACCCTCAAAAATTAAGAATCATGTATACGATTCTTAATTTTTGAGGGTAGAATATTATTTAATAGTTTAGTTTCATCGTTACATTGCTTTTGACTATCGAACTCACAGAACATCTATATCGGACTTACGTTACGTTTTAGACATTAAAACCTGCTTGTTTGGAGAAGTGTTGTTTTTTGTTGTGTTGATTTAGTTGTGAGTCAATATGAATCACTTTACTATACCTTTGAGAGCTGAAATTGATATTTAACATGAGCAAAACGTTTTAATATGTGAAATTGCAAAGAAGATTTCGGTGAGTAACAAAATATTTATTCAGTTTTTTTTTTCATTATTTATGATTCGAATGATGTTACATCTATACTAATATTATAAAGCTGAGGAGTTGGTTTGTTTGGCTGAGTTGTAGTTTGAATTGAAATTATGTGTGCTAGATGGCCTATTAATCACGGAAGCATATATAAGTCTTTATAGCTTCCTTATATACTTAATATATAATATAATTGTTTTTATATATAGATATTTTTTAAATAATAGAATTATATATATAACATTATATATAGATTATTATACATATTATAATTATTTACATCTCGTTAATTATTCTTGTTTTTTTATAACAATATTTCATTTTTGTTCACAGAGAAAAACTGTAGGTGCACCGCTATACAGACACAAGAAGCATTGATCGTTGTCGATCAAGACCGCAAGATTGGCATACACAAATGACAATGCGCGACACCGTGATATGGTTGTTAACTTGTTACGCATAAAGCTGAGGCCTTCTTAACTTCGTCACGTTACAATGTGTACGGAACCAGCAGCTGGTTTAAAGCGTCATCGTAAGCTATTCCTTCCCATTGTTTACAGGCAAAACCGGAACCGGGTACGCGTCGCAAGAGACAATTTACAATAGATTTTATTTTTTACAATAATATAGTTATACGTAATAATGAACTTAATAAGTGTTTTAAATCGAACAAGGACAGTCGCAAAATAATTATTACGGCGTAAAAATAGTGAGCGAAATAGAAAAAAAATGTGGATAATATTACTGTTCTGAACCCAATCGAACCTAAGGGCTCGTTATCGTGCTAAAAGTTATAGACAGCGAAGGCGCATCAATCGGATAATTAGATATAATTATGTGGAGGTAATTTCATTTATGTGAGTGATGTTATTGTTTGTGAGGTTACAATTGGGATAACTGTATCTTAATATCTCATTAACATGTTTATTCATATCATATATCAATAAATTACCCACTTAAATACAAAAAGTGTCATTCATTCTTGTCCGATTTAAAATAATTGTCATGCATAAAACTTTGTTATTGAAATTATCATAAAAATCTACTGAACAATAAATATTGTTGATTTCTAATTACAAATTGCTTAATTTTTATTTCTCTATTATAAATTACAAAAATAAACAACAAAATAACAGAAATGTTATTAGAAATGAAAAAAATCAACACTGGTTGTGAGGTTCGATCCTAAGTCAAATTAAAAAAATGCAAAAAGAAAGTGCGGTTTGTGAGACTCGAACCTGCGACATACAGGTTATCAAGTCCTAGGCTTATACACCTAAGCCATCGAACAACTTGCGTGAGAGTCTGAATTTGTGCTTCTTATTTTTTGGTATAAATTTATTTTGTCAAGCAAACGCTCATAGATGAGCGAAGTAGCTATTGGTGCCGATTCTCTTGTGCACAAACTAACGTAAATTTAAGTTAGGCGCATCTTTCTCTTTCCTTTTAATTAAGAAAAGGACAGAAGATCAAATATTAGTTAAGTCCTGTCAAATTTAGACACTCCATAGATAATTTAGACGCAATTTAAAAACATGGCGTCTAAATATACGTCAATTTTCATCAGGCGCTGTCTAATTTGACAGGATTAAACTAAAATGTATCTTCTGTCCTTTTCTTTAAGAAATGGAAAGAGAAAGATGCACTTAACTTAAATTTACGATAGATTGTGCACAAGAGAATCGGCACCATTGACTACCTACAACATTAAAGTTAAAGTAACAAGATATAGCAAATGTGTGCGTAAGAACGGGTCTATTTTACAAGTAGATTTTACGCACACCAACATTATGGTAGTAGCCGTATGTAAACTTAAATAGTTTGCTTTGCGTACGTCTAAATATAAGTGAGTGAACTAGTGTGAGTGAATGAAGTACTTAAATTTCTTCCAGCATAACCATAATTCTTAAGTGAGCTTTGCACTAGAAGATAATAAAATTATAGGCATTAATTAATCTAATTAATTAATTTGTACATAAGTTTTATTTAAGTTTTGCTTTATGTTTGTATGTATTTTCTTTTTATGTGCAATAAAGAATATGAATATGAACATTAAATTTACACCTATACTAATAATTATGATAAGAGGAAAGATTTGTATGTATTTATGTTTGTTACGAATAAACTCAAAAACTACTGGACGGATTTCTATAATTCTCTTACCATTGCTTCATTATCTCGTAGTATAGGCACTATGTCCCACGGGAGCGAAGCAGTAACCAAAAACCTAACGCGGTGTCCTGCTTGAGCAACGAACGCGACGCGACGCGACGCTGTAAACGCGACGAACGCGATCAACTCAACGGCATACCCTACATGCGGCCTATATGACAGCCTGCGGCGAGACGCGACGTAACGCGCACTTGTTTTGAGTGCGACCAGATGCGACACCACGAACTTTCAAGCAAAATTGTACTGTACTTCTCCATGATTCGAGTAGTAATGACCAAAATCACGTAGGACTTAGGACATTTGTCGCGTATAGCATCGCGTCGCATTACGTCGCGTCGCGTTCGTCGCTCACGCAGGACACCGCGTTACGTAAGACTGGCGAAACCGCGAGGAACAGCTGGATGAAATCAAAATTGTTTTAAGACATGATTAAGAAAATTGGTACAAAGAGCAACAAAGTTAGAAGAGATATATAGCTCCGTCTAACCCCAAAAGTTGAAATTATGGAAAAGTATGTTACTCCGACATATTATTTATGATCGTACATAAAAAAGTGCACAAAACTTTATCCGAAGCACCCAAGTCAGCGAAGTTACTAACCAAACTACAACCATATAATATTAACGAAAAAGTTACTCTGTCTGTCTATTAGGTACGCTTTTACTGGTAAACTACTGCACCGGTTTTGTTGGAGGGTAAGGAGAAGGAGAGCTTTAACCTCTAGGCCTAGGACTTATGACTTCGTATGGTAAATCTTTATATAAATAAATAATAATAAATAAATATCTTGGGACAACTCACACACGGTCATCTGATCCCAAACTAAGCAGAGCTTGTGTTATGGTAACCAGATAACTGATATACAAACTTAAATAATTTATAAATACATACATATTATAGATAAATTACACCCAGACACAAAACAAACAATCATGCTCATCACACAAAGTTTGTCCTTGGTGGGAATTGAACCCACGGCCTCTGGCTTAGCAGTCAGGGTCACTAACCACTAGACCACTACTATAACCTTTAGGATTTAAGAACTTACCTTTATACAATGAATGTATCTCTAGCAAATAAACGTATGATTATGATTATGACCAACAGGCCCGTCCAAAAAATCTTTATATATTAACTAGCTTTTGCCCGAGGCTTCGCCTGCGTGAATATCGGACTTTCCATCCCCTATTTTAACCCTTTAGGGTTGGAATTTAAAAAAATCCTTTCTTGCTCTTCGCAAAGAGCATGCCCTGTTTCATGATTCTAGGACCAGCGGGGTTTGTGCTGTGCACATCATGAAATGATGATGATGATGATGATTTGTGATGTGTGTGTGTTGATATATCAGCAGTCAGTCCGTTTACCATTTTTAATAATATAAGTACTTTTTAGCAACCAAAGCACAGCCAATACTAGTAAAGCTAAAAACAAAATACTAATCAACTAAATACAATTATTTAACACTCTTTTTTAAGACTCGCACTAAGTATCGATTCTTCGAAATTAAACCCCCAACGGGGCAAACTAATAATTGGATATTCTATGAAAATGGGCGAGAAAAGCCAGAGTAAACAGCTAGTACGTATATAAATCACACTTTTACTCCACACCTCAGAGCATATATTTATAGCATACATGCTTGCACAATGATTGGCTCATTAAACTCGATTACATTGGCGATAAAATGATCCGTAGCTATCAAATAACCTCATCATTGCCCCCTCCCATAAACAACGCCATATTTTTAGATTTATCTGTTACATGTGTTCGCAGATTTGAATTTGGAATTTGTGTTTTTTTTTTTGTTCTATCTAGTGCGGTGGCGAGTTCTTAGTGGTCTGTAGAAAATTTGATAAATAATTAATAAAATATGTCGTACAATGACGTAAGATTTCAAATTGTTTTTTTTTAACTTAACAAACGTTGTTTATAAAAACGAATACTATGACCCGTTCTAAAATTTTCAGCTAATTCAATTACTCCTTGTTTAATAAGGTTTTTGATCAATGTCGGTCAATCGTAGTTTTTGAGGACATTTTTATTGTCATGCGTTTTGGCACCCGCATGCGTGCTGCCCGCAACCCAACGGAACATACTTATTTTTATTGTCATGCACCACACGGTCACAGGTGAAAAAAACGTGCTCTGCGTATTGCCCGCAACAAGCATTGCGGCCTAACCCGCAGGCGGACGCAATGTCAATGAAAATGCCAAAAGAGAATGTCTTTTATTTTATCTTGCCCTCTTAATTTACATACCTATCTTTGACAACCTCTGAAAGTCGTATATCTGGCTAAAGCGTCTAACACGTGTAAATTCTTTTCATGTTTTAATTACACAACACACTTAGGGTTCGTTACGTCGTATATTTAATCACGTAATTCCACATAATTTAGGAATGTCAGCTTTGAGGGAAAAAAGGGTTTTACTCATAAACATTACAAAGGTTTTTAAGCCACAAAAAGCCTTGAACATATTTTCATAAGCTATGGACTGAAACAATTGAAAGTCAAAGGGTAAACGGCTATGAGAAGATTTGTTTAATCTTTTAAAATGTCAAGCAGTCGAGAGTTAAGGAACTTGGCCGTACTTAAATAAAGATAAAGAATAATAATATCGAATTTTTCTCAAAACGCTATTTTCTGAAAATAATATATCTGTAACTGTATTGAGCACATTTCATTATTTATATCATTAGATAACTATATCATTAGATAATATTAGAAAGGTTAGGGTTAAACTGCTCGTTTTGCTAAGTACTGTTAAGCTTAATTCTGTTTTTTTTTATATAGTTAGAAACCATATACAATGTGTAACTGAATTAATGCACTTTGAGAAAATAGTTTGTTCAGAATCGTTTACTGAATCGATTTTTGTAATTTTTAATATAGGTAATATTTTATCCCAAAAATAATTAAAACTACGTAAACTGCTGTCACACTTCCGCTGTATAGTCAAAACAAACTAAAATGGATGAAATACCTACTACGCTAGACCCATATGCAAGTACGACTGTGTGCATGCGTAGATTTGTAATGTGACTATAATTTTCTCCCACAATCTGTACAACTAATTTATAAAAAAAAAACAGTGTTTTAAACATAATAATAAAAATTCAGTGTATGTATTATGATTATAACATAATATTGTAATTGGGGTGTCTGGTGGTGTGCGTTTATTCTGGGACATGTTGTATATACCCCTTCGTCCATGTTGATAACCAGAGTCTGATAACCAGTTACCAAAGAAGAATTATTTTTCTTCTTTGAGCAATCGGTTATCAGAATATTATAAAAAGGAAAGATTTGTATTTTTGTATGTAACGAATAAACACAACCCACTGGACTGATTTCAAAAAATCTTTTTTCATTAGAAAGCTACATTGTCCCTGAGGAACATAGGTTACATAATATCACGCTATGTCCCACGGGACTGAAGCAGTAACCGAAAACCTAACGTAACGCGGGTGAAACCGCGAGGGACAGCTAGTTGTAAATAATTTTACTATTCTGAGGGCGACTCGCAATCCCATTGTCTAAGATCCTACAAAAGGTAATTCCGTGTCGGTTCATGGAGCTCCTTAAAATTGTGTTCAGCTCACGATGCTTGTTGAGGCAGGTGTACTAAAATTATTGTTAGAAGTTTCCTCAAAAGGCTAGTCCGAAAATTATTCTGCACGGTGCGTTACATAAATATATTGATTCAATATCCCTGATCCCTGAGTTTGTTTCGAATTTGTTTCTTCTCAGAGGTTGTCAGTTAGGAAATGCCGACTCCATCTTGTTTAAAACAAAAAAAAGTGTTAAAGAATTTAATATTCTACTTGCATAATAACCGTTGCGGTATGGCCGTGCCATGATAGTATAGGATATAATTAAATAGTACAGACGGCCAGTACATCAAGCTACTACAATCTGTCAAATCAAATCATTTATTTGCATAAAACATGGTAGGTAACAAGATGTTCAATATGTCAAAGATCAAGATGTCAAAGATCAAGATGTCAAATTCTTTAATAGATTATCAACTTTATCTTTAAAAAAAATTTACCCAAAATTCTTTGGGAGACTTTAACTTGATAAGCCACTAATACAACAAAATCTTGACTTATAATAACATTTTAAACTGTTACCTGGAACAGAAATAAAGCCTGAAATTCAACGTTTAATATTAAAACATCCGTTTCTAGAAAGTAATTATAAAGGGTTGTACAAATTTCTTAGAAACGCCTGTTGCTTCGAAACCAGAGTTGTTGGAGCATATTTGTATAGTTTCTAGTAAAATATCCAATCTTATTTTAAAGGACTACTAGCGACCTGCCCCGGCTTTGCACCAGCAATATTAGATAAAGATAAAGATAAAAAAAAAAGATAAAGATAAAATTATTTATTGTTTACAAGGACCAGATTATAGTACAGATACATTGGGACATGAGAATAATACACAGTCTGGTAAGCGGGTGAAGCGCTGTACTCCTATATAGGCTACTGAGTAGCCTGTGTTTAGGAGAGACAGGACTGATTCCGTTTATACAATATACATATAGGGGTCTCATGACGTAGTACATTTTATAATTAGGTTTATTTATCCTGGTAACAATAACATGCATGCAAAAATAAAGGTAAATGAAAGTCATTGTAAATAGGTAGATTTAGTGTGTAGGTATGTGAGTGTGTGTGTGAGTGCGTGCGTGTGTGTGTGTGTGTGAGGGTGTTTTATTAGTGAGGGTGGTTACCTCAGGAAGTCTTCGGTTTCTTCATAATTTAGAGTAGATAGGAACAAGCGGACGGTCTTCTTGCAGTTAAATATAGTAGATCCGTAAATTGTTTGTTTTTCATTGATTTTATTATAAAGTGACGGACCAAGGTAGGGGAAGAATTTTTTTATAAACTTTTTTCGGACCGGCGGAGTAGGGCAGATATTATTTTTGCGGCGTCTATTTATTTTTATATAGGGTGTTTTTGAGTGTTGCAATAAAATTGTGTGTAAGATAAACTGCTGTCTTACATTCAGTAGGTTGCAGGTTTTGTACAATTCGGTAGTAGGGAAACGTATAGGCCTAAAGGTTGCAACTTTAAGTATAGATCTGTGGGCGATCTCTAGAGGTTTTAGTGTGGTTTTTGCGGCTCCACCCCAGCAAGAGATACAATAATTAAGGACTGATTGGCATAGGGCAAAATATACGTTACGAATGATTGCAGGGTTGGCTACGTGCCGCAAGGTCTTAAATATATAAATCAGTTTGCGTATCCGGCTGGTAAGAGTCGAAATATGTGTTTTAAAATTTAGGTTTCTGTCTAAAATAATGCCAAGATATTTAATTTTTTCCACTAAAGTCAGGTCAGGACATTGACATTGACTTTGAATAGGACAAGAGTGTGCTTTTAAATTAATAGAGCTACTAGGTTGAGCGGTGTTACTAATAGAAAAGATCATAAAGTTAGTTTTAGTAGCGTTAAGAGTCAGTGTGTGTGACAGGAGCCATTTTGTAATGGTATTAAAGCCGTCTTGTGCAGCAGTCTGTAATTCCGTCGATGTGTTTGCAGAAAAAGTGATAGCGGTGTCATCTGCATAGGAAACTATTTTAGCATTAGGAACGTCTAGGTTGCAGAGGCTGTTGATGTACACAAGGAAGAGTGTAGGCCCTAAAATACTGCCCTGTGGTACCCCGTACTCAATAGGCAGCTCTGCACTTTTATGATTGTCTATTACAACTGATTGAGACCGGTCTGACAGGTAGCTCCTAAAAAAGTCAAGTGGGGGACCTCTCACACCGATGCCCTCAAGTTTGATTAAAAGGGTAGAAACAGGGACAGTATCGAAGGCTTTTGCCAAATCAACAAAGATGGTTAGGACTTTTTTATTATTATTTAAGTTTTCTGTAACATTATTAATAAGACTGTGAACTGCGTCCGAGGTGGATTTATTTTTACGGAAACCAAATTGATTAGGGGATAAAAGTTTAAAACGTTCAAGGTAGTGGGTAAGTTGCTTGTTAACAATGCGTTCCAGCACTTTTGATAGGGCACTAAGGACGGCGATAGGTCTATAGTTGTTTGGTAAGTTCCTGTCACCACCTTTGAAGATAGGGTGGATGATAGCTCTTTTCAAAGCAGTGGGAAATATAGCAGTTTGAAAGCATATATTGAAGATGTGGGAGAGAACGGGCGCAATAATCTTAACATATCGTTTCAAAAAATACGGGGAAACAGCATCCCATCCGGAGGCAGCGTCAGTTCTCAACATGTTTACAGTGACAGAAATTTCCTCTACATCAGTGGGTAGCATAACAAACGAGTTGGTGGAGTATACGGGGTTAGGTGGAGACAAAGATGAACGAGCAGCATTGAGGTTATCCGCAAGTTTTTTTCCAATGTTAGCGAAGAATTCGTTGACCTCATCACACGACTGGGAGGGTGACGATGTATAGGTCAGCAAAGGATTTGAGTTAGTTCTTGTAGAGTGTGTGTTAGTGATAGTTTTGATAGTGTCCCAAAGTTTTTTAGGGTTCTGACTAGCCTTATTTAATTCGTTTGAGTCGAATTGCCTTTTGACTTTTTTCAACAGAGAAGTACAAAAATTTCTGTATCTTTTATATGTTATAAGGAGAGTTAAGTTGCCTGGTGCCAGTTTGACTTTTTTATGTAAAGAATCACGATTCCGGATACACCTTAACAACCCGGGAGTAATCCAGGGTTTCAGGATTCTTTTCCGGGCTGGAATTTTAACAATTTTAGAGCATTCGATTATTGCAAGTTTTATAATTGATATCAGATTATCTATGGCAATGTTAGAATCCGAAATAAGGTAAAGGGGATTAAAGTCAAGATTTTCCATATAAGTGTCAAGTGCGTCGTAGTCTATTTTAGAATAAGTTTTTTGAGCTGAATGCTTAACTTTATTTTTGTTTAGTGAGAAAAGAGAAGAGCAGTTGTCGGTCACTGTCGAGTTATAAACTAGTGTCAGAGTTTTTGTCTTGGTTCGTATCATAAGATGGTCTAAGCAGTTGTTTCCTTTCGTAGGTAAAGTGTGGGCGGGTAAAAAGCCATGATATGCTAGGGTGCTAAGGTACTCATGTGACCTCGTGTCAAGGGTATCAGGTTTAATGTCTACATTAATGTCTCCGGTAATAATTACCGAGTTAAAGTTAGCGAGGGCTGGGAGTATGGTATTTAGAGCTGTAAGAAATGTGTGAATATTATCATTTGACGGCGAGCGGTAAATACAGAGAATAGCTATGTCAGTTTTAAGCTTTATAAGTAGACCTGAGGCTACTCCAAGAAGGTCAGGTTCTTCACATGAGGCTAACAAAGATGATTTCGCGTAGACAACAACTCCATCACTGTGGTTTAGATGATTAGTTGTACTGTACGTAGTGTAGTTAGGTAGGGCGGGTATCCGACAGTTGCTGATGCATGACAACCAACATTCAGTAAGAACCAGAAAATCGCAGTTGATGTCTATACGGTGGACAAGAGTTTCTAGGTTTAGGAAGTTACAATTAATGGATCGAATATTTTGTGTTATAATTGTGTACCACGCACTTGGATTACCCGTGAATGCCTTGGTTTGCTCGGGGGAACAGACACGAACATCTGATACAGAAAAATCGTCAACGGCTCTAATATATTCTATAATATCATTAGACATTGTAAAAAGAAATTAAGTAAAAGGGTACAAAAAGGGCCGATCAGAATGTCATGTCGGGTGATCGTGTTTTGGGAGCATAAGAGTATTGTATGATAATGAAAGGTGTGTGTGTGTCGAGAGTGTGTGTTGAACACTAGGTTGAAAATGGATAATTGTAATGAGTGTGCAGTGTGTATATATATTGTGTGTGAAGGGTGAATACTTTCATCAATATAGTTAATAGTTAAATTATAGGAACTAGAAAAAACAATGCAACAACAAAAAGCGAATAATAGTAAACTCTGATTAAGCATAACGAGTCATATAACTTTGGGTGTAGATAAGCTGTTTAGCTGTTGTTCGCTTCTTATAACAATAGATGGGCTGTCAGGGCTCTTCTTCATGAGGATGCGACCGTCTGTGGTCCAGCAAAATGAGTATCCGTTGACTTTCGCGTAGGTACGGGCCAAATAGAAAAGTCGTTTTGAGTACGCTGTTAATTGTTCAGCAACGTAGATTGGTGTTGTTAGTTTTTCGTAACCCAAGTGAGAAGAGTTTATTTTATTGTTAGGATTACGCTTATTATAGTCCTTAACTGCGGTTAAAAACTCGCTCTTGATGAGGGTATTAGTAAATTCAACCGTGAGCGTCGAAGTCGTGCTTTCCTTTTTTGATGGTTGCCGCAGTACATCGCGTATGTCAGAGGATTGTAAATTCATATCTATGTAATTTGATAACTTTAGCAGTGAGTCATAAAGCGTTTTTTTGGTTTCCTTAGACTGCTTAGGGATATTGCGAAGCTCGACACACGTTTTAACAATGCTACGGTCTAGTGACTCCATTTTATCTTCGAGTGCAGTTAGCTTTATACTCATTGAGACACGTTCCTTTTCTAAACCTGTAATTTTCGCTTCGATCGAGGTTAGCTGATCCGATAATGACGTCATAGATTTATCGATGTCTGTGTTTGTTGCTTCGATTTTCGAGGAAGAGGTTTTTAGTTCCATTATGTGGTTTTCTAATTTGTCCATACGCGCGTTCTGAACATTGACCAAATTTTGAATCATTTCACTTATTTCGTTTTTAAATTCAGTTAAGTTATCGTGGAAGTTGTGTTCACTCGATGGACATCTTCGCTTGTTTCGTTGGGTGATATTAGTCGAGACAGTATTACCAATAGGAAGTTCCTCTTTAGTAAGTAAGGTTGGAATGTCTGACTCCGAGCGTGAAGGTAAATTATGATATTTATTCGGCGGAGTTCTTTGGGTGGAAGCCATTCTTAACTAGTGAAGATTTAATGAAATTTAAAAAATACAAAAAGTGCTCACTGTCACCGGGTTAGAACCCAGGTTGCGACAAATGATGGTAACTAGAAGCGGCGCGTTCAACCGCTAGGCTAAACGGGCTGTTAGAAGCGCAGACGAAATAGCGTATCAGTATGTTCCTTGTCGCAAAAAGTGAAAGGATCGGTATGTACGTGTGACACTGCTCAAGGACAGGCGCGTTAGTCAGCGCGCGTGCACGTTGGTCACAAATCACTTTTAACGGAAAGTTTTTATTCACTTTTATATTAAAACAGGACTGCTAGCACACACTTTTCGTTTTCCAGGTCCAATCTTCGTACAATACGATGTTATTAGATTATTTGACTCAATTTTCGCTTGAATATTAGTTTATTGCACCGGAACAAAAATAAGATTCGGGGAGGCACAGAGGACACGTCCGTTTGCTTCCGCGGTGCGCGGGGGGATATTGATATACTAAAGTACACTCACTCTTACTCACACAACCGTTTACTGTTTGAGTTTTTATATTTGTCAAGCTGTCAAAACTCCTTGGGAAATGCATTCATCACCGCCGCTTATGGTCATCTCCAAAACCAGAGTTCTCGCACCTGTGTTGCCATTCCAGAGACAAAGATTAAATTTTTAACAGATACTTGTGTCCTTCAAACCGAATTTTATTTTATTTTATTTTTATATTTAGGGAAAACAAACAGTAGTATATTGCAAATTTACAAAATGTAGGTACAAAAAACTAAACTTAAAAAGTATACCACCCACTACATTTTCCACAGGTTACTAAGCAGAATAACTAAATCTATTCGCAGACATTTGCTGTCAGTTACTTAACTAAGTGATAGTGATATAAAATTTTAACGAAATATAATGTGCACTCTGTTCTTACAAGAATTAATAAATTAATACTTACTTTACTATTCCAAGCGCATTTAAATATAGCTATAACTTTGTGATACAAAACGGGAGTGACTTTTCTGGACGAGATCCATCACAAAAATCTTCTTTACTGATGCAAATTCGATTATCATTTTATTTTAAACTGAGTTCTAAAGAAAAAATTGCATCCCTTAATCACCTTTTGTCAGGTAAACGAACGCACCTAACTCTTTGTTACATCGCAGGCACAAAGCTTTGTGAACAGCTTAAGGTTTAGCGCTGGTTGCACACGCACAGAATATATTGTTAACTTAAAGCCTAATACCACAGATTAATAAATAGTTACTACGTAACAGATACTTCACTCCAATACAAAAATCAAAATACCTACGCTATAATAGCCTACAAAATCATAATAATAATACCAGTTGTTTGCAGCAAGGAGAAATGTACCATAAGTACGCACAAAGAGAGTTGAGATTCTTTTGCCCGCCGCGCGACTAACGTGTGTGCGTGTCGTCCAGCAAATCTGCTAGGGTTATACGTATGACGACAATGGTAATAAAACGAATGTTTTAGAAAAACAATTAATATTTTATTTGTTGTTCAAATATTTTTTAGTTTGATAAATTGATTGATGCATATTTTTCGTTCCTTGAATTCCCGACTAATATATTTTAGTGTCGAAAATATCCAAAACCACGTGAATAATTTTAATAAATAATCAAAAGGGAAACAAGAGAATTGGGAAACAGGGGAATTGCATTATAATCACGCAATAATTACGTGGTTTCGGCATTTTGATAGTCAGCACTGTACCCGTGACGCGCGAGCACTCAGCCGGGCGCGCGACAGCCCGGGGTTCGTTGTATCGTCGACGATACGCGAAGCGGTAGGCATAAAACGCGTGGCCTTGAGCGAGTGACGGACGCCTGCTAATACGAACGCGCGAAGTAATTCGTTCCATTTTTAAAACTGGCATTTGGAATACTCTTTTCGCACGTAATGTAATTTATTTTGAAAGCGATTAATGACGCAAATACATTCGATTTTTGAAAGTGACATTTGAAATAGTCATTTTGCACGTAATGTCATTTAGTTTGAACGTTGTAATCGAATCAATGCGTGATACTAATTGAGCTCATGTTAAATTAAGCCGTATAATTAATCGGGTAGTTGTAAATTCAATTCGAAAATCTTTTCAATAGTTTAAATCAAAAGGCCAATTCTACTAATTAAAAGCTTGTGAAATTTGGGCGGAATGTCGTTACAAAATAATAAAGTGAGTTGAGTTTTAACGAACGTTACAAACCAGGAAAACTCTGTTTTTTATTTGCATTTTCGATAGTATTTTCACGCAAATACTGTCGAGCGTTTCGATCCACAAATAAAAAACTTGTTTTAGGTGTTCTTTTTATTCAGTTTTATATTTTATATTCAGTTCCATTAAGCTTAAATCCATAGAACTAAAGCACAAGTTTTCGTACAAAATTCGTGCTTTAGCACGAATTTTGTACGAAAACTTAACAGACGCGGAAAGCCTAATGGACGTGTACGCGTCTTCATATGTCACGTGGACATAGCGTGATATTAAGTATATAGCCTATGTTACTCGTGGCCAATGTAGCTTTCCAATAGCGAAAGAATTTTTAAAATCGGTCCAGTAGTTTTTGAGCCTATTCATTACAATTAAACAAACAAACATTCAATGTTTTCCTCTTTATAATATTAGTGTAGATAAGCTAAATAGAGCTAAATAAGTGTACTTAGGGCCGATTTTTCAATCGTCAGATATCCTTTATCTGAAGAGTATATTTGACGTTTTGACAGCTTTTGTATGGAAAATATGTCAAACCGTCATATTTATTCCTTAGAAGTTAACAGATGATTGAAAAATCGGCCCTTAGTATATAAAAAAGCAATAAAAAGACGTAGATTGGTTTGAAACGGTCCACAAAGGTCACACTGGAATTTAATTCTAGAACTTCATCCCTCTAACCATTAATTTGAGTTTAACAGCAACTTTGCAATTCACAACGCATCCGTTTAACAAATATCACAAATGTCATGAAACAACACAAAATAATGACGTTGCCCTATGTTGTGTCAAATATTGCAATATTAAGGGCCTGTTTCACAATCTCGCAATCGACGCTATTTTCTTTTCCAGATAATGGACATGTCCATAAATGGTTTTTTTATTATTTAATAATTCTAACCAGGGTAAGTTAAATATATTTGGATAGACATCTCAAAACCTAGTAATTTTAACTATATCATACATTTTTAAAGATCCCAATCTTTTTTTATTTTAGTGAGAATTTACTTCTAAAACGAACAAACTTTTTTTAATATCTGTAAGTAAATAAAGTGAACACATCCAAAAAAAAGTAAACTTATCAAAATTGATACTAGCGAACTGTCAGTGTAAATCAGTTATCTGACTGACAGTGACAAATAACGATGTGTTGAGCCGATTAGGGGTGCGTTCTGAAATCAATTAATCAATGGAAATGATTATTTAATTAAATTATTATTTTATGATTTTTCGCTAAAATGGGGGTGTTTAAAAATATTATTTAATTAGTTCTAAGTTCCATATTTTTGTCGTATTTATTAGAGTGGACTTTGAAGCTGGTTGGATTTTTCTCGGAATAAAAAACCAACGTCCATACAAAAAGCGGACATCTCCTTTAAAAAGAACAGAACCTGTATGAAATTATCTGCCACTTATTTTAATCAAAACTTATCAGAATAATGTGAAACAGGGTCTAAGTTGTAAACTTAATGTTAAACAAACGTTTTTAAACTTCAAATCTTATGTAAGTAAATCTACTCATTTTTACTTGTAATGTTATTGGGTTGTTGCGTGAGTCTAATAAACAAGGTACATGTTACACCGTCACAACGTTACCCGATACACGTTACTGTCACAACGTTACAGCGTTCGTGTTAGGCCTACCAACTTAACGTAAAATTTAATTTTCCTTTTCAACTTCGCGTATAATTATAGCGGGTTCTTTGTGAAGGAAGGGTAATGTTTCTATACATTTGTTCGCATGGAGTAGGGAGATAAGGTTAAAGCCGCATCTTAACAACCTTTGGTTGAAAATGTGTTTTGTAAGGGATAATCTTCTTGAATTTCAGCTGGTAATAGATAGGGTTGTGGGAAGGATTTTGTCTGATTCTTTTGTATGTTGAGAGTAATTGAATTAATGCAGTTTCTATGGTGAAGATTAGAAGACTTTAAAGGTCAGTTGATGGTACATAATGCACTATGGCATTAAAGAAAAAATAAATAAATAAACGTCTCTATATAGAGCTTTCGAAATCAGGCAATTTGTACCCTTGTGACTATTAGAATACGTATCACAAACTCTTTAAAGTTGTCCTTGAATACCTATCACCAAACATCGGTGAAGGAAAAATATCATGCAATCTTCAATTTATATAGAACTAGCGACTCACCCCAGCTTCGCACTGGTATTATTTATCTTTGAAAAGCTCGGCTTATTTCGACATCTCTTAAAAAAAACCGCATCAAAATCCGTAGCGTAGTTTTAAAGATCTAACCATTCATAGGGACAGAGACCCAGTGCAAAGCGAATGTCTTTTATACTTTGTAAAAAGCAAAGCCCTGCAAACTCAACATTTATTATTTTGTGCAAAGTGAAGTTGTAAACAGGTGCCGCTGTAACGAATCCTTTTTATTTACAATCAAACAAGCAGAGTGGCTTTTATGTAAACTGTGCTATCTAAACATTTGAGCTTTTATCAAACAATTTGATTTGTGACTTTTTTTTTAAAATTGTACAGAGACTTTTGCATGAATATTCATAGAATACTTATCAGTATAGAATTTATTTTCTGTCAATCTATATCTGTGATCTATCCATACTAATATTATAAATGGGAAAGTGTGTCTGTCTGTCTGTATGTTTGTCTTTCTTTCACGGCAAAACGGAGCGACGAATTGACGTGATTTTTTAAGTGGAGATAGTTGAAAGGATGGAGAGTGATATAGGCTACTTATTGTCTCTTTCTAACGCAAGCGAAGCCGCGGGAAAAAGCTAGTTAATAATAAAATAATAATACAAACCCATAACTGTCCCACTGCAAGGCAAAGAGAGAAGGCCCGAGCATTAATCACCACGCTAGCTGAAAGCGGATTGGCGATTTTGAGCTTACGTTCTTTACTTTACTTTTTCTGTAAAAAAAAAACTGTTTTAGTCTACGAGTTGAGATTGCGATGTTCTGTCAATCTCACTAGTGGTCAAGTCATTTTTGGTTTTATCTACGGGAAAAATCCTAGTGAGCTGAATTTTCTGTATAACTTTTATTGCGGCTATATTTTACAATGAAATTTATTGACCTCCGAGCAAGTCGCGACCAATTTGCAAAAACTAATTTTCGTGATCTTTTGACCTTTATAACTCTTTTAGGTGGCACGATATCAATGTCGATTTTTCACATGTTCATAACAGCGCAGTAATAAAGGTATTTACAAAAACAGCTTTAGAATGCCTAAAATGACTGGACTATAGTGAGATGATAAAATTCACTAATACATACTTAAATTTACAACTCTATACATTTAATTGGTGGCGCAAATCGAGAAAATATACATCCTTACAGTGATATTATAAGTTAGAAAGTGTAGATAGGTTACCTAAACGAAATTCTATCTTCAAAAACGACACACTAACGCATACATACAATACACGTCAAAGTAGGATGGCATGATTGAAGTAGTGCGAGTGAAAAAGAGATAAACGTCAAATGTCAACGCGATACTGAGTATCATGTTGGTCAAATGGCAAACTTTTAAAGTGCCACTTTTTGACTGCATAAAACTTTACACTTTTTTACTTAAAATATCATTGCATCCTAATATAAAAATACATTTAGAATTTTAGTCAATATACAGACCAATTTCGCCACACAATGCTTTTATGACAGTTTTCAAACTTTTGTTTTTCTCTAACGTTTTTTGTATTGCAGGCTAGACAAAACTAGCTTGCGTATTAAAACAAAACAAACGCCATAGTTGCCAGTACCTACTTATGAGCGTCTAAGTGGCAGAAGGGTCCTCATAGCCCTCAGTCTTCAGGTCCTTAGCTATCGAGGACACCTCCTACAAAGGTACCCTCGTTGATGAAGAGGGGAATCAGACGGCCCTTGTTTAAGCTATGACTAACTGTGGGTGTGTTGGTGGGTACGTAAAAGGAGTGAGTGTGCGTGTGTGTATACGAATAGAGATGTGCGTGTGTGTGTACGTAGAATTGGAGATGTGTGCAGGATGTAGTCTCTTATGAAACAATGGGGCAGATTTGTTTTGTAATACCATCGTGGCGTGGAAAGAAAGCTTGTCTAGGTACTGGAGTTTCATAATTTTGTTTCGTTTTTGTTATAACTTTATAAGTTGGTAGATGTTTATAAAATAGTGACCCGATTTATGAGCCTATTAAGTAGTTTTGTTTAACTTTCTTACAAATAAATAATTAACAAAAATGTTGTTAACTGTAATATGTGTCAAGAAAACCTAGAGCTCAATTGCTCCAATCAGCTTATGTCCATTAAACAACGATTCTGTATAAAGACGCGTACGCGGTATGCGTTTATTCAACTTTCCACGTGAGATTGGATTTCTTATAAAATCGTGGTTTTCTTTGGACATAATCTGAATAAATGTGCGTTGAACCATTTTTTTTTTGGGAGTGGGAAATGATCATTTATGTTTTAATTAATGTAATTAATAATAAACAATGATCCGGAGTCACGGTAACTATTATAAACATTCCGAACCCCGGCAGGCGTTGGTCCTGTTGGTTCCCTCCTCAGGCTGACTTCTCTTGAGGCGCGCCTGGAACACTAACGCGCCGTCGACGCGGGCCTGGTCCTAGTCGGGCGGCGAGCTACCCATCGCTCGCCATCCGCAGAACCGTGCCTACGGTGGCCGGTAGTCGTCTTGCGACTCTCGACGTCTTCGCCTGGGTCCCTGCCCGGGGCGAGAGGCTTTTGGCAGTACAGCAATTTACTCGAGAGTAAAAGCCACTTTTCATTAAGGCTTTAGCAACCGTCCTCAAACGTCACTCAATTTTAAGACGCTATCAAATATGTTGCTGTCCTTACTATAACATTTTAGTGAAGCAAAGACAGCCACAGATTTGAGAGCGTCTTAAATTAAGTGACGTTATTTAGCGCGAACGTTGGCTTAGCTATGTTCCATATTGGGAACGTGCGAAGTGGGTGGAAGGGGTAAAGAAAACGATCGCTGCGCTCGTCGCGGCACAAATGTGTAACAAAAAGGGCAAGGAAGGCAAACAAACTTGTCTTGTCATTATCAATGTTGTTTTGAAATTGAAAATGGGTCATTATTGTTGTTGCATCATAGATTGCAAAAATAACAGCAGAAATAGTCAGTGCAAATTTTATGTTTTTCCCAAAGCGGCCTGGAAATTAGACCAAAGATATAAATGGATAGCTGCTGTAAAAAGGATAAAGTAAGTGATTAGTTAAAACCTAAAATTGCAATATTGATCAAATCAATTTGATTTGCTTTGTTTTTTACACGATAATAGTTGAATACCTAATTATTGTTTTAGTGTTGATGGATCGCCATGGTCTCCAAAACCCGACGACAAAATTTGCAGTGAACATTTCATAGGAGGCAAAAAATCAGATGCACAAGCAAGTCCGAGTTATGTTCCCACGATTTTCCCTAAAGTTTATCGACAGCGAAAGATCAACGAGTCACATGCACTAGCTAGATATACACGCCTGACAAAACGAAGAACCACACATGTTGCTGACACCACAATAGAACTCTCGGATACTACAAAAAATGAAATTATAAAGGAAGGAGGAAATGAATTACATCCAACTCAACCCCCTCTGGTCAACCGAGGATGTCAAATAATTTTTTTCTCTGAAATAAATGTAAGGGATACAACCTTCATTTGCCATACATTTATTTACACTGATCGCTGTGATGCTGAAATTCAAGTAGATATAGCAACAACTTCAAGAATTGTCACGACAAATAATTCGAAAACAAAGGATAAAAACTGTTGCACTGACAAAAAATCATTTCAAGACCAGTTTACTGAAACAAAAAGCCAAGAATTCGTTGGTATTTTATCAATAAAAAATGACAGTGAACTACTAGATCTTACTGGTGTGTCATTAAGTAATTTTGAGTTTTTGTTATCAAAATTAACTGTGACCAGATGTACAGTTTCAATGAAAGATCGTCTGCTAATTTTTTTAATGAAAATGAAAACTGGCTTAACATTTTCAGCATTAAGTGTGTTATTTGGTATACACAGAACTACAATTTCACGAATATTTTATTCTATCTTAGAAAATTTAGCTTCTGGGACTGCTAATTTAGTTTTTTGGCCAAACAGGGCTGCGGTACAGGCAACAATGCCTGAGTGTTTCAGACCAGATTACATCAATACAAGAGTAATTATTGACTGCACTGAATTCAAAATTAAATTAATTAAATTAACGTACCATTTATTGTCTTTTAAAGTATATTTTATTTACTCTTATCAATAAAAATAATAAAGCTATTGTTATTTATTTTTTGACATGTGCCCCTTAAAGTTCCGTTGGCAGATGGCGCTAATGTCGTGCACGTTCCCAATATATCTATTGCGCACTTGACGATTGACAGTTGTGTAACAGAGACAGGTCTTTTAGCCAAAGTACGTGCTTAACGTATATTTATCTTGCCCTGAAATTCTAAATTTCACTTGACACATTATTGTTGACACGTTTTTTATGTAATAAAAAAAACGTGTTGACAGCAGCTTCCATGAATTTAATTTATTCAGTAAACCAAACAATACAATCCAAATATTGACCTAGCGAGAAACATAAAATGGCATCAATTTTCACCGGACAAACACCATTATGGTACTTAAAAGCTTGTAATAAGTATCAAAGTTGAATGCATATCGTAAAATAAAAAGATCAAAACTAATAAAAAATATTTGCATCTTTATATTTCTTTTACGATTACGGCGTCATTATACTTGGCTTAACATTAAGGAACTTTAGAAGTTAGCAAAGTTTCCTTGCGAAGTTCATCATTTTCAGTTAAGTATTACCGTTTTTATCTCGTATTTTAGTTTAAATAGCTCTATCGAGATTAGCATTTTGGGGATATGAGAGACAGGGTGTAAAGTCCGTCATCCTCCATTAAAAAGGGAGGATCCTCCGACCAGACGGGTGTTGTGTCTGGTGGGCTACTGCCCGACGGTTCTAGTCGGGGTTTTTGTACTCGTTCTAATGTCGCCGATAACTTAGATATCGCGATGTAGGATCGTCAGTTGTAGTTCGCATGTTCGGCGATAGATGTCGCCACAAGCATTAACATTACTAAAGTTGTTTCTATCTTCATATGGAACCAATAGCATTTTCCGGATCTACATAGCTTATTAAGCGAATACACATCATCTCCCTAGCCTTTTCCCAACTAAGTTGGGGTCGACTTCCAGCCTAACCGGATTCAGCTGAATAGGTACTAGTGTTTACGTGAAGCGACTGCACTATCAGACCTCCACAACCCAGTAACTGGGCGACACGGTACCTCTTGGTTAGACTGGTGGCTTACCCGTAATGACTGTCAAAAAGAAGGGATTTTTGGATAATTCTTGGCTCTAGGACAATAATTTTGGCATATGAGATAATATAGAACAGTCAGTCAGTTTACCATTGTTTAAATATAGATTATAGATTCGTAACTAACAAATAACAAAAGAAACTAAACTAGAGCGCCAACAGATTTCTAGGTACCAACATAAAATCATTGAAATCGCTCAAAAGATTTACAGTACTGTTTCAAATGTTAGAATCATACTGTTTACACACAAACACAAAAACTGACAAATAAAAGAAGAATTAGAAGCCATGAAAGTCACGTGAAAACGGCGCACCTGTTACGTTTATTTATTACAATATGTTAGCATAAAGTTTCAAGGTACTGTTGAACAAACTATTTGGTTTGCAGGCCAAAATTTCCATTTTTTTTCTACTCCAGTAAAGCCGTCTTGTCGTCCCGTGGTTGTTAATTAGGCGTCTGACACTCATGGTCGAGATATTAGGCTCGCAACCAATCGTGGTCATGCATATTCAGGTTACAAGTCTATTTACACTTGGTTTATTGAAATTTTGAATGTTGAGTTACTTTTGTTGCTCATCTCAGCGACTTTATGACATAGGTGAAGGAAAACGCCGCCGTGAGGTTACCTAGACTTATTATTACAAGCTGTCCCCCGCGGTTTTATCCTCGATTTTTGTTACTCTTCCGCTCCCGTAGTACAAGCTCTTACTCCTTAATCTATAACCTTCCTTAATAAATGGTGTTTCTTTTCAACACAAAGAGAAGATATTAATTTAGACTAGTAGTCAAACCAAACAAACATACAAACTAACTCCTCAGCATGTATAAACAGGAGTTGCAATTTTACCAATCTGCAATTTATGTACTGTCTTTTACTCATGACTGTCTGAAGTACAGATAAAAAACCCATATAATTATTTTCGCATTTACAATATTAGTAAAGTATGAATAAAAGTCATTACTTAGCTCATGGTGTATCTACTTAAAATAATCCACCCAGTACACTCATAACATTTATCTGAAACTATTATCAAGTTACCTATATACCAAATAGCTTGTTTGTCTGTACCCAGTACAAGCGTGTTCTCGTAAAATAAATTATACGCTCCTTTTGACCCATTTAAAGCCTTATCTATGTACCGTAATGTCAACTAATTTGTAGGCTCAACTAAATGAAGTTATTGCTATCTCTTACTGGCTTGCACTGTGCGTATGAGACAAGATATCGTGTTCACCGAATCCTCGCACTCTATGGTGGGAAAGTGGGCATTTACTAGAGTGGGAGTAAGATTTGTATGAATATAACCAGAGCTTATAGTTATGAAAATGAAGCGATACAATTGATTATGATTATTTTTACGCACTTTTCTCGTTCTGCATCATCCCAGGTAACCTGATGAGAGCCAAAACCTGACAAAATAGTATCATATCATTGTCATTTCAGCATTTTCGGATGTCATTAAAACTAGAATTAAAATTCGTTTGTAGATCTTTGGCAAATCGTTACGGCTAGTCAATAATACTAATAAGACACCATGTTGACCATTTTTGACCATCAGTCTTACCAAAGGGGCATCGTGTTAACTTTTTCGGTATTGACAGAGAGAGATGGGAAATTAGTCGAGGCGGAGCCAACGCTTTTAACACCAATAATAACACTTATGCTGATTATGTGGACCAATAGAAACGCGGACAAAATTTTTAGTACTCGTTTGTTAAAAAAAACAGACTATAACTGGGTTGTGGATGCTGATAGGTAATAGCTCCGTTCAAGGTGGAAGCTCAAGGTAGCCCGTGAAATTTGCAATTTGCAGCTTAACGTCTGGGTCATAAGTCATAAGTCATAAGTCATTTATTCATTAACAAAAAAAATTGTATCTGAAATTACATTATAGAAAAGCAATAACTTTATATAAAAATACTCACACGTTAAATATTACCACAATTAATGAATAAAACATATATAGGAATTTCGATATTATAGATCTTCAACAGCATAAAGACACTTATTCAACAGGAAACTCTTAAGTAGATTTTTAAAAGAGCTTGAGTAGATAGCGCTTTTTATATCTAAAGGCAACTTATTAAATAATATAACCGATTGATAACTGGGACTGTGCTTAACAATATTCAATTTCGGCTGTACCTTGTAGCGTTTAATGTCTTGTCTACGTGTTCCTTCTCTAATCTCTCGTTCTTCTGCTGTCTCATATTCATGTATGTATTTGGCCATGTTACACAGAAGTACAAATACATAAATGCTCGGTACTGTGAGTATGTTCAGCTTTATAAAATGTTCACGGCAACTCTCTCTTTGCGAGATGCGGACTAATGTGCGAATTGCGCGTTTTTGTAGCACAAAGGCTCTTTTTATATTATAATCATAACTATTTCCCCAAAACATTATGCTGTACCTAATTTTTGATTCTACCAACGCGTAATAAACCATTTTCAATTGTTCAATGCTAATTTCTGTTCTAAGTGCTCTTAAAGCATAACATGCGGAACATACTGATGAATTTATAGCATTTAATTCTGATTTCCAATTTAGCTGTTCATCTATATGTATTCCTAAGAATGTAACTTCTTTGACGAGGTCAATTTTGTCGCCATTCAAAATAACCTCTAAATTGTCCTTATTACGGGCCGTCGTTCTAAACAATAGTATTTTGGTCTTTGCAGTGTTGATTAACAATTTATTCATAGTGAACCACACGTGAAACGCTTCTAATGCTGCATTTACAGTCACTGTTAATTTATCTAAGTCATTTGCTGCTACTATGGCATTTGTGTCGTCTGCGAAAATTACTATATCAATGTCAGGTAAAATTGTATTCATGTAATTAATTAAGTCATTAATAAATAATATAAATAAAATTGGTCCTAATATAGATCCTTGCGGCACGCCCGTAGTCATCATTACTGTTGCTGATTTGTAAACTTTTTTGTAGCCATTTTGTATTTTATGGGTATGTGTTAATGTGTTGATATAGTATGGTACGCGACTGTAATAGGTATTTGTTTACAGAATTATAATCATTTAAATAATCAAAACAGCCCTCAAAGTGCATATATCTCTGTATGCACTGTGAGGGTTGTACTGATGATATTAAAAATTATAATTCTGTAACTAAATACCTATTACAGCCGCGAATCAATTTTGTTCAATATACAGCCTGACAATATAAAAATTTGAAATTCGCGGGTGACTGTGAAGCATCGTGCGCCTCAAAGAGAAGGAGTCAGCACAGCAAGGGGCCCAACAGGGCCAACGCCTGCCGGGGTTGCGGAATGTTTATAGTGGTTACCGTGACCCTGGAACATAAAGGGCAATCGTAGGAACATGAGTGGGTTTTAGTCAGTAAGAGTCTGACACGCCCTCCCGCCGCACCCAGGACGGGAGCAGTCATTGGATGATTTCCAACTCACCAAAAAAAAAAAAAGCATCCCCCTTAAATTAGACTAGAATTCGACCCTAACATAGTTGGGAAAAGGGTAGGGTAGATGACTTTAACTTAAATTTAAAATAAGTTCTATAATGGCTCTAAAAAACTTCTGTTTTCATCTTTATTTAGTCTGCCATAAAAATGTAACAAAACATAAATATAATTTATTATTAAAGATAGTAAGTTTATTTCAGTGACCTTTTACCCTAAATATAAAACGAGATAGGCACAAGAACTTTGCTAAAAGAAAAACATAATAGGGTTGCCCATACATATATCTGGGGGCACGGCAGTGCCCCAGCCAAGTCTCAAGCAAACAAGCAAAGAGGGCACGGCCGTACCATCCTTTTCCCGAAGCGTTTCGCGGCTATTTCACCCACCCTGTATCATCAATGTGGACAAAGCTAGGAGTTCAGGTTTTCGATGACCAAAAGTAAGTATTAGAACAAGCTCAGCCTCAAAATTACATGACATTTGGACCAATGGTTTACGAGTTATGGACGATCAAAGTTACACCATTTTGTCACTCACTCACTGACCGATCATCAAAAAGCTAAGGTACTTCTAGCAGACTTAGAACCTTCAGATTTGGCATTAAGATAAGTTATTAGCTACATATAAAGAAAAAATTATGAAAACGTTAATAAATTATATACATTAGTAAATAATAAGAAACAAATTTATATTTGCGGTTTTACGGAAACATTATGTATGAATGTCGACTGCATTGTTAACTTTGTTCTTTGTTTATATACAAAAATTAATAAATTGGTTACCAGCGCGTTAAATCTCAAATCGATACGATAATGATACAACCGGAGTCCACCGATATTTATTACGTGTCCTGGATTAACGACCACAATCCTAAACAGCCTAAAGAGTTGGAGACTACTAACTTGTACAGTTTCAATATTACGATATTGTTAAAACACGCCCAGTCGAGTGCTACGAGCTAAATGAAGGCAAAAAGTCTCTGAAAAGAAGAACTAACCCATATTAAATTTAATCAATCACTTCTTCTACGACGGAGAACAAGTACCAGAGAAATTCTACTTCTCTTTACTTCTTTTATTCAAGCCATGGCGTTCCTCAGATGAACTCAAAATGGGGCGTAATACTTACACAGAAGGTTTCAAATTGGCATAGAAGGAATTGATTATGGAAATTCAATGATACTGACTCTATCATCAAATTTCCTCAATCAACTCATTCTTTAAAAAAAAAGCCATCATTCAATCGAGTTGTATGCACTCTTAAGGTCATAGCTCATTAGAGTCACCCGGCACCAACTCCGCACCGACTCGCCTCCTGCGGCTAGTATTCTTTATATGGATTTGTATGGGCATGCGCTCACTATATTAACTCCGTACCGTCACTGGATCGCCTCGGTTATCGCCCTTCGCGCGCGGTCGGCGGGTGGGCCACTCGATGACAACTCGCTGCTCGAACGCCTGCCTTGCGCTGACAACGCGTGGGCCACGAGTGGGCCGCGCGCTGCCCGCGATTGATTTTATTAACAGACTACTCGAAAATTCGTGGGCCAAGCGGCGTCAACTCGTTGACGCCTCGGCGTTCACTGGTTGCCGTGGGTGGTCCACCCATCGAAAACGAGTTCAGCCCCTTGCGTCGAGGCGGTGCGGGGTGGCTGCCGGGTGGCTCTAATGAGCTATGACCTTTAGGGTATATAAAAGCCGGGGTTGCGGAATGTTTATAATAGTTACCGTGACCCCGGAACATAAAGGGCAAACGAAGGAACATGAGTGGGTTTTAGTCAGTAAAAGTCTGACACGCCCTCCTGCCGCACCCAGGACGGGAGCAGTCATTTGATGATTTCCCACTTCCCAAAAAAAAGGGTATATAAAATATATGTTACTTTAACATAAATATCCATTTACACTTGTCTGCGATATTTGACACATGTGACGATGAAAATGGTTGGTTCGGAAAAAAGCATCTGACTGTTTTCGGGTATCTCTTACAGCTTTCTCCGGTAAGAGAAAATTTATCTTTTGAAAACCTTTAGACTGCTGAAACTAATAAGTTGTTAGGTTCCCTCAGTATGCCGACTCTGTGGATTGAACTATTTTTATACGATTAGCTTACAATTAATTTGCGACAGCTCAATGATTCTGACTTTGTTGACAAGCTGAATGAAATAAGATTAGGTGTGACTACTGAAAAAGACCGTGACTTACTCTCAACTAGGTTAATAATTCTGAAATCCGATTCAAATGAAAATAGATTAGCTGAAATAACTGAAAAAAATGAGGATGACGCCCTTATGACAGCAAAGCTATAGGAAAATATAATCATCAAAATAGGTGCAAAAGTGATGTTGAGGTGGAAGCTTAAGGTAGCCCGGGAAATTAAAATTTTCATTAAGTATTCCTGAAAATTGCAGCCTAGTGTCTAGGTGTGTATTGATATAGTATGATTTGCGACTATAATAGATATTTAGTTACAGAATTATAATCATTTAAATCATCAAATCAGCCCTTAAAGTGCATATAACTCCATTATTGGCTATTTCATGAGAAAATCATTCAATCGAGTTGTATGCACTCTTAGAGTTGTATTGATGATATTAATGATTATAATTTTGTAACTAAATACCTATTCATCATCATCATCATCATCATATCAGCCGCAGGACGTCCACTGTTGAACATAGGCCTCCCCTACAGATTTCCAGTAGGACCTGTTGGAAGCGGCCTGCATCCAGCGCGATCCTGCGGTTTTTACTAGGTCGTCTGTCCACCTTGTGGGTGGACGTCCTACGCTGCGCTTGCCGGTGCGTGGTCTCCATTCAAGAACTTTACGGCCCCATCGGCCGTCAGTTCTGCGTGCTATGTGGCCTGCCCACTGCCACTTCAACTTACTAATTCGCTGGGCTATGTCTGCAACCAAATGCAAATACCTATTACAACCGCGAATCTGTACCGAATCTGAAATGTACCTAGATTAACGACGAATGATAATGAGCAATGATTGCGCGCGGCAGGTAGATCGCAACGTTTGCGCGCAGCTAGTTGGCAAGTTCTGATGTGTCCCCCGCCTAGGCGAGACAATAGGATTTAGAAAATCCTGATGTCTCCCCGAGGGGAGCCGTCAGGGGAGACACGAGACCGTAACCGTTCAAACAAAGCGCAGCACGCCGTGCGTGGCAGCCGCACACTCTTGCCGCTTAATGTTTGGACGCACCTTAAGACAAAACATTGACGCGAGTTCAATCGGAATTGTACAAAATGTAATGTAATCAGATCGTGATGATTCGAAAAAATAAAATCTATAGTAACCTTAGTAAATGACATTCATATGAATTTTGTCCTGTAAAAACCAAAGTTGAAATAATTTGTAGAGCGTATATTCTTCTGGAAAAAAATCTTATATGCATCGCTTATGCTATAACTATCCGTAAAAACGAGGAGCTAAGCTTAAACCACGCGATGATGGACATATGTTCCTCTGTATTTACCTGTGGTCAAGCATACATGACCTTTTCAAGAATGACAAGTCTGGGTGGACAAATGCATTTGATAAATGTTAATTGGTCTGGTCCCATCATAGAACCATTTCATTTCTCTCCAGTCGCTCCGGATGAAATCAAAAGGATTATCCTTTCCATAAAATCTAAGGCTGTGGGTTGCGATGGTATTAGTCGTCATATGATCACCTTGATCATTGACTGTCTTCTTCCACCGATCACCCATATAATCAATTATTCCCTGTATTCCGGACATTTCCCTTCCCTGTGGCGCATGGCTTACGTCCGTCCACTTCCTAAAATTAGTAATCCTTCTCTTCCTAATCATTTTCGGCCAATTTCCATTCTCCCTTTCTTGTCTAAAGTGCTTGAAGCCTGTGTACACAGACAGTTCTCGGGGTTTGTGCACAGGAATAATCTGGTAAGTACATTCCAGTCTGGGTTCAGGCCTGGGCATAGCACAACCTCTGCTCTCCTTAAAGTGACTGGTGACATTAGAGAAGCCATGAGTGATACCAAAATCACTGTGCTTGTGTTAATTGACTTCTCCAACGCCTTTAATGCCGTCAGTCACGACATCCTGTTAGCTATCCTATCACACCTTATGGTTTCTTCCGAGGCGCTGGAGTGGTTCTCTTCGTATCTTCGGAGACGTCAGCAGTCGGTGCGCGTCGATGAAAATTCATCAAGTTGGCGTGAGCTGGATGCTGGTGTCCCACAAGGCGGTATTCTTTCTCCTCTGCTATTTTCTATCTTTATTAATTTAATAACTCACTGTCTTCGGTGTTCGTATCATCTTTATGCCGATGATCTTCAGTTATATACTGCAGCACGTTTGGATAGTTTAAGTGTTGCTGTTGATGATGTAAACCGGGACTTGGAGGCAATTAAAGACTGGTCTGATCGATTTGGGGTGTCTGTAAACCCCTCAAAATGTCAGGCCATTTTACTAGGCAGCTCGCGAATCTTGGGCAGAGTGACAGTTAGTTCTCTTCCTTCAATTATTTTTAATAGTACCGTCATTCCATTCAGCCCAGATGTGAAAGATCTCGGTTTACATCTTGACTCGACTCTTGGTAGGCAAAAGCAGGTTTCCAGCGTCTGTCAGAGAGCCAATGGTACTTTGCGCTCCCTGTATCGTCTAAAAAACTTCTTGCCTGCTAAGACGAAGACCATGCTTGTGCAGACTTTAATTTTTCCTCTAATCGACTATGGTGACGTGTGCTACTTTGACCTGAATTCGATCTTGTTGGATAAGTTGGACAGAATCCTTAATAACTGCATTAGGTTTATTTTCAATCTGAGAAAATATGACCATGTCTCTGACTACAGGTCTGAGCTAAATTGGTTGCCCATTCGCCAGAGGCGAAATTTGCGTGCTCTGACTACGCTCTTTTCTTTGCTACATTGTCCCACTCCGCCTTCCTATCTCATCTCTCAGTTCCAATTTTTATGTTCTTCGCACTCTAGAAACCTGCGCTCTTCCAATAATCTTCTTTTACTTTGCCCTTCTCATACTTCAGATTTAGTTCATTCTTCCTTTCGGATTCAATCCATTCTTCTCTGGAATGCGCTTCCTCTCGATATCAGGACGGCCACTAGCCGTTATGGATTCAAGCGGAAATTGAGGATTCATTTTCAAAATATATGAGCAGAGTCTATTGACCAGTCACTACATTCTTTGTTTTATATGTATGTATGTATGTATGTATTTATATTTATTTAAGTAGTATATACTTTAATATATAAATAAGTAGGTAATTATGTCTTATCTTTTTTTTCCATTTTAAGTTGCATTCTTCTATTCTATTTCTTTTTTTTTTCTTTTTATTAGTGCACCTACCATGTAATCTCTGCACCACCCTGGGTAGACTGGTAGAGAATGCCTAAGGCATTAAGTCCGCCATTGTACATATGTGCATAAAGTTTAAATAAATAAATAAATAAATAAATAATTTTACTTGTAACAACGCTCAAGAGTCGGCAATAGCTGAATATTATCGCCTCGGAAGTATCTACCGTCCTGACTTGTGTACCTCAGAAGTCAGAAGTTATGAAACCTCAGAAAAAAAGCAAAAGAGATCGAAAATGTGCTCCAAGCAAAGCAGCAGATGAGGCACAGGACATAATAACATCACCTAAAAAGACAAGAAAGAGACCTACAAAAAATAAATGAGATCCCACCAAAAACATTACATGTAAAAAGTAAGCCAACTCTCTTCGCAATTCTGCGATCGTAAAAAGTTTTGAGATCGCATAGAAGCCAAGTCCTGTTCAACTTATTTTGTAATAATAAATCAATAATTAGTGATAATATCAATAGTTCTGTTAACATTATAATAATAATGACTTGGCCAGGAGCACAATGAGATACAAATACAACATAAGTTAGAAGTCGTTTACTCCTTGTAATTATGTGCAAATACAGTAGAATCTATGGACATCATTTTGTAACTGATTCAAATGTAAGATCACCATAGAATAAACATGCCGCATAATGCACGTGCAGTTCACTGGTCTTGGATGAGATGAGACTGACTGTTAGTAATTTAATAACAATTTGAATAAACTAAAATAATTTAATTCTGTGACTTTATGTCTAACTCTGTTTTGTATCTCTTATCTTATTGTGCTCATGGCCAAGTTATTTTTATTGCAATGTTAACAAAACTATTGATATTATCACTAATTATTGATTTATTATTACAAAATAAGTTGAACAGGACTTGGCTTCTATGCGATCTCAAAACTTTTTACGATCGCAGAATTGCGAAGAGAGTTGGCTTACTTTTTACATGTAATGTTTTTGGTGGGATTAAAGATATATTTCTATGGGGTTGTCTCTTAAACTATTCAAAAATATTTGAGGCCTAAAGTTAGCCCTCTATATAGGGGTGCCAGCTAAGGGGAGGGGGCGGGGGGTGTAGTGCATTGTGTCCACAGATATTAAAGCCCCCCTGGGCCTTGACCAACCAAAATGAACGTGCAATTTTTTTATGCTCTATTGTATTGATTTTCCAAAAAAATTTCTACTCTTGGAATTTCGAATATAAAGTTGTGTTCATTTAAATAAAATATCTCCAGTATAGTGGGGGCAATTTTAAACACAAAGACAAACAAACTCGAAATAAATACTTGTTGTAGGCCTTGTGCCGCGAATGGAACCCGCTACACACAGAACAACAGACGTGATAGCTCAGCTACTGCGCCAATCGTATTAATATACTATATTTTTTTGCCATTCTACAATTAGTAAAGCCATTGTTCCCGGTTGTCATTCGTAGAACTTTGACAGTTATTAAGGGTAGCCAGAAACCAAAAAGTCCGCCCAGTCTAACTAAGTGGTACCGTGTCGCCTAGATACTGAGTGGTGGAGGTCTGATAGGCAGTCGCTTCACGTAAAACACTGGTTTCCAGCTGAAACGGGTTGGACTAAAAGCCGACTCCAACATAGTTTCTGAAAAAGGTGATGATTATTTGATTAATTTATTTATTTAATAAACTTAATGTACGAACACAGTACATAGGCGGACTTAATGCCTTAGGCATTTTCTACCAGTCTACCTTAGGGTGATGCAGAGATAAAACATAGTAGGTGCAAGAAAACAGAAAAGTTACAGGTATAAAATGAATCAAAATAAAATAGTTACTTAAATACATAAATATATACATACATAAATATATATATACATACATACATAAATACTATACATACAAAGTAGATAGAGATAAAAATAAGTACATGTACTATACATTAAGAGTGAGATGAGTCTGAATGATGAGTGTAAATGTTCTCAAGCTTTTACCTTAAAAGTAAACTGACTAGTGGCCATCCTGACATTGACATTCTTATTGATTTGATTATGATTTTTTGTCATGCTTCGTAGAAAAGAAAATCTAGTTGGCTCTTCCAAATGTTTTAATGGTTGTTGTTTTAGTAAATACTTACATAAAAAACCTGGAAATAAAACAATGCTCCTAATTATAATGTATACCTATAAATTTTACTTAACAAAGGCGTGTCAAGTACAAATACCAAGTGTTGGTTTACAAGTGGTATTCCGTGACCGAGGTAGTTAGGCACGCTCATATTTAAACACCAAACAGTTTGTATTTGTGTTAACTGATTTGTGATAACATGATTATGTGATTTTAATGAAGAATGGTGTTAGGGGCTGTGATCCGTCCGACCATCGCATCAGTGTGATTCGCGCCACTTGACTAAGAATAAAGCGGAGACAAATAAACTTGCTCAGCAATAGGCAAGACGACAAAAAAAAAGTAATTAGTCCGTCAAATAGATTATCAAAAATTTTTGGACACGTATTTTTTCATTTTTCTCGTAAACGAAGAATGACGAAGATATAGTGTGTTAAAGTTGCGCATGACGTCACGATCAGATATATATTTTGCAGGACGGTGACGTCAAAAACTCCGGAACTTTGTTGCTCTTTATCTATTTTTTTATTAATTTGATCAAGCAAAAAATACGTGTCTCGTATTTTTGGCCGATCTATCAGACGGACTAAACAGAATGCCATTATTTTAATGTTGTCGTCATCCCTATTGATGCCACCACTCAGCAGTTGCTAAACCTCAAATAAATCAAGTCTCCAATGTTTACTTACTCCTCTGCTGTTCTTTTCTTATCAATTTCATTGCGGGATCCAAGGCTATTCAATAGTTTTAAAAACAATTTTGGAATTCCACCCCTAAAGGGATAAAATAAAGCATGAAAAATTCACGCGGGCGAAGCCGCAGGCGCAAGCTAGTTCTACATAAACGGGCAAAAATAATTGGCGTACAGCCCTGGGCGAGTATAAAAAACAATGTGTTCACACAATTGGCCATTCGAGCATACTGCTTTGTTCCGACAATATTAATAAATACAGCTATTGGCCCATTTCTGACGAAACCTAATTGGATAAGGACTTTTATGGATAATAACTGGAGGTCTTTGAAGATTGTAGTCTCTGATAGTTTTTTCTTTATGATTTATGGAAAATGTATTCATGACCTTGTTGTATCGTATTTTTGGAGACAACGTGATGACCTAGAGGATAAGGTGCCTCTGAAACATGAGTTTGGTTCAGTTTTGGACAAGTTGCAATGTGACTTTTCCAATTCATGTAGTGTCTAATTTTTGTCATCAATAAAAGAGAACTTTGTGAAGAAACCACGTGGGTTTACAATCAAACGGTGGTCTTGAGCAAACTTGGGCTTAAGCTTGCGTGGGAATCGAACCCACGACCTCCGAGAGAGTCGTTAATCCTAGACCAACAGGCCCGTCTCTATGTGGATCAGTTAATTAAAACGAGTCTTCAGCTAGTCACCATCTTTAATTACACAGATCAGATCAGAACTTTAATTAAATAAACTTAATAGGTTCGTCTGCAACGAGAATGACCCATTTTTCAAGCTTCTAGGAATTTTTAAATTTACATTCGAATGCACACACACGTACAGACACATACCAGAGTATTATCTAGGTCCTTATGGAATATGAAACTTTATGAAATTTATCTAGAGCACGTATTTTTCTTGACGAATTGGATTTGTAAATTTCTTACTATATTCTGCTGTTCATACCGAACTTTAAATATGAAAATAATCCGTCTGTCGGCCAACTTCGAAATAATTTTTGATGGTGCGTATGTTTTTATTTTTGGTGATTGGGAAATCATCCAATGACTGCTCCCGTCCTGGGTGCGGCGGGAGGGCGTGTCAGACTCTTACTGACTAAAACCCTTTATGTTCCAGGGTCACGGTAACTATTATAAACATTCCGCAACAACTAGATTGTGTTATAAACTTCAGTGAAACATTTTAAAGGATTGAAAAACTTTTAGGTTTTTGACTAATCTGTTGATAACAATTTTTTTTCGGCATAGTAACGTTCGCGTTAAACTGTTCCACTGTCCACCTCCTGACTCTATCCAGACAAAATTGAAACTATCATAACATTGTATTGTTACGGGAACTCAATAGTACTTGAACTTTCGTGCATAAGTTTATAATAGAATTGTTAAGTTCTTTTCGTTCTTTTACTGTAAAACTACCATCTTATAGCACGAATAAACTGTTTTTCTTTCTTTCTTAACACTGGCTTGTGACCATGTTTGAAAAGCGTAGTCGTTAATATCGCAATGATGTTTTGCGATAACGCGTCAGGATGCAGCAAGCGCAGTTCTATACTTGGAATCAGGGGCCCTAGTCTGCTACAAACGTGTCTCAATGACCGATTTTTGACGTGTAACGTCAAACTTATGACACATTTCCCATACAAAAACTGTCGAAGTTGTCAAATATGCGGCCGATGACTGGTCATTGAGACACGATTGTAAGCGGACTAGGGCCCCAGATTACTTGTCTAAAACTGCGGTTTTATCGTTCAGTCTAGCCGTGAATTTCATAGCCTAGTTAGTGAATTGTACTAAAACAAATATCGCAATAACGTATGCGATATTATCGATCGATAATAATGCTCCTGTGTGGTAGAAACTTATAGAAATAGTTTAAAAAGCTGTATCAAGATTTGATCTGAAGAAAACTACGGGGTCAAGCTTAAACAACCGTTAAAAAATATTAAACCGTGAATTCTAAAAATTACCACGACCTTGGCGAAGTTTATAAAAACTATAATTACTTACATCACTAAATAATAACAGAGGAACGTTGTACTTGAAAATTCGTCATTACGCGACGCCTATTCTCTCATTAAACTCATTACTATGCGCCATAAAAACTCCATAACTTTTACTACTTTTAAAATGAAATGCAAAATATCTTTGTTCAAGGGAAAGATTAATCTGCTCACAAAAGAAAGATGGCCGTGACTATGATGTAGTTAAAGTTAAACAATGGCCTTGAAATCCACAGATTATCTAGGTCAGAGGATCTCAAACTGTAGTTTCTGGATCACCGGTGGTCAGGTATTTGTAAGGGGCATTGTTCATTAGGATCAGGTTGCGTAACACGGGTCGTGCCACCAACAAAATGTGCCTATGGAATTCTGTGTGTTGCAAATGTTGGCGCCGCCAAATGTGACACCCGCCAACCTGCTGATGTACTTTTTTAAATACTACAGCACTGCTAATTAGATTTTCTTACTGCTATGTAAACTTATGCAACGCTCGCGCTTTGATAAGAACAGATTTTCACACATCCTTTGAGCTGAATTTTCAAATATTTTTTCATAAAGCTTCCCTGCAGTTTAAAAGGAAACCGTATGCATTTTTTACGAACTCAGCTTGAGTAATTTGAGCTATGCGTTAACACCTCGATGCATATATTTTCATTTGCTAATATAAAAATGAATCCCTATTTCTAATCTCTAATCCTTGGTTACATTATAAAACTTGTAAACTTTAAAAATTTCGCTCCAATTTTGTTGTTATATTTTCTGAAAGCTTAACAATTATGTTAACTATCAAAGACAAGTAAAATCGTGGGGGACAGTGTAAAAAAAATATAAATCGTCACTTTAACTAAACAGACCTATCAATAAGAATTGTAGAAAGTGATCCCTCATCAAAAATGGTTGGGAAACAGATAGTTCAGACATTTTTATTTTTGGATTTCTCTGCTAGGGCGTATTTTTGAGCCTGTTTTACTAAACTTTTAGGGAAAATTACAGGCTAATCTTTCAATGACATAAGTACTCGTTGCTAAGCAAGTGCTTCGGCTATGCCATATTTCTGTCACTCTCGCACAATTGTAAAACTACGATGGTAAGATAGAGATGAAAATAGCTAGCTAGCTAGGTAAAGTTTATCGGCCTCTGTTTTAAAGAGCTTTATTAAACTTTTCACCTACAGTAATGTAAACGAGTATTGAAGCGTGAAACATTACGTTTAACTGGTTTTTTTTTCACGAAAAGACCTACAAATAGTAGGTGGCCCTAGAAAACTTGATTTATCGTACATCTTTGACTGTCTTTACTGGAAATTCGAAGCAAGAGAAGCTAACAATCAGTCTAACCAAGAGGCGTCGAGTTTGCCAGGGCTGCGGGTTGTTTGAAAGGGATACCGCGATTTTAGTCAGTAGAAGTCTGACACTCCCTTCCGCTCCGCCTAGAGCGGGAGGAGTCATTTGATGATTTCCCATACTACTCGTAAAAAGGGGGCATCGTGTTATCTATCTCAACGTAGAACACTGATATTAAGCTGCTTGTGGTTATAGTGGAAGTCGATCCTTACAGTGTTGGAAAAGGATAATGATGAACAAATGTTGGTTGTCTATTGTTTGCCCGAAGATTATATGCCATAATCATCATTTTCCCGAATTTCATTTATCCGAATTTCATTTGCCCGAATGTTTCATTTGCCCTAAAAGACATATGACATACTTTTAACTGCCCGAATTTTAGATACCATAAGATACGAATGCCATAAGTATTGTATGCCTTATTTTTATGTGCCATAATAATTATTAGACATAATATTTAAATGGCACAATACTTAAATGGCATAACAAATAAGAATAAACTTATTTATTCTGTGCATGGTTGATGGTGGGCTAGGTCGATGGAGCCCCGCTTCGCGGGGCTCCTACTTCTGTGTGATTTATAAAAAAAATAACCACGAAGGGGATGGCGGGGTCTATTCGCTCGCTTCGCTCGCTCACACGACCCCGCCATCCCCTTCTAACCTAACCTGTCCGAGTCGGGTGCCCTAAAGTCCCAATTGCATCCAATTTCTCTTGATATAAACAACCGTTACACACCCGATGTCGATGGCAAATTATGTTATGGCATATCATAATTATGGCATGTGATAATTAGGGCATGTGATAATTAGGGCTTACAATGATTATGACAAATGATGTTATGGTAAGTGACTTTATGGGAAACAATGATTCTGGCACGTGACTAATATGGCAAATGAGAGTAGGGCAAATGAGTATTATGTCGTATGATATTATGGCTGTTGACTATTATGGCAAATGATATTAGGTCAAATAAAATTCGGGTAAACGGCGGTATACCACAAATGTTACTACTAACTGGGAATAGACCCGGCTACCCACAGTGCAGCAGGCAGCCGTTTCTCTACTGCATTAACCACGCGATTGGACCGGCAGTAGTAAAGAAATCCAACAAAATTAATAGCCTAAAATCAACAAAGATATAATAAACTTTTTAATATAAGCCAGAACGCGTTAAACGTCTAATTATAAATTTAAATTAGGTTCCGCTATCAAGAATATATTTATTGTACGTACTACGCAATAAACGTTTCATCCAGTACTTAAACAAACACTAGACTGTAATAAAACTGTCTCAAGAACAGTAAAATTAATCTACAAAATAAACTAAAGCGGTGTATCGGCAATGTTTATGTTTTAGGGGGTTATTTAGCGACGGAAGTGTACTGTCAAAGGCCAGTAACAAACTGGCTCTCTTCATTTCAGGGGCCTGCACAGAACTTCTTAAAAAAAAAAAACATTTATATTGGTTCGTTAAATTTTTCGGAGCCCGTTCATACCACACTGATGCCCTTACTAATAATCACTGTGTAAAGTTATGCAATGAATAAAGCCTGTGTAACCATTTTTTTGACGTATAAACCTGTCATAACTTTATGCAGCGTTTATTAGTAAGGCGCTGAGGGTCCAAATGGTGCTTCAAAAAGCAGTCAGCACGTGACGGGGCCCTCTAGGGCAAATGCTTGCTGGGGCTGCGAAATAGTTCTAATAGTTACCGCGGCCCCGGAACATAAAGGGCAACTGTAGGAACAAGAGTGGGTTTTAGTCAGTAAAAGCAGGCGTCCGTCACTCGCTCAAGGCCACGCGTTTTATGCCTACCGCTTCGCGTATCGTCGACGATACAACGAACACCGGGCTGTCGCGCGCCCGCCTGAGTGCTCGCGCGTCATGGGTATAGCGCTGACTATCAAAATGCCGAAACCACGTACCTAATTATTGCGTGATTATTGTGCAATTCCCCTGTTTCCTAATTCTCCTGTTTCCCTTTTGGATATTTAATATAATTATTCACGCGGTTTTGGATATTTTCGACACTAAAATATAATAATCGGGAATTCAAGGAACGAAAAATATGCATCAGTCATTTTATTAAAAGAAAAAATATTTGATCAACAAATGAAAAAAATATTACTTTTCTAAAACATTCGTTTTATTACCATTATCATCATACGTATAACCCTAGCAGATTTGTTGGACGACACGCACACACGTTAGTCGCGCGGCGGGCAAAAGAATCTCAACTCTCTTTGTGCGTACTTATGGTACATCTCTCCTCGCTGCAAACAGTTGGTATTATTATTACGATTTTGTAGGCTATTATAGCGTAGGTTTTTTCGTTTTTGTATTGGAGTGAAGTATCTGTTACGTAGTAACTATTTATTAATCTGTGGTAAAAGTCTGATACTAGGGCAGGACAAGTCATTTAATGATTTCCTATCCATAAAAAAGAAAAGTACTAAATGGTGTTTTAAAACAACTGGGCCGCAACTACAGCCCTGGTATGTTATAGTTTCGGGGCCCCAACTACACCCCTGGATTACTTTGAACCGGGGACCCTGTATTTGCTGCAACTCGTAGCGGGCTCTCGGAGGCTCCTTCTGTCTGGAGGATCTTCAAATTATCAGTCTTACTATCCTATTGTTGTGTCACTTATCAATTGGTAATTATAATTAACCTAAATGGTCTTAATATGGTCTGAAAAATATATGGACTTCTTAAAAGGCTGACCTCTGAATTTGCTTTGTGTGTTTCTTCTAACAGTAGTCGATTAGGAAACACTGTCTCCATCATTAGCTTACACATATAAAAATTACCTAAAAAAACAACTTTAATGAATAACTTAGCTTTATTTTATTACTCTTTGGTGTGAATTCGTGATGGCCCAGTGGATAAGGCGCCCGCCTCTCGTGTAAGAGGGTGCGGGTTCGAATCCGGGCAAGTACCAATGTGACTTTTTCAATTCATATGTACTTTCTAAAGTTTATCTTGGACATCACTGACATCCCGTGCCTCGGAAAGCACGTAAAGCCGTTGGTCCCGGTTGGCATTCGTAGAGCTTTGACAGTCGTTACGGGTAGTCAGAAACCAGAAAGTCTGACCAGTCTAACCAAAGGGTATCGTGTCGCCCAGTTACTGGGTTGTGGAGGTCTGATAGGCAGTCGCTCAACGTAAAACACGTATCCAGATAAATCCGGTTCGGCTGGAAGCCGACCCCAACATAGTTGGGAAAAAGGCTAGCCTTTTTCTCCCTAGGGAGATGATGATGATTTTATTACTCTTTGGTACGTCCGCGTTGGTGGTGGTTTTCGTTAATACTCTAATAATTAAAGTTTTCATAAAAACTCCTATTATATATAAGCCAAATATGCCAAAGTTATCGTGACTGACAGGCTGACATACAGACACACAGAATATGGTGCAGTTTGGCACCCATTGGGCACAAAAAAAATATCACGGATTAAAAAATATGAGGATAAACTCTAAAATGCAACATTTTAACACTGCTGTAAATTTTTATCAAATTAAACAAGTTTGAGTGAAATCAGAAGTGCTAAAATGTGGCAGAGGTTAGTAAATAAAAACGTTATTAAATAATGAAATTGCTGTGTCCTAAACCATGCCTCAACCTTGCCTCGTTTGCCTCAGCCCTTGTGCAGTGTTACACAGAAACATTATTCCTTACCACAATGTTATCAGTAAGCCAATTCTCTTAACTTTTGAGAACGTTTGAAGTCTAATCCCAAACTGTCAAAACTACTGAGAAAATTATTTTATATATTTAGAAACGCCCCATAATTAGTGTACATATTTAATTGACAAGTTTTTGACGCACGTTGATGACTGAGATGACATTGTGACTAGACGTCGAACGTTTTAATCAGTAGAATTGGCCTTTTGAATGCGTTGATATCATATGACAAAAAAAACCGTTTTATGAAGAAAGAGTTCTGCCGGTAAATTCTATAAAAATCTGAATTCAAATAAAGTGAGCAGACAATTTTTGGAATTTACTTTAGCTAACATTGAAAGATTTTTATAGAACATTGCCGCAATTCTTTTGTTTTATTGAATCTTTTATTCAGAGTGACCTTCGCTGAAAGGTCAGTTCATTCAGGCTTTCTACTCCTGAAATTGTGAGTGTACCCCTCGCGGTCCAATTTCCATAATTATTTGCTTGGGATTATTTAAACACCCTGTATTATTCAAGCTTTGTCCGAATAAATCATCCTGTTGATACAAGAGCGCTTTTTAATTCATTCCATTTCTTTTCCAGAAAAATCATGGAGCAAGGCCTGTGTAGATCGAAGAAATATGAGAATAAGTGGAAGTGTGTGAAATTAAAAATATAGACAAAAAAAAAGTTTGGTGATCACAAAAAATTGGTGATATAGTATTTAAGTAAGATGATCAAGTGATTGGTGATGTGAATAATCGGCTTCTGTGATGGGGTGTGGCCAGAGTAAAATTAATCTGTACCCGAGGCGTAATAAAAATGGCGGCAAAGGGAACAGTGCCAAAAAGTCAGGTAAGTAAACAGAACTTGAAAAAAAATATCACTTTAGGAATTCTCTTTTTATTTTTTCTTCGATATTCAGATTGTTATTATGTTAATTTATTTGAACGATGAATAATATTGAATTACATTATTCTTCCTTATTATTTTATGACCCAAATCACTTTAAGTAAATTCGTCGGGTTTTTTTCTCTTTAGCCAAGATACCTATATAAAATATGAGAAAGGTTGCGATTATGTAATTTATACTAAACCTTCGAACACACGTGATTCGAGACACAATAGAAAGACAATAGCAGCGCGACAGCCGGCTGTTGCTTGGTCGTTGAAAGGTTACGTAGTGTTAACACTATTAACTTTTCGACCAAGCGACAGCCGGGTGCTATTGTCTTTCTATTGTGTCTCGAATCACGTGTGTTCGAAAGATTAAATAGGGTCAGGAATGATCTCAATAATTGTATAAAGCAATGTTAGCCATATTGTGTAATGTATGAATATTTCCTTCGGGTTTTTTACTCTGAGCTTGTGACGATTACAGATATCGTTGAGTTATATTGGCGGCATAGAACCGCTTGATGTGGAAAAAGCTAGATGAGGCCTATACACTAGTAGGCACTTACTTACCTACGGGTTGATGATGAGGATAAAAATAATACAATAATTATTGTATTTCATTTCACTGTCATCTAATTGAGCCGCTTTTAAAAATGGGGCTACTTACCTACACATTTTATAGCTTAATGATTTTCTATGAAAACTGAACAGACGCGGTAAGCAGTACGGACGCGTACGCGTCTTAATACAAAATCGAGTTTTCTGTGGACATAAACTAAATAGAGCTAAATAAATGTGCGAAGTTCTTAAATGTAGATTATGTTACATATCCTTCATAAAACCACGGAAGCAAAACCACAGCTAACTAGTTCACACCAAGAACAATCTCCACAAAAAAATGCCTTAAGAAACGGCGATACTGAACCAATCTCCTTTGGGACCTGATATATAGACGCTTTCACAGGTAAATTTACCTTTCAAGCGAGCCTTGAAGTTTTATTCTATGTATTTGATAAGGCGAGGTATGCGGGGGAGGGGGGGAGAGACAAAAGGCACCCGAAGACGTGCTCTAAATATTCATGAGCGTTAAAGCTCTAAGGTTGGAAGCGTGGCGGATGCGAGTGTGGTGAGGCCTTTGGGGCTGCGAAATTCAGCTTTGGTTGTGGAATTTGTGTTAAATTGCTATTGGTTTTTGTGATTATATATATTCTTATGGTGATGATTTGAAACAATTCTTTTATTAGTGCGCGATAGGGATGACGACAACATAAAAAAAATGGCATTCTGTTTAGTCCGTCTTGTAGATCGGCCAAAAATACGGGACACGTATTTTTTGCTTCATCAAAATAATAAAAAAATACAAAGATAAAGAGCAACAAAGTTCTGGAGTGGGGGCATAGTGGGGGCTTTTGACGCCGCCGTAATGCAAAAATTGTATCTGATCGTGACGTCACGCACAACTTCAACACACTGTATCGTCGTCATTTTTCGTTTACGAGAAAAAAGAAAAAATACGTGTCCAAAATTTTTTAATAATCTCAATGACGGACTAATTACTTTTTTTTCGTTGTCTCGCCTATTTTATCTACATTTTGTAAGCAGTTTTCTTTCGACGTGATAACGTCTTGCCAAGTTGCACGTCAATGCTATATGCCACTCGCATCAAACAATTACCTCGCCACAATACGGTATTTTACACCATTATCAATTGACGTATTTTTTATGAGCTGTCAAAACGCAATTCTCCAATAGATTTTGTTTGGCAATGGCAACTTATGACGTCACTAAAATAACAACTCAGTTGACTATCTATTTATTGATTTCAAAGCAACTAAAAATCAAATTTTATAGCAAATTGAAAATTAACCGAATTTATTGGGCTGAAATTAAAAGAGGTTTTATAGAAATTGTGCCTAACATTTATTGGTTAATGGTGTAAACTACTCAATTGCTGCACATCGGTTATTTGTGTCTCGGGAAATGTGGCGTCATATTTGTAATGCGACACATTTATCGCACCCCCACCTCGCATCTAGGCCGCTTACCGAATGACACGCAACGAACATTTACACTACAATTGTCACAGTTAAATAATATTATGGCTATGACGTGCGGTCTGCCGGTAGTCATAACGATATTTAAGAGCTGGAACAGTACAAAATCATATTCAATTATTTAAAAACTACTCTCTAGCTATATAGGTTTAAAGACATTTATTTTCTCAAAGAACAAATTACAGTTCACTTAAAGAGAAACTTAACTAAGTTTACAATAAGTTGTAGTTTACATTATGACGTTCAAACTACCCAAAAACTATAGTTCAATTTAACATAATATAACGAGTATGGGTTTAGGACTAAATAAAATACGAAACAGTTCAAGCCAAACTTACGTGTCTAATAAATGATTCTTAGGGCTTTTTATATGTAGTTAACTTTAATGAGATGAACATAATTAATAATAAAATTGTGTTCTGCGTTAAATATTTTTAAATTATAAACATTGCATAACGTTTTTTTATTAAGAAATATTAAAAAAAAATCTCCACAGCTAACAGTGGTACCAATGAAACATAAATAAACAAACAAATAGTAAAAAACGATATTTTCTAATTTTGAAGTTTGAAAAATTCTTCATAGCTGTCAGTATTCATGAAATATTTCCCGTTTGCGTGTTCCACCCTCATTCATCACGAAGAATTTGATTAGTTCAAACAAGTGGTTAGATCTAGCGCTGTCAAATCTGTACGTAGTCTGTTGTCCTTATATCGATTATCTATTTACAATAATTACAAGTTTAATTTGTCGTGATTTTAATTCCCACCCAGAGGGCCTAGCCAAGTGGCATTGTAGAATAGAAAACGAATAGATTGTCAAATGTATGGAATTGACATAAGCTTTCGCTAAACAATTTGACATCTCCATACATTTGACAATCGTTTTCGTTTTGCTATCTACAATGCCACTTGGCTAGGCCCTCAGGACACACTTTGTCTGATTTTTTTTTGTGGGTGGGAAAACATCAAATTCTTCTCCCGCCCATCGTGTCAGACTGCCGGAGGGTGTGGGTTCGATTCCCACTCAGGACAAACTTTGTGTGATGAGCATGATTGGTTGTTCCGTTTCTGGGTGTTATTTATCTGTAATAATTGTAATATGTATGTATTTATAAATTTTATAAGTATTAAAATCAGTTGTCTAGTTAAGTACAAGCTCTGCTTAGTTTGGGATCAGATGGCCGTCTGTAAGTAGTCCCAAGATATTTATTTAATTAACTAACTCGCTGACCTCCTGGCCTCGTTCAAAGAAATGTCTTAAACTTGGACGGAATAACGGTAGCCATTGTTTTAAGCAATAATTAATTAAGTGCCCTAATTATATGGGAGTTAGGCACAATGAAATGTAATTGGATAATGCTTTATTATTCCCCCTCCCTTTCCCTCGTTTTCTTGCTGTTTTTATTCCGCTCTCGTCAAACTTCAACTTCAAACTTCAAACTGTACTATCTGTTTGATAGTACAGTTCCGGACTTCTTAATCAGGGCTTCTCATGTTTCTGTATTAAAAATGCTTAAATATCTACATTATGGTGTCAATGATTTTTTCGAATTTGCATTATACTATAAGAGGATGGATGGATGCTTGTTGTTTTTCACAAAAACTAATAAATGGATTATGTTTAACGTTTAAATTATTATGCTTAATATGCCAATATATAACATCGTGTTAAGTCATAGCGTGAGTGTTGCGGAATAGTTCTAATAGTGACAGTGGCCCTCAACATAAAGGGCAACCGAAGGAACATGGGTCGGTTTTAGTCGGTAAAAGTCTGACACGCCTTTGCGCCCCGCCCAGAACGGGTTAAGTCATTTGATGATTTTTCACCCAGAGAAACAATACCCCAGGTTGTCTGGTAGAGAATGCCTAAGGCATTAAGTCCTTTTTTGCCAGCGTACACAGGATCATAGTGACCAAAGACTTATAACTTACAACAGGAGTGAGCAATTAATGTAAAGTAAAGTATTACGGGGTGAGGCTTTAAAAAAAATACGACAAATTAAACAGACAGACACATAGACATAGCGGTCATAACAGCCCTCTTATTACGTGGGGGGTTAAAATGCTAAAAACCAAACAAACAAATAACCTTAACACATCTACAAAAAAGGACAAACAACAAGACAGAAATTGTATACAAATGGAGGTGCCAAACACGATGATAAATCTGCTAAACAGTTGGGTAACCCTTTGTTGATACATTGTGTCCGATAGGGGTTCACAGATGTTACAGCATATATGCGTATATACAGGGTGTCCCAAAACTCAACGTCAAGCCAAAACGGGGTGACAGGATTGATCATAACCATCACGAGAAAAATCTGAAAAAAAATCTATCCCATGCAGTTTAAAAATTATGGGCATTTTAAGAAAAACCTAGAAATTTGATCAAACTGTACCATTTTTCGGTTATTGTGGTTATTCTTTTTTATTTTTGTTCATTTGAACTTTGGAAACGTAATCCTAAATAACATTTCTAGAATCCCAATAAAAAATAATGACACAATTGCCTCAAGTTTCCGAGAATTGAGAATATTTGTTAAACTACGAATTTAAAATTTTCAAGATTCATCGACTTTGACAGGCCCTCCTATAAAAAAAATGTACTAGAGTGCCTTGGCAAGTGGCATTAAAAGTTGGCGCATTTAATCAGAATTCTAAAATGGTACAATACTTGTTAGTTCCATACAATAGAAAAGAGTAAAAAAATTAAAACCTCAAGTAACCCGATTTTTGCTATCTCATTTTACTGGTATACCGCCGTTTACCCGAATTTTATTTGCCCTAATTTCATTTGCCATAATAGTCAACAGCCATAATATCATATGACATAATACTCATTTGCCCTACTCTCATTTGCCATATTAGTCACGTGCCAGAATCATTGTTTCCCATAAAGTCACTTGCCATAACATCATTTGCCATAATCATTGTAAGCCATAATTATCACATGTCCTAATTATCACATGCCATAATTATGATATGCCATAACATAATTTGCCATCGACATTGGGTGTATAACGGTTGTTTATATCAAGAGAAATTGGATGCAATTGGGACTTTAGGGCACCCCGACTCGGACAGGTTAGGTTAGAAGGGGATGGCGGGGTCGTGTGAGCGAGCGAAGCGAGCGAATAGACCCCGCCATCCCCTTCGTGGTTATTTTTTTATAAACCACACAGAAGTAGGAGCCCCGCGAAGCGGGGCTCCGTCGACCTAGCCCACCATCAACCATGCACAGAAAAAAAAACCATTACGGGGCTTAAATATTTGTCTAATACTTGTTATGCCATTTAAATATTATGACATTTAAATATTATGTCTAATAATTATTATGGCACATAAAAATAGGGCAAACAATACTTATGGCATTCGTATATTATGGTATCTAAAATTCGGGCAATTAAAAGTATGTCATATGTCTTTTAGGGCAAATGAAACATTCGGGCAAATGAAATTCGGGTAAATGAAATTCGGGAAAATGATGATTATGGCATATAATCTTCGGGCAAACAATAGACAACCCATTTTACTCAGTTAAAATGTTTTTAACTCACACAAGCTCTAGGTAGGTTCTTGATTTTAAGACAAAATGATGAGAGAGATGGATAATGGGTATGTTCGCCATGAGTGAGCGAGACAGATAGTGACGCCACTTTTACCAAAGTGAAAAAAAGTTAGTAAAATTAGTAAAATAATTAGGTTTGTTGGAATAAAAGTCAGATGATAGAGAAATAACGTTTTTTATTACAATAAATGTTCAAATTGTTTACCATCAGCCTCAATACAAGCCCTACATCTTTTTAAAAAAGATCTACTTATTAGTCGGGCATATCTTCGAGAGTTGATCGCCTCAGCTGCTTGAGAAATGCGTTCACGCAGGTCGGCTACGTTCTCAATGGGCTTTGAGTAAACTTTTTCTTTGAGAACTCCCCAATAGAAAAAATCCAGGGGATTTAAATCTGGTGAACGGGCGGGCCACGAGATAGTGCCTGAACGTCCAATCCACCTTTCCGGATATTCCTGGTCAAGGAAATCTCTTACTTGCACTGCGAAATGCGCTGGGCAGCCATCTTGTTGAAACCACATGTCGCGAAGATCTGCTAGTGGTACGTCCTCTAACAGGATTGGTAAATCTTCTCTTAAAAAATGTAGGTAATTAGTTCCATTCAAGTTCTCAGGCAGTTCAATAGGCCCAATAATTTTACCGTTTAAAATTCCGGTCCACAGGTTTACTTTAAAACGATACTGGGATCTATCTTCTCGCATTAAATGTGGATTCTCCACATGCCACTCGTGATAATTGTGCAAGTTCATGTAAACATCTTTTTTAAATGTCGATTCATCTGACCAGAGAATTTTTTTGGATGAATTGGGATTCTCATTATGCCTCTGTAGCATTGTTCTACAAAAAGAAATCCTTTCCTGATAATCTCGAGGTAGAAGACTTTGAACTCGTTGTACGTGAAACGGATGCATTTCGGCTCTTTGTAAAATACGATGAGCAGTGCTTTTCGGTATTCCCGTTCTTTCTTCAATTCCACGTACGGAAATACTTCGGTCACGTGCGACCTCTTGCAATACTTCTTCCTGGAAAGGAAACACAGGTCTACCTCCAGCCTGTATTTGATTCGGGAAATGGCCGCCCTCTGTGAGTGAACGGTGCACATTAACAAACACGCGGTGATCCGGGTAGCGCTCTAAATTTGGATATCTTTCACGATAAAGTCTAGCGGCAGCACTTGCGTTGCATCTGCATTCCCCATAAATGAGGTGCATGTTCGCATATTCTTGTGAAGTGTAGCGCGTAGGCATGGTAGATAAAAAGGATGCCAACACAAAAGTCCAGAGAGAAGCCAAAGTTGCCGGTATGTTATCAACAAGTCCAATTCACAAAGATTCAAGTCCAAAAAGAGAAGCCAAAGTTGTCAGTACTAAATCAACACAAGCGAATACGAACGTGCGCAGTAGACGAATGAGCGAAACGTACTAACTGGTTGGTGTCGGACTGGTAGCGTAGCCATTTGCTTGGCTGAAACTAGTGCGAATGAAACAGATAGATGCCATAGCATCTATCTGTTTCATTCGCACTCGTTTAAACGACGCATCTCCGTCTCAATGCGTGGCGTCACTATCTGTCTCGCTCACTCATGGCAAACATACCCATTATCCATCTCTCTCATCATTTTGTCTTAAAATTAAGAACCTACCTAGAGCTTGTGTGAATTAAAAACATTTTAACTGAGTAAAATGAGATAGCAAAAATCGGGTTACTTGAGGTTTTAATTTTTTTACTCTTTTCTATTGTATGGAACTAACAAGTATTGTACCATTTTAGAATTCTGATTAAATGCGCCAACTTTTAATGCCACTTGCCAAGGCACTCTAGTACATTTTTTTTATAGGAGGGCCTGTCAAAGTCGACGAATCTTGAAAATTTTAAATTCGTAGTTTAACAAATAGTCTCAATTCTCGGAAACTTGAGGCAATTGTGTCATTATTTTTTATTGGGGTTCTAGAAATGTTATTTAGGATTACGTTTCCAAAGTTCAAATGAACAAAAATAAAAAAGAATAACCACAATAACCGAAAAATGGTACAGTTTGATCAAATTTCTAGGTTTTTCTTAAAATGCCCATAATTTTTAAACTGCATGGGATAGATTTTTTTTCAGATTTTTCTCGTGATGGTTATGATCAATCCTGTCACCCCGTTTCGGCTTGACGTTGAGTTTTGGGACACCCTGTATAATATTATTATAATGTATTCAGGTAGCCGGTGTGTGGCTTGTTATTCGCGTAAATTAATTAGAGGGAAAACGCACATCAGCGTCAAAGGGATGCCCGATTTATCAATTTGAATCGATCTCCTGGATCGACGAATGGACCTCATGAATTTATGATTTTAGTCAAGGCATTGAAACGATCTCATTCGATTTTTGTTTAACGTATGGTATTTTTTTAAATATATCTATAACATATACAAAGAGTACCACGAATGATTTTACAAAATGGAGTGAAGTAGAAGATGAAAGTATGAAACGAGGCGGACGTAACCACAGAAAACAGACAGTATATTCTGTGGTCTGGCGAAATGTCAATCTAACAGCTGTCATTATTGTCGGTGTCATATTACTGCCACGTGAAATTCACCCTTATGACCACTGTCCTTTTGTTGTTTTTTCTGTGGTTTGGTTGTGGTTCACTCAACTGGCCTGGTCGCCAAACTATACCAATGGCCAGATCAAGGCCAGATGAAGTGATATTTTAAACTCTAGCGAAATGCCAATCTGAAACTGCCAATCTAAAAGGCTTTTCTCAAAATGCCACACTACCAAATTTCATACTATCAAAATAACACATTTTCAAAGAGTCGAATCACATAATGTCCGAATTTGTGAGAGAGTAAGTAAGTAACGCAAATATTTTACCAAATAAGCCACACACATACATAGACCGGGGTTGCCGAATGTTTATAATAGTTACCGTGACCCCGGAACAAAGGGCAACCAAAGGAACATGAGTGGGTTTTAGTCAGTAAAAGTCTGACACGCCCTCCCGCCGCACCCAGGACGGGAGCAGTCTTTTGAAGATTTCCCACTCCCCAAAAAAAAAGCCACACATAGAACACAGCCAGACATAAAATTACTTATTCGCTACGACAAGCTGTTATTTAAAAACACTTATAGATATAATTATTATTCTACTCTTCTATTTAATGAATACTTCGAAAGCAATTAAAAAGTTTAGAAAGGAATTTTAATTAGGTATTTTGTATCTTATTTTGTAAGTGGCAATTAATTTCAGTAATACTTTAAGTCGTGGTTTCGTTTACTTTCCCCAAAGTAAATGATCCTTTGAACTTTCTGTTTTCTTTTTTTTTTAACTGTACAGCTGTCTATAGCTTATTTATTGGTTTTTATTCAAAGAAAAGTAGGAAAATTTATTGGTGATGTCAAAAGTACCTAGGTATATGATAAATAGCGGTCCCCCATGGATTCACCCGTTCATCGCATGTTACTACTCCTCTCCCTTAGACCGTTGCGTGAGGTTATATGTATAGCCTACCAGCTTTTGCCCGCGTCTTCGTCCGCGTGGAGTAGTTCCCGTTCCCGTGATTTCCGTGATGAAATATCCTATGTCCTTTCTCGGGTCCCAGACTATATCTGTACCAAAATTCATTCAAATCGGTTCAGTGGTTTAGGCGTGAAGAAGAGATAGACAGACAGACAGACAGAGTTACTTTCACTTTTATAATATTAGTATGGATAGCGGTCCCCACGGTTTCACCCATTCATCTTTGATTACCTACTACTCCGCTCCCGTAGATTGTAGCGTGATATTATATAGCCAATAGCCTTCCTTGAAAAATTTACCATCCCATACAGAAACAATTTTTTAAATCGGATAAATATTTCCTGAAATTATATACTATACTTACCTATACTATATTTCTATCCGTGCGAGCTAAATGGCACCTGGCTCGAATAATTGACATTTAAAGTAATAAGTGCAAAAAAGGAGATGTTTGATTTTAGGCTAACATTATGACAGATGACAGGAATACGCTAACATCATTTAAAAAAAATCTAAAAAATAGGAGACTTTTATAAAAATACTAACAAATTAACTTAAAGTAAAGAACAGCGGCTTAAGTAGATGCGTTATATGCATCTCTATACGTTCACCAAATCAAATAAACAAACTCTTCTGCTTTATAATTTCGGTATCTACCGTATGCAATCAAGCTTTAAGATAACCCGTTTCGTTTTAAGGTTTCAAGTAAAAGCTTTGTCAACGGATAATGGTCTATTACCAAGCCCCAGCTGTTCGTCCGCCTGTCTGTCAGCGAGTTATATCCCATAAACTGTAAAAGGTAGAGAGTTTTAAGTTTCACAGGGTGTGTCCTTCTTTTGGCGCTATAGGTAACAACTTGTAATAAATTTTATATTTTTAATAGTATTTTTTTATTGGGACAATATTTTGCCATTCTATTTCCAACCATTGCAACTCCTGAAAGCCATAATCAAGAGTGGAGTCCGCCAGAAAAGTGCCACGTTAAAAAACGTGATTGTGGTCCCACCCATATATATATAGTTTTACTTGGTTGCGGAATGTTTATAATAGTTACCGTGACCCCGGAATATAAAGAGCAACCGAGGGAACATGAGTGGGTTTTAGTAGTAACTATTTAGTAATCTGTGGTTTTAGTCAGTGAAATTCTGACACGCCCTCCCGCCGTGCCCAGGATGGGAGAGTGTCATTCGATAATTTCCCACTCCCCAAAAAAAACCCCATACAGTTTTACTTCTATCAGCCGCGTTCAGAATCGCAAGAATGAGAAAAGACGTCAAGATTAAATAGGTGCACAAGCTTTAGCTTTACGGTTTTTTGATCGCGAACTTACTCGACTTCTCGTCGGTGAAAATTATCACAAACATCCACGATTTCTCGCACTTCTTTCAATGTTTCTAAAGTCTCCTTCAAAGATAATCTTTAAAGAAAAATAATATGAATATTTTCCTTTTGTTTTGCACACTATTTTGTTATTTAAATCTTATTTTTTTTTACTTTATAACCCGGACAAACAAATGCATATAACAAATGCATATATAACCCGGATGTATTCAAGAGAAGAGTGCATAGGCATCTTTTGGGTAAGCTCGCTCCATCGTAGGCCCCGTCTATGCCCTCGGGCTAGTCTGGGACCAAGAGCAAGCGCATATGTAATAAAAAAAATAAAAAAAACTTTAGCTTTCTTGGCGTCCTTGAGTCACCTGGTTCTAGCAGAATACCATCGTCAGGTATATGCTGAGCCTATACCTGACATATGCTGAGCTGGACACCCATTTGGTGCAAACCAGAGACACGCACTGCTTAGTCACTAAAATTTTTTTGTTGTTGTAATATTGTTTTTTTCTTGTTTATTTCATTATCTTATCTATCTAACCTAAAACATAGCTAGCCATCCCATCTTTCTTCCATCCAATTAGTGCAAACAATCATAATTTTAGTTAAATTTAGTTCACTTGATATTAGTGTATGCATTATACATGACTGTAGCTTCCGTAGAACCGTCGCAATGATATAACCAATCATATTCCGCAAGTTTGGAACTGAGGCTTGAACTAATTATATTATGTAAATGGTATGATAAACTCTATATGTGTTATGTTTGTGTTACATAACACATGATAGAAGCTCGGTTATTCGGTGACGAAATAACAATATACAGGGTACAATCGCATATTATGATTTCAAAGGTCAAATCATTAATTTCTAATAGACTATTTTTAAGGCACTTAACATTTCAAAGTAGGTACCATTTCAATAGTCTAATCTCAAAGTAAAATAATCGAGTTGACTCGGACTTTGCTGACCCAGACAGTACCCTAGGTTCACAAATAGAACGTCAAACAAAAAAAACTATTGGGTTGCTTTGCCCTGCAGTGGGACAGTAATAGGCTAGTATTATTATGATTATTTGGTTACTGGTCTCTGGAACTCAATGCATTTATTGCATGATTTTTTTTTAGTTAGATTAAATCATTTGAAGTCAATTTCTATATTTTCACGATCGGGCTGTTTAAGTCTACATTTTGTTTAAAGTAATATCACAAAAATTGCGGGTTTTCACTAATAGTCTAACCCCCGAATACACAAACGTCACTCAATTTTCGGCGCTGTATTGAGTATAAGTTTGAGTATTCAGGCAATACAATTTTATACCTATATGCATATTAGAGTAGAAAACGATGAAAATTTCAAAAAAATAACGCCCTTATTCGAACCTGGATGGTCGGTAGTTAGTATGTAATAAAATAATGATAGGATAAAAAAAAATTCAATAGCATTTCTTCTTGAACTGTTTCACCACCTTACAGTAAATTCCGATAAAACCATTTCACACGAATTCAATCCTTACATTATCGAATAAATTCTGTGAATAAGTCCTTACATTATTAAATAAATTCAGTGAATAGTGTCTATTAAGCGCAATTATTATTCATGTAAGTAATTACCGCTTCCATGTCGTGATAGCGTTAATATTAATGATGAGTATTGTTGTCTGTAAACACGTTCAAGAGAATTGAAGAGAACGAAGTGGTTTAGGGAAGCTTAAAAGAATCGCACTAGGAGAATTTCAAAGACGCAAAAAATTAAAAAAGACACGTTAGTTGCCTGAGAGCCCCTTATTAGTTTATTTTATTATGTATATGAGAATTTGTTCTTCGAAAATTTCTACTCTCCAACTATCACCTGTTTATGAGATACATCGAGGGACAGACAGACAGCAGAATCTTAGTAATAGGGAACAGTAAAAATGAGCTTAGTTTTGCTAAAAGTAGCAACTGAACCGTAATAATAATAATAGAAGTCTGTTACTGCCCTATTGTAGGACACAAGCCTCTTCTCATACAGAGAAGGCGTGACTACGGCTTGCTCAAGGCGGCTTGGAGACTAAGGAACTACGCACATTCATAGAAAACATCGATTATGAACGAAAGCTAAACAAGGCGGTCTTCATACAAAATCGTTGGTTTTTCAGAACTTAAGCTCAATAGAGGTGAATAAGTGTGCACAGTCCCTAATAATATCACCGGTATTACTTCAGATAATAGGTATTTCAGTTTATAGACAAGTACATAGTAGGTAGTATTTACTCTTAGCACGTGGAATGACAGGTAATTCAGTTAATTATCTAGTACACGGATTCCCAACCTGTGGTCCGCAAGAGCAACAGATACACTATAAACAAAAATAAGCAGATGCACTAGACAGGGTTACTACGGTAACGTAACGTCGCGGTCGCGTCGTAGTAGCGTTCAAATGGTCGTGGGTTGGATTCCTACCCAGGATAAACTTTGTGTGTTGAGAATGATGATTTGTTCTGTGTCTAAGTGTAATTTATCTGAAATATGTATGTATATATAAATTATATGAGTATATGGCTATGGTAACCAGACAATAATTGATAAACAATCAGTTGCCTGGTTACCATAGCACAAGCTCTGCTTAGTTCGGGATCAAATGGCCGGGTGTGAATTGTCCCAGGATATACATATTATATTTTATTTATACTGAAGTTCAGTACTTTATAAGTTAGCAGATTTATTAGTTTGTATACAAAATCCCAGATTAAATCATTTGAAGCCAATTTGAACGTTATTTACAGCGTTTTATGCTATTATTTTATACATAATGATTTTCACCTTAAAATTAAAGTGGTATTTGGTTAAAAGAGTTGGGAACCTCTGATTAAGGGTTTCAGTGAGTATGTGTGTCATGAATGGATTGGCGTAATAATGTATTATTGAGGTCGGGTACTCCAGTTTATGGCCGCACGTCTTATACAGGGTGACTTTATTAGTTTCCTAGCTCACTATACCTTCGATAAGGGGTGTGTGAGGAAAAAATATTTGACGTGTTTTATTATAAAAAAAAACTAAATTTCCAACTGCAACTTTGGAAGTCGGTTTCAAGTAATTGCCACTAATACGGTATTTGACACCATCATTTCCGATAGCCAGCCTTCGTCAAAAAAAGGTTGATCCCAAAATTCTTACGCCATTTGTCAAGTTTACGTGACCTTGATGTTTCAACCATGTTTAGTCTAAACTATAATATGCTAAGTTGGGGATAGGAGACTAAACTGATAAGGTTCACAAATCAAGTTATTTTTTTTGTTATTTAAACCTTCGAACACACGTGATAGCAGCGTGACAGCCGGGTTTCGCTTGGTAGTTGGAAGGTATAATCGTCATTCATAGCTTTTTCAGGATTTAAATTTCAGTATGGATACAGCTGAATACCAGTGTCTTACAAGGAGTCATTACCTATCACATCTTCACTTCAACTTCATCCTATTTATGGCAATCCACCGAGTTTTCGGTGATTTCTGCCAATGCCCAGTTTGTAAATAATATTTTTCAGTTTCAATAACACTGTACTGACTTCCACATCTTCGCAGCCCGATTACTGGGAAACACGACGGTATACTTCATAATTATGAATGGTAAATAGAAGTGCTTTGCTGGATTCCTGCTCTACTCATTTGTCAAAGTCCCACCTGTCAAGCAACCAACGGCTTATCGTGTTTGCCGAGCCATGAAAATGTCACACCTAAAACTTGGAAACTCCCAACTTTAAAATTTGGGGATCGCTCTCAAGGCTACAGAGCGTGGACAACAGTCAAGCTTGCGACTCAAGGGACAAGCAAGGACATCACGGGGAGTAAAGAGAGGGGGAAGGTTGGACTGAACTTTAGAGTGCATATGTTACCGGCCAACCCCAATTTCAGGACAAACTAGTTCTGCCTAGGCTAAACTAGTCTAAGATAGGTCGACGGAGCCCCGCTGTGTGGGGCTCTTACTTCCGGGTGGTTTAAAAAAAAATAACAACGAACTTCTAACCTAACCTGTCCGAATCGGGGTGGCCTGAGTCAAGGCGAGGAAGAACTAGTTTAGCCTAGGCAAAACTAGTTTGTCCTGAAATCGGGTTTGGCCGGTAACACATAATTATAATGACTTGAAAAAGTTGAATTGGCATTTGCCTAGATTCGAATTCGTAAACTCTTAGGTGTAACACACGTACTTACACAGTCAATCTCGATACGCGATCAAAATCAACGGTCGCTATCCAGATTGAAAATGTGCGAATCATATTGATAAAATCTCGCGGATCAAAATTCAAAAAATTCAAAGCATTTATTTCACTTAGACGATTTACAGGCACTTATGAATTGTCAAGGTGTCAGTCAGTGTGTCAGAAAGTTGAAGCTAGTTGCTTGTTCCAAAACATAGATCCCTATGGAGAAGAACAAGCAAGAAACTCCATGGACACTTTTTTCAATCATCAAGTTTTACAATATCTTGGTTACGTCATTCGTGTTGCTTCTATATGTGAAAACAATGAAGGTAAGGAGCAATGTAAAATAATTCTTAGAAATAAAGAATTAAACTATGGCATTTAAGAGTTGACCAACCCCAAATGACAGCGCCCGTTTACGAGCATGACGTATGTATCGGCACAATTTAGCTCAACCATTTTGTAGGGAACCGAATGATCCAACGCACACGCCACCATCACTGAGATTTTTAAGTGAGTATGACAATGCTCTTAACCGCCCCATGCTTATTCGTGTCAAACTTTTAACTTAATAATAATGGACTCCATGGAGCTCACATTTACAAAATCGAGGAAACAAAATCGAAATTTACAGGATCAAGGTTAACTGTGTACGGGACGCCTCATACGAGAGCCAGGCTATTTAACCACCACTGGTTCACGACCCGTCAAACAGACCTTGCAGTAAAAAAAAAATATTTCCAACACTTGGCAACCCTGTATAATGTATTCACACTAGGTATTATGTACAATATTAGCATATATAAGCCATGTAGACAGATAGTTTGGTTCGGTATGGTAATTAAATCTTACCCAAACCATTTATGTTAGTAACTTACAATGATTCGTTATCAGTTTGATTAGAGTATTAACGATCTAAGCTTTAGCATGATAATAATTTGGAAATAACTAAACTTTTATAGTTATTTTGAATTAATGATTAACTGTTTTGATATTATTGAATGATATCAACGATTTCAAAATCACAGTCGTGGAAAACGGAAGCGTACGCGGCTTCATACAAAGTCATTGGTTTCTATGGACATAAGCTGAATATAATAGTGCTAAATGAGAGTGCATAGTCCCTTCATGTTCTTGCGTTTACTAGTACGTTCCAAGTTTATTTATGTTATGTATGTATCCAGTTTTTGTAGGAGCTCGTGTTTGTTTTACAATTTTATTTCCAACAAGGCACGATACACTTATTTATGTTGTTCATTTTTAGCTGGAAAATTGTTTTTGTCAATCATAGATGTATTATTGTTCCGAAGTATATAATTTATTATTAAAATAAAATTCTGTAGTCATCTCTGAACAGGAATTACCTTGTAGCAACAAAACCCTCTAGATACATGCAACTATGTTGAATAATATGTAGTACATACGTATACTACGAGTACTTACCTTTTAACTCAATTTCAGTGATGTATTATCTGTTTTCCGCGGAGCGTTTACCGACAGCATAAAATTAAAAGCAGCAAAACACTAATCAATATTGACAGGTACACTACTCTGCGCTCCGTAACTGTTTTTTTTTTAATTTCAGGGGAAGGTAGGTAATCCCCGTGGGCTGACTTCATCCGTTTATCTGGAATCAGTCTAGACAAGTCAGGCTTGTTTTTATTCTCGTTCAGAACCATTTTCAGATGCATTGAAGTTAGTGATTGGGATGGACGTTGCGTTTCATTATTTTTGTCGTTTTCAATATTTAGTTATCATTATTTTGTTACGTTATTGTTCAGGGGATAAAATGGCCGCCTCTGGAAGAGGTTGTAAGTTTGAATCCGGGCAAGCACCTATGTGACTTTTCAATGCATATGTACTTTTTAAAGTTTATCTTGTACATCACTGACATGAGACATCCCATGCTTCGGAAAGTGTGTAAAGCCGTTGGTCCTAGTTGTCATTCGTAGAACTTTGACAGTCGTTACGGATAGTCAGAAGCCAAAAACGCTGACCAGTCTAACTAAGGGGTATCGTTTATCCCAGATACTGGGTTGTGGAGTGGAGAATCCGGTTAGGCTGGAAGCCGACCCCAGTAAATAGTTAATTTAATGTACTTTTTTTTATAATAAACTTATACATAAATACTAAAAGAATAGGTTTTCTTGTTGTATTCTAAAAATGACTTGCTACCATCAATGTTGGGATTTTTTGGGTACATTTTGTACTTATGCAAAATTACCCATAATACTCCTCTTTGCCAGTTTTAATCCACTTTGATTCATTATGAAATGAGAACACAGTCGTACTAAGCTAGAATACCTCTCAACCAATTAGAATTGCAATAGGGCACGAACCTGCATCCATTTAGCATCGAACCAGGGGTGCCAACAAAAATAAGGATTATGGAATAATGAGGTTCAATCCTATCGGGGTTATAAGCTTGATAAGGGTAAACATATTGGGGAATTTTTTTCAGTATGAAAATAATTGGGAATTCGGGCGTGCTTTTATTGTTGATGAAAATTGATACGGTTGCTTTGGACTGCGTTTTTTAATTTTGTAGTGCAATAAAGGGATTTTCTTAATTACTTTGTCGGTCGCTTAAATAATATTAATTAAAAAATATGCTGGGGTTTAAGACCAAAAATGCAAAGGAAATGCACAGTTTTTCTTCCAACTATTCCATTTTCAATCGACTTAGCAAATATTGTCGTAACATATAACAGAATCTTAAATCACGATGTGTAGTAAAACTCAAATTTAAAAATATCACGTTTTATTACAAAAAAATACATTCGAAATTATTTTCCGCTACCAAAAACATATCTGTTTGTTAAAATAATCCCATTTAATAATAGCTTCATTGTCGATACCCCTGAATGGATTGGCGCGAAAGTACGTCGAAAGTTGATGCAATTTGCTGATTGGCTAGCGAGTAGTAGCGACAAAAGCCGAATGTTGCCGACAGCTCGCTAATAGAGTATTGAACCTTTCAACTGACATTCTATTTTCGAAATTCTGCAAACAAACAATATTGGACCGACTGTGAATGAAACGGTTTAACTTTTTAAATTCGTTTGTTTCAAAATGGCTCATGGCATTTATAGCCTGTAAAAGTGTGACTCCCACTAGGCTTAAATTATACCATGAAAGCACAGTTTGATAAAAAATCCGTATTTTAAAATACGCGAAGACTCTAGAAACAGTTAATATTTAATAAAGCGATATTTTCAAATACAGCTCAACAAAGGTTCCAAGAGACAACAAAATTATATGTCTAATTTATGTAGCATAATTAACAATTCCTTTGTCTATCTACGTAGTTTCTAGCAACTGTGTAAATAAATAAGTATTTCTTAAGAGACAAATAAATAACCTCGCTGTACTGAAAGCCTTGTAGTCTGTCGACACACTTTAGGCTGCGGACACGAAGTCAGCGGGAGTGGCGACGATGGTGGCGCGGAAGCGATGCGTCTGCCTGTCCGCCCCAATTTTTTAAATTGAACAGGCTCCGTAACTACTAAACCAATTTGAAAAAATCTTTGACCAATATAAAGCTACGTTATTAACGAGTAACATAGGCTATGTAACATCGATGCTCCGGTCGCGTGTGTGTGTCTCAGTGAGGAAACGCGTGGCAGCTACTAGGGAAAATGCTACCCGAACGACTTAGCTGTACATCTTGCACTCTGACGGAATGCTTTCGCTACTAAACGATACCAACACGGGGGTCGCGCGGGGAAACGGGAGAGAGGTTGCATTCCATCAAGGTGCACCAAATAAGCGTGTACGTAGCTCCGGTATCTCGGAAATAAACGAGTATTTTTTTATGGAAATCATCTAATCACTTCTTCCGCCCCTTGTGTCAGACTTTTACTGACTTTAACCCACCCTTGTTCCTTCGGTTGCCATTTATGTTCCGGGGCCGAAATTGAGTCTACGCTAGATTATCGCGTCGATTCGTATTTTCTTCGGTTTATATTTTATTTACTCGTATTTACTTAGTTGGATTATTGCTATAAAATGGCTGGAAGTGACGTGTACCAGTTGTTAAGGTGCCCGCCTACCTTGTATGAAATTGCGGGTTTGAAACCGGGCATATAAATTCAATAGGTACTAATGTGAATCTTTCAATTCATAATTATTATGTATTTTATAAGTTCATCTAGAAAATCACTGTCATACCGTGCCTCGGCAAGCACGTAAAGCTGTTGATGCTGTACTTAGGTCTTTGACAGTTGTTAACGCACACGTTAACACCTCCGACACACACATGCATCATCAAGCAGAGGGGAGCGGGCGGCGCGGCAACACAGCGGCTCGGCGACGACCCGCGCGCCCTCAACACTTCTTACAACAACGCGATCACGATCGCATGATTTTTAGTTTTAATTATTTTTGACCATTGTAGAATACCTAATATATAACCTAGAAATACAGTCCACTTTTATTTTCACCTGGGCCTATCTAACAGTCATTACGAGAGGTCAGAAAGTCAAGAAGTCAACCAGACTAATCAAGGAGTAACGCTCAGTAATTGGATTGTGGAGGTATAACAAGCAGTTACTTCATGTCTAGTATTCTGCCGGTCTCGGCGAGACTCGAAGCGGACTAACATAGTTGAGAAAAATCTTAAAGAAGTGATGTGTGTCTACAATATACAGTTTGTTTTTCAACCGACTTCAAAAAAAAGGAGGAGGTTCTCAATTCGACTGTATTTTTTTTTTTTATGTTTGTTACTCGATTTCTCGGAGACGCCTGGACCGATTACGAAAATTCTTTTTTTATTTTAAAGGGTATGCTCATCATTTGGTCCCATTGTCATCAGGTCAGGATCTGGTGGTGGAAACCCTGAGAAATTGATGGCATCTCTTGAAAGTTGTAGGCCAGCATCAGGTAAAAACTTAATATTAATGTGTATAACAGATGAGACTACAATACCATGGAGGTTTGGGGCAGACCTGATGATGGAGACGACAGAGAATCAAGGGAACTTCTCAACGGTACATCTTAGCTACATCGTCTTTGGGCTTATTTTATTCGTGATGACAAGATCTTTACATCGAGATGCGTTATGACTGCCACTGCAAGCTCCGTGAAGCAGGTGCAGTACAGTTTAGGGAACTCTTTAATGGTTGATAGCAGCTACATAGTGTTTGGGCTTATTTTATTCGTCTTGATGAGCACTTTACAGCGAGATTGATTATACTGCAGATTCGATAGTGGTAGGTAGTGTATGAAACTTGGTATGGAAATTGGCAGCCTGGATACTTTAGTCAGACACTAAAAAGTAAAAAATAAAAAACTTTTTACAAAAAAATAATAACCGCCTTCAAAAACTAAAAACATAAAAATAACTAAAATTTCGGAAGTCGGTGGCAACACAAATTGACTGGCAGAAGAGATAAGCCACCGACTTCCGAAATTTTAGTTATTTTTATGTTTTTAGTTTTTGAAGGCGGTTATTATTTTTTTGTAAAATGTTTTTTTCGTTTGGTTGGTAGCACGCATGACGCAATGTAGGCGCTAATCTCAAGACCTACTGGTTCGATTTGAAAAATTCTTGGTGTAGTCTGTATAGTTTTTTTATAGAGGAAGGGACATTACATTACAATCTACGTGAGCGGAGTAGTAACCAAACACGGGACGACTAGTGTAAGTTTAAACACAAAGACACTATATAAAAGTTTTTCATTCAATCGGATTTCCAAAAAATACGTAGTAAAATACTTAGTCAACCAAACAAATGTTAGTGATCCGTCTGAAAAGTTTCGGCGTTATTTCCAGCACATTGAGAGAAATGAAATTTTAATTCCAGTTTATATGCTTAGTACTTTTATGTACCTACTAGTATTTTTAACCACTGAAATACGGGTGTTCGGGGTTGCGGAATAGTTATAATAGTTACCGCGGCCCCGGAAAATAAAGGGCAACCGAAGGAACATGACTGGGTTTTAGTCAGAAAAGGAAGTATTTTTTTTTTTAATTCTGGGTTCCTCTCTATTGTCTCAATATTTTACCCTTCCTCATAATTCACCCTGTCTATTGATGGTATCGGCATAAATACCTGTAGGTTATTATTGCAGCAACACAGCACTCAAAAGTCGTTAATTTAGTTAGGGTCCAGCAATTATCGTCTGTGTCCGGAAAGCACGTAAAGCCTTAATAGGCTCTGATTGTCATTCGCAGAACTTTGGCAGTTGTTACGGGTAGTTAAAAGCCAAAATGTCTGACCAGTCTAACCAAGGAGTATCGTCTCGCTCAGAAACTGGGTTGTAGAGGTCTAATAATAGTTACCGTGACCCTGGAACATAAAGGGCAACCGAAGGAACATGAGTGGGTTTTAGTCAGTAAAAGTCTGACACGCCCTCCCGCCGTACCCAGGACGGGAGCAGTCATTTGATGATTTCCCACTCACCAAAAAAAAATAAGCAGTCAGTTAAAACTATGTTGGGGTCAGCTTAAATCCGATTAAGCTGACCCCAACATTGTTAGCATAGGAAAGAAGCTGACAAGGTGATGATTGCGCTGTATGTATATTATCCATACTAATATTATAAATGGGAAAGTGTGTCTGTCTGTCTGTCTGTATGTTTGTCTTTCTTTCACGGCAAAACGGAGCGACGAATTAAAAGCTAGTTGTATATATTACTAGCTTTCGCCCGCGGCTTCTCTCCATCCCTTCAACAATCTCCATTTAAAAAATCACGTCAATTCGTCGCTCCGTTTTGCCGTGAAAGAAAGACAAACATACAGACAGACAGACAGACACACTTTCCCATTTATAATATTAGTATGGATTAAGATGATTAAATTGAAAAGGAACGTCTAACCCCTGAGCTACACTGTGGTTACACCATTGCTTTTTAGACGCACAAGTGCATAAATTAAACTTAACAAAAATTATATACTAAAGAGTGCGGGTAGCATAAAATAATAATTAAGTTTAATGGTTTTATACAGATCGATGCACAATATTTAAAAATACTTTGGCATAACCAAATACAAATTTGACAGCTGTGTATATTTATTTAGGCTTTGTTGTAGTTGCTACATAAAACCTAAAATATTGTCGAATAGTCATTTGAATACAAAATTCGACTAAAATCGAACACTTTTATTACAAAAAACTTTTTTTCAAAAAAATAATAACCGCCTTCAAAAACTAAAAACCCAAAAATAACTAAAATTTCGGAAGTCGGTGGCAACACAAATTGACTGGCAGAACAGAAGCCACCGACTTCCGAAATTTTAGTTATTTTTGGGTTTTTAGTTTTTGAAGGCGGTTATTATTTTTTTGAAAAAAAGTTTTTATTTATTACTTTTTAGTGTCGACTCCCAATGTAGATATAGAAACTTGAAGAAAAAACACACATCGTCTATGAATATTTCGTCAATTTTTTTTGTTTTTGGTGAATTTTTCGAGAACCACTGAACCGATCGCCACAAAATTTATATGGGACCACCCCTGAATCATGACTTATCAAACAAAAAAAGAACCATCAAAATCCGTTTACAATTGACGGAGATATCGCGTAACAAACATACAAAAAAAAAAAAAAAAAAAAAAGAACATACAGACGAATTGAGAACCTCCTCCTTTTTTGAAGTCGGTTAAAAACCACGACACGACAAACCACAGAGTGGTGACATGGTACAGTCAATTATCAAACTACCACGCCTATGTTTGATTACCGGTAAGTAAGTACCTATAACCGTTGTGTAAGTGTCCATTACCGCGCGGTATAGTATCTATTACCGGAATGTATTGCCCGGTAATTATGTGAAAATATAGACGGATACTTATTAAGTAGGTATAGTGTACTAATGAAATTGAACTTCGTGACATACTATTATTTTATTTATGGCTGCTCATTTTTTATTTAAATAGAAAATTACATGCTTAATGGTTGAATAGTAACTAAAAAAGACATACTACAAATTATTTATTTGGTCAATATTTGTACAGTTTCTGAGACTTAGTGCGGGTGCTCTAAGTCTACGTCATACATAGTTTATGTTTTCTATATTTTAAATTAAAAAAGTTTATAATGAGATAAATTATCTTATCCTCGATAAATGTGCAGATGAGTCGTAATCGTAATCATCAAAACTAATTGAATCTGTAAAACCATTTAAAAAAAACTATTTTGTTAGTGATTATCGACCCGCATCAACAACAAAATGGGTAGGAATTTTTATTCTAATTTGCGTATTTTGATAAGTGTGAAACTAACGTTATTTAAACGCGGGCAGTCTGTAACTATCCTATGCCCGCGCGGTCATACACATAAACAAACTCACACTCAAACGACAATTTCATAGATCCAAAGTATACGAAGTTCATTATGAGAGTTATTCTAAAAACCAGTCAAAGCTAAAAAAAAACTAGCCAGTATGATTGATTGTTGACCAGCTATCGTATTTATATATGACTAGCTTTCGCCCGCGACTTCGCTCGCGTTAGAAAGAGACAACAAGTACCCTATGTTACTCTCCATCCCTTCAACTATCTCCACTTAAAAAATCACGTCAATTCTTCGCTCCGTTTTGCCGTGAAAGAAAGACAAACATACAGACAGACAGACAGACACACTTTCCCATTTATAATATTAGTATGGATTATTTACGAGCTTTATAATAACCTCTTGATAAGTTTTACACTAGACGTTGTACCTACTTCGCAACTATCTGTAGAGTCTACCTCTCGCTGAGCTTATAACCTATCTCCATCTTTTTACTCGTAATATCATAGATAAGTATCTACCACAAAGCTGCGATTACCTCCCCTCTCCTACCTCCTTAGTGATCATCTAAAGATAAGAGTAATTAAGCCTACGTCTACTTTGTTTAGAAGCCTCGGAATCTGCCCGAGCCCCTAGTTAGTCGTAAGGTAAATCGTTTTGTGTAGAATTGCCTGAATTGGTGTTTTGTCTCAACGTTACCAAAATTAAAATTAATTAAATTTTCTGGCTGTATTTTTAAAAGCTTTTGTATTAAATAATTAATGTCTGAAATCGCCAATCCGCCTTTAGGAAGCGTCATGACCAATGCTTGAGTCTCAATACTCTTTTCACGATAATTGAAATGTAGGCGAAGTCTCTACTAATTTATTATATGAAATATATAAAGATGTATAGATAAAGAAAACACCCGGCTCAAGTTTACATAAATCAATTTTCTCTCTAGGTCAAGATGACTAAGAAAATATCATATTCGACCTTTCTTAAACATAATGACACTCTGTTATTTACTTTGATTATAAGTACTTACGTCGCAGAAAATTGCCGAAGGCTGTCTGAAGATACGTTTTCAGTCTCCATTTTCAATGCTAACAGAGAGGCTATATCTCATTTTTAGGGATCCTTACGGAAAGTTTTTATTTGAATGCTAGTCTTAGTATCTCAGTAAAATAAATCCTTAAAATACGCGAAATTTGATTTGTATTGATGTATGTTCCATACATACATCAATACAAATCAAATTTCGCGTTTCGCATTGTCATCAGGGGGCGTACCACAAGCTCTTATAGCAGTATTACTTTGATATTACTTTCAGTGGGAAAGAGACGGCGCTAGACAACGTGTCTAACGCTGACACTTGCACACTCCTGCAACAGGACTAAAACAATCTTACTTTAAACGTCATGGTAAGGGGGCTGGTCCAAGATCTGATGATTGTATCATGCCGAAATCGACGGAACTCCTCAATTTTTATAAAAAAACGTACTTTTTTTAAAGTTACTCTTAAACGTAGTCAGACATTGAGACTAACTAAAAAGTCAAAAATAAAAAGCTTTTTCCAAAAAAAAAAATAACCGACTTCAAAAACTAAAAGCACAAAAATAACTATTTCGGAAGTCGGTGGCTTTTCTTCTGCCGGTCTTTTTGATGTGTTGCCACCGACTTCCAAAATAGTTATTTTTGTGCTTTTAGTTTTTGAAGTCGGTTATTTTTTTTTGGAAAAAGCTTTTCTATCATCAAGGGACCACCTACCTACACGGATCTCGCACGATTTGACCAATACAATTCACATAAAAAAAATCTTTTATAAGTTTGTTGCCTTTACACACAATTTGGTTGCTGTATGGTGCAATATTCAAAATTACAAGTTGAATACCCAGAATACCGTTTTAGTTGAAATAATTTTGTTTTTTTTTTTTGCTCAATCTTAACTTAATCTTAAAATAGCCTTCGGGACCCGAATGCCAGTCCGACTCGCCCTTATCTAGGTTTTTTATACCTTTTCCAGACGACTGACCTGTAGGTATAATTTAGGTATACAATTTGCCGTCTATATTGAGATGATAATGGTATCTACTTATTACCTTACAATTGAGTTGGCTAGACATCGTTATTAGACCCTTTCAAGATTGCAGACAGAGTACGTATTGTAGATATATTGTTCTCGAACCGATGACCTGATAAGGTCACGGTAAACCGGACGGTCTTTCATTGTGTGGCTCCTGTAGGTTTTTTTACCATGCATATGAATGTTGAGAGGGTTGGAAAGGGAGAGGAAGACCGAAAAAAAATTGGATGGAGTGTGTGAAGATTGATATGAAGAAAAAAGGAGTTAGCGATAGCATGACAGGTGACAGGTTGGTATGGAAGAAAAAGACATGTTGCGCTGGCCCCAAGTAAAATGGGATAAGGGCAGGAAGAAGAAAAAGAGCTGTTTTGCGGAATCAGCTTTCAGCTGCGGGTTTTCCAGAACTTGCGGGGCTGGTCATTGAAACAAACGGCCCGTGGTGAATAAAATGGTGTAATTTTTAGAAGTAAATCCAGAGTACGTTTTTGACACATCATTTGACAACATGTTAGCAGTGTTGCTACACAAAAAATAAAAATGTTAGGTATGTAAAGCTTTGAAATTATCAACTTTGTTGCCATTTTTTGTATTTTTAGCGTGACGTGGAAACGAATTTTTTCGGGCAAAATTGTAACTTTTGACCTTTATTTTGGCCTCTTTTTACAAGGATTTATTTACTGTTTTAATTGACGTATTTAAATTTTATTTGGCTTACGACACAGAATATATACAGCTTGTAATCTGCATAAAACTGACCGTATTGACATTGTATTGCGACAATTTTTAAACATTATTATTGTTAGAAAGTCCATAAAAGAGAAATAAAAAAAAACTAAACTCCAGACAGTCATTAAGAAATTTCTAATGAAAAGCACAACAGCACTTTTCCCGTTACTGGAATCTAACCAAGGCTGTTCCACAAACTATCAAAATAAGGTGACACCAGTCAATCATAAGACTAATAATCAAGACAATCTACAATAAACTAAAGAAACCCACAATCCTACGTACGTTTTTTAAAGAGTGATGCTATCCAAGTGACTTTCCCAGATAGGTCACTTTATTGACCTGTTAACTTTTGGTAGCTGTGTTAATAGACCTACGAGAGATCGTATCAGGTGGTCGGGTAACAGCACCCGTTTAAATATTGACAGAACTCCAGATACATCGTGTGAATAAATTTTAAATGTATAAATGATAGCAATTTTAAAAATCGTGGACTTTCTGAAGTTTTGGGGAGTTTTTTTCGTATTTGATTTAATAAATATTATTGACAACAAATTCAATAATTATTGACATGATATTTTACTGATTTTATAGTTAGGCAGGTACGAGACAGGGGTTGGTTCTTATCACAACTATAACAATTAAAAAAGTAGGATTTTTAATTTCACAGAAGTATTAAGAAAGTGACTTGCACCATTCATAGGTCCTACACCACAATCTTTTACCCTACACTGTAGACGCCTATGCACTATACACACTAGTGTCGATACTTTAAAAGTGACCTCCTACTGGGCTGGTCAAGTAATAGGAAGAGATGGCGATCATATCGAGAAGAAAGCCTCTTACAGTTCTTCATGATCCTACGAGTCATATAGACCACTTTGGGAATCAGATAGTTCTACGAGATTTTCAGTAACATTGTACAATGTATACATTACTCTTACTAAACAGTTTTACTATCTCAAAGTAAACTTCCCTCGGGCCATTTTGTCAGAGCCAGCCTACATGATTCCCGAGGCGAGTTACAAGGCGCCATGTTTGATTCAAGGCGTATAAACTGGGTGAGAGTATGGTCATTAGGTTGTGTAAGCTATTTTAATAATAGATTTGATGTGCTTTTTTGTTAATGACTGCTGTATTGAATAGGCGAGGCGACAAAAAGAAAATAATTAGTATCAGTGAGATTATTAAAAAAATTTGGACACGTTTTTTTTTTCTCATAAACGAAAAATGACGACGATACAGTGCGTTGAAGTTGCGCGTGACGTCACGATCTGATACAATTTTTGCAGTACGGCGACGTAAAAAGCCCTCACTCCGGAACTTTGTTGCTCTTTATATTTGTATTTTTTTTATTATTTTGATCAAGCAAAAAATACGTATTCTGTATTTTTGGCCGATCTACAAGACGGACTAAACAGAATGCCATTTTTTATGTTGTTGTCCCTATTGTGATGACAAGCCTGTTGTTCTAGTGACCTTGACTGCTAAGAGGTCGTGGGCTCGATTCCTACCCAGGACTAACTTTGTGTGATGATTGTTTTTTTTCTATTTTTGCAAGTTAGTAATCTATAATGTTATATTTGTTTTATAAATTATATAACTAGGTATATATATTGCCCTGTTAACATAACACAAGCTGTGCCTACTCGTAGCTTGGAATCACATGGCCGTGTGAGTTGTCCCAAGATATTTATTATTTTAATTAATTAAATGAGCAACCATGAATTTACGACCATTATCGGAAGTTTTTCAAATACATTGGTGGTTGACTCTATATAACTTTGCCCTAAACACAATACAACTTTTAATGTGAAACATCTCAAAGCAAAGTTGGTATCGCTTCCAATTTTGAGAAATGATAAAAACTGTTTCGAGGTCCTGCATGGTTTCAATTTCCGAGTCGAAATATGTTCTTGGGTTTCTCCATTAAATTTCTAAAAAACTGAAGTTCAAAAGTTGTTGTGACACCCTTTCAAACGAAACGTGTTTTTTTTTTTTATAACTTATGGGCTTGCTCTTGGTCCCAGACTAGTCCGAGGGCATAGACGGGGCCTACGATGGAGCGAGCTCACCCAAAAGATGCCTATGCACTCTTCTCTTGAATACATCCAGGTTATATGCTTTTGGAAACACAGATTTTTAATTTTTTTTTTCTCACACACGCAGAGAATTCCATTCCTTTGCGGTGCGCATAATAAAGGATTTCGAAAAACGCTGCGTGCGGATTCGAGGAATATCGACCAAGAAAGGGTGGTATCCTGCCGTACGTCTGGATGTCCGGTGGTAAAACGGAGACGGGGGAATGAGCTCGTGTAGCTCATTTCAGCGAATTAACTCATACGAGTAGCCTCGGCTCTCATTAGTCGCGGGACGGTGCTGTCGGGCGTTTGCATCGCTAGTCACGATTCGGTCGCTGTTTTCCGAAAATATGTGCCTGCCTATTATTTTTGGACGGTCTAACGGATGGATTAAACCATAATAAGATTTTTTTAATGCCGTAGTCAACTCAATTACTCTACCGATCGACTAAAAGGAGTTCATTTACAACCTGTACGACTTATCTGCGCACCTGGTATGAATGCGACCATTCTCCAGCTTTCTTATCGTTCGTTTAGTAGCGATTGGTTTTTGGATTGAGGTGCATAGTTAAGCCGTACGGGTAGCCTACGTTTCAGGTATGACCTCAGAGTTACTTAATTATTAAAGGCATGAATAATGCCAACCGTTGCTTGTCTTGTCTCGTCAAGACAGGCTTAGTGGTCATTATCTGTAAGTGGGAGTAAAGGTTCTACGCCTACGTATTTAGACGCCTCCACAATGGCACAACTAGAAACTTAAACATGTGGCGTGTGACTCTAAACATTGATTTTTAGGGTTCCGTGCCTCAAAAGGAAAAATGGTGCCCTTTTAAAATCACTTTATTGATCGTCCTATGTTTGTCAAGACCCTTTGTCTTGGAAATCCGTGGAGGCATCAGGTTGGATTAATAGGTATAGTAAGGTCTGCGGTCCCTCGAAGGTGTAAAAAAATCAAACTTCTACGATAAGAAAAAAAGTTTATGTCGTAAAAATCGTATATTTCGACATTCTTAAGGGAAACCGAAATTTTTATGGTTGCCTTTGCCTTAGAACTATGAAATTCGGCACGAAGCAATGTCATTTAGCACCTGTAAGAGAAAAAACCGAAAACCGCAAAGTAGTTAATTCTCAAAAAAAAAAAATACAGCAAGAAAGTTTATTTAAAAAATTAGTACCTACGGGACGTTAATAATTTAGTTTATTACATTTCCGAAGACACATTTCGTTTTTAAGTTTATTCTACCGTTCAAAAGTTTAAAATAAGACAAGAAGCTTAAAGTTCGCTAATAAAATTGGTATTCGATATTGCGAAACGGATAATGTGGGCGAATCAATCTGCTCACGTTAAGAGAAGCCCCTGAAGAAATAATTATTAATATCAAAGGATATAGTAGTGGGAGTAACGAGGGCTGCGGGGTACCTGTAAGCAGGGAAACCATAGCGATGTGATTTTAACCTTCTTTGAGGCAATTTTTAACCTGTTTGAATATGCAAATTCTTAAAAGTTTACCGGTTTAACAAATCAAACGATTAAAGGGCCCTCCGGGACCATTAAAAAATATCAGTAATATGATGCGTATTCAATTTTATTACTGTTCGCAAGCTATCAGGGAATGACATCGAAAACACTATTTTACGATACGTATTTTTCACACGTGTTTTATGCTTAGGTTCCGTTTACGACAGTCTTTTGTTAGTTATGTTCTAAATAATAAGTGGAAATAAGCATAGAAGATGAAGGCGGTTGCCTTTGCCAAGTAGTTGGGCAATGGCGTGCTGCCTGTCTTTCATGGCTACACGACTTATTCTTGTTCATATACACGGATTAATACATAAGTGTGAGAGGGAACAGGGAAAAAACAACTTTCTATATGGTGGTGACATTTAAAATAAGGAAAAAATAAAACGCAAGTAAATCTCGCGGGCCACAATAGAAGAAAGAAAAATAGAGACACACACAGTGCAGAAAACCACATGTTACACAAAAAAAAAACAATAACAAAGAAAAGAAAAAAAACTTCGTGTAATTATAACAACAAAAAACCTTGTTTTAACATAAGAAAAACGGTAATTTAATTCCGCAACCTAGGTACAACTAACTTTCTACCCAAAAGTCTTAAACTGACAGCTTCATTCACAGGGTGTTCAAAGAAAAGCTATTCACAACTACCCACAAAGAAAAAGTTGTAAAATTCATTCATAACATCCATTAGTAGAACTCAGACCTGCTAAATCCTTTGACCTGGCTCGCTTTGCCTCAGGTACGTTTCTTTGTGAAGTTTCGTACCATTTTCTTTTAGATTTTTTAACTAATTAAATAATATTTCCAGTTTTCAGGAGCCTAAAGAATAAACAATTTTCTTAATGGTATTTGTTTTGAAACTTGGCTTGTACAAGTGCTATGGAATTGGTAGTAAAGTGTACAAGTATTATAATAATTGGCTTGTTGGTCTAAGGGGTAGTAACCCTGACTGCTAAACTGTAAGTGGTGGGTTTCGATTCGATTTGCACTGAAGATAAATCTTTGTGCGATGAGCATGATTGTTTGTTCTGTGTCTGGATGTAATTTATTATTTTATAACTAGCTGGCCCCAACAGGCCCTGTCCTGTGTAATAAAGTATGCTAACACAAGCATCTTCTTGCTTAAAGGTGTTCTCCAAACTTATTATGTAAAAGCAATGTGAAAACGCAATAAACATTTTTATTAAAAAAAAAAACACTGAACAATAACCAATTATTTTTTTTGTACTTGTAGATGATCCGTCTCTTCTAATTTTTCTCTTTATGAGTGCCTTCCTTAACCATCCTAAACGAAAAAGAATTACCCAAATGGGTCTGTCATTCTTGAGTTATGGGCTTAGCAACATCATAATGATGATGCTCAGTTTTAAGATCAAGCCGCCACATATAGATAAATAAATCATTATTAAAATCATAATTATTCCCGTCCCATCATGGTATTCAAATTGTCTCCACCAAATGCGTCATATTTGTCCCACCTGTGTCCCTGAAGATAATCTCTTCGTCTCAAACATGTCTCAAGGACGTATGATTATGAAAACGAAAGCCTTAGGCTCATTTTACTCACCATACACTTCGTATAATTAGGATGTCTTGCGGGGATATGATAAAAACTGAGATTTTGCCAATTCCCTGTGTGATTTGAACAAATCTGCTTATATTATCAGTTCCATACATAAAGCAATCTGTTCTACAATGTCACTAATCTCTACGTGCTGTCAAGCGTGATACATATTAAGCATATCACACTTCTTTCTCCTTCATATTACTGTTCACACAATCCATCCGTGCTTTGTTCGGCCTTCCTCACCCTGTCCGTCCGCTGTTTTCGTATAATTATGAATTATAATTGAGTTTATTACTATAGTTATTTCTGAAAAGGAAAATCCTCAAGCAGGCAGAATAATAAATGTGTCAAAAATGTCGTAAAAACGTCAATTTAGCCGGTAACGCTGAATCGCATAAAATTTGCAGGAGATTCATTATTAGAGCGATATTGCCCGACGATATTATACAATTTTGATCTGTAATTCTGAAGGCCTAACACAGGCGCACTTACTTAAAAGAATTTCATTTGTGTCCGACTGACAAGTAGCAATATCCATTTATTTTATTCATTATTTGTATTTTTCGCATTTTTATCATTGACATCTCTAACATACAGTTTTTTGACTTATAACGTCAAACTTTTGACACATTGCCCATACAAAAACTCTCTAAGGCCCGTATTAATAGACGTCACTCAACTCCGAGACGCTCTAAAATCTATTGCAGTCCTTATTTTTTCCCTTTAGAATGACAAGGACAGCACGGGACTTGAGAGCGTCTCAGAACTGAGTGATGTCTATTAATACCGGCCTAAGTTGCCCCTGGTCTTACCATTAATATGTCCGGAATCCGGAATTGACCCATCAATCAGCATAGGGCACTAAACCCCAAAAATCATTCCACTTCAACCTTCAACTTTGGGGCTTAAAGTGGAATATGTCTGGACAGCAGAATTTTGAGAACAATGGCTTGGGGTTTAGTGGCATAGCGTCAGCCATTATTGCCCAGCCTTGAGCAAGCGTGGTGGAGAATTTTTGTGCCTTCTCTGTATGAAAAGAGGCCTTTTCCGTGCAATGAGTTGCTGCCCTAGACAAGTGGCATTGTAGAATAGATAGCAAAAACGAACAGATGTCAAAATGTTTAGCGAAAGCTTATGTCAATTCCGTAAAGACAATCTATTTGTTTTCGCTATCTATTTTACAATGCCACTTGTGTAGGCCCTCTGGTATTATGTTGTTATTTGCGAAGAAAAACGGAAATTATATTTTTTTCTGCTCTCTCATACACTGTTATTTTCTAAAACATTTTGCACCAGCATCACACAACCATCGATATGACGAAACCCTTCTTACTAAACAAATATTTCGAAACGAGTGTTGCCAATTCAAAAATCGATTGAATTTACGTAACGTTTGCTCCGCACACTCGCACTAGCCTCTCGGGATTCGGGCTTTTCACTTGAACCAAAATGGAGTTTTGACGTTTCACTTATTGTTTATTTGATAAATTGCTTCAGCGATACAATGGGAATTACTGAAATGTTCTGATTTAGTAAGTAATCGTTTTGTTTTATGTCCATTTGAAAAGGGCAGGGCCTCAAGGTCTCAAGGTATCAAGCCCAAAGCAAAAGAAATAAACTTTTTTATCTTGCTTTTTCTTCTTTGTACCCTAATTTTGATTTTTCTTGAAGTCAGCGACCTGTCACACAGAGGTTCAATCTTATGCTAGATCTTGCAAGGTGCCTCCTAGAGGCTCTCTAATTTTGCTTTTTTTGACTTTTTCTTCCGTAACACAAGCTGATGGCCACCCGAAGAGAGGATCATTTTCACATGATCTACATCATTACCTCTTTTAAACCCAGCATCTCAGTAAGCGACGGTAGAATAAAGTAGATCATTATCCCCTTATGTCTGCTGGATATCCGAAAATATTTCTTTATGTGGTTATACAGCACGTAAGTCACTTTTCTCCATATTCCAAGATTGTTAGATACGCTTCGCGCTAAATAATTTACTTATTACAAACGATACGAGTATGAGCAACTCGAGTGTAACTTTACAAAAATATATTGTGTGGCTGACTCTATAATATAAATATTAAACCGCCCGCGAAAATATTATATTCATGTACAGTTCTAAGAAATTTTTGATCGATCCTTGTACTTCGTGAAAAATGAGCAAAAAACTTCCTACTCGTGATTTTAAAACACATAAAACGCAAGAAGCCGTTGAACAAAATTCGACAAAACTTTTACATCAAAAACAAAAATTGCCTTCCTTTAAAATTCTTCAACAAATTTATTTACAACCCTTTTTAATCCAACATCTACAAAATGAGTAAAGTTATTCAATAAAGCCTCAGTTCGTTCGAATACCACGGATCCTGATATAGTCATATTTGCATTTTAAAGCTCTGATACTCGTATATTCCCGGGATACTCTCGTATTCCCGGGACATCGTGGAACTCAATTAAACGGGAATGTATATTGTCCCATTGCAACTGGGTCAGTATGCTTAAATACGTGTATGTTGGAACATGGAGCAGATTAAGCCGCCGCCAGACTGGCGTTAACGAAGCTTTATTATTGAAAATACAAAGAATGTAATGGATAAAAACTGTTGTGAGTTCGAGGATTTTAATCTAGGAAAATCAATGTGTCTTACGCTGAACCTTCTAACGACCAAGCGACCAAGCTTCGGACATACGTGATTCGACAGCCGGCTGTCGAATCACGTATGAAGGTTTAAAGGTTTTGTATAGCGAGGCCTAAACACGTATCTTTTTTTTTACTAATGTGCAAATTCCATATTTGAACTCCAGCAGTTTTGGTGGAACATTGAATACCACCAAAAAGTCTACCTTTATTTGCAATGACTTACTGCCCTCCCTCCTGTAGGTCATAGCGCATGATGACAAGGTTATATCTATGCAGTCCTGTGAGATTCCCTCGTTCAACCAATCAAACTCTTCAGCGGTATAATATTAGTACATATTAAGAGTTACCTGCCTGCAAGAGTTACTTCCCTACCTACAATTTTGGAAATTGGTAGACAGTTTTTTTTTACTGACTTATGCAATGAAACAACAAGAAAGAATGCTACAAATGCAATGAAACTATTTGAAGATGAAAATACAGTTGGTATAAACATAAATAGTTACTACAAGTCTTTCCAGACCCAAGTTGCTATTAAAATAATAATATGTCTAATAGAACAGCTTACCTCTACATAGTACAAAAGAGTCGGTTTCCGCTGTTTGTATGTCCGTGCCTATGTATTTTCAGATCTTTAGAACTACGCAAAGACTTTTGATGCGGATCTTATTAATAGATAGAGTGATACGTTTATGTGTAGAACACGTACATAATACAGTAGAAAAATGCCTAATTTTCCAAAGATTTGTGAGAAGCAGGGCGGGTGGCTAGTTTATTCGTATTGTGTATTTTAACCGCCATGTTTTTATTTGCACGTAGCCCGCAATATATTCTACTGAATGCATATTGAACAATATTTACATAAACGCAATATGTCAGGAAATATTTTATGAAATATGACGGTTGCTGTATTCTAGTGTATCCTAATGAAAGCCTTCTGTGAATGCAATTACAAGTTGCTATGTCTGAATATCTATTAATTCTTGAAATATTTGATTTGATAAAGACGGGCGCTCATAACTTTTAGTAGAAATTAGCTTTCGATGGGTTCACGCGTGGATGTCTAAATTCCATCACCAGTTTTACCCATTAAGAGATGTAATTTCGAAAAAAACATTTCTTTGTGGCTACCTACTCGTCACAAAGAATATACTACACGTTACACATTTACATCTTATATATAAAATTCTCATGTCACAATGTTAGTTACCTTACTCCTCCGAAACGGCTTTACCTATTTTTACTAAATTTCATATGCATATTCAATAGATCTGAGAATCAGCTACTATTTATTTTTCATACCCCTAATTGATAAGGGTTGTTCACCCTTAACATTTTTAACGAGGGTTAAACGGCGGGAGGCATCTAGTTACTTATATATAAAATCGTACAAAGCAAACTAAAATCGCACGGATAAATTGACAAGTCCCTTTAATCATCTAGACGGCCATCACCTCGCTAGCCTTTTTCCGGTAACGGTTCTACATTTTCTCCGAGGCACAGGATGTCCTTGATAAAAAAAAATAATTCTATTCAAAGAATTTATTACACTCAGGCCAGTTACAGACATTTATGAATATTGTCAAGGAGTGGGTCGGTCAGTTAGAAAGTTAGAATTTCTCGCTGATCCAAAACACAGCTTGAGCTCGTAGCGAAAAGAACAAGCAAGAAAATCTATGAACACTTTTCAATCATTCAAAATAGACAATCGTCTCTCTAGGCTATCCCTAACTCTGATAGGGTTGGCTTTCAGCCTAACCAGATTCAGCTGGATACCAGTGTTTTACGTGAAGCTACTGCCTATCAGACTGTTCACACTTTCTAGCTTTAAACCACCCGTAGCTACTGTCAAAGTTCTACGACTGACAACCGGGACTAAAAGCTTTACGTGCTTTCCGATTCCGAGACACATGCACAAAATACATACGAATCATTTAATAGTAGATTAGTAGCCAAGGGCTGTAAGGCATCAATTGCAGCCCGAATATTCAAAGTAAAAGTTTTCTATTCCCGCCTTTTTTCATCTTTGTTTTTGTTTTTTTTTTTTCAAGAACGAAATAGAGCTTCGCCGTTTGATATTATTTTAATATTGATGACTATTATACTCATACGAAGACAAGGCTGAATAGCGAAGCGACCTCTTTTGTCATTGGGCTGAATGCATGATGTCTATTGCCAGTATGACGGTAAGATGTACGCAAACTTTTTGAAAGAGTAAAGAGATTTTTTTTAAATTACTTACCGCCCTAGAGCTTTTATAGCTACATTATTACCCTAGAGCGCTAATTGGTTACCTACAAGCGTCATTTGGGGGTAATCAGGACCTACTTACCGAATATGAGAGATGTAAAATATATTTAATGTAAATCGGAAAGGTCAAATTGTTACTTGTTCATGACCAGTAGTGAACCCAAACCGTACATTGGTCTTTGTATATGGTCGTAATTCGTATCAGAACTAGGCTTACGCTTGCAGTTGGAAGTCGGCCAAGCTGCAGTTCTGTTAGTCAACAAGATTAATGAACTGTTCTACTGGCTCGTTTGCACCGATGTCATCGTTATTTTGCTTGTCAACTCCTGGAACAGAAGCAGCATAAGAAAGAGTAGCTGTTAAAATTGTGGGATTTTTTTCAACTTGCAAATCTTTTTCTAGCTTGGTTGCCAATCGTGATTGCCCAGTGGTTAAGGCAACCCGCCTCTCATTTAAGAGGTACTACAAAAACCTTATGAGGACAAGGTAATCGTAAAAAAAACCGGTCAAGTGCGAGTTGGACTCGCGCAACGAGGGTTCCGTTATTTTTTTTATGAAATAACTACAAATTTACGGCTTTCGGAGTTTTCCCTTTACTTGTGCTACATGACCTTGCTTCTTGCCAAATTTCATGATTCTTGGTCATTGGGAAGTACCCTATAGGTTTTGAGTTTTGATTCCCTTGCAAATGTCTAAATATGCAATATAAACCGCCGTATCTTTTTATTGCGTGGATTTAGAAACTTGATTTTTTCACTGCTTTGAGAGGTAGCAGACTTGAGTATGTGATATTAATTTCAGCTTGATATCTCGACGCGTTCCTAAGAAAAAGGTTCTTGACAGACGGACGGACAGACAGACGCCTGATGTGAACTAACTACAAATTTACGGTTTTCGGAGTTTTCCCTTTAGTTCTGCTACATGACCTTGCTCCATGCCAAATTTCATTGTTCTAGGTCAATGGAAAGCACCCTATAGGTTTTGATTTCCTTGTAAATGTCCAAATATGCAATATAAACCGCCGTATCTTTTTATTGCGTTGATTTAGAAACTTGATTTTTTCACTGCTTTCAGAGATAGCAGACCTGCGTATGTGATATTAATTTCAGTTTGATATCTCGACGCGTTTCTGAGAAAAAGGGTCTTGACAGACGGACAGACGGACGGACGGACGGACAACAAAGTGATCCTATAAGGGTTCCGTTTTTTCCTTTTGAGGCACGGAACCCTAAAAAAGGAAGAATATTCGTGCAAACAGGTGCAACAAAAAACAGTTTATTCATGAGTTTTTTTAACCATATTTTTAGGGTTCCGTACCTCAAAAGGTAAAAACGGAACCCTTATAGGATCACTTTGTTGTCCGTCTGTCCGTCCGTCCGTCCGTCTGTCAAGACCCTTTTTCTCAGAAACGCGTCGAGATATCAAGCTGAAATTAATATCACATACTCAAGTCTGCTATCACTCAAAGCCGTAAAAAAATCAAGTTTCAAATTCAACGCAAAAAAAAGATACGGCGGTTTATATTGCATATTTAGAAATTTGCAAGAGAATCAAAACCTATAGGGTACTTCCCATTGAACAAGAATCATGAAATTTGGCAAGAAGCAAGGTCATGTAACACAAGTAAAGGAAAAACTCCAAAAACCGTAAATTTGTAGTTTGTTCACATCAGGCGTCCGTCTGTCCGTCTGTCTGTCAAGATCTTTTTTCTCAGGAACGCGTCGAGATATCAAGCTGAAATTAATATCACATACTCAAGTCTGCTATCTCTAAAAGCAATGAAAAAATCGAGTTTCTAAATCAACGCAATAAAAAGATACGGCGGTTTATATTGCATATTTAGACATTTTCAAGGGAATCAAAACTCAAAACCTATAGGGTATTTCTAATTGACCTAGAATCATGAAATTTGGCAAGAAGCAAGTTCATGTAGCACAAATAAAGAGAAAACTCCGAAAACCGTAAATTTGTAGTTTGTTTACATCAAGCGTCCGTCTGTTCGTCCGTCGGTCAAGAACCTTTTTCTCAGGAACGCGTCGAGATTTCAAGCTGTAATTAATATCACATACTCAGGTCTGCTATTTCCTAAAGTAGTAAAAAACTCAAGTTTCTAAATCAACGCAATAAAAAGATACGGCGGTTTATATTGCATATTTAGACATTTTCAAGGGAACCAAAACTCAAAACCTACAGGGTACTTCCCATTGACCTAAAATCATGAAATTTGGCAAGATGCAAGGTCATGTAGCACAAGTAAAGGAAAAACTCTGAAAACCATAAGATTGTAGTTAGTTCACATCCGTCCATCCTCCCGTTAGGCCGCCTGTTAAGACTCTTTTTCTCAGAAACGCGTCGAGATATCAAGCTGAAATTAATATCACATACTTAGGTCTGCTATCTCTTAAAGCAGTGAAAAACTCAAGTTTCTAAATCAACGCAATAAAAAGATACGGCGGTTTATATTGCATATTTAGACATTTTCAAGGGAATCAAAACTCAAAACCTATAGGGTACTTCCCATTGACCTAAAATCATGAAATTTGGCAAGATGCAAGGTCATGTAGCACAAGTAAAGGAAAAACTCTGAAAACCATAAGATTGTAGTTAGTTCACATCCGTCCATCCTCCCGTTAGGCCGCCTGTTAAGACTCTTTTTCTCAGAAACGCGTCGAGATATCAAGCTGAAATTAATATCACATACTTAGGTCTGCTATCTCTTAAAGCAGTGAAAAACTCAAGTTTCTAAATCAACGCAATAAAAAGATACGGCGGTTTATATTGCATATTTAGACATTTTCAAGGGAACCAAAACTCAAAACCTACAGGGTACTTCCCATTGACCTAAAATCATGAAATTTGGCAAGATGCAAGGTCATGTAGCACAAGTAAAGGAAAAACTCTGAAAACCATAAGATTGTAGTTAGTTCACATCCGTCCATCCTCCCGTTAGGCCGCCTGTTAAGACTCTTTTTCTCAGAAACGCGTCGAGATATCAAGCTGAAATTAATATCACATACTTAGGTCTGCTATCTCTTAAAGCAGTGAAAAACTCAAGTTTCTAAATCAACGCAATAAAAAGATACGGCGGTTTATATTGCATATTTAGACATTTTCAAGGGAATCAAAACTCAAAACCTATAGGGTATTTCTAATTGACCTAGAATCATGAAATTTGGCAAGAAGCAAGTTCATGTAGCACAAGTAAAGAGAAAACTCCGAAAACCGTAAATTTGTAGTTTGTTTACATCAGGCGTCCGTCTGTTCGTCCGTCGGTCAAGAACCTTTTTCTCAGGAACGCGTCGAGATTTCAAGCTGAAATTAATATCACATACTCAGGTCTGCTATCTCTTAAAGTAGTAAAAAACTCAAGTTTCTAAATCAACGCAATAAAAAGATACGGCGGTTTATATTGTATATTTAGACATTTTCAAGGGAACCAAAACTCAAAACCTACAGGGTACTTCCCATTGACCTAGAATCATGAAATTTGGCAAGAAGCAAGGTCATGTAGCACAAGTAAAGGAAAAACTCTGAAAACCATAAGATTGTAGTTAGTTCACATCCGTCCATCCTCCCGTTAGGCCGCCTGTCAAGACTCTTTTTCTCAGAAACGCGTCGAGATATCAAGCTGAAATTAATATCACATACTTAGGTCTGCTATCTCTTAAAGCAATTTAGATGCATATTTGAGTTTTTGTAAATGTGAGTACGATGCAGTGATTTATTACGATAGTTTTCTACTGACACAAATAGACATGGCGGTTAGGAGCATTGTCATGCTCGCTCAAAAAGTCTCGCTGATGGTGGCGAGTGCGTTGGATCATTCGGTTCCCTTCAAAATGGTTGAACTAAATGGTGCTGATGTCACGCGTCATGCTCGTGAACGGGCGCTATCAGTTGATGGGTCATCTCTTAACTGCCATGACTTTTTATTTTTGACTTTTTATTTTAATTTTGTATTTGTTTATTTTGTTACATACTTACATTGTTTTCACATGTAGAAGCACCAAAAAGAAAATGTAACCAAGACTTTGTAAAACATGATATTTTTAAAAGAGTGTCCGTGGAGTTTCTTGCCTGTTCTTCTCCATAGAGATCTACGTTTTGGAACAGGCAATTAGCGTCACTTTTCTTTTCTGACTAACAGACCGACCGACTCTTTGACAATTCATAAGTACCTGTAAATGGTCTAAGTGAAATAAATGCTTTGAATTTTGAATTTTGAAAATTTTGAGTGAAAAACTCAAGTTTCTAAATCAACGCAATAAAAAGATAGGGCGGTTTATATTGCATTTAGATATTTGCGAGGGATTCAATACCTATATGGTACTTTCCATTAACGGAACCCTCGTTGCGCGAGTCCAACTCGCACTTGACCGGTTTTTTTGTGTGGTATCGGTATTTATAAGTAATTACGAGTACTCAATACCTATATAAGTACTCAAAGAAAATAAGTGTAATTGTTGCATTTAAATATCGTTCAAACATTTTTCCATAACATTTTCTTTCGGCAATAAAGAGAACAAAAAACTCAACTAGATTTAAGCTAAACCTCAAACGGAATTACGATAGATTTATACAAAGAAAATCGATAATTTGTTACGCCAGCGGAATCTAAAGTTAGGACCAAAATGCTGGAACTTAGACCTCGTAACGAGGAAACCTTTGAAGATTCTACGCAGAGTAAATAATGCATAACTTGTTTAGTGATGTTTCGTATTTTGTGGAGATATTCTCCCTTTTTAACCCCTGATACAAAAAAGGTCTGTCTGTCTGTGGCTCTATAGCTCTTAAACGAGTGAATTGATTTGGATGCGGTTTTTTTTATTTGAATGTAACCTATATTCAAATAAAAAATCTGGCAATGGTTCTTGGACAATAAAATATAAAAAATCAACTAAGCAATTTCGAAATTATAAACTCTTTTGTTAGCTGCAGTTGAGATTTTAATAACTTTAGGGGCGGGGTTTTTTAATCTATATATAAAAAACCGGCCAAGAGCGTGTCGGGCCACGCTCAATGTAGGGTTCCGTAGTTTCCCGTCCGTCACAATAAGTGTTCCCACTAGGGTTTATGCATAAGGTTTATGTTTATGAAATTAAATGTTTTCTTTAAATTTTTATATTTGAGTTGATTGAATGAAAGGTAAATTACGAAATACGGTTGATGACGTATTAAAAAAAAACTGTTTACTAGATCTCGTTCAAACCAATTTTCGGTGGAAGTTTACATGGTAATGTACAGTCAGCAAAGTATATAAGTATACAGGGCCGTCATCTACAATTGAGGTTTTCTTGAAAACTAATGAATTTATTCAAATGAAATTTAACCTAATTGAAGAAGTAGCCATTTTCTACTATAGTTTAAAATTTTATGAGAAAACATCTGTGAGTTTTTGAGAAAACTTAAACTGTATCTGACGGCCCTGTATACTTATATACTTTGCTGACTGTACATCATATATTTTTTTTTTATTTATCATACTCTTATTTTGAAGTTACAGGGGGGGGGGACCAACATTTTACCACTTTGAAAGTGTCTCTCGCGCAAACTTTTCAGTTTAGAGAAAAATGATATTAGAAACCTCAATACCATTTTTGAAGACCTATTCATAGATACCCCACACATATGGGTATGATGAAAAAAATTTTTTTGAGTTCAAGTTCTATGTATGGGGACCCCCAAATTTTTTTATTTATTTTCTATTTTTGTATCAGAATCTTAATGCGGTTCACAGAATACATCTACTCAGCAAGTTTCAACAGTATAGCTCTTATAGTTTCGGAAAAAAATGGCTGTGACATACAGACGAACAGACAGACGGACAGACAGACAGACATGACGAATCTATAAGGGTTCCGTTTTTGCCATTTGGCTACGGAACCCTAAAAAGAAAGTCGCGCTAGTTACACATTTTACAACTCAAGAACGGCAGAACCGATTTGGCTAAAAGTTGGTGGGGAGGTAGCTTAGGACCAGGGGACGGACATAGAATACTTTTTGCCTTCTTCTTTAGTTTTTATCCTGTTTAGTGGGACGTGACATAAAACGTGGCTTCGAGTAAACTCGGGTGAAACCACGGGGGACAGCTAGTTTGTTATATTTACATTTGTTAGTGTAGATACTTTTGTTGTTGTCCTCCTTTTACGAAGGCAAAGTTGATAATTATTATAGGATACAAAGTACGTACTGGTATTTCAATAAATCATTTACAATGTTTCAAATGTAAGAAGTGCAATTTGACGTTTCATACTTTTCATGACGACACAACTTTGTACATGCGTAACTCAAAAATTGACATTTATATCTTCTGTAAAACCACGTAATTTCAAAGTTATTTTTATTTTATCACAAACTGCACAATTCTTAATCACTTTACATTAAAAATTTTCAAACAAAGTAATATAACCATTCTTGACAATAAATAATATTTTTTCTCGACGTCGTGTCAAAGTCACGTAGTAAGGTACGATACCGTAGTGTTGTGACTCTTCAAATTCACTTGTATACCAATAATCGTTAAAAATTACCGAATAATCGAACTTACTAATAACGATCGTTTTCAATGAAAGCGACATTTATTATTTAAATATATTTTTGATAATTTCTAAATGTCAACGAAAAAGCATATTTAAAATTAAACATATAGTTATTATAATTTTAATAAGTTTTTGAAAGCAAAAACGCTCGTGCTCAGTCTTGACAAAAAATATTTTTTCTTATAATTTGGCAACACTGGCAAGTGAGAATTTGAGAATTTCTTTCATCTAAAATTCAGAAATTTACAGTCATAAAATAAATAAATCTGTAACTTAAATCGATTATAAATTATAAAGAAATGAAATCAATATCTCGTATAAATCGGATATTGTAGTAATCGATTTTTTTAACCCAATCCCTATTCTTCAGTAGGTTAGAAGTGTCAAAATGCACTTCTTATATTTGAAACACAGTAATGGTTTTGAAAAAAGTAATGACTTTTTCTTCATTTCACTGACTGATCGATCAACGCACAGCCAAAACTACTTAAGCCAGAAACATAAAAAAACACGGTTTTTTTCGTTATTTATTATGTTTTTATAGTTTTTTTTTTATGACAAAGATGTTCACTAAGAATCGATTTTAGAAAATTTAACCCTTAACTGGGTAAAATTGGTAAAGTAAAGTAAGGCCATAAAATGAATCAGTAAAGAAATACAGAAAAGAGAAAAAAATAACATTGATAATAATTAACAGCTATTTCCAGCGACATTCTGGGGATTTACCACTTGAATCTTTAAAACTGCTAACTTGTACCATCTACGACACATAGCACTCCTATCCTTCTAACTACAGCATTTACCGTTAATTACTTTAGAAGCAAACTACACAGTTACTACTAAATGAAAACGGATGGTAGCGACAACTTTTCCTTCCTTTGACAAACAGTAACACAAAGTTCCATTTGCTACAAACCACCTACGCTTTCTGCTGACCCATTTCTCCTAAGAAATTGCGAGAAATAAGGTGCATTCCGTTTTGAAGGCTTCACTGAACACAAAGGTATATAACGGTCTTTATAAAATCCTTGTGTGATTATGTTGTCACCTGCTGGGAAAATGCATCTATCCATACTAATATTATAAATGGGAAAGTGTGTCTGTCTGTCTGTTTGTCTTTCTTTCACGGCAAAACGGAGCGACGGATTGACGTGATTTTTTAAGTGGAGATAGTTGAAGGGATGGAGAGTAACATTGGCAACTTTTTATCTCTTTCTAACGCGAGCGAAGCCGCGGGCAGAAGCTAGTTGTTAAATAAAATGTGTTGTCCTGAGATTCTTTTGCTGTTTGACGTTGAAGAAATTCTTTACTGCTGTATTTTAAATGGTTTGTTATCGACTTTGAAAAGAGATGGTTCGGTTTTCGACCAGAATGGTGGTTGGATCAAAAACCTCGGACTTGATTTTATAAGGAAAGGTGGATACGAGTACTTTATTAGACTATAATAAAAATAAGAATTAAGTTATGAATGTCGTCATCAAATGTTCAACTCTCATGCATAAGACGTTGCGGGTTCAATATCGGCCATATAATACCTAGGTTTATCCTGTAAAACTAAATGACAATTAATAAACTGGTTTTGTACGCTTCCCTTTCTCAGACACTTCGATAATAGATTCAACTTAATCTTTGATCTAACCTTTATAGATTATATATTCACAAGTAAAAATAGCATGTGCATATAAAGTACTAAGAGAGCAGTAGCTAGGAAGGTTGTACAGTTTCAGGGTGACTATGCATAAAAACAAATAAAAGTATATATTAATCCTCAGAAAATATATGGCAATCTAATCCGCTAAAACAATGGTTTTGTACGCTTCCTTTTCTCATACACTTCAACAATAGATTGGCCGCTTTGATCTAACCAACTCTCCAACTCTAAAGAAACATTATCTAGTAACAATAGCATATAATAAAGTACTAGGAGAGCAGCAGACAGGAAGAACAAGCAACGCTAAACAGATGGTGGCCGGGTCGTTAGCGGCCCACAAACACATCGGGTTTATTGTCGAGACTTCATTGTTCGCCGGGCTGATCAACAATCACGATATTTATAACCCTACATGCGGTTTTGGAGAAAATAAGCATCCTGTCTAGATACATTAACTGTATATCAAATTTGAGCGTTTTATGACCGCACTAGCTGCCCTCTCCGGTTGGTCAGAGATAAATTAGATCTCTGGTTTTGGCAAGCCGACAATTTTTTTACGATTCAGTAAAAGATCGAGTCGAGACACTCCTTCTATAGCTAATACTACTTACTTTTTCATTTATTTAATACTATTTTTTATCGTGATGTGGGTTACAAATTGGACAAATACCGTGACAAAACAGAACATTTTATGGAAATGGTCAATCTGCCTTTAGCAAGCGTGGTGATCAATATTCGTACTTTCTTTGAATGAGATAGGCTTTTGTTCTGCTGTGAGAGAATTGTAAGATTCTTATGAAGCTCATATTCGTTATGTAATGTTAGGTATAAGAACTCCTAGAAAAGATTATCAAAGTGGCCACCGAAGTTAAAATTTATGTAATTTTTTCTACTGTTTAGTTTACGGTTATTAACGCATTTAGTTTATATTACTGTTATTAAACACTGATCCTTGCTGGTACAGGGGTTCCAATCATATCATCAAGCTGGTAAGGTCGAAACCCGTTGGTCTTCGGAATGTTCTTTATCCAATCACGTCGGATTGACATCTCAGCATTTGGATTATTAGAGTGAAGGAAAACTATATCTTCATCGTACTTGACTGATCTCCATTGATATTCAGCGCCGTTGCAGAAATTTCGTCTGGCTTACTGGCTAATATTATAAACGTGAAATTTTATGATAATCTATGGATACTTGTTAATATTTCATGCTTTAATGGCCGACCGCACTATAAATTTAAGCTAATTTCTAAAATTTACGGCACAATCGATAATAAATTTATAATCATGCTTACATGGCATGGTTTTTGTACCATAGGACTTCATTCTTAAGTTCACTGAACTTAAGGCGTCCGCCGGTCATTAAAGAGGTTGATGGTTCGAATCCGGGCAAGTGCCAATATGGTTTTTTTCAATGCAAAGCCATTGGCCACTCCATAACTTCGTAGCCTTTTCCCAAACGTGCAAGGATTGCCTTCCAGTCTAACCGGAATCTGCTGAGTATTTTACGTGGACAGATTGTCTATTAGACTTCTAAAACCCGGTAACTGAGTAACAATCCCTCTTGGTTAAACAGTTTTTTTTTTTATTGGAACAATCTCACCACACTGTTCCCAACCACTTCAACTCCTGAAAGCCAAAATCAACAGTGGAGCCCGCCAGAAAAGCGCCGAGCAATGAAGCTGACGAGTCCCCGACAACGATTCAACTGTCTTGGATCCCGCAACGAAATTAAACAGAAATGAACAGCGGAGGAGTAAGAAAAATATAGGTATTTTTTCCACTTCCCTCCATAACAAGCAGGAGACAGAACAGAACAGATTGTCTGATTTCCTGGATATTGACTCGCCGTAACGACTGTCAAAGCTCTACGATTGACAAGGAGCAAGCTTCCGAGGCACAGGATATCAGTAATATCATTGATTAAAATAGAAAGAAGTTATATATGTTTTGAAGAAAAAGGCATACTTATAGGAGCCCTGTTTCCATGAACCCCAAATTCAAATAGGTACATATATACCGAAATATATACCCATTTTTACTACCAAACCAAAAGTGGCAAAATGTTTGGCTTTAATTAACAAACAGTGTGAATTTATCGGTCGTTTCGAATAAAACTGGGTCTATTGTCGAAACTTCGCTTTATTTGACAGTTAAACAGTCATTTTAATTGAAACATTTTGAATTGTATCGCCTTGTTGAATTTTATTACAGCAGGCTATATTTTCCTTATGATAACAGGGTTTTCAGAAATTCTGTAGGACCTACAAATAGTACTTTCAATAGGTTCAAATTTATGTACGACGGGCCTATTGGATGGTGGATGGTGACCCTGACTGCTAAGCCGGAGTTCGTGGGTTCAATTCCCACTCAGGGCAAACTTTGTGTGATGAGCATGATTGTTTGTTGTGTCTGAAAATGTAATATATCTATAATAAGTATGTATTCATAAATTACGCTTCATCAATCAGTTGTCTGGTTACCATAGTACAAGCTCTGCTTAGTTTGGGATCAGATGGCCGTGAGTCAGTTGTGCCTAGATATTTATTATGTGTTCTCCTATACACGGTTACGCCCGCATCTTTGCTTACTGTTCGGTGCCATAGATCGAAACGTTGTTGTTATACAGCTTTCTTCGATAAATGGACTTTCCACACACAAATGTGCACTAGTCCCAAGATTAGCGCATTCTACTAAACACAAAAAACAACGTGGAAATAAATAAGCAGGAGGTGGAGTCCTACACTGAGTTCCTTGATTCATGACAAGCTGCAAACAACCCTTAAGTGTCATGTCTCTAGGACCAGCAGTTTTTTGGATGTGAAATCATCAAATGACTTCTCGCGCTCTTAGTGTTAGCCTTTTACTGACTAAAACCCACCCTTGTTCCTTCGGTTGCCCTTTATGTTCCGTGACCGCGGTAGCTATTAGAACTATTCCGCGATCCCGGCAGGCATTGGCTCTAAAGGGGCCCCTTCACGTGCTGACTGCTCTTTGAGGCGCGTGGAACAAAACGCGCCGTCGACAGGGGGTCTGGTTCTTGTCGGGCGGGGCTACCCATTGCTCGCTGTCCGCAGGCCCAAGGACCTGTGGTTTGGACTGTGTCACCCATTCAATCAGTTTACTATTCTATATAAAAGATTAGCTTATACAACAAATATTTGGTCCCGACCATTTTTCTAAGAAGTTTCTCAAAACATCTAAAATAAATTCCTATTTAAATTTGAAACACGTCCACGGATCATGAAAATTAAAGAATCTATTCAGAACTGGTGAAGCTTCCTGAATTTATTTTATCTTCAGCTTGTTCCGTTTGAGACTGGATTACAAAAAAATATTCGGAGAAATATTCAATTAAATGTAATAAGAAGGATTTATGATGAAGTTCTTGGAGAATACAAAATGGTCAGGTATATATTTATAACACATTGTCTCCTTTTCCCAACTATGTCGGGGTCGGCTTCCAGCCAAATCGCATTCAGCTGGAAACTAGTGTTTTACGTGAAGCGACTGTTTATCAGACCACTACAACCCAGTAACTGGGCGTCACGACATCGACAGCCCGATTTGGAAAAATATAAGTCGGAAGTCTGTCAATCAGTATAACCTAGTTTCTGGGTTTCAAAGGTAAGGTAAACGGCCACTCTATTTATTATTATTTTTTTTTTTTTATTTTTTTTTTTTTTTTTTTTCCAACTTACATCTATCATTACAGGTTTTTTTTTGTGCCCCAATGCGATAGTGTACATCAATAATTTTACCTAAATCTAAACTTATTTCCTACACTTAATATATTTTGTAACATATAACAAACAATGCTTTAACGACGTTTAAATGACCTGTTGGTCTAGAGCAGGGCTGTCCAAACAAAGGCCCGCGGGCCGCATGCGGCCCGCGGCTTGTTTTCATGCGGCCCGCGACACACATTTTAATCTCAAAATAGTTTTGGACACAAATAGTTTGGATAATATTATGACAAAATTACCCTGTATTTTATTTACTTGACAACTGAAAATATTTTTCTGGCCCTCCAGCTTTTGTATGAAATTTAATTAGCTCGCGAAGGTGTATAGTTTGGACAGCCCTGGTCTAGAGGTTAGTGACCCGGACTGCTAAACCAGAGGCCGTGAGTGCGATTCCCACTCGGGACAAACTTTATGATGCAGCATGATTAATCTTTCTGTGTCTGGGTGTAACAATTTATCCATAATGCATGGATTTGTATAAATTATATAAGTGTGTGTATCAGTTGTCTGGTTACCATGGTACAGGTTTTGCCTAGTTTTGGATCAGATGGCCGTGTCTGAGTTGTCCCAAGATATTTATTTATTTACACACTGAAAACACACTTCCGTACACTCATTACTTAATTAAAATTGCCCGTAGTATATTAAAAACTGCATATCAGGCTGTAATCGACTGAAACTGTAATTACTTAAATTGATTTTATCGCCAATTATTAACATGCGAATGGCTCGTATTCGAATGAAAATCATATTATGAAAAAATTGTCTGTGTTATCAATTAATTAATTAAGTGTCTATTGTTATCATGTAAGCTAATTTGCTAGTATTAGCTTGATTGGGTACACTCGTAAATACTCGTATATATAATAATAATCTATCTAACAAAATACCTAGCGACGGTGGAGCACTATTTTTATACACATTTTTATAAAAAAAATATATTAAGAAAGGAGACAATTTTTTTTGTTCGGGGAATAGGCCAACCACAAATTATGGCATTTACTAATGAAATGCACGTTAGTTTATTCCTTATAATCTCTAGATTACAGTGGCAATATTAGCAAAACTCTACGTAACCGGAATACTGGGAAATACGACACTCAAAACATGACTCTCATAATGACCTAAAATCTCACAAGAGCGATTATTTAATGAGTGAATAGGTTTCCTAGGTATTTAATGTTAGAATAGTGCACTGTTCAATAATAATATAGGTGTAAATCATATAAAAACCTGGCTTTGGTGTAATTTTTTTCGATTATTCTTTTACTGTGGACGCCAATGCTTTTATAAGTAAAGTTTTCGCACATTTCGTTGAAATGGAGCTGTACAATTGTTACAACAACTTTATATATTATGCACAGAATCTACAGAAGCCATTTTTTAACTTCTATTGAATAAAAATACGAAAAGAACAGAAGAAGCACTCATCTGACTATCTAGAAAACTATTAGGCTGTTTACATGACCGCGAGAAGCCGCGCGTCGCCGCGTGGTTGAGACGTTTGCATGATGATGTGCATACCAGCCCGGAAGTCAATGTTGCTTGAGGAGGGGGCAATTTGCTTATGGATTTTATACCGAAGGCTGAGTCGTCGCAGAAAATGATAAAGACAATAAAAAAGTATTGTTGCATCCTATTTTAGGTGAAAGTCTTTCACATAAAATTATTATTATTATTAAAATAGGATGCAAGAATGCTTTTTTAACGAACTTAGAACGCGCGGTAATGCCTATGATAATCACTGCTTACATCGGTCATGTACCGCGCGGTTAGTAGTACAGCGCGGTTTCGCGCGGTCTTATGAACTTAGCCTAATAATGTAGTCTGTCAGTGTCAAACTGATTGAAACTGTACCACAGAGCACCTACCACGGGATGTTAATTAGGTACGTTTCGTTTCACATAATATATTTTAATTCACGTTAAAATGAATGTAAAAAAACGCTCATAATCAATCACATAATCAAAAATCAAGCATTTTTCCGTAACAGTTTTTTACTATTATTTCATTATTCCCGTTAGATATCTATATAATTTTTAGTGGGTTAGTTATAATAAGGTGATCACTTGTTTCATGTGTAAAATTATTAATAAACGTTACCGTTTAATAGTGGGACCAAAAAAAATTGTCTCCTTTCTTTAAAAAAAATGTAAGTATATAAATATTGTATATGTAATATAAAGAATCCTGGAACTAAATCTATCTAATAACTTTAAACGAGCAACTCTTGTATCTGTCGCAGTCATCTGGTTGAATCAGCTATTTGATTGTATGACTAGCGCGTTCATTGAATGACGACATTTAATTGAATGGCTAGGCCGAACGTTGATTAAACAAGCATCACTCAACGTCCAACTAGATAGCTGATTGTAACATAGCCCTTTGAACAGAGCGGACGTAAAATCAGTCAGGTCTTTGCAATTTAGTTAATTTTTTCCCCACTTCGGCGTTAGTAGTCACTAAAACAAATTTGGCGTAAAATAGCTCGAGCAGATAGCACTGTCATTTTTTTGACTGCGACATATCCTTATAAAACAAAGTCGCTCCTCCCTGTCTGTACCTATGTATGCTTAACCTTCGAACACACGTGAGTCGAGACACAATAGAAAGACAATAGCCCGACAGCCGGCTGTCGCTTGTTCATTGAAAGGTTAAATCTTTAAAACTACGCATACGATTCTTCGCTTACTTAATATTATAAAGCTGAAGAGTTTTGGTTGAACGCGCTAATCTAAGAAAGTACCGATGCGAATTGAAAAATTCTTTTTGTATTGCACTTATCGAGTAAGATTATAGGCTTACGGAAGTAGAACAGTAACCAAATACGTGAGTCAAACCACGGGAGATAGGTAGTAACATAAATATTTGAAGTCAGTGACCCAAAATCAATCAAACAGTACTCCAGATTGTTTATAAAATTCGTTATTGTTTATTAAATTTATTGGTAAAACTTCTATATTACTCTAAACAAGTTACTGAACTTATTTATTGAAAAAACAATAACCTGTATTCAAGGAGAAACTTCAGATTCATATTCCTTTGGGCAGGACCTTCAATAAAAATATAAATAAAACAGTCGGGATGAGGAAAAAATATTGCTTTAACTTTCTAAAGGGAGCTTCGGACAATTAAATGAACGAGTTTTTTAGGGTATCCCCAAGAGGCTCTTCTATTCAAAGCCATGGTAAATCTAATAGATTTTGACTTGAGGAATAATGATGATAGTTAGTCTTGAGTGTTATTTATATTGGCCTATTTTCATGTATTCCCAGTAGTGGAAGAAGAAAATTGCGAAAAGTCTTGTTAGTTCCACTGGGAAACTTCTTCAATGGAATTATCGGGAATAAATCCTATTTCGTTAGGACTTAAATTACTTGACAGATATACTCGTACAAAATATATTACATGTATTGAATATAATCTTAAGTGTGTAAAATTGAAAGGTTGGTGAAATATTTATTTTTAAAACGTATGGAAACAAGACTGTCAAATGTGGCTGTCATTTTAGTATCATGCATACTACAGCAGTAATATTATAAATACCTTGGCTATAGAAAATACCTATACATTTATGAGTATTCATTAAACTGATATTTTCTGAGTATTAATTTATATACTTAGCTAAAACTGGAAATATCAAAAACGATTTTTGACGATTTTCGCTTGGCTCATACATATACATTGTGGTTGTCTTGTACGGAATCCTGCGTGCGCAAATCACACACGCAATGTGCTGATATATATTTCGCAGTCATCTGGTTGAATCAGCTATTTGATTGTATGACTAGCGCATTTATTGAATAGCGACATTTAATTGAATGGCTAGGCCGAACGTTGATTGAACAAGCGTCACTCAACGTCCAACTAGATAGCTGATTGTAACATAGCCCTTTGAACAGAGCGGACGTAAAATCAGTCGGGTGATTGTAATTTAGTTCAATTTTTTCCCACTGCAGTAGTAGTCACCAAAACAAATTTGGCGTAAAATAGCTCACGCAGATAGCTCTGTCTCTTGATATTATTTTAACTAAATCTACTTTAAAGTGACTTATTCGTAATAAAATAGTGTGACAGCATGGATTTACCTTCTAAAACGCCGCCGCCGGCTACTTTTAGAGTTTTTTTTAAATTAAAATCATAATAAAGTGTGTCATGTCATGTCCTCATTTTTGTTATGTAAAGGAAGTTAAGTTTTTAAGTTGCGAACTTATGGTCACCCTAAACAAACATTACAAAGTCGGTTATATCCCACTTAACGACAATGCTAAATGACGTTCAGTCAAGTCGTTGAACGTTACATTGAACAACTTAACGAGTTGTCCTTCAGTAATTCAATTAAATGTCGTCATTAAATAAACGCGCTAGTTATACAATCAAATAGCTGATTCAACCAGATGACTGCGACATATACATTCTAAGCACTAATCCTAGAGTATGGTGACTATAAAATTACATCTAACAATTCTGAAACTAACGACTTCGAACTCGAAGGCTCTTATCAAGAGCTTTTATCTTAAGCGAAAGAGATTGTGCCTTATCTTGCTTATAAAAGAGTTGAATTTCGTACAGATTTATGGAATTAAACCGCCTATTAAGTCAATAGGGCTGAGATCAGCATCAAAGGACATTTTGTTAAAAGATTTTGTAATCTTTATAGAAGTCGTGATGTTTTGAAACAAGTCGTTTACTTAATATTTTGGAAAAGTTAGACCTTAAGGAAAATAATAGGAAGAAAACTAAAGCTTAGGCTCCGGGGTTGCGGAATGTTTATAATAGTTACCGTGACCCTGGAACATAAAGGGCAATCGAAGGAACATGAGTGGGTTTTAGTCAGTAAGAGTCTGACACGCCCTCCCGCCGCACCCAGGACGGGAGCAGTCATAGGAGGATTACCGAGTCACCATAAAAAAAAAAGCTTAGGCTTTTAGTAAACTGACATTATTCTTAATCTCACCATATCACGAGTTATTTATTTCTAAACAGAAAGAAGATAAAATATAAGTCCTGTCAAATTAAGACACTCCATTGATAATTTAGACGCGATTAAAAACATAGGGACTGAAAATACGCCAATTTTCTACAGGCGCTGTCTAATTTTTCAAAACTAAACAAATGTGTATCTTCTGTCCTTTTCCTTATAAAATGGAAAGAGAAAGACGCGCTTACCTTAAATTTAGGTTAGTTTGTGAACAAGAGCTTTAGCACCATTATAATACATATTATAGGTAATATTTTATGACTCCAAAATCTTGGAGTCATGTAAGCTTTAATACAGAGCGACGGCCTCTCTATCTAATCTATCTCTACTTGCTACTAAAATTAAAAGCTCCTTTGTGGTCCGAGGAAAAAATTAACTTCCACCTGCCTCTCAAAGGGCCAAATACTCAAACGCGACTTAACTTTAAGACGCTCTCAAATCTGTTGCTGTCTTTGTCACTCTAAAGGGATAAAGTAAGGACAGCAATAGATTTGAGAGCGTCTCAAAGTTAAGTGGCGTTTAAGTATTTGGCCAAAAGTCTGTTAAAATACCTTCTTTTAAATCTAGCAAATTCCTCTCTGAAAACCGCAACAACATCACTTCAGCCTAACTCAAGATAGTCAGTCACAAACAATCATACATGCATATAGGGCGATTGTGCAAATGTGCACTACAAGGAAATTTACTGTCCGGCAGTCCGATTTTTTACGGTCCGATATGATACTAGTTTGTGCACTATACGTAATTTTACCGTCCGACATTTTACTTTTTCCCATTCCGGATCGGTTTTTATTTCAGAGTAATTTCGCGTGCGTGGCGTGTACTTTCAAAGACAGAGCTACCCTAAACTGAGGCGTATCATCCAAGTAAAGACGGACAAGTGCACAAGCCAATCACCCGTTTTTTCATGCCACTTCGGACCGTAAAAATCGGATGTTCGGACAGTAACATTTCTTGTAGTGCACAATCGCCCTTACATACAGGAAAAACTAACCACCTCCATTTTTAAGCCTATTTTAAAACAGTACGAACCACAACAACCGCTCACTAACAACTATTCAATAGACTATAACTCCATGGCTTCTATTTGTCCCATATTTGTCCCGTGAATAGGAAATGCGGACATTCGCCATATGTCGGAACCATGGTCCCTTTGTCAGGCACACAATAGCTTGGAAGTCGGCTGGACAGAACAGGGTCATATTGAAGTCGCTGATCAAAGTGGTTTGTAAATGAAAACCTGTGTAGTTTTTAGATTGGTGTAGTAATGAAAGTTTAAGTGGGAATGTTAATTTTATTGTATGTTAAGTGATGAAGGTTTTTATAGATGAACGGTTTTACCCCATTGGCGTTGTTTTTTAAATCGTGAACATAATTTTTATTTCGCCTTTGACAACATCTTTTTAGAGGGTAAATTTTGTGGTAAAACGTTGTGCTGGTGCTGTCTGTCAGTTCGTCACCAGGCTGTGAAACCGTGATAGTTAGACAGTTAAAATTTTCACAGACTAAGCGTTTCCACCCATCTCCACAACAAAATTTTTTTGACAACGATGTTACATAACCCTCTGATCCCGAGTCCGACTCGCACTTGGCTAGTTTTTTCATATTAGAAATTTGGCATATCACTTGAAGACAAACATACATACAAATATTAATTTCGCCACCTCATTCAAAAAGCAACTGACTGAATTTTTAACAATTTATTATCGTATCGTATAAAATAACCAGACATTAAAATTAGTACATAATTATCTACGTATTTCTCCTTCGGTCGACCCTGTTATTATACACATACATATTTACAAAACCATTCACGTGGCCCTTACAATTCATTCGACTATAAAATAAGACGTAAAATAATACAATGCTAAGCACGCAACGTTGCCTATTGAATCTCCTTTTAACCTATAAGGCATCACAAAAGAGGTTATGAACAAATAAGTTCACACCTGCATAGCACGTCAAACGCGGGTCAATACGATTGAGACAGTGGCTGCGGTCATGCAGTAAGCGGGCGCGGTAGGCGTGTCCAGACTATTGTAGTGTAATGAGTTTGGCGTACTTGACAAACTATTTGCTCATTCGATGCAACGTAATATGACCCTTTTCTAAAGTATATTTCCTAAACAAGTCAAGAATTTGCCGCCCACATTGACAATCTCTTCGCGCGCGTATTATGCTCGGTTCGTGCTTGCAAGCCGCCACACGATGGGAGTTCTGTTACATGACATGTTACATTACAGCAGTCTGGATATGCCTGTAGGTGCCCAGACAGGAGCAATCAGTTGAGATTGATCATCTCTTAGCTTAATCTTTTTTTTTTTGAGTTGATCATTTTGCTCTTTACCTACTTACATTGTTTTTACATAGAGCACCGAAAATAATATAATTTTTTTTAAGAGCATTATTTTTTTAAAAGAGATTTTTGCTTGTTCTTCTTCACCGGTTATGTTCCTACGTTGTGGAACTAACACTACGACTCGCGTCACTTTTCTGAATAACCACCTGACTCTTGTACAATTCATAAGTGCCTGTATGTGGTCTAAGGCCCGTATTAATAGACGTCACTCAATTCTGAGACGCTCTCAAGTCTCTTGCTGTCCTTGTCATTCTAAAGGGAAAAAATAAGGACAGCAATAGACTTGAGAGCGTCTCAGAATTGAGTGACGTCTATTAATACGGGCCTTAGAGCCACATTAGGGTTTGGCCTTAGGGAAAGTGCCTTGTCCATATAATTAAATCTATAAATAAAATCACTCCGCTCCCCGCTTGCTTCGTATCTGCAGCCTTACAGTGAACAGAACGTGTTTATTACGTCCGAAACCCATCTTACGGCGAATAAAAGACATCCGGGTTCGTCTCGATCAATGAATGAAACACTCATTATGTTGAGGAATTGAATTTAATTATGGGACTGGCTGGTGGCTACAGCTATATAAAACTTTGTTGTATTGGGGATTGTTTGAACTATGTCTGGTGGCAGTCCACAACCAATGAATGTAACATAATCAATCTTAATACAGGATGTCCCTGGAAATAAAAGTCAACGCGAAGAGGAGCGTAAGAGGGGTCATTTTCAAACACTCCTGTGGGCAATATATTTGGGTTAATTCTATTTGCAATTAGGGGCATTTACCCCATCGAAACGTAAATAAATATATACTTACATTCTTAAGTAAAAGTTTCACTTCACCAATCACCAATTTTTTGAGAGGGGATAGGAGCCACTCTGTTGTTTTAGGATAGGTTTTGGAGCTCAACTCTTAGGCTAAGGGGGCCAAGTCTAGAAATAACAGCAAAATGGCAGGGGCTTGCATGGATGGGCCGACACCTGCGGGGCTGCGGGCTGTTTAAAAGATACCGCGACCCAGGTCACAAAGGCCTAAGGAGGAACATGGGTGGGTTTTAGTCGGTAGAAGCCTGACATTCAGAGTGGGAGAACTCATTTGAAGATTTCCCATCACAAAGATGGGAGCAAGTCAAGTTTTTTAGTCCAAGTGTCGGAGAACGTTATGAACTTCGTCTTACAATTTCCTAGGGGGCTGCTCCCCTCCTTAGCCCTACGTAGGGTACGTGTAGAGAAGAGATATACCGCTGTTTTCAAGGCCTCAGCAATAACTCTTGTGATGACACCCCAAGCCTTGTTCCAAAGTTTTGAGCGAAGCATCTGTGTAATGGATGGATGTTATGTAGGAGTACTCATCGGTTGGTTTGTTACCACTTTGTTGTGTCAAGCTTTATTTATGAAGCTTAGTTATTGTTGCGGCTCTGATGCTTGAGGTGGCAGATACCTAAGTATCTTTATAATTTTATATTGTACACAAGTGTGTAGCAACATCTATCGCCTAAGATGTGAACTAAAAACTGACTTCCTACATCACGATATAAGAGTTTGACGCTATTTTTTTATAATTATACGTAAAATCCTGATTAGAACCTTCAGGCAGTAGCTCACTAGACAAACTCCGCCTAGTCGGAGCATCTCCCTTTTCAATGGAGGATGACAAACATTACACTAAATTCTTTCTGCCTCAGAGTGTTATGTAATCTATTTGTAAATAAATAAATTTGTTAAATAATAAAAAAACTAGGGATGGGCCGAAATTCGTTTCACATTCGGTTTAACCGAATTTCGGTGGCTCGAACCGAACTTCGACATTCGGCCGACTTTCGGTTCAAATGCCGAACATTCGGTCCAAGATAAGATTTAATTACCTCAACTATTTTTACAAATAAAAACAATAAACTAGTAAAACTAATAATCAAATCAGTCATTTATTGTAATATAATTGTTACCACTACACAATCTTTTCAGAAAATCAACTTTTAATAATTATTAACGAAAATGTAATAATTATTATTAACGAAATGGACCTCTTGACATGGACATTGAAATAATTAAGGCATACTAGCTAACTTTATTTTTAAAAGTAGCTGTAGTAAGTAATAGTAAGTTTTTTTGCAATTTGCAGCTCAGTATCGGAGAGTGATGTAAAATATTTGCGGTATGAAATGGGCATTTTTACACTTGTATGTGGTAATATGAAATTGTTATCGAGCCAATGTACAGTAAAACTTTAAAAAGCACAACATATTATTTATGCACGTCCACATTTCGCTGGTAACTGAAACCATTTTAGCATTAGATATCTGGTCGTTTTTTTTTCAGTAGTTCATAAATTTGAGATAAAATAGTGTCACTAAAATATTTTCGACTTAATTTGGCATCAGGTATTTGGGCTTTAATATAGTCATTAATCGATTAAACAGGATCTTCTACAACCGACATAGGCACTATCGCTCCCTAGAAAGCGCGCCAAAAATAACCGAAGTTCGGCCGAATTTCGGCCGAATTTTAAAATTTTACCGAATGTTCGGCCGAAGTTCGTATTCGGTACAAACCACATTCGGCCCATCACTAAAAAAAACTGAACTGTAACATCGGAAGTCGGTGGTTTTGTTACTGTTTCTTGTAATTGCCACCAACTTCTGAAATTGCAGTTGGGTTTATTATTATTTTTTTTTATTTTTTATTTCTTCTTTAGTCAATTTAATATACCCTATGACACTCACAAAACTGAGGCAAATCAATGACACCTCTTATGTCGAAATCCGTTAAACGGTTTAGGTTGTAGAGCGTGCCGTAGAATGAGACATCCATACTAATATTATAAATGGGAAAGTGTGTCTGCCTGTCTGTCTGTCTGTATGTTTGTCTTTCTTTCACGGCAAAACGGAGCGACGAATTGACGTGATTTTTTAAGTGGAGATAGTTGAAGGGATGGAGAGTAACATAGGCTACTTTTTGTCTCTTTCTAACGCGAGCGAAGCCGCGGGCAAAAGCTAGTACTTGCATAAATACATACATACGCTCGAAAAACATAACCTTCCTTCCGACTTATGAAGAAAATGACTGTTTCATAAGAACGTGTTAAGTTTTTTATTATTATTTTTTTGTCATTTATTTCAGGCATCAAGGACCATATAAACATATACAATATCATATTAATATAAAACTTAAAAATACTATAAATATACTAAAACTAGTGTAGTAGTAAGTTTTTTAAAAACAATTTTAGAGAAAGACGGTGGGTGCAGTGACTGAGCTATTTATTGGCTGTGCCTACGCGGGTCGAGGAATCGATTTCCGGAACAAATATTTACCTACGGCTTGTGTAGGTAGTGATTTTATATGTAACACCCACGAAGAAAACTCTGGCAGAAACCTTTGCCGTTTCCTTAATAAAAGGTTTAGAATCTCAAATATGACCTTTTCTAATATGTAGAAAGGTCAATATAACTCATCAGATAAGCAAGAAAGGAGGCTTAGTAGGCGTTTCGACCACTGAGCTTTTCTCGCTCCAGTCGAAAAAGAAGTTTTATTATTATTAAATAAAACCCAATTTATGCATTTGGTACGGTAAAATTAAGGTTTTTCTTTCTGACCGTAAATTAGATGTCGTCCACCTTGGTATCGACTATCGTGCCTTAACTATAGGATCATCAAGATATTTAACTGAATTAATGGCAAAGTAATAAACGACACGACAATTCCGGCAACTTTGATAAGGAAAAGACACAACGTTGAATTTGATTGCTTTCAAGGGTTTTAATTGTTTTTTTGTTTTGAACTACCGTCTTCTATCTATGGGTAATTTCATGGCGTACTTATAAAATACTTACATACTACCACATAGGAAAGAGGAGGAACCTTACCTCCTTGGAAGACAAAAAAAAATGATCTCTCTATAACATTAATAATCTTCTTGTACTTACACTTAATAAATACTTGATCATTTTTTTAATAGAGATTTACATACTTATTACAATAGCTGCTAGCAATGGTCATATTTCACAAAATATTAGTTGCATCTTAGTTTATTTATTTATTTATTTATCATCATACAGTCATCTTAATGCTAACAGTTTAATCCATGCGCATAAAGTGATTATTATTATTATAAGCTACATATTCGCGTTATCTCACGCATCATTTAAGTAAAATTTTCTGTAGCGTTGAAATATATGACCCTTAAACCTGCGGAAATAGAACTCAAGGTAATCGAGGATCTCGCGCTCAAGTCAAAACAGAAAAAGTTATCTGACGATTTCCCACCCAAGTCAATCCAGCACCCAGCTTTAAGACAAGCAGAATTTTACAAGTTTGTTTCTCCTTGCGCAGGCGCAGCGGACAAAGAAACGGACGAGGAGGAGGGCCCAGCCGGCGGCGCTCCGCCCCCCGACGCCAATGATGATGACCAGGAACAGACAAAACACATCCTGCCGCTTACCAATCAACAGCCTGTTGTGTAAGTACCAACTACTATAAAAGTGGTATACATTCGTGTCCATGTCATACAAGGTTCTGTTATTTATTTATAAAATCAGTATAGCTAAGTTGAAAACTAGCATCAGGTGGGTTACCATGTCGTTTAAAATAAGATTGTTTTATTCCTGTTCCAGAGTGTGCCTGGCAGCGTTAGACACGTTGTCTAGCGCCGTCTCTATTTCACTCAAAGTAATATCGAAGTAATACTGCTATAAGGGCTTGTAGTAGGCCCCCAGGCCCTGATCTGGCTTTTTTCTTGAACCGAACCTGCTTGACGCGCACAAAAAAGGAACCCTTATACACACATCAAAAGTGTCTAGGGATATTTCAGTTAAACCTAAACCTAAAATTCTATTAACTTTTTGTTAAGACACCAACACATTAAAATAAACCTTGTTTAATAGCCTATCTAATCTGATAATAAACATTTAGATAAAGTTAAATTAAAAAAAAATTAGAAGAAGAGGAAAAACTCAGACAAAATTTCAATCTTAACTTTATTTTTGAAACATCACATCCTAAACAAAAAAACTATTTTTTTTACAAAAATTGTTGAAAACATAAAATTAATAATCCGTGGATCCACTTAAGACTCTCCTGACACATCTGCAGCGGTTCTGCATACTCAAAACAAGGTGTCAATATCCTGTTGTGTGGAATACTGTCCCAAATTGCGGTTTCTGAAGCCATGAGGACCAGTCAGAGCGTTATATCCAGGCTTTGGTCACGTTATCGTGTCACAGGGGAAGTGGTGGAACGGCACCAAGGACCTCAACGCACTAAAACACATGTACAGGACCGAGTCATAGTAAACAAGGTTTATTTTAATGTGTAGGTGTCTTAACAAAAAGTTAATAGAATTTTAGGTTTAGGTTTAATTGAAATATCCCTAGACACTTTTGATGTGTGTACTTAGAATCACTTTGTTGTCTAAGCGCTTGTCCGACATGGCTTGGAAACTTGAGATTTACCCTTTTTTGTGTACCACATTAACTGTGGCGAAAATCTTCGTGTTTCTTCTTTCGTATTCTTAAAAAAAGACAATGTCATCATTTAGTTTCCAGCTAGCTAAGAAAGGATAATCAACTCTTGCAATATTTTAAGATTACCTGTTTAAGTAACATTAAAGATATGGTTGGCAAAATGTATTCATGTTTGTTTCAGTGAGGTGTCAGCCAGTCAGCAAGATTTCTTCAAAATGCTGGATGAGAAAATTGAAAAGGTAACTTTTCACACTATAAAAATAACCCTAAAACAATTATAATTAAATTTAGTACTCTATTATATTAACCCATGTTATTTATTTTACAGGGTCGAGACTACGATTCCTCAAGTGAAACTGAAATCCGAATAGAACATGAACGACGAAAGATACTGATAGATCAATGGCGGTCAGCGTCATTATCCACACATTCCTCATTTTCCCAGCCCAGTCCACCCACTCCAGCCAGAAGACGTGTCCCGAGGCCGATCCCACCTCCCCCCGAGAGACAGAACAGCCCCGGATCAGGCAGACGGTGCTACAGGCAGCAACATGTCCCCGACGGCATGTCTCCACCACCTAGAAGATCTCACAGCGCACAGTCTCACCATCCTCAAGACCCAAGGCAAATCAACGGAGACAACTGGCATGATCCCACGAAATCTCCCGTTAAAAGACCACAAAGCGCTGGAGCTAACTGGAAAAACAACCCTAAAGTAGCGCCTTATAACCAAAAGCCTCGGAAAAATGAAGCAAACGAGTACCGAGCTAACCACAATAACCCAGAAGGCCAAGGCATGGGCCAAGATATGTCACAGATTACATTCAACCCTACATTCCAAACACACAGTCCAGCACACTCGGCGAAATCTCAGCAGCCGTATATAGCCCAGATCATAAGCTACCCGATGTCACAGCAGGTGACGCCGCAGTCCCCACCCAAGTATATCGCACCTCCGGAAGAGTACCAAGACCCACAGAACAACGTGGTAGACAACGGAAAACACAACCCTCAGAGGCAGTCGCCAGTTACTCAAGTAAACACTCAACCACATATCTATTACATTCATGGTAACTCTACGCCGGCGATGGCGCAGGATATCGCTCAGCAACGGCAGCAGACCGCCATGCACCTGCAGCAGTACGTCGCCATGAAACAAGCTCAGCAGCAAATGTTTACATATCTACAGAGAAGTCCACACACTGTGTTCCCGAATATAGATTACTCGCAAAACCCTCCTCCGAATACAATGTACGAAGGCCAAGAATATGTTGGTCAGTATGGGCATCCTGCGATGAGGCCGCACAGCGCGCCGACTCCTGTAGGCGTCGTTAGGCCTATGCCGGTCGCTCCCGGGTTCAGCCCCATGGCAGATGGAACGCACATGGTCCAAATGCCAATGTGGACGCACATGCCTCCCGTGGTGTCCACAATGGGCCCCTGGGTGCAGGGCCAGGCTCCCGCGGAAATGCAGTACTACTCCCAAGCGCAGTTCATGCCAATGTACCGGCCGAACTCGGCGGGGTCTGCCGGCACGCTGACGAGATACCACAAGAAGGAGCCGGGCGACGGTGAAGTGAAGAATAACGTGTGCCAAAGCATCAATCTAGTCAGGCAGAAGCCGATAGGTCAGATCGTGTCCATCCCGGGGCAGGAGCTGACGGTGTGTAATAACGTGAGTGACAGTCCGAGCCCAGCGTCCGTCAGTACGGATAGTGGGGTCTCCCCAGGAAACAGTGTGCCTAGCTCCAAAAACTCAGTCTTCAGCACGCCCTCAAGTACTAGTGACACGTTCAGTTTAGATAATAAGAATAATAAAAAAACTAAAACTATACAACCACCTAGATCTCTGAAAAATTCTAAAAGTCTAGATTCTTAGTGAAAACGTTTGTAATTATGTAGATTTTCTAAGTGTATGTAGATTAGTTGGTATGGCTATGTAAATTATAGATATTAGATTCCAAAGTGCTTATTATTAAGGTGTGACTCGAGTTATTTTCTGCTTGGGAACTGAAATCGGGGAATATTTTAACCATATTATAATGTGTCTAGTTAAAGTCAATGCACATAAAGTGATTATAGCCTAAGCGGTTCTAACCTTACCAGTGCGTAACACGTCGCTTTTCGTCGGAATTCAAAACCTGGTCTTTCAGGTATGTGTAAAAATAAGACTAAGTACATCATCATGTATAGATAAATCATATATAATACTCAATTTAGACAATATAGGCCTTATCTGTTTAAAATTAAAGTTCAAAGTAAAATGTAACTCGAGTTGCGAAAGTAAATTATTGTATTTATTGTGATTCTAATAAGAACTTTTTTTTAAAGTTGGTGTTAAAACTTGTCAATGTAGAAAATGATAATGTACAAGATATCATTGCTTCCCTTCAGACATGACTATTGCAGAGTGAAAAACAAGACACTAAAGTAAAAATATACTGAACTGAATAGATCCTGTACCTATATAATTTATATGTTTGTATTCTAAAGGTTGAGAATAAACTATAAACAGGCCGCACATCGGGCGTATACTTTTGCATGTCGGTAAATGTGGCGCCACATTTGCAACGCGATTCATTTGTCATGCCAGTATATCTGTTCGCAGGCACGCACACTAAGGACACACTTGTTGCACTAGTTGTAAGTAAAAAGGTGTCAATAGGTTACTTACACGACATTTTATTAAAAATAACGGCACACTAACGCACACACACAATTAAACGTCAAAGTAGGATGGCATGATACAAGTATTGCAAGTGAAAAAGAGTCAAATATAATTTGCGGTTGAGGTAAATGGCGTGAAATGTCAAAAATAGCCACACTTTAAAGTGACTTTCTGGCTGCCTATAACTTTTTAACACCTTATAATATCATTGTATACACCCACCCGTTACAAATATGCGTGCGAACAAACATAAGGGGGTGATAAATGTGGCGCCACATTTACCGAGATACAAATGTAAACCTAAGGTGTGGCATGCTTAAGGTTTATTTTTGTTGGCCTTAGAAATTGAATGCAACCAAGATAAAAAAGGCTAGACATGTAAAATTTTCAATCACGGAAACGCTGCTAATAAAATTCTAATGTCAAAAATATAATCACTCTGAGTAGTTCTTTCAAAAACCTCCGAAAAAATCCGAATTGGCATTTTAAAAAATATTTTTCCATTTATTGCTTTATTTTAACAAAAAGTAAAAAGCAAACGGAATAAAAAAAATCTGTTTTTCAATTTTTTATTTCACTTAAACGGCTTAACAACAAGCGAAAATAAGAAATAAATATATGCATATCTTTTTTTACACATTTTTATAACTTTTTTAAACATCTTTTAGTTTTTATACTTATTTATATTTACATAAGACCAGTGTCATTAAGAATGTACAAAAGCTTGAAATTAATTTATTTTAGCATTTATTTTTTTATCTTTTATTTGTAAATGTGCTATTTATATTTAATTTATTTTTACATTTCCAAAACGGGTATACAAATGAAATGAAATCTAACGAATCTTTGCGAATCTAAATGTATGTTTAGATAAAGACATGTATATGGTACTTTTAGTACCGAAGTGCATTTTAAATTATCCAATAATAACGGTAATGAAAGTAATATTTGTTTTATTTTAACCATTAATATAATTGAAAGAAGAAGGAATATTATTTGCAACTGACCTTTCGACTTAGTGACAAGTGACAGCCAAGCTGGAGTTTATGTGTTCGATTCCCATCTAGGTCAAATATTTCCATGGTGAGTATGATAGTTTACTCTGTGACTGGGTATAATCTATTTATAATGCACAATATGTATTTATAAATGTTATAAGTATTTATATCAGATGTCTGCCTGCCAAGGTACAGGCTCTGCCTAGCTTGAGATCAGATTGTCATATGACTTGCCCCAAGATAGGTATTATTATTTAAAAAAAGCTTTAATCTTATATTGACATTTACGATGACATGACTGACGGCTGAGATATGACACTTCTTCCCTCCCGTATCTAAATTCATTCTTGAGGTGTAAGTGGCCCTACTATTATCTCTAGGGTCAAAACCAACCTCACGTGGTACACCCTGCTGATTCACTGACGAGGCTCTGACGGACCAGGTCTTCGCAATCATATATATTCATCTTCATCACGAACCTCCCTCTGGGAGGTTTGGTTTCCGCACTTAGTCCTCTTAAAGGTAGGACCATTGTACGTGTCGCAGTCATATTGCATATATGTATATATATGTATATGTTATAAATCTTTCTTCGATTGAGATATTCTAAAATAAACATGGTCGTGGTAGTATTGTGGTGTCTTTCCACAAATTCCATTAATAAAGAGTTGAATTTGAAGCTAAATTCATAGTTGGTACCCCATAAAATACCAGATGGTACTCGCATAAAATACTCCAAAATCCCTATGTATCAGACTAAAGGACTCCTGATTCCATGAATTACTAAAGCAGGTCGTTATTTCAAGCAGAATGAGCCAGAGGCCGGACCGCAAAAAGGTTCAGAAAAAATATTACATAAAGGACAAAAATGTGTCTATAAAAATATTGCCGTAGTAATTTTGTTCCTCGTTGAGTGTTTTACGGGAAATATGTTTGCAGTTTAGTTTTGTTTACACAATTTCATGGAAAAGTTGGTATCTACATTAAGTGCCTATCAATTTCATATACTTATTATATATATACTTTATTACACATAACTGTTTAACAGAGAACTTAACTGTAATTTGTTTACAAAGGTGGACTTATCTCTAGAAGAGATCTCTTCCAGTCAACCTAGGGCATTGCGATAGACTGTACTTGAAACGGGCCAACATAGTGCAAGAGAGTGTTTGAATAATAACAACGACTAAAAATATATATTTATGAATGCCAGTACATAAATTAATAAATACTGAAAACATAAACTAAAATATATATTAACATATATAATAACTACCACATATATAATAACTAAAATATAAACTAAAATATTATATTATATATTATACATAGGTATATATTTTACTACATGATCCTCGCGGTTTCACCCACGTAACATTAGATTTTTGGTTACTGCTTTGCTCCCGTGGGACTTAGCGTGGTATTATACAGCCTATGTTACTCGTTGACAATGTAGCTTTCGAATGTTGGAAGAATTTTTAAAATTAGTCCAGTAGTTTTGAGCCTATTCGTTACAATCAAACAAACAAACATAAAAAGTTTTCCTCCTTATAATATTAGTGTGATATAAATATATATTTCATTTAACTCTAACATCCCTTTTTGAAATGTATTAACATGTCAAATGATATAAAAGTTATTAGTTAGCTGGAATCTGCGGTATATAAAACATTTTACCATACACAATCAAAATAAAATAGACTTGTATACCAAAACATACTGATTACCCTCCAATATAGTGTAAACCACTACAACCGGACGAGCCGATGGACAAACAGACCACAGGTAATTTATACATGTATAAACTGTCATCAAAGCTTGTGGGTGAAGTATATTGGGGTTAAACTCTGTTTTATTTTTAACATGATATGCAGCAACAGTAATTGTGAATACTTTTTTACTAACACTAAAGTCTATTTTTTTTTTATGAAACGAGTACTGAGTATATCTCTTTCACATTTCCGGTATTTGACAGAGATGGATGGAAAATTAGTCGAGGCGGAGCCAACGCTTTAAACACCAATAATAACACTTATGCTGATTATGTGGACCAATAGAAACGCAGAAAAATTGTTTGGTACGCGTTTGTTAAAAAAAACAGACTATAATTTATAAGAACGTTCATCATCTCCCTAGCATTTTCCCACTAGACTCCAGAACCCTAAGTTACTGGGCGATACGGTACCCCTTGGTTAGACTGGTCAGACTATCTTGCTTCTGGTTCTTCTAAGAGCAAAGGGGTCAACGGCTTTACGTGCTTTCTGAGGCACGGGATGTCCAAGATAAACTTTCGAAAGTACATATGAATTGAAAAAGTCACATTCGTACAAATCTTTTTATATGAGACCCTTTCCCAGCAGGCAATCAAAACACTATAATAATGCAAAAACAACGATAAATAAGTAAGAACACAGCAGGCACACATGATTACTACAGCCATTCATCACGGAATCTTTCTAATGTAATAAGAAAACAAATACGTAGAGATAACGCGAACTAATGGCCTCTAGTGAATTCTTTGTCTAGAATAATACCACACGTTCAGACAAAATGAGCCCACAATCTTTATGACTAAGTAAATTATGTCGCCTATTTTATTCAATAGACTTTACTACAGACCATTATGCTCGCGCCTTCTCTAGCCTGTGGTCTGGCGAAATGTCAATCTGACAGCTGTCATTATTGTCGGGTGTCATATTGCTGCTACGCAAAATTCACCCATATGATCACTGTCATTTTGTTGTTTTATCTGTGGTATGGTTGTGGTTCAGTCAACTGGCCAGGGTCGACAAACCATACCAATGCCAGAGAAGCGGAAGGTTTTTTTTCAGTGTGATAGTAATAGGCTGGTGACGCTAGTGTTATTATTTTTATTATTATAAAATATTCGAAATCATCCAATCTTCTTAAGATAACTTATCCTTTTTCCCCATTTCCATGACCCTCTAGGGTATTATCTTTGCTATCGGCTTATCTATACGCCATGGAATAAATTTACTAGATTTACAGGTGACTTCGCTCTCGTGAATGTCGAGAATCCCATGGGAACGTACTACCAAGATAAAGTATCCTATTATTTAATGTAGGTCATGACCTACCGTGCCAAATTACATCTAAATCCCTTTAGCAGTTAAGGAGTGATTAATCACCAAACAGACATTACATATTACATGAGAATAATTTCATGAGTATGTAATAGTGTAAATTGTAAATAATGCTCGGATCATTCACACCTTAAGGCCGTTTGTCCACCCCTGCCGTCTCCGTCACGTTAACGAGAACGAAATGACGACGAGCCGATGTCTGTATGAGGTGGCGCAACGTGCGGTGGACACTCTGCTTTAGTATATGCATAGTAAATGTATGTATGTACCGTCACTTTGGCCTAAGACTACCAAAATTGTATATTATTAGATGGTAAACAAGCTAACGATCCAAAATTATGCACTTGTATTTCTACTGGCACAAAGGCCTCCACGCAGACATATACTAGGTGTATTTTTGGTCTTGCTTAACCCGCTAGGAGATGATTCTACCCATAAAAACAAACAACTTTTATTATGGAACCAACTCTGAAATCGCAAAAAAATATCAGCTGTTTCTAAGAAAAGTTCAATGTTTTTTTGCGATTTCAGAGTTGGTTCCATAATAAAAGTTGTTTGTTTTTATGAGTAGAATCATCTCCTAGCGGGTTGAGCAAGACAAAAAATACACCTAGTATATTGAGGTATTATTTCCCTGAATGTGCTCCTTCACAAAGAGCTATCCGTCCGTGTGTATATTAATCAATTTATCAATTGTATTCATAGTTCCTAAATCCACAGTAAATATTGTATGTCATATTCAACTCTTATGACAACACTGTATTCAAATTATTAAAAATCTATCTTCACGTCACCAAAGTAACATTAATTTACACTATAATTGTGCATATTGATAGCTTCAAAACGACACAAAATATTATGTTATTCTCCCTATTATTACCTCGTATATTTATTTGATACACCATATAACTAACACATTAAATTGACATTACTGACAAAATAGTAGTTATTTATAGACAATAATAATATCATGGTGCCATAAATAACTAAAACCGAGCTTTTATGAATTATTGATAGTTTTGTCGAAATACTTAAAAAACCGGCCAAGAGCGTGTCGGGCTACGCTCAATGTAGGGTTCCGTAGTTTCCCGTCCGTCACAATAAGTGTTCCCACTTTAAAAAAAGCTTTTTTTAAAAAAAGATAACCGACTTCAAAAACTAAAAGCTCAAAAATAACTATTTCGGAAGTCGGTGGCAACACAAATCGACCGGCAGAAGAGAAGCCACCGACTTCCGAAATAGTTATTTTTGAGCTTTTAGTTTTTGAAGTCGGTTATCTTTTTTTTAAAAAAGCTTTTTATTTTTTACTTTTTAGTTAGAGTCTCAGTGTCTGACTACGTTTTAGGGTAGCTCTCAAAATAAACTTATAATCTTATAAAATGAAAACGGCACTATGCGCGCAACGTCACAGGATATCCATTAGTGTTATATACTAAAACCTTCCACAGAATGTTACAAAGACTTTTCTGAAAACCACATCGAAATCGGTATAGCTAAACGCGAGATAATCGCGGTCAAACATACAATCGTCTTTGAAAATCTACAATCCAAGAAAGCAAAACGCGATCTATGCAGGCAACGTCACGGGATATACATTAGTGTTATATACTAAAACCTTCCCCAGAATGTAACAAACACTTTACTGAAAACCGCATCAAAATCTGTTCAGCCAAACGCGAGATAATCGCGGACAAACATACATACATACATACATACATACATACAGGTCGAACAGAGAACCTACTTTTTTTTTGAAGTCGGTTAAAAACGGCACTATGCGCGCAACGTCACAGGATATCCATTAGTGTTATATACTAAAACCTTCCACAGAATGTAACAAACACTTTGCTGAAAACCGCATCAAAATCGGTTCAGCCAAACGCGAGATAATCGCGGACAAACATACATACATACATACATACAGGTCGAACAGAGAACCTACTTTTTTTTTGAAGTCGGTTAAAAAAAGGCTATTTGTTACGTTGACGTACTAAGTACACAAAAATTATTTTGTACAACCTTTTTGTCTTTTTTGTACAAAAACTGTTCTTTCCATCAAGTTCAAAATAATTTTCCTAGAAAGTCCTTATAAAGTTATACTTTCCAGATATTTTTCATGTTTTTTAAACCAACGGGTCAAAAGTTAGAGGGGGGGACATTTTGATTTTTCTTTTTGGAGCGATTATTTCCGAAATTATTGACATTATCAAAAAATGATTTTTTTAAACCCCTATTCATTTTTAAATACCTATCCAACAATATATCACACGTTAGGGTTTTAATGAATAAAAAAATCACTTCCCTCTTTACATATAGGGGGGCTACCCTAATATAACATTTTTTTCCCATTTTTATTTTACCACTTTGTCGGCGTGATTGATATACATATTGGTACCAAATTTCAGCATTCTAGTGCTAATGGTCACAGAGATTAAGCGAGGACGGACAGACAGACATGGCAAAACTATAAGGGTTCCTAGTTTAATACGGAACCCTAAAAACGGGGCTTATAGACGGGAAATACTACTGTAATTTGTTGACTTACTTGACTTAAGTTCCTGTGTCCCCTAGATGGGGCAGAGGGCGTCCACAGTGCGTCGCCATCCCGTTCGGTCTAGAGCTTCGCGTTTAATTTCACTCCAGGTCTTCCCTATATCTTTGGCTTCTGCGATGACCGTTCGCCGCCAGGTCTGCTTAGGGCGACCACGTTTTCGCTTTCCTTGGGGATTCCAGTCCAGGGCTTGCCTTGGTATGTGTTCAGAATCCCTTCGGAGCGTGTGGCCGATCCAGTTCCATTTGCGACGTTTGATCTGCTGGTCGATCGAGGTTTCACCGCAGAGTCTCCACAGATCTAAATTTGAGACCTTCTCGGGCCAGTAAATACCGAGGATATGACGAAGACAGCGGTTGTAATTTGTAGTAGCAACATATTTGGTTAGGAATTTGTCAGTGGCGACTCGACGTTGGAAGTTAGTGGGGTAAGCACAGCCGTGCCTCGAAAAGCACCTTTGTCCTATTTGCGTTGCATGGATCTGGATGATGGATAGCCGTGACGAACAATCAGAAGTCAAAGTCTGACAGTCAATCTTTCTCATCTGTCTCGGAAATTCGGTCATGTATTCAAGAGATGTTAACAGGTTTTCGCCCAAAACCTTTCTTTGAACACCGTGAAAAGGTAGCAGAAATTTCAGAATACCAGCTGCCAGATGGTCGGAAGATATCAAAAGGCAGGACTGACCTGAAGGCCTACCATGAACTCTTATAGTAGGTCAATTTTCGACGGTAAATAACCTGCCGTGTTAGTTTGTACCATGAGCGCGCTAAGGAGCAGGCGAGCCAGCGATCACGTGATCTAAACCGGCGAGTGACCACGTGACAGCAGTGTAGTGGCCCACTACGCTGCTGTCACGTGGTCACTCGCCGGTTACTAGAGGGCTGCCCTGTTTATTGTACTCACCGAGAAGTATTTTTTGACAAATTCGCATGTGACCGTTGAACTGCCCTGCCGTCATTATTTGCAGGCTTGTGAAAGTAACTTTAAATTGACCTGTTTCAATTAATTTTAAATACAAAAACGTAAGTAATTATAATAATATGCATATAGAATAATTCGGACGTTATTTTAAAGTTTTGTAAAATATAGAAAATTATCCGTAAGCTGTGTCTTTCCTGTTAATTTTAGATGTGTGATAAAGACGAAATTTTTTAGTTTTTCGAAGAAGATAATCGTAGCACCAGTGTGAAAGAAAGGGATACTTAATATTTAAAGAAGAAATAAAGAATTTCAAGAATCTAAATAAAACCTTTCGAGATGCCAGACAGCGCTTTTGTTAAGCTTTACAGCCCAACTAAAGGGCTAGCACTTGAACTGTAATGAGGTAAGAGAATTCACGCCACGCCCAAAGAAATCAACAGATTTGTTAGCTGAGGCCAAGGTTAGTACTAATATATACTTATACTTCTATTCATCAGACTAATCATCTTAATACTATATTTGATACGATGCATGCATGGTTTCAGGTTTTAATTGCGCTTTCGTTTTTCGCGAATGGAACCTATCAAAGACAAATACAGTGAAATTCATTGGATTTATTCATTTATTTATTTAAAATAGGGGTCAGCACGACATGTTTAACAACTGTCACATAAATACACAATAAAAAATCACGTAAATATAGATTACAATATCCTATGCTTCAAATTAACTTGAGCTAAGTTGAGTTGATTTCAATATTTTATTTGACTCTAAATGTGCAACTCTGAGTGTACAACTATGTTTTACTTATTTCAGATTTTTGAACAAGTTTGGTATGCCTGGAGTTTAGAGTTTAGAACTCATGTCGCAATAAAACGGTCAGTAGAACATGTAAACCCAAAAATAACGTTTTAATAAATAGGTAAACATTAAGTAAAAAAATATATTTAGATTCACCACAGTTAATAATATATTTATTCATTTTTGTAGGTGATTCTGGATTTCCATTACAGAAGTCGATGATGACTCCAGTTATTGATGCACCTCCAAATTCACGTGAAGCTCACTATACTGGGTTGCATGTGAGAAAACGAAATACGCATTTGCATTTGCAATTGAGCCAATGTGTTGAATCCGGAAGAAGTTTTTCAAAGTACCCAAAACATGACCGACGTCACTTCCGAGGCGCATTCTTCCAGAAGAGCCCAGAATCAAGAACAGCAGCAAGGCCTCCTTACTAGGAGACAGCTCATTGCTCATTTGTGGGATGTAACCTAGAATATTAAAATATTTTTTAAGTGTTTATATTTTTGTATGTAACGAATAAACTCGAAAACTACTGGACAGATTACAAATATTCCTTTTTCTTTAGAAAGCTACATTATCCCTGAGTAATATAGGCTACATAATATCACGCTATATCCCACGGGAGCGAAGCAATAACCAAAAACCTAACGTTACGTGGGTGAAACCGCGAGGAACAGTAAGTTTTATTATAAAAATCTGGATCTAATTACCGATTATTTATACTCTTCAACGTTCCTACCACACGAGAAAGAAAATTTTCAATATTTAGGTAATTAAGCGGGTCAAGTTGTCCAATCTTTGTTAGCACCACCAACAACCGAATTTAGATTTTTCGCCACCTCAGTCCACATTCTTCCAGGTATTTCCCGAGATTGGGCACTTTTATCACAGCCCATAGCAATATCCCAGCAATAAAATAAAATACGAAACTCTTCGGGAATAATCCATCGTCACAAATAAGACACTCTTACACATAACCACGGCTACAAATATTTAATTTTAATAATAAATCCACTTGAGTTTCAAAATTACCTCGTAAATTATTGTACTACTATTTGTCATTATTTTCAAATAAGTATTCGTTCGAAAATAATCATGAAGTGTCAAAATGGTAACTTTTCGTTTTAAGTTTCACAAACTGGTGTAAAGGCCTTCGCTTTTACAAATCAGTGCCAAACTCTTTTTATGCCACTGAAAAATGTTTATTTTTCATCACCTTTCTATTTTAAACTGTTTTTATATAAATATTTTTCACTTTTATAAAAACCGTAAAACCGCTGAAGTATTTTAGAACGTTTCTTTTCTAATAATCTTATATAATCTGTGCTACCAATGTACTGGTCAGAGACTCAGGACAAAAGTTTAATTGATGCAGGTCAGCCGGAAATGCTCATGGTACAAACACAAAACCTGTCAGGTTGAACATGTCAGGTTAAACTGCCCTGTACTTGGCAAGTAGTTAATAATAAAATTTAATAATAAATTTATTTATTTATAATAATAATAATATTATTATTATTATTATAAATATGGTGGGCTACTATTTTTTATATTTTTAAATGTTTTTATTATTTTATAGCAATATTTAAAAATGTAATTTATAAGTGTCTAAATATAATAAATGGAATAATAATAAAACCCGCAGGGCAGCTTGTGGCGAGCTGTCGGGCAGTAGCGACCCCGTGGACCTGACCTCCTGGGAGACCCTTTGTTCTTCATCTCTGGCTTGCCTTAACTGGCCGGCCAGAGTGAGCACTGACGAGGAACAAGGCTCCCACCTCACTCTTGCCTTCATTGGCTGGTTTGAGTGGAGATTCGCAAGAGCATACGTGCTCGGGGGAAGGAAGTATTCCAGTAAGATGCTGGTAGGGATCTTGACCGTACTTCCGGGATTGTCCTGATAGCCGTGGAATACCTCTCCACTCCTCTAGCACCTCGATATATGTTGCCCCCTTGTCGCTACGTCACTATGTGCTAGCGACCGTTTTCGGGGGCCCATTTACTGAGTGTGCAAGTCACCCCCTGCCATTCTAACCGTGTATGCAACCATTGGTCAGGCAGGGGCCATAGTCATTCCATAGTTTCTGGTAACTTATTCATTAAAGAATCCAAACCCATAGTCCAAATTTTTTTTGTTAGTTGCCATATTTTACAATAGTCCAACACCAACCGGAGGTTATCCTTAGGTGCCCTTACATAGTGCGTATAGGGATAATCGTCGGTTGGTGTCCCATTCCACAAAAAATTTTCCTCAAGAGGCCTCTGCGAGTTGGCTTCGGCCCCTCGTACGCCTTCCAAAGGTCCGGGACCCCAGGGTCCCGAGAAACGTAAAGGTTTAAAAAATAATAATAATAATAATATTATTTTTTAGTTTAAGATCTTTACTTACTTTATTGTAGAGGCTAGGTCCGAGATAATTGTGAAATTTGTGTGCAAAAGATGTTCTATATTTAGGTACATTATACAGGGTGTCCCACGGCTATGCCACATGAAGGGAAAGTACCTTAAATCTTGTAGATAGAACATTTTACTGAAAGAAGACATTATATGAATTTTAAAAACAATTTAAATTGCATTCATAGATTTTTAAATAATTAAATGGTTGGGCCGGGAATCGAACTTGTTCCTCGAGAAAAAATAATCAACCTGTAGTTTTATCATACCAATCGAAATGTTTCATCATAAGGATTATTTTCTGTTAAATAACATAGTGTCACAAATAAAAGGAAGACCGTGAATTTTAACATTTGATGTGAAATTTTGTTCAGAAAAGTTAAAAGCTTACATTGCCGTAAGGACATACAATTGACAATCATAACTACTTATTACTAATTAATCTACCCAATTGAAGTACGCATCATTTAAATAAATAAATATCCACCACAACAAGACCAAAAAAATTGTCAGGGAACGAAATAATCAAAAGTTATCACTTTGTATTCAAGAAGAAGGGACTAGTTTTGAGTATTTGGAAAATTGACTAATTTTGTATTAAAAATGTTAAAATTCATGGTCTTTTTTTATTTTTGACACTATGTTATTTAGCAAAAAATAAGCCTTGTGATAAAGCCTTTCGATATGTAGGATAAAACTACAGGCTGATTAATTTTCTCGAGTAACAGGTTCGATTCCCGGTCCAACTATGTAATTATTTAAATATCTATGAATGCAGTTTAAAATGTTTTCAAAATTCAAATAATGTCTTCTTTTAGTAAAACGTTCTATCTACAATATTTCAGGTACTTTCCCTCCATGTGGCATAGCCGTGGGACACCCTGTAGACTATATCTAATCGTCTCCTTTTTGCAAAGTGCGGTTTTTCTTTATGTTGTGCCATGATCTCTAGTTTAATAAATAATTTACGCACAGTAAGAACTCCCAGTTCTGAGTAAAGTAAGTGCGTTGGATAAGCGTAATTTTTGCGTGAAATAACTTTAAGTATCATGCGTTGGGCTCGTTCGACAAGCAACATGGTGGTTTTTGAAGTGCCTCCCCAAACATTAATGCCGTATGTCAGTATAGACTGACATAGTGCTAAATAAATTTTCATTAGTAGCTGAGAGTCACATGCATTTCTAATAGTTTTAAAAATATAAATTAACTTTTTTGTGCGATTACTGACTTTCATAAGGTGTTCTTTCCAGTTTAGATTTTGGTCAACTATCACTCCGAGATATCTTATTGAATTAGTTCTGGTGATTGGGTTACAGTGACAGGTACTTGGACTGCAGCACGTATGAGTTTGAATTATTATTGAATTAGGAGGAGGTTGAGTTCTGTCGTTAATTGTGAATGTCATACATTTGGTTTTGTCAAGATTAAGTGTCAACAAATGATTATCCAACCATGAGGTTACCAAAGCGAAACCTTCATTTGCTGCTTCTGTTACATCTTCCCACGTGTTGGAGCTAAACAATAGTACCGTGTCATCTGCAAAAGTTATTATTTGACCATTTCGTGAAGGCAGATTGCAGAGGTCATTAATATATATTAGGAACAACGTGGGTCCCATGATACTGCCTTGAGGTACTCCGTATGTAATATTTTCCTCTTGGCTAACCCTGTTATCCATTTTTATAACCTGTTTTCGGTTTGTCAAGTAGTCCTGGAAAAGTTGAAGAGGTATTCCTCGAATTCCTAAGGTCTCAAGTTTGTTCAGGAGAATGGGTACAGAAACAGTGTCGAACGCCTTAGCTAAGTCTAGGAATATACCCAGAGGCTTTTGTCCCCTATCCATATTTTCGACTATATATGAGGTTAGTTTGACAAGAGCGTCGGCGGTGGATATTTTTTCCCTGAATCCAAACTGGTTACTCGAAAGAAGGTTATGAGTTTCTAGGAAATGTTTTAGTCTCTTATTTAATAGCTTTTCTAAAATTTTTGAAAAACAGGGAAGTAAAGAGATAGGTCTGTAGTTCGACACCAAGGTTTTATCTCCTGCTTTATATATAGGAACAGTGACTGACTTTTTAAAAGCGTTTGGGAAGACTCCTTTTGAAAAGGAAGCATTACATATTTGTGTTAGTGGTGCAGTAAGGCAATCCACTGCTCTCTTAATAAAACACATAGAGATACCATCCCATCCCGCGGAATTCTTGGATTTTAGGTTGATTATTAGTTCCCTAATTTCAGATTGATCTGTTGGGAGGAGTAAGAAAGAGTTTAGGGGTCCGCTACTCGGTTTTGGTTTTGGTCTACAACAATTACTCAGATTGTTTTCATTTGTAAGGGTTCTGGACAATATGCAATTTGCCAAGTCACTGCCGACTTTGACAAAATACCTATTTATGCTGTTCAGCGCATCAATCGGTGTGGAAGAAGTAGAAAGAAGCTCTGTTGGTATTTTTGAGTAGCTATTTAAATTTGCCATTTCTTTAACCAATCCCCATTGTTTTTTTGCATTGTATCTAGATTTAGCAAATTCTGATCTAAAGTATTTGTTTTTAAGGTCTTTTAATAAGTTGTTACAAGTATTTCGGTATCGTTTGTAAGTTATAGTGAGAGTTGTATTTTCTGGATCCTTTCTTAGTTTTTGGTGAAGTTGATCACGATTTCGCATACATCTACGCAGACCTGGAGTAATCCAAGGCTTGATAATTAATTGTCGCCTAGGCTGCTTGACAGAGTGTGTGTGATTCGAAAGGATGTCTCTGATGGTATATAAAAAGATATTCGTCATTGTATTTGGGTCATCATTATAAAATTTTTCTTCCCAGTTAATTTGTATTAGGTCTTTAATAGCAGAATCGTAGTCAGTTTTTGTTAGAACAGGATTTTTCTTAGGTCTATTTTTCATTTTTAAGGGCAGTGATATCATGACACTAAAGTGGTCAGTTAGTGTTGAACTACAAACTATAGTCAGAGGTTTTAGTTTTGTTTTGACGAAACAGTGATCGAGACAATTTGATTCTCTAGTCGGCAGAGTGTGCGTGTTAAGAAGGCCGTGAGATGCTAGCAGATTCAGATATTCTGTATGTTTATGGTTAAGTTGATCAGAGTTAATATTAATATTTAAATCACCCATTAAGACTATATTTTGGTAGTGGGTAATACTGGACAAGATCTTATCTAGGGACTGTAAAAAAGGATCGAGGTTTTTGAAGGCCGGTGGTCTATACAAAGACACAATAGCTAAATCAGTGTTGATTGTTGTCACAAGGCAGTTTACTTCTTGACAATTCTTTGGTTCAAAGACATTCGCTTGGATGCTGTCTTTTAAGTATAATACAATACCGTCGTTTTGATTGAGATGGAATTTAGTGCTGTGTGCTGTGTAATTTACCATTTCAGGTATAATCGAATTTTCGGATAGCCAAGATTCGGTAAGCATAATTAGATCGTAATCGATGTCTAGTCTCTTTAGGAGAACAGCAAGCCCTTCGTAGTTACAGTTTAGACTTCTGATATTTTGATTTAAGACTGAAAAACTATTTGCAACTGTGTTAAAGGCAGCTTTGCATTGTTCCGGCATGTCAATAGCTATAGCATCGCCGACACTGACATCGACGTCAATGTCATTTGCGATATCTTGTATATCAACCATAATTTTTGTAATTAAAAATAGAAGTTGAACTAATAGCAATGGTATAGCAGAGACAACTTGCCAGAACGTCAGAAGCCGCGTTAGCTGTTTTGAAAGCACATAATGGGAGGCATGAGAGTGTTTTGTGTTTTAGTAAGAGTAGTGTCGATGTGTGTAAAGTGTGAATAGTTGCATAGTAAAGATAACAGAAATACTTAATAACTAACAATATGAGCAAATACACAAATTTTGAATGAATATTAATCATGCAAACAACAAGTATAAAGTAACATTGATACATGACTGCTGGATAACAATTGCATAATATATAGATACACTCAGCTAGTCATTTGGTTTTATGTAGGCGATCTATGTCAGACTCGCTTTTAATAAGGATCTGCTTTTCACCCTCACTTTTCTTAAGATATATTTTACCAAGAGAGGTCCAACAGAACATGTAGTTATTTTCTTTGGCGAATTTTCTAGCAAGGTAGAAGAGTTGCTGAGCTTTAGGTGTTAGACGCTCGGATAGGAATACTGGTTAAGGAGGGCCATCCAGTTTTAAATGTGATGTATTTAACTTACTTTCCTTATTTACTTTATTAAAGTTTCGTGCACTTTTAATGAAGTCGCCTTTAATATGCATGTTGGAGAAATCTACTATTATTGGTGACACGCCCTCTTTCCTGTTCAGCCGGAATAAGTCTTTAATTTCGTGCTGTTGGATGGATACACCTAAAACCGTGGCCGTTTTTTCCCATATATATATACATTTGATCATTTGACATATACATTTGATCCCATAAAAACCAATTTACACACAAGAACTAAACAATCTCGTTTTAGAGGTCAGTACTAAATACATAGTAAATATATACTGTGAACAGAATCTTGTGTACATCATTGTTATTACATATTTTAGTCAGCACATATATTTAGTTGAGACCATTTGGACCCCAAACTAGGCAAGAGATGCCTGTATTTTGGAAGTCCATTGATTCCTCCTAAATTACAATGTCTTACTTATACTAATTCATATGTTAATAACATTATTACATTTTTAAAACGTTTCCCCTTAAATAAACTATTCACTATAATAAACTATTCACTATAATAAACTATTTAGTATGCTAATTACAATAAGTTTTATTTTTGAAGCAATTAACAAACTTTGAGGCTACTTTACAACAGTGAGAAGATCTTCAGTAGCTTCATATGTTAAGTCCTGTAACCACTTGATAATCCTGGTTTTTAACTGAAATTTAGTGTTGGTGTAAATATTTAGTTTTGTATTTATTTTATTGTAGATTCGCGAGCTTTGTGCTTTAAATTGGCGACTTGCAAATGTTGTTCGACATCTGACAGGGTTGCAGACCGGGAATCCTCTGCGTCTATTACGAAGTTTGTCGTCAATTGGGAGCATAGAATGGCAGCGTAGGGTAGCACGGAGAATGAAGAGTTGACGGACAGTAAGGACTTTGGATTCGGAGTAGAGCTGGGCAGTAGGATAATCTCTAGGTTTGAAAAACATAACTTTCAGAATAGCCCTTTGAGCTCGTTCTGCTTGAAGTAATATGGTTTTAAAGGTACCACCCCAAGCAGTTACACAGTAAGAAATAATTGAGACACAGAGGCTTTGGTAGACGAGTGATAGTGTTGCAGAGTCGGCTGAATGTCGAAGCTCTCTAAAAATATATATCAATTTCCTCATTCGGGCTAATAATGCCTCGATGTGAGGTCGCCAAGTCATTTTTTCGTCAATAATCACACCGAGGTACTTTGTGTTCGGAACTAGGGACAAAGTGAGACAGTTGCAGGTTCCATTTGTGTTTTTTTCTGAACATGTGTGAACGCTAATCAGGAGAGAATCTGTTGGAGGCAAATTGGTGTTTCGAAGCGAAAAGCAGATCACTTTTGTTTTCTCCACATTCAGCGTTAAAAGGTTTGAGGAAAGCCAATCCATCACCAGACGAAGAGAATACTCCGTATTTTGCTTGGCTCTCTCCCAATTATTACCATAAACGATCAGTGCTGTGTCATCTGCATAAGTAAAAATGTCACAATTAGGTATGTTCAAACGGCACAGATCGTTGATGTAGACAAGGAAGAGAGTAGGTCCCAAAATACTACCTTGTGGTACTCCAAAGGTAATATCCATGTCATCGCTGTACGTATCACCGATTTTCACGCACTGAGTGCGATTTGTGAGATAGTCGGTGAAGATTTTAAGTGCAATTCCTCGGACTCCTATATTCTCCAACTTTTTAATAAGAATGGAGACAGAAACTGAATCGAAAGCTTTGGATAAGTCTAAGAAAGCTCCGTAGCACTTTCGATTTTGGTCCAAATTTCCCGTGACAGTATGGGTGAGATTTATGACTGCGTCCTCTGTGGAGACTCCCTGTCTGAAGCCATATTGATTTTTAGGAATTATGTTAAACTTTTCTAAATAATCGGTAAGACAGTTGTTAAGAATTCTTTCTAGGATCTTTGAGAGAGTGCTCAACACAGACATAGGTCTATAATTGGTTACTTTCGTTTTGTCTCCACTCTTATATATAGGGTGCACTATGGCTTTTTTAAAAGCTCTGGGAAAAGAACCCGAGTCTATAGCACGGTTGCAGATGTGCGTGATGGGGCCAGTAAGAGCAGTTATGGATTGCTTCAATATCTTAGCAGGTATATTATCATGTCCTGTGGAACAGTCGCTGCGAAGATTAAGTATAAGCCCATACACTTTCGATTCGTCCAGTGGCATGATGCTAAGTGAGTTGCACTGGAGAGACTGAGGTTGACACTTCGAATGCGGTATGTCGGGAGTCTGAATTGCAGATGCAAGATTCTCACCAACACTGACGAAAAATTTGTTGACATTGTTTAAAGCCGTCTTTGTGTCCCCACTATCCAAAAGATGAGTGCTCAAGTTCTGCGGCAGATTGATAGTGTTTGTGATAGATTTAATGGCCTTCCAAGTGGCTTTGATGTTGTTTTTGGCCTTTAGCAGCTCATTTTTTTCAAATAATCTTTTTAGCTTACGAAGTAGAGCATTTAAGAAGTTTCGGTAACGAGTATAGGTAACAAAAAGAATACTATTGTCAGGAGAAGACTTTGACTTTTTGTGGAGCTTATCACGATTCTTGATACACCTAAGTAGGCCAGGGGTCATCCAGGGCTTAATTATTCTACACTTTTTTGGAATGTGTATAGTGTGGGTATGCTTGATGATCGAGGATTGAATCATAGATATAAAAACGTCAGTAGCGAGGTTACAGTCGGGTTCAGTTGTAACTGGCCCAAAGTCTAGCTTATCTATTTCCTCTTTGATGCTAACGTAGTCATACCTAGTAATGTGAACATTGGTAGTAAGAATTGATTTATATTTAGAGAGCTTGAGGCACAGGGCAACTGGTAGATGGTCGGTTATGTGAGTATCCAGAACTGTCACAATTGCCGGGACTTTTGTCTTTAAGAGTACATGATCCAGGCAATTGCCTAATCTAGTAGGTAAGGTGTGTCCAGGCAAGAGCCCTAAGGAGGCACAAGTTGTTAAATAGGTATCCGAATGACGATCATGATTTTCGGATTTTATATCGATGTTTATATCGCCAATAACAACAACGTTCTCGAAGCGTTTAAGACTTACTGCTAAGCTATCCAAACTGCAGTAAAAATTTTCCAGATCAGAATATGACGGCGAGCGATAGATACAAATAATGGCTGTAGTACTCGTTGTACATACAAGGCAATTTGCATCACGGAAAGTTGGTTCATAGTAATTACATTGAAGAGTGTTTTTCATATATATCACCACGCCGTCGTTTTGTGTGTAGTTATTTGCAGATGCATAAGAGGAGTAGCCTTGCAGTATGGGAAGAGGACCCGTTAATCTTAACCAGCACTCAGAAAACACAATAAGATCAAAGTCTATTTTCGTAGTCGTGAGCATTGCTAAAAACTGGTGAAAGTTTTTAGTGATGCTTCTTATGTTTATGTGTATTACTTTTAGGTATAAATCTGGTTGTTTGATCTTTGCCTGGCATTGACCTGGTGAACAAAGAAATGAGCGTGCAACGTTTACCGTATCGATTTCAATAGCTATAGAATCATTAATATTAGCCATGAGTGATGGGTTTCGTTAACAGACAAACAATGTCATAATGGGAGACCAGGCAAGCGAACAGAAAACTGGGATTAGCGAACAGACAAAGCAGCGAATAAGATGGGATGTGACAAGTAGCATTTGCGTAGCAGTGAAACAAATATTGTAGTATAACTAATTTGAAAATATGACTTTGTGTTATTATAGTGTTTACAAAGCAAACAAATATCAAAATTTTTGTAATAGCAAAATGTAGAAATAAAATTAACTTAACTAAAAATAAAAGAGTTAGGAAACATGCAAAATACGAAGTGTGCACACAAGGCGCTCTAAAGTAGAAATAAATGAACAGGGCAGTGACTAGTCAGTCCCTGGATTTTAACATGGCTAGGCAGTTTTCAGAGGTAATTTGGATGGGTTTGTCCTCTGGATGAATCTTCATGACGGGCCTGTTGGTCTAGTGGTTAGTGACTCTGACTGCTATACCGGAGGTCGTGGGTTCGATTCCCACCCAGGACAAACTTTGTGTGATGAGCATGATTGTTTGTTCTGTGTCTGGGTGTAATTTATCTATAATATGTATGTATTTACAAATTATATAAGTATGTATATCATTTGTCTGGTTACCATAACACAAGCTCTGCTTAGCTTGGGATCAGATAACCGTGTGTGAGTTGTCCGAAGATATTTATTATTTTTTTTTTTATTTATTATAAGGATTCGTCCATTTACACTCCAGCAGAATAATTTGTTAGTTTTAGCATATTGACGACACTCATAAAATAGTTTTCTCATGGATGGAGTAAGATGTTCAGCAGCATAGATGGGTAACTTTTGTCCTGACATTCCAATTGTTTGCGTGTTTAGCTTTTCATTAAGTGGTCGAGCTTTGTTGAATAATTTTATGTTTGATAAAAATTCGTTTCTGTCAGTGACACTCGTAAATTCGGCCACTATGGAGCGTGAAGTTCCAGGTTTACCTGGCAGTCGGTAGATGTCCCGAAGATTTGACTTGTTGATCTCCAGGTCTACAGCTTTCCCAACTCCCGACACGATGGCAACGAGGTCTTCTGGTTTCTCATTTTCTTGTATAGGTACGTTGCGGAGTTCAATTGTTGCTGGACGAAATTGAAGGTTAAGTTCATGGATCTGTTTTTGTAAATTACTAATCGATTTTCCTTTTTCAGAATTTTGGTCTTCCAGGTTACACAGCTTTGTTTTTATTTGTTCGTAATCCTTGTTTATAAAAGCCATGCTAGCCTCCAGTTCTTGTGCTGTTTTTTGTATGACCGAGCATTGGAGCTTGAGTTCAGACACATCTTTAGCCAATAATGACAGGATAGCATCCTGTTCGGTTTTCCAGTTCGTTAAGCGCTGATCGTGGTCTTTTTTCCAGCTGTTTAGCATTTCAATTAGCTCGACTTTAAGGTCTTTGCAAATACAAGGTGATGATGCCTGTGGTGGTTTGTCTGAAGAGCTTCCCAGGTTTTGACGTTTTCCTGGTTTGCCTGGAGAGTTTCCATGATGTTGGCGTTTAGTTCTATTGGTGACATTGTCCGTCTCAATTACCTTAGGATTTACTGTCGTGGTTGCCGGGGGGGTGCGTTGAGTAGACATTTGAGCAGTAAAGGGGTGCACGTTTGTGAGGAGGTATTGCAAAGAGATAAGCGGAGGCCTGAAGCTTACAGCGTAGCCAAAGTGTTTTCAAAGCGATGATGTGCCACTCGTTGCAATGAATAAAATGGTAGGCGTTAGCGTCAGGAGCGTAAAGGTGTGGGTGACGTCAGCCGTTCACTTGACCGCGCGCAAGGTCACACTTGTTCCGCTGCTTGAACGATAAACTCACGTGGCGCGGTGGGCGGGTGCTCGATCCGGACGCTGAGGGTCCCGCGTTCAAATCCAATACAAGCAGGACGAATCACAGGTTCACCAAGTTTGCCACAACACACAATATTTATTTGTCTCTTTCTAGGACGGCCCAGTGGGAGGAACTTCTTCATTAAATACACTTAGTGCGACAAGGAATTGCTTTTCGGTACTGTTAGCCAATCACAAATTAATACGAATATTCGAGGAGCAAAATCAAGTTACGCACGTCCACAGTGCTCCGAGTCGTACGGAGGGAGTTGAATAGTTCATGGTAGGCCCCCTGGTCTAGAATCACTGTATCAAGGACATCGTGGAGAAGAAGCAAGAGGCATATGCAGTGGATAAAAATGTGCTGAGAAGACATGGAAGGACTGGGTATGATACCACACTTTCAAGACCCAGTAACTGGTGTGTAACATAAACATAATTACTACTAAATTACAATGAATAATTATCAGATTTTCTGATTTCTCGACTGAAAAGAATTAAGCTAATATGCATAAAGTAGTAAGAAGTTAGAGCTGTTCTGTCTCCTGCTTCATAGGTTAGGATTTGGAAAATAGATTTTTACTTACTTCTGCCACATCTTCTATGCTGTTCATTTCTTATTATTACTTTGCTGCAAGATACAAGACAGTTGAATCGTTTTCTCCGGGACTCGGCAACCCTATTACTCTTTTGGTAGATTCAACTATTGATTCTGACTTTCAGAAGTTGCTATGATTGGGCATAGTGTGGCCGGATTGTCCCAATCAAGGTAACGACTACAAATGACAATCGGGATCTATGGCCTTACGTGAGAGGTACGGAATATCAGTGTATACTAGATGAACTTAGAAAGTACCTGTAAATGGCCGGAAAAGTTTATAAGCTTCGAAACATAACACGGTAGGTGGAGTGATCGTATAGAAGATTTGTAACAACAAATACTGGCATAGACTGGTCACACTGAAGATATTGTCGAGAGTATCAACATTTTGAAAATGGCCGTGTCATACTTAAGATTATAACATTATCACACACAAACATATTTATTGTAGCCACATATTGCTGAGAAAATATAGCCCTTGTGCCATACAAATCGATATGGAAAATCGATGTGACCGGCGTGGTATGCAACCTCGGACTTGGCAAGGTCAAGTAGTGTATACATTAAGTAACTATTACGGTACTAGAATATTCTAGATATTCCCGTAGTGTTTCAGGCGGCACCTCTTTACACTTTTTCGAAATATGGTCCTAATGAGAACTTTCTGAGATTATCTTGGACATCACTGATGTCTGAAATAACAAATCTACCTTGATTAATGCTCGTGTTCACTGTGTGGTCTTTGCCCAGCAGTGAAAAATTTATAAACTGGTAAAAATGGTCTAAGTACTTCTGAGACGAAAAAGGAAACTCTTTAGGTGTACCCGGGTTCCCTACTTGAAATCGAATTACGTCACCCACAGTAGCTTGTTTTTCATATAAGCCAAAATATTTAATGGAAGACAAACACTAAGACTGACCTTTGCATATTTGTATTTAAAAATAGTAACATTTGCCCCAAAACAAAAGATATCCATAACATTAACACACGCCATAAAAATAATTTACATCTACCACCCTCTTGGATAAATACTTCACCGTAGCCCATATTACATGGCAATAAAAATATTTAATAAACTACCTAAACAAATAAAAGAAGGACCCGTATTCTATATATTGAACAGAAAATTAAAAGAATATCTCATACAAAAATGCTTTTACTATCTAGAATAAATTGTTTATTATAATAAGAAATAATTTTTATTGGTTTGTTTTGTTTTAAATGTAGTTTATTAATTTAAATTACTATTATTATGTTGCCGTGCTCTAACCGGGCTTCATGTTGAAACTTACATTGTAACAACTAATGTACACATGAATGCAATAATGACTTTGAGTTTAAGTTTGAGTCTTAAAAAAAATCTGTCAACTACTATTGAGTCACGCAAATGGAACTGGATCGGCCACACGCTCCGAAGGGATTCTGAACACATACCAAAGCAAGCCCTGGACTGGAATCCCCAAGGAAAGCGAAAACGTGGTCGCCCTAAGCAGACCTGGCGGCGAACGGTCATCGCAGAAGCCAAAGATATAGGAAAGACCTGGAGTGAAATTAAACGCGAAGCTCTAGACCGAACGGGATGGCGACGCACTGTGGACGCCCTCTGCCTGCCCCATCTAGGGGACACAGGAACTTTTGTCAAGTCAAGTCACTATTGAGTCAACATCAAGGTTTTCCTATCAAAAAATCTAAGTTGCTGCAGTGCACCTTTACTTGCACAGTGTCCTTCCTGCCGACTTTACTCGTCTCTTTACCGATTGCGGATTGATCATGATAAAATACAAATTTATTAAAATTTGTTAGAGACTATCCAGACCAAGTTCTTCAAAGTTAATCTTCCGTCAAACTGCATCGAAAGCAGCTAAAAATAGTAAGTTGAAGAGTTTTAAAGTTATACTCTACTTTGCATGCATTTCTAGTACAAAATTTAATAAAAGCTATTTATAGTAGTTCCTACGAAGTTTAAATACCACTACTGTAGTTATTCACTTGTATAAATAGCCATATAAGTTGAAAATTGTTATACAAGTCGTATTTTTAAAAACTGCAAAACTTTTCTGGAGGTTGTTATAAAACTCGTAAATAATAGAAGAGCGTAACGATATAAACATGGTACGGCTACATTATAAGCAAAATCCGGCGTATATTTTCATCAATTTCGCCGATACGAAGATGTAGCCGATGCTGTGCTCATAATAATGTTGTTCCTATCGCAGAAGAAATCAAAGATAGAGTGCTATTTGACGTACGGTGGAGCCATATACGTTAGCATTCATTTATTTGCTTCAGCCGCAGGTCGCGTGTAGCCTCAGCCTGAATCCCTAGCCATTTATTTATTTATTCATAACCTAAGAAATATAAGCTTACAGAAAAACCAAAGCGCTTATAATGCTATACTAAATATACAAATCACAAAAAATACAAATTATAGATTTTCCAAATTATACAAATAAAATTAGAATTGCTGAAAATATTATAGTCATTAAATATAGGTAGAGTTTAACAATTTATAGTAATTAATTATCGTTTGCTTTCATCTAAATAAATTAAGGCATTTTTAGCAACAACATTAGGTTTATCAAAGAGTATATGTCTACATCTGGATGCTTTTGCAAAAAAATATTTATGAGCTTGATAGCTTTATCAGTAGGACTAGAGGCGGCTTGAGGAGAACGCCATGTTGGTGGATAAGAGAGTAATCTGTGCTGTGGCCGCCCACTGCCACACATATATTGGTCGGGTACATAAAAACAAATACACTCCAGTGCCGAAGGATACCTATCCTCTCTTCTTTTCAGGCTTATAAACGCTTATTTCAGGCCATACCTATCCTCTCTTCTTTTCAGGCTTCATTTACCGAGTTCCCCATTAAAACCAAACAACAAAACACATTTTCTGCAACACAAACAATATTAAACAAACCATTGACTGACTCCCAGTTTTCGCACCGTATCTTACCACGTTACAGCAATATTTACAAATAAAACTAATCTTTAACAGCTCAGTTTATTTACAATAATATCTGCTATCCATCTACACATTGGAATTCAAGGATTTATTACCTGTCCATCATGTGTTAAATTCATCATAATAGCTTATAAATTGATTGTCTTGGTTCGGTATGCATGTGAGAAGAAGATGGAATGCATGCAACTAGAAGAGTGATGAAGATAAATAAAAAGTTGTGAAGGTAAAAGAAACGTTGTACGTATACATGACTTTGTAAAGGGTATTGTTGCGGACGACCTGGATGTGTTCAGCACCCTTGGGCCGTGCCTGGGACGTCTCCCAATTTTGTTGACGTGTGCTAACGTAGGTCTTGCGACCCCGCTGGTAGCACGTGTCACCACGCACCCCTGAATGCGTCGTGTTCGGGTACCCCACTTGAGAGGGGAAGGACTGAGGGCAGGACCGCTTCAGACTTGAGGCTTCAAATAAAAGAGATCTTCTATTGTTCTTTCTTGGCTTGCAGATCTTGGCTTGATTTTTCTTCCTTGTTGTTGCCTCTTCGACGGCTGAGCTGCGACTGAATTCAACCGGCGAATGGCGTGCCTTTTATACTCGCGTGTATTACCTTTTTGAGAGCCGCGTATTTTGAGCCATTTCGCCCGTCAAATTTCGTCAAGCCAAGATCTGTTTTGCCCCCTTTTTATTTATTTCCTTTCAAGATAATTACATAAAATTTGTACAGGAATTGTGCAATTATGTCCTTAATCTAATAAGATTCTAATTAGAAACATATCTATTAAAATAAAAAATATCCTAGAACAAAAACATATTAAATTCCTTAAGTCCACAAACTTCCTTACATGAAAATGGCTATAATTCCTAAACTACAAGTCCGATCCTTACAATTCAAACGCGGATGTTAGTTTTAGAGCCATGCCCTTACATTAAAACAAAAATAATAAAAATCTAATAAGAATTAAAAAAGTCGAATTTCAAGTTACGTAATTTTCACTGAACAAAAAATTTACTTATAAGAAACCTTTAAAAAATCTATCTTATTAGATTGGATTACTTATTCTAATAACAAATATGATTAAATTAGACTATCTAAACCAATAATAACATAAGAAATTGGAAAAAATCACAATTACATAAAACTATTTACAGCAATTTTCTGATTGGTTGTCGCGAATACCGTTTGTTTCGGTGCGGCCACTACTTGCACCATCGTGCCCGGATGGGGTCTCGTCGCCGACAGTCTCCCCCTCGTGCGCAGCACCATCTCCCTGGCTCGGCGATACTCCCGGCACCAACAGCACCACTCTCGAACTGGGTCTTCGCAGAACTCCTCCTCGTGTCTCGACGTCGACGATTCTGGTCCGCCCGTCCGGTCCAGGATACACCCGCTGGATTCTGCCGCGTGGCCAGGTGCATCTCGGCAGGCTGTGGTCGATGATCAGGACGATGTCGCCTACGCGTAGGTCTGTAGCGCCGCTCCTTCCCGTAGTCTTCCTTGGCAGTAGAGTGGGCAGGTATTCGCGCAGCCAGCGTTGCCAGAAGTGGTCGGCAAGCCGCTGCGTAGTCTTCCAGGTGTGTTTGCCCACGAGCTCGTTGTCTTCGAAGCTGCCGATTCTCGCTGCGCCGCAGGACCGCCCGATGAGGAAGTGGTTGGGCGTGAGTGCTTCTTCTTCAAGGTTCGCGGAGAGGTGGGTGAGAGGCCGAGAGTTGACTATGTGCTCAGCCTCTAGCAGGAGGGTATGGAGGACCTCCTCACGTGGATGCCTTTCGTTGAGTGTGGCGTATAGTGCGGTTTTTATGGATCGCACCAGACGCTCCCATGCGCCGCCCATGTTAGGCGCACCAGGAGGGATGAATATCCACTGCACGCCGATCTTCTCTGCTTCTGAAGTGAGGTCTTCTTTCTTCATGTCTTCTAGCGCCTCTTTGAGTTCTTTGTTGGCGCCGACGAAGTTAGTCCCGTTGTCGGAGTAGATGGTCTTCGGCATTCCTCTCCTTGCGGCGAAACGTCGCAGCGCCATAATCATGCTGTCGGTGGAGAGGGAAGGAGTGAGCTCAATGTGCACTGCTCTTGTGGTTAAGCATGTGAATAGAGCGCCCCATCTCTTCTCTTGACGCCTTCCTATGATGATCGTCATCGGGCCGAAGTAGTCTACGCCGGTGCACGTAAAGGGAGGGTTGTTGTGCATCAGCCTCTCTTTTGGTAGGTTGCCCGTCGGTAGTTCTTGAGGTCTTGCTTTCTTCACCTTGCACCACTGACATTGGTGCTGGACTGCCTTGATTGCTGACCTCAGTCCTAGAACCCAGAAGCGTTGCCTCACTTCGTTCATTACTGTCGCGTGATTCCCGTGGTTGAAGCGGCAGTGGAAATCTTCAATAATGAGTCTGGTTATCTTCTCCTTGCTGTGGAGTACGATGGGACGCTTGTAGTCTCTGCTGACTCCTTGTATGGCGTCGATTCTTCCCTTTAAACGCAGGAGGCCTTCTTCATATACTACGTCGAGCTTCTTCAACTTGCTGCTGCCTTCTAGTTGCTTCCCTTGTTCTAAACGTTTGATGTCGTCTCTGAAGCTCCTTTCTTGACTCAACTTCAACAGCATAGTTTCAGCTCGCTCCAGTAGGTCAGCGTTTAAAGGTGCGTACTTCCTTTCTATCTTCTCTTTTGAAGACCGATGTCGCTTCTCGACTGTATCTGTCTTCCCTTTCTTCGTTCTTCTCCAGGTGGGATCTTCTTTGCTGGCGTTGACCTTTTCTTTCGTTCTGCAGAGTTGTATAAACTGGAGTACTCTTGCTGTAGCTCGCCAAAGTCTCTTCCAGGACGAGAACCTCTCAGGATCTGGTGATGTGTGCACGATGCTTGCTGCTGCTGTGACGTCCGCCGTCTTTTCTTCCCCGGTGGTTTCCTTCTTGAAGGTTCTTGCCGCAGGCCAGCCATCTTCTTCTTTTCTCAGGAAGTCTGGGCCCGTGTACCATCGGTGATTGCAGTCGAAGTCTTCTGGCACGTCACACGTTGCGTCATCTGCAGGGTTCTGCGCTGTCGGCACCCATCTCCATTCTTGCGGCTTGGTGAGATCTTCTATCTCCGCTAATCTATGAGCCACGAACGTCTTGAATGTTCTTGGGTCCGTCTTGATCCAGGAGAGCACGATGCTGGAGTCTGTCCAAAAGGTCTTCTTCTTAACCTTCAGATCCATTTCTTCTTCTATTGAGTGAGCCAGTCTGCTGCCTAGGAGTGCTGCTTGCAGTTCCAGTCTTGGGATTGATACCGGCTTCAATGGCGTGACTCGAACCTTCGCCGCCACCAAGCTTACGTGGTATGTTCCTTCTGCATCTTCTGTTCTCCAGTAGACTGTGGCTGCATACGCTGTTTCGCTGGCATCAGTGAAAGTGTGCAGCTCCCCCTCGGTGCGATGTGGCGCCAGACATCTCGGGATCTGAAGGTCTTGTAGCAGTTTCATCTTCTCTAGATAAGTTTCCCACGCTATGTAGTCCTTGTCTTCTATTTCATCATCCCAGCCAACGCCGCTCCTCCAGATGTTTTGAAGCAACTTCTTTCCTTGGATGAGGACTGGTGATGCTAAACCCAGTGGATCAAAGGTTGACATCACTGCGCTAGTGACTTCTCTCTTCGTAGGCACCTTGAAACCCTTGGCTATTTCTTCTGGTGTGTTTCGAAGGTTCGCCCGGAAGCCGATGGAGTCCCTTTCTGTGAACCAGCGTAGTCCCAATGTCTTTTCTTCCTTTTCACCTAGGTCCACTTCTGTTGTCTCGATGGTTTCAGTCTTCACGCCTTGTAGCAGCTCTGGCCGGTTTGATGCCCATCCTCTGAGTTCGAAGCCCGCCTTTTTGTGTATGAAGTCCACCTGCGCCGTAATTCTTCTGAAGTCCTCTTGTGAGTGGAAGCTATGCAGGTAGTCATCCATGTAGTGGTTCAGCTCGATTGCCCTTGTAGCCTCTGGATACTGCTCTTTGTAGTCCGCCGCGTTCCGGTTCTTCACATATATGGCTGTGCTCGGAGAAGATGTAGCGCCGAAGATGACTGACGTCATTCGATATTTCTTCGGAGTCGTGTCTCGCTGATCTCCCCGCCACAGGAACCGCAGGCTGTCTCTGTCTTCTGGTCTGATGCGGACTTGCAGGAACATTTCCTTGATGTCGGCTGCCACTGCTAATGGTCCCTGCCGGAACCGAAGTAGCACGCCGAAGAGTGACTGCAGTAGGTCTGGTCCGGGCAGCAGGGCGTCGTTGAGGCTTCTTCCTCTGGACTTGGCCGCAGCGTCGAAGACTATCCTTATCTTTTTCTTCAATGGATGAACCACGGAGAAGTGAGGGAGGTACCATAGCTTCTTTGGTTCTTCTTCTCCGTCAGGTGCTTCTTCTGCGTACTTGCTGTCGATAAGATGCTGGATCTGCTTGTTGTATTCCGCCTTCAATTGAGGATCCTTGTCTATCTTCTTCTCAATGTTGACGAGTCGGTTCTTGGCAGACGTGTAACTTTCCGGCATCGTATCTTCTGAGTTCTTCCACAGAAGTCCAGTTTCGAAGCGACCATCTTCTAGTCTTCGGCAGGTCTTCTCCAAGATGGTGAGTGCTCTGCCTTCTGAGTCCGTTGTCGGTCTTCTTGGTTGCACGCCCAGTGCCTCGATCGCGAAGTGATCCTTTATCGCCTGATGCATCTCTTCTTCAGGTGTGGTGACGTGTAGACACGAGTTAATGAAGTGCACCTTCTTCGTACTTCCGACGTCTGACCCGTGGAGCACCCATCCAAGCCCTGTCTTCGAAGCGACTGGTTCCCCTGGTCTTCCTCTTCTCACTTCTTGTGTCACGATGAGCTCCCAATTATCTTGCCCGATGAGTAGTTGTGGTGGCTCCCCTTCATAATACAGAAAGTCGGCGATCTTCTTCAGATGTTGGTAGTCTTGAATTTTCTTCTTGTTCAGGAACTGTGGTGTGAGCTTCAGATCATTTACAGTTCGCACTCTCTTTAGAGTCTTCTTGGCTGCCTGATGAACCCCTTTAATAGTGAGGTCCATTGTCTGGGAGTTCTTCTCTCGGATGATCTTCCCGCCCACAGTTTCGATGACCAACTCTTCCCTTTTGCCTTGAGCGCCGACTTCTTGTGCCACCTTCTCATCTAAGAGTGACACCGTAGACCCCTCATCCATGAGGGCCAGTACCTTCTTTGATCCTTTTGCGCCGAAGACTTCCACTGGGATTATCTTCAAGTACGCCCTTGTGTTGTTCACCGTGTTGACTGATGCCGTGGCAGTTCCTTCTTGCGGTGTCTCCTTTTCTTCTGAATTCTTCTCTTCTGCAGACTCCACGTGCAGCATGTGGTGATGCCACCTCTTGCACTCCTTGCAGGGCGGCCTTCGGCAACTCTCCTTCCTATGCTTCCCCTGAAGACACTTGAAGCAGATGCGACATCTTTTTACCACAGCCCACCTGTCTTGCACAGATATCTTCTGGAACTTCTGACACTCCAGCAGATGATGTTCCCCTTCGCACATCGGGCAAATCTTCTCAGGTTGTCTCGATCCTTTTTCTTTGAAGTTCCTTTCCTTTGCTGTGTGTGTTGCTTGTCGACTGGTCTTCCTGAATCCGCTCTTCTCTTCTGAGGTTGCGAAGGCTCCACACTTGTCTGCCTCCACGTTCAGAAACCTGGATACTAGCGTCAGGTTGGAGAAGTCGCCTTCTTCTGATGCTGCAGTGTAGTCGTACCACCGGAACTTGAGTACTGTCGGCATCTTCTCGATGATCTGCTTCACCATTTCAGGTGAGTGCAGGTATTGTGGCTTCTTCAAGCCCCTTATAGCTGCTACGCTGTTGCTTATTTGGCTTGCGAAGACACAGATGTCCCTCGGGTTCTCTTGTATCTTCGGAAGCGCCCTTATTTTTTCCAGCTCCGCCAGCACCAGCGCATCAGGTCTTCCGTACCTTCTTCTGAGGGCTTGCATTACTTCTGATGGAGCTGCTTCGGAGTACAGCAGACTCTTGATGGCTTCCCTCGCATTTCCTTTCAGCGCTCTTCTTAGACGCGCCATGTTCTGGACTTCGTTGAACATAGGTGCCGTGTCTTCATAGACGACCTTGAACGCCATCCATTCGCTGCTGTTGCCGTCGAAGAAGGGAAGCTCGTGGATGTAGCTCGGCTGTGGTGCTGGTCCTCCTCTTGTGGAGAACGCTTCCTTCAATGCACTCGTCAAAGCTTGAATCTCGATTGTAGCTCCTTTTTCTGAGGAGTTCTCTTCAGGCTTCTTTGTCTTCTGGGGCTCTTCTGCAGCATGATGACTTCGTTGTTCAGGTTCCTTCTGGCCGCCGACTTCCATAACTGAAGACTCGATCCAGTTCTGCACCTGTGCTGTTCTTTCTTCTTGGTCTTCTTCATCTTCTTCCACGGAGTCCTCGTCCTCACATTGCACCATTTCCAATCTGACGCGGGCCAGCTTCGCCGCAGCCTGTGCTTGCTTCAGCTCCAGACGTGCTAATTCTTCTCTGGCTTCCAGCTCGCGTCTTCTGGCCGAGGAGCTCGTGGTCTTCGAAGACCTGGCACGGCGACCGACCCCCTTCGGTTTCAGGGTCGCGGCCGAACCGCGGGCGCCCTCTTCCGGGACATCTTCTGGGGTCTTCTTGGTCGCTTCCTTTCGGTTGGCATCTTCCTTCTTCTTCTGTGTTGACGCCGTGGTCGCAGTCTCAGCCGTAGTTTCTGTAGCCGTGGTTCCTTCCGTTGTTGTAGTACCCGAAGAAGTGTTCGTGCCTGATGAAGCTGTTGTTTCTGATGACGCTGACGTTGACGCAGACGTGACCTCTTCTGTCCCCGTCCTTTCTTCTGTCCCGTCCACAGTGGTAGGACGAGACGGGGCGCGTGAGGGGGCATCCTTCTGCGACCTAGTTACTGGCATCTTCAAATCTTCTTATCTTCTGGTTTCTTCTGGCTTCTTCTGCAGGGAATCCGGCTCGAAGGACCAACTGTTGCGGACGACCTGGATGTGTTCAGCACCCTTGGGCCGTGCCTGGGACGTCTCCCAATTTTGTTGACGTGTGCTAACGTAGGTCTTGCGACCCCGCTGGTAGCACGTGTCACCACGCACCCCTGAATGCGTCGTGTTCGGGTACCCCACTTGAGAGGGGAAGGACTGAGGGCAGGACCGCTTCAGACTTGAGGCTTCAAATAAAAGAGATCTTCTATTGTTCTTTCTTGGCTTGCAGATCTTGGCTTGATTTTTCTTCCTTGTTGTTGCCTCTTCGACGGCTGAGCTGCGACTGAATTCAACCGGCGAATGGCGTGCCTTTTATACTCGCGTGTATTACCTTTTTGAGAGCCGCGTATTTTGAGCCATTTCGCCCGTCAAATTTCGTCAAGCCAAGATCTGTTTTGCCCCCTTTTTATTTATTTCCTTTCAAGATAATTACATAAAATTTGTACAGGAATTGTGCAATTATGTCCTTAATCTAATAAGATTCTAATTAGAAACATATCTATTAAAATAAAAAATATCCTAGAACAAAAACATATTAAATTCCTTAAGTCCACAAACTTCCTTACATGAAAATGGCTATAATTCCTAAACTACAAGTCCGATCCTTACAATTCAAACGCAGATGTTAGTTTTAGAGCCATGCCCTTACATTAAAACAAAAATAATAAAAATCTAATAAGAATTAAAAAAGTCGAATTTCAAGTTACGTAATTTTCACTGAACAAAAAATTTACTTATAAGAAACCTTTAAAAAATCTATCTTATTAGATTGGATTACTTATTCTAATAACAAATATGATTAAATTAGACTATCTAAACCAATAATAACATAAGAAATTGGAAAAAATCACAATTACATAAAACTATTTACAGCAATTTTCTGATTGGTCAGTTTCACGCGGTCTCGTTAAATCATGGTCATGATGTTACATAGCCTATCCTAAACGGCTTCATCGATAAACCCAATCTAGCACATTTTTTTTAATTGGAAATTTTCAGACTTTTGTGTCTGTAACACCTGATACCCGGGACCTAAGCCTTTCGTGCAATCTAACGAGATGTCATTTGATGATTTCCCACTCACCAATAAAAAAAGGATACGCGAACACCATAAACTTGAAAATACGCAACTACTCCAAAATACCTTAATGAAAATACGCAATACCACTTTGTCCAATCTGATTATCCAACCCTGATCGGTCAATACCAACGGGTCAATTTCCATATTACAAATCATAACAACGATCTTGCTAGCCTTTTGCCAATTGTTTTTAGGTTCTAGCCAAACTGGATTCAGGTGGATACTAATGTTTTACGTGATGCCTGTCATACCTTCAGAACCCGGTTACTACGCCCTTAGACTGGTCAGACTTTGTGGCTTCTGACTACCCGTAAAGACAGACAACGATTTACGAATGACAAGGACCAACGGTTTTACGTGTTCTCCGAGGCATGGGAGATGTCCAAGATAAACAAATCATAACGTTCAAATCTTATCTATAAAACATGTTAATAACAATTTATTCATAACAAAACCCAATGTGCACAAAACCGTTTCCATTGTTTGATATTTCGCAGCGCATTTTTTCGCCAAATATTGTGTACCGCAACGCAGCTGCTCGCAAAACCGCTTTGCGGTTGTTAAGCCTTTGTACCACTGCATAGCGAAACTATAGTCTTACTTTCACACTTTTCTTTTTTATTTCCTTCCTTTTGAAAAAAATATAAAAAACGAAGAGATACGTTTAACAACTGCGTCGTTAATGCTTGTTTCTGTAATCAGAAGGTTGTGTGTTCAATCACGTCGGGGTTACCAATTGATGTATTACTAACTGAAGTTCTGTTGGATGGCGGAATTAGAAAACTTGGTTGACAAATGGTTTATGTTTAATTTAGATTCCATGTCTATGACGTCGCAAGGCGAAGGTAAGTAAACAACTGACGAGGCATCCACCCGTTTTGATTCAGTTAGCACAAATGCAATTCAGATACTGCATCGCCACGATCGCTACATCGTTAAAGTTTATTCAGACAAGTAACGGTAGATAATTTTTGTGACGTACTTCTTCAGAGACATCTTGCAATGGAATAAGTGCTTATTCAGATTTAGTTGCAAATCTGAAAAAAAAATTGGGAATAAAAGAGGGTTCTGTGAACTTTTTGTCTTGGGGAGCAGTATTTGTCTGACCGCTATGGTACAGACTGTGTGAGCTGTCCCAAGATATTTCATGTATTTAATTTCCACCATTAATTAGACGGCTCAGATAATATTAACGAATACTAGTCTTTTCGCTGCTCTTATCGCTTCGCAAAGCCATCAGTGTGACAAAGCTTTTGGATTAACAAGCGGTATGTCGCGTAGCTTAGTATTCGTGACATAGCTCGGCGAATAGTGGTTTCATTCTATGACCACAAATATGGCATATGCAATGCGGATTATCATATATAGAGCTAAGAGCCAAGGTAAGCCAGGTTTACCGAAAACAGTGTGTTAATCAGTTGTCTGGTTACCCCGCAGTACAAGCTCTGCTTAGTTTTATTATACTTTAAACTTTCGCGTTGCATGTTTATACTTTACTGTTACGCGCACGTACATTTTTTGCTTGACGTTTAGACAGGGTTAAAAAAAATATCCTAACTAGGACAACTCACACACGTGAATCTGATGGCAAAATTAAGCAGATTTCGGCAGGTGTAATTTTTTTTAATAGTTTTGTAGAATATAGTTTGCAGCTGACATGCCAATATCATTATAAGAATTAGCAAAAACTCTCAAGCATTGGATTGTTCGATACCGGGTTACCAGTGTGACTTTTGCAATTCGTGAACTAACAATGTACTTTCTAAAGCCGAGATACATATACGCTACTTATCACGTATTTAAGCTTAGCAATTTATTTATCTCGGGCTTAGCTTTTCTCCGAGATTACTGATTACATCGGTGAAGGAAAACATCAAGAGAAAACCGTCTGAAATTGGCCATCCGTCTAGAGCTGGCGTGTTAATCAATGTTCGATCTGTACAGGCAGACACGCCACTGCCAAAAATTAATGAATGTGACTTTATCTGGATCATCACATTATTCATGATAATTCTTATGATTTTAATAATGATCTCCTGGATCACTTGTAATAATATCCCAGCCTTCGATATGCAGAGCTTTATGGTGGAAGCTCAAGGTAGCCCGCGAAATTAAAATTTTCTTTCGTATTTTTGCAATTTGCAGCTTAGTGTCTGGCCACAGATTACTAATAGTGGTCTGGGGGTGTGTTAATATAATGTGATTCGCGAATGTAATAGGTATTTCTCAAAGTGCATATAACTCGATTGATTGTCTATGCACTGAGAGCGTTGTATTGTAGATATTAATGATTATAACTCTGTAACTAGATATTTTTTAAAGCCGCGAATCAATTTTGCTCAATGTAAAGCCTGACAATGACCGGCAAATTGCAAAAAACGTACGAAAATTTAATTTCGCGAGCTACTGTGAAGCTTCCTTTTATCCTTTAAAGAGTGAAGTAGAGTAGAGTGCAACTTCATTAGAAGAGCTTAGTGCTGCTTTTACTACCTGAACGCATTTCATTCACAATCCACTTTATTTTTCCCTATAAAGCCGAGTCTTGACCAGCAGTCAATAATGAGATATCTCGAAACTGTGCAGATTCTGCCATAGGTTTCTCACAAACCCGCCCTCCTCCCATTTATATAACTAGAAGTTTTATAGCACGACTACTGTCACAAAATAAATCCAGACTGTTTGTAAAATTCCTAGCCGTCTGACGTAGGGGAATTATTTATTTTAAATATGCAAGTCATATTTTTAACATTAGGTTTTACAAAACTAAAAAAACGTTATTAAAGTTTCAATTTTGTAATTTTAAAGGTTTGATAAAATAACTATAAGTTGTGTGAAAGATTTGTACTTATGTATTTATGTTTGTAACTCTTTCACGCAAAAACTACTTAACGAATTTTAATGAAACTGCTCAGAAATATAGCTTACACATCAGAATAAAACATAGGCTACATAACATCACGCTATGACCCACGGGTGTGGAGCAATAACCAAAACCTAAAATAACGTAGGTGAAACCGCGTGTCACAATTAGTAGATTCTATAGATTTTACCATATTGAAATATGTCATGTGTACTTACATGATTTATTTTTAGAACCTAATCTGAACATTTCATTACACACGTGAAGGAAGCTCCTTTGAATCAACTTCAAAAGATTAATAAGTATAAAATGTTCCATACATCTGGTCATTATTTCCGGCGCCAATTTTGTAACATCCTGTTAATATGACTATTATAGGTACATGTTACTGACTGTACGGAAATACTGAACTTTCAAATCCGTGCTATTAATATTATAAATGCGAAAGTAACTCTGTCTGTCTACAGAGATAGAGTTGACCTTGAGAAAGAACATAGGATACTCGTAGTTTTTATCCCGAACTTTTGAAGAGTTCTCTTGAAAACGCGATATAACCGACATCCACGCGAGCGAAGCCGCAGGCAAAAGCTAGTAACTTCTATAATAAGGATAGTTTGTCTGAGTTAATCTCTGGAATCGAACTTGCACTTAGTACCTGCGGAAATAAACAATGGAACTATTTAAAAGCTAACGGTAACGGTGTGATATGTCTACACAACACGCGTACGCTTAGTTTAGGCAATAAAAAGTGAACAATAAAAAAAAAAACATGTAGGTATAAAGAAAAAGCAACGTCAATTTCGGAATGGGCGTTTTCGGCATTTTCAAAACGGCCCATATTCCAAAATCAAAGTTAACATTTTAAATTTTGAAACCGGTTTATCTTTTTTTCGTATAATATTCATTGTACTCTGGGAACTTTTTAAAATCTAGGCTATAAAAAGTGAAAAATAAAAGAAAAACTTACAAAAAGAAAACATCTACATAGACAAAAAAAAGCAACGACCATTTCGGAATTGGCGTTTTCGGCATTTTCAAAACGGCCCAATTCCAAAATCAAAGTTAACATTTTAAATTTTGAAATAGGTTTATCTTTTTTTCGTATAACATTTATTGTACACCGGAATCTCAACTATCTGTCTACCATTAAAAAATACAAATACTGGTAAATAGGAACTATTTGGTTTATAAATTGTACGTAATTTGAAATTGGACGTTGTTATTCTTTTTATAAATGACACAAGTTACTAAAAATGTCTGCCGTGTGTGGAATAAACGTATCCCTTGTTATGGTATTTTAATCTTTTATTCTATTAAAACTCCGCACTCTATAACAAATACAACCTCAAAAAACACACAAGAGATTACTAAAATACATTCTCGAAAAATAGCATGTCAAAACATACAATTTCTAGCGTACGAGCAAACAGAAATAAAATCAATCGGATTAAGATCGAGTAAATCAAATCTATAAGGAGTTATCCAGTATACCCTGAATTTCTGAAGACGACAGCAAAAATAGACAGACTGAGTTCCATCTAGAAATTTCTGATATCTCAGCGACTGAGATCAAGACGATTTCTTTACTTTATTTCTTTCCTATCCATTTCAATTTGTCTTAGTAAGGTATATAGTATAGTGTATATATATAGTAAGGCTAGCTTTTGCCCGCGGCTTCGCTCGGGTTAGAAAGAGACAAAAAGTAGCCTATGTTACTCTCCATCCCTTCAACTATCTCCACTTAAAAAATCATGTCAATTCGTCGCTCCGTTTTGCCGTGAAAGAAAGACAAACATACAGACAGACAGACAGACAGACACACTTTCCCATTTATAATATTAGTATGGATTAATGTTGTCCATGGTTTTCATTATTGAGAAATATAAGGTTAAGTATAGTTTTTTTTTTGTCTGCCTTTAGGAAACAGTCTGTTTATAAAGACAATTCGCCTTATTATTATTTTATTTTTTTTGGTTTATCAATAAAACTTGCTTAAAATTAATCACATCCATACTAATATTATAAACGCGAAAGTAACTCTGTCTGTCTGTCTGTCTGTCTTTCTGTCTGTCTGTCTGTCTGTCTGTCTTTTCTTCACGCCTAAAACCACTGAACCGATTTGAATAAAATTTGGTACAGATATAGCCTGAGACCCAAGAAAGGACATAGGATAGTTTTTATCCCGGAAATCCCCCGGGAACGGGAACTGTTATTCCACGCAGACGAAGTCGCGGGCAAAAGCTAGTATACAATATATGTGTATATGCTGCCAAACTGCATTATGTCGGCAGGGTTCTCGTGGATATATATTACTACATAGTAAAAAATAAAGCCAATATCCGCCTTATGTCCCTATGTATGCAAATCTTTAACCTTTCAACGACCAACCGACAGCCGGCCGTCGGGCTGCTATTGTCTTTCTATTGTGTATAGAAACACGTGTGTTAAAAGGTTTAAAACTACACAACAGATTTTGATGTGATTCAAGGGGGTATTCCTCGGAGCGCTCCTGTTTTGAAGCGCTCCTAACGAAGCGCTCCCAAAATATTCCGCCAAGCGCTCCTGTTGGGAGCGCTTAGAAAATCAAACTAAAAATATTATTATTTCATTCCTCGAAGCGCTCCTATGACGTGACGATACCATAGGGCAGAGCATGAAGGATTTGATTTGTAAGAAATGATATCGATATCGACGTTTTAAAGTTCAACTATCATCATTGTTATTTTTTTTTAAACTACTAGGGAAGCATAAATGAACTGGAACTACGTACTTTAGTGACTTTAGTGACACAAGCAAGACACTACCCGCTGTTGTCAACCCCGCTTCCCTGTTTTATCCTAGAGAGTCACGTGGTCGCGTTACCAAAGGATTCCGAATGCAGCCGAGCATTTCCGGAACTAGTTTACATCGAATACGAATTTTTTTTGTCTTCTAAACTATTATATGCGAATGCGCCTACGTCACATGAAGTTGTGTACTAAGAAAAGTTTGTTTTATAAAAAAATTGGCGAAAAGTGAAAAGTTTTTTTTAATTTGTGATCAATCTATGGAACCTATTGCTGGGATGGATATGAAAGAAAGGAATAACATGAAAGTTAATTATTAAAACTATATTATTATTTTAATATACAAGTTGAGTAGTATCGCATAAAGAATTACTTCTAGTTCATTTCTGTTTTCCTGATAGCTATAGGTTATGTACTGTTATAAATCTATAACTACATTTTAGTTATAAACAATTACTAAATAATAAGATCGTTATCTTCTATATATATCAAACAAAGTCGAGTTCGTTACAACGCTTATAACTCGAGATCGGCTAGACCAATTTTCATGGTTTTTGGTTCGTTGGATTTGTCCCCACCTCGAATAGCAGAATACATCTTAAAAATAATGAGAAATCGATGAGAACATAATTATAAAAGATGAATCATTTTCCCCTATAGTTCATTCTAAATTCAATTAAAGATTGAAAACTTAAGAGAACAATAGTACTAGGAGCGCAGTAATGTGAAGTGATAATGTGAGAAAATTTAAAATACTGAGATACTTAGTACTTAAATCAATCAAAAGTACTAGGCGCGCAGTTGTGTGAAGTGGTTAATAGAAAATGTAAGCGCAATTTTAAGAAAATATATGTTTATGAACTTAAATAATATCCATCCATACTAATATTATAAATGGGAAAGTGTGTCTGTCTGTCCGTTTGTTTGTCTTTCTTTCACGGCAAAACGGAGCGATGAATTGACGTGATTTTTTAAGTGGAGATAGTTGAAGGGATGGAGAGTAACATAGACTACTTTTTGTCTCTTTTTAACGCGAGCGAAGCCGCGGGCAAAAGCTAGTAGTGAATAATAACAAAATAATTTTAGACCTTAATCGTTGGTGTACAATTTATATGAGATCATTTAGGTGCCTCCTCGCAATTTCTGCCACCCTGGTCTCTAATCGTTGGTGTACAATTTATATGAGATCATTTAGTTGCCTCCTGGCAATTTCTGCCACCCTGGTACTTTTCATCGAAGCTTTTTATTTTTACTATTCAGTTATTCTAGCTATTTCTAGTTTTAATATAAGCAAGTAGTAGCCGTCGAAATGTTAATCGATATAATTTGTTACGAACACTTCATGCTTCTTCTCTATGTTTCGTAATAGGAGCGCTTCGAGGAATGAAATAATAATATTTTTAGTTTGATTTTCTAAGCGCTCCCAACAGGAGCGCTTGGCGGAATATTTTAGGAGCGCTTCGTTAGGAGCGCTTCAAAACAGGAGCGCTCCGAGGAATACCCCGATTCAAGAGCTTCATCGGCTTTTTAAAAGATTTGTTACATCCAAAGGTTGCCTGGAAGAAATTGCTTTTTAGCGATAAGGCCGCCTATTGTACTCTTGCATATTTGTCTGTGTTGTCCTTTACTGTTTTTGTCCTATTGGTGTACATAAAGAATATTCTAATCTAAATCTTGTGCTAAATCTAATGATTATCTAATTTTTAAAGATTTGTTACATCCGTGCGAAGCTGAAGTTGAAGAATTTGTGGTTAAACTCGCTCAAGAATTGATGCTTTGAATGGTTTTTTTTTTGTGTTGTTTGTTATCTTATTTTTTGAGGAAGGCTATATGTATAATGTTACTCTACGTCCCATAGAGACAGCAGTAACCAAAGATGCTGTCTAAACCGCGGGGGACATCTTGTAAAAATCATACTCCGTACTTATAACATTTTTTTCTGAACCTTCATCTTATCTTGTAATAGTATGACGGTACCGGCTGATAGCTGATGTTTTAAAGTAACTTTAAACTACAAATATTTACATAATATCTTCGTATTGGCTTCGCCCTAGTCGGTTAATTAGGTATATATAAACATCAACGTAGTGGCCATGCTGTCAGCCTTTTGGGCACCTGTCCTATTGACAGCAATGCGGACGAATATTTTGATGCCCTGTGGGGCTTTATACAAATTGTATATATTTACTATAGTATTATTTTTAAGTTTTGCATATATTATTTTTAGATTTCATAGTTAAGGCGCTGTCCATAGCGTACACCTTGTAAAACGTCTAGACAGGGCCGTCTTAAGCCTATTCTGCGCCGGGGTGCGGGACTCAGCCTGCGCCCTCGTTTTTTTAGGATACATTTTATATCATCACCTCTCTAGCCTTTTCCCAACTATGTTGGGGTCGGCTTCCTGCCTAACCGGACTCAGCTGGATATCAGTGTTTTACGTGGAGCAGCTGCCTATCAGACCTCCATAACCCAGTTACTGGGTACGAATACCCCTTGGTTAGACTGGCTACGTAACGACTGTCAAAGTTCTAGGAATGACAACCGCGACCAACGGCTTTACGTGCTTTCCGAGGTCAGTGATGTCCAAGATAAACTTTAGAAAGTACATTATATGAATTGAAAAAGCCAGATTCGGGCAACCTCTTTAACGAAAGGCGGGCCTTATCCACGGGGCCATCATGACATCCTGGACATAATTTAAATGATCACCAAAAAAATATTTCTGACTACCAAAATGGATTAATGATCACCAAATTTTGCTAGGTTACATTAGGTTAGAATTGTGACGGCGAGGCGTTGGAGGAGTGGGTGGTCACGACCGGCTTGACCGTCCTGAATCGCGCGTGCGTTCGGCAGCGAGAAGGTTCTATAGTGGACATCTCGTTCGCTAGCCGCGCAGTCGCGGGCCGAGTCCACGACTGGCGTGTCGCCGTGGAGGTGAAGACATTTCCGGATCACAGATATATCCGTTTCGATGTCTCCCCCCAGACCACTAGCGGCCGCAGTCCAGTGGCCCTACGAACGGACGGTCCGCGCTGGGCACGCAAGCATATCAAATGTACCCGTCGACGTCGAAGGGGAGGCGCAGTGGTTCCGCGGGGCAATGATGCAAATTTCCGACGCGTCCATGCCTCGGGTCCTCGGATGTAGATGTAAGCGCCAGGTGTACTGGTGGTATGCCGAAATCGCGCAATTGCGCGTCTCGTGCGTTGAGGTCAGGCGCCAGCATACCCGATACCGGAGAAGACGTCGTCGGGCACCTGACGAGGAAGCCGCGCTGTATGAGGTGTACCGCGCGGCAAAGAGGGCTCTGTGGCTGGCCATTGGCAACGCGAAGACGCAAGCCAGGGAGGAGACACAGGAGTTGGAGACACTAGATAGGAAACCGTGGGGGCGTCCGTATCGGTCGGTACGAGGAAAACTCGGTCCTTGGGCGCCCCCACTTACAGAGAGTCGAAACCCGAGCTGTTGGATAAGGTGGCTGCAGCCCGCTTACCAGCACGAGCCGATGGCTCTGCCCACAGCCACAGAGCCTGATATAGAAGAGGACGCCGGCGTACCAGAGGTGACACAGGCAGAGATGAAGGCAGCCGTGATGCGGCCCCGGGCTAAGAACGTTGCCCCGGGGCCCGATGGGATCCACGGCTGTGTGTTGGTCTTTGCTCTGAAGGAGCTTGAGCCTCAACTGAGAGGACTCTACACTGCGTGCCTTGAGCAGGGCAAGTTTACCGTTCAGTGGAAGTCTGGTCGTATGGTCCTGCTCAGAAAGGTGGGGCGCCCTGCGGACTCACCGTCCGCGTACCGGCCCATAGTGTTGCTAGACGAGGTGGGGAAGTTGTTAGCGCGGATTATCGCAGCCTGCCTAGTGCCTCGTCAGTCACTTATGCGGAGAAGGGCCGGACCTAGCCGAATATCAGTTCGGGTTTCGGCACGGGCGCTCCACCATCACCGCAATAACGCGGGTAAGAGTCCTGGTGGAAGAAGTAAGAGTCCTGGGGCGGGGTGCTGTTGGCGGTATCCTTGAACATCTCCAACGCCTTCAACACCCTGCCGTGGAGTTGTATTCAGGAGGCACCGCGATATCATCGAGTGCCCCTTACCTCCGCCGCCTCGTTGGGGCTTACTTGAGGGCGTACGCTGCCCTCCTCCGGCCCTCCTTAATGGGTCCAGGGGCGATGGACTTGGGGACGTCCGTCGCCCGTATTCAACTGGACCCGAGGTGGCGGCGCGTACTGTTCCCGCGCGCCCTTCTTCGATGTTGTGGGGGAGTCATACATATTCTATATCAACATACACCCAGACAATGCGCTGCAAATTGCAAAAATACGTAAGATAATTTGAATTTCGCGGGCTACCTTTAACATCCACCTTAAGTGCGAGCGCCCGGACGGCTATAACAAGTCAATAACAAGCGCCAAAAGTGTAATAGAAGAAAAAAAAATTATTGTTGATGACCATTTTTTCTTGCTTGCCCATTCAAATTTGTCGTAAGTAACAAGTACAATAAGTTCAATTAAATATCCAAAAATTCAGCGCTCAACAGGCGCCCCCGGGCGCTCCGCGCCCGGGTGCACCGCACCCCTTGCACCCCCTGGTAAAGACGGCCCTGCGTCTAGATTTTCGTCGCGAAGTTAGCCGTATCTATACATACCACAAGCCAGAAAAAAATACAGTGTATAGTCTAATATATAAAGAAAAGACTTACACAAAAACAATTTGCAAAAGTGGTCTAAAACTACGAAAAAAAAATGTTCAAAAAGACCCCTGAAAAAAAATTTTCGTCTCGAAGTTCTCAATTTTTTCAGCGACAACCACCATATTTTTTATATCTATAACAAAGAAAATTTAATAAACTGAAGAGATATCTAAAAATTTTAATACACAGAACTGTATCTTTTTAAATATTTAATTAAAACTGCAAAATGATTTACATTTTTGCGGACATGCTATTCAAGTAAAATGAAACGTCAAAATATTTTCGACCTTATTTCTATTAATTCGATGCACTACTGTCGTACATTGTGTCAAGCTTGTGTCAGTCCACGCCCAGTCGGCAGCTAGCCGTTGCTACGAGAGGTCACGTCCGATTTTTACACATTTGCTCCATTATTATTTCGCGTTTTGTTTATTTTTTTTTGATTCTTTGTTTTTGATTTTAGTAATTTACTTATAGTGATTCGTGTTTCTAAGCAATGGGAAATAAAAGAAATAAAGAGTTGCAACGGATTTGTACAAGAAAACGACGTAATAAAAGTAAAAAATAAAGTATACAAGTAAGTATACCTTTTTTTTTTATACCCATTATGGCATTATTAGTATCAATATATTATGAAACTCATTTATCTTTTTGTAATTCGTAAATAATAGGCAAACAAAATACATCAAAATAAAAACCAATTTTTGTCTACAGATAGACCAACTTATCTGTGAACTGAAGGAGGGCGACACTGTCAATACAGCGTTGCTAAGAGAAAGAGACAGAGTATACTCAAATGAAGTCAAATGTATGACTGAAATGTCATGTCAGCCGTAGTTCCAATTTTAGCCATTTCACAAATAAGTTGGTAAAACAGTAGCTGCGGCTATGGGGCGCTAATATGCTGCACGCTCCGCGTGCGGCGTACGATGAACGACGAGGCCTAAAATGGCGCTTCGGTAGACCGACGTGCACGAAATTAGTATTATATTGTTTCTATACTTATTTTTTGTGCCCGTTTACTTTGTGATATTATTTTGTAAACTATGTTTTTGTGAACATAAATTATTTTTGCAAATCTACATTATGAAAATTAAATTAGTTCAAAAACTGTTTTATTTTATTGGTTTCATTGTTATAAAAGAATTATCTGTGCCAATGTAAAAGTCGTGCTTTTTATATTTAATTACAGAGAACTCAAGAATTTTCAACTCAATAGGTCTGAAACATCCCTATCACTTCTAACTGCAGTTAATCCAACCGCGACAAATAAAGGAACCATTGAAGAACAAAATTACGAGTATGTGTCATCAAAGTAAAATAATCAACGGGTTTTTTATTGAACTGCCCCCTTACCATGACGTTTGACACGTTGTCAGCGTTAGACACGTTGTCTAGCGCCGTCTCTTTCCCACTGAAAGTAATATCAAAGTATTACCAGGCGTCCGTCACTCGCTCAAGGCCACGCGTTTTATGCCTACCGCTTCGCGTACCGTCGACGGTACAACGAACACCGGGCTGTCGCGCGCCCGCCTGAGTGCTCGCGCGTCACGTGTACAGCGCTGACTATCAAAATGCCGAAACCACGTAATTATTGTGTGATTATTGTGCCGTTCCCCTGTTTCCCAATTCTCCTGTTTCCCTTTTGATTATTTATTAAAATTATTCACGCGGTTTTGGATACGACACTAAAATATAATAATCGGGAATTCAAGGGACGAAAAATATGCATCAGTCATTTTATTAAACTAAAAAATATTTGATCAACAAATAAAAAAAATATTGTTTTTCTAAAACATTCGTTTTATTACCATTATCATCATACGTAAATAACCCTAGCACATTTACTAGATGGCACGCACACACGTTAGTCGCGCGGTGGGCAAAAGAATCTCAACTCTCTTTGTGCGTACTTATGGTACATTTTTCCTCGCTGCAAACAGCTGGTATTATTATTATAATTTTGTAGGCTATTATAGCGTAGGTATTTTCGTTTTTGTATTGGAGTGAAGTATCTGTTACGTAGTAACTATTTATTATTCTGTGGTATTACTGCTATAAGGGCTTGTGGTAGGCCCCCTGGTCATTGTGATACAACTTTTATAATAAGACCAAGTCCGAAATAGTTAAATTACGACGAGTCATCTCACGTGATGATGTCATAATAGTTTCACCACCCCACACATCAAATAAGCATTTTTATACATGGTACATGAAGTTGCCTCTGAAGTTGGTAGTACCAGTAACTCTTTTTGTTGATACTGAAAATACCATTATTTTTGTCGTATCTCCATATAATCCATACTAATATTATTAATGGGAAAGTGTGTCTGTCTGTCTGTCTGTTTTTCTTTCTTTCACGGCATAACGGAGCGACGGATTGACGTGATTTTTTAAGTGGAATTAGTTGAAGGGATGGAGAGTAACATAGGCTACTTTTTGTCTCTCACTAACGTGAGCGAAGCCGCGGGCAGATGCTTGTATGCTCTAAAAGAGAACAAAATTCCATTATTATTTGAATTTTGTTCTCTTTTAGGTTTATTCGTGGTCTACATTTTTAACCGACTTCTAAAAAAAGGAGGAGGTTCTCAATTCGAATGTTTGTATGTTTTTTTTTTTTTTTTTTTAAATAATGGTGCTTTTAATATTTTTTTTTGTTTTTGTATGGCCATCCTGGACAATGTTCCCTACCAGAAAAACCGCACATGATAGTTGTTCAAAAACAAAATTATTTTAAGCCCATTTCATAACATGTCCTTTATATGGGACTACCACTGCATCATAACTTATCAAACAAAAAACCGGCCAAGAGCGTGTCGGGCCACGCTCAATGTAGGGTTCCGTAGTTTCCCGACCGTCACAATAAGTGTTTCCACTTATAAGTTTATAAAAAGGCTTTTGTTACGTTGACATACTAAGTACGCAGAAATTATTTTGTACAACCTTTTTGTCTTTTTTGTACAAAAACTGTTCTTTCTATCAAGTTCGAAATAATTTTCCTAGAAAGTCCTTATAAAGTTCGACTTTCCAGATTTTTTTTCATATTTTTTAAACCTACGGATCAAAGTTAGAGGGGGGGGACGCTTTGATTTTTCCTTTTGGAGCAATTATTTCCGAAATTATTGACATTATCAAAAAATGATTTTAGTGAACCCCTATTCATTTTTAAATACCTATCTAACAATATATCACACGTAAGAGTTAAATTTAAAAAAAAAATACTTCCCTCTTTACATATAGGGGGGCTACCCTAATAAAACATTTTTTTCCAATTTTTATTTTACCACTTTGTCGGCGTGATTGATATACATATTGGTACCAAATTTCAGCTTTCTAGTGATAACGGTCACAGAGATTAAGCGAGGACGGACGGACAGACAGACAGACATGGCGAAACTATAAGGGTTCCTAGTTGACTACTGAACCCTAAAAAGAACCCTCAAAATCTGTTTACAATTGACGGAGATATCGCGTAACAAACATACAAAAAAAAACATACAGACGAAATGAACCTCCTCCTTTTTTTAAGTCGGTTAAAAATCAAATAATTTCCTATTTGAAAAAAGAAATACAAAGATAAGTAGTGGGAATATTGTAAGTGAATATTTTTTTTGTGAGTGGGAAATCATCAAATGACTGCTCCCGTCCTGGGTGCGGCGGGAGGGCGTGTCAGACTTTTACTGACTAAAACCCACTAATGTTCCTTCGATTGCCCTTTATGTTCCAGGGTCACGGTAACTATTATAAACATTCCGCAACCCCGGCAGGACCATTGTAGGTGAATAATGATTATGATTAACTCATTAGACAGCATTAGACACTAATGAGATCCTTATACAGTTAGTCAAAATTTAGCTGTCTGTTACAGCTTTCTTGCTGTATGTTTTCGTTCATTACAGATAGGACCGTGCATATTTCTGATCTCTCAACAAAAGATAGATAGATAGCCAACTTGGTGCAATACTTTTATACTGTAGTCTATTTTTTTTTAACAAACGAGTACTATAGGTGTACCAGTAACTGATGACAAAAATGGTAAATAAAATATGATGACAGCAACACTGGGGAAAATGGATTAAAATGTTTTGATACTCTTGTATTTTTCCCTTAAAAACTTTATTGCACTTATTGTTTATTAACAATACTAATATTATAAAGAGGACAAATTTAAATGTATTTTTGTTTGTTACTCTTATGTGCTAAGGGCAGGAAGAAGAAGAAGACTCTTTCGGACGGATTTTGATGAAACTTTACAAAAATATAGATTATAATTATATCAGAATAAGATATAGGCGATATTTTGTACAGTACAATGATGTTTGATTAGTTGTATTTTTCTATGAGCTGATGAGACGATTGGGACCTACCTACTTGCGGCCTAATCTGGGTAAAGCTACAAAAGTGTTACGCACTAATTTTAGCCCCTAACCATAAGTGATCAAAATAAAGATATTTTTTTAAAAAGAGTGAGACAATAGCGAAATATATGGCTGGCTCCATTCTAATATTATAAATGTGAAAATAACTCTGTCTGTCTATTTGTCTGTCACTAGGGCATTGCAAGTATAATTCATCCTGATTACCCATTAAGAAAAAATGGTTCTGTACTTTGTCAAGATTACTGACTATGGTAGTGATCGTCACACACATAAGGCAAATCAAACGCCTTTAGGCGGCTCATGTCAATCTGACACCAAGGCGCCTTCTTCATCTGCCTTCTGCAATAATTCGTCATATAGTACTAGTACACGCCCCTGTAATAAGCCAAAGTTATATGTTTACGTAATAAATATACATATGTTTAAACTCATATAAATGGATATGAAACAAAGTATCAACTTTGGCGAGTCATAATAACCAGTCAACGCAAGCTCGCGGTCTAAAATCGAAAATTGCGTGTAAGCTACACCTTCTTCTTTACAGATTTATCGGTACACATTATAAACAGTGCTTTTGGATTGTGACTGCGGTGGTTTCTTAGTTATTCTTTCACTTTTTACTAAAGATTTCTTGAAAATAACAAATGTAAACAAACAAACGTAATGTCACTTGACAGACGTCATGGCAAGTATACCATATAAAAATCATTATTTGTTTTACTTTTTTTTTGTCATGAGTTACTGGTACACCTATAAGTATATCTCTTTTATATTTCCGGTATTGGACAGAGATAGATGGGAAATTAGTCGAGGCGGAGCCAATGCTTTTAACACTAATGATAACACTTATGCTGATTATGTGGACCAATAAAAATGCAGAAAAATGTTAGGTACTCGTTTGTTAAAAAAAACAGACTATAGGTGTATTTTTGGTCTTGCTCACCCTGCTAGGAAATGTTTTACCCTTGAAAACAAACAACTTTTATTATGGAACCAAGTCTGAAAACGCGAAAAAAATATCAGCTGTTTCTAAGAAAAGTTCAATGCCGTCCCAACCACAATGTGTGAAACAGGTGATAATTTTTTTCGACATATCAGAGTTGGTTCTATAATAAAAGTCGTTTGTTTTTATGAGTAGAAACATCTCCTAGCAGGTTGAGCAAGACCAAAAATACACCTAGTATAAATTCAATCTCAGCAATGTAACGGCAATTGCACATGGCGTAGAAAATGAACAACTCGCTTTGTAGCAACTCATCCAAGAAAATGTTATCATTGATCCTTGAGGTTTATTTGTAGACCACGAATAAACCTAAAAGAGAACAAAATTCAAATAATAATGGAATTTGTTCTCTTTTAGAGCATACAAGCTTCTGCCCGCGGCTTCGCTCACGTTAGTGAGAGACAAAAAGTAGCCTATGTTACTCTCCATCCCTTCAACTATCTCCACTTAAAAAATCACGTCAATCCGTCGCTCCGTTATGCCGTGAAAGAAAGACAAACAGACAGACAGACACACTTTCCCATTTATAATATTAGTATGGATAGATATATATATTATAGATATATATATATATATACATGTGCCAATAAGTATGTACATCTTAATAAGAAAGTTCTCATTTTTTATTCCAAAATGACCTAAAATGGTGTTTTTTTTAAGTGATAATTTAATTTTAAATTTAAGTCATTACCACATATCTTAAACAAACCAATTTTTAATTATGAATCACTGTATTCTTTTTATGATAAAGAATCCCGATCTTTTTTACCAAGACAGCTTTCTATATTGTTGCACTAAGAGGTACCACTAATTGACCCAAGTGTGTACATATACATATATTTTTTTAAAGTTATGTACGATATAACTCATTACGCTAGGTGGCTCGATTTACGAGTCCGGGAGTATAGAATACAGACGGCTTCAGAATACGGCCGCGCGCTGCCGAAAAGTAGGCGGAGCTTCGCGCTCAATTTCGCCGCCGCTGCTTCACCCCCGCGAATACCTAAAGATTAGCTACTTACCGGGCCTTAAGATACTTACATAATTTAATTTCAATAATATAAACAATTTGAGTCGGATAACTGACAGACATACGGATAGACGAATAGGCGACGATATCCCATTTTCATAAATCAAACCGTAAAAATACAGACAGGCTTATTAAAAACAAAAAAAAATAACTTTTACCCCTACTATAACAAATAAACTGCCAGTAGCACTCTTCATATAACAAACCGTAAAAGGCTGAGCTTTATCCAAAACAAAAAATATAACTTTACCACTAACAATCGAAGTATACAAGTATATACCCAGTACGTGCTTCATGAATGAATGAATATAAAAAAAATAATACCGAAAGTATTTTTTATCGTTAAAAAAAATAAAATGCATAAGGAAGTTCAACGCAGGCAAAGTTGCTTTTAAAATCAAAATGTTTTTAATAATTTATTATTTTGCCGCAATTGATATTCACACTCTGTAAAACATTTCAAGTCTCTGCCGAAAAACACCAGACAAACAGACGGACGGGCAGACGAACAAGCAACAAAATGTTATTAATAAACTCCCATTTTAGCACTCTTCATAAAATATATCGAACCGTAAAAATGCAGAGCCTTATTCAAAACAAAAAAAAACTTTAACCTCTACCGCAATAAATAAACTGCCATTAGCACTCTTCATTTACCAAACCGTAAAAGCTTTATCCAAAACAAAAAAAAACTTTAATGTCAAACCACTAACAAACGAGGTATATAGGTATATACCTACGTGCTTCATGAATGAATGAACTATCATTCAATTAGTTCAGGTCATCGGTCAGGTCATAACTTTAATGACGTCACGGCTATTTTTACAGCGCACTTCGATTTAATTAGACCTTCAGTTTTATGGGCTGGATAGTTCAATATAGAGATATGATGAGCCTTTGTGTTTTTATATTAAAAACTGACTTTTGCCCTGAAAGTTGAACTTCCAGCCACTATTATATCTCCTTAAGGTTGGAGTTTTAAGAAACCTTTCCGTACTTGCTTTTTACAAAGATCACACCCTGTAAGTTTAATGTCTCTGGGACCAAAAAACACACCCTGTAAGTTTAATGTCTCCAGGACCAGCGGTTAGGGCTGTGCGTTGATATTTCACCCAATTATTCCGTCAGTCAGTTTACGATTTTAAATACATACACAATTTAACTGCAATAATTAAAAGAAAATAAACAAAATACCAAAAACAAAGTAAATTACCTATACCACAGACATTTCCAGGACCTTTTAAAAATAAACTCGATTCGATAGCGCGCCATTTATTATGGATTTCTGGTTAAATTTCGAACTGTTTAAATATGCATGCTAATTAGCCAGGACTTAATGGATTCAATTTGATAGTTCGGCGAGAATGTCTGCCCGCGACCTTTCATGTACTAGCAATAACTAATGGCATTTTAAATGAAGTCGATACTTAGAGACTAGATATAAAGTCAAGTATGTATAAATATAGGAAGGGGCCCAACAGGGCCAACGCCTGCGGGGGTTGCGGAATGTTTATAATAGTTACTGTGACCCTGGAACATAAAGGGCCGGGCAATCGAAGGAACATGAGTGGGTTTTAGTCAGTAAAAGTCTTACACGCCCTCCCGCCGCACCCAGGACGGGAGCAGTCATTTGATGATTTACCACTCACCAAAAAAAAAAGTAGGTATAAATATTGATGTTGAACAAATTATAGGCTGGTCTTGTTACTACTTTCAATGACCTGTTAGTAATATAAAAATATAAAGCTTTCCGCCTTCAAACCCGAAAAATAGAAAAAAATTTCGGTGGCAATGTAAAACAACAAACCGAACGGAATCCGCTTACTTTTTAGTGGTTTTATTTTTCCTGGAATCTACTTTTTTGGAGTCGCTTAAATTACAAAAACCTTTTTATAAATGTAACAAATACTTTACTGACACCGAATCCAAATATACATAATTATATATAGGTCAAACAGAGAGAGAACCTCCTTTTTAAGACGGTTAAAAATTGGCTGAATTTTGAAAACTCATTTAATCTCACATTGCGTAATACTCCGTCGTCGTTTCGATTCCGCATAACTGATGTTAACTCGATTCGCAATAGGGTACTTTCGACAAAAGGTCTCTTCATCAGTTCACTTAATACAGGCCATTTTTCCCCTGCAAGTGTTGCAATACATTGGTAATATATAGGTTAAGGTAGTCAACTAAAGGTTAACAATTTCGACAAGTTTTTTTAACAGAAAAATTGCGTAAAAAAAGAGAACAAATTTGTTTCCATTTACTTTCTTACCTATTGTCGGCTTCGAATAAAGAAAAACACGACATTACTACAATACATTATTTTTTTTTTTATGAAAAGACATGTCAATATATTGTTTACAAAATAATAATATAGTCAATTACCTAAACGATAAGGTGTAGCTTTTGAGTATCACTCGTCCAAACAAGTGTATCTAAATCCACAAGTGAAAGTTCGATTAACGATTTTCCGACAGTACAATACTCCGACTCACCATTGTTCGATGCACGATTGTCCGACATATTGCGGAGCATCGCTCTAGGCCGACAATCGGATGTGCGACAATAGCTCTACACTGCGACAGTACTGTAACATAATACTAGTGTAATCTGCACCATTGCAGGTAATCGTAGTTAGACATTGGTGCTGGTTCTCTTGTTCACAAACTAACCTAAATTTAAGTTAAGTGCATCTTTCTCTTTCCATTTCATTAAGAAAAGGACAGAAAATACATATTAGTTTAGTCCTGTCAAATTAGCTAGAGCCCAAAGTTAATCGACGTATTTTTAGTCGCCATGATTTAATCGCGTTTAAATTATCCATGGAGTGTTTTATTTGACAGGACTAAACTAATATTTTATCTTCTGTCCTTTTCTTAATGAAATGGAAAGAAAAAGATGCACTTAACTTAAATTTAGTTAAGTTGTGAACAAGGGAATCGGCACTTTCTTTTGAGCAATTTCAACTTTTCAGTTTAACCTTTCAACAACCAAGCGACAACCGGCTGTCACGCTGCTATTGTCTTTCTATTGTCTCGAATCACGTGTGTTCAAAAGTTTAAAACACGTACAACGAAAGAAAACTTTAATCTTAAAAATAAACTTAACCATCTTTTACGTTTATTGAAAAAACCAACTGATTTTAATACAAACGAGTATAAGGTAAAGTAGAAGTTATTGCATGTATTACATTTGTCTGCGCGGCGGAGGGTCGATGACCTCCACCCTCGCGAGGGGTGCGTTTGATCTAGACAGCTACTTGTACGAGTCTCCTTGAGCCAGCCGCTTTGAAGAGGTGAGTGTGAAATATATTTACTAGGTTAGGTTTCCTGGGAAAATTATGTGATTGATTTTTTTCTTGACAATATCATTTCTAAATTACGTATTTGAGTAACTAAAAAAAAGAGGAATAAAAGTTCTCCATCCATACCAATAGGAAAATTTGTGTTTGTTTGCCCGCCTTTCACGGCAAAACGGAGCGACGCATTGACGTGATTTTTGAAGTGAAAACTTCTTTAGCGGCGTTGAGCACTTTTTCTGTAATGGGTATAAAATCTTAAACTCGCGTCAGGACACGTGACCCTGATCGAAAAAGCGTAGGACGGATAACAATTGAACGCGCGATAAAAATCTCACACACACTGATACAAGGTACAATTTTCGGGAAAATTGTACCTTGTATCAGTGTGTGTGAGATTTTTATCGTGTCTACGTAGTTGTAGTCGTAGTCGTAGTCGTAGTCGTAGTCGTAGTCGTAGTCGCAGTCGTAGTCGTGGTCGTGGTCGTAGTCGTAGTCGTAGTCGTAGTCGTAGTCGTAGTCGTAGTCGTAGTCGTAGTCGTAGTCGTAGTCGTAGTCGTAGTCGTAGTCATAGTCATAGTAGTTTTTTGAAGTGAAAACTTCTTTAGCGGCGTTGAGCACTTTTTCTGTAATGGGTATAAAATCTTAAACTCGCGTCAGGACACGTGACCTGATCGAAAAAGCGTAGGACGGATGGATAGTATTAATAATCAAGTTTTCACTTCTGCCGGCACTCCCGGAGTGCAACCCGTCTTTTTTTTAAGTGTACATAGATGAAGGAATGGAGAGTGACATGGGCTACATTTTGCTTCTTTCTAATGCGAGCGATATAATAAAATGATCACCACACTTGGTCAAGACGGATTGGCGATTTAGGTTAACCAGCCAACATCTCCCTAGCCTTTTCCTAACTTTGTTGGGGTCGGCTTCCAGCCTAACCGGATTCAGCTGAATACCAGTGTTCTACATTAAGCGACTGCCTAACAGACCTTCACAACCTAATGACTAGGCGACACGAACCCCCTTGGTTACATTGGCCAGAGTTCAACGAATGGCAACCGGGACCAACGCCTTTACGTGCTTTCCGAGGCACGGAGTGTCAGTGATTTCCAAGATAACCTTTAGAAAGTACATACGAATTGAAAAAGACACATTGTTACTTGCCTGGATTCGAACCCACAACCTGAGAAGGCGACGCCTTAGCCATTGAGCCTACACAACATTCTAGGTTTAGGATTTGGGTGCTGATTGCTGATTCTCTTGTTTACAAGTTTAAGTGCATCTTTCTCTTTCCATTTCATCAAGAAAAGGACAAAAGATACTATGACGAATGATTAAGCGGTTAGGCCATTTATCGAGGAAGTATAAATAAACTCACCTATGTAATTAATAATGTATACATGTACACAAGTAATCTGAGGATACGTTGTGGATTGTACATTTATCCATATGTCATAAGATATTTTACTGTACCACACATTGTACAATTGTTTGTTATCCCAAATAAATAAAATAAACATAAAAAGGTTACAAGCTATAACATCACGCTACAACCAACGAAAGCGGAGTAGTAACCATAAATGCAGATGAAACTGCTGGGGACAATGTTAATAAAAACTAATTTGGCAGACATAAAAAAACTAGGAAGATTCTTAGACATTTCTCCAATAGCTATTGACCATTTTAATACTGCACTTTTTTACGGATTTCATCAAGGCTCTTTTATTTTATGAATGCAAAGCATTTTGTCTAGTATGAATGGCATTCTACTGGAATAACGTTTAAATAAAGAACTATATCAAAGCAAATACTGTCCCAACAGCTTGGTAAACACTGGAGAAAAGTCGCGTTACATTGAAAACTTTATTTCCAGTAAACTGTTCTATTCATGCGAAAAACAGATTCTTTTGAGTGAGTCGTTGATGATCAACATTTAAACCGTGTTTTTATTCAGTTCTAACGATTCAGTTAATAAAATAGTTGTTTTAATTTATCTATTAAAACAATCTTCAGTATATAATACATAGCAGCCTATTACTGTCCCTCTGCAGGGAAAAGGCCTCTCATATACAGACAAGGCATGGTCCTTGATTTGCGATTTGCAGGTAAGTCCCTCTCATCATACACACAAGGCATGGCTGTTGACTACCCATTTGCGATTTCCAACTTATAGAATACATTTTTTTTTTAATAAAAGAGGAGACAATTAGCTAGATGACTAAGAAACTATTTACTTTACCAATTAGGTTATCAAAAAAATTCGGACACGTATTCTTTCTTTTTTCTCGTAATCGACAAATCACGACGATACAATGCGTTGAAGTTTCGTGTGACGTCACGATCTGATACAATTTTGGCTGAACAGTGACGTCACAAGCTCTTACTCTTTGACTTTGACGACAGTTGAAGTTGGCTGTGTTGACAGCAAATGGAGCTCTGTTGACAGCAGCTGCTCCTCCGCGTTTAGATTCGTTCACTTTACATTTTCTTCTACGTTTACGTTTACTGCTATTGAATGAACGACTGCCGTAGACTAACGACGACTGCAGTTAGCCCAGTAGCCCTTCTCTGCAACGAGCCGCTTGTTTGTGTACAGCTTTATGTCTTAGTAATAAAACTGTAGGGTGAAGTTTCGGGGTGAATCATTGCAATTTTACCATCGAGACGAGGGTGCGTTTTGTCTGCCTTCCGGTACTACAAAAAGTTGAGGGCAGTCTAAATGTTTTATCAGATGACACGGCGACAAAACCGGAACTGCAGTAAAAAGATATCTTTGTTAAAGAAGTTTTAGTATGTTTTTGACGTGAAAAGAAGCAATCTTAACCATTAACTTTTATAGCTATAAAGAGGCACTTATGGCCAAAGTTTACTCAGAGTTACTTAATAGCGAATAACAATACAAACTTGCATAATGTTTATAACTAACTCGAAGGTAAAAATCTTCTTTTAATATATCTATGGTAAATATCGTAAACATACACCGGGGGCTAGGAGTCACCTACCTTGTCTTATGAAACGCAAATAACCATAAGTTTATAGATATTGCTAATTGCTTGATACCTTTATTGTGTGTGTTTTGTGTTGAGTGTCGTGATGGCTCAGTGGATAAGGCGCCCGCCTCTCGTGTAAGAGGTTGCGGGTTCGAATCCGGGCAAGTACCAATGTGACTTTTTCAATTCATATGTACTTTCTAAAGTTTATCTAAGACATTACTGACATACCGTCCCGGTTGTCATTCGTAGAACTTTGATAGTCGTTACTGGTTAGCCAGAAACTCTGACCAGTCTAACCAAGAGGTACTTATCGTGTCGCCCAGTTACTGGGTTGTAGAGGTCAGATAGGCAGTCGCTCCACGTAAAACACCGGTATTCAGCTGAATCCGGTTAGGCTGGCAGCCGACCCCAACACAGTTGGGAAAAGGCTAGGGAGATGATGCTTGATACCTTTATTGCGACAAGCGAAAACTTCATTTTTAAGGATGTTTAAGGTGAATAACCTTTTTAAATGTAATGTATGCAAATGAAATTAAGTATGTTTCCAGATAGAAAAAAACTGCATAATATATGCTGCTGTAAGAATTTACTTTTGAGTTTTGAAACATTGAAGAAAGTAACGGTTTCGCTGTCCCGCGGTTTTGGTTAAGGTATGACGTTGAATATGTATAAAATTCGGGAAAAGGGCATGTTCTTGTCACGTAATAGTTTTGGTTGTCTGGCATTTTTTCTGAACTTTGGCGAAGCCACGAGACACGCAGTGTTTGGGAGGGACCCAAGAGGGCCAACGCCTGCGGGGGTTGCGGAATGTTTATAATAGTTACCCTGACCCCGGAACATAAAGGGCAACCGAAGGAACATGAGTGGGTTTTAGTCAGTAAAAGTCTGACACAGCCTCCCGCCGCCACGGCGGGCGAAGTCATTTGATGATTTCCCACTCTCCAAAAAAAAAGACACGCAGTGTTTTTTTCTTTATTATTGTTTTTATTTTTTGTTGAACATGTGGTTTTCTGTCCTCTTTCTTTCTAATGTCAATGCCAAAAATCTCTCTACTTACTCCGTTTTCTTGCGAATAATTTTCTAATACTCACATGTCAAAGACCTTAGGCAATTGCCACACGAGCCAGGCGTAGCGACGCCGAAGCGGCAGGCGTCGAGGCATTTCACATCGCGTTGGCGTGTAAGTAATTAATTGATGCCATATACACGTACATCGCCTGAAAGTTCTAATGAGCCGCGTTTGAAACGCAAAGAATTGGAAAAGAGTGTAGGAAAATTAGTATGTAAACCAGTCCCTATCGTAGCATGTATGTAGCCTAATAAAGTTGCCATAATGTAAGTATATAATATAGAACTAGCGACCCGCCCCAGACTTGCACGGGTGTTACAAATCTTCGAAAATTTCTAATGTTCTCTACAACTGTAAGTATGTATTATGTATTTATACGTATATAAACTTTCCTCTTGAATCACTCTATCTATTAAAACTCTATAATGACGTACAGATAACATCACATCTTTTTCCAAATTATTTTTCATTTTAAACCTAAAACAACGGGAAAACCACAAGCCCCGCGCCATTGTAATTCGGCACTGACTCTATCTATTAAAAAAAACGCATCAAAAACGTAGTTCAAAAATTCCAGAAGATTATGACGACTATGTAGTGAAGAATTATTCTGATGATCTGAGGTGGACAAAAATCTCTTCAGCTTTATTATGCATTATACCACTGAGGTGCAAAGACCTCTCTGGGTTGGAAGGAAGAAAGGTCCTAAGGACCTAGGCCAGCCAGGGCCATCACTATCTGTTGTCAAACTCGTGCCGCCATCTTTGTCTGGATCTGTCACAATGTTGCTGGATGTTGCTGATTTATTTATATTACGTATGATACGTTTGGTAAGAGACGTAGACGTACAGTCACTCAAAAGCTTTACTGTTTTTGGTGACTCCGGGTTTGGGTATTGAACGTAGCATCATGTTCCTTAGAAGGTCTATTTATGTGACTACCAAAATGCTGCCTAATTTATTGATCAATAGCCAACCTCTACCTAGAACCTCCATTTTTAAATCTTTTATTTTTCTTGTGTACTTAGTCACTAACTACACCTTTGCTGCTACCCCATCCGAGTCCATTTTGCATAACGTCAGTTTCATCTGATGGATCACCGCCTAGTGGAGCAGCAGCTCCGCAGGCGACAGTGGCGCCACCGTCCGAATTTTGAGTCAATGCACCAAAATCCAATTGAAGAGCGACGACGTGTAGGCATCGCAAATTGACTTAGTGTTGCCGCACACTGCGTTTTTAATAGCCGCTACTATACAGGTTGATTGGTAGAAGGACCGCAATACTCTTCTGAAATATTGTGGAGATAATTGGCAAGTTTGTGTACCCCTAGTGACATAGTAATTAGGTTGGCATAACATTTTGGTTTGCATTTAAAATAACCTACGTTGTAAAGTATACAATTACTTGTAGATCTAAAATATAATAGAGTTCTTGCACAAAACTCTCGGTGTGTAAGTCCAACTCGCACTTAGCCCGCTTGGTATTACTTAATATTACTTATTATTGTAGTATTTACTTTAAAAAAAATATTTCGTTCTTCTACCATTACGAAAATCAGTTGTAACTATCTGTGTAATGAAATGCCGAAACAAACATACTTAGGCCTCTTTACTGTCGCTTTTCATATACAGACATTAAAAGTTTGAATCCATAATTTTCGCGTAGCGAATCACGCATCATCCGGATTTTCAGGAAAATGCCAAAAATTATGATAAGTGACTACTTCAGAGGAGGTTCTTCTATCAATCACCCTGTATAGTGGTTCCATAAAATGGTTAAAAACGGTCGGCTGTTGCCCTTCGTGCTCGGGTTCGAATCCCGAACGGAACAAATATTTGTACAGCCTTCCGATAGTTTTTTTGTCGAATAGTTTGCGTATGTGAGTTACACACACACCATACGGTTACAGGAGAAAGAACTTTCAAAAACTAAAAATAACAAAAATTTCGGAAGTCGGCGACTTCCGTTCTGTGTTTTACATAGCCACCGACTTCCGAAATTTAAGTTATTTGAAGACAGTTCTTTGTTTGAAGATTTTTATTTTCTACTTTTTAGTGCGATTTTACTGAGAACCCCTTTTTTTAAGCCAGTTAAAAAGGCTATTCCTGGGTGTTTAGATATTTAATTGGTAGCAAGTCCGCACTTATTGGGAACCCTCATTATTTATTGAAGACTAATATCAGAGGTCACCCCGGTCTTATTTGGGTAGGCTTCAGTTGATCAAGGTCAAACCGCGGTCAATCTGGTTAAGAACTGGATTAATGATTTTTTACTTAAATGGAGCATTAGTAAAGGTAACATGATGAACTAAGGGCATATAGCCATAAGATCAGTAAATCAGTTCAGTTCAAAGTACAACCTTTGGTTTTTACTAGCCGCGTTTAATTTTCAAGAGGGTCTATAAAACTAACTAGTTTCTGGTTTTATGTTTTTTAACAACAGCGCAAAGTGATGTGTATTTATCAGACCATGTTTGTTCCTTTGTGAGGCACCTTTATATCAACTATCATCCAATGACTGCTCCCGTCGTGGGTGCGGCGGGAGGGCGTGTCAGACTTTTACTGACTAAAACCCACTCATGTTCTTTCGGTTGCCCTTTATGTTCCGGGGTCACGGTAACTATTATAAACATTCCGCAACCCCGGCAGACGTTGGCCCTGTTGGGCCCCTTCCTGAGGCACTAGAACCTAAACGCGTGGGCTGATATTGATGTCCATTAAATCAATCTATTTGTAATTATGTTAATCCTTTGACAGGATCTGGTACACTTGCGCGAAAGACATTTGCGCGAAAGACACTTGCGCGCGGCCGTTTGGGCGAATGGACACATGCGCGAATGGACGTTTGCGCCCATAGACATTTCCGCGAATGGACACTTGCGCGACTAGACGTTTCCGCGCCAAACCACTTGCGCGAAGCCCTTTGCGCGACGGACACTTGCGCGCCAGACCAGACAGTTCCGCGACAGACGTTTGCGCCCAAACACTTCCGCGACTAGACACTTGCGCGAACTTTTTATTCAAAGGACATTGGACAAATTTAAAAATATTATGTAAGGGGTACCAATATTTTTTTATTTACTTTTGGTTTACATGGCGTCCACATATCTACCGAGGGTGGTAAGTCGTTTTCAAAAGCAAGATGGCGGTCATAATATTTTTTTCAAAATACGTCATGGGTGTCGATTTCATGGTTTTTTAGGGTGCCAAGGTCAATAATGAGGTCGCTTTGAGAATCCAAGATGGCAGCCGTGACCTTTATCATAATATGCGTCATGGGTGTCGTTTTCATGGTTTTTTGGGGTGCTAAGGTCAATAATGAGGTCGATTTAAGAATCCAAGATGGCGGTCGTGACCTTGCTCATAATATGCGTCATGGGTGTCGTTTTCATGGTTTTTTGGGGTGCCAAGGTCAATAATGAGGTCGCTTTGAGAATCCAAGATGGCAGCCGTGACCTTTATCATAATATGCCTCATGGGTGTCGTTTTCATGGTTTTTTGGGGTGCTAAGGTCAATAATGAGGTCGATTTAAGAATCCAAGATGGCGGTCGTGACCTTTCTCACAATATGCGTCATGGGTGTCGTTTTCATGGTTTTTTGGGGTGCTAAGGTCAATAATAAGGTCGATTTGAGAATCCAAGATGGCGGCCGTGACCTTTCTCATAATATGCGTCATGGGTGTCGTTTTCATGGTTTTTTGGGGTGCTAAGGTCAATAATGAGGTCGATTTGAGAATCCAAGATGGCGGTCGTGACCTTGCTCATAATATGCGTCATGGGTGTCGTTTTCATGGTTTTTTGGGGTGCTAAGGTCAAAAATGGGGTCAATTTGACAATCCAAGATGGTGGTCGTGACCTTTCTCACAATATGCGTCATGGGTGTCGTTTTCATGGTTTTTTGGGGTGCTAAGGTCAATAATAAGGTCGATTTGAGAATCCAAGATGGCGGCCGTGACCTTTCTCATAATATGCGTCATGGGTGTCGTTTTCATGGTTTTTTGGGGTGCTAAGGTCAATAATAAGGTCGATTTGAGAATCCAAGATGGCGGCCGTGACCTTTCTCATAATGTGCGTCATGGGTGTCGTTTTCATGGTTTTTTGGGGTGCTAAGGTCAATAATGAGGTTGATTTGAGAATCCAAGATGGCGGTCGTGACCTTGCTCATAATATGCGTCATGGGTGTCGTTTTCATGGTTTTTTGGGGTGCTAAGGTCAAAAATGGGGTCAATTTGACAATTCAAAATGGCGGTCGTGACCTTGCTCATAATATGCGTCATGGGTGTCGTTTTCATGGTTTTTTGGGGTGCTAAGGTCAAAAATGGGGTCAATTTGACAATCCAAAATGGCGGTGGTGACCTTTCTCACAATATGCGTCATGGGTGTCGTTTTCATGGTTTTTTGGGATGCTAAGGTCAAAAATGAGGTCAATTTGAGAATCCAATATGGCGGTCCTGACCTTTCTCATAATATGCGTCATGGGTGTCGTTTTCATGGTTTTTTGGGGTGCTAAGGTCAATAATGAGGTCGATTTGAGAATCAAAGATGGCGGTCGTGACCTTGCTCATAATATGCGTCATGGGTGTCGTTTTCATGGTTTTTTGGGGTGCTAAGGTAAAAAATGAGGTCAATTTGAGAATCCAAGAGGGAGGTCGTGACCTTTCTCACAATATGCGTCATATTGTCCTTATCACACCAAAAAACCATGAAAACGACCCGCATGACGCATATTGTGAGAAAGGTCACGGCCGCCATCTTGGATTGTCAAATCGACCCCGTTTTTGACCTTAGCACCCCAAAAAACCATGAAAATGACACCCATGACGCATATTATGAGAAAGGTCAGGACCGCCATCTTGGATTCTCAAATTGACCTCATTTTTGACCTTAGCATCCCAAAAAACCATGAAAACGACACCCATGACGCATATTGTGAGAAAGGTCACCACCGCCATCTTGGATTGTCAAATTGACCTCATTTTTGACCTTAGCACCCCAAAAAACCATGAAAACGACACCCATGACGCATATTGTGAGAAAGGTCACGACCGCCATTTTGGATTGTCAAATTGACCCCATTTTTGACCTTAGCACCCCAAAAAACCATGAAAACGACACCCATGACGCATATTATGAGCAAGGTCACGACCGCCATCTTGGATTCTCAAATCGACCTCATTATTGACCTTAGCACCCCAAAAAACCATGAAAACGACACCCATGACGCACATTATGAGAAAGGTCACGGCCGCCATCTTGGATTCTCAAATCGACCTTATTATTGACCTTAGCACCCCAAAAAACCATGAAAACGACACCCATGACGCATATTATGAGAAAGGTCACGACCGCCATCTTGGATTTTCAAATCGCCCTCATTATTGACCTTAGCACCCCAAAAAACCATGAAAACGACACCCATGACGCATATTATGAGAAAGGTCACGACCGCCATCTTGGATTCTCAAATCGACCTCATTATTGACCTTAGCACCCCAAAAAACCATGAAAACGACACCCATGACGCATATTGTGAGAAAGGTCACGACCACCATCTTGGATTGTCAAATTGACCCCATTTTTGACCTTAGCACCCCAAAAAACCATGTAAACGACACCCATGACGCATATTATGAGCAAGGTCACGACCGCCATCTTGGATTCTCAAATCGACCTCATTATTGACCTTAGCACCCCAAAAAACCATGAAAACGACACCCATGACGCATATTATGAGAAAGGTCACGACCGCCATCTTGCATTGTCAAATCGACCTCATTATTGACCTTAGCACCCCAAAAAACCATGAAAACGACACCCATGACGCATATTGTGAGAAAGGTCACGACCGCCATCTTGGATTGTCAAATTGACCCCATTTTTGACCTTAGCACCCCAAAAAACCATGAAAACGACACCCATGGCGCATATTATGATAATGGTCACGGCCGCCATCTTGGATTCTCAAAGCGACCTAATTGACCTTGGCACCCCAAAAAACCATGAAATCGACACCCATGACGTATTTTGTGAAAAATATTATGGCCGCCATCTTGCTTTTGAAAACGACTTACCACCCTCGGTAGATATGTGAACGCCATGTAAACCAAAAGTAAATAAAAAAATATTGGTACCCCTTACATAATATTTTTAAATTTGCCCAATGTCCTTTGAATAAAAAGTTCGCGCAAGTGTCTAGTCGCGGAAGTGTTTGGGCGCAAACGTCTGTCGCGGAACTGTCTGGCGCGCAAGTGTCCGTCGCGCAAAGGGCTTCGCGCAAGTGGTTTGGCGCGGAAACGTCTAGTCGCGCAAGTGTCCATTCGCGGAAATGTCTATGGGCGCAAACGTCCATTCGCGCATGTGTCCATTCGCCCAAATGGCCGCGCGCAAGTGTCTTTCGCGCAAATGTCTTTCGCGCATGTGTCCTGATACCCCTTTGACAACGTGCTCTGAGAATGCCCGCAGAGGTTTTTGCTCAAAAATATTAAAACAAAGACAAATACAACCAGTTTTTTACTTAACATTTCTGTAGTACCGAGTTATTCGGCTTATTTATAATCAAAAACAAATTTTCATTACCTAGAGGCTAGAATAATAATAACATTATTCAAAAATACTAACTGTTCCCTCTGGACCCAACATACAAATAAAACATGAAATGAAAACCTAATTTATAAAATTATTGGCACGAACATCGTGACACAGGAGATTTTATAAAATGAATTATTTTATCTAAACTGGTCAGTTTCAGGGATCCGTGCAATAAAATGAAAAAGAGAACTGCCTCTCGCTACAAGTGGCATTGTAGGATAATTATAATAGATTTTTACATTAATAATTGGTGGCTAGGAAATCATCAAAAGCTTCTCCCGCTCTTTTACTGACCCAGACTTTTACTGACTAAAACCTACCACATGTTCCTTCAGTTGCCCTTTATGTTCCGGGGCCACGGTAACTATTAGAACTATTGCGCAACCCCGGATTGTAATTTGTCATCTCGTATCGAACTCTATTTTACCATCTATTCTACTTCAACGCCACTTGTCTAGTCTGGTACTACTATACAAATGATACAGAACCATTTGTGTGTGATACCAACTCGCACCTGGCTGGATTTTTCTCCTGTGAGCGCAATAAAAATAAATTGAATTTATTTTACAAACGTGCAATAAAAAAAATTGGTTGCCTGTAAAGTCGGTATACGGGCGAAAGTTTTACGTGACAACGACTTTGAGTGGTAAAATAATTTTAATGTGAATATTCATTCGTATAGTAGGCTCGCTCTGTCTCTCTCGCTCTTAGGCGGGCTAACTGTGCTCGAGTGGAAGGGACGCGTGCCTTTCACTTTTTATGTCTGTCTCTCTCGCTCTTAGGCGGGCTAACCATGCCCGAGTGGAAGGGACGCGTGCCTCTCACTCGCTCTCATTGTGAGCGCATAACGTGAGCGGAGCGTAACGCAGTTTCTTGAAGTGTCACCCGGCAAACCAATTTATAAGACGTTGTCACGTCAAAATGAAACTGCGTATAATGAAATCATACAAAAGTAAAATATTGTTTAATTCTAGTTTGCCGAAAACTGGGCAACAATTAAATTAGTTTACTTTAGTTCGTAGGTCTATGAACCTATTACTTCTGAACTTTATACTTGGTGTATTTTTGGTCTTGCTCAACCCGCTAAAAGTTGTTTGTTTTCATGGGTAGAATCACCTCCTAGCGGATTTTAGATTTCAGAGTTGGTTCCATAATAAAAGTTTTATTATGGAACCAACTCTGAAATCGCGAAAAAATATCAGCTATTACTAAGAAAAATTCAATGCCCTCCCGACCATAATGTATGAAACAGGTGATATTTTTTTCGAGATTTCAAAGTAGGTTATTTATTTAATTTAGATGCTTATTTGAATTTTTGTAAATGTGAGTACGATGCAGTAAGATGCAGACTTCTTACGATAGTTTTCTACTGACACAAATAGACATGGCGGTTAGGAGCATTGGTGCCGATTCTCTTGTGCACAAACTAACGTAAATTTAAGTTTAGTGCACTCTCTCTTTCCGTTTAATTAAGAAAAGGACAGAAGATCCAATATTAGTTAGTCCTGTCAAATTTAGACACTCCATAGATAATTTAGACGCAATTTAAAAACATGGCGTCTAAATATACGTCAATTTTCATCAGGCGCTGTCTAATTTGACAGGATTAAACTAAAATGTATCTTCTGTCCTTTTCTTTATGAAATGGAAAGAGAAAGATGCACTTAACTTAAATTTACGTTAGTTTGTGCACAAGAGAATCGGCACCATTGTCCTACTAACCCGTCATGCTCGCTCAAAAAGTCTCGCTGATGGTGGCGAGTGCGTTGGATCATTCGGTTCCCTTCAAAATGGTTAGCTAAATAGTGCTGATGCCACGCGTCATGCTCGTGAACGGGCGCTGTCAGTTGAGATGGGTCATCTCTTAACTGCCATGACTTTTTACCTTTTATTTTAATTTTGTATTTGTTTATTATTTTTGTTACATACACATTGTTTTCACATGTAGAAGCAACAAAAAGAAAATGTAACCAAGATTTTGTAAAACATGATATTTTTAAAAAGAGTGTCCGTGGAGTTTCTTGCCTGTTCTTCTCCATAGAGATCTACGTTTTGGAACAGGCAATTAGCGTCACTTTTCTTTTCTGACTAACCGACCGACTCTTTGACAATTCATAAGTACCTGTAAATGGTCTAAGTGAAACAAATGCTTTGAATTTTGAATTTTTATAGTCTACTTACAGAAATACCTCTTATACTACGGCCATATTTTCTAAAAGTTATAATACTATTTTGAATAGAATCTCATTGAATATTTGTTTTATTAACAAGGGTTGCTGGCCTTATTTTGTTGAAAAAATATAATCGCCATTTGTGTTTATTTTTTTATATATTTTCCTCTACAAATAATGGCCGTCACCTGTTTTTTTTTTTTTTTGATATGACGGCCAGTTTAGAACGTAATTTTGAAGATGTGAAAACTCTTTCGTGAGTTTTATTAAATCGATAAAATCTATCCTATTAATATCATAAATGTCAAAGTTTGACAGAATAGAACAAAGGATGTTTTTTCTCTTTCACCCAAAAAATATCTATAACTAATTAATCATGCTATGAACCACGGGGGTGGAGCAGTAACTGAATATCTGATATATCACGGATTATAAATTGCTATTCGGACGGGCCGGTTGGTCTGGTGGTTAGTGACCCTGACTGCTAAGCCGGAGGTCGTGGGTTCGATTCCCACTCAGGACAAATTTTGTGTGATGAGCATGATGGTTTGTTCTGTGTCTGGGTGTAATTTATCTATAATATGTATGTATTTATAAAGTATATAAGTATGTATATCAGTTGTCTGGTTACCATAACACAAGCTCTGCTTAGCTTAGGATCAGATGACCGTGTGTGAATTGTCCGAAGATATTTATTATTTTTATTATTTTATTACTATTTTAGGACAACCCACACATGAGCATCTGATCCTAAACTAAGCAGAGCTTGTACTACGGTAACCAGACAACCAATAAACATAATTATACAATTTATAAATACATAAATACAAATAATAGATCAATTACAGCCAGATACAGAAAACCGAATCATGCTCATCACACAAAGTTTGTCACGGTTGAGCCGAACCCGAATGACCGCCAACTTAGCAGTCAGGGTCACTACCCACTAGACCAACAGGCCCGTCATTTTAACACATTATACTTAGACGAATCTTCCTTCACTTCAGGGATGATGAAACACTGATGAGACCTGAGGTTATAAACTCAAAAATCCCCAGCTCCCTGTAGTAATTCCTACTACAGCCTTAATTAGGTCCATTAGTCCTCCGTCTAAACCCTTAAAAGTAACGACTCAATCTTTTCACCATATTGTGACCTAAGTTAAAAGCTGGAAATTGCAAACTGTAAGGACACATTAACTGGACGCCGGACAAGACAAATGCATTAACTGTGTACGAACAATACTTGTACACACACATACACATAACACACGTAAGTATAATGAGAATAGATACACAAATGGAGCAGTGTTATTCTGTACTATTTGAAAAATAAAATACAATAGGAATGACGATAACATTAAAGAAATGGCATTCTGATTAGTTCGTCTGTTAGACTGTCCAAAAATATTGGACACGTAATTTTTTCTTCAAAATACAAAGATAAAGAACATCAAAGTTCGAGTGGGGATTTATGTGTATATATATGTGTGCCAAATGGAATATTTTTCTTTCTTTATTTCTAAATTATTGAGGTGTCGTGATTACGGCTAATTTGCCTTTTTCAATTCACATATTATTTACTCACTAAGGTTATTTGTCCTATTGTTGTTCCCGATTGTTATTTGTAGATAATTGCCCTTACTAATAATCACAGTGTAAAGTTATGCAATAAAAAAAGCCTGTGTAACCATACATTTTTTGACGTATAAACCTCACAACTTTATGCAGCGTTTATTAGTAAGGCGCTATATCTTTGTCAGACGCCGCAGGAATTCAGAAACCAAAAACCATCAATAAGTAATCAAACTCAGTCAGAACTCCCAATTACCTTTTCCCTATTCATGTATGAATTAACAATTTTTACAGGCTTTAAAACAGACAACTGACCCATTTGATACCACAGAATACATTTCCCTGTTTCATACAACTTTTATACCCCACTCAAAGGCAAATACGCACAAAAATATACAACGATTCCCTTTACAATAATTTGAGCGTAATCCTAAAAGTTTGCAAGGTCACACCCGGGACTCCACAGCTGTTTATGAGCAAATGATCATATTGTGACCTACATAGAGTCATGTCTGCCCCAGTTGTGGCACTTAACGATGCCTCTAATATGGGCTGTCGGTTTTATAGGTGGTTTAGAGAGCTTTTCCTTAGAGACTCTTAGTTATGGTACATGTTTTAAGAGTTGAGACTATTAGTTTGTTAACAAACTACTTACTACGCATCCTGAAACGTAGGGTATGTAATACTATCGTACTTATTTTTTCCTAACGGCAGCGTAGCTGTGTCCCGCTCTGAAAGGTATTCCAGTGCATGCCAGACGCATGAGACATAATTATCATATTTGTCTATGGAAAATGGTGTCACATTATCACAAATGTGAGGTCTCTTGTATTGCAAATGTCTATATGCAGCGGTGAAAACATGATAAAAAAAATACAAAACTTGAAAACCTAAAATCAATGCCGTCAGCTTGTTTGTCATTTTGACTTATGTAATTTCAGTTGTGCCTTGGTTACCACCCAAAAACCTGTTTCACAGACATATACGAGTATGGATAACAAATTAATAGGCATGTATATTCCCAATGTAACTTATTTTATATTAGACTAGCGGTCCCCTGTGGTTTCACCCCCGTTATGTTAGGTTTTTGGTTACTGCTCTGCTCCCGTGGGTCTATATAAAAATATAGGGACAGAAATATATATTTCTGTAAAGTTTCATCAAAATCCGTTCAGTAGTTTTTGCGTGAAAGAGTAACGAACATAAACACATACATCCAAATCTTTCCTCTTTTAAAATATTAGAATAGATATAGATTTATGGGGAGTATAAAGTAGGGCATAGACTACCTTAGCTTTAACCTACGGATAAGGTATTAAATCATTCCATTAGAGGGACGGCACTAAATTCTATTTTCGACACATGTTATATTTTATCTTGTCCCGAGGGCGAAGGACGGTTTTTGGGCACTTAGGCTGAATGAAAACCTATTAGGTATCTAGGTAGTACTATCGAATGTCTTATTGGAGGTTGTAAGTATACGTTGGTTTTGACTTTTATGTAATGTAAATTTTTCAAGTTTATCTTGGACATTAGAGACATCGGTGAAGGAAAATCTTATGGGGAAAACCGGACTTATTTTCATTTTATTTTAAAGTTGAAGAGTGTGTTAGTTTTTTGAAAATAGTAGCAATGTATACAGGTCAGAAATCCGTGCGAAGAATACCAGGTTTTGAACGATGTTTTCCTTCACACTAGTGATGAAGAACATCAACAGGAAAGCGTATTTAAATTCCACCAATAAAACTCCATAAAATCCCCGCTCGCGAGATTCTATTGGATAATCTTTGACTCGCTCACTGACCAACTGCCTTACTCCGCTCCTGTAGATACTCACACTAACAAAAATATTTTTAATATTATAAACTAAAAAAAGTAACGGCACCACACGTATTTTAAGAAAGAATAACTTGAAACTTGCCTTGTTATCCACCAAAGAAGAAATAATTTCCTACAAAATTCCATTCATTAAAATTTGTTGTATTGACTGATTAATTTGAAAAAACTTCGACTGTTGTACTAAGTTGTAACAATATCTCGCCAAATATAAACTTTGGAAGCAAGGCCACGGCGAGACCATTCCTCAAGTCCTAAAACTGTGGCCATTAGAAATTCTTCTCTTGTTACGAATTTATGGCCTTAATACTAAAATGGACCCGAAATTCTCAAACATTCCCGGAATTGAGCATAATATCAATTATTTTTGAACTTTGTGATTGCAGTTTTAATTACAAACAGTAATCAAGGCTTTTGTGTTTGGGCTTTCAATTTATTTTATAAATAAAAAGCTTTTTATGAAGCCCCGAGGTAAACAGTGGGGTGTTATAAAAATACCGTTACGTGTGTGTATCTGTCAGTCTGTCTATCTGCTTGTGGCTCCTCTTAAGGTCATAGCTCATTACAGCCACCCGGCAGCCACTTCGCACCGACTCGCCTCCTGCGGCTAGTATTCTTTATATGGATTTGTATGGGCATGCGCTCACTATATCAACTCCATAGCGTCACCGGATCGCCTCGGTTATAAGGCGAGTCGGTGCGGAGTGGCTGCCGGGTGGCTGTAATGAGCTATGTATGACCTTTAAACGAGTAAACCAACTTGGACGCGGTTTTTTTAATTTAAAAGTAGGTTATCTAGCGATGGTTCTTAGACAAGTGTCATCAAAATCGGTCCGGCCGTTTCGGAGATATCAGCTCTTTTGTTGACTGCATTTGCAACCTTAATAACTTCGGTGGCAGAGGTTTTTTACATTTTTAATTCAATCTTGTTTATTTATAAACCTCCTGTTGTAAGAAAATCATCAGATTACGAGAAGAGATAACAGTATCAGGACAACAGAGGTTTTCTTTTAAAAATATTTATTTCAGTAGTAGTAGAAGCTTTTGTGAAGAAACTCCGAGGAAGTACTTACGGACATATTATTTTCTGACGCAATGCTGCTGTTTTCCTGGTTAAAGGATATGGATGCGAACTGGGACACCATATCTGCGAGACCTATGGAATTTTAGAAGTTTATAGGCGGCGGTGTTCTTTGTGAGTTTAATATCAGATTGGCCATCCGCTTGTTTTAATGTAACTAATAATTATATATTTTTATAGAAACACGAAAAAAAAAGAAATCAAAGACCTTATCACATTTCTTGGTAACTCGTTGTAACAGTTAAGTTCTGCCGTAACGAAAATTCAATACTAAAATGGAATAATTAAAATACTACTTATGTAGCAGTAATAATAATGTAGGTACGTTGATTGCTAGTTTTATTATTTAAAGCTTTATTCAATAACCTTTACAATGTTTTTTTTTTTCATTTTTATTACATGCAGAACAAAATTTCTCGCCCTCCCCTACACCCCCCTTGCTGTGAGCCCATCATGATCCCTATAATAAAACGCCTCTAATCTATCCCTCTTTAATAAAAGCAAACGTAAAGTTACATAACAACACCAAAAACACTCATCCAAAGTTTAAATTATTCCAAAACTTAGAGAGAACTTATCGGATCCCGATTTTCAACTAAATTCACTCTGTATAACTAGGCGTTTAATTTTAATTAATTGGCAACACAAACTGAAACTACACAATACAAATAGGACGGTTGCTTCAAACGTAGTCATTTTAATTCGATCCCCTTCGCTTTTAGTACTGAAACGTTGCTGAAATTCAGTTATTGGTACCAGTACTAAGTCTTGACTATTTCTCGTTTAGATGTTCATTCAACTGTTAAGGGTAAATATATGAAATTATTGATGCTGATTTGTTGAAATTTCTGCTTTAATATTGTAAAAATTAAAAAAATGGCAAACTGACTGACTGACTGGATGATATCAACACACAGCGCAAACCGCTGGTCATAGAGCCACGAAACTTGGAGTGTGTTCTCTCAGAAAAGTAAGTATCCATTAAGAAAGGATTTTAGGAAATTTCTTAAACATAGGATGAAAGTATCTATGTACTATCGACAAAATTGAATCATGACCCATTTCGACGACAAATCGTTTGAAGCTGTCAAAGTAATAAGACTAGACGTGTGACATTTTTAATACATGCTTACGCGATTGTCGACCTTATTGTATTTGAATGTCTGTAGGAAAATAAGCTTAAGGTGGGTCATGATTCCATTTTGTCGATTGTACATTCACGCGAGCGAAAATCAGATTACGCACTGGCACACTTATGCAGATCTATTCACGTTTTTATGAACGGTTTTGGTCTCACTTACGCAGTTCTACTTCAATCAGCCGCGTTCCGGGTTGTAAGAATAAGAAAAGCCGTCAAATTTATTGAGCTCCGTTCAGCTTATGTCCATTTAAAACAGCGATTTTGTACGAAAGCTGAACAGGCACGGAAAGCTGGACGGAAGGGTACGCGTCTTTATATACAAAATTATTGTTTTCCTATGGATTTATGCTGAATACAGCTGAATGATGTCGTGATGGCCTAGTGGTTAAGGCGCCCGCCTCTCATGCAAGAGGTTGCGGGTTCGAATCCTGGCAAGTACCAATGTGACTTTTTCAATTCATATGTACTTTCTAAAGTTTATCTTAGACGTCACAGACATCGGTGAAGGAAAACATCGTGAGGAAACCTGGACTTGTAGTTAATATAAGTCCGAAATCGCCAACCCGCCTTGAGCAAGCGTGGTGATCATTGCTCGTGCCTTCTCTGTATGAGAAGAGGCCTTTGCCCAGCAGTGGGACAGTTATAGGCTGGTATTATTATATTTATACAGCTGAATAGTTTTTGTAGATTAAATAATCTACAAGTACGTAAGAGCCACCAGAAAACACCACGGCATGTCAGTGATGTAAAAATAAAATAAGTACACAAAGTTAAAAGTAGAAAGATACTTACGGTTCGATAAAAACTTATCAATTATTAATGATTTTTTCTATAAATAATATCGAATACATAAATCGATTAGGTTCTAAAATAACCTACAAAAAGAGTACTCGAACGAATAAAATGAAAGGAAAGCTATCAATTTCAGTTAGTATACCTACGATTAATGTCGTCGGCGGCCATTTAGGAAATGAGAATGTCAATTATTGATTACGTAAATGATTACTGCAATGAATATTTATTTGATGACGTAAGAACTATATTTGAACCAAAACTATTTTAGAATATTTGATAACAAACAACTGTCAAATCAGGCTATTGTGTGGAACAGTGGAAATAAAAAAATGGGTAAAATATTTTATTTTTTCTATGAAACGGTTTTATAAAAAAAACATAGAGACGATGTAGATTAATACACCAAAAGCTACAAATTAATTTGGTTTTGTGTTACCCAGGAACTAGATTGTAATAAAATAAAGGCTCTACGCCCAATGGTTTGGGCTGTGGTTTGACTGCAACTCCTAAGAGCCAGAATCAACAGTGGAGTCCGCCAGAAAAGCACCGAGCAATAAAGCTCGACGAGTCCCGGAGAAACGATTCTTGCTGTCTTGGATCCCGCAACGAAATTAATCAAAAAGAACAGCGGAGAAGTAAGAAAAAAATATTTTTTCCACTTCCAATCAGTTTGACATATTCTGTTTTACATAATAGCCAGTCGCTCTATGTAAAATATTGATTTTAGGTTATTCCGGAAGCCGACCCTAAAGACCCTACTATGGGACATAGAAAAAGAGAAGCTTCTATGGTAAATCCTACAACGGTTCTAATGAATCACTCTACATTTATATTTTTTTATCTTTTCAAAGTGACCTACGGACCAAATATTAGGTTGGTATAAAAAGTTTTAATTTATTTTACCAAAAACGTTTGAAGGTAGGGTAAATTACAGTAATAATTATATTTCGCCTCATTTGACTGTAACCCCATTTAATTTGGGTCAAACGAAGGTTTTATTATGAGAGCAATGTTTCGAAATAATCAGATTTGTGTGCTTGCTAGCATTTAATTTTTTAATGAGACCCAAGTGTCGGTAGATTTGAAGCCAGGGTCGCATCTGCCATTAATTAGTGTAAATTTTATTGTTTTATTGTGCTAATGAAAAATTTAAAGAAAAATATCATAAAATGGTTTATGAATTCGAACCAGAACAAAGAATACTGTACTTATCATCATCATTTTAATATGCACTTTCTAAAGTTTATCTTGAATATTACAAGACTATGCCGACAAGACTATGCCGACAGACTATGCTGACAGACTGAACGCCGACAAGTCTTTACTCCGACGGAACTTTACGCCGACACAACTCTTCGCCGACAGGGCTCATCAGCGACACAACTTTATAGTACTATATCTTTATTTTTTATAAAAGTTCCTTCATAAAAGCTTAAGCATAATTAATCTTAATAAAAAACACAACGTCCCGGAAAAAATACTTTTCCTAATAAAAACTTTCAATTCCTTTCTGTTGTCAATAGTAATAACATACAATGTAGGTACAGTTAACAAAATACATTAGTAGCCAGGGCCGGCAGATTTTAGGTTTACTTAAAATTAAAGAGCACAGACTTGAGTGATCAGTTTTTTTTTTAAGTTTACCTCTTAAATTTCAAACGTCGTAGTTTAATATTCTATATAAGTTATTCGATTTATAAAGTTTTTATTGTCTAATTGTAAATAGCTGACCTGCTTATTCGACTACCGATCAAATTTAAAGCCTGTGTGAGTGATAAAAAATAAAGGTCCTTTTAGATCCCACTTCTCACGTCCGACTATTTGAAGAGTTCCATACTTTTACCATTAAGACGTTCTATTTTTCTGCTACAAAACATCAGTCACCAAGTTATCGGTGGTCAGCGGGCAGCCTAAGTCTGTCTTTGGCTGGATACTTGTTCGTTTTGTTTCCTGTACTTGTATAACCAAAACATTCCGCTAAGTAAATGAAAGGCTGTTGTTCCGCTGGGACAATGGAATTACACTAAATTCTTTCTCGTCCTTCGACCCAAGGTCAAGGTTAGCGCTGTGTAAGGTGACATATTCAGTTTTACACTTTTTTGCCTTCTGTGGTCTTTTTCAGGGTTTTTGTGACGTTTCTTTGTGGTCGATGTTTAAAGTAATGCCCTTACTAATAATCACTGTGTAAAGTTATGCAATGAATAAAGCCTGTGTAACCATACATTTTTTGACGTATAAACCTGTCATAACTTTATGCAGCGATTATTAGTAAGGCGCTAAAAGTATAACAAGCGCCCCACGAGTGACTTATCAGTTTACCTCGTTTATAAGATTACTGTAGATTTAAGCTATTTTATAATACAAACGGAAACTGTTTGTATGGCATGTTTCAAACAGAAGGGATTTTTCATTTCTTAATTTTTAGGTGTTTTTTATTGAAACGCTAAGAAACGCTGAAACTACCAGTCAGATTGAAAAAAAATCGTATTCTATAAACAATAACCAGATGAGAAATAATATAAGTTGTGTTGATGAGAAATAATATAAGTTGTATAACATATAACATCAGGCTACGAGCCACGGGAGTGGAGCAGTAACTAAACAAGCAATGATAAATTGTATAGTTTGGGTTAAGCTAACTTTGGTTATGGCATTATGCTGAAAGGGTTACGCTTCATTTCTTACTTATTTATATATATTTTAAGTTACAAGAAAATATTAGTAAGTTTGTTAAATATATTAATGAATACATATAAACGAGACATATTTTTCTAACATAAAAATAAAAACGCGAAATCTCATAGCCGGAAACAGCGCATGCGACGACACGTCGTAGACGATTACTTCCGGCGAAACGCCCGCCAATTAGGTCTCCCTCAGGCTTCGTAAATAAAAGAAATGAACAAAATTATATGTTTATACTTATATTTATTTATTTATATAACAGTTTTTTTATCTTCGTCCGTAATTTGTACGCTTGTCCTCTATGCGTAGCTAACCCATTGATCTGGTTTAGATGACTATATATATAGCTTTGATCTCAGTAGAGCTTATACTATAAATCTTTTTTTATGTTTTATTATTAAGTCCGAAATCGCCAATCCGCCTTGAGCAAGCGTGGTAATCAATGCTCGTGGCTTCTCTGTATGGAAAGAGGCCTTTGTGCTACAGTGGGATAGTAATGTACAGACTCAGTATCACATGCGTGGAATAAGCGTATTACTGTACAAGTTTAATAAATAGTCATTTCTCTAATTAAAACTCCATAATGAAAAACAAATGCATGAACTAAAATATTTCTGCCTCAACTTTACGTAAAAATCAAAATTACTTAGTCGATATTTGTGTTCTGACAATGAAGCAATTGTCACATTAATTTTATGTTCTAAAACGCAGAAGCCATCATGATACCTATTTAGCACTCCTTTTTTGGCAACTGCAAGTACAGCATGTGATAAAGATTTGATAATGAGAACACAATTTTCTTCAATGTCTTTCCTTCTGTTACCACAAAGCGATGTGCAGTGTAGTTGCGTGCGTGTGAGTCGAAATGATCTTTATGATATTGTTCAAGTAGTGATGTAAATAAACCAGCAGATAATAATGTGTCCCACGCTAGTCCGTAGTTTTCTACAGGACTGTGAGTTTCATAATCATCGTATTCTTCTTCATCATATACTTCACGTAAGTGCTGTTCGCGGGCTGATTTTATTAGCCTTAGCACCTGGAAATTGAAAATGGTTTTAATATTTTTTTTGCTTTTTGTAATTATATCTAGTGTTTTGTTATTCTGGGTACGTCCTCTCATACTTTTAATTGTTTAATTAGTGACATAATTATATATTATAATGATCAGATTTAAAATTTGATAATTTCATTTCTGTCTCATGAAATGTTCTAACCTAACCACTTCATATAATTAACACAACTATTTCATCTTATGGTCAAGCATTAGTTTAACGTTCGAAAAAATAAAAATCTAACCTATTTTTGACAGTTTTTTCCAATAGCCTTCCCAATGAAACTAATTGAAAACGGTGGATTTTCGTTTCGTAACGTGCCATCAGTATGCACAGCAGCAAATGGCTATGCCACTGCATCAATAGGGATGTTGACTACATCAAAAAAATGACATTCTGTTTAATCCGTCTGTTAGACAGTCCAAAAATACTGGACACATATTTTTTGCTTGATCAAATTAATAACAAAATACTTAGATAAAGAGCATCAAAGTTCCGGAGAGGGGGCTTGTGACGTCACTTCTCAGTAAAAATTATACTAAGGCGTGACGTTTCACGAAACTTGAACGTCTTCTTGAACTTGTCGTCATTTTTTGTTTACGAAAAAAAAAGAAAAAATACGTGTCCCAAATTTTTTGATTATCTAACTGACGGACTAATTACTTTTTTTTGAAGTGAAAACTTCTTTAGCGGCGTTGAGCACTTTTTCTGTAATGGGTATAAAATCTTAAACTCGCGTCAGGACACGTGACCTGATCGAAAAAGCGTAGGACGGATGGATAGTTGAAATTATGGATGAAAGTTGATTTTTCGGAGAGATAAACTTTTTAATGTAAAATAATTGTAATAGTTTTAAAGTGTTAAATATTTAATGTAATATAAATTGTCATGTTTGTGTACGATAGCGCAATAAATGAATATTGTATTCTACCACATAAATGATAGTACTTTTATACTGATAAAGCAATTGGTGCAAAATTATTCCCTAACCATTCCAAAATATCAAACATGCTCAACGTTAATAATCAAGTTTTCACTTCTGCCGGCACTCCCGGAGTGCAACCCGTCTTTTTTGTCATCTTGCCTATTGGAAATATGCCCAAGAGACTGGTGGCATTGCCACTTTTTTACAAGCTAACCCTAAAGATTCTTTCTATTATTCTAGGGTTATTGTTGTTGTCATCAAAGAGAGAGCAAACGCTTTTTACTTAAGTATAAATATTTAAAGTACCTTTTCGATGCGTTCCTGGACATCTGCAATCGTCTTTTTAAATGTATTTATTGCGCCTTGAGGATTAAGAAGGGCATAACTAACTGAGGTGTTCAAGTTTTTTTGGTAATCCTCCTCATAATTGTATCCCCTGAAACAGAAGATTATGAGTTAACAAAATTACATTTTCACAAGTATCAAGATGGGGTTAGTTTGGCCAAAATGACCTTCACAAAAATTTCTACCTATTTTAAGGTTTCCTACATGAAGACAAACGATGGTGGATTCGGTTTTCAGAAAGCGACCTAGACCCTAACCAAGGGAAGTCACGACTCAATGACCCTGTTTGTACACTTAGATCTCTTGAACTGTGAAACGGATTTTGATGTGGTTTTTATCAATAGATAGATAGAGATACCTCCTTTAAGTGTAAAGCCAAAATTTTCAAAGAATACGGAGCTGGAGTAGGTCTCTAATCCTGTTTTAAAAGTATAGACATATATATATATATTCTTTTATATTATAAAAAAAATAAAACAATACTTACAAGCATACTCTCGACTGCATTGCCTCATGGTGAATGACGTATAGAATCTCAACGTAGTGTCGCCTAGGGTCGTTCAATAATGGTATGTTGCCATCCATGGATCTATGGAATCATGCAGGTTCACTTTAAATCTGGATAAGTTTCTGGGACTAAAAGTTACTCAAGAAGACAAGGAGACGCAAAGAGGCTTTAAAACTAAGAAACTTTGTGTCAAACTTAAAAAGTTACGAGGCAAGTATCAGAGTTCTAATTCACCTGGCATCTCAGCTACGACATCACAGTCACGAAGTAACTTTAAAATAATCAATGATTACAGTACGCTCGACCTGTATCGTGCCCGAGCGTCTACAGCGGCGGCTGCGGCGAAAACAAATGTATGAAGCTATTCAAAACGTGCCATGAATCAGCGCGGTGCGACTGGCGGATTTATTATATTCAAAATAAGACGAATATGGTAATTTAGGTTCGTAAAATAAAATAATCGTTGTAAATATTTTAAGTTTCGCTTTAGGAAGGGTTTAAACTTCTATGGTCTTTAAGTGAGCCTCATTAAAAGATCGGCATCGGCGGAAGACACACGGCTATCTACAACAACAACAACTCTTAATGAATGGCCTCTGTGGAAAAGACTCCACAATTCTGCCAATCCACCATTAATAAAATACCCAGAACCACCTACTATAGGTAGTAGGTGGTTCTGGGTATTTTCTGGGCTCATCTACTAGACCAATAGGCTACCTAGTCAATTCACAGATAATAAATCTTTGACTTAAATATCTTTCACCGAAGACAATAATGAGTCTGTTGCTGATTTGCAGACTGTATGTCTGAACAATAGCTTAACTAATTTTACTAAAGTAATTATTATAAATACTTACAGTACACTGTCATCCAGTAATTCTTTAGCTCTTGCTATACTTTGTAGAGTATCCTGGAAGGGCATCTGTTCATGAACCATGCCCATTGCGCATGCGCAGGACAAAACCAGAATTAGAGTTCTCATGGTCATCTGAAACTTAAATTTTAAGTTTATTAAACTTGTGAATATTTAAACTTTCAGAATAATTATCGAATTTCAACACTAGTTAATAAATAAATAGGATTATAAGTAACTATTTACGACATACAAAAATTATGTTCAACAACAACATTATGTTTCATACTTATGTACACTCAGCAAAGTGGATAGGTATACAGGACCGTCATCTACAATTCAGGTTTAGTAAACGACCGTAACTTCTTGCTTTCTGAACTTAGAAGTTTGAGTTTTTTTACACCTTGAAAAGATCACAGCACAGTCTTGAGCTACGGAACTCTAAGGTTGGCTATTTGTATTTGTAGGTGTTTCCCTATTTTGATTTGCAAGTGTGACATTTGTATGCTCAAAGGAGTGTCATGCTCTTTCAAATGCACAGTACAGGAGTGAACGAAAAGACATGACATTTCACGGATATATGACCCATGGTGAACCACGGACCGCTATTCGCCAATCATACTCCACTCTCGTTGATATAAACCACAAAATAAATCAGTTAAGAACTCACCAAAGTCAGAATATACGAAAACTGATATTAGAAAAATTTTGCTTCAGTTTATAATATTCATAATTCGTTACGTATCATGAAGCAATTAATTATTGTGATTTTGCGTGCTTATTTTACGCATTTTTAGTTACGTAATTTTACAATAAAAACGTATGAATCATAATTATGGTCCTACAATATTATTTACGTCAAACATGACACTCACACAAATACACAAGGTCCTACAATTCGCCGCGAATGATTGATTACACGTCATATATTTTATTTATCAGCCTGGATTGGGCAATACCTAAGGGCTCCCACACATAAACACGATACGACGTCGCGTCGTGTCGTCACACGACGCGACGTCGTATCGTCGTATAGATGTTACACGGTAATTATAAAATATAATACCAGCCTATAACTGTCCCACTGCAGGGCAAAGGCCTCTTCTCATACAGAGAAGGCACGAGCATTGATCATCATTGACCATTGATGGCCTAGTGGTTAAGGCACCCGCCTCTCATGCAAATTATAAAATAAATAAATAAATATCCTTTGACAACTCACACACGGTCATCTGATCCCAAACTAAGCAGACCTTGTGCTATGGTAACCAGACAACTGATAAACATATTCATATAATTTATAAATATACAGTCACCGGAAAATAACAAGATCCGTAAGTTTATCAATCTACTAGGAAGTTTATAAACTTCCGTAGGATTCTAAACGGGTGTCCCACGGCTATGCCACATGGAAGGAAAGTACCTTAAATCTTGTAGATAGAACATTTTACTGAAAGAAGACATTATTTGAATTTTAAAAACAATTTACATTGCATTCATAGATTTTTAAATAATTAAATGGTTGGGCCGGGAATCGAACTTGTTCCTCGAGAAAAAATAATCACCCTGTAGTTTTATCATACCGATCGAAAGGTTCCATCATAAGGATTATTTTTTGCTAAATAACATAGTGTCACAAATAAAAGGAAGACCGTGAATTTTAACATTATGTAAAATTTTGTTCTGAAAAGTTAAAAGCTTACATTGCCGTAAGGACATACAATTGACAATCATAACTACTTATTACTAATTAATCTACCCACTTGAGTAGTACGCATCATTTAAATAAATAAATATCCACCACAACAAGACCAAAAAGTTGTCAGGGAACAAAATAATCAAAAGTTATCACTTTGTATTCAAGAAGAAGAGACTAGTTTTGAGCATTTGGAAAATTGACTAATTTTGTATTAAAATGTTAAAATTCGTGGTCTTTCTTTTATTTTTTACACTATGTTATTTATCACGTGTCGTGATGGCTCAGTGGATAAGGCGCCCGCCTCTCGTGTAAGAGGTTGTGGGTTCGAATCCGGGCAAGTACCAATGTGACTTTTTCAATTCATATGTACTTTCTAAAAGTTTATCTTAGACATCACTGACATCCCGTGCCTCGGAAAGCACGTAAAGCCGTTGGTCCCGGTTGTCATTCGTAGAACTTTGACAGTCGTTACTGGTTAGCCAGAAACTATGACCAGTCTAACCAAGAGGTATCGTGTCGCCCAGTTACTGGGTTGTGGAGGTCAGATAGGCAGTCGCTCCACGTAAAACACCGGTATCCAGCTGAATCCGGTTAGGCTGGCAGCCGACCCCAACACGATTGGGAAAAGGCTAGGGAGATGATGATGTTATTTAGCAAAAAATAATCCTTGTGATGTAGCCTTTCGATCTGTAGGATAAAACTACGGGCTGATTAATTTTCTCTAGTAACAGGTTCGATTCCCGGTTCAACTATGTAATTATTTAAATATCTATGAATGCAGTTTAAAATGTTTTTAAAATTCATATAGTGTCTTCTTTCAGTAAAATGCTCTATCTACAATATTTCCCTCCATGTGGCATTGCCGTGGGACACCCTGTATACATATTATAGATAAATTATTACACCCAGACACAGAACAAACATTCGTGCCCATCACACAAAGTTTGTCCTGGGTGGGAATCGAGCCCACGACCTCCGGCCTGGCAGTCAGGGTCACTAACCACTAGACCAACAGGCTCGTCTATGCAATTACTCGTAAAACGCTGCCGCTCCGTAGACACAGTTTGCAGGCGTAGACCAAGCGTATAATGACAAATACGCGTCTTTGCAGCTACGCCTCTGTAGGCCTTAGTACTCTCAGACCAAACAGACCACAACTTTATCCAGCCTTAACCAACTTTTACTCCATTTTATAAAAATCCGGTTGATTGAACTATAAAATCCGAGTTAAAAGAATCATAATAATAGCAAATTGCGATCCCTATCCAATTACTTATCTTTCTTGTGCACTGCGATTAAACCCCTAGAGGGAATCGCTAATATACTGGCGCTGAAATTGAATTTCTGCTAGTTCATAAAAAAATATAATATGCTCTATGAACGTGGGATTTATTAAGACGCTACAGTGTATGCTCACATATTATAAGTAATGAAAATGTAGATAATAATAAGACACGTGAAAATCGTAAAGAAAATTCGTGGCGAGGCGACGTGCTGGCGGTAAGTAAAGTAAAAGTAAAGACGGTAATGGCTTCGATGTCGGCAAGTTAAGGACGACCGAACGAGTTCTTTTCTCGTGTCTTTCTCGTTCCTTCCTCGTGTCTTTCTCGTTTCTTACTCGTTCCTTTCTTGTTCCTTTCTCGTTCCTTTCTTGTTCGTTCTCTTTCGTTATCGTTCGTTCTCCACGTCGATAGGTGACTATCCAGCGCCTGTCAACTATTAATTAGTTTAAAATTTGTCAAATCGTCGTTTTCTATAGGCATAACCTTTGACATAACCTATAGAAAACAACTGAACAAAAATGAACGTAGTCCCATAAGCTTGACGGATTTTCCCATTCTTACGACGCTGAACGCGGCTGATAGAAGCAGAACTGTCTAAGTTTCACCAAAATCGTTTTGCGAAACGCGAATGGAGCTAAAAGAGTGTGCGTAAGCCCTTAGTCTTCGGAAAACAAAAAAAAACCGTTTACAAACTATAAATAAAAAAAAACATCGTTTTCATTTGCTTAGTTTTTTGTCGTGTTGGTAATCAGATAACAAAAGCTACACAATAAAGCTTTGAATATAATAATTATCCTAATTATGTATTTTATTATTATAAATCCTCGACAACAACAAAGGAACAATTACTCCAGTCGTCCAATAGCCCTACTCAATAATTAAGTCTAGTGCTAGGCGAGAACGCTTGAACCTAACATTGCGTGACCAATTTATTCATGAAATAAATTCAAAAAAATTGATGCTAAGTATACCTGTGACTGTACTAGTAAATAACCTACGTCATTGGTTAGTTCGGTGGGGTACATATCAAGCTATACTTAACCAGTATACGCTGACTTCTGAATGAACGAAAAACATACACAATGCGAGATCAGCTAAAACTGGTTTTGTATAGCTTGATGTGTAGCCGTGTGTACTGTGTTGGTGAAAGTGGTGGGGGTTTAGTTGTTAAGGCACCCGCCTCTCATGTCATAGGTTGTGGGTTCGAATTCGGGCAAATACCAATGTGACTTTTGAATTCATTACTTTCTCAAGTTGATTTTGGACATCCCAGACATCGGTGAAGGAAAACATCGTGAAGAAACCTAGACTTGCAGTGAATATAAGTCCCAAAATAGCCAATCCGCATTGAGCAAGCGTGGTGATTAATGCTCATGCCTTCTCTAAATGAGATGAAGCCTTTGCCCTGCTGTGGGACAGGTTTAGGCTGATATGTGGTTCCTGATCCTTTTCCGAATCGACTCACAGTTCAGATCAGCGTATTAAAACAAAAATAAAACTCTTCAGGTTTAGGGGGCATATATTTTAAGTTTCGATCTACGTTTAGACAAGCGCAGTATGGCCCTTCTATTAGATGGAGCGATGATATACGAAAGGGAGCTGGCAGCAATTGAAGGAGTATGTCCATCTGTGGGTTATCCAGGAAGATAATTGGGGTTACTCATTGTTATTTTCTAAAATTTAACGCTGTTGACGCTTCTGTGTGGCGAAGTCTTCAAAATTCTTTAAGTTTAGTCCCAGTTCACCGGTCCTAAACATGTACGTATTTCTTTCATTTCTTAAATATCTGTTGCTCTACTTACATAATACTAAAGATATTATTATTATAATTACGTAGTTATTCACGGAAACAATACTATCATAGTTAATTAGATTTATAAAACTAAATCAACTTTACTCATGGAATTATCCGTGACTTGAGACCAATCACGGCTTATTACCTAAATAATAGTTTAAATCTCATTATAATTTCTAATGTAACAATACTAACATTAAGGTAAGTACTAAAAACTAAGTGCTTGTGGAGTCACATTATTAGAGACAATGAACTTGTACTATTCTTATTACAAAGACCGCAGGGGTAAGAAAACTCTGCAAGTGTGAGAGCTGTATTTCATCCAGAGCTACCAAGCAAGAAACTCCAAAACAAAGACTAAGGGCGCTTTCAATTTAGACTGCTGGTACCGGATTGCTGACCACACGGTTTTACAACGAGTCTTTTGGTATGAAAATTCGTAACCGCCAACTACAGCCAGACTAGCCGTCTAAATTAAAAGCGCCCTATAAGGTTGTCAGTTTCAAAATGGACGTCAAAGATTTGAAAGTTCTTTTGCTATTCGTCGTAAAAGAAAGGGAGGGGCGTCCCTAGTAGCACAATTTCTGGTGTCCTGGTGAAATATGGCCTATAGAGTTTGATCCATTTTTGAGGGCCAGCAGCGGGTGATTCGGTCGCCGGCAACAACTCAGTGGCCTGAAACTGGTGTCCCAATGATATATGGCCCTTATATTGTACGTGCACACACGTACCCTTGCCCACGTGCTCTTATATGGTAAGTACGTGAACTGTTACTTTTTTTTGAGATTGGAAATCATCAAAATGTCTTCTCCCGCTCTGGGCGGAGCGGAAGGGTGTGTCAGACTTCTACTGACTAAAACCCACCCATATTCCTTCTTAGCCCTTTGTGTCCGGAGGCCAGGTATCTCTTTCGAATAACTCGCAGCCCAAGATAAGGATGACGGCTACTTAAAAAATGTCATTCTGTTTACTCCGTCCGCTAGACCGTCCAAAAATACTGGACACTTCTTTTGGCTTGATCAAATTAATAAAAAAATACAAAGATAAAGAGCATCAAAGCTCCGGAGTGGGGGCTTGAAACTGTTCAGTAAAAATTGTAACCTGGGCGTGACGTTAGGAGAAACTTCAATGACGAAGAAGAATACTTCTTCGTCATTGTCGACAAAAAATATGTGTCCAATTGTTTTTTTGACAATCTGACTGAATGTTTTTTTTGTCGTCTAGCCTATTTATACTTTTTCTCATCCTCCATATCTTGTCAACTTGTCCAATATGATAAAAGGTGTTTTGTTTTCAGATGACAAAGATTATCCAGCTTCTAGTGGCTGCTATGGCTGTGCAACTAAGCATGGCCGTGATGGTGGCACCGCGATACAAGGAAAGTGTATACGAACTTGGAAAGGCTACCAAACATATTATGGAAAATTTATTGTGCGTACTTATATAATATATTTTTTTTTTATTTTGAATTTACGGTTATCTTGTTCAGCCCAGTAAGTGCTTAGATGGCCACGTTTTAGGTAGTGCTAATGTTGGCGTTGTCTTCTTTTACTTTTTATGCGCAACCTTGAAACTTTTTCCAAATGTTAAATACCCTTAGTTCCTTTTTATCTTTTGCTATCTGCCTACAAAAGTCGACTCAAAGTCCAGCCATTTCGAAAATTTTGTTAAAGTTTCGCCTTCTTCTTTTTCCTGCCCTTATTCCATTTTACTTGGAATCGTCGGCATACCATGAGTTATATGATCAATAAAAAAATGCTATTTTGATATTAACTATACAGGGTGTCCCACGGCAATGCCACATGGAGGGAAAGTATCTTAAATATTGTAGATAGAACATTTTACTGAAAGAAGACATTATTTGGATTTTGAAAACATTTTAAACTGCAGTCATAGATATTTAAATAATTTCATATTTGAACCGGGAATCGAACCCGTTACTCGAGAAAATTAATCAGCCTGTAGTTTTATCCTACCGATCGAAAGGCTATATCACAAGGATTATTTTTTGCTGAATAACATAGTATCAAAAATAAAAGAAAGACCATAAATTTTAACATTTTTAATACAAAATTAGTCAATTTTTCAAATGCTCAAAACCAGCCCCTTCTTCTTGAATACAAAGTGATAACTTTTGATTATTTCGTTCCCTGACGATTTTTTGGTCTTGTTGTGGTGGATATTTATTTATTTAAATGATGCGTATTACTCAAGTGGGTAGATTTATTAGTAATAAGTAGTTATGATTGCCAATTGTATGTCCTTATGGCAATGTAAGCTTTTAACTTTTCAGAACAAAATTTTACATCAAATGTTAAAATTCACGGTCTTCCTTTTATTTGTGACACTAAGTTATTTACCAAAAAATAATCCTTATGATGAAACCTTTCGATCGGTATGATAAAACTACAGGCTGTTCATTTTTAGGGTTCCGTACCTCAAAAGGTAAAAACGGAACCCTTATAGGATCACTTTGTTGTCCGTCTGTCCGTCCGTCCGTCCGTCTGTCAAGACCCTTTTTCTCAGAAACGCGTTGAGATATCAAGCTGAAATTTATATCACATACTCAGGTCTGCTATCTCTCAAATCATTGAGAAAATCAAGTTTCCAAATCAACGCAATAAAAAGATACGGCTGTTTATATTGCATATTTAGACATTTGCATGGAAATCAAAACCTACAGGGTACTTCCCATTGACCAAGAATCATGAAATTTGGCAAGAAGCAAGGTCATGTAGCACAAGTAAAGGAAAAACTTCGAAAACCGTAAATTTGTAGTTAGTTCACATCCGTCCGTCCGTCCGTTCGTCTGTCTGTCAAGACCCTTTTTCTCGGAAACGCGTCGAGATATCAAGCTGAAATTAATATCACACACTCAGGTCTGCTATTTCTCAAAGCAGTGAAAAAATCAAGTTTCTAAATCAACGCAATAATAAGATACGGCGGTTTATATTGCATATTTAGACATTTGCAAGGGAATCAAAACTCAAAACCTATAGGGTACTTCCCATTGACCGAGAATCATGAAATTTGGCAAGAAGCAAGATCATGTAGCACAAGTAAAGGAAAAACTAGTTACATCTTAGTTCACCTTAGTTACACACTAGTTACATCTTAGTTCATCTTAGTTCAAACTTAGTTCACATCCGTCCGTCCGTCCGTTCGTCTGTCTGTCAAGACCCTTTTTCTCGGAAACGCGTCGAGATATCAAGCTGAAATTAATATCACACACTCAGGTCTGCTATTTCTCAAAGCAGTGAAAAAATCAAGTTTCTAAATCAACGCAATAATAAGATACGGCGGTTTATATTGCATATTTAGACATTTGCAAGGGAATCAAAACTCAAAACCTATAGGGTACTTCCCATTGACCGAGAATCATGAAATTTGGCAAGAAGCAAGATCATGTAGCACAAGTTAAGGAAAAACTCCGAAAACCGTAAATTTGAAGTTACTTCACATCCGTCCGTCCGTTTGTTCGTCTGTCTGTCAAGACCCTTTTTCCCAAAAACGCGTCGAGATATTAAGCTGAAATTTATATTACACACTCAGGTCTGCTATTTTTCAAATCAGTGAAAAAAACAAGTTTCTAAATCAACGCAATAAAAAGATACGGCGGTTTATATTGCATATTTAGACATTTGCAAGGGAATCAAAACTCAAAACCTATAGGGTACTTCCTATAGACCAAGAAACATGAAATTTGGCAAGAAGCAAGGTCATGTAGCGCCAGTAAAGGAACAACTCCGAAAAACGTAAATTTGTAGTTAGTTCACAACCATTCGTCCATCTGTTCGTCCGTCTGTCAAGACCCTTTTCCTCAGAAACGCGTCGAGATATTAAGCTGAAATTTAGACATTTGCAAGGGAATCAAAACTCAAAACCTATAGGGTACTTCCCATTGACCGAGAATCATGAAATTTGGCAAGAAGCAAGATCATGTAGCACAAGTTAAGGAAAAACTCCGAAAACCGTAAATTTGAAGTTACTTCACATCCGTCCGTCCGTTTGTTCGTCTGTCTGTCAAGACCCTTTTTCCCAAAAACGCGTCGAGATATTAAGCTGAAATTTATATTACACACTCAGGTCTGCTATTTTTCAAATCAGTGAAAAAAACAAGTTTCTAAATCAACGCAATAAAAAGATACGGCGGTTTATATTGCATATTTAGACATTTGCAAGGGAATCAAAACTCAAAACCTATAGGGTACTTCCTATAGACCAACAAACATGAAATTTGGCAAGAAGCAAGGTCATGTAGCGCCAGTAAAGGAACAACTCCGAAAAACGTAAATTTGTAGTTAGTTCACAACCATCCGTCCATCTGTTCGTCCGTCTGTCAAGACCCTTTTCCTCAGAAACGCGTCGAGATATTAAGCTGAAATTTATATCACAGACTCAAGTCTGCTATCTCTCAAAATAGTGAAAAAATCAAGTTTCCAAATCAACGCAATAAAAAGATACGGCGGTTTATATTGCATATTTACACATTTGCAAGGGAATCAAAACTCAAAACCTAAAGGGTACTTCCTATTGACCAAGAATCATGAAATTTGGCAAGAAGCAAGATCATGTAGCACAAGTAATGGAAAAACTCCGAAAACCGTAAATTTGTAGTTAGTTCACAACCGTCCGTCCGCCTGTTCGTCCGCCTGTCAAGACCCTTTTTTCCAGAAATGCGTCGAGTTATTAAGCTGCAAGTCTGCTATCTCTCAAAGCAGTGAAAAAATCAAGTTTCTAAATCAATGCAATAAAAAGATACGGCGGTTTACATTGCATATTTAGACATTTGCAAGGAAATTAAAACCTATAGGGTTCACACGGCTACACATCAAGCTATACAAAACCAGTTTTAGCTGACCTCGCATTGTGTATGTTTTTCGTACAATTAGAAGTCAGCTTATACTGGTTATGTATAGCTTGATGTGTAGCTCACCGTACTTCCCATTGACCTATAATCATGAAATTTAGCAAGAAGCAATGTCATGTAGCACAAGTAAAGAAAAAACTGCGAAAATCGTAATATTGTAGTTACTCCGCTAAAAAAAAAACAAATTAACGGAACCCTCGTTGCGCGAGTCCAACTCGCACTTGCCCGGTTTTTTGTCATGGAACAAGTTCGATTCCCGGCCCAACCATTTGATTATTTAAAAATCTATTAATGCAATTTAAATTGTTTTTAAAATTCAAATAATGTCTTCTTTGAGTAAAATGTTCTTTCTACAAGATTTAAGGTACTTTCCCTCCATGTGGCATAGCCGTGGGACACCCTGTATATCTTTATCAGATCCATGGAAGACCAGACACCGTTCTTGGACGACTCCAGACGTCACTTTGCAGAGATAATTCATGTTATCAACTATCACGCAGTGCAGCGGTCTGGTGGCCAGTAAGATTTACTTGTTTTTAGTGCTTCATTGCCCAAACTTTTATGCCCATTTCACACGAGGGCAGAACAGTGAGGTAGAACAGTGGGCAGTATAATACTGTTACTGTTTGAACGCATAGGACGTACTGTTCTACAGGGCCATTTCTCATTCATTTAATTATTAGCAACTTAGGATCATAGAAAAAAAAACATACAGGAATTAAAAAAACATTACATTAGACAAAATTACGAGGTTGTGAAACTCAGGTCGTGTGAACAAACCCTATGGGTGTTACTAGGTTTAGCAACTGGTGGCTCCAACAAGTGAGAACTCGTCACATATTTTGTTGGTGGTGCGACCAATTTGCACAACCTTATGTGTGGGTAAAGAAATTACTTATTATTATTTATCAGTTTTCAAAAAATCTCATAAAAAAGAAAAGCGAGTGAATAAGACAGAATTACTTATGAAGTTCACTTGCTCAGCCAAAGATATCAACTTCAAACAAATATCATAAGTATGTTAAACAGATGACCGTCATTATTTCTACAAATAAGAACAATAAAATATACAAATGGCATTTCTATTTTATTTATTTTTAATAAAAATATTATAAAAACATCACGTAATACAGAGTACAGACCACTCATAGTTATTAAGACTATAGACACCTCACAGAAAACCTATAAGTATACAAATGTTGAATTAAACCTCATTGGATTTCTTTCACTTATTATTTAACAAGGGTTGCTGGCCTTCTTTCTTCGAAAAAATTAAAAAATCCCTTTTGTGTTTCTTTTTTATTTCTTTTTTTTTCTCAACTCATGTCATAATGGCCGTCAACTGTTTTTTTTTTAATATGACTGCCAGTTTTGAACGTAAGTTTTAAGATGAGAAAACTCTTTGGTAAGGTTTGTTTAATTTGTAAACCCTATTTAATTAATATTGTAAATGCCAAAGTTTGTGAGGATTTTTGTTACTCTTCCACACAAAACTAATGACCGTGTTTTGTTGAATCTTTACAGAATAACGAATAGTCTACGTAAGATCACATTATGACCAGAGCAGAGCATTAATCAAAAATCTCACATAAGGCGTAAGAAACTGCGGAGGGCAGCTAGAATATTATAAAGACCACACACTTTTTATAAACTTGACTTTTTTCTTACCTAATTATATTTCCATAGGAATGTAAGAAAAATAAATATATTATTTATTTCAGAGTAACAGACTATCATGGTGAATATTACCAATACCTTAACGTTTCGGCACCTGAGGCTATCAGTAACCCAAATAAAGTCATAACTGAAATCAAGAAACTTTTCTATAACGTTCATAGTACAATTAACGAGGTAGGTATGACTTTGTTAAATAAGTTATTAATACTAAGTAAATACACTGCATCTGATCAAAATCATCATTATTATCATCTCCTTAACCTTTTCTAAAGTGTTTTGGGGTCGACTTCCAACCTAACCAGATTCAGCTGTATTTAGATACTAGGGTTTTACGTGGACTTTCTATCAGACCTTCACATACACAGATACCTACTGGGCGACACGTAATCATTAAATGGAAATAAGAATGAAAATTAGGTAACATGCACTAAACCAAGTAGATAAGATTTCTGATGTTAGGTAAATACCGATGGACGTGTAATCATCCGTCCTTTCCTCCTCCACCTTTTTTCATCCCTTAATCATGCATCCTTTTTGTTGATATTATTGTAAACTGACTGACTGAATGAATCACCACACCGCTCAAACCGCTGGTCCTACGTGAGAGAGGGTATGTTCTAAAAAGGTAACGGGAATGTACAAAGAAAAGATTTTTGAAATTTTTTACCTAAAAGGGGTAAAATAGGGAATAAAAGTTTTGACATCCACACGGAACGAAGCCGCGAGCGACAGCTAGTATGAAAGAAAGCCTCATTATTACGCACCCGTGCAAAAGTTAATGACTTAGAAATGAACAATTATTTCCATTTCTGTACTATAGACTTGTGGTGTTCAGCGTCTTTGTATATAATAAGGCAGGTAAATAAAACCACTAGGAAATACTTTTACACTTGCAAGTCGCACGCGTTCCCGCCAGCTTGCTGAGCTTCCCCCGTCGGGTTGCCAGCCTCTGCCGCCAGTGGCGCCACGCGTGCGTATTGCTAACTTTAATAATTCTTAAACGTCACACCTCTTCCTTGTTTACAAAATTAAAAAATACAATAAAATCAATGTAACTAAAATTAAACTTATTTTCGGAATCAACTCTTTCGAAGAAAATGCTTTAATTACAATTATTCAACATTGTCACTATCCAGTGCCTCATTACTGTCGAGTGGTACATCTTGTGCGTGCTTTTCTGGATCATATATTTGCCATTCGCCTTGAACTTTTTTTAGGTGCACGATGTTCCTTCTATACTCATGGCCTGTATCGTCGTTCCTCACGTTATATTCATTTCCACTGGAGCTGAGTACTGTGTGTGGGGTAGGGTTGAATGGAGCAGTAAGTTTATTTCCTTTTGTCACATTTTTCACATATACTTTTTCTCCAACCTCTATTCCATATTCTGTAGCTTTTCTTCTTCTGTCTTCGTATGCTTTTCCTTTCTCTTTCATAATAGTGTCTTTATCTCTTACTTCCCCATCAACTCCACTCCTCTCTCGAACTATCGATGGTAACTTGTCTCTAAATTTCCTGGAAAAGAAAAGTTCACCAGGTGTCTTGCCTGTCGTGCTATGGGGTGTACTATTGCACATCATTAAGTAATCTAAAAGATCTGACTGCCAATCAGATTTTAAAGTTTGACTTATTTGTAGACGTTTAAGGATATCTCGATTTTGTCTCTCGACTTCGCCATTCTCCTGAGGAGTGTAAGGAGTCGTACTTAGTAATTTAATACCCATTTCTTGACAAAAATCTCTAAAGTCTTGGCTCGTGAACTGCTTGCCATTGTCAGCAGTCAGAGTTTCGGGTATACCCAATCTTGAAAATATCTCTTTCAATATTGTCGTGGTATCTGCTGTGGTAATTGATTTCATAACTTTTATCTCCTTATACCTGCTGTAATAATCCACAATTACCAGTAAGTAATGTCCCGACGGAAGAGGACCAAGAAAATCTATCGCGACGTCTTGCCAAGCTTGGTCTGGTAACTGGCGTCTTTTTAATGGGAATGGAGGATTCCCAGCAGTTACAAGAGTGCATCCCTGGCAACTTTTAACTTTAGCCTCTGCATCTCTATCTACTTTAGGCCACCAGACCTTAGTGCGCAATCGACCTTTCATCGCTACGATGCCCGGATGACCTTCATGAGCTGCATCTAAAACTTGTTTCCTAAGACTGGTAGGAATAACAATTTTATCATTCCTCAGGAGAATGCTGTCGTGAGTCCATAGTTCGGTTTGAAATATTCGATACTGGATAATTCGAGGCTCCCACATGTTTGTGTTTAAAGCCTCCTTTACTAGTTGGATCTCCTCATCTGCTTCAGAAGCTTCAATTAACGTCTGCATAGGGATTGCGCAGGGTCTCGCGTATTGAACAAGTTGGTTTATATGGGATTCATCTTCGCAATCAAGGGGATTATGTGTGGATTGGCATAAACGAGAAAAAGGGTCGGCTATATTGTTTTTCCCAGGGCGGTATACGACACGATAATTATATGACTGAAGCGCAAAACCCAACGTTCAATCCTTGCACAAGGCCTAGATCTGAGTCCAAAAATTACCTCTAACGGTTTGTGGTCCGTTATGAGATCGAAAGTTTTCCTACCATACAGATAAACGTGGAAATGTTCTACGGACCAAACTAAGGCTAAAGCTTCCTTTTCCGTTTGACAGTACCGTTTCTCAACCTCCGATAGGCTCCTATTACCAAAAGCTATAACTCGGGGTCCTTTTTCATCAATTTGCACTAGTACAGCCCCAAGCCCAACGGGACTAGCATCTGCTAATACCTGAGTTTGATCTTCCGGGTCGTAATATCCCAGACTTTGTATATTCTGAAGTTGAGTTTTAAGTTGGTCAAAAGCGGTTTTTTGCTCTTGTTCCCAGTATTTCGATAGGTCTGACTTTTGACCAACTTTCAGTTTTAAGAGTTTCCTGATAGGCTCAGTGGTGGTAGAAAAATTAGGGATCCATTTATTAACGTAATTCAATAAACCAAGAAAACTTTGAATTTCTTCAATAGTTTTGGGTTCTCTAAATGTATCAACACTTTTTATATACGTGTCTAAAGGTTTTACCCCTTCCGACGACAGCTGATGACCCAAAAATTGTACTACCTTAGCATTAAAAACGCATTTCCTTTGATTGAGTGTTACATTATAATTTTTTAGAACTCCTAAAACACGATCCAAACGGGTTTGATGTTCTACTTCATCACTACCGTAAACAATAATATCGTCGATGAAGTTAAGCGTTCCTTCACAAGGTAACAAAATTCTCTCAAGTGTTTTTTGGAATAGTTCTGGTGCACAAGAGATGCCGAACATCAGTCTCTTATAACGGAAAAGTCCTCGTGTAGTGATAAAAGTAGTGATATGTCGACTCTCTTCACTAATCTCGATCTGATGAAATGCATCTCTAATGTCTAATTTAGAAAAAATACGAGCTTTCCTAAATTTTGGCAAGAGTTTGTCCATCGTGGGAAGAGGGTAATGTTCTCGGAGAATTGCTTTGTTAGCTACCCTCATATCTACGCAAAGACGAACGCTTCCGTCACTTTTCAACACCGGTACTATAGGAGACACCCACCTGGATGGTTTATTTACGGGTTCTATTATATCCAACTCTATTAATTCGTCAATTCTTTTATTAACCTTTTCTTCCAGAGGTACTGGAATTCTTCGACATGGTTGACTAACCGGCGTTACTGTATTATCTATTGCTATATCTAGTGTTATATTTTTAAACTTGGGGAACGGTCCCTGATTTTGAAATTCACTTACCGCATTTATGTCCAAACCTAATTTGAGGACTTTAAGATCTGTAGCCGTTTCTTTACCGAGTAAGTCTCGTGTCCCGCCTTGGATAACGTAGAAGGTACTATTTTTCTCTTCTGCTCCGATTTTAATTACAGCTTGGAAAGAGCCTAGAACTGTCAAGGGCACCGAGCTACCGTACGCCATAAATGTTTTGTCTGGGTTTGCATTTTGTTTTGTAGCCTGTATATTGCAACTTTTAAGATAGGTCCATGTTTTATCGGTTAATATGTTATAGTTACTTCCAGAGTCTATTAGAAGTTCAATGTTATCGACACCGCCTATGTTGCATTTTATCTTTCCGTCCCCATCAAGGTAAAATATGTAATTGACGTTGGATGATGCCTTTTTCTGATCGTCGTTAGAATTTTCGGATTTTTTGGCGCTATTGTCATGTTTAATCTTTTTAATAGGCATTTTTCCTCCATTTGCGTGTGTCGACCTACGTTTACTAGCCCGCGTTCGACACTTAGCCATGAAATGTCCAATATAACCGCATTTTGAACATTTTTTATCTTTGGCAGGACATGTTGGACTGTCACCATTATGCTTCTCACTTCCACAACGTGAGCAACCTTTACTTTGGTCAAATTCACGCTTAACGTCAATTTTATTTATATTCGCAATGGGACGCGGTGTACTACCGTTGCCGTAATCGGAAAGCTGCCTTTGTACTGACTCTATAGCATTCGCTTCCGCTATGACTTTGTCCAATGTAACGTCATCACCTAAGGTAAGGATTTTTTTCTTAAGTTCCATCGAATTGCATTTTTCGACCACTTGATCGATTATGTTGTCGTCTTCCCCATTAGCAAATTTGCACTTTTTGCTCTGCTGACGCAGCCTTACAAGAAATTTTTCAAATCTCTCATCAGTTTCTTGTTTAAGTAATCTAAATATATGTCTTTCATAAACCTTGCTTTGTTTAGGCAAAAAATATTCGTTAAGTTTATCTATGGCTACCCTGTAAACATCTGTTGAGTCTGTTACATCTGCACCCTCAATGTGCGCTCCAGGAGTATTATAGTATATTTCTTGGAGGGCTGTGCCACCCATATGCAGAAGAGTGGCTCTTTTTATAACCGGGTTTTTAATTTCTGACGCAAGAAGATATATTTCTAGCGCCCGTCTCCACTTCTCCCAGCGGAGTCCGAGTGACATGGGATCGCCGTCACATTGCAGTGGTTCAACTGGTGGAAGGCTGGACATTTTTTTGGGCGTCCTGGAACAATGTTCATGCTTACACTTGCATTATCTTTGCACCCTTGGCGCTATTTACATTTAGGTGTCATTCTATTTTTACTTAGTGGATAAGTCCAGATTAATTATTAATCTTAAGTTATGAAATAGGTACTATCACATGAAAAGTAATTAATATTTTAAATTTGTAAATATCTCATATATAATATACATTTAACTAAGGTAAAATACTCGGAGGTAGCTTTAATTTGTAAAAATGTTTTAAGGTCAAGTAATCAATTTGATGTAAAAAGTAAAAAGTTATAATTGATTCATAGTAAATCGTAATAATCGATTTTTACTTTTATCATAATCGAAATTGTATACACGACGTAAATTTCAAATAATTTAAATATTTCTGTTATTTTACTATTCACAAACAATGTTCATAAAATCATTTACTGGCCCTTATCCACTTAATTGTTTGCTCCTTGGCAATGTTGTACACCATTGTGAATGTAGGCAAACATTTGTGCTCCTTGGCACTGTCTTGTCTATTTATGCTCCTTGGCAAAATTGTTCTATTATTTTGTACCCTTGGTACTTTGGTGCACTCTTCCCGAGGCTATTTATATTTATAAACTGAAATATCAGATTATTTATACTAAAGTTGTGTAACGTATGAATTCTTGTTATTAATTACTTAATTAACTCGTTATCTATTAAATATCATGGAATATTAAACTTGTCAAATAATATAATGGTAAAGTAAAATTTTTCCCATTCACGGTTTATACATCAAATAATAAGTGCAGTTACATTAACTGTTTAAACCAATGTTTTATTTATTTTATTTTTTATTTATATAGCAATTTTACTGCGTTACCTTGATACCTGGAAGTTATAAGTAAAAGTTCCTTATATGGACTATGTGGACTAGCCACATGTATACCTCAATTGTATCTGTGGTATACGGTGAAAAAAGCCCGGTAAAAATATCTGCTGTATGTATTTAGTTATTATTTTATCCGATTAAAGCCAAGTAATTTAAATACATTATCGTTTAAATTACATCAATTACTTTAAAATTTAAGTTTACCGTTAATTTCATTCGGATAAATAATAACACAAAATATAGGTACATGGTCTAAGTATTCGGGAGGGTTAAAGTTTATTTAACTCGAAAGTGGGTTATTTAATTATTACTCGTATTACAATATAGGTAGGTAGGTACGTTATTTGTCGACTGACGTGCTTCTTTAATCTACCGCTATGTAACGAATTTGGCTAAAGAAAATTTCACTTGATATTTAAATAGATAATTTGTTTATTCATGACAACACAACTTTAGCCGTTTACTCAGCACAATGCCTTTTAGAAGTTGACTTGTTTCCTTTATTGTCGGACAATAAGATCATAGCACAGTGTATGACTCATTTGTTTACAATCAGGCGCTTATCTGCTTTATTTTAGGCTAATAATCTACTCATAGCCTTTTAAAGATTAAGATTGATTCATATGCACTTTAGGTTCACATTCTCTTACCTCCCTTATCTTTTCTTTTGACACTGTATTTTCATAATTTATATGATTTCCACTTACATGAAATCTCGTCGCCACGTGTGGTGTTCAGCGTCTTTGTATATAATAAGGCAGGTAAATAAAACCACTAGGAAATACTTTTACACTTGCAAGTCGCACGCGTTCCCGCCAGCTTGCTGAGCTTCCCCCGTCGGGTTGCCAGCCTCTGCCGCCAGTGGCGCCACGCGTGCGTATTGCTAACTTTAATAATTCTTAAACGTCACAAGACTAAATAGAAAATTAAGTATCTACAAATTAAATAAGTATAGCTGTAAAAAAGTTATTTTACAATATTTTTTAAGCATATCTTATACTTAAACAATAGTTAAGTTAGGTTTAAGTTAAGTTTAAGTTTTAGAAAAGTTTAGTTAAGAAAGTTTTAGTATACCCCGTGTTAATTTATTATAATGTATTTAAGCACTTACTAGCCTGAAGCACAGGTTCACCCTAGTTCAGGCTAATGAGTAAATGAGGTTTTTAATAATATTTTACATTCCTTATTGTAATTTTAAATGTGCCCTACTTTATAAATAAACGATTTTATTATTATTATTTCATTACTATAATTTTACTTTCAGCTAACAAAACTTATTGCCTCCTGCAAACGAGTATCGTACACCTGTAATGAACTTATAAGCAACACTGTAGTGGAGGAAAAGGATAAATATGGAAAACCAGCAGCCATATTGATCGCCGCTGGTGAAGCTGCAACCGAATACAATAAATTAAATAGAAAGTTTGAAGCCATCTCGAAGGATCTCACAGCTCATCAATATGTTATAACATCATATGAAGAATTAGAACATATAATTAGAGCAGTTGAAAAGTTACATCGGGCGCTGAAATTTACAAAATACTAAGACTGAAATACCAGTCTATCACTGTCTCACTGAAGGACAAATGCCTCTTCTCATACAGAGAAGGCACTTGCACTGATCACCACGCCTGCTCAAGGCGGTTTATCGGTTTCGGATTTGTATTCACTACAAATCTAGATTTCCTCACGATATTTTCCTTTACCGATGTCTGAGATGTCTAAGACTTTAGTATCAGAATCAGTCACACACGGCTATCTGATCCCAAGCTAAGCAGAACTATGGTAACAAGACAACTGATATACATATACTTATAGAAATAATAATTAAATTATATTAGTTTTAAGTTTTACTCATATGAGGTGTATTTTTATTAGATGTTTCATTCATGTGTTGTTTGTGTTGTTTGTTGTGTTATGGTCGGAGGGCATTAAACTTTGTTAGAAACAGCTGATGTTTTTTTTGCGATTTCGGAATTGGTTCCATAATAAAATTTGTTTGTTTTATATGGGTAGCAGATTTTTGAAGATCAAAAAAAACACGTAGTATAATTAAATAAATTATTTAGGGATCTAGGTAGATCATTTGTTCAATTTATAAATACATAAGTACACAAACCAAAGAAATTAACTAAGTATAATTTTTTATATCTTTGTTAATTAAAGAAAAACAAGATACACTAAATTTCCATAATAATGTAACTTTATTGCGAATATATTTGATACTTTTATGTATGTGGCCAATGGCTTTGGAAATTACTGTTTCATTCGTAATACACTTTAGAGTTAGGAATGACAAAGAATTTGAAAATCAGAATTATAAAAAAAAAATAGGTGAAAAATATTGTATTTTTTTTTTTGAGAATGTGAAATCATCAAGCAACTTCTCCCGCCCTTTTTTTTTTTTTTTTTTGGTGAGTGGGAAATCATCCAATGACTGCTCCCGTTCTGGGTGCGACGGGAGGGCGTGTCAGACTCTTACTGACTAAAACCCACTCATGTTCCTTCGATTGCCCTTTATGTTCCAGGGTCACGGTGACTACTATACACATTCCGCAACCCCGGCAGGCGTTGGCCTTGTTAGGCTCCTTCCTGTGCTGACTCCTTCTCTTTGAGGCGCGCGTGGAACACTAACGCGCCGTCTACGCGGTCCTGGTCCTAGCCGGGCGGCGAGCTACCCATCGCTCGCCATCCGCAGAACCGCGCCTACGGTGGCCGGTAGTCGTCTTGCGACTCTCGACGTCTTCGCCTGGGTCTTTGTCCGGGGCGAGAGGCTCGTCGTTGCCTCTCGCGCGCCGCCGCTTCCTTCACTAGCATAACTGCTTCGCAGAAGGAGGCGACGGCATCCCATTCCGTCTCGCCCCGCAGCATGGCCTGAACCAGCGCTGGGCGCGAGAGGTCACCGCCGCCGATCGCCTCTACGAGGACACGTCTATGGTCCGCCCATGCGGGGCACACCTCCACCGTGTGCTCGACCGTGTTCCGTGACTTCTCCCGCCCTTGGCTGGTCGAAGGGAGTGTAAGACTTTTACTGACTAAAACCCACCCTTGTTCCTTCGGTTGCCATTAATGTTCCATGGGCGCGGTATAGATACCGTAATAGTTTACAATAAATAATTTTAGTTAAAATAGTTTACAACTATTCCGCTACCCCGGAAGTGAAAAAAATAGTTTGGTACAGTCTAAAGAAAAACATTCAGTTACAATATTTTTATATACACCCACGAGTTTTATCATACCTTGGTAACAAAGTAAAATGTACGGCTTAATAAATAAGTACCAAATAAATTGTTTAAAGCGCGACCAATTGTTTGTTCACACTTTCTGTTAAAATTAATTAAAAATTATAAAGTGTATAGTAACAACTGAATATTAATTAATTTCTTTTCTTACTCAAAGTTTTGATTTTTTATTTTAGACGGATAATAATACGGAGATTAGAGTGTAAAGTTCGTCATCCTCTTTTAAAAGCGGAGGATTCTTGACCAAACGGGGGTTGTCTATGGTGGGCTACTGTCCGACGGTTCTAGTCGAAATTAGTATTTTCTAATGTCGCTGCAAATAAACTAAGTAACTTAACTGAATTTAAGTTAAGTGCATGATCTTCTTTCGATTTTTGTAAGAAAGGAACCGAAGATAAAATTAGTTTAGACCTGTCAAATTAAGACACTCCTCCATAGATAATTTAGACGCGTCTAATTTGTCAGGTATTAACTATATCTTCTGTCCTTATCTTGGAGGGATTAGGGGAAATCAAGAGATTCCATATTAGGTTACTTTTGTTGACTTTCCTCTACAAAAACAAAAACCCAACTAAAAAGTGCAGCAGTCTGGTGCATTGCCCTGATATTATAAATGCAAACACAAAAGTAACTCTGTCTGGTTGCGGAATATTTATAATAGTTACCGTGACCCTGGAACATAAAGGGCAACCGAAGGAACATAAGTGGGTTTTGGTCAGTAAAAGTCTGACACGCCCTCCCGCCGCACGGACGGGAGCAGTCATTTGATGATTTCCCACTCCCCAAAAAAAACAAACTCTGTCTGTCTGTCTCGCTTTCACGTCAAAACACTGAACAGATTTAAATGTTTGGCACAGAGATATTTCATAGCCTGAGAAAGGACATAGGATAGTTTTTATTCGCGGGTAAAACCGCGGGAACACAAAGTAATTTAGGAATACCAAGGTGTTCGAAATACCAAGATTGAAAACCCCATAAAAATGATAATTAATTTCAAGGTGGCGTTCGAGACCACGGATCTGGACCCTCCAAAAGCCTTCCGAATCATACTCGTAGGTACACTGCTAGAAGCAATTTGAGAACGTGTTTTGAACATTCCAATTTTTGTTCGGGTTTTCTGTTTTTGTTGATTCACCTAAAACTTTAAGAAACAGTTTCCGAACTTCACTACTATTAAAAATAAACAAGATAACCGTAATTGCTAATTATTGTATAAATACTGAAAAAGTTAATCTGAGCGTAAGTTTCAACCGAAACCTTCCATTTGGTAAGCATGTTCCAATCATTTTACGGTTTTAAATCTTTTTTTTATTACCTTTCAACGATCAACTGACAGCCGGCTGTCGGACTGCTATTGTCTTTCTATTGTGTCTTGAGTGTGTTCGAAGGGGTAAATACTTGCATTCGCCCGTATTCTCAGTGAATAAGTATTACGATAAATATTTTATTTTGGGGTATACCTTATAAGTAATGTAGAGATGTTGTTTTTTCTCGCGTCAACCCTAAAATATTTTAGCAACCTCAACCTCTCAATGTTTAAGAGGACCTACCCAATGATACCTCACACAAAGGGGTAGACAGACGCGAAAAAAAAGTTTTTTTGTGGTTTATTTTAACACTTCGACGAAGTAAATTAGTTACCAAATCTTTTGTTAGCTAAAAACGTGATCTAAACCACTTCGAGGGTCCCCAACCTCGTTTTTTTATTTAAATCTCAAACCTTTCAATGACCAACCGACGACGACCAGCCGGCTGTCGGTTACGTTCAAAGGTTAGTAGGGAAACCTAATAATCATTTATTTGATTGCAGACAAGATGTGGAACCTACGTCCTGTGCTGCTTTATTTGACTTGCCTTCAATTCTACCTTATGCGTCCCACGGGTGCATATAACAGTTACTCCAGTCAGCAAAGTCTTGACTCCTTAGCATCAGCCGCACGAAGTTGGAGACTCCAGTTACCAGAGGCAGTTCAGGAAGTTACTAATCAGTACAGAAATAACTTACGTCAGCCATTTGAGTATATGGTGAAAGTGCCGTCGTACCCATCTTCATTTAATAGTAGAAACAATGCCAATAGTTATGCTGACTTCCCTGGACGTTCCCAGAATGAGCACTCCTACTATGATGATCTTAAACTGGTGGAAAATTTTGCTAGATACTTAAAGGAAACGTCGTAAGTCCATTTGTAATGCACATTGCTTTTTTCCTTTTCTGAAGTAGGTACTCGCTGGTACGGCAGTGGATTCTTAGGCCGTTTTTTTATAATATGATAAATGATATTTATTTGTAAAGAGGTAAAAAAATTAAATCTTTACTAATAAATGCTGAAGTTTGTTTGATCGGTTAGTGTCAGTCTCTCTGGCTTGGCCACCATCAGGGATTTTAATTTTGATAACACAAAAAAATAGTCGCTAAATAGTCTAAATGAGTCGCCAAATATAAACGCGTTTATCCTAGGAACTGCTGGTCCGATTTGAATAATTATTTTTGTTGGATAACCCATTTATCAAGGAAGGCTTTATGCTACAGAATACCACGGAAGCGGAGTAATAACCAAAAATACTAGTAAAATCGTAGGGGACAGCTAGTATCTTACATGCAACTCGTATGCATATCTCATTCATACTAACTACTTCATTCCACTTTTGTAAATCTTTTATTTACACTTTTCCATGTATAAGATTAAGAATTATCAATTTAATTATTGTCGCGCAGGCACAGGTCCTTAGATGGAGAACCGGACGATGCCAACCGTCAGTTCAATGCGTTATTGTTTGTTCTACAAGGATTGGGGAAAGAAATCAGGAATTCATGCTCTAAGTAAGTATCACTTCCACCTTCATTAAGATGGGTAATCCTAGATCAATGTTTAGATGACATGATGATAAACCCATGACTTCAACAACATTAGATTTCCCTTTTGAGCTTTCCTCACCTAAGTTCTTTCAACCTCTAACTAAATGCGCTAATTGACGACGCATTAATCATCATCTCAGAAAGATATCTAGGTAATATAACAACTAAGAAACCAGGACTTCAACGACTGTTAGTCGAGTCGAAGTTCCTTAAGTTCCTATCCCTATTAGAATTAGGATCGAGTGGGATCAAAAAAGTTTTTTAAGTAAAATGAAAATTTTCTTACTATCGACTCATATCGTTTTGGTATAGCAACAGAGGTAAACCAAAAAAAAACCATTTGAACTCCTTTCTCCAAGACGGCGGCCTTAGACCAAAGGTACCTAACAAGCTTGAATTGAATTTTAAACTGATATGATTAAAAAATAAAATTGCATTCACAAATGAAACTTTAAATGTAACTTTTCATAGCACCACTAACAAATTAACCAATACCATGTTCTTCCTGCAGCGATTTCGACAAATTCTTCCACTTCAATAGGGTCTACGATTTGACGTACAAATCAATCGTCGAGCGCTATTACCAACAAGGCTTGCAATACGCAGATAAAGTTGGTCCCATGGTCGACGACTATATCCAGATTGGAAAATCGCGCATAGCCAAAGTAAGTTAAAGCTGTCTACACGCCAAAGCCGCCTGCACAGCAAAGGTGGGCCTGATTTTCAAAGCCGGCGGCCTGATTTCCAAACAAATCGTTTCAAAATCAGGCCGCTGGCCTTCCGTTACTCCAGCAAGAAAGTATCTCCTAGAGTTATATGAGTAGTACATATAGTTGGTGCCTTTTCTGCTGTAAATGTGCCCCCACATAAAAATTGCTGGAGTAACGCGTACACGTCCGCCGGGTTCGTGCCGCCGGGCTTTGGTGTGTAGGCAGCTTTACAAAACCTGTTTATATGTTTTTTTTTTTTTTTTTTTTTTGGTGAGTGGGAAATCATCCAATGACTGCTCCCGTCCTGGGTGCGGTGGGAGGGCGTGTCAGACTCTTACTGACTAAAACCCACTCATGTTCCTTCGATTGCCCTTTATGTTCCAGGGTCACGGTGACTACTATACACATTCCGCAACCCCGGAAGACCATTTGTTACTCACTTGCCTAATCGGGAAACTTGCATCATTTTTGTTAGCGTTACAATAAGTAGTGACTTTTTAATGAGGACACGTTCCCCGCTCCCCAAAACACTCAGATGCATTGCAATTACTTGCCAAACGTTTCACACAATTTTCAAGGTCACAAGTTAATCAATACTTTTTTTATTGGGACATTCTCGCCACACTATTCACAACTGCAAATCCTAAAAGCCAGAATCAAAAGAGGAGTCCACCAGAAAAGCGCCGAGCAATGAAGCTCGACGAGTCCCAGAAACGATTCAACTGTCATCGATCCCGCAAAGAAAACTTGAATTTTGCTAGTCGATATTGTCAGCTAATGCTTTAGCAATAAAGTTGATGTCCTGGCTTCTATACCAGCCCAATCAGCAGGTCTTTGCCGTTCAGAAAAGACTGAGACCCCTGCAAGGAAGGGTGTCCTTGCAGGGGTTCAAAGTCAAACGGTATAATAACGCCACAGCTACTTCTTAACAATGAGTACAACAGCCTAGTTTACTTATTTCAGATTAGACAACTACAACAATGGGAATGTGAGTTGGAACAAGACTGCTCCGAATCCGTTGGCCAAAAACTTGAAGCCTCCTCACTATTATTTGCAAATGAGTTGGAGGCTCTAGAATCTATAGCTAGCCTTGCACGAAGCTTCTTCTCTTTTGCCGACGAGTTCAACCAAGCTGCCCAGAGAGGCGTTGTTCTTCAGTACCTGCTGGATAATAAGGATCGACTGAGAGAGTATGTGATGCACGTCTTCAATGCTCTTGAACATTTGGATGACCAACCTGTTAAATGCAAATGAGTTGTCAAATAAATTATTTCTTGCGACACTGAATTTTATTGTTTATTGCAACAAATTATACATTTAAATGCAGCGTAAAATGTCGCTTTGATCACATAACCCCTGGAACCCTGAAACAGTCGATTTTACCTGTGTCAAATCTCATCTATCTTCATTCGACAATTAAAAAAAGGCAGAAATTCTCTACACCTCTGAATATATGAAACTTGCAGGGTGTGTTCTGTGTAAAGAGTAGATAACCACTAACAAAGATTTTTGAAAATTTTTTCAACCCTAAAGGGATAAAATGTGGGATTCATATTTTCATATATTTGATGTATAGTGACAAGCATGTTATGATTTTATTACTGCAAGCTTTTCGATATGCAGTAATAAAATCACCATGCTACAGAAAATCGGTATTTTATTTACCTATTCGGTTAAAAAAAAACAAACGTCTACAGCACACAATCAAACATTTAATTATCTAAAATACATATTAAAAATTAACAACATAAAATGGATACGTCAGTCTATACAAGTTTAATATATTATTCACTCTCTATTTTATATAAATAACTCTCTTCTATAAATAGTAGTTGGCTACTAATGCTTAAGATAATTTAAATTTACAAGGAATTTCACAAGAATGTTCAGATGTTAGATTCGTTAGGAATTAAAGATTAACAGTATTCTTTAATTACTTTCAAAAGTGTAGTGAGATTTATAATAATTATGTATTTTTATATTTAGCCTGAGAGATAAGAACGTTCAAAGTCGTAGAAATATTACATTTGAATTTACATAACTTACATGAATATTAAAAAGCTTTGAAAAGGAATGTATTGTACGAGAACTGAATTTGACTGATATGTACCAACGTTGTTGTCTCTTAAACTAGTAGTATTGCCATTAGAAATTATCAGTTGTCATGTCACATTAGATGAAATAATTCTTTGAAAGTCAAAAGTGAAGCTAGTTATTTTAAAGGATTTTTGTGAACTGAAATACCTAATAAATAGAGTTCTATAATTCCGCACGAATTTATGCCATTTTGCAGTGTATTTTTATTGTTTTAGTATTGTATCGAGCTTCGATGAGTGTGTCCACTGTTTCCGTAACAAGTGGGACGACGAGTATGTGAGCACTCCATCATTTGTATTATAATTAAACCTATGATAACAAAAATGTGTGTCAAAATCAATACATATTATTAATAAAAAGCCCAAAAAACAAATCATTAAAAATAACAAACATTGATTCACTGACCGTGACGCCGTTTACACAGCGATAAAATTATTTCATGCAATATGACAATAAAAACAACTGATAATTTGCAAAAAAAATCAGCAGTATACAGAAACGGACAACCGATTCACACAATCACAATTTGTTTTTACAAAAAGTTTAATTAGAACAAAAATGTTATTTTTTGGTTCCGAATCCCTTTTGGAACTAAATTAATTTTAGGGGCAGTGTTCTATGAAAGCGAGATGTTACGAAGCAAGGGCCTACTGACGCAATTCCTTAATATCCCGGTAACTCAAACCCTGAAGTCTTTGACCAGAAAATCTACTCGAAATAAACAAAAAAATAACAACTGTATTGATGCGACTACACTAAGCGCATTAGGCAAAATATTAGCCTTACTTAGGTAATACCAACTGTACTCAAAACGTATTAAAATAAGGTTTATATTACGAAGTCTCCCCATTAGACACATTTGACAATAGAAATTCTGGTCAAAAAGTAAATAGAATATGATTCGAGATAATCGATGACTCCCAAATATGTTATTGTAATTTACAAATAGGTATTTTTCTGTATCAATTTGAATTGATTATATTGTTAAAAAAATTAATGAGTTCGAAATAATATACAACATTAGAAGTATTAGAACACATCATTCAAGAAAATATCTTGGTCTTCAGCCATCGAGATGTGAATAACTGCATAGGTGTCATATAAAGCCCAAACATTAGGGTGAAAAATTAATTTCACCAATTGAAAAGCAAGCCAAATCTGTTATCATTGGTCGGCAACCAATCACGGAAGCTTACGACTTACTTGTCACATTATTAGTGAATTTATATACACTCTTGATATAAATTATGTATGATGAGCGACTGCCATTTTTTTTTTTTTTCATATTTATATCACTGTTCATAACTTATTGCCTGCCTAGAACACTGCAAAATCGATTGAAAACTCTTTTTTAGTTATAATAATCTTAGTCACACTCATTTATATACACAATACAATTTATTAACTACATTGCACGCGTCAAAGAAAACTTACATTTAAATGTTTACACACCTAATAGGACATTGAAAGGTTTATACATAAGATATAAGAAACTAGAGGGTGCCTCGGAAAAATACAGACTTGCAGCGTTTCAATATTCAATAATTTGTCGAAAAATAACTTTTTTTTTCAAACAATGTAGGTGTTGCCATAATGCTGATGCAACTTTCTACCAAAAAAAACACTGCAAGCCACTATATAAATAAAAATAAACTACTCTGAAGAAACAATAAATAAAAGAAGAAAAGTTATAAAAAAGTGTTGCCATCATCAAGATCGTAGGGTTGTTAATGAGATCATAACTGAGGCACCTCCAATTAACTTTATTAATAAGCTAAAAATTTTACATTAATTAATAAATGCGATTTCATTTATTTAATATTATACATCTATTAAGAACTAACACATTATTTAGCTGTATTCAAAAGCCTTGTACTATTGTACACATTTCTACCTCTTTTTAAATATCTCCTTTTTAAACTCCGCCTAAAACGCCCACTATTTTCGACTTAATTAATTTGAGAGAACGATATTATTTTCAGAACATCGTCCTATCAACTGAAAAAAGTCGAAACGGAAAAAAAAGCTGGAACAGAAAAATGTAACCATTAATTAATTAAACGTAAGTTTCTTTACCAAATCAGCTGAAACGTAATTTTCTCAAAATTGAAAAAAGGTTTTCTAAAAATTATATTTCTCATTTCATTTTCTGTATACGGGTTAAGTCAATATTAAAGTAGATGATAGGGGGACGGGACTGGTTTTCTCTATAATGGCTTTGACATATGACTATAGCCATTGTAAGAAATCATAATGGAAGATGCATTATTTATACCAATGCATTATCTATCTTGTAATATGTAAGCATATGGTACATAATCCGTTGTCCAGCCTCTCTATCACCTAGTTTTACAAAGCAGAGTGCAAACTTAATACAAGTCGGTACCTGCCCAGCAGATTGGTTTTATTACCAGTTTATTGGACAAACGAAATTTGGAATATTTTAATTATTTAACTTAAATGTATGATTATTTTACCCTGTTTAGGCAAATACAAAAAAAAAAGTTAATCTTTCAATCAACTGAATACTAAATATGGCTAATAAATATGGCGGTTTCACTGTAAAACAAGCCGACAAACAAGCTTATTAATCATTCAAATAAAAGTTATCTAACGATTGAAAATCAACTCTAAAGACATAACCATAGATGTTATTTTATTTTCTGCAAATAACTCTTTTTCAGTTTTTTAACGACTTTGTCTTGTATCTGCACTCTGTTTAAGTAAATACATAGAAATATATAAGCAACGCAACACAATTCTATCAAAGAACCGTAGATTATCGCCGAAATCCGAAATCTATGTACAAATATACATTGTTACTGTATATGTATAATTTATACACAAACTAGTGTACACTATGTAAAAAATAACAATTTGGTACAGTATGGTGATTTATTCGAAGCTTTTACAAAACCAATAAGGACCAAAAGACTGTGAACTTTGCGGGAAGGAGACAGCGCTACTGTTTATACCGCCGTCTCATTCGCCCACAAGGTTGCCACATCAAAAAAATACTTCCTAAACCACCAATACCAAACAACACGAATAAAAAACGACCTAATAGTCCAGCTTATTTTAACGTTCAAAAAATACTTAGAAACACCGTAAGGGTTAAAGTTCTACAAATAAATAAAGCTAGTACTTATGTACAAAATATCTGATGAATATTCAAACGTCACTTAATTTCAAGAAGCTCCGCTCAAATCTGTTGCTGTCTTTGTCACTCTAAAGAGATAAAAAGGAGACAAACATATTTGTAAGCTTGTTAAAATTAAATGAAATTTGAGTATTCGGCTCTAAATCTATGATATAAAGTTTATCTAAGCGCCGTGTATAGGTTTAGTACGCTCTTGTTTTCTTTGTGTGAGGGTGTTTTAGAGAAGACATTCCAGAAACGTAGAGTTTCGTCTCCGGCGCCAGTGACTATCGCCTCGCCGTCGGGCGATAACGCTAGGTACAAGACGCGATACGAATGACCTGTTAATTTCGCCACCTGGAAAGAAATAGCAAAACGTTAGCTTAAGCGGTAATTTTTGGCGACATATATCGCTTTACGTGTGAACTAAAACTGTCTTGGAAAAACTGTGTGTAACCTGATATTACACTATACAAGCCTACAAACAATATGTTTAACTAGGAAATGAGATTGGTGAAATAAGTGCCTTATTTCATCATCATTTCTTAGTTGACAGTTACATCTTCACGATGACATTTGCACATTGACCGTGTTTGGTTTCTAATAATAACCGCTAAAAAGAAGTTATTGCTATGAATGTGTAACTCCTATTCTCTTTGCATAAGACACAGTTTCCAAAGGCTCTCATTGTTACGCTATGACTTTTAACCTTTCAACGACTAAGCGACAGCCGGCTATCACGCTGCTATTGTTTTTCTATTGTGTCTCGAAGCACCTGTGTTCGAAGGTTTAACTCGCATCCCCTTTGCATAAGCCACAGTTTTCTATAATTTCTCATCAGAATCGCTAAAACGGAGACGTCACTACGACTATAACCTTTATTCCCTTTAAACAAAGCCCAATTTCAACTGTTTCTTGTTACACTAAAACGAAGATAGAACAAACCTGCGTCAGCGACGGGTACTTCCACACGAGGATCTGGTTCTGCGAGTAGCCGTGCGTCGACACCAGCTCGCTGGAGTGCTTCGACCACGCCAGGTTACATACTTGGGACCCTAAGGGCAAACAAGATGAAAGGTTACAAACGATTTTAGGTTCGATGTGTTAGGGATTAATAAACTTTAAGGTCAACATTTCCCAGAGGACATTGTTTTTCACCCAGGATTCACTTTCAACAACAAGCATTTGTTTGTTCTGTGTCTGAGTGTAATTTATCTATAACATGTCATGTCTGTATCTGTTTATCTGTCTCCTGCTTAATATATAGGGAAGTGGATACTCTTATAAATATTTTTGCGACTGCTCGCCTGTTCATTCCATCTGACTGTTAAGTTGGTCCTCCGGAACTTATCGAATCTCATTGCGCGGCGCTTTTTTTGGTTGATTTTGTTGACTTACAGGAGTTGTAGTGGCCGAGAATAGTGCGGCGAGATTGTCCCAATAAAATATGTATGTATTTATATACATACCCGTGTCGACACACTGCATCGGCTGCGAGGTGAGGGTGTTCCAGAAGCGAATGCAGCGGTCTGCGGTGCCTCCGCCGGACGCGAGTAGACCGTGCTGATGAGGAGACCACGCGATGGCCTTCACGGCCGCCACGTGGGCTGAGTATGTCTGTACCGGGGACGTTGAATGCTGGAAGAGGAGATAGTTTGTTAGTGAATTTTAAGATCTAGAGGGTCATGAAGGCTAAGTATAGTCTTAATTCTAGTCCGATCATATTTTTTTTATTGATATCGCGGGCCGCATTTAATTGACGGGCTGGTGGCCCAGTGGTACAAGCTCTGCTTACTTAGGGATCAGATGGCCGTGTTAAGTTGTCCCAGGATATTTATTATTATTTTATTATTTATTTATTTATTTGACTTGACTTCGACTACGTGAAAGCTGTTGGAAGGGACAGATATCACTGATTTTATTATTAGGATTCTACACATTCTACATAAAAATCTTGGCGAGCTATTTCTTGTAAATGGCGCTGAAAAATGCTTTTAAAGATCTTATTGAAATTAATTATTTGGCAAAACCCTTTAATTTTTTACGACTTGTGGCCTGGTGAAATGACTCCGTCGGATTTGAATTTTTATTTAAACCTTCATTTTATTAATACCATACTTTAAAACAACAACTATAACGTTACCTCTACGGTTGTTAATTGCCCGAAAAACTGGGCCATACTAAGTTCCCATTTTAATCAAAGCGGAAACAATTACTTGTTATCCTTATCGCATTCGAAGCACGTTAAATTTTGCGTGTTACCGCAATTCGTTATCAAATTATTACCACTTTTAAACTGTTCCCACGACAAACAATGGTCGTAATTACAATATAGAAAAAAAAATTAAGTAGATTCTATCCGCGACTTCGTTCGTAGAAGTAAAAAAAAACCAATGACGGAACAGTAGTTTTGGAGATTAGGGCGTTAGCATTGATGTTATAAGTAAAAATGTGTAGATAGGTTATATGCAGTCAAAAAGTGGCACTAAAAGTTTGCTAATTGACCAACATGATACTCAGTATCGCGTTGACATTTGACGTTTATCTCTTTTTCACTCGCACTACTTCAATAATGTCATCCTACTTTGACGTGTAATGTATGTGTGCGTTAGTTTGCCGTTTTTGAAGATAGAATTTCGTTTGGGTAACCGATCTACACCTTTTTACTTATAATATCATTGGGCGTAGAATAAACTTTTCAGCTTTGAATTAGACACGTACGGCATAATTTACGAAACGGTTTAGCGATTGACTAGTACGTTGCGTGTAGCGGACTGGGTTCCCTGGACGAATATTAGTAGAACCTATATGATGTGTTCTGAGTCGGGTCGTTTATAATGCGATAAGTTTGTAAACGCAATAATTCGCAAAATTTCTAGTGGAGCGACATTTTAAAAAGAAAAAATAAATACTGTCCACGCGGTTATACCCGCGTCTTTGGTTACTGCTTTGCTCCCGTGTAATGAAGTGTGATATTATATACCCTTTTAGAGGATCAAGGAATAGAGTGTAAAGTTCCTCATCCTCCATTGAAAAGGAAGGATCTTTCGACCTGATGGGAGTTGTGTCAACAGTGCTAGTCAAGATTTTGTAAATATGCTAATGCCGCGTCAAACTCTTATACCGCGATGTAGAGTGTCAGTTGGAGTTGATAAGTTGGGCGATAGATATCGCCACACCCTATAGGGTGCATTTATAATATTAGTACGAATAGCGTATACGCGAAAATAGCAATGTCGGTCTTTTTGTCTGTGTCTTTCTATTCTTCACGCCTAAACCGCGGAATTTAATTTGAATGTAATTTGGTACAGATATAGTCTGGGACCCGAGAAAGGACATAGGATAGTTTTTATCCTGGAAATCCTCCGGGAACGGGAACTATTATTCCAAGAAGTCGCGGGCAAAAGCTAGTCCTCAATAACGGAAGTATTCAACACCCAAAGACATTTTCATTAAGCTGTATAATAGTACAAATACACACAATTCGCAACACCACAGCTCATAATACACCTTTTGTCTGTTGTGCTAATTCAATTACTTAATTAGTAGCAGTTAACATAGAAATCGAAAAATAAAAAAGGGCATTTTGAACTCTATTTCATGTGCTATAGAGGTCCTAATTACATGAATAGTGTTATGACTCAACGGCGATTACGTCAACCGTTTCATTGACCTACCTTTTGTAGCCATTTTCATCATTTACGTTAGAAGCATTTGCTCTAATCTTCGTTTCATCTTCCTAGCCTTTTCCCAACTATATAAAAGTTTGCTTCCAGTTTCACTACATAACATAAACCAACAGCTTTCAGCTGTCTCTCCCTATGTATGCTTATCCATAAGGGTCGGTTCAAATCTGACGGAAAATGCGTCGCGTATTACCGGTCGCGTAACGCCAAAACAGACAAATATATGAAATACTAGCTTCTGCCCGCGGCACGCTCGCGTTAGAAAGAGACAAAAAGTAGCCTATGTTACTCTCCATCCCTTCAACTATCTCCACTTAAAAAATCACGTCAATTCGTCGCTCCGTTTTGCCGTGAAAGAAAGACAAACAGACAGACAGACAGACACACTTTCCCATTTATAATATTAGTATGGATATAATAAAACATTCAACCTTTCAAACACTTAACCGATGAATCGATGATGCGTTAATGCGAATAGACGCAAGCGATGAAACGCTCAGCGCATTTTCCGTCAGATATGAACTGACCCTAAAACTACGCAACGGATTTCATGCGGTTATTTTAATACGAATGATACAAGAGGAAGGTTTATATGTATAATACGTGCATATTATAATAAAGCCTTTTGGAACATTAGAGCGAAGCTGGAGCGGGTCGCTAATTTAAAATAGTGATTTTGATCTAAGCTTCGTGACAATTAAATAATCATTTCCTAACTTTATTACCAAACACGATATTTTTTGACAAAACACTGTATTTATCTCGCATCATTTAAAAAGGTTAAGTGCGACTCGGTCTTACGCCCAATGGTTCCGCAACTTAATAAGGAATAAGGATTAGAAAATAAGGATTTTGCATTATATTGTGTTAAGGCATTGCAGTATTAATTGTTATGACATTGCTTCCTGCCAAATTGCAAGGTCAACGGAAACTAACCTAAGTTATGATACATTTAAACGGTGAATTTATATTTTGATTACGTTGTTGACTTAGTTAAAGTTTAATTTTATTACATCCTCAAAAGATTTTAGTTATGAGAATTTGACATAATTTAAACTTGTTATCGTACGTTTTTAAGAAAAATGATTTTAACACAAAGTCCGCCAAAAATAAACTAACGTTCTAGTTAAAAGAGATCCTGTAAGGGTTCCTCTCTACCTTGTCACGGTACTCCAAAAACCAACAGCCTAATAGACAATATCCGTACCACATTAACTTTTTGCGACACTTACCATAGACCAAACGAAGAGTTTATTGTCGTTGCCACCGGACGCTAACGACTGTCCGTCCGGCGACCATTTGAGTCCGCACACCTCTTGTCTGTGGCCTTGAAGAACACGGGGAGCTTGCATCGCTAGAAAAAGAATTAAATTTTACGTTAGTATGACTCATAGAAGGTTAACAACCAAGTTAGCATAAACTGCGTATCTTAACTTTAACAGACTTATTTAAAAAGGAGTTCCACTATCAATAAGAGTTTAAAAGTTTGCGCTGGGCTAGTTATGTGTTTTGAACTTTATTTCAACTTAGAAAAAGTTCTACATACAAAAGCTGGCTATGGAACCTAGTCAAACTTTTCCTCTTTCTTCGTCGTAAGTTTATCATACTTATGCTTAGTTTATAAAATATTTCTATTTATCAACTACCTATATAATAAAAGCTATCACAGATGAATTTTCACATTTTACATCAGAGTTTGTTGCCCTTTGCATAAGGGCATGGTTAAGTTATAAATACAGAAATATCAACACGGTATCGCTATTCGATCATATACCACTTCCTTCCATACAAGTTTAAGCAGTTCTTCGATAGCTAAAATAGTCAAAAAATTTGACGAATTTGACTATATCACGTGTATTCGAAGGGGTTGAAACTAACAAAACCAACCTACCAAGTAGTTTGTTAGGTTGGTGGTAAGTAACAACCCGTAAAATCTTCACAAACACATCTTAGAACGTGTATTACTAACAAGAACATGGCGCTGCATGGCCCAGCGCGGGCCAGTTATCTCGATGCACCGTAAGTGCATGGGAGGTAACTGTACGGAGTGTTATGTTACGGAAGATATAAGTACTAGTCGTAGGGCTGCGCGGGTTAATAATCTGGGGTTAAAATAAAACAAATTAATATCTTGGGATATTAACTTACACTGTCATCTAGTAATTTATCTATAATATGTATTATCCATAATCCATACTAATATTATAAATGGGAAAGTGTGCCTGTCTGTATGTTTGTCTTTCTTTCACGGCAAAACGGAGCGACGAATTGACGTGATTTTTTAAGTGGAGATAGTTGAAAGGATGGAGAGTAACATAGGCTACTTTTTGTCTCTTTCTAACGCGAGCGAAGCCGCGGGCAGAAGCTAGTTAAATTATATAAGTATGTTTATCAGTTGTCTGGTTACCACTGGCCACTGGTTACTTGTCCCAGGATATTTATTTATTATCTAATTCCTAACTAGGCAGACCCTGTGCTATGGTATACCTAGTTAAATTACGTCAAGACACAAAAAAGAATCATATCATCACACATATTTAATTCTGTCAATGACGTGATTACTATAACTGACATGGCTTAGCACATGCTTTGGTTAAGAATAATTACTGTCACTGTCGCCTACCTCTGTTTTGTCTCCTGTTTGAAAAGCAAAAAAATCAAAGATCGTATAAAAATCTTTAATTCCCCTTTGTCTATACTAATATTATAAAGAGGAAAACTTTGTTTGTTTGTTTGATTGTAATGAATAGGCTCAAAAACTACTGGACCGATTTCAAAAATTCTTTCACCATTCGAAAGCTACATTGTCCACGAGTAACATAGGCTATATAATATCACGCTATGTCCCACGGGAGCGAAGCAGTAGCCAAAAACCTAAAGTAACGTGGGTGAAACCGCAAGGAACAGCTAGTATTAAATACAGATGGAATTGAAATTTGGACTCATTGAAATTTTACATTTTTGACTTATAGATGTAAAAAAAATAAGTCTGAGTCTGACAACCCTATCTAGCCGGCTAGATCTTGTTCGGTTGGAGTACCTTCAATATAGAAGCGCAAATGAGAGGTTTATATAGAATGCTACCTACGCGCCCGCGGTCTTTAAACTTCTGAATATTATGATGTTAATAAACACGTAACTCCTTCTAACTATTAAATAACTGGCTAATAAACTATTACCTTAAGAGTTTAATGCCCTTACTAATAATCACTGTGTAAAGGTTTGTCATGAATAAAGCCTGTATAACCATATATTTTTTGACGTATAAACCTGTCATAACTTTATGCAGCGTTTATTAGTAAGGCGCTAGTAGTTCAGGAGGGTCTAATAATAGCTGTGTAAATTTATGGTAGATTTAAACATCAGAAAAGGTATGTATTACGCTGACTATTACTACCGGCCGGTTACTACCGAGGGGTAAGCCGAATCTCATTTATTAGTGCGCTACAAACTATTACAAAGTGATATAGAAAAGTTATAAACTGATATAATACTATTCTACAACTATTTCTGTGTAACCTTGCGAAATGAAATAGCAGATTAACTCTTCTTGGAGTACAAAATAGCCATTTAAAAACTTTCAATCGAGTCCTTCATGTTGAAAGATTTGAAGGCTTCTTATTTTAAAATGACGTTATAAGCGACTCCCGATGCCCAGTTCTGCTTCAAATAATAACCACTATTTTGACAAGATTATCACAACTGCACAACAAAATCATTCATCATGATAACTTGCATAACGCAACAACAGTTGTCACAACTCTAAAAAGGTCTTTACATCTTCAAAAGAATATTTACTCACAAGATCATTGTACGAATTATCTCGATGCACCGTAACAGTGCACTCTTGTAGTAACTACGAAGATCTTTGTAATGTTATGAACTTATGAATATAAATCTGTCTTGTACACTTTAGTGGTTTTCCCTTAGCAAGTGCGCGATGAGAGTGTAGTTGTTTCTTTTTAAGGTGGGAAGCTCATCAAATCGCGGGAGGAAGTGTCAGAGTTTTACCGACTAAAACCCACCCTTGTTCCTTCGGTTGCCCTTTATGTTCCGGGGCCGCGGTAACTTATCGCTTATTGCGGCTATTGGAACTATTCCGCAACCCCGGCAGGCATTGGCCCTAGAGGACCCCATTACGAGCTGACTGCTGTGTTAGCCATATGCCTAGCCTATTAAATTACCAACTATGTTAAGGTCGGCTTCCAGTTTTACAAGATGCAGCTGAACACTGATGTTTTATAAGGAAGGGCTACCTATGAGACCTCCATAATGAAGTTATTAAATAACACAACTATGTTGGACCGATTGTAGAGCTATCTGGATTCCGATTACCCGCCAAGTCTGTTAAAGATCTAAATAACAACCAGGGTCAAACGCATAACGTGCTTAACGAGGCAGTCAGTAATGTCGTAGATAACTACGACAATAATAATTAATAGTTTTATCTGTAGGGTCCAACATTCGTAAAGACTGTCAATGATCAGTCACTATACTACACCATGCTCAGAAAAACTATTTAACGACCAACCGACAGCCGGCTGTCAGGCTGTTATTGTCTTTCTATTGTGTCTCGAAACCCGTGTGTTCGAAGGTTTAAATCTTGAAGTATAATTCATATCATAGCACATTACTCATAAAACATTTTTGTGCACCCAATCTCACAAAAAGAGACAAAAAAGAAACCTTGATTATCACCGAGTTATTTTACATAATTATGCTAGCGTACGTACTTGTGTACCTAAATAAAGTACTGAGTACACCGCCGCATAATTGCATTGTCGTTGAACCCGCAGTCGTGCAGTCTTTGAGGTGCAACGGTGCTTGGCAAATAATTCTCAAACTTGCCAACTAATTACTGTACAGACTGATATCAAAATTCCTGCCAGCAATTGTGGCATAACAGGGCAGAGGCCTTTACTCGAAAAATTGTGAAACACTGAGTAAATGAAGGTAGTTAATCATAATTGTTTTTAAGTTTTTAATTAAGGAAAAATGTTTGTTTTAAGCTTTACAATTTGGAGTTAATGGTTGTAAAGATGCATGTAAATTTTCTTTGTGAAGAAAGAGTATCTACTATAAAAGGATTTTTGGAAAATCGATTTCTGAAAGGTTAAAATAGTGGATGCAAATTTGACATCCACATGGTCGAAGTCGCAAGCAAAAGCTAGTTTATAATATTAGTATTAATCAGTGTGGCCTAAAATATTTTGTGAAGCCATGAATTGTTTTCTAAGAAAATTTCAACAATATCTGGCTCTTAAACACTGAATATGATAGCTTTTTGCTCAATGTAGGAATGTCTATTGTTTGAGAACCACTGTCCTAATCGTTAGTAACTAACTGGGCGGGTACTAAAAGCAGCCTTTCTCTGAAGATATCTCTAGACCTTTAATATAAAGCAAGAATTGCAAGAAAACTACAATAGAATTTTAAGAAAAGTAAAATGTCTAAAGCCCCTGTGGTCTTAGGGAACTTTATCGGGTCACCGCTTACATAAATGTTTCTGAGCGGTTACATTTCGAAGTAGCGATTTTCACCAATTTTTATATAAATAATAAATTGTCCTTTAAAACCAAAAAAAAACTTTGGTCTGTAGAATAATTTCACAAGTCAATTATTTGCATATAATATTTTTCTGCAATACAAAAACTATCTAAAACTCTATCTGTAATAACTTAGCTAAACTTTGTTTGGTTGTGTCAGATATCTATAACCTGATCCCGTGAGTGCCCGCGAGTGGCCTTTTAGAAGATTCAGAGCTACTTACGTGGTGTCCTGGTATCCCTCTGCCGTATATGCCTATCTCTGGAGCCCGAACTGAGGATGTCGCCATTCCACGCCAAAGCGCCGACCCGAGCGATGTGCCCTTGCAGTTTGGTCACCTGTAGAAATTGAAGGGTTAGAGTCGAATACGTTATAATAACAACTTCAAAATGGGCTTATGACAATGTAAACAAAATAGACTTTCTTTTGTGCCAAGAGATGTTGAGTGTGGATAGACAAGTGGCAATGCAAAATAGATGGTAGAATATTTGTTCAGAACCATGCAGGTCGCATGTAAACCGCTCACCAAGCAGTGAAAAAGGTTGTATACTTTTTATGTTGTCTGCCAAATTCTATTGTTTTTTATGAAGAAAAATGTAAGTTCAACCAAATACAGTCCACAGGTCAGCTATTGATTGTTTTATTTAGAAGACCAAATTAGTTCATCGTGACCGGCGCGTCCGTAATTATTCAATGTTCGATACGAGATGTCAAATTACTTGATAATAAATAGATGTGACTTAGCACGTACTTTCGCTAAGCACTACCTGTCACTGTTACACTTAATGTCAAACGTCAAGTGCATGATAGAGACAGAAGATAGCTCAGACAAAATATGTACGACTATTTACATCTTCATTAGTATTAGTTTATGTCAATCCCATACATTGAACAATATATTCTATTCTACTATCTATTCTACAATGCCACTTTTCTAGAGGTTCCGAAACGACAGTGGTCTGTTACTCTACTGTGAGTTGTTGTCAATTACGGAAACGCTTGCGAATTAAACTGTACAAAATCAAGAGATATAGCTAAAGTATTACTGGCAAAAACTTGTCAAAAATGCAGGTAAGCCAACCAGATTTAGCCTGAGAACAGATCGCTAACATTCCTAAATGTGAGAATAGTCAGGCAATGCTCGAAACCTGATTAAGAAACCGACATTAAACAGAGCTTGTTCAGTGAAAGATAAAAAGCATAGTTTTCTTCCATTGAAGTCCAAAATAAAGGCGAGTCTTCAACAGCTTCAATACTATACCAAGTCTATAAAATCTCCAATCCTAAAAAGAATGTCGCCTGTTATAAATAGTGATGCTTCCCAGTACTCTTGAAAGATCAAATACACAGTACTAATAAATCTTAGCGACATTGACGAATGGTCCCATCGGTCTTAACTTTACTGAGCGAATATCTAACAATTTTAGCATTAAAGCACAGAGTTCCATTACCTAGAATATTGTAAGATCAGAAGTAATATACTAGAAATAGATCGAGATATAAATTACGCCTGGAGTGTTGGCAGTTTTCTAAAGCGCTATACACTATGAGCACTGACTGTCTTTCACGCCTATTCTTTGTAAATAATACGAGGTTAGTTTTAGTTTATGCGAAACCTAAATATAGTTTCTTTTAAATAAGGAGAATCGGTTCCAATCATTCTTACACCATATTATATTTTGTCTCAAAAATAGGTAGCCCATATTTTTTTATTTATTTTGGGTTTGGTAACAAAGAAAACAGTTCTTTATAATGTATACTAGCTGTTTCTCGCGGTTTCACCCGCCTTACGTTACGTTTTTGGTTACTGACTCGCTCCCGTGGGACATACCGTGATATTATATTGCCTATAGCACTCAGGAATAAGGTAGCTTTCAGCCAGTGATTTTTAGAATTGGATTATGAGTTTCAGAGATTACCCCCTACATACAAACTTACAAACTTTACCTCTTTATAATATTAGTATAGATTGAGTAAGCCAGACCCTCCAAGGTTTCTGAAAACAGTACCTAACTTTGGCTTATCTGTCTATAGAAAAAAAATATACTTGTGTGCTCCCGGTGATAACATAACTCCAAGTGGAAACGCCTTATTAAATCTTATGCGCCCGCATCTCAAGTTTCTTCGTAGATTGCGGATGCATAATTTATTGAACTAGCGCAAAACTGGTCGTAACCACTGATTACTGATTAGTCATTCAGATAATAAACACCATAATTTTACTAATTAACAATGCAAACACCTGAATGCTGAGATAACAATTTATTGTATTGCTACCTGATCATCGTAAATTATATTACAAGTAATTAAGTATTCAATTTCCATTTTATTTGTGACTTGATTAATTAATTATTTCAATCAACATTAATATTCTTAAAGATGTTGAGAGCTTTTGTTATTCGCCTAATCTTAATTTATAAAACTTAAATCCATATATCCATCGGCAATTATATGTCATCATTATCATAACGACATGTTTATAATCAAAGATCATAACATAGAAAAATCGCTTTCGGCTGCCTGTACCTATGCATGATTAGATCTTAAAACTACGCAACGGATATTGATGCGTTTTTTTTAGGATTCCGTAGTCAACTAGGAACCCTTATAGTTTCGCCATGCCTGTCTGTCTATCCTCGCTTAATCTCTGTGACCGTTAGCACTGGTACCAATATGTATATCAATCACGCCAACAAAGTGGTAAAATAAAAATTGGAAAAATATATTTATTAGGTAGCCCTTATTTTTTATTATTAGTTACATTTATACCTATACTACATGCCCCGTTCGGTAGACTTAAAGGGCAAAAATGCACGCGTACATTGACAGGAACGTGCAACCCATAATATTGATACAACGACACTTTATGACATTCAGATAATCGCAATACATTGTATTGACACAATGATTACACTGTATTAGTCATAACTTAGGTGGATAAAACAGGTTCATGATTGCAAATGTTCATAACAGTGTTACTTGTAAAGTTAAAACAGTTATTGAGTCTGATTCGTTGTTAATTTTATTTACTTCTAGCAGCCCGCCCAGTTACGCACAAGTGTTACAATCTTTCAAAATATGGCGAGAAAATCCTTTATCATGAAACACTGCCCAAAGGTGGTAACCGCATGATCATACGTGCAGCAGTTTTTGAGTTAATTGTTAACAAGCACAGACAGACGCTGTGGTATTTTAATAAAAAACTTAAAGCTGATTCCTAAAGACGGTATTGAAGATGGCGGTGTTTTAAATAAAGGTAGTGTTACAAACTGCCGCCCGCGGTTTCATCCACGTTAATAATGTTAAGGGTGAACAACCCTTATTACTTAGGGGTATGAAAAATAGATAGTAGCCGATTCTCAGACCTACTGGATATGCATATAAAATTTGGTAAAAATCGGATAATCCGTTTCGAAGGAGTAACGTAACTAACATTGTGACACGAGAATTTTAAACTAGCTGTACCCGCTGTTTTACCCGCTTAGTTCCAGTTCCCGTGGGATTTTTGAGATAAAAACTATCCTATGTCCTTTCTTAGGCTATGGACGATCTCTGTACCAAATTTCAATGAAATCCGTCCAGTAGTTTTAGCGTCAAAGCGAGACAAACAGACAGAGTTACTTTCGCATTGATAGATTGTATTTTTTTTTTGGGATTGGGAAATCATCATTTGACTTCTCCCGCCGTGGCGGCGGGAGGGCGTGTCAGACTTTTACTGACTAAAACCCACTCATGTTCCTTCGATTGCCCTTTATGTTCCAGGGTCACGGTAACTACACACATCAAAAGTGTCTAGGGATATTTTAATTAAACCTAAATAAATAAAATACTATTAACTTTTTGTTAAGACATCTACACATTAAAATAAACCTTGTTTAATTGCCTATATAATCTGATAATAAACTTTTAATGAAGTTAAATAAAAAAAAAAACTGAGAAGAAGAGGAAAAACTCAACCAAATTTCAATTTAACTTTATTTTTGAAACATCAAAACCTTAACTACACAACTATTTTTTTTTTATAAAAATTGTTGAAAACTTAAAATTAATAATCCGTGGATCCACCTAAGACTCACCTAACACATCTGCAGGGGTTCTGCATACTCAAAACAAGGGTGTAAATATCCTGTTGTGGAATACTGTCCCAAGTCCTGCTAAGATGCAAGAAAAGCTGGTTTTCATGCACAATATCTTCAGGGAAATTCCTAAGACCTCTTTTCTGAAGCATATCCCAGGCATGCTCAATAGAATTTAAGTTAGGGGATTGTGCAGGCCAGTCTAAAGCTTGGATAACATGCTGTTGTAACCAACTTGTAACGATACGCGCCGTATGTGGACGGGCATTGTCGTGCATTAGCTGGAAATTTTGTCCTATTTGCTGTCTGTAGGGCAAGATTACAAGCTCTAGCACCTCATCTCGGTATTTTAGAGCAGTCATATTGCCTTGTATCCAAACGAGGTCCGTTCTACCGCCGAGACGAATTCCTGCCCAAACCATAATAGTGCCACCTTGATATGCATGAACTTGTTGTGGGTGCTGCAGTAGATTCCAACGTCCAGGTTCTCTCCAAACGCGTACTTTTCGCGAATCAGGATGAAATCCAAACCTGGATTCATTAGTGAAAAGCACAAGTGACCATTGAGAATGGTCCCAGTTTTCGTGTGCAACAGCCCACTGTAATCTTCTTCCTCGATTGCCTCTCCTTAGTGCTGGTACCCGAAATGGCCTACGAGCACGTAGATTGACTTCATGCAGTCGCCTTCTCAAAGTTTGACCGCTTACCAGCAAACCATACTCTCTCTGTAGCCTTTGAACCAATTGCATCGCCGCTGCATTTGGTTGACCTTGTGCAGCATTTACTATGAATCGGTCCTGTACATGTGTTGTAATGCGTTGAGGTCCTCGGTGCCATTCCACCACTTCCCCCGTGACACGGTAACATGACCAAAGCCTGGATATAACGCTCTGACTGGTCTTCATGGCTTCAGAAACCGCAATTATGGGTTAGTATTCCTCAACAGGATATTGACACCCTTGTTTTGAGTATGCAGAACCGCTGCAGATGTGTCAGGAGAGTCTTAGGTGGATCCAAGGAATATTAATTTTAAGTTTATTCAATAATTAAAAAAAAAATAGTTGTTTTGTTTAAGTTTTGATGTTTCAAAAACAAAGTTAAGATTTAGGTTTTTTCTGAGTTTTTCCTCATCTTCTAAGTTTTTTTTTTAAATTTAACTTTATCTAAAAGTTTATTATCAGATTAGATAGGCTATTAAACAAGGTTTATTTTAATGTGTAGATGTCTTAACATAAAGTTAACAGAATTTTAGTTATTTAGGTTTAATTGAAATATCCCTTGACACTTTTGATGTGTGTATTATAAACATTCCGCAACCCAAGCAGGCGTGCGTGGCCCTGTTGGGCACATTGATAGTATTAGCATGGAAAATGAATAGTATGAAAGTATAGAAAAAAAACCTTACCTCTTTATTAACAGCAACATCCCAGACACTGATGTGTCCCTTCTGTGTGCCGACAGCAACTAAATGTCCTCTTTCACTCCATGCGACTGACGTCACAGCGTTACCCTCCGAGGATAAGTCGCATAGCCGCGTCACCTGACAAAGAATAGTTATGGTTAGTACTCAACTTCTTGGCCCATGGGGAGGGGCAACAATACTTATAGTTAGTAGTATTCTTTTTAGCCCGTCAGACATTGAGGCTGGGTGGGCCCAAAAAATAATTATCCTTAAAACGTATTTAGCTTATGGCCCAGGTGGAAGAGACAGGTATTTAGGCTAGGTTAACAAACCATACATACAATGAATACAGTTAGTTATAGCGTATCTAGCTTTTGGCCGGGGTGGGAGTCAGATTTTTAGGCTGGTTCTAGGAACTCATGCAAACACTACTGATGTTTTGAGCGTACCAAGCTTTTAAGCCTAATGGGGGGGGGGATATTTAGGCTAGTGCTAGGAACCCATCCATACAATACTGATGGTTAGATCGTACCCAGCTTTTTCATCAGAGGGGGCAAAGTCTAATTGTTTCGACCGGGTCTCGGAGGCGGTAAAGAACACTCTCACCCCTAAATATATATGATATGTTTCTAAAAAGTCCATGTTATGTAACATTATTTAAACCTTAATACCGGCACTGCTGTGTGAAATAAATGTATTTTCTTTCTTTCTTTCTTTAAATACGCAAACGTCACTTAATTTAAATCCTTCGAACACACGTGATTTGAGGCACACTAGAATGACCATAGCAGCCCGACACCCGGCTGTCGCTTGGTCGTCGAAAGGTTAAGACATTCTCAAATCAGATGCTGTCCTTACTTTATCCCCTAGAGTGACAAAGACAACATATTTGAGAGCGTCTAAAAATTAAGTGATGTTTGAGTATTCAGGCATTAATCATATAATTTTCAGGGGGGGCAGTTACTCCCCACCCTCTTTCTCAAGTTCCACAACACTGATAGTTGCAAAAACACCGCGAGAAAAGAACAACCAATATTTGTATACCATACGGGTTAATGCCTCGGTAAGTAGTTTTAAGAAGCAGTAAAAAATTTGTTGTCAAAGTGCAAATTTGCACGTCTTTGTCAATTTTATTCATAGCAGGGATCAATATTGCTGGGTTCTGGGTTCCTTTTAAAAAAGTAGTCACAGTCTACAGCCAGAGAATAATGTTAACTTTAGGGTAGTTCAATATACAGACTGGCTTGATAACTTCAAAATGTATGGCTCAGATGTCTTTTCATGCGTAAAATAAGATTTGGATACTTTCATCCCCTCAAAGTTGGCTGATAAAATATTGCCAGCATATATTGGCGTGCTTTAATTTTGAGATAAATAAAATTAAGATAACGTAATGGTTGAAATTGCCATAGATGCCTGAAGACCAGAAGTGACAGTCCACTAAAACACATACTAAGAAGGCTGCATGTATTCCAAGCAAAATTAGTAATAGTAGTTAAGTAAAATTACCCAACAACATGGAGGCCCTTAGGATCACTGAATAAGGTAACAAATAAGCCCATCTACCGGTTAAAGTATGGTAAAATGGAACCATCAAAGTACAGATACTAGAATTGCCTCGAGCATTACAAGCCGTATCTTAAATCTAATAAAGCACGCGCATTTGATTACCCGTTTGCTGCATGCAATCAACGTCTATTTTGTACAAAGGAATTTTAAATTTCATCGTAAATGTACATTTTCCTTGAGTGCTAAAAATTGGCATTAATTTTATATTCTAATGTTTGCCATGCTTCTTTCTGAACAAATAACTAGGAACCGTTCAAATTGTTTGCAAAAATCAAGTCTTGACACCATTATTCTGCAAAAAAACTGCAGTCCACAGCTGAGTACACAGCAAGACATATATAAATAGGCAAATGAAAATATTACTCCTATTCTATATAATTATGATGTGCTAGATCGTGTTAAGGCGAAAAATGATATGTGCTTTGTTCTTAGCCTCTACTCTGGTCGATCGACCGTACAAATTAAAGTGCTTAATATAGAGATCAGCGTTAATGGTCTCAATTTGATTGCACCTTATAGCAATTGACTTTTAGACATAATATCTTTATCAAATTACACACCACTTGATGATTCGTCGAAACGGACCGATGCCTTTTGCGAAGAATTTAGTACATGATCCTCCCCATAACGCAAACAAAATCACTAATTAAACAACATTAATATTTTGGCAACATCAGAAACTTCAACCACCACTGCCTTCAAGCTGACATCCTTACCTGACTAGTACAAGCACTCCATAAATACACGCAACTTCCGAGTCCAACACTTAGTACGTTTTGGGCGGACCAGTCGACCAAGTTCAGATAGAAATCGTCCTGCAACTCAGGAGCATCCAGCACTTTGAAGGGGATCCTTGATATCTTCCTAGTAGCCTTCCTTGGAGACCGCAGCAGCTTTTCTGACTTTGCTGATATTGGTGACAGACTGTATGGTGATGGGTCTATGTTTTCCTGTAAAAGAAATGGGGGTTAGTCAGAGAAATTATATGAAATAAAATAAAGAATATGAACAATTCATGGTTGCATTAAAATCATCTATTATGTTTGCTTAAAACGAGAAAATTAATAAAGATAAATGACATATGGACGCAAAGCGTTCTCAAATAAGACAAAGATAATAACGTTTAAAATTGCAGTAAAGACAGTCTATGAGCAATTCTCAGAATTACTAATACATATATAAAACATTTACAAGTACTTGCAACTTTTAATATGCGAATAAATGAGCAATTCCATGTAGCAAAACCTGTTTATTATAGCCATGTGGAATTATGTTTCGAAACTTAAAAAAAAACGCAGAGCTGGACACAAAAACTAAGGAAATTTACGAAAAGATGCAACATTCAACGTAGATTATAATTATAATAATCGTTTACTAATAACAAGTTTGATTGTAGGCAATAATAACTAAATATAGATAAAGTTTTTTGGCCTGGTATCAATATTACAATGAACGGTAGTCAATAAACAGCCATTACGAAAATCTGTCCATCTTGACAATCTCATTACAAAAGTAACAAAAAAACTCATTACTGATCCAACTACAATAACAATAGATAAAGATTTCTGTATAAACCTTCATAAAAATGACAAGTCACCTCAAGTTAAACAGTAATTAAACTGCCAACTAAACGTGGTCAAAGAACATTAAATAAAACGAACATATTTGTCAAAAGAATAAAAATATTAGATGGTGTTAAAGTTATAAATGTGGCTGCAGTCATTAGCTATACAACGGTCGTAAAACAGATACATGAGAGCATAAAGATGATGATGATTATACAAAAACTATTGACAAATTGAATCTGCTAATTTCGACACTACTAGCTAGTGGCTAACAATATATTTTGATGAATCCTAATTTATACAAAAAAATAATAAAATACAAGACGCATGCACACGATACAATCGCGACGAGAGGTAAAAGATCTGTAAATTAAGCATGACGAAACTAGCAAAAAAACTTATGACCTAACAATAAAAAACCTACCTAGACTTTATTACGACTTTTTTAAAAGTCTGAGTAAATCTAGACTCGAATGCAAAAATATTCAAATTGGTTAACGCAAAACCGCTTTTGGGCCGTCTGGAAATGGAGATAAACGGGCCGATTAGGATGAGAGTTTAAGAAAAAGTTTAGAGCTCTTACGAGGAAACAAATTGAAACCTCCTGAAGCATAACGCAGGCCTTGAAAAGTTCGCCCACCCAAAGCCTTTTGTCAGAAACAAGCGAATAAAAAGACACTGAAAAAAACGCAATAAACTTAACGTGTATCTGTCTGATAGCGTCTCGATTTGTCAGCGATTTTTTTACGGCACGCTTTCAATTAATCATTAGAATAATTCCTATACAGCGCATATTGATTGGACTTATTGACGACCGGAATTAAAAACACCTGATGATATATCTGCCACTGCTACCATTCGTCTATCTTATATAAAGAGCGCTAGTCAAGATTAATATCGCTTCATATCTATGCTTACACTTATATCAAACACAGTAATTCGTCAAGAACGTTTATTTGAGAGGAACAATTATTTACAGAGATATAAAACTTGCATTTATTTTGTTTATTGCCGTCCAAAATTACAAGTTTGTTGACATTTTTAATGTGAATTTTTGCACCGACAAACGTCGCGTGAGATTCTAAGTATTCTACTGCAGGGGTGCATGGACAGAAAACCTCCTCGTGTGCCCGAGGGCTGGAGTTCGCTTATGGATCCGTCCGGGGCGAAGGCCAGTCCGAGGGACGGTGCACCCCGGGAGGTGTGCAACGACTCGCCACGGTACGTTGTGCCTGTGGGGTCTCGTTGCACACTTTCGAATATTCTGTCGCGGAGGACTCCACCACCTGTCCCTCTGAGTAGCAGAGGGCAGTGTGTGTTGGAGTCGGGGAACGGGCTCTGTGTGCACTCACCCTGCCGCAGAGCAGGCAGCTGGGGGTCGTCATCCCTAGCTGCCCCCGTTGATCTCGTAGCCCCGAAGACTGTTACGGTCATGTCTCTGACTTTCGACGGGGGTCGAGGGCCTTGGCTTAACCGCCCGGGCCGCGAGGTAGACAACCTCTATAAAAAATCACCTCTAATACCAAGTTCTGGTGCGTGGCGAAGGTACGAATGGCTGAGGAGTAGTGTCATCTATTATGGATGGCGCATCAGTCTCTAGCGCACCCCCAGCCAGAGAACGGGTGGACCCTCTGGTTGGGTTACAAATGTACACTTGCCCAGGGACAGGGGGTTACCCTGGGTGTACTTTTTAAATCCCCCATACTCGTGGGACTCAAAATGCATGAACCTAATAAATTTTTTAAAACTAAAACCGGAGGTAAGGGAGAGGCGCGGTCTAAGGAGACCGACGCGGCAATGGGCTCGAGCTCTAGAAGCTCGAGCTCGAACGGCTCGAGCTCGGGTAGCTCAGGACGAGAAAGGAGGAGAAGCCGCAGCAGGAAGCGGACGATGTCGGAGGGCGCCTCGTCGTCCTCCGACAGCGAAGCGGCGGCACCGGCCCCCAAAATCCCCACCAGCAGGCGGGGTGCGGGCCGTGTTGGAGGAGGGGGGCGCAAGCTCCCCGCGCAGGAGGCAGCTCGGCGAGCTGAAAGGCTCGCCCTGGAGGGGCGACACCCTGGAGCGGCTTCTGCGCAGGTCGACGGTGCGTCCGCCACCGCGGGGAGCTCCAAACCGGAGCGCGCGGTTAGCCTGGCGGAGGTAGTGACCTCGGCGTTGGTGTCTGTGGCCCTCAAAAAGAAAAAGGGCTCGAAGGACAGGGCCATCGCCGATGCCACTGCCGAGATTTTGGCGGCGGCGAATGCCGAGAATTCGGCTGGTACGGAGCTGGCCGCTATGCGGGCCGCCATTGAAGACCTAAAGCAGGAAAACAAGAAGTTGCACGCGGAGCTGGCCAGGCTCCGGGGGGATGCGCCCCGCACAGAGGAGCCCAAGGAGGAGTCGGAGCGGGACCTGCTTAAAGCGGTGGTGCAGGGCATGGCGGACTTCCAGCGCCGGTTTTCGGTGCTGGAAGGCATTGTCCTCCGGCCCCCGCTCGCGGCCAGTAGTGCGGTCCCGGCGGCGTCGACGGCAAGGCCAGCGGCATCATTTGCCGCTGTGGCCGCGACTCCTGCAGCGGGCACGTCAAGGCGTGCCACCGCGCCGCAACAGGCGAAGGGGAAGGCCGCACCGCCCAACAAGGGCAAGGCGGCGAAGCTCAAAGCGGTGGGGGCACCAGCAGCCAGTGTGGCTGCACAACGTCCCCCGCCGCCTGCCTCTCTTCCCCCTTCTCCCCCGACTGCCGAAAGTCCGGCTGAGCCCGGCTGGCAAGTCGCAGGGGAGAAGAAAAAGGCGGCCAAGGCGGCCAGGGCCGCAAAAAAGCGGCAGCGGCAGCGGGAGCGTCGCAAGGCAAGGAGCCTTGCGGCCAGGCTCCGCACTCCAAAGACTGCAGCGGTGGTAATCACCCTGCAGCCGGAGGCGGAGAAGAAGGGCGTGACCTACGGGTCCGTCATTACAAAGGCGAAAGCGGCGGTGGACTTGGCCGAGATCGGCGTCACCGAAGGTCTGCGGCTCCGGGTCACGGCGACTGGAGCCCGCATGCTGGAGGTCCCGGGAGCCACCAGCGGCCCCATCGCCGACGTCCTGGCCGAGAAGCTCCGGGCATCGCTGCCGGCGGAGGAGGTTCGAGTGTCCAGGCCCACCATGCGCATAGATGTGCGCATCTCGGGTCTGGACGACTCCATCAGGGCGGAGGAGGTGGCGGCCGCCGTTGCCAAGGCGGGGGGATGCCCCACCGACGATTTGCGGGTGGGCACCATCCGCCTTGACCGCTCCAGGTTGGGAGCGGTCACGGTGAGCTGTCCCACTACGGTGGCGAAGGCGATCTCGGCGGAGGGCCACAGGCTGAAGGTGGGATGGACCTCGGCGCAAGTAAAGTTGCTGGAGCCCAGGCCACTGCGGTGCTACAGGTGCCAGGTGGGGCACCATGTCGGTGTCCGCTGCACCGCGGAGGTCGACCGTAGCGGGGATTGCTTCCGCTGCGGTCAGCCCGGTCACAAGGCCGGCTCGTGCAATGCCGCGCCGCACTGCTTTGCATGTGCGGCAGCTGGCAAGCCGGCTGATCACCGGGCTGGGGGCAAGGCTTGCGCCCCACCCGCCAAGACAAGAGGCAAAAGCAGAGGGCCCTCTGCCGCCGCTGCCGCTGCCGCCGCTCCCGCTGCTGCGGCTGCCGCCGCTCCCGCCGTTCCCGCCGCTGCAGCGCCCGTCGCTGCCGCCGCGACCACCGAGGCCGCAATGGAGTGCCAATAATGGCTCCATTGCGCCTCGTACAGGCGAACATCAACCACTGCGCCGCCGCTCAGGATCTGTTGCTCCAGAGCATGGCGCAGTGGTCGATCAACATCGCCGTGGTCTCCGAGCCGTACTTTGTCCCGCCCAGGGATTCTTGGGTGGAGGACCTGAGCGGCTCGGTGACCATCATCTCGTCGGCCGCCGCCGGTACCCCAACCCTCGAAGGCGTCAAGAGGGCACAGGGGTGCGTTGCGGCACGGTTCGGGGAGATCGCCGTGGTAGGCGTCTATCTCTCCCCGAGCCGATCCCTCGTCGAACTCCACAACTCCCTTATGGAGCTGAGCGTCGTCGTCGCCGGGTTCCGAACCCTCCCCGTGCTCGTTCTCGGGGACTTCAATGCCAAGAATCTGGCTTGGGGCTCCCGATACACTGATGCACGGGGGAGAATGGTGGAAAACTGGGCCCTAGAGGCAGGCCTAGTTGTGCTGAACCAGGGTTCCGTCCCCACGTGTGTGCGGATGCGGGGTGAGTCGGTGGTGGACATTTCGTTCGCCAGCCCCGCTCTGTCACCGCGTGTCGTTGACTGGCGCGTAATGGAGGAGGTGGAGACGTTCTCCGACCACCGGTACATCCGGTTTGACGTCTCCGCCCAGACCTCCGCTGCGCCGGTCCGACGGACCCTAAGCGGTCCGCGTTGGGCGCTGAAGCAGCTGGACCGGGAGCTTCTCCTGGAAGCCTCGATAGTGCAGGCCTGGGTGTCATCACCGGACAGGCCTGCCGACATCAATGCCGAGGCTGGGTGGTTCCAGGAGGCCATGTCCGATATCTGTGACATGGCAATGCCCCGGGTTCAGCCTGGAAGGGGTCAGCGCCAGGTGTACTGGTGGTCGCCGCAAATCACGTCACTACGTGAGGCGTGCGTGGCTGCGCGACGCCCGTACACCAGACACCGCAGGCTCCGTATCCGCCCTGTGGATGCGGATGCCATTGAGGCGGAGCTGTACGAGGGGTACAGAGCGGCGAAGGAAGCCCTCCGACTGGAGATATTGCGGGCCAAAGCTTCGGCCCGCCAAGAGACGCTGGGGACTCTGGACAGAGATCCGTGGGGGCGCCCCTACTTGGCGGTGCGGGGCAAGCTCCGTACCGCGGGCCCCCCGCTGACGCAGAGTCTCCGGCCCCAGGTCGTAGAGGGCGTTGTGAGCGCTCTGTTCCCTTCGCGGGGGGAGTTTTCTCCCCCGCTCATGGCTCCGCCACCGGCGGTGTCCGATGCGGACCGCGACGGCGACGACGACGACGTTCCAGAGGTGACCGAGGTAGAACTGGGAGTGGCGGTGCTAAGGCTTAGGGCCAAGAACACCGCCCCAGGACCCGACGGCCTACCAGGGAAGGCCTGGGTCCTGGCCTTAGGGGCTCTCGGGCCTCGACTAAGGGGGCTCTTTAGCGCATGCTTGGAGGAGGGCCAGTTCCCACTTCGTTGGAAGACCGGGAAGCTGGTCCTCATACCGAAGCCGGGGCGTCCTGCGGACTCTCCGTCCGCGTACCGGCCCATCGTTTTGCTCGACGAGGCGGCAAAGCTCTTGGAGAGAGTGATTGCGAGCCGCCTCGTCGAGCGGCTGATGCGGGTGGGGCCGGATCTGGCGGACGGTCAGTACGGCTTCCGCAGAGGACGCTCCACGGTGGACGCCATCATGCGCGTACGGGCCCTCACGACAGGGGATGCGGTAGCACAGGGCAGGGTCGTCTTGGCGGTGTCTCTCGATATCGCCAACGCCTTCAATACCCTGCCTTGGGGGTGCATAGGGGCGGCACTCCGGTATCACCGGATGCCTGCCTACCTCTGTCGTGTGGTCGAGGCCTATCTGACGGACAGGGCCGTCATCTACCCCGGTCACGAGGGAGTGTGGAGTCGACGAGGGATGTCGTGCGGTGTTCCACAGGGATCGGTCTTGGGGCCGCTTCTGTGGGACATCGGGTACGACTGGGTGCTGCGCGCCGACCTTCCCGAAGGCGTCAGCGTAGTGTGCTACGCTGACGACACGCTAGTCCTAGCGCAGGGAAGGTCGTTCCAGGCGGCGGCCGACTTGATGTCGAGTGGTGTTGCGACAGTCGTGGATAGGATCCGGCAACTGGGACTTGAGGTGGCCCTGCACAAGTCCGAGGCCATGTGTTTTCATGGCCCTCGGCACCGGCCACCTCCGGGGTCTCAGATAACGGTAGGAGGGGTTCACATCGGTGTCGAGTCGACGATAAAGTACCTGGGACTTGTCCTCGACAACCGATGGAACTTTACGGAGCACTTCCGACGTTTGGGCCCCAAACTGGCGAAGGCCGGAGCTGCCCTCAAGCGGCTCCTGCCCAATCTCGGTGGCCCAAACGCCTCCTGCCGGAGGCTCTACACGGGGATCGTGCGGTCCATGGCCCTCTACGGGGCTCCGGTGTGGGCGCCCAATCTAGCCGCGGCTCCGGCCCGACTTCTGAGGGCGTCCCAGAGGGTCATGGCCATTCGCATGGTGCGGGGATACCGCACGGTCTCCTGTGAGGCGGCATGCCTCCTTGCCGGCGTCCCGCCGTGGGATCTGGAGGCAACAGTCCTTGCACACACGTACGAGTGGCGCGTGGAAGTGCAACGCCGGGGTGAAGTCCCGATGCCGCGGGTTATCGCGGCACGGCTCACGGAGCTCCGGCGAGATCTCATGGCGGAATGGAGACAACGACTGTCGCAACCTAGTGCTGGGCACGCCGTTATAGCGGCGGTAAGACCCCTCTTTGAGGAGTGGCTGGAGAGGCGTCATGGCACTCTCACGTTTCGCTTGACACAGGTCCTCACCGGACATGGTCAGTTCGGGAGGTTCCTGTGTCGGATTCGGGCGGAAGCGACGCCTGGGTGTCACCACTGCAGTAACGGTCGCCTGGAGGACACGGTCGAGCACACAGTAGAGGTGTGCCGCGCATGGGCGGAGCATCGACGTGTCCTCGTAGAGGCGATCGGCGGCGGTGACCTCTCGCGCCCGGCGCTGGTTCAGGCCATGCTCCGGGGCGAGACGGAATGGGATGCCGTCGCCTCCTTCTGCGAAGCGGTTATGCTAGTGAAGGAAGCGGCGGCGCGCGAGAGGCAACGACGAGCCTCTCGCCCCGGACTAAGACCCAGGCGAAGACGTCGAGAGTCGCAAGACGACTACCGGCCACCGTAGGCGCGGTTCTGCGGATGGCGAGCGATGGGTAGCTCGCCACCCGGCTAGGACCAGGACCGCGTAGACGGCGCGTTTTGTTCCACGCGCGCCTCAAAGAGAAGGAGTCAGCACAGGAAGGGGCCCAACAGGGCCAACGCCTGCCGGGGTTGCGGAATGATTATAGTGGTTACCGTGACCCTGGAACATAAAGGGCAATCGAAGGAACATGAGTGGGTTTTAGTCAGTAAGAGTCTGACACGCCCTCCCGTCGCACCCAGGACGGGAGCAGTCATTGGATGATTTCCCACTCACCAAAAAAAAAAAAAAAAAAAAAGTATTCTACTGCAAAAAAGTGCAGAATTTCGTTAAACTGACGGCAGTTCAGTGTCCGTGAACCCGCTTTTATTACGGACTCCTAAGTAATCTAGATGAATAATACCTTCATAAAGAGACTCAGGTTTCCTGAGACATAACGTGGGTCGCCATTACCATATGTGTATTTTTGGGGCTGATAATAATCCTTTTATTGTTGCAGCATAGAATTTGGCCGTGTGGGTGTAAAGTATTGGTAGTTTCTCGGGCGTGAACGAAGCGATATTTAAGTTAAAGGAAACAACAACAAAAGGACGTGTCACGTCCACTTCGGACATTTTACTGTAATGTAATTCAGATGGAAACACAACTGGGCTGTGACGCCTACGTCAACGAAAAACATAAGGTGGTACAAACCCACAGGGACAATAAACATGAATGTTTAAAGTCAAGCGCACCCAATAAATTGCTGATAAAGGGAAGATTTACATGTAATACTACGAGATAACGCATACGACACCGTTGCGTCGCATCGTCGCGATTTTGGTTCTCAATCAATGATATACCGTATGAGAATAGCAGCAGAGCTAAGACAACAAATTTCACGTGTGGCTGAATCATGAATGGATGAGAATACTAACGAAACAGTTGGAGTAAGATTGAAAGTGCATCGAGACATGCACGATGATTAATTCGCGACTGCCACTTAAGGAGATATTGACTTAATAGATGCCCCGCCCCCGAATGGTCATCGACATGATGACCTTGGTGTTCCAAATTAGATGCATAATAATCATGTTATGTAAGACGTAAATCTTCTGCAGATTGTTGCAACAGGTTTCTTGATACAAAAAATAGACGTGTCATATAAAATGATAGTTTGAAAAGTGCTACACTGCCTACTTGATATGTGCGAGATGTAAGTGGCATGGGAAAAGATAGAGTATTTTTAGAATTTCTGCGTTGACATCACGTTCGGTCTAGTCTAGACTAAACTGCATGTTAGATAATAATCGTGTTCCAACGACCTCGCTACCGACGCATCAGCTTCTAACGCAGTTACCAGATGTAGTACACCGTAAAAAAATAATACTGGTAGTCATAGTTCAGAAGCATAACAAAGTCAAACGTTATTATTTAAATAATACCCGAACGGAACTAATATACTATTGACGTAGGAAAATTGATGCTTTTAAAGATCAATCTCTTTAAATCAATTGTACTTTGATTGGGTTAATGGAAGCCTCATAAGGGGATCGAGTAACGGCAATCATTACCTACGATTTAAATAGTGCGTGACTGTATCAAAACATTAAAGTTACCTTCTATTATTACAAAGAGCAAACGTTTTTTAACAACTTTGGCTTCACTAATGCCGTTTTGATTAGGCGAATTACAGATATTTTTTACGCAATCACACACCAAATTGTCGGCAATACCAGTGGTCACGTCATACCGTAATAAATAGACGTTTACTTAACTACCTAAGCTCCATGTTTTATAAGTCAACAACACCTCAAGTGGCTTCTTAATGTGATATAAAAAATATTTAAAGTGTACTTAACATCCTTCACGCACCAACGGCCAACTAACTAAGGAACGTTAAGTAATTATAACGGCGAGAAAATTTTAGGTAGCGTGTTGGTTCACTGTTGTAAGAAACTTAGTGGTCCCAAATCGTCCACTTCCTCGATCTACAATTGGCTTATTCAAAGCTATACCAGACAAAAACCTCGTAACAATGGATCACACAATTGTCCACAATAGGCGTCTGTCTGGTCTAGCTCCAGATCATAAAAGACATAACATCGATGTATCTAATCGAATTGTAACTGCAAAAAGCGCAGCGTCCAATTATACTATAGAAAAAACCAGATATGAACACTAATCTAGGCGAGCGAAACTAAATTGTATTAGATACTAATGATACAGGAGCTAGGTATGCAGGTAAATGAAAAATTTCAATCTATTCTAAACCACAATGATGTAAGATGAATGAGCAATCAGAAACGCAAGTTTGTTAACCTCAGACATCAGACGCATAAAAAGCTAGAAATCCAGCAGTGACTAGATCGCAGATAGCAGATTGATTGGTTCTATAAATGAGGTACAATTGTGACCCGTAGCAGTTCCGTAAGCGGGTCACGTCGCAAGCACTGCAATAAAACAAAATAAACCCACTGCAGAAGCAAGACTAATGTGTAGATTTTCAGCGAACACTTATAATTCGAGGAGAATACAAATTAAAAACACGGAACTTAGCTACACAGAAACTCGTCTGAAATAATTACCGTGTTTTTCCGACAATTAAAATACGAATCTCATTTTTTTTTTCAAACCTAGCTTACTAAATTATCTTGTAAAAAAATGATTAAGTAGGTCCTTGTCTCCGATATTACGTAATCTTAACTCAGATCATCTAGTGCAGCAGGAATGCGAATAAAAAACTGCCAAAGCAGCGCTGCGGTTAAGACATCAACCTGCCATCATTTCTTTTATATTTTCACGGATGCAACGAAGGTTCAAAGCCCACAATTTCTTCAACCGTTGAACGGAAACGTTCTATTTTAGTAACAGATTACAATCAAGGAACCAATCAGGTTAATGTTGGGATCGGATGTAATCCCCAGACAGTAATAAACATAAGAAGTTTAGTGTCGGTTGATCGGTTCATAAATAGATTTATTACTATAACCACACCATGGATCTCAAGAAACTCATCGTTGGATCGATTGATTTAGCACTGTCAACGAGTAACCCTACCGGGCCTCGATCGCAAAAAGCCTCTGTTTGCACAAGTCCTTATGTCAATATGTAGTTTGGAAAAAAATTAAGGCCAAGTAGAGGCCTCACGCGAAATTCCCTCGCGTAGGTACCAGTAGACTTTGTTGTTTCTGTAAACAAACCAGTGAGCGAACACGGATGGGCACTTCTGGTGACCGGTTCATTGGCTGATGATGGCACGGGAGCCGCTTGTGCGCACCATTAGCCAGACAACAGACTGGTCCTTTTAGAATAATGCAAAACGTGTTTGAAAATATAAAGACTGTTTTTTGCAGTTTTATAACTCTCGAATTGAGGCAGTTATTAAATTTTATTTTCTGTTGCAATTTAATCTTAAATCTAAAGGATATGATGATATTTTTTCTCATTGCTGCGCGACTAACAATAGCAGCAAACGAACACGGTACCTATAATATCAAAGGCCAAACCTAGGCACAGACCGTACATAATACACAATACCTAGCCAGCCAATAATGGCCGCATCACATTCTATTGTAATGATACATCGTTCAAGTCGTGTGATGTGTCAGTCATCAGTGCTGTCGCATTTGGAAACTGAACTTGTCCCGTATCAGATAACTATTTGAACATCTGCATTATGATTAGCATGTTGTTAGTGTCAATCAGTGCTTTCGTATCAATTTTAGATGACAAAAAACTCGAATTCAAGGTTGCAAGTATCTATATCTCCGTGCTGCTCATAAAAAAATAATTGTGATATAATTAACGAGAAATTCATATCGAGATGTCTCGAAAATTAAAAGAGCACCCACACAATGATCCCGAAACGTGACTGTGCAGCAATTCGGGAGGACAATCTAAGACATGATCTAGATTGTAACAACACTACGGCAGCCGACCGACGTGTGTCCAAAAACAACTACAAAGAAATCGATTTCATGCAGTTCGATAAAAACTAAAAAGAAAAAAATGCATTCATACCAACTGCCATAGCAAATCTTACGTATCATCCCCTGCCAATGACCTCAAGTCTAGACCAAAGTTTGTATCTAATCAGACATGTCTCTGTTGAAAAAACTTTATAATAACGATTTGATGAGCAAATACTCAATCCCCGTGGTGTATTACTTAGAAATGTTTTTATAGCCGACCATTTTAAACTATTACTTTGCAAATACTAACTCTAATGTATCTGAGCGTTTTAGATAATTACCGGCGTGCAGCAATCGTGCGGCTCAAGCTAATTGATTTTACTTTAGTTTTTATTACTAAATAATGAAGAGAGAATTATTAATCGAAACTTCAATTTATAGAAGTTTCATATTTATATTGTTTACTTCCGTGACCACGTTTAATTCAAAAGTTATCATTTTGGGATACAATCACTCTTAGTTACAGGGATAGACGAATCGATTACATTTAGCGTGACCTGATAGAATTAATAACATTTCTATTCTTTTTTGTGGCAAAAATTAGCATCAAAATACGATTCTGGCCGCAGTAACTTTTTGCATCGCTGCAAAAATACGTCACGATCTGTGCCTGGGATTTGCGCGATGAAAATTTTGATCACGAACGTGTCTTAAAACATTTTGATGACGGAAAACAAGTTGTCGTGATACAATCGGATCGTCGAACCTTAGTATCACACGCATCATTGAAATGCACAAGCGCAAAATCTGTAAATTGCAAAGTGTCTAGACTTTTATCTATCTTTTCAAGGACTGGGCAACAAAAAGCATAAGATGTAGCTGAGAGGTTGCGATTAGTCGCGCCTGTGAATCATCTCACATGTCGAATGTTGCGATATTATTGCAGTCGGCATTGAAGTAGGCGCGCTTATTGGATCAAGTGTAATTAATGACGTTTCCATTGTGATGACTCAGCAAAAATGGAGAATATTTTACAGTAGGTACTAAAGTATCACTTTAATAGTCTGCACTTATTTTTAGAGGAAGTATTTATAATAATTACGCTTCTTATTTGTAACATACAGATGCCAATGTGGCTGAAGGAGCCAAGGAGCGCGGAATACTCTAATAACTTACAGACAAATAAAATTTTCCTGTTCATAATGTACACTTAAGCAAGTTTAGAAAAGCTTTAAGTTATCTAAAAACACTCAATTCAAATCCTTGTGGAAACATTACACTAAAATAAAATTTTATTTATCATCACGATGTGATACAGGAACATTTAGATTTCTAAAGTCGTGACTCCACGACAGGTCTAACAGTGGAGTTGAGCATAATGACGAATATCATCGTTTTTTTGACGGAGTTGATGGATGCAACTGTGTTTATTGTTATGGACTATAAAACAAATTAATTACATGTATTCCCAGATCTTAAGACAATCTAGGCAGCAATGATATGCTATAGTAAATCAATTTGGGGATTGTTACAGAAACAATTGATTGCCATTTTAATGGCTAAACATTTTTATTGTCTATCCTCGAAATTGTTACACCTGGAAGTGTCTGATGATGGAATTAGACGTAATAAAATTACAAAGCGAAACGCAATAACGACACACTCTGATGTAGTTTAAGAGCTTTGTTGCAAAATGTGGTCACAGGAATCCTAAATCGCGTGTAACGATATCATTCGTGATCTGGCATTTATGGACGAGAGTGTGAAATTTCTGGCTCCATCGAAATATTCTCAAGACACATAACCAGGCATGAAGTTTTTGAACCAGGCTGTGGTATCGTTGAGATATCCATATCTTTTAAGCTAGGTCCATAGTCATTGTTTGATTGCCTATTGTTTAGTCTTGGTGTATATGGCTTGGCAACCGAAGACACGCAATTATCTATTGAAATAATGAACTTTCTGTTTATCTAGAACATCATTTGCATTAATGATGGAAGTTTAATTTAGTAAAACCAACAATCCACCTTCACTTGTGGTAATCATTGCTCATTTCACAGCACGATAAGCTGTCTTTGTCACTCTGAAGAGACAAAGTAGGGACAGCAACAGATTGGAGAGCGTCTTAAAGTTAAGTGACCATTGAGTATTCGGCCATTTGTCTTGTAATAGGAAGTAAGAGGCTGGTAAGGTTCAACCACTTACAATTCAGGAAAAAAACCTTGCAACTTAACCACATTTTAAGACATGCAAGAGTGTTCAAAATTGCAAATAAGCATTAGCTAAGATTGACAAGTTAGGATTTTAAAAGAGCTTATTTGTTATTCACAGTCTCACAAGTTTTAACGTGTGCAGAGCGGTAAAAATTTATATGGAGACGCATCAAGAATTGAATCAAAATAACAATGCATTTTTTATGTACAAAATTTGTATTCACTGCATAATGCAAGGATAATACAGTGGGTGGGTACCGCCAGACAGATTTGGAATTTCATGCGAGGTTTTAATGTGTTTTTTCTGTGATCTATGGTCAACATAGACAATATTTTAGCTTTTACTGAATGGGCGATTAACTTGTTTCGATTTTAAATACGTGCAGATTTTGAAGAACGCCGTATTTCACTAATAAGAGGCATGGTGTGGACGATTGCTGAATGCGTATGATGTGGTGAATAATGTGAATATTAAATTTTGTTCTCCTCAATCAAATACCAAACCAAATTGTCCTTTTTCTCATGCAAAAGCAGCAATGAATATAATTTGACCACTGACCACTTGTTATCAAAAAGTATTTTTTTCTACTTCGACCTGTTGACAGCGGGGTTGCGCGCGCGCCGGGTCGTGCATGACCATCATCACTCCGTACAAACTGACAAGCCACTAATGCACGAGAATAAAAACTGTTTACACGACTTGCTTTTTTATTCTGATGGATTAAGATAGCTTAATAGAAATTGTTTATTTAGCAAAATAGGAGTTTTTTAAGCCGATGCTTGTTTTTTCTGCTGTAGCACGAACCATCAACCATCAGCTTGCAAGACTTTAGCAAAGCATGAAATTATTATAGATAAATTCAGAGTTTAGTTTGACAACTTTTTATTATTTGGTCTAATAATCTAATATTAATACATAGATGTCTATTCAAATCTCAATGACTGATAATAAATAATACATAAGAACCTGCATCAACGTTGTCATCAAATAATTTGCTCCTATTTCAATATAAAGAGATTTAATGTGACACTAAGGAAACATTAACTTCTACTTAATGCCATATTTATTTAAATGACAGCAAAAACGAAATCCGTTTTTAAAACATTTAAACTGACTGCAAAAATTAATATTTTGGGTCGTTGTCGCTGAGTGATGTCAGACAGACAGACCAATGATTGGACAAAAACAAAAATAGTTGCACACGCAAAAAAAACAATGCCATTGTATCGCTAATGTAACGGCCGGGAAAAAACGATGCAAAAGGATAAATGTTTAAAAAAGTCACCAAATAACATTTGCATGGTAGAAAGAGAATAAAAAAATGTGCAAAAAGTTAGGTGCTGTGCTGATTAGCATATCCTCGTTGTCACTCATACGCTAAACGTTCATTCCGTGATAATTGACACACAAGGCGTCACATCGACTCCTGCGCATATAACTTGCTCTGGCAACATTTGAAGCACTTTCGCCTCGCTGTTCCTACGTCAAATCGTTTCTGACCTCTTCCGAAAAAAATAGTACAAAAAAATAAAAATATATTGCATTTATCAGCAAGCTGTCTATCCGTCATCTTGTTTTGTTAGGCATTTAAAAAAATCAAGTACCTACTTATTTTATTTTAAATATAGCAGTAAGCATGTAAGAAGTTTAAAAACAGCATGAAGGAATTCATGTGTAGATGAATAAAACTAATTAATATTGCTGCCAGCAAAAAAATAGACAACACTTGTCGAGTCAAAGATTAAAGTGCAGTATTACTTTTTGTAGATTCTTCAGATTCAATACTCATGATAATCAAGTGTATAACATTGAAGATATTATTATAGGCAATATTTTCATAAGCACGAGTAGTGACTTGTGTACACAATCATGACACAAACTTTACAAGAATGGCATGTCATTCGATACAGGCGTCTTTTTACAAACAGAACCGCCGCGATTCAGCGATTTGCCTTGTATGTAGGTACATCGGATACGTACAACAGTAGCTAATTTCACAATACAATACTATCCATAATTCGATATTTAACCTTCATAAAATTCTACTCATCATCAAAACAAGTTTGTTAAAGGTTTTAACACCTTTTACTCTTAAAAAAAAACTTGGAACATGATTTAGACATATTGTGAAGAGTCGAACACTTGGAGGTTTTCAAGACTCCATCATCAGACGTCAATCAATAATTGACGCATCAATAGTTCTGTAATGTAATGAGTGTGCACTTTGATTGAAGTGTCGCGTCACGAAAATATGTTTTCTTAACACTGGTGCCGATTCTCTTATTCACAAACTTCGCATCTTTCTCTTTCTTCCATTTTATTTATAAAAGGACCGAAGATTAAATATTAGTTAAGTTCTGTCGAATTTAGACACTCCATAGGGAATTTTAGACGCGATTAAAAAAACATGACGACTAAATATACGCCAATTTTCTTCAGGCGCTGTCTAATTTGACAGGATTAAACTAAAATGTATCTTCTGTCTTCAGTGTCCTTTTGTTTAAGAAATGGAAAGAGAAGGTTGCATTTAACTTAAATTTAGTTAAGTTTGTGAACAAGAGTATCAGCACCATTAGCTGTTTTAGAAGTTGAGATACAATAAATAACGAACAGCTTAGATGTATATGTGCAGTAACTATAAACCGCCAACCGGATTCTAGCCATCAATTGAGTAGGGCTTCCTGATTATTGCATACTGCATTTAGGCTGCGTGTCCACTGAAGATATATTAAGTTCTAAAAACATTACTTTGTGTAGTACTTCCATGGAAGTACCATACCTATTTTTACACCAAAACAGCGCTGAGGTGTTCTGTTTCGAAAGGTATGGGTGCTGGTATATTTAGATATTTGATCTGTCTCTAGAATGGCAATACATCTTGTGAGGCCTTTGGTAGGCCGCGTGTTTGTTTGTCATATAATGGCAAAAAATATCGATTTTGACACATCCCATCATGACATAATGTGATGGTGTGAAATAATCTTCCTTATTAGAAAAACCAACCAACCTAATAAGCCTTACAATAAAAGACAAATGTTACTAGTATGTACTATTTAAAGAAATCGACTAAAGCTTAGGCTAGCTCAGGGTTTATCAAACAGAATCGTTTGATATTTATAGCAGCGCTAAGTTGACCCTGTTTCCAAACAGGTGGAACAGAATCGTAGCATAGTTTCGCCGCTTAGCTAGGTACCTCCCACTTCGCCAGTGCAATGGTGGTAAGGCAGCCTAAGTCAAGACATAGACACGGAACAAAGATCATTGATATGAACAAGGCAGTAAATCTCCTTCAACTCAATGAAAGCTTCAATCATAATCATAAGACGTCTAGATTGTCGTCTTGACTAGATTCTCTAGGGATTCTTAGGATACAAAGAGGACCTACAATTTTAATATTGTCTCGAGATTTTTAACAATTTATTTTCCATTTGCATGTGGAATATGCACACTTCAGGATTCCGATACGGTCTCCTCTTTTTGCAATCAAAACCCATCTCGACAACTTAAATCGAGCAACACATTAAGCCCTGGTCGCTAATGTGATTTCACTTATTGATATTATATGAAATTCGAGCAAATATCGATAAAAAACAATAAAAATACATTCCTTAAAGTATCGATTCTTGCGTTTTCGAAGCATAACGAGAATTCCGCCTGGCCGGGCGGCTAAACAACGTCACTTAAATTTATAAAAATCGATGTCCGCTGACTTTTAATAAGTTTTATATTTAAAATCGGTGCTTACGACCAAAGATACTGTCACAACAGTGTTTGGCTCACATTAGATGGTCACTTTACGTGACATTATAAGCCGATATTGGCCAAATTTAATTTGGCACTGGCGGGGGTTAAATGTTGGGGTCAGAACAATTATGTTTATTTAGTTACGTGTAATTTCACCGGGTGGTATGGGGTTTTTAACTTTTGTGTCAGTAATAAACGTCTAAAAGCTCGTGATATGAAGGGTTTTATGTGACATCGATTAATATTTGTGTCATTTTGAGCACCTTCCAAGAAAGAATTATGTTTTGTCTTGTATTTCTGACGAATACTCAAAGAAACTGCAAAAGAGTTTTTCTGCAACTTTTTGTCGTCATCTAATCAAGAATATCCTGTCCAAATTACGTCGTAAAAGGCTAATAAATACAAAATCAAATTAAGAACTCACATTTATTGTGTAATAAACCAAATGCATTTTGACAATACGCCAATCGCCATCTAAATAACTCATCGAATCACGAAATGTTCAAATACATCACTGTGACGTGTCCATAAATATTGTCAGGACATAAAAGGCTCATTTCAGGCATACTCGTCTCAAAACATATATCTTTTTTTTAGTACAATAATCAAGCTAATTTTATAAAGAGAAAAGTTTTAGTCATTTTTTACAACCGTTCAAAAATCGATGCGAAAGTATTAAGTATACGTGTTTTAATGGACACAGTACTTATACTGTTTAGTCATGGATTAATTTCTGCCTGGGAATATCTAGATGGGTAGCCAGACAAACAAAGGATAACCAAAATATGCACAAAAAACAAAACGAATTACCAATTACGCTTACATTTTTGCAAAAACGCGTTTTATGGGCGAATAAAGATTTTTGTTGCAATTAGACACAGGCGAAACCTGCACACATCGCATATCGATTCATTTTACACACTGGAAAAAAATATACTAATTAGACATGCATATTTTTTTTACTGTAACGCATTTGACGTGAGACCTCAGTTTACTGCACGAAGATTTTATTGTTATAAGCTTTTTATGAAGGTAATGACAGGAGTACTAAACGCAATCTTCAATGGAATTTGTTAAATCAAAGATTTCAAATGACGCTATCTAAACATCTTGAAGTAAACGTGATAAAGACGATTCAGATACTTTATAAAATCGGTTCTAAAACCAAAAAACTAAAAGGGTCCGCCGAACAAATTGTCTAGCTCTAGCAATCAACACACCTACCGAAAATGGACCTCCTAAACGGATAATTATAGAACATTTTCCAACTAACCAAGATGACCTATTTCCCACGAAAGTCTCCGAGTCTTACGCAAAAGAGGAACAGATACTGCTCCGAATTATTTTTTTATTTTTAGATCAGCATAAAAATAAATTGCATCTAACATCAATGACGGAGCAAGTCTCGGTTTTCCGACCATTTTGTTACGTTACGCATTAAATAAGCTCACGCTTCAACGCACACTTGTCTACCAATCACTAATTCGAAGACGAAGCTTGAAAACACCACGTCTTGGAGAAACTGAATAGACTCCGATAAAAAGAGGAGTTTAGAACAATTATTGTAATTGTACACTACAATAAATCACATTTATTTATCGATGCTACAAGTTTTGGTACAAGTCTAGAAATATCCAGATAAAAATGGCGTCGAAAAATCTGATAAGTATGTGAATGAGAACTCGACAACTTTAGTTCAGTCAATAACCTGTTACTTGCGTTTTGGCTTCTATCCAAATCTGAGACAAACAATAGAAACGCCGAAGATTGATAACTCCATAAGAATCTTATTCAATAATGACACCTGTTCTATGCAATGGAAAAGCTATTTCATCCTGACACGACTAAACAGCTGTTAAGCAAATTCCTCGTATGGAAACGAGCCCAGAATGTACTAGAACAAGCATTAAAATACGTCAACAGACTCTATTTGGCACAAGGCAAGCACTAATACTACCTTACGCAGATAGATTTTATGTCTTTCATGTTGTGGACTGTTATCTTTATCTTTTTATCACTTTTAAACAAACCCTTTAGGATTTTGACAGGATGGTCCTTAAAAATAGTCTAAATAGATAAAGACCAGAACTTTTTAAAGTTCTAAACTTTAGGAAGTTTGACAAGCAATGCCAAAAGACTGAGACTGCTCAATTCGACATTTTTTGGTAGAGATAGAGATATTTTTGATAGACTTACGATCTCGAACTCGAGATAAATGGCGAAAATCGAGAATTGCCCCCCTGGTTCGAAAATGAGTAAAATCGAAGTTATGGTACTTAGTCTAAGACTTATAACAAGCCAGTAACCCTGACACAATTACTTGCAGTTGCAGCGAACGGCGAACAGCGAATTGACGAGAATAACCTTAAGTGATATGAGAAAGAAAAATAGAAGACCTTATTTTGTAATAGAGACAAAATAAAAATAAACAGTTGACTAATCTATATAAATAAAAATGAACTGCATTATCTGTTGCTTAGCGCAGTACTTGAGAACGGCTATACCAATTTGGCTAGGATTATTTTTGCAATATTTGTTGAAGTCCAAGAAAATTCTTATGTAGAAAAATATTGGAAAGTCATCCACATAATTTACAGTTCAGGAAAACTGAATGCCTTTATCGAGGTGGTTTTTGTGTGAAATCTATCAATGGACATGACATGGTCTGTCAGGGTAAGCTAACATAGCATAAGCATCACCTACGAAAACATTTCGCACAGCAAATTAACCTTTAGACGACCAAGCGACAGCCGTCGCGTTGCTTTTGCCTTTTTATTGTGTCTCAAATCGCGTGTGTTCCAAAGCTAAATAAAAGAAACTTACCACAGCGTTTTGGCTCTGCGCATTAAACCTGTAGACTGGCAGATAGGTTTGCGACGTCTTTGGGGTCTGTGCGGTGCCCAAGCTGGCCTTGGTCCCCTCCGCGCAGGAGGCAGAGGGGCCCCTGACCTCCTCAATCTGGGCCCCAAGGAGCTCGTTCTGTAGGAGACAGTTGTAGGCGTGTTGGTCTCGGGCCCCAGTGCCATTGTCGCCTCCACCATCGCCTCTGGCTTTCTTTGTTGGCTGGTTTTCTGTCCCTCTGTGTATTGCTGAAACAAAAAGGACAATTGATTTAGCTTCAAGTTCTATGCAAGCGGAGGTTTTAACCTTTGTACGGCCAAGCGACAGCCAGCTGTCGCGATGCTATTGTCTTTCTATTATATCTCGAATCAGGCGTGTTCGAAGATTTAACTCTTAAAATAATGATTGCACCAAAAACAATTATTAATGATAAATAGGCCGTGTTATGACAAATGTATTAAATAGTGTACTTAGACACCGTTTAATTTAGGATTCGGTGTGCAGGTACTAGATAATGTAATAAGTTAACATTAAATAAAATAATCCATACAATTTTTAATTCACTGTCATATAGCCCGTAGCAACTAACTCGAAGTTAACTAGAAACCTATATGGCAAGCGAGTGTTAGGGGGAAAAAAACCGATTATTTCTTAATCTTATATTGTAATGTAATATTATCTTTTATTTACTTAGTGATTTTTTATATTTTACTCTGATAAACTAAAATTTAAGTTGTTATAATGTTTTCTACTAATGTCAAATTAAAACATATAATTTCATTACAATTTTAAATTTTATCTACTTAATTATGTTAAATTATGTTTAAAATACAAAATGAGATCGCTTTACCTGTCTAAGTTATGTATTTATAAACATTTTTATGTACTAACAGGCAAGCAGACAGTCATCTTTTTTTAGAATAAGGTAATGTTATTACAATAAATACGGAATGAATGCATGTTCAAAAATAAATCTGTTTAAATGGCTAAATACTTGTACCTACAGGGATAAATCATCACATTACTACATTTGGTCTGGCATTTGATGCAAATTAAAAGCACTATTTATCAGTTTTAATTGGTCGATTATTATGTAAGTAATTAAGTAAACTATGGTGTGATTAAGATATACTTGTATTTTTGGTCTTGCACAACCCGCTAGGAGATGATTCTACCCATGAAAACGAACAACTTTTTTTATAGAACCAACTCTGAAATCTCGAATAAAATATCAGATGTTGCATACATTACTGTCGGGAGGGCATTGAACTTTTGTTAGAAACAGCTGATATTTTCACCAATATCTGCCTATTTACACCTACATACCTATACACCTACACCTAGTATTAAGACCCGTCAAGTGCGACTTTAAGTGTATTATGACCCAGATACAATAATAAGATTGAACAAAAATTGCTTGAAAAATAAATCTATATCTATTTTTTTATTGATCATCATAGCTTTAGAAGAAATATACCTAACTTTAAATATACTATATTTTACAGTCTCTACAAAGCTTAGTAACAGAATCCTAAAAAATGCGTTCAACCAAAATATTATTCAGGATTTTCTCATCTTCAACATCAAATGTAATTCGACACACTTATTTTATCTACATAAGAAGCATTACAGCATAAAAATAAACCAGAACATAATTATATTATAAATCAGATACGTAACATATAAAAAAAAACAAATAAAAGAAAAATAAACATTAAAATCTTAACAATTAAATAAATTATGCAAATCTATGAACCGAATCGAAAGCAGGTGACTTTATATTTTGTCGCCGCATCATTTGTGGCTGTATCCTGTCCTGCCATATGCGCTGCGCACGTGCCACGTTAGGCACGCGCGGAAAAAAAATTAAATTAATAATGGCGCCGATTCTCTTATTCACAAACTAACATATTTAAGTTAAACCTTAGAACGATCAATGCTCGTGTGAGGCGTCTTCTCTGTATGAGACCTTTGCCCAGCAGTGGGACAGTTATAGGCTAGTATTATTATAAACCTTCGAACACACATGATTTGAGATAGAAAGACAGCAAGCAGCCCGACAGCTCGTTGAAAGGTTAAGTGCATCTGTCTCTTTCCATTTCGTTAAGAAAAGGACAAACGATAGATGTCAGTTTAGTCCTGTCAAATTAAGACACTCCATAGATAATTTCGACGCGATTAAAAACATGGCAACTCAAAATACGCCAATTTTCTTCAGGCGCTGTGTAATTTGACAGGACTAAACGAATACGTATCTTCTGCCCTTTTCTTAACGAAATGAAAAGAGAAAGATGCACTTAACTAAAATTTAGGCTAGTTTGTGAACAAGAGAATCAGTACCAATATTTCAAAATCACACCACATACTTAAAACAAATTAATTATAATGTTAAAAGTGTTAGATTAATTATACAGAAACTGAACAAGCTTGTTTTTGCTGCTCGTAAAACTTTAAATTAATACTAATTTACTCACGTCTGGTTAGAAAAAAAATCAAAGCTTTCAACTCTAACACGAAATAAATTAAACATCAGGAAAGTGCAATACACCCAGTTTACAAAAAAAAAGAATATTCCGCAAAAAAAAATTATAAATCAACGACCTCACTTCAAAAATCACTGAAAAAACATCCGAATTAAAGTAGCTGAGTAATAAATCTTTAATTTTAAAAGTGGAACAGATATTAAAAACGTAACTTTTTTTAGACAGCGAATTCTAACATCGCTAATGACCAAATTACCTTTAATTATACCATCAAAAAACATATGGCGGAGTTAGACTGACATTTTAGCGACGACCTGGGGGATATCGCCAAAAATACCATTTGCACTCCATACCTACCACTGGTTGGATTTTCTTAGGGATGGCAAATTAGTGATTCACAAACTCAAATATAAATGCACTTGTCGACTTTAATGATTCACGGAGATCTCTAAAACCACTAAATAACTACAGTTATAACGCCTGCAACTTATTAGACAAGTTTTAAAAATACATAATTGTGAATGTTTTTAGATAAAAACTGCATAATATTACCATAAATTCTTATATTGGCAATATTGTGCAACTTTTATATTGGAATAAAATGAAATAAAAAAGTGTATTAACTATATATTTAACATTTTATTGACAAATTATAACATATCGAATTAATAAAATTGATTTTGATACCGATTGTAATTATTTGTACATTTACGATATGATATTATGACAGAAATAACGACGGCTGCGTCTAGCTTTTTATGGTCAGAATGTTTTATACAGACTGCATTTAAATTATCGACTTAAAATTCTAACTATGTATATTTTCGTTTATCGTCCACGTTTTATAATAGCGTCTGGCTTTGTCTAATCAATTTAATATTCAACTTTGATTGACGGGTGAGGAACATTTGCAAAGTCTGGTCGATGCACTTCCCAAAAAACAAACGCGCATCGGACGCACGTCCCAAAATCGCATTACAATCGTAGCGTAATGAATAAAAACATCGATTGTTCCCAAGTAGCTAACTCACGCGCGGGTTCACTCACACTTCTTCCTTCCTGGGGCACCTCCATACAAGGTGGAAGACGTTATACATGCAACTATATTTGGTATCCTACGTGACAGACCATCGACACAGACATAATTAATTCGGAACATGCCAAATTTGTCAACATCCGCCCAGGACGCGAATCCATGCTGAATTATTAAAGGTATAAGGTCTATTTTACCGAGGTGAGATTAGAATTAATTGTCTAAGCGTAACAGTCTTTTGCAAGGTCTACACCTACGTGGTGTCTGCCCACATCCAATTGCCCAGGACTCGGAGTACGGATAAATTGGCCCCAATTTCTGGTCGTAGCCACGACTCAATAGAATTGTTCTAGTAAATATTATCTGTTAGTAAATTGTTGGGAATTTGTGCTTCGTACACAAGATAAAGTGATAAGAGTCATTACACCGGTAAATGAACCAATGGGCGAACTGGTGATAACGATAGAGCAGGTTGGTAAGAAGAATTTTCAGAAAAAGCTAAAAGCCAAGTCGAAGAAAACTAAGGTGCCTCACTTAGATAATGGTTATCAATATTCACTAAAAGTGTGTCATACACTCCAGAATGTATGTTATCGGGAGACGGTAGCAGGTTGAAAAAAAATCCTGGTACAAAAACTTGTACAATGTTAACTTATCTAGGTATGCGACAGTGGGCTTTTACGCGCCTACTTGATATTTACTTGAGATTTATAGAGAATCAATAGTCAAATAGGTAAAGTCAATAAAATTAATACCTTAAGGACCTTAAAGTTTACGGAAAAAAGTTAGAAATAATGATATAACAATGTTTTAAATGACGAAGAGTCAGAGGTAATAGGCAGAAAAATATGAAAAAAAAGTAGATGAAGATAAGACTAAAGTTCAGATTTCTATTATTGGCGTTTTTACAAAATAAGAGTTGCCTGACAACACAATTTCGTACTAGGCACGTGCCCGACCCGACATTTTTATTTTGCTCAAAATACCTACCACACGAAACTCATTATGCTACTGAACTGGCCGAAACCTATTTGGTTAACAAATGATTGAGATTCGTTTCACCTCCGTCTACCATCCGTAACTAACGACTAATTAAGGAGTGTTACTATAGGCATTGTAGCAGGTGCAGGAACAGTCGATAACATGGCCTAGATTCTACGATTACCGATAGCATACGGGTATGCCTACGTACCTACCTACTTAGATAGTGAAGGCCGTGATGAATTGTAAGAGAAAGCTAATGGATAAATCGACACTACTTCAGAACATAATCATGCGACGAGATCAACTATCGATCAAAGAAAAACAAGATGGAATGGAATGGCTTCAATTTTGCACAGTAGTCCAAAGAGAACCTGTTTACTATACTGACAGGACAGATAAAAAATAATGGTGCACTAATTTTAAATCCTCCGACATAATTGGCACGCGCTTAAAAATATATTAGCATCATTTAGTAAATCAACTTTTTCTTTGAAGAAAAAGTGCGAACGTGTGACAAAAAACGTTAATCCAAGTTAGAAGTAAAAGAAAAAACCGCATAGCACGTTTCCTATGAATAATGTTCAAGTGTTTACGTCATTATAAGAGCATTGCGTAACGAGTAATTCCGACAAAGTCACACAGACATACATATTGAAAAGTACAAATATAGTAGAAATAGTTAACAGTTTACTCATTCGCCAATAATCTACAATTGCCGTTCTATAAACGTTGCTAACGGAACACTAAATAACTGCAATATCCTATTTCATAGAAAGAGATTGTTTCGCAAATGCAATTGGCTCCATCTTGAGAACGCCGCCATATACCTAGGGAGAATTCTAGATTCGTAGCGTAGGTACTTGGCTCTAGTACCTAGTAAAGTCAGGTCAATAACGGGATCCAACGCAACGAGCGCATCGTAAGCAGTTCTAATGCATCTGCGCCTGCGCCGATGCGCTTTCACAACCAGATATAGACAAGTTCCTTAACCTTAGAAACTTTATCAGCTACGAGGGCCACAAACAACGCAGTTCTATTGAAAATTTATCGTACAGTAGCGGTGTTGTACTTTCTTAATGCACCGGTTATCGGTTCTTTCTACTTTATCGGGTGACCCGGCCAACAATTGTTTTACTATATTATGCCAGACGCACGTAACGCTTTTAACTGAGAATGTTGATTCGTTTTAAGTTACAAAATATAGTATGGTACTAATAGTCATATTCATGGTTCAGGATGTGGAAGTGAATTGCGAAATTATTTGACGGATGACATCAATTAGCATCTCTTAAATGCCAAACCAAACTCTGCACGCAGTAGGCATGAAGTTATGAATTTTGTATGGTTAACTTTGAATTCAATTTGCATTACAAGCTCGTGCGTATTTTCGCCAGCTCAACAAATGACTTCATAGAATAAAAATATCAGAAGTTTCCTTAAAATAAATACACGTTGCGACTTGTGCACAGACACGGTGCCGTCGACCGTTCTCTCGCTATGTCCGTAAAGTGAACTCGATCTGTAGTCGGAAGCGGCACCTTGCGCAACTCAAAATGGTGGAAAACGGAAAATTTGTTGTGAACCCAAATGCGGTGCGTTGAACTGCACGCAATTGTCTGCCTTAACCAATGAAATGACTCAGATAGAGGAGCACCCACCCACGTGCTCTGTTTCAAATTGTATGTGGGATACAACATATTAATAAATAGGACCCTGCATTCACAATGCATTAAGCGCCAATCATAAAATTATAGAGCCATCATTCCTATATACTTATTTAGTTCAAGGAAATCGTGCACACGATGCAAATAATGAGTTTAAATACAAATGAATTGATAATCATGGCATTTGATATTCAGTAAAATAAAGATTCGTGAGTGCATTGAACCAAAAACGTGGTTCATTACTTAACACATAGCTGGGATCGTGAGCAATTCTGCTTTTTACATGCAAAATATTTTTTGTCCAATTTTTACCTAATACCAATAGAATATGTTGACGTTTTTGCCGAGCATTTCATTACTAACAGCGATTATAACGATCTTGAAAAATCAATATTTTTATCTGGCAAAAAATATACGACCGCATTGCCACGTATTAAATTCATATACATCTTCGAATAATCTAGACATGATCAAGCTCAACATGTCAAAGATCATCAGACTTTAGATGATGATGTCAGACAGGCAAACCTCGAAGACGTCAATCGATCACCAGGCATTGTATGCCATCGGCCTAAATTCAGCACATTGACAACTGATTTATGCTCCAGCTCAGGTGTCAAAAACGGAGACAACATAAAAAAACTGTAGCAATTACATTCAGAGAAACAACAATGCATGCTAATGTCTAGGACATTAATCATCCGGTTTTAAGCTTTAAATAATGCCATGTGACAATGTTAGAAAATAGATGGACATCAAACTGGATCTATTATGATCGTCTAGGTACGTACGTGTATAGAATCTGACTTCGATGAATAAACAGGTGAAAAAACACATTCTGCTGACAGTGTTTTTACAGAGAATCATTTGTTATTAGTTGCCATGTGTCATTGAAAACCACAGTCGATTATCCAGTCATCACACCTCAAATGTTAGTTACTTATAAGTGCTTCTGTTCAATTCATTTTTTGTAGCACACTGTATATTACTTGGCTCAGTGTAAGCGCGACTGGTAGCAGCACCTCAATGAGGCCATAACTATTGGCATAAGTGGGCAAACAAAGTAACATGTTTACTTTTGTTACTGTTCACAGACGGTGAAACAACGCAGGATTTAGAATGTCGTCAGGAACCGAGCCTACATTTAAGTCCCGCTAAGCTAAACACGATGCACATACATGCACTCATTACTTCAGAATATATGGGTTTCGTTAGTGAATTCTGGTCTTGTATTACACAACGTGTTACAGTGGTGCTCTATACAACGCTTCAGTGCTTTTCCTAAGCGACTCCGTTTCTCCAACCTACTTTCAAGTTATACTTGTCGAAGTGGTACCTATAGAAACCTCCGAACGAACAGTTACTCGGTCCGGACGTCGAGCTTTTGAAAACATTTTACTAGCTAGAGGAAATATAAAATATAAGTACCCAAGTCTGGTCCAACATCGCCTGTTGCTATCCGATTATTTTATTGTACAAAATCATATAATATGAGCAATTATCATGCATAAATTAAAGATACATTGACAGTGGAAATCAAAACATGCATCAATCAACATTTTATTGAATCATCGTCTAAAAACTTGCATCTAATTCCGTGATAGGGTTAGGCACCGACGAACAAGTCTATAAAAATAAAGCCCAAAAAAACTCGACTAAATCCTCATGTTGATGACGTGAATGATGAATGTTGAACAATGTGTATTTGTCGTCTTAGTAGATACCTAACACAGCATCACAGCTGATTTCTGACAGCGGGGTGGGCATTCAACATGTCTAGACTTGTCGGAGCAAACAAAAAAGGATATTTTAAAGATTGTCGTCAATAATATATGAAATCATAATGACTATTCAATAGAGGTGCAAACTTTAAAACAGATGATATCATTTGCCACAAAATCACTAAAAGAAATGCACGAACCAATACTCGGAATGACGACAGGCAATTTATCGATACAGAGGAAATAAAATTTGTATTCGGCAAAATAAAAAAGCTCTTACAATTCTCCATTTGTTTCTTCCTTTACGTGATTTTAAGTCAAAATATTGGTCACATTTCCAACTTTGTCGCCAAATTATTGTCCTCTACATGCAAAGGGAAAATATAAAGGTAGTTGACTCAGCTGATCGGTACAATGAACTTCTGAGAACAACAGACAGACTAATACATTTGGAATATTGAAAGTCCAACTATGGCACACGACCACGAAGTCTGAATCACAGTCAGCTGCTACGAATATCATTAAATAAAAAAAAATTGTTATTTAATGTATTTCGTATCAGCTGACTGACACCTGATTTTAATCAGGTTTATTTTAGTCACCCAAAATAGAAGAAGAATACAAAAATTACAAGATTATAGTAAAGTTACGTCAAATTGCGGAATTTATGCAGCAAAACAAATATTAAATAGCAGCAGCTCTAGGTGATATCATTAATTCAGCTGATCGAAAGTTGAAGGCTGGTCAATACTAAATTATTGATTTAGGTGTGCGGATGTCATGCACCTTGCCTATACCTGTCTAAAATGTCAATCTCCTATTAAACTGGACATTAAAATAAATTCTACAGTCACAATATTAGAAAAACGAGCGATTATTTTACCGACTTACCTACACGGCAATACAATAAAAATGACATTTCATTAGTCTGGATTCGTCCATAAATCATTACTTGCTAAACATTAAAGATAAGCTAAAAGCATGGCAATATCAAGACACGAAATGATGAATAAGGATTTATTTATTCATGTCAATGCAAGCGGTCCAAGATTTACGATAAATATGGAACTGTCGGTTACTTGATGTGGCCGAAGGTGTTAATTTGTTGGTTAAAAATTTGCAAATATGCATTCGCCCACCCAAAAGTGGCAGGATTGTGTAAAGTTTATACAGGTGCAAGAATGATCTGCGAACCGCCATGTGCAATTATTTGCTATCAACTTTTTTGGATCTGGCGCTTGATAAAAGTGTGCGAGAAAACTTTAAAAATTTGCGGAATTTGATTATCTTGATTAGAATTTTTCACGTTTTTTGAGATGGACCTTTTAAAGGAGGAACATATTTCCAGAATGACAGTAAGCTTTTTGTACCTATTGCTGCAAATAACAATGAAGTATTTAGCATACATATTGTGGGAAATTTGAATAATCCGAATAAAATATACTCGTGTCATCCGTCATTATGTGCTGTTTAGGCTACCTAAAGCTTTTTCAAATTAGTAAAGGATGCGACAAAGACTGATGACACAACTTAACTTTTTCAAATAAAATAAGTGTTTAAGTTGCAATGATTAATTATTATACGAATAGCAACAAAATCGACGATTCAAAAATAATTCTGCTGCGAGTGGTAATACGCAATGTTGTGCACATAGCAATGGTTAGATAAGAACGTTATCAAAAGTCAAGTAATTTGTAGCCGATGTTAGTGGGACAGTTTACTTTATCTGGGGTGCATAGGCGTGCGTTTTGTCGCACGACTTTTCCACTTCACTTTTCCTGACTTTGATCCTACAACTTAAATGGTGAATTTTTATTTGGACTTCCCGATCCGAGTACGAGATCATTGCTAAAATCTGGGACAAACTTTTGGTCTTTAAGCATTGACAACAAAACCTTTTTACTTATGTGTTTCTGTAAATTAGTGAATTTACAGAAAATAAGGAATTTAAATTCTTAAATATTCGAACACACGTGATTTGAGACACAATAGAACGCCAATAACAGGGCGGCAGCCGGCTGTCGCTTGGTCGTTGAAATGATAATGTATGGGACGACTTTGAATATCTTGCTATTGACATTATACATATTTATAACAGTTCAGAGAGAACCGTCGCACTGTGCATGCATTTAAAGTAAGTTTTGAAGAATTTATCACCAAGCAGGTTGCAAAAGTTATCGCTATAATAGTGCATTTTATCGCTATTCTGGACCTGATAACGAAATTTGATAATTTCGGGAATTATGTCGCACTTTTAAAGCGTAAATAAAGTTATTAGAGGTCAAGCATGTTTTTTGCATGCTTTCGAGTGACCTTTTGTGCAATGAGTGCAAACCGATTAAGAAGTAATTAAGAATTTATCAAATGAATCGAATCTGCCAAAAGTGGATACTTCATATCACCTTGAACTAAAATAAACAGTTATCTGAAAATAATAAAGAAATAACGGTAGTAATAAATACCTCACTTTGTATTTCAAAATATTTTCGCGACACTAAGAAACTATGTAGAAAAGCAATACATTCACATAATAAAATTGTGAAAGCAACGGTGGCTAGAACTAACAAACGCAAAAAGATACCTTAAAATAACATCATTAAAGCATCAATTCTAACAAAGGAACCGATTAAAAGCAAGTAGATAACACTTCTAGCAAGTATACTCTAAGAACTATTGAGCAATTACTAATACAATACTTGAAAAACCGCTAAACAAATTTTAAAGTTTCTTAAGCATACCGCTAATACCTGGGACGGGAAATTAACTAGCAATAATTGACTCTACTGGCCTCTGACCCGGGATTCCAGTGATGGGTATAATAGGCCCTTAATTACTATGCTAATGGTGGGATATCGTTGCTACATCCGTCTAGTGAACTGCTAATTTGTATTAAAGACTTCAAAATCGATAATGAGTAGCAGACAGACCAAAGCCTAAAAATTCAAATAGTTGTTGTTCAACAACATAACTGATGCAGAGAAGATAATAGCTGCATAATATGAACAGCACAAACCAAAAAAGCATTACCGCCTCCCTATCGTGGGTGTTAAAGGCGAATAAACGTTTAATGGCAAGATGAATGGGCACCATCTTCTTATAAACAACACTGCGATCACTCCATTAAGCAAACGTATTGCATTTCAAACACGTGCAGTGAACTCCAAAGCCAACCCATTATATTTGCACCACAAGATACCAATTGCCAAACTAAAATTTTCCGCAATTTTACGCCTAGTACCTCCTCATTAATTTACCAGCCTTAAAAGGCAAGCAATTTAATTTAAACCAAATCAAAACTGAACCATCCAATGATACACTATCATACGATTATATTCCAAGCGTGACGGACCTGGCTCTGATTAAAAGTGTTCAAATGATACAAACAGAGTCTTCGCCACGGTTGAGACTACATGAGAGTTGAGACCTCACGCTATTCGCAAAGGTAGGCAAAAATAAACGTGCAGACATAATCCGTTCCGGATGAGAAGTCATCAGGAACTAGCCTTATTTATAGACAAGGGCATCGTCCTATTATCCTTAGGTCTTGGTGCTTCATGCTTCAGAGGAGAAACAAAAAAAAATCTGTGCGGAATAGTTTAAGCGAAATCTGCTTTGAAAGTTCTGTGGGGTTTATATCGAGGTTTTCTAATTGTAAAATTTTAAATGCAGGGCTTAATGAGCAAATAATTATGTTGTGCTTTGCAGTTTACTAATTAACATACAACAACAAACAATGCACAGGAATGAAATACAAATAGGAGGGTCAAAGGATAAATTTGCATAAACCCAGCCAGACCAACAAAAAACCACTTATTTAAATCAGAACCAAAAAAAATCGGCGTGTTTTTCAAAACTTAAAAGTTTCCCAGTTGTTAATCACGGCGATGTTTAAGCAAGAATTGCGTAATAGTCTTGCCTGAGTGATTTTAATGCCCTAACTAATGCATGGTAATGAACTATCATACGCCTGAGTGTGAACGCCCTGTACCTCTCACTGCTATGGCACGCGATAGGATTAGGGCTGCTGACTTTAGCTTTTTGTATCTCTTATATGCTATTATTAAACACCCTATCAGAGCCGTCCAATCCAAGGGATGTATGAGACGGATATCGTCTTAATTTTATAAATAACTACTAACCGACTAATTGTTGAAATGTCCAAGAAAAGCTGACATCCTGCAATCGTACCGCCCATAGATATTAAAATTATCATATTCTAGTAATGTGCTGGACATTACTAGAATATGATAATTGACGAGCAAAATGTAAGTAAAATATGAATACTAAATGCGTGGGTATTTAAGCTAGACGCATAAATCTATGGAAATTTTGAGTTTAAAGACCGCTATTAGTGCAAAGTGACTCACGAATGACTGGCACCGCACATCCAAGTTCCTTCAATAGATATAAAGAATGACGGCGAAGGAACACACCTTTTTGTTAGTTCCAGACCAAATGGGGACCTGCTACAGATAAAATGAAAAGACGTAGATACAAAAGCGAGTCAACAAAGATAGGAGGACATTGCATGATGGCTGTATGATGAGTCAGAGTTGGCAAGAGTGGCTAAATGAGTGCAGAATTCTTTAGTGATAATGAAAGGTTGATCACCTTAGCCCTAAGACCCTAAGGGGCAGCCCTAAGACCAGTCCTCACACGTAAACTTCACGCTCGATGTACCAAACCCTAGACTCATTTATTCCATAATCATATCAAATATAGCACATTGATATAAAACATGGAAAGGCAAAAAGTTTTAATTGGGAAGAAAAATTAAAAAATATGCTTCGAGTAACCAAGAATACGCAATCCTTTGCTTTTTGCTTTGGAATTAATTAACTTGATTTAATAAGCTGTGCTTTACCCTACGTATGAACATTTCATGTATTTTTTAAGTTCAACCCAGTCATGCTAAAACGATATTATAGAGGGTGGTTGCCCGTGTTTTCTAAAAATAATAATTACTTCATCATCATTACTTATGTATTTTAAACTTAGATATTACGTAATTTTGGTTACTATCGGATTTATTTTTTAATTTGTCCATAAAATCCTTGGCCCCTCCATCAAACGAAAAAACGTTTACACAAAGCAGAATAATATCTAAAACAATACATAATTGTATCTTTTTATTGGTATTTTAAGTACCTATACAAAATTATTATAAAAGGCGGATCAAAATCTAAATCAGTCTAATTTTAATGTTGTTTTAGTAATGTAGAAAATCATTCCAAAAGGGCGATAAATATAAATAAAATTGCATTAAGATCGGAAGCCACATAATTATCCCTGAGTAGCACGTGCAGGAAGGACGAACCAAAACAAATTCCACACCCTTATCTGTATACACGACCATAAACACGTGTCGACCATCGAAGGGTTCAGACACGTGCTTTCCCCAAAGGAATCCCTTCACAAAGTTCAAAATAAAACAGATTACACCAAATTACACGTTAATTAAAGACTCCTATACCTCTAATTTACGTTTCTTCTAGGCAAGTCAAACAATGACTTGGTAAACTTTCTCCCGTTCATACATTTACAATAGCGTCCAGGCAGCCAAGCGCGAAGCATTATGAATTATAAATAAACCACCATTGTTCATGGTGCCATGATTTAGTCGCATTTTTAATTTTGCTAGGAAACAAAAAGAGTTTTAATTACGTGAGAAGTTACTAAGGGCCGTTAACCTTGGTAGCTAATTAGCTTCTAGTTTAACTGATATAGCTAGCGAGGTTTAAGATAAGTAATAGAAAGTTGTATCGGACACCAACGATGATGGTGTTTTAAACTGTTTCTCACAAAACGAATTAAAAGGTAATGAAACAAATTGTGTAGACGTAGTTAATGACCATTTGCCAAACGCGTCAGGTTTGCAAGTTAATTTTTGATAGATTCAGACAATACGGATACGGACTAATGGATTCAAAGTGATCAAAGTCTAGACTCGTAGATCTCTAGTGATATCTCTTTCGTTCATTAGCACAATCATTAAGTGTGAGCAAGCCAGCAGAGATTTTATCGCGGCTATAGGTATTCTAGCAGTGCCAGGCGTAATTGAATTGCAAAAAAGTCACAATGTTTATAACCAAGTTTTAAAAGATTTCGAAAGGAGAAATAACTTCCCTTGAATGTGATATAGAATTAATCAATACCAGAGAAGAGGCCTGATAATGCGAAAATTTCCTAGTAATAACAAATTGTTCAATGTTAGATCAGAAAATACAGGTGGCACCGTTAGGCCCAGTTTCAATTACTGCTGGTCAGCAGAAAATAACAAAATAAAGCGGCGGTGTCAGCTCGCCGACAACCTATCATTACGGTCAGATACGAAATTTTGACCGAATCATTGTCATTACATACTATTAGGCGGTCAGCGGTAGCTAGCAAAAAGACAATAAGTTTAGAATATTGACTTTTGATTGGTACAGCACTTAATAGCTGCTTTTTGTGCTTCTGAACATTTATTATTAGTTACACTTAGACTTAATATAGTAAGAGAAAAACTAAAGGCGATGCTACCGACTTTATGAGAATTTAATTATATGTGACCTACTCTTAAAATCCGAAAGACTATTGCTTAACCATTATCGGTAGATTCTTTTAACAGTATTGACGAAACTTTGATAATAATGATGAATAACATAACAATGCCAAGTATTTTCTACAATGGCGTACGTCCAAAAGGATTTAATTAGCCAAGACGATTGTATCGTCAGCTTGTTCTATTATTACGGAAGAAAATTGTCTAATGATATCATAAATTGTCACTGAGGCAGAAGGCTATTACAATCTGCCAAGTGAGTTGCAGACTAGGATTTCCGTCAGGTAATAAGCAAACCTTTTTCCGCGGAGTTGAATTAAATTATAATTTTATGCTATTACCTTCGGAGTGGCACTGCGCCTACGGTGAACTCGAATTTAGCGTTGCTAATAAGAAAAGTTGCATAAATTGCTATTTTCTCGTGACTTCATTTTTTTTTGTCTCTTGGAGTGCTGGATCAAACGCTGCAACTGCAACACGTTTCGACACGGCCAAGATAAATAAACGTTACTTAGCACGTACTTTGGCTTATTCTTTTCATTCTGTGGCTATTCTCTGTCCCTCTCGTACCATCGTGGTTTGGCAGTTGTGTGACGGTGACAGTTATATTACTTAGCCGAAGTTACTAAGCAACATAATCTGCAAGAATTGATTGCCAACACTGGACATCGTTTTTGATCTTGGTATAGTATCTTGTGACCACAAAAACATATCATAATATTATTACCCCATAACTCTCTATGAAATGAGTCCCCTGTTTTAAAATACACGAAAAAGTCCCAGTGAAATAAACTGTGTACAAAATTGCAATACCTAATATGCGGTTGATATAAACGGGTGCCATGCGGTCGTAACCTTATATGTCTATCGGTGTTGTGTTCCCACCACCCACAACACTTTTGTTGAAGTTCGTATGCCATAAAGGGATTTTGAACATACTAGGAAGTGTAATCTAAATTGTTATTAGAGAAATTTACAAAATTAAAGGAGTTTTAATCGGTTGCAAAGACGTATCTGGTGGATAACGGTCCACCCTAGATACGCCTAGAGCAGATAGATGACTAGGGCGCCTTTCAAAGGAGGGTGCGCATCATTCAAATTATGTTCTTTGTGAAGAGGATTTTTGGAAATTCGACCACAAGGGGTAAAATAGACGATGGACGTTCGACATCCACGCGCGAGCGGAAGCTAGTCTATGAAAGGGAAAAATGTCAAGTTAGGAATTTTGATATTTTTAGGGTTGTATACTAGAAAGGTACTAACGGGGCACTATATAAACATCTGTCCGTACGACTGACAGCGGGCTGAATATCTTGAATCGAAACACCTACTTATTTAGGTAGGAGTAGAGAATTTAACAAAATGAGCACATTTCAAAAAATATAAAGCCGCTATGAAAAAAATAAATAAAAAACAAGCAAGAAACTCCACGGACACTCTTTTCAAAACTTCATCTTTTACAAAATCCTGTTTACATTAAGTTTGGTGCTTCTACGTGTCAATTCTTAGTAGATTCCTGAAATAATGGTACGCATTTCCGATTGGTATAGTTTTTACAACTTTACTGTCCAAATACGCGATCCTGTCCTTCTTCCCGAAATTCCCCATTTTCTACTGAAATTATGAGACCAGTTTCAACATCTACAAATACCTGACTTTAAAATGGCCTTGAAAAACCTGGAAGTTTGTTCACATCATAGATCCCTGAAGCGTGACCAAATTGAGCTATGAGCAACTTTTTGCGTAGACCAATAGTAATAGGCATTGTTATTACTAGATGTAAGAAGACAAGCATAGACAATCGAAGTTATTACTTTATTTCATGATTGCCACTTCTTTTGATTAGATTTTCTGGGTTCTGTATCCAAAGGGTTCATGGGAACCTATTAGGGACTCTAAACTTTCTCTGGACATCAGCTGAATAGAGCTAAATAAGTTTGCTAGATAACTACTAAGCCTCTGCTGTCCGTCTGTTTATAAGATGGCTGTATCTAATGAATCGTAATATTTTGAGTTTATATTTTCACAGATAGTGTATTTTTTTTAATACAGTTGGTTTATATACCTATTTTATTTTTACCAAGATCTATATTAAAATTCAGATATAAATCATTAAAGCTTCGTTTTTCTTCATAATTCTGACCTCAACCCCTATTTCCAACTACCTAGGTAATTACTTTTGCAATTCATTTTTTTTTTTTTGGTGAGTGGGAAATCATCCAATGACTGCTCCCGTCCTGGGTGCGACGGGAGGGCGTGTCAGATTCTTACTTACTAAAACCCACTCATGTTCCTTCGATTGCCCTTTATGTTCCAGGGTCACGGTAACCACTATAAACATTCCGCCTCACGGCTTTTAAAGTTATCAGAGTTTAGCTTTACTCAACTAGAGAGAAGAAAATTAAATGAATTGTAATTTATGTAAATCATGAACTTACCTACATAGGTCAACAGTGAAAATACAAGTACTTGTGTATGTATGGTATGGCAAAAATACAAAATTTTGAAATTAGTTGCAGTGAGGTCATCAAACTCTATTAGAAATCGTTTGGAGGATAATAAGAGACTACACACACTTGTTTAGCTGCAATCGCATTTTGCTGAATAATTTTGGTGACACATCTAAGTTCTATGTGGATTCAACAATATGGTACGGCTATAGTTATATGAGGACAATTAGGGATGACGACAACATTAAAAAAATGGCATTCTATTATTCTGTCTGATAGATCGGCTAATAAAAAACTTTTTACAAAAAAAAAATAACCGACTTCAAAAAGTAAAAACTTAAAAATAACTTAAATTTCGGAAGTCGGTGTCTTTTCTTCTGCCAGTCAATTTGTGTTGCCACCGACTTCCGAAATTTAAGTTATTTTTAAGTTTTTACTTTTTGAAGTCGGTTATTTTTTTTTTTGTAAAAAGTTTTTTATTTTTTACTTTTTAGTGTCGAGTTAATGTTAGTCCTGTTTAAAATGAGCCCAAACACGACTACTGTGCTGTAATTTCAAGGTTTGTACTTTTTCTGATGCTCCTGGCTTCAGCATCAGGTCTCTATGTACTTCGGTGTTCCTCATTAACAGTACGTTTATCCACACATCGAGCCCTTTTCAATGAGCCTAAACACGATATATCTGCTGTTATTTGTCGAGGAGTTAGGTACTCTGCAGACTATCCTGACTGCAGCATCAGGTCATGACTTGATGATCATGAGCCCAAATGTGGCAAATGCCCTATCAAACATCAAAACAATTTACTAAAACAGTCCTTGCCTGTTCAAGTAACTTCTTACTGTTAAGGAGTTGTACCTTCCATCATCAGCTCAGCTAACTGAGATGGTGACAACCATACGCAAATACACAAGATACTTCATAAAATATGCGAAAAACAATAAGTGAGCCTATAAAATTTGAGGGTTGCCTTCGATTTCTCTAAGATCCCATCATCAGATCCTAACTTGGTGACAATGGGACCACCTCAGAACTATCTGCTTTCGAACAAAAAAAGAATTTTGAAAATCCGTTGACAATTGACGGAGTAATCGATGAACAAACATACAAAAAAAAAAAAAAAAAAAACATACAAACAGCCGAACATAGTACCTCCTCCTTTTTGTGAAGTCGGTAAAAATACGGGACACGTATTTTTTGCTTGATCAAATAAATAAAAGAATACAAAGATAAAGAACAACAAAGTTTCGGAGTGGGGGCTTTTGACGTCACCGTCCTGCAAAATATGTATCTGATCGTGACGTCAAGCGCAACTTTAACACACTGTATTTTCGTCATTCTTCGTTTACGAGAAAAAAAAAAAATACGTGTCCAAAATTTTTTGATAATCTATCTGACGGACTAATTACTTTTTTTTTGTCGTCTCGCCTATTATTAAACATTTTACTTAAATAGCAATAATTTATAACTAGATTGATGAACAGAATTAGTAAACCTAACTATTATGGAATTTCCTAGTATACCTGGTGAATTATCCTTATTTTTGGAAGTTTATTTAAATTTTCCTTATCTATTATAATACGTGAATTATTATTATTTCAATATGATTATTATTTTTAAACTTTTAATAAGTATGTCATATAATATAACTACTACTTTTAATAAATGCTATGTTTGTATGGTTATTCATTTTTAATTTTATTTTATAAGTGTAAGATTTTAATGTAAGTAATTGATTTAATTTCTGAATATTTTTTTGGTTAGCCTGTTCTGTCCCACTCCTGGACAAAGGCTAAAGAAAAATAAACAAATTAAAAAAATATATAAATATCCAATAATCTACCTTTTAAACCTTATCTTTTAATTATAAAATTTAATTTAATTTTTTTAGTCTAAGTGCCAGGCCACACGGTGCGGCAACGCACCGCACCGCATTACTCCGCACCGCACTGGAGGCCACACGAGCAGTGCGGCGTCGCAATGTTCTTACGGCGCCGCTGCGGCACCGTATGATATACATGTAATTATTATCAACGAGCGAGCACTTTTGCCTATGCCGTATTCTTAAGAAATATTCCTATTGTAACAAGAGTCCCTTTGTAACTGTTAATTATAGGTATGTCATTAAGGTACTAAATAGTTAGGAAAAAGAAACAATGTACATTCATAAGCATAAACATTAAACATAATTTTAAAGCTATTTTTTTTTTATAAACCATTAGCAATTAGCAACCCAGTGTTCCAAATCTTTAAAAATCCCAGATTTACTATATATATATTTTTATTAAATTTATACTTATGACTGTATTTAGTATTGATTAGTTCTTAATGATAATTACCTCATTACTTTAAGTATGTCCCGTCACATTAAATAAATCTTTATAACCTTGAAAAGTTATGACACATACTAATAATAAGTAGACATTAAGCTTTGAATACAATAGATATTCAAAGCTTCATAAAAATGCTTTAAATAACAAAAGAACTTAATGACTCACATTAAGTAAACTCCTTAAGAATACTTGTAAATGCTAAAAAGGTCCTTATCAACTGTTCTTATCAACAACTTCAACTTCAACTTTTATTTAATTATGGCAATCCACCGAATTTTCGGTGATTTCTGCCAATGTCCAGTTTGAAAATAATATTATAAAATAGTGACAATTGTACGGTTATTAAATTATAGTGTGGAGATCATACACGTGTTCCTATAACCAAGAACACGAGATGACTCCGTAATAGATAATGATAAGATCAAAAAAAGATCTGTTCTTATCAATCTTATCTGTACAAAGCAAAACGGCTACTAGTGCCTTTGAAAGTTATTTGAAGGCTGATAGAAAACTATTTGGTTTATTATTGTAATTATTAATACTAGGTGCATTTTCGGTCTTGCTCAACCCGCTAGGAGATGATTCTACCCATGAAAACAAACAACTTTTATTATGGCAACTGGTGATATTTCTTTGAGATTTTAGAGTTGGTTCTATAATAAGTTGTTTGTTTTATGAGAAGAGTCATCTCCTAGCGGGCTGAGCAAGAACAAAATACACCTAGTATAATTATGATATCATTTGTTGTTTGAACTTATTGTTACAAAATTATGAAGAAAGCAGTGGTATATATTCCATAGGCAAATAGGCAGTGCTTACTTAATATGTACCCAACAAATATTATTTTATTAAAACCTTTGAACGCACGTGATTCGAGACACAATAGAAATACAATAGCTGCCTGACCGCTAGCTGTAGCTTGGTTGTCAAAAGGTTAATGGAAAATTTAATATATTTATCTAGTATCTGCCTAGTTATTCAAAAAACCAGTGCACAATTCACATTGTAACATTCTTAAATAGCCATATTTTTATAAAATAATTATGCTGAAATAATTGCTAACCTAATAAAAATGTAGGTATTTAACAAAAAATTCACAATAAAACATTTAGAGTTTTCATGTATCTCCTACCCACATTTTAGTCACTCAGGACAATAGAAGTAAAATTTTGATATTTTTTTAGAACCTTGTTTTAATTTTTTTTATATTGGCATAAACAAGGGTAAAGGTTGTTATTCCAATCCCAAGACAATAAAAGAGAAAAAAAATAAACTGGTGTATGAGTCTTATAAGACGCACTAAAGTAATATAAAGATAGAGACATAAAGTTAAACATAATTTCAATATTAACCATCAAGGGTTTATAATTATATTGATAAATTTCAATAAATATTGCTACCAATGTTTTCGATAATCAATGATTTCCCAATCATTGGAAACCATTTAAGTGAAGCGTCTTGTCTTGTAATGTCTCATTTTATTAGCCCAACATCTTATCAGTACTGGCCCTAAAGGTTTATCACTTCTTGTGTAATTACATTTTGAATATAGAATGAACATAATTATTATTGTTGCAACCTTAACCTCTGACAAAATGTTCCAATTATGAAATTACAGTTGATTTAATTGTAGTGGAATTATATTATCAGTGAGCTACTAATGCATTGTTAGTGTAAAAGTACCTTGAAATGCTGTCTGCCAGTTGTTCCCCGCCCGACACGGCGTAAATCTGTCTCCATTTGTGTGTTCTGCTGGAAATCTGATGCATTGCTTCTTACTCAAGGGGCTGCATTGCTGCAGCAGCCTCGTCTCGTAGTGCTTACTGAACATTTTCACGTTATCCTCAGTCCCACACACTAACTGACCAAAATTCAAATAGTCTAAAACACAATAACTTGAGGGTATATGGAAGAATGTAGACTAGATTTGTTGTAACAGGTGCCCTCAATCAAGCATAGTCCGTCGGTGTAACGTCCCGATCACACTGTTTACTTCAGTGTCCGGAGTCAAAACAAACAACATCGGACAGAGGAGCGCTCTCATTGACTGCTGTGAACCATTTGACTACATACGACATGCTCCAAAGCGCAACTGAACACCTCTTCCTCGGTACTGAAAGATAACGCACATAACGAAATTGTCTCACAAAACTTTGTAAACTGTTAATGTATGTTGTTCCACAGACACAATTTAAGGATTATAGTTGATATTTTGAGCAATAAATTGGAACAATTTTATTAAAAATGATAAAATAATTCTTTCGCGGACTGTCACAGCATAAATAAAAAATGTGTTGCCAGACTAAAAAAATATTTTTATCTTTGAATACAACGGTTCTTTAGAATGACTTTTTGTCGTATCAATCAGAAAAAAAACAATGGCGCTAGTGGTCAGTTATTAAAAAATAATCAATTCTGAATTTATTTACTTGAAAAATACTTATGCCCTTACTAATAATCACTGTGTAAAGTTATGCAATGAAATTCATTGCATAACTTTACACAGTGATTATTAGTAAGGGCATAAGTATTTTAAGGGCATAAGTAAGGGCATAAAAATTTATGGTTACACAGGCTTTATTCATTGAATGAATAAAGCCTGTGTAACCCATTGAGTTATAATGTACTTCGTACTAGAGGAGTCACCTCAACAAAATTTTTTGTAACACGAGTTAGGGTGCATGCACCCTAACTCACTTAGTCTATGTCGAGCGCTTGCAGCAGCTAGACTATTTCGAGTGCAAAGTTTTGTTAAAAAAATATGCCTTCGTGTGCATTGAGATACTGTTCAAACAGCTTGAGAAATATAAATAAAATTCAAGGAGTGATTTTTTACCAGTAAGTTCAAAATATTATCTTTAAAACATGCCTAATTTTATTATTTGTAATTATGTATGACGAGTCACCTCGACGGCGGCCATGTTGATGTTAATATCAAAGAGTAAAATATTTGTTGCATGCGCAGAATGGACACTAACGACGGGTAACGTTAAACAATTACGAACAAGAAAATGTTATTAATAATCATGAGAAAAAAATTATTAAGTAATATTAGTATTTTTTATTGATTAAATATATATTTTTTTTAAGGTTTCGTCGGCCGTGTCCTAGTACTAGAGAATTATTTTGGATTAAATTTATTCAGAAGAATTGCAGCAAAGCCACGTGATTGGCAATAGAATATTCACGAATATGTTCCGTTCATTTCAAGGAAAACGAGAAATACACCACAAAGTCAAGAAGAGTACTTATATTATTTCATGGGAATTAAATTTTTTACAGTTTAAATTCGTTTCATTTATATAATATCATACAAGATATTGTAAGGCAACTGAAAAAACTATGTATCTTCTAAAATCACGACTTCCCGACTAATTTTGCCTCTGCTAAGTTCCACGTATACACTGATACTCTATCTCACACAATCGACACTACACTTCCTCACTACTATAGTTGCAAAACTTCTGAAAAATTCGAAATAATTCTGGAATACTTCTGGGAAAGTTTCTTTAAATTAGAATTATTCAAAATGAATTTAAATTTAGAATTTGTATTTTTTTGCAAAATATTTTTATATTTTTTTAAATATCGAATGGAATTTTGCATCGACCGTCGATCGCCGCCGCCTGACTGTGTGCACGAAGGCGATGGCGGTGCGGGGTGCGGTAAGAGGGGAGATGCTCCCCCCCCGGAGAAGTTTTCAGAAAGATTCATACCCCGCAATCGAAAGTTTCCGCGGAATGTTTCGCCAGAATTATTCAATAAGAATAAACGTGTTTATTTTTTGTGTGGTGGGTGAATTAATTATTTTTCAGTGGCGCATAAGTTAGTAAAATATAAATGTTTATTTTATTATAAATCTGATCGATTAAGTATATTTGTTAATATTTTTATAAAAAAATAAAAATCCCTTTTACAACAGGATTTTTATTTTTAACCGACTTCAAAAAAAAGTAGGTTCTCTGTTCGACCTGTATGTATGTATGTATGTATGTTTGTCCGCGATTATCTCGCGTTTGGCTAAACCGATTTTGATGCGGTTTTCAGCAAAGTGTTTTTGTTTTTATGTAGGTTATATCGAAGTCGAATGCTATTTATCAAAATGTTAGTTGTGGAATAAATAACCAGGCCGAGCATATTTGATTTGTTTTTTGAAAAAGGGTTACCTATGTTTTTGGTTAGTTTGTATATAGCTCTGCTGTTCGCATCGCTAAGTATTCGCGAGTCACATAGATAGGTATTACTAAATAAAGGAAAACCTAATAAAAAAACTCAACAAACTATTGTGTCGCTTTCAGAAATTCTTTCACTATTGGAAAGCTACTACTAATATTATAATGCGGAGGAGTTTGTTTGTTTGTTTGTTTAAACGCGCTAATCTCAGGAACTACTGATCCGATTAGAGAAATTCTTTGTTTTTTAAAGTCCATTTATAGAGGAAGGCTATATAACATTACGCTGCGGCTGCGACCAATAGGAGCGAAGCGTCAGTGAGAAATGTTGCAAAAACGGGGAAAATTATTCACATTTGAGGACTTTTGTTGCGTGCGCTGCATAAACGGTTTACGGGGGGCTAAGAAGTAACCAAAGGAAATTAAACGCGGATAAAACCGCGGGGACAGCTAGTAGGCTATATTCCCTATGAACCCATTAGAGGTAACTGCTGTACTCGATTGAGTACAGCATTATTCCGAAGTGTAAATGACAGATCTTGTAAATTTTAGGTGATACACCTTATTATTTTACTTCATTACGCTGTACTCAATCGAGTACAGTGGCTTTTAATGGATTAATACAATTTCACCGGGGTTTTTTTTTGGCAGTTGAAATATTCCCAAAGTTTCAGAATAGAGAGAAGTATTCGACGGGAATGTTTCGGAATTTTTCCCGCCAGCATCTATACTCACTACCCTTTCAATATTTTTTTATTTTATTTTGTTATATTATTATTTTCCACATAATTTTATGCTATACATTTCTTATTTTAATTATAACTATTTTTATAACGATACCCATAATGCACTTCAAAAATATGTCGCATCTGCGCGCATTGGTGTTATCTATGGCACTCGCTTGCACTGCGCATGCTCCGCTGTCACCAAATTACGCGCCATATTTTGTTTGAAAGAGCTCCTCTAGTACGTAGTACATTATAACTCAATGGTGTAACCATAAATTTTTTGACGTATAAACCTGTCATAACTTTATGCAGCGATTATTAGAGCGCTTAGTAAATTAGAGGTTACATTTTTTTAACTTGCTGAAAACCTTTCGGTAAAAAAACCAAAAACAATTTTCATTACGCACTGTATGCATGTATGGAAATAGAACCAACAGATTTCATTCAAAGCACATAACACACCTATCAAAGACTGACGATAATGGAATAATACGATAAAAAAAAACAAAAAGTAATTACTTATTTTTAAAAATTAATAATAGTAAATAAGCAGGCTTTTATAAAACATTCGACTAAAAAGTAGAATATAAAATTAAGAATAGTGTAAAAAAGAAAACAATGTTTTTTGATGTGAAACATCTATAGCCGCACGTAAAACAAATTTCTGGTCGTCGCCACGCTATATGATGGTGTATATGTCGCAGTCATCTGGTTGAATCAGCTATTTGATTGTATGACTAGCGCGTTTATTGAATAGCAACATTTAATTGAATGACTAGGCCGAAAGCTGATTAAACAAGCGTCACTCAACGTCCAACTAGATAGCTGATTGAAGCATAGGCCTTTGAACAGAGCGGACGTAATATCAGTCAGGTGATTGTAATTTAGTTCATTTTTTTTACACTGCGGCGTTAGTAGTCACCAAAACAAATATGGCGTAAAATAACTAGCGCAGATAGCACTATCTCTTGATGGGTAGCTCGCCGCCCGGCTAGGACCAGGACCGCGTCGACGGCGCGTTAGTGTTCTACGCGCGCCTCAAAGAGAAGGAGTCAGCACAGGAAGGGGCCTAACAGGGCCAACGCCTGCCGGGGTTGCGGAATGTGTATAGTAGTCACCGTGACCCTGGAACATAAAGGGCAATCGAAGGAACATGAGTGGTTTTTAGTCAGTAAGAGTCTGACACGCCCTCCCGTCGCACCCAGGACGGGAGCAGTCATGGGATGATTTCCCACTCACCAAAAAAAAAAAAAAAAAACAATCTCTTGATATTATTTTTAAATTTACTTTAAAGTGACTTATTCTTGATAAAATAGTGTGACAGCATGGATTTACCTATTGATACGCCGCCGCCGGCTAGTTTTAAAGTTTTTTTTAATTAAAATCATAATAATGTGTGTCATGTCATGTCCTCATTTTTGTTATATAAAGGAAGTTAAGTTTTTAAGTTGCGAACTTATGGTCACCCTAAACAAACATTACAAAGTCGACTATATCCCATTAAACGACAATGCTAAATGACGTTCAGTCAAGTCGTTGAACGTTACATTAAACAACTTGACGAGTTGTCGTTTAGTCATTCATTTAAATGTCGTCATTCAATGAACGCGCTCGTCATACAATCAAATAGCTGATTTAAACCAGATGACTGCGACATATAGACCAAGGGGTCTTCCCGGATTTAATGAAACATAGCAAGGTTATACCGCTTTTCAAATCCGGGGATAGTAAGGATACCAATAATTATAGACCTGTTTCTGTTTTGCCGGTTTTGAGCAAGGTGTTTGAAAAAGTGATGCTAAATCAAATGCTAAATCATTTTAACTGTAACAAGATTTTACACAATCAGCAGTATGGTTTCACCAAAGGACGTTGCACAACTGACGCCTTAATTAAACAAATATTTAAAGCATGAGAAGAGTCGCAGGATGCTATTGGCATTTTCTGCGACCTTTCCAAAGCATTTGATTGCGTCGATCACGAAACATTGCTTTTGAAACTTGAGCATTACGGTCTCAGTAAGGTAGCTCTAAATTTTATAAAATCATATTTAAATGATAGATTGCAGCAAGTTCAAATAAACGGTGTAAATTCTTCTGGTTTAAAGGTAAAAATGGATGTACCACAGGGATCAATATTGGGTCCGTTCCTATTTTTAGTATATAAAAACCGATGATTGACGAGTTGATGATTTACCGAGTATACTGGAAAGCCAACCTCAAATGGTGTTATTTGCTGATGATACTTCACTGATTTTTAAAGTGAACCGACGTGCACAACACCTTGACGAGGTAAATAACGCCATGATTAAGGTTCATAATTGGTTTACAGAAAACCAAATGTATAAGATTCACTTTGCCAAATGTTAGAAATAATGAATGTAGTGTTGTATTGAATAGGGATGTCCTAGAATTCGGCGAAAAAACTGTTTTTTTGGGGATCACGCTTGACTCTAAGCTGCAGTGGGGTCCTCACATAACATCTCTAGCAGGGCGGTTAAGTTCAGCTGCATTCGCAGTCAGGAAAATCCGACAATTAACCGACGTAGATACCGCGAGACTGGTGTATTTTAGTTATTTTCATAGCATCATGTCTTACGGTATAAATTAAAAGAGGGCTATAACCTCAGCAGACGCGAATCACTGAGGAAATTGTTGAAACAAATAAACATCATGACGGTTCCCTGCCAATACATTTATGAAAATATTATGTATATCCGTAAAAATCTTCAGCTCTTTAGTAAAATAAGTGACAGGCATAATATCAGATTGTCCAAGGTACATACTTCTTTTATGGGGTATTGCGTTAAATGTTACAATAAAATACCTCTCAATATTCTTCAATTAAATGAAAAACAATTTAAAACATGCATTAAGCGCACACTATGTAGTCAAGCATACTATAAATTAGAAGATTATATTATAGATAAAAATGCTTGGTTGGGTGCGGGTCTTGCTCCACAGCCACCTAGTCTCACAAATTATGGATGTTTGGAAGAGAAATATGCTAAATAGTCCCTAAATTGACATAAATAACTTATACTGTTATACTTATTTTTGGATTTTAGATTAAAACTTTAGTTTTATATAATTTAAAAGCATTATTTCCAAAATTAGACATTTTAATCATTGGAAGATTTGTTATTATTTTTGTAGGTAATTAAATTTCACCCATTTATATTTATTTACAGTACAAAACTATGGTTTGTGTTATTTAGATGAATATTTGAATTTTTGTAAATGTGAGTACGATGCAGTGATTTATTACGATAGTTCTCTACTGACACAAATAGACATGGCGGTTAGGAGCATTGTCATGCTCGCTCATAAAGTCTCGCTGATGGCGAAGAGTGCGTTGGATCATTCGGTTCCCTTCAAAATGGTTGAGCTAAATGGTGCTGATGTCACGCGTCATGCTCGTGAACGGGCGCTGTCAGTTGAGATGGGTCATCTCTTAACTGCCATGACTTTTTATTTTTTTAATTTTGACTTTTTATTTTAATTTTGTAATTGTTTATTTTGTTACATACTTACATTGTTTTCACATGTAGAAGCAACAAAAAGAATTATGTAACCAAGATTTTGTAAAACATGATTTTTTTTAAAAGAGTGTCCGTGGAGTTTCTTGCCTGTTCTTCTCCATAGAGATCTACGTTTTGGAACAGGCAATTAGCGTCACTTTTCTTTTCTGACTAACCGACCGACTCTTTGACAATTCATAAGTACCTGTAAATGGTCTAAGTGAAATAAATGCTTTGATTTTGATTGACTCCTCATACCTCTAAAGAGATAAATCTTTTGATTTTGCAATTTATTGTACTAATAATATGTGCGATTTTGAACTCAAATAAAACCAAGGGGAAAGCTCCCACAGTTTTTGTGCCATAAGAGAAATGTTTAGAAGAATAAATTCTGAAAGAATATAATATTTTTCTTATTCTTTCGAACTTGGACCAAAAATTTATGGGGAGTGAATGATGTCCTTTAAATTTTTAAGCCGGATTTTAACTTTAAGAAACTAGTGGCTTGAAATTAGTTTTATAACACTAATTTCACCAGTAGTTTCACGTGTAAATTTTCAGTTTTACAATGCATGCCTAGTAAAACTGAACATTTACACGTGAAATTATAGTGTTATAAAACTAATTTCAAGCCACTACAATATCGTAAACCCAGCTTAACTTTTAGTTTTTTTTTAGCATAAACGTCAATTTTCAGTCAGTTTCATAAAATCAATTACTTACAATGTCCATACATTTTATGTGATTGACTTAATGACTTTATGACGAATTTAGAATATATTTTATCTGTGCAAAATAGGAGGACGCTTCTACTGTAAATCTGCAGGCGATAATTAATCTTTATTATTCCTAATTTGTACAAATCAAATAATTTAAGTAGTACAACGTAGTTTGTGAGGAGGGTTCAATTTTAGTAATATCACTATTTAATTGCAAATGCAGAACAACAGACCAAGACGAAATGACGACAGCTCGGAAGAGTCGCCACCTCATTCGAGGTTATTTATTGTTTGCGAACGTCGATTTACTGAGGAAGACTTCAGGGAGGTTTTCTCAAAATTCGGCGAAATCGAGGACATACGCATGCCTCGCGACCACCACACAGGCCAACCAAAAGGAGTTGTGTATATAAAGTTCTCCAAAACATCGGAAGCGGCTACCGCTTTGGAGGCAATGCATCAAAAACCACTCAAAGGTTCCGGTCGCGTATTGAAAGTGATGGTAGCATGTAATCGGTCTGACATACACTCTGACGACAACCATGTTGACAAATTCAAACGGTTATTCATATCTATTCCATACGTTATCACTGAAAACGAAATATGCGAGGTCTTCAGTGAGTACGGTTCAGTTCAGTCCGTGATCATACAAAGAGACCGGAACACTGGTAACCCGAAAGGTTTTGCTTACGTCACATTCAATAAGTTTTCTGAAGCAGCGCGTGCTTACGAGGGATGTGACAAAAAGTATCGCGCTTTGTTTGCCATGCCGAAGGGATCCCACCCAAAGCGATCTGAAACTGCTTTTGAGTCTAGCATTAACGACTTAGCCAATGCCCCTTCTAGTAGTAGCACTGCACTTGTATCCTTGATGAACACTGCTCCCAGAGGTTACACCATGGTCAACTTCATGTGTTGTCCAAATTTAACCCAAATGCATGTTGAAACTTTATTTGATTTGGTACCAGGGCTGATAGATTGCAAGTTTTATGTTGATTTGGTTCGTCGTTGTGGTAAAGGCACAGCATCATATTCTAACCCAATCTCTGCAGCTTATGCTGTTGACAAGTTGAATGAATTTGAATATCCACCGGGAATGAAAATTTTTGTCAAACCTGATAAATCTAGATTTGATATGCATAATGAGTCTTTTAATAACTTGTCAAATGTTGCATATAATTTGAGGACTGCAATGAGATCTGCTCATTCTGGTAATGCTCCCGACTTAGCCCAGCTAACTGCAGCTATAGCAGAAGCTTCCAAGCTCATTAAGATGGCTACCAAAGGAGTAGCCGAGGACCACACCCCAGACCTCAATGACTTGAACTACTGCAGTGTGCAACTGCCCCCTCCTAAACCATTAGCTGACATTGACAGCCCAGTTGCCAAGAGGTGCTTCTTGGTTTGCAAGCCCCAGCCTCCTCCACTGACAGTCTTACGTGATATATTCTGTAGGTTTGGGGACCTTATAAATGTTTACACATTACCTAACAAGACAGTAGGGTATGCTCGTTATGCAACTGCAAATGCAGCAGAGGAAGCCATTCGTGTATTGCATGGAGCAGAGGTTTGTGGTGTCCGCATGAAAGTTTTAGAAGCAGAGGACGAAGCTTCTGCTAAGAAAAGGAGAATTGGATGGACAAACAGCGAAGAGGTTGACTGACTCGACTGTGGCACTACCTTCCCAGGACAAGGACATTTTTGGGGACAACTCTCTTATTTTGACAATGTAGTTTGAACAAATAAACATGTTTACTTTACCAAGGACATTATTCTTGAGCTGAGATTTATAGAATGTTATTTTCAAAATTACATTTTCTAAATTTCTGCTTTCTTTCCCTTAGCGCTCCTGCACACGATGCCGCCACCGCGCCGTCGCCGCGCCGACGCCGCACAACTACACTGTACACACGAGTCGCGCGAAGACCGCCACCGCGCCGCCGCCGCGCCGCCACCGCGCGCGGTCCTCGTCTCGCCACCGCGCATCTATTTGATTCATTCCATTACCGGCCGCATGTTCATACGCGGCCGGCAATGGAATGAATCAGGATAATGAAATAACTGGGAACGCGCGCGGCAGCGGCGCGGTGGCGGTCTTCGCGCGACTCGTGTGTACACTGTACAGTGTAGTTGTGCGGCGTCGGCGCGGCGACGGCGCGGTGGCGGCATCGTGTGCAGGAGCGCTTATAAAGATTGATTATCAATAAGGGTATGAAAAGGACAAGGACAATATTTTAATTTACAATATTTTATCCCAAAAGATTTGGACTTAATTTGTTTACTAATATAAAGAAAAGGCATTTAGACACGACAACTTAATCCAATTTATTGCACACACAGCCTTGTGACTTATAAAATAATTGACAATATCATCTGTTAAGGTCACTTTAATATCTAATCTGACAATAATTATGGTAGTTTATCTTGAAACTGACAATTAGTGCAAACATGAAATTATGACACCACAAATTTGAAGAAATTATATTCACCCTGCCCAATAAAACAATTATTCATTGTATTCACTTGCACAAAAGGACCATGACTAAGATTATTTTTAGGAATTACTACTCTCAAATGGCATGGACAGACCAATTGATAAATCTTAATGTAATATTTAAAAGACCCCAATTAATTTTATTTCATAATTATTGCTTCCAAAAATAGCATTGCCTTATAGTTTCTATTACGTAAATAGCATAAAATGTGCAAGAAAACTAATGCTTAGTACAGTTTGGGTGGAGACACCATTAACTAATATGCCGTTGCCTTAGAATTAACAGTTGTACTTGCCCTGCAAACTTAATTAACTTTTTGAACGCCACAAGCAAGCACATGCCCCTTTATATCGACAACAAAGACATGTGCATTCAAGCACGACATACAAATAAAATTTGAACTGCTTTGTAAATACCTACTAGTTATATAAAAAAACTAACGAAGTTTTGGGATCAATCAAAGGCATTTGCGGTGATTTTGTTTGGCTTAGAGGGCAGTGCGTCCATTTGTTCTCTGGCGTTTAAAAGGTTAGCTAAAATGGGATTTATTACTATTTATAGCTACTTTGAAGTCAGAGTTGACAAATTAGTTGTCACAATACAACATTTATAGCTTATCCCATGCCTATCACTTCCATTAGACTTATAGTTACAGCCTATTTACTTCAAAAGATAGGTATGTTTTATCAATTAACAAACTAGCATTGTTACATAGATATGCACTTAAGTTATTAACTTATTATCTCATTATTGCAGGTTTGTAGCGAGCTTGTATTTAGTTTTACAAAAGTATTACTTATTACATAAATCACATTACATACTAAAATGACCCGTATCTACAGGCACTAAGATGTAAATTCACGATTCCATTATTGCTTGTTGTAATAAAGGCATTAATTGTTGTTTGTACAAAGGATGTCTGTCCCCATGTGTCATTTTGATGATCTTCTCAGCGTTTTTGAGTTGGACCAACGCTTTTTCTACCTCCATTTTGAATAGCAAGATCTTTCCGTACTTCAAGTAAAGAAGGCCAAGTAACGGATTTCTGTCGCCGTAGTAGAATCTGGAAAGAACGTTTTAATTTGTATTACATACAGTGGCTATATTAATTCAACTGCTGGGAACTGGGCGGGAATCGAACGAACGCCCACGACCCTCTGGCTTAGCAGTCAGGGTCAACCACTAGATCAAGAGGCTTGTCAAAATAATATGTTACATATTTACCTAAAGCAAGGAATGAGTTGCTCAGCGTATCCGCAGGCCTTCTCCCACATTTGCACTTGTATGAGCGCGTCGAAGGCGTGGTCGAGCGTCTGAGCGTGCATTACGTTGAGCGGGTGTAGCACTCCGTCCTGTCGCTCTAGACAGTACTGGCAGACGTCCACGTCTGGCTTACTGTTAAGGAAATCTATGTTTGGATCGTATTAGGTAATGGGTTTAGGTTCCATAACTATAAATACAGCCACTTAGCCCTTCAAAAATTTAGTCTTATCATGCCTCATTACGTGACAATCTAAGCATGTATAAGCCGGTTCTTTAAAGAAAGGAATCTTAATTGGCGGCATGTACTTGCGTTGACAGATAGTACAGTCTGCACATAAAATATAAAGTTGAAGTTTTTTTTTTTCAAATCGAAAATATTATTAAGAATGTTTATTGTTTTCATCGTAAACTGTCTACTTTTACCACAATAACAAACAGGTAACAACGGAAAAATAACAGAAAACTATAACAAGATATTCGTAAAAAGGAGCACTGAGCGCGTCAAGGCAGCGAGGAAGCAAGTCAAGACATTTTTTATGTTGATGGTATGCGCGCGAGTGAGTATAGACGGCACTAGTGTGCGAGCGAGAGAACACGATAAGCGCCGCCATTTTAGATTCCTTTTTTTAATGAACCAGGTTATATTATGACGTCGATACAAGTGTATGACAACAACCGCATGACGATGAAAAGGCCCTCACAGAAAGAACATTTACTGGGTCCCATTTCAAAATATTTTCAATTACTATGTGCGTCAGGATTGCTCCGCCAAGTTATCAAATCAGAAAATGGTTTCAGCCAAAAATTTGTCGATATTTGTCAAAATCGAAAGAAACAAACCCCGTATTTGTCAAAGCAGAAATAAAGAAGTTATAAGCGTTTTAAGTTGGCCGCGCAATCCTGACGTCAAGGACTGCGCGGCCACGGAGATCTCAGCAACTACTTGGGATAGAGAAATAATTCCTTTTGTCAACTCAAGTCTGTATTTGTCAAGATTTGTCGAAAAATGAATCAAAGCTCTATATCAATATTATAATTAAATATTCGCCTTGAAAGTCATGGCCGCGCAGTCCTTGATTTGCTATTTTGTTTTTAGTATTTTTTTTATTAAAATTGAAGACTTCATATAGTATAGGAGTTAAAAGGAGAAAGGTCTTAATTTGTCGAAACTGACAAAAGCTTTAAAATACGACTAAAGTGTAATTAAACAGACGAAATCAATTTAAAACACAAAACTCGTGGCCGCGCAGTCCTGACGTTACTTTAAACCATGATATCTCAATAACTATAGTAGCTAGGATTTTGCTGTAGACGTCCATATAATCCTCATATTAACCCCATTAAAATGACATATCCTTTTACCCTCAACACTGTTTGGGACGCGAGTAATCTCAAGAATTATGTTACCCCATACAATGTTCTAGTAGAGTGACCATAATTTCGATTTGTTTTTAATCTTTGTCAAACTGGCTATGACAGCACAGTTCAAGGGCATTCTGTTCTGTTAGTCAAAAACTTAAATAAAATACTAAATAAGACGAAATAAAAAACTTGTTTAATATTTGAATATTTTTATTCATTGCACAAATATAAAGATTTCAAAAATCAACAAAATCATTATTCTTCAACTTTAAATGTTTTTCATCGGCTCTTACACCTCTACTAAAACATAAGTTAAAAAATGGATATATACAGAATCGTTTGTACTCTCTTCTAATTTACTCTTGTTATCGTCGTAACAAAGCATTCCGCTATTTCTTATAATATGACACTTATAATGCCCTATTGTTCCAAGTATTGGAGGAACATATTCTACGGCACCTAATAATTTATAAATGTTTTGTTTAATTATTATACTTTTAGGTACCTCATGTAAAAACACCATTTGCGTGCCATTTAAATCGAATGTAACAATTTTTGACAAGGTATAATGAAATAGAACTACTTCATTGCATTTTCTGCATTGCTTGTTTTCCCAATCATGAATAATTTATTTGACAATAATCACAGAAATAACGATATAACAGTTACTGCTCGTGGAAATGTTAATTATATCTAAAATAACGTTATAAATAGATATACACTATTTTAACAATTACTTACAGTAGAAGCACTAAAAAAAATATCATTTAAGACGTGCTCAAGAATAAATGCAGCGTTACATTCACAATTATAATGATATATTTTAAAATATATCGAAGCAATTCTTATTCTTAATCTGTTTGATTCTTCACTGTTAATATAACGCTGTTATATCGTTATTTCTGTGATTATTGTCAAATAAATTATTCATGATTGGGAAAACAAGCAATGCAGAAAATGCAATGAAGTAGTTCTATTTCATTATACCTTGTCAAAAATTGTTACATTCGATTTAAATGGCACGCAAATGGTGTTTTTACATGAGGTACCTAAAAGTATAATAATTAAACAAAACATTTATAAATTATTAGGTGCCGTAGAATATGTTCCTCCAATACTTGGAACAATAGGGCATTATAAGTGTCATATTATAAGAAATAGCGGAATGCTTTGTTACGACGATAACAAGAGTAAATTAGAAGAGAGTACAAACGATTCTGTATATATCCATTTTATAACTTATGTTTTAGTAGAGGTGTAAGAGCCGATGAAAAACATTTAAAGCTGAAGAATAATGATTTTGTTGATTTTTGAAATCTTTATATTTGTGCAATGAATAAAAATATTCAAATATTAAACAAGTTTTTTATTTCGTCTTATTTAGTATTTTATTTAAGTTTTTGACTAACAGAACAGAATGCCCTTGAACTGTGCTGTCATAGCCAGTTTGACAAAGATTAAAAACAAATCGAAATTATGGTCACTCTACTAGAACATTGTATGGGGTAACATAATTCTTGAGATTACTCGCGTCCCAAACAGTGTTGAGGGTAAAAGGATATGTCATTTTAATGGGGTTAATATGAGGATTATATGGACGTCTACAGCAAAATCCTAGCTACTATAGTTATTGAGATATCATGGTTTAAAGTAACGTCAGGACTGCGCGGCCACGAGTTTTGTGTTTTAAATTGATTTCGTCTGTTTAATTACACTTTAGTCGTATTTTAAAGCTTTTGTCAGTTTCGACAAATTAAGACCTTTCTCCTTTTAACTCCTATACTATATGAAGTCTTCAATTTTAATAAAAAAAATACTAAAAACAAAATAGCAAATCAAGGACTGCGCGGCCATGACTTTCAAGGCGAATATTTAATTATAATATTGATATAGAGCTTTGATTCATTTTTCGACAAATCTTGACAAATACAGACTTGAGTTGACAAAAGGAATTATTTCTCTATCCCAAGTAGTTGCTGAGATCTCCGTGGCCGCGCAGTCCTTGACGTCAGGATTGCGCGGCCAACTTAAAACGCTTATAACTTCTTTATTTCTGCTTTGACAAATACGGGGTTTGTTTCTTTCGATTTTGACAAATATCGACAAATTTTTGGCTGAAACCATTTTCTGATTTGATAACTTGGCGGAGCAATCCTGACGCACATCAATTACTTAGGTTTAGGCGGAATTTCCAGGTGACTCGTATAAAAATCATGAAATAAGATGCTTGAAAGAATGCACAAAATTAATGACGGTACATTAACATATTCTTAAGTGCTGCTGATGGCATAGTGACCATCTAGTTGAATGTTGTTTTGGTTTTCGCACGTTATTTTATATACCGAGAAATACATAGCTAACAACTGCAAAAACCATTGCTAACTGCAACAAGAAACGTTGCACAACTTTATAAAAAGGATACAAGCCACAGACGCCCGCTCCATGTTCTGTAAATGCACATGAGTGAACTCCATAGTTTTCATAAACACCTCCGCATGTTTCTCTGTATACTTCGTTCCACACTCTTTACAATGCAAGGCTTCTTTCCCATCGACACCATCTTCTACCACTTTCACCAAATCCGTTGAACTTTCTCCACCTTTCTCCGTTTCTCCATTTTCTTCGGCCTTCTTCTCCGCTTTTCTGACCAGAATGCAGTCTTCTTTCCAAGGAATACTGACTGGCTCGTTACATTGCTTGTTCAGACATGTTGCGCCGTGCACGTATTTTAGTTTTTCTTCATCTGTAAGGGTTTTTTTTACGTTATTTCGCGAAATGTGTTAGGATCTAGAATAGCATGCTAGCGATGCAGAAGAAAGGAAATTGCTAATAGTTACAAATTAAAATATTACTATCAGGAGGAAATTATAAAAATATACCTAATGGTGCCGATTCTCTTTATAAAAAGCTAAATTTAAGTGCAAGTTAAGTGCATCTTTCTCTTTCCATTTCATCCAGAAAAGGACAGAAGATACATACTAGTTTAGTCCTGTCAAATAAGCCAGCGCTTGAAGTAAATCGACGTATTTATAGTGGCCAAGTTTTGATTCGCGTCTAAATTATCTATAGAGTATCATAATTTGACAGAGCTAAAATAATATTTAATCCTCTGTCCTTTTCCCAATGAAATGGAGTGTAAAGGATGGACTGAACTTAAATTCGTTTAGTTTGTGAACAAGGTAATCGGCACCATTGTCGGGGAATATGGAGATCTGTATGATTACAACAGATTACAACATATAAAAGCTGATTTACATTAATACTGGATTCCGGCGCTGGATCAGCACTGTAGCAATGTAAACATGTTTCAATCCACTGAATAATGGATGCTGGACCGGATTGAAATATGTTTATATTGCTACAGCGTTGATCTAGCGGCGAAATCCATGTAAATCAGCCTTAAGGTGGATGTTCAAGGTAGCCCGCGAAATTCAAATTTTCTAACGTATTTTAGCAATTTGCAGCTCAGTCTGGGTGTATGTTGATATAGAATGATTTGCGACTCCAATAGGCCATTAGTTACAAAACTATAATCATTTAAATCATCAACACAACCCTCAGAGTGCATACAACGCTATCGAATGACTTTTTCATGTAATAGGCAATCGATTGCGTTAAGACTTACATTCTATATCAACACACACCCAAACACTGAGCGGCAAATTGCAAAAAAACGTTCAAAAAATTGAATTTCGAGGGCTACCGTGAACCATTCCCCTTAATAAATCTGATTGAGCAACGAAGCTACGTCTACAAACAGCTCAGACGGATGCTGTATGCTTAATTAACAGAAGTCGCCAGGGTGGGGTTGCAGTCATCGCTCATTACGACGGTTCTCAGTTATAGCAAAGATTGCTTATAAAATTAGGACATTAAATTAAGCCTTTTAAAGTACATTTTGGAATGCCCTGATGATGGTCGCCAGGCACTTACATTTTCAGTTTTTTTATGACCTCAAAATACAATTCTATGATTCCATAGATTTTGTATGGCAATGTCACCTGATAACGTCACTAATCATTGATTTCATAGCAACTAAAAATCCAATTTTACAGTCAATTTAAAATGAAGGCTAAAATAAAGAAAGGTTTTATAGAAATTGTGTCTTACAATTTATGGTTGATGATGTAAAATACCCCATAAAAGAGTTGTGGAAATAAGGCCATTATTCGTAATGCGCAATAACTATTATTCTTTATAGAAACTCTATCTAACCGAACGAATTATTTGATTTTTTTTTTCTGTCTACCCTCTTCAAAAAGGAATTTTGTGGTAATTTATGACACAGTGTAAATAATGCAGTTAGTCACTTTTTAACTACTTACAAAAAAATGCATGACAAAATTAGGGTAGTTCTTAACTAATATTATCCGTTAAACTTTCGACGACTTTACCTGTACATGTACCAACCCAACCCATGTTTGCAAACGAATAAATGACTATTGACGACAATGCGACAGCCGGCTGTCGGGCTGCTATTGTCTTTTTATTGTGTCTCGAATCACCTGTATTTGAAGGTTTAAATAAAACTCGGCATACACAAAGGTGTTACCATAATAAAAGGATATTCTCTTTCTACTTTTTTCTTTCTACCCTGACGACTCAGAACAAAGGGAAACAGAACATGCCGAAGTATAAATTAGTAGGCACATCTAAAGCATTTACCCAAGCACCTGTCACACTGGCACAAGAAGTAGTAATTCTGCAATAGCTCCGTCTGTCTGTCGTACGGCGTCTTCATTAGATCGATGTAGGATATGCGCATCTGAAAAGATTAAAATTAAGAATTAGCATTGCCATACAACGTGGCAATGCTGCCAGCCTTTTGGGCACCTGTCCTGTCGACAGCGATGCGGACGAGTTTTTTGATGCCCTGTGAGCCCTTCTTTTTATAACTTGTATATATTTATTTTAGTATTATTTATAAGTTTTGTACATATTATGTTTAATTTATTTAATTTAGTTTTATTTCTATTATTAATAATTAATGTTTATTTGTTAAATAAATAAGTAGTAAAGCTCAAAAAAAAAAAAAAAAAAAGAATTATTTATTATTATTTGCATAACATTGATTACAGTTTAAATGAAGCCCTGACTCCAGAGCTAGAATATATTATATCTGTATTTCAGTAGTCAGTTAAGATTAAAAAATATCTCGTGACAATCATACAAAGCCGTCTGTTCCCAAGCTAAGCGAGTGGGAAATCATCAAATGACTTTTACTGACTAAAACCCACTCATGTTCCTTCGGTTGCCCTTTATGTTCCGGGGTCACGGTAACTATTATAAACATTCCGCAACCCCGGCAGGCGTTTTTTTATTTTATTTATTTATTTATTGCCAATTTATACTAACAGCTAACACCACACATATAAATTATAGGCACATAAAGATAAAAAATATTGAGACAAATAATAATCAAAAATAAACTTAAATGTTGGCCCTGTTGGGCCCCTTCTCGTGCTGACTTCTTTTTGAGGCGCGCGTGGAACACTAAAAGCTAAGCAGAGCTTTTGTTTTGGTTATAACGTTCTTCCCATTATTAGATTACAGCTTTCCTCATCTACATAAAACGGTAAACTGACTGATTGAGTGTTGATAATATATCAACTTGATATACTAGGTGTATTTCTGGTCTTGCTCAACCAGCTAGGAGATGATTCTACCCATGAAAACAAACAACTTTTATTATGGAACCAACTCTGAAATCGCGAAAAAAATATCACCTGTTTCTAACAAAGTTCAATGCCCTCCCAACCCTAAGGCCCGGCGCCCACTATCGGCATCGGCACGGCTGAGGATTTTAGTTAATAAAAGCATTATAGACATTAACTTCACGGCAATAAAGTAGAAATTTCCATGATATATGATTGTTTCTACGCTGTTATGCGAAAAAGGTGTGCATCCCTGGTGCGCAGGGTGCGGGCCAGCTCTAACAGCATCCTGGGCATGATTGCAGGCAGGTGTACCTAAATATTGTAATTGGAACTTTCCTCAAGAGGTCTGACCGAAAAGTATTCTGCATGGTTTGTTGCACAAAAAAAATTGAAATCTATGTCTGGACTTTAAAAGAGACGATAATCCTTTGAGTTTGTTTCGGCATTTCTTCTCAGAGGTAGTCAGCTAGGAAATGCCGACTTCATCTAGTTTAAAAAAAAAAATGACATGTAAAAGTGATTTAATATCCTACTTGCATAATAAACAATTTCAATTTCAATTTCAATTGCTGATAGATTGGACTGCTGCATAGTGAGTCGATGCTCCAGAATTGCGGCTGGAATTATGCAGCAGTGATTTTTGTTTGTATTGTGTTACGTTCTTGTTGTGTGTGTACTAACATAGTTTTAAGTAAATATTGTTACTAACATAGTTTTAAGTAAATATTGTAACTATGAGTCCTATGTTACTCGCAATAAATGCTTATTATTATTATTATTGTAGTAACAAAAATACCGCTTCGGTATGCTTGAGGCTACTGCATCGGCAATTTCTACTTTATTGCCATGAAGTTAATGTATAATGCTTTTTATTACCTAAAATCCTTAGCCGTGCCGATGCCGATAGTGGGCGCCGGGCCTAATGTATGAAACAGCTGATTTTTTTTTTGAGATTTCATAGTTAGGTTAGGTTATAGGTTCCATATTAAAATTTGTTTGTTTTAATGGGTAGAATCATCTCCTAGCGGGTTGTGCAGCCTGCAGGGCCAAAAATACACCTAGTATTTACGCACAGCCCAAACCATGAAAGTTGTGTTCTTTATGAAAAGCGAGTCACTAACAAAAGGATTACCACTACGGATACGGATAGGATACGGTAGGATTAGAACTACGGTTCCGGTTGGTATTTCCAAAAATCCTTTTGTTAGTGAACTAAAGAAGTAAAATAGTAGATGGATTTCGACATCCACGCGTGCAAAGCCACGGACAAAAGCTAGTTTTAATTAAAAAGCTAATTACCTGATTCCAATCTAAGCAAGGCATGTCCTTAATAGCTCTGATGTTAATAGTCTTGCCGTCGAACGTAGCGACCGCATTCGGATCGCAGCTGTGGTCTAGGATAGAGGAGGCCAGGTAGATACCCGTCCCGATTGAGTTCATGTCGATATCCAGAATCATGAAACTGTTTATTACCATCTGGAAATAATGAATAATTAATTACTATACTAATATTAAAAAGCCGAAGAGTTTGATAGGTTGAACGCGCTGCAAGAAGGTTTGAACCCTCAAAAATTATAATTATTATTTTTTTCTCTATTTTTGTGTGAAAATCTTAATACGGTTCACAGAAGTATTTACAAAGTTTCAATAGCACAGTTCTTATAGTTTCGAAAAAAAGTGTCTGTATCATACGGACGGACAGACAGACATGACGAATCCGTAAGGGTTCCATTTTTTGCCATTTGGCTACGGAAACCTAAAAATGCCCTCAAAATCAGCTTGGCAAGTAATAAACAAATGATCACATTCTTATTATAAAGCTAGTTTACATCTGTGACACGCCACACTAAAAAAAAAAGTAGTTCCAGTTGAAAATCAGCGTCAGGCATTTTTTGCTAAATTGGACCTTTTTGACACAGCTGTACTTGTTTATCATTTACTGTTTTTATTAAACGTCTTTTCCTCCTTCTTTTTCTTTTTTCATCAAAGGCACTCACCCTCCCGTACAATCCCATAAGCTCCACAGTATTCGGCAATGATATGTCTTTCAAAAACTCGTACAGCACAACACAAAGCGTCGTGAAGTGGTCCATTCGCTTCTTATCAGCCTTCAAGTCGGAGTAATCTGAAAATAAAAGCTTTTATATTTAAAAAAAACCGCCTTCATCATCTTTCTAGCCTTTTTCCAACTGTGTTGGGTTTGGCTACCAGCCTAGCCGGATAAAGCTGGATACCAGTGTTGCACATAGAGCGACTGTCTATTATATACGACCTTCACAACCCAGTAACTGGGCGACTTGGTTAGACTATTTAGGCTTTCTGGCTTACCTGTAACGACTGTAGTTCTACGAATGACATCCAGGACCAACGGCTTTACGTGCTTTCCGAGCGGACAAAAATAGAACCGCCTTCATAACAGAAAAATAACTTAAATTTCGAAATCGGTGGCTTCCGGTCCTGAACTATATCCTAATGCATATATATAGTCATTGGCATATGCATTAGTTTAAAATTTATAAACTAGCTGTTTTGAGCAGATTCGCCCTGTATTTTCATACAACTCACCTTTAAATAAATCATGAATATATTCGGAAGTTTGTTATTGTTATTCCAACGAATGACGCAGAGCAAGCTTCAATGCTCGAGAATTGGCGCGTTACCTATCGTAAATCACGTGGTATTCACAAAAACAAATGATAAATTAAAGCTCAATTGATCCATCATGAGTTAATTTCATTCACTTTATCGCACGCTTAATTCAATACTGTCACTATACCAAATTTACTTTTTAATGCCATCTGCTGGGAAACTCGGATAAGCCTTTAGACTAAAAGAGCCACTAGGACAAAATAAAATGAAATTATTAAAGAAAAAGTAACACGTTAATGTACAAAAGTATAAGATGTAAATATATACAAGTAAATTAATCAATGTTTGTTCTCAAATCTATACTAATATTGTAAAGAGAAAAGATCCATCGGTTCATCCTTGCGGGGATTATGTCTACACTATTTCACTACGTAACGAGTCACCATGAGCAATGCTTGCGGCATCTCTGTATGGGAAGAGTTGCTTTGCCGTGGGACTGTAATAGGTTGGTATCTGGGGGCACAGTAGTGGCCCCGACAAGACGTAGCGCAAGGGCACTACCTACCTTTTCTTTAAGAGTATCGTCTCGAAGTGTACCAGATAGTTCATATTTTCAGGATATGCTGTTAATCATAGACTAATTAAACATATTTATTATCCTACTTACGTGACATGAGATCCTTCCACATCCTGAACGAGTTCCCGGAGTAGAACGACCTGAAGGAGTGGCCGTCGCCTCGGTACAGCCGGTTGATGACCTTCGCCAGCATACGCGCTCCATCTGGCAAAACCTTCGGAGCCACACGCTTGAAGTTTGCGCATTCCCACTGGAAGCAATGAGTTGTGCTGTTATCAGCTGTCGAATGTGAACATTCTACTACAAAAAGTCAGCAATGTTAGGATTTATACACGGATAGTCAAGAGCATAAATGTGTATACTATACAGATACACTACAATTAAAATCAATTTTCTCTTAGAATAACTATAGTAACATTTAGTTTCAGCGCTTTTATGGAGTCTATGATATAACTACAATAAGATATACTGCTACGAAAAATTTGATTAATCCAACATGATTGTCGTTCTGTTATAAAGTTCTCTGTTAGTTGTACCTTTTGCTCTGTTGGACGTTTTGCTACTTAGACCGTCTGATCAGGAAGGGATGAATCATCGACACGAAAAGAGGAAAAGTTCTTTTGTCGTGATAATCAGTCAGTTTATGACTGACTGACTGATTATTGATACATTCATCAATGGACAGCTCCCAAACCGCTGGCCCTTGAGACATGAAACTTAGAGGTTGTGTTCCGTGTGAAGAGTAAGTAGCCAATAAGAAAGAATCATCTCTAAAGGGGTAAAATGATGGAAGTTCGACATCCACGCGGGCAAAACCTCGGGTGAAAGTTAGTCTAATATAAATTCAAAAACGTATCAATTCAATGTACGCGCACGAGTTTTTATCTTATGATTAACGATACATTTGCTTTAATGTAACTCCATTTAATTTTACTTCACACAAAAATATCATACGCTATTTAAATATAATAACGTGATATAAATAGAGCTTGCGGGAGTTAGAAAATTGCAATAAAAACGTAGTGTGCCGGGTGTTTGTGAATGGCAAGTAGCCATGAAATGTCTGGTTTGTATCACTGGCATTCTGAAAGGAACATTTGACAGCAGATCGGCTAACACAGGCGAGTAAATAAATAAATTCGATAGAAGATCAAGATACAATTACATAATATTTTTTTGGTGAGAGGGAATCATCAAATGACTTCTCCCACCCTAGTTGGGGTGGGAGTCGGCGGCAGCCGGCTATCACACTGCTATAGTCTTTCTATTGTGTCTCGAATCACGTGTATTCGAAAGTTCAAAAGCTCTCTTCTCTTACCATAACCTCACATAACATTTTGTTGGGGCGCGGTCAAATGAGTCACCTAATGTCCTCATGATATATGACCCTTACAGTATGGATACAAAACGGTGCATGATATAAAAGTTAGATCCACTATTCCCCGTAATAAATAGGTAGAGAGAGGTCTTTCCTAGTTGGCAGTCGTTCCGAAAGATTTATTAGAAAACGGTTGAGGAAGATTAATTTTGGAACTTGCGCCAATCGTGTCCCGAAATACAGAACTAAGAATCATTTACTACTATTACCAGAACATCTGCAAACCTATCAATTATTGGTAGAAAAAAAGGCGTTACACAACGTCTTCTTACGTCAATCAAACGTCATTTGACGCCGTGCGTCGGGGTGTGCGCAATAATGTCGGATATATTCGCACTGTTACTATTGGCGGACATTTGTCTAAATACTAGCTGTTGCCCGCGAGTCCCGCGACTCGTCTGCGTGGCTTCAGAATATTTTTCACGTTTTTATTGGAGTTCTGCGCAAAATGTTCTTATCTTTGTTAGCGAAACCCTAGAGCTTTTTGCAAAAGTAGTAGTTTAAGTAGTCTGAAACTCCTTGTAAAGTAATATTAGCCAGACCGACAAAAAACTTATTTTAGTTGGTTTTTGTTTCGTGTGAATTTAGATGAGATGTTTTTGAGATTCAGATTCAAAATCTGCAATGTTGAAATTACAAACAGACACATCACACATTTTATTTACTTTTATTGTATGTATCAGTTCGCGAAAATAAAATAAGAAATGGAAGACAGACCCTGCCAACTGAAGATTGCTTGCAAACCTAACCATGTCATAATGTTTGTGTAACGTAGGGGTAACGAGACACGATGGATAAATATTTATTTAACGAATGTTCGTTTTAGAATTAAGACGTTTTAATGATAAACTTGCAACATTTGGCTGTAGCGGTTTGAGTGATTTGTTACGATTACGATTTAATCTGAGCCTACGATTTGAACTGGGCTAAATAATATACTTAAAAAAGTTTGTTTAAACGTAAACCTGTCCTATGCCTTTATGTTTATAATACTTTAGGACACTTACCAGTTGTAATTGTAGAACCACTTCAATCGGCTAACGTTCTATTTGCATATATGACATGCTTACACGGATTTAGAAATCATCCTTTTATCATTAATTCATTACAGCTAGGAGGCAGGAGTATAAAAAGGCTACTATCCCTCTGGCGTTTTACGAGCGTTTGCATTTCTCCAGCGTCTGACATTGTCATACATTAGACACGCGTTTACAACGTCGCGTTTACGTCGCGTCTTATGGTCTTGCTTGTGTTATGGTAACAAACAACAGATATAAATATACTTATAAGACAAGGGGCATTTTTGAAAAGGAAATAATATTGGTTCCGACAAACAAATTAATCTCCAGCGATCTGTGGCCGACTATTATTCTAATTAACCAGCGTTATAATGAATTACCGACAAAAAATCCTAATTTCCGAATAGAATACCAAATCTCCGACAAAATTACTAAGTTACCAACAACAGAGGTTTCGTCAAAATAACCATATTTTTACAACTTGCATGAACTGTTTTAATTGCTATTGTTGATTTATTTTTTAAATCTCAATAATAATTAAAACTGGTTGCAATCTAGACTTTAGGGCACCCCGACTCGGACAGGTTAGGTTAGAAGGGGATGGCGGGGTCGTGTGAGCGAGCGAAGCGAATGATTAGACTACGCCATCCCTTTCGTGGTTATTTTTTTATAAGCCACCTAGAAGTAGGAGCCCCGCAAAGCGGGGCTCCGTTGACCCAGCCCACCCTCGATCATGTATAGAATAAAAGTAAAGGTTAAAATTACAAAAGCATAGTTAAAAGCATAGTTTTCAGTTGAACGTAATTTATGCTGGTAGAAAAGTATTATAGCAATAAACGTTCATGTTCGGAGTTTTCAGTATCTTATTCGGTCGTTTCGTCATTTTAATTCGGTAAAAAATAGTCGGAAAGTTAGTATTTTAAGCAGTAAATTTAATATTTTGAGTAAGTACAATTCTTCTTTTTTTGTTGGAGCTTTTATTACTCCCCTTTTTGAAACTGCAAAACTTTTCAGGAGTATGTTATGAAACTCGTAAATAATCTATTTAAAAATATTTGTTTTTTTTTTATTTGGTCTGTTTTTCAGAATAACTCTCCTATTAACCGTAAACCACGTATGCTTTGAAATTTTGGATGTATGAAATTATCGTTTGCGTTTGTTTGTGTATATGATGCGCGGTTATACGATGGTTACAGACTGGTCGCGTTTTATGAACGGTAGTTACACAGTTACCGATATGCATAAATATTAATTTTTTTAATACCTACTCATTTTATTGTTTATTCGGTACGAAAATCACACATTATTGTCTCCTGTCGACACGACGCCTTTTTGAATCTGCTATAAAATATAGCAGATTCAAAAAGGGTGTCGTGTATTATGTAATAAATACATGCATATAAATAATACCCAGACACAGCAAAAACAATCATGCTTTTTATTTCACACAAAGTTTGTCCTAGGTCGGCTAATTACCACTCGTGCCGCCATTTTCGAAACATAGCGCCTAAAAACCGTTATTGACAAAAATCTTCTCTCAATTTTACAAATTAGAAAGAGAGTGAGATTTATTACTTCTTGTAAAATCAGTAGTCTTAATGTACGAATACGTCTATCTTAACGCGTTCGGATCCACACACCACTTAAAAATCTCAGCTTGTTTCCATATTTTTGAAAAAAATGTTAGTCAGATTTTACTTACTACAGGGGTTGGTGAGACAATTTCAACTTTACAGTTATCATGCTATCATTCTGAGTTGAGAACTTAATTCGCCCCTTTCTCTTTCATTCTTAATTTCAACATTATTTACAGATCCCCTCTTTATTTCCGCTACCCTCTACTCCTCCACATTCATATTCATTACTCTCTCATGCATTTGACACTTTAAATGTCTGATAAGTAATTCAAAGACTTTCTATTAGGCATACCAGTGATAAAAATAGCTAGTGTATAAAGATAGAAAGAAAGTGAAACTACAAAGACATACCTTATGATCACCCCACGCATCTCTCTGGCACGAGCGGCCGCAGTAGTAGACAAACTGGCATCCTGAACATTTCAGCACTTTGCCCCTGAAATGCAATGACTCGGTCATTGTGTGACATAATACATCTGGTGTGTGTTTAAAAATACAGGTACTACATCTGATCGACACTATTCAATGTCAATGTTTTCAAATTGTTTAGAAAAATAAACTAAATCAACTGAAAATTTGTTTTGTTTAGAGTACAAATTATAACAAAATTCTAAAAACAAAGTTTTATTTTACTTTGTTATAATTAATACTTAAATAGACTAATTTTACAAAAATCAGATACAACTACATTTATACTTTGTTACCACACATTTTAAAATATAAAGATCAAACTTTGCTTAGAAATTAGTAAGTTAATAATGGACAAGCCCCATCATATGAAGAATAGTAAAAGAACATAACTATTTGTTGATAGTTTATTAGTTCTAGTTGATGCCCCGATAAATGTAAAATCAATCCATGTTATGTTTCATCCATCAACATGAAAATTTTTATTTATTCTCTCTGGAGCCCTGACCACCAGTAACTTGGACCCTGTTTCCCGTTCCCATTCCCTATTTTATTGTTTTGAATTGTTTATGTTTTAGATTAATATTTAAAAATGTAGTTTAAACGTAAAGGGATAAAATAAATGATAATAACTTAAAATTTTGCTGCAGATACTTATTTAATGAAAAAGAATTTAAAATCTAAGTACTTACTTTTCTAGGCAACTATCACACCTGCTCCCTTGTTCTTTAGAGGACAGGACGAAAGCAAAGGGTTGCTCAGTAAGGATCAAATCTCCCGCTTTTATTGAAGAATTCGTGTTTCTATACTTGTTCTTCATAATTAAACTTTAAGTTAATTAAGCTAACCTAAGTCTAAAGCGTACGCTTTCGATAGAGAATGTATTAGGAATGTCAACGTTCTATAACTACTCGACGAGGCGAGGTGTTCTTGCGGATGCCGAAAATATGATTTGGCCCCGCTACCTGCCCGTCCAAATTTAACACTTCTCAATACCGGTTACATTATTTTTAGTGAAGACGCGACTACAGCCGGCATTTCAAAACGAAAAACAAACAAAAAGCGTCACTATTATTAGAACAGCATTTCGTCATGAAGAGTAAAATGAGGAAGGGGAAAACAAGCAAGCGAAGTTGTAATTTCAAGCGGAATCCATCAACTGTTCCACAACCACAACCACAAGCCCTTGTTTACTTTTTTCTGACAACAGGATAAAAATATATGAACTACTACGTGTCAAAGAGAGTAAGCGAATGCCAGAAAATAAATTTTATTTCGTGTGACAGAGGAAGTTAGAGTATTATGACGTTTCATTAACATGGAGAGATATTCTCGTTAGAGCTACGACATGGCTACGACGATGACTGTCTTGACTTTTTGCTCACATAAAATATAATATTTAATTACTGATATTTTTTATTAGAACTCTTCCGAAAATTTATAATTTAATTACTCTAAATTATATTACTTTTTATTTAGGTGCTGCTGTTATATGCTCAAAATACTTTTTTTTTTTTTTTTTTTTTTTTTTCTTCTTTGGCAATTGAGCCGGTTCGACTATTCTGCCAGTGTCACGTTTGGGCGGCTACTTATAGGCGGCCGCCTTACTTTTTACTTCGTGGTAGGTGTTAGTTATCTGCAAATACGAGCACATGGGTTAGTAGACAAAAACTAATTTACATGTTTCTAAATATATATATACACTAATAATAATATTTATATATACAACATTATTTACATACATACACATTACGCACACCAATTAAAATTTTAACTCATTGTCATTTATAAATTTGGACAATATCTGGATTAATTTAGGGGAGAAGTGAGAAAGAAGGGAATGGAAGTTGGTTGGAAGGGGGATATTGCACTTAATAATTTTGTGGTAGAGGTCGAAAGATTTGTTGGTCAGGGAGCAAGAAAAGAAAATGTGATCCAAAGTACCCTCCGCAAGACCACACTCGCACAGCGAACTATCTCGGACATGGATTTTCTTCAGGAACACTGGGCTACAACAATGTCCGAGTCTCAATCTGCACAGTGACGAAACAGTTTTCCTCGACAATTTAGGGCATTTATAGAACCATGGCCTACGCTGGATTTCGGGCTGTACCGCTGCGTAGTAAATGCCCTTAATTTTTGAAGTCGTCTTCCATGTTTCAGTCCACGAGTTAAATAACTTGGGTTTGGCACCATTCCGCAAATCGTAGTTATGAGCTACGTAGTGTTTTCGATCAGCCGGATTCGATGTGGCATACTTTGCTAAAGAATCAGCGCACTCATTGCCAACAATACCCGAGTGACCAGGGATCCAGGCTATCTCGATATCCAAGCCGTTTTGGGAGCAATCAAATAGCAAGTTCTTTATGTGTACAATTATTTGACTATTGATTTTACTGTAAAGTTGATTTTGATTTAACGCCTGAATACTGCTACGGGAATCTGAAAAAATTACTGACCTTGCTATTTGATGTGATTTAATATATTGTATGGCTTCTAGAATGCCTATACATTCTCCTGTAAAGACTGATGTTTCTGGTGGGCATTGAAAAAGTAATGCAATTTTATGGCTTTGAAGATAAACTGCCACACCAGTGCATTCTGCTTCTGACAATTTAGAGGCATCAGTAAAGAACAAATTCCATCCTTCCCAGTAGCGCTTCACGGCTAACTCAAAGTCACCATTAGCGCTCTGGGAATTCTTTGATATGCCAAGCCCCAAAACGGCTTTTGGTTCGAAGTAAATCGATTCGTATGCGGCGGTAAAGACCGGAAGAATTTGGTATTGACAAATTGGTGAGGAGAGTTGTTTAAGCTCTCTGTACCTATTAATCAACAGAGGAACAGTTTTATTATTCCAGTAAGGACAACTATCAAAGGAGAGGTCGATTTGCTCTAAAATTGGAAGCAAGGGATGGGATGAAAGGGAGAAAACTTTAGAAAGGAAGCGATCTGCCAAATACTGTCTCCTAAGGACTAGGGGCGGTTCTGCACATTCAACTTGGAGCGCATTTATGGGGGACGATTTCATGGCACCAATGACAATTCTGAGGCACTTGGACTGGACGCTGTCCAGTTTTTTAAGCGCTTCTTTGTTGCAGGGCTCAATAAGAAAGCTGCAGTAATCTAGAGCGCTTCTAGTCAGCGCGTTGTACACTAGTTTGAGAGTGGATGGGTGAGCTCCCCACCACACCCCCGCCAAGGCCTTGAGAACTGACACCGAGCGTTCGCACTTTTTGACCGTATTGTTTATATGTTCAACCCCAGTCAATCTAGAGTCCAAAGTTACTCCCAGAAACCTAGCCTTATCCATAACTGGGATGATTTGTCCATCAATTTTAATATCTATCGGGGGTACAGAGCGCTTGCGAGTAAAAACGACTGCTGTACTCTTTGGTGCACTTAAAGACAACCCGTGATCGATTAGCCATTGGTTAAGCGAGGACAGAGAGATATTTATCGATAAAGCGGCGTCTTGAATGGAACTGCCACAGACCATTAGCGCTATATCGTCAGCATACTGAAGGATTTTGCAGTCGTAGTTAAGGGATGAAGGCAAATCAGCAGTATAAATATTGTATAAAGGGGGACTCAAAACAGAACCTTGAGGTAATCCTCGCCAGACTGTTCTTTGTTCTGAGTCACTCCCAGGGATTCTGAGTTTGCAGGTGCGATTGGTAAAGATGCTACCAATGATGCGACATATCCTAGCCGGGATTCTCAGCTCGTGCAGCTTTTGCCTGAGAATAGGGAGGAGGACCGAGTCATAGGCAGCTGATATATCCAGAAAGACAGCAACCACAGACTCATTCCTGCTGAGGGCCAGCCGGACTGCTGAGGTGAGGATACCCACACTGTCAGCTGTGCCCAAGCCTTTCCTGAAGCCAAATTGAGTCGTTGGGAGCAGCCCTCTGTTTTCCACCAACCACACTAAACGGTTTTTAACAAGGTGTTCTAAAAGTTTTATAAGTATGGACGATAGGGCGATAGGTCTGTATGAACAGTGATCATTAGGATCTTTGCCTGGTTTTAATATCGGGATAACTGCTTGAACCTTCCATTCTGTGGGAATGTAGCCAGAAGTAAAACAGAAGTTAGCCAAGTCCAGGTAGTATTGGTGAGTTTTTGGACCAGCTTTAGAAATAAAGGAGTAAGGGAATCCATCCACTCCTGGGGCGGAGTCCCTAACATGGGATAGTACCGTTTTGAGTTCTTCTATGCTAAATATCCTGTTAAGAGGGTTGTCAGTGTCGTCTACATCACCGATGCCAACACTGCTTTCCTCTAAGTCTGGAACATAGGCCGGAGCAAATTTGGAGAAGAACTTATACCCCATTTCTTCTGTGAGGCTGTTAGTAAATGTAGCAGGTGCTAGGCTACTTCTAAAGTGTTTTATTCTCCGCCACACTGTGGAAACCGGAGTGGATGGATTCAAAGACCCACAATATTTAGACCAACCTTCACGTTTCTTCTTCTTAAAGAATTTCCTGGACTTTGCTAACAACTGCTTGAAGGCGATGAGGTTATCCAGGTTCATATTGCAGTTGACTGTCTCTTCAGCTTCATTCCTGGCCTTAATCATGTCGGTGCATTCCCTATCCCACCATGGAGGGGAAGGAAGTTTACCAGTAAAAGGTTTTTTTGACGGGAAGCAATCATCTGCTGTGGAGGAAATTGTAGAAGAAAAAGACGAAAAACATTCCTGGGCATTTTCTGTATTGACTATTGGGAGGGAAGATACTCTAAGGTCCAAAATTTTTTTATATAGATCCCAGTCTACTGAATTTAGCTGGTACTTTAAAAGGGGAGGGGAGACTTTAGTGGGAATATTTTTGGAAGGGAATTCAATTATAATGGGATAGTGATCACTTCCATAGGTCATATCTAAGCGACGCCAAATGAGGAGGCTGGATATATTGGATGAGCAGAAAGTCAAGTCAACACAACTATTACTCTGACCAGGAGCCGACCTGCGAGTTGCACTGCCATCGTTGATGACACAGAGGTTAAGATCATCCAATATATCAAGCAAGCCTATGCCAAAATTATCGCAAGTATCCGATCCCCAGCGATGATGGTGGCAATTGAAATCACCCATAACAAGTATTGGACCGCTAACACTGCATAATATATTTCTAATTTCCGAAAGATACTCGAGTTGTGGGTGCGCAATATAAAAAGAAAAAATATTTATATCCTCAGCCTTAACAGCAACAACATTTATGTTGTCGCTCGCGGAGGTTAGAGGAATCTGGGAGAATGATACTCTGCTATTGATGAGCAAAGCACATCCTCCGTATCCATCAGATCTATCAATACGAACATTGCCGAAACAAGGCAACCTGAAATTGCTTCCAGGCAGTAGCCATGTCTCAGCAATGCAGCAGATTGATGGTTTAAATTTATTAATTAAAAAGGAAAGATCAGGCTTTCTGGGAGTAATGCTCCTGACGTTCCATTGGAGGAAGGTCAGAGGGTGGAACATCGTGGATGTAATTTAAAATGGAGGTCAATTTTGAGGCAACGTGGTCAGGTATTGTTTGGTTGTAATCGGTCAGTGCAGACATTAATAGGTTTGTGATAATTTCTAAAATATTTTTGGAGTTGTCTTCTTGTCTATAAGATATTGGCTCCACTGTTTCCGTTGGGAAACCACAGCCATTCCTCGATGGGGAAAAAGAATAATTTTGGGTTAAGTTCAGGTGAGCTTGTCTATCGTAACCGGGCGAAAGAGGCGCGCGGGGTTTGGGTTTTAGGAACACCGTTTTGCGGTACGAAGTTTGAGTTGCAGGGATGGGACTTGAGGACTGGGATTGGGGTTTGTGTACAGGAGCTTTGTTGCGTGGGGTAGATTTAGAGACATCGGCATATGATCTGGAAACAGGTGGGAAAACCCTACTTGCCTCCACATACGAAATCGATTTATCCGCCATCAGAGCTTTGATGCTCTTCTGTCGGCCCAGTTCAGGACAAGCACTATCATTAGCAAAATGGTTTCCAGTACACGAAACACAAAAGCCTAGTTCACGTGGGACTTCACATCCATCCCCTGGGTGGTCTTCACCACACTTAAAACATCTGGGTTTTGACCTGCAGAGAGTACGGGTGTGACCAAAGCGGCAACAATGGTAGCATTGGATAGTTGGGTAGGTGTATGTCTCCACTGGAAGAGCCGAGAAGAAGCTAAACACTCTTTTGGGCAGCATTTGACCGTCAAATGTAAGCACAACAGTTTGCGTAGGCTTCCACTCAGTTACACCAGCAGAGGATACCCTACGACTTAATCTCCTAGCCTTAATAACAGGGCCACAACCCTCCGGGACCTGGATATTTTGAACAGTTTCTTCTTCAGACCACTCCACTGGGATATCCCTAACTATACCCATCCTTGTGATGTTGAATTGTGGGATGGTAACAATATAATTATTTTGTGCCAGGATTTTGTTATTTAGGAAACTGTTAGCGTCCTGGTGCGACTTAAACTCTACCGACACACGATTTCTGCCTATTCGTTTGACCCCATCGAGGCGTACATTACTGACATTATTTTTGGTCAGAAACATACCAAACTTTATAGGTTGTAGCACAGTGCCTGAAGTCTGTTCGTCTTTAAGTGATACGTGAACAATGTAGGGTGGGTTATCCCTAGCCGTATATGTAATTCTGCCGATTGCATTTTTGGCCAACTTAGGCGGTTTGTTCGAAGTGACCGGGGGCGAGCTTGCAGTTCTTTTGCGGCTGGTGGATTCCGTATCCATATTCGGGTCTTGCAGGGATAAATCGGTAGCATGGGGGAGTGTAACAGTCAGCATAGGTGATAGATCAAAGAGTTTATCAGGAGGGTCAGGATCGGGAGGCTTTTCCTTGCTCATTTTAGGTTAAGAATAAAAAAACAGCAATAGAGGACAAATACAAATAAAATCAAACCTTAAGCCAAGATCACAGACACAAGGGACAATCACAATTTACTTTCACACTCAAAAAGTTCACTTTTTCCCACAAAAACCCGTTGCACTGACAAAAGCACGTGTTTAGCCTTTACCACTACCAACGAATGTCCCTCAAAATACTTGTTTTCACATCCAAAGCAATGTCAAATTTGACACAGGAAAAAAAAAAAAAAAAAATAGGTACAAAGAAGCATGTGTTATTCTTGGGGTGTAAGTGGCCCCAAAGAGTACAGTATATAGGATGATACGAGACGTGCCGACATATTTTCTCTGGGTTGTCAGCACAAAAGTGCTGTTATTAAGTTTTAATAAAATTTTCTTTCTAATGAGAAATTATACGACTATTAGTGTCTTAAAAATAGTTCTTATATCATAAGTGTTTATAATAATTACATAGTTGCTTTACTTTTAAAATAATATTATTATTATGTGATAAAGAATATAATTCATAAATTTTATTTTTTGACGATGGCAACATTTTGGGTTGGTGTATCTTCATGTCTGCTAGATGGCACTACTTTCCATACATTAACTCCCGTCACGAATCTAAGTATTAAGTCGACACACTGACACAGCATGAGTGGCCCTACCATCACCAAAGAGTACAGTATATAGAGTACAGTATATATACTATGAAATAGAGAGCTAACTTCACGTTAAAGTTTGAATCGCGCGACACCAACGCCGCCCTGGTATATGTGAATCGAACTAAAGTCACACCTATAGGCATACTTATGCGCATGTGTGCGTGGATCTGTGTATTTGTGTGCAGTTGTTGTTTTTTATTTTTGTTTTTTTTTTGTTGTTTTTTGTTTTTCTTGTAATTATTGTGATTGTAAAAATCCGCTAAATTGAATAGTTGTGAACTTCAATTTAGCGTATTTCTTTTACAATACACAATAATAACATTATTAACAGCAGTAAACAGCGTAGGAAAACAAAGTACCTAAGGGTTTTATTCCATAAGTAAAAGAAAGTTATTTTGTAATTAATTTATTATAAAGATATTATATAAAACAGGAGTCTGTAGCATTACGGTTTAAATTGTAAACAGTGAGTTATTGAGGATTACAATACAATGAACTCCGCCAGTAGTTAGCTGATAAAGAATATCTAAAAAAAGTAATGTTCCTTTTAGATATTCGTCGTTTCAAATACAAGGGATATATATAGCTAAAGGTAAAGAATCTTGGCATGCCTTTTATTTAAAAATTGACACAAAATATTATGTAAAAATGTTTGGTTTGTTAATCCGTACCAATATTATAAATGCGAAAGTAACACTGTCTGTCTCTTCTTCACACCTCAACCACTGAGCCAATTTAAATGAAATTTGATACAGATATAGTCTGGGACCCGAGAAAGGACATAGGATAGTTTTCCGGGGGACATCCCCGGGAACTGGATCTAATAGGCCTGCCACACTATGCGCCTCGCGCTGCCGCGATGTTTCCCTTTCTGTCCACACACTGCTCTACTCGCGGAATTAATCGCGACGATCCTCATATGACTCGCACTCGTAGTGCTGGTCCTTTGACTCGCGCGCAAAAAGCCGACAAAATAGGGAGCGACGGGCATGACGAGTGGCATGGCGAGTATTGCGGCCACACTACGTTGCCTCACGGTAGCCTGTGAAATTCAAAGTTTTTTGCAATTTGCTGCTCAGTGTCTCCCTCTCTCTATTGAAATGACTTTTTCATGAAAAAGTCATTCAATCGAGTTATATACACTTTGAAGGTTGTTTTGATGATTTAAATGATTTTAACTCTGTAACTAATGGCCTATTACAGTCGCAAATCATTCTACACACATCAAAAGTGTCTAGGGATATTTTAATTATACCTAAATTACTAAAATTCTATTAACTTTTTGTTAAGACACCTACACTTTAAAATAAACCTTGTTTAATTGCCTATCTAATCTGATAATAAACTTTTAGATAAAGTTAAATTAAAAAAAAAAACTTAGAAGAAGAGGAAAAACTCAACAAAATTTCAATTTAACTTTATTCTTTATTGCACAAGAAAAAAAATACATATAAAATAGCAAAAATATATGAGTTATATGTAAAAAATATATGAGTTATATGTTTATTTTTGAAATTTCAAAACCTAAACAACAAAACAATTTTTTTTTATAAAAATTGTTGAAAACTTAAAATTACTCCACAACAGGATATTGACACCCTTGTTTTGAGTATGCAGAACCGCTGCAGATGTGTCAGGAGAGTCTTAGGTGGATCCACGAATATTAATTTTAAGTTTTCAAGAATTTTTATAAAAAAAATTGTTGTTTTGTTTAAGTTTTGATGTTTCAAAAATAAAGTTAAGATTGAAATTTTGTTTGAGTTTTTCCTCTTCTTCTAAGTTTTTTTTTAAATTTAACTTTATCTAAAAGTTTATTATCAGATTAAATAGTCTATTAAACAAGGTTTATTTTAATGTGTACATGTTTTAACAAAAAGTTAATAGAATTTTAGTAATTTAGGTTTAATTGAAATATCCCTAGACACTTTTGATGTGTGTATATCAATACACACCCAGACACTGAGCTGCAAATTGCAAAAATACGTAAGAAAATTTGAATTTCGCTTTCTACCTTTAACATTCACCTTAAGGGGGATGCTTCACGGTAGCCTGTGAAATTCAAAGTTTTTAACGTTTTTAGCAATTTGCTGTTCAGTGTCTCTCCTTCTCTCTCTCTATTGAAATGACTTTTCATGAAAAAGTCATTCAATCGAGTTACATACACTTTGAGGGTTGTTTTGATGATTTAAATGATTTTAACTCTGTAACTAATGGCCTATTACAGTCGCAAATCATTCTATATCAACACACACCCAGACACTGAGCTACAAATTGCAAAAATACGTGAGAAATTTTGAATTTTACGTTCTACCTTGAACATCCACCTTAAATATCTACACAAATAGGGTATCGACATTTTATTTACAGTTAACTATACATAACTGACGGCAAAATAATAAGCATATTCAAAAAAGACAATTATAAAAAAAAAAACATTTTCTGGAAAAACCTTAAACTGTGAGCTGCACACCAGTTAATCTTTGCCTTTTTTTTAATTTGTGTTTATTGAAATGATTTTGTGCAGCTGTTTTAACTGGATCAGTTTCATCAGAGTTAGTGGATTTTCCAGATAATATTCTGTTCACCTCTTTGCACCAATTTTTAATACAAAAATCAATATTTTTTTTAATGAGGTAATCAACAAGTTTACTTCTGTGTTCATCGCATGTTAAAAATCCAAAATTAACTACAGCTGATACAATTAGTTTTATATATTCTACAATATTTTCCTTGTGGCTCATGGTTTTCATTATTTTTAATACAATAATTTCCATGTGGACAAAAATTTCAAAAGCATTTTTGCTAGGGTAAAGGAGCCAATTTTTACCATCGTATTCCGATATTTTAGTAAAATTGTGAAAATTTTGCATTTCTTTACTCTCCAGCTGGCTATTACATGTAATGCAATTTCGATATATATATTTTTTCGCATTTCTGACTAACCAACCACTACAGTATCCAACAGCCGCGCACTTTTCTATGTCTTTGGGCGAATTGCTTTTTAACAGTAAATCAACATCAATAGAAATATTTAAGTGATCTTCTTCTATGGTCATTGGTACATTTTGTTGTTTCGCAGAACCTTTAATTTCAAAGAAGTACTGAAGGTTTTGCAGACAAGTGTTTTTATCTTTTTCGCAATTCGCGCCTACTGAATGTGCAGAGGTAAAATTATTTATTAAAAGCGTTTTGTATGCGGCTTGGAAGCCTGTAGCAGTTGGCATTATATTGCTGTACCCATGAGCACGTATCGCTCCAAATAAATTTTCAAGTGGGTCCTGGTTAAAATGCCTCAGTAATAACGAATTTTCACCTAATTTGTACATATGTGCACACAACATTTTGAACCCTCCTATTGTTTTAATCCAGCTGGAGATTGTTGGCACCACAGATGCTTTACCATTTGTGTCCACATACGACATTGTTTTAAGCACGAGGATGCTTTCCCGCCATAACTTGTGGTGAGGTGATCTGGGAGTTACAGCTGTTCTATAAATCTTGCCACCCTCTGTCTACTAAAACTGCCATTCACGGAGTCAAAGAGGCGATCAAAAAAGAAGAGAATATCAGCTGTATCTTTTGCCGCTTCTGGTAGCATGCCTGCGTCTGAAAAGAAAAGACATGGTTCAAATAATGGAATATTGTTGTTAACATTCAAAAAGTAATTTTGTTATTTTTATAAAATGGATTTTTTTGTCCACCTGTTCTACCCCAGGTGCATCTGCTGACTCTTAAATTAATAGTTATCTATATCTAAGCTATCAATTGCACCCACTATTAATCGTACTAAAATTACCTTAAAAATGCAACACTACAAATATTTTATAATTTACTACAATTACAACTACGAGGTATCTTTTTTTTTTTTTTGGTGAGTGGGAAATCATCCAATGACTGCTCCCGTCCTGGGTGCGGCGGGAGGGCGTGTCAGACTCTTACTGACTAAAAGCCACTCATGTTCCTTCGATTGCCTTTTATGTTTCAGGGTCACGGTAACTGTTATAAACATAACATTCCGCAACCCCGGCAGGCGTTGGCCCTGTTGGGCCCCTTCCTTCGCTCGCCATCCGCAGAACCGCGCCTACGGTGGCCGGTAGTCGTCTTGCGACTCTCGACGTCTTCGCCTAGGTCTTTGTCCGGGGCGAGAGGCTCGTCGTTGCCTCTCGCGCGCCGCCGCTTCCTTCACTAGCATAACTGCTTCGCAGAAGGAGGCGACGGCATCCCATTCCGTCTCGCCCCGCAGCATGGCCTGAACCAGCGCCGGGCGCGAGAGGTCACCGCCGCCGATCGCCTCTACGAGGACACGTCTATGGTCCGCCCATGCGCGGCACACCTCCACCGTATGCTCGACCGTGTCCTCCAGGCGACCGTTGCTGCAGTGGTGACACCCAGGCGTCGCTTCCGCCTGAATCCGACACAGGAACCTCCCGAACTGACCATGTCCGGTGAGGACCTGTGTCAGGCGAAACGTGAGAGCGCCGTGGCGCCTCTCCAGCCACTCCTCAAAGAGGGTTCTTACCGCCGCTATCACGGCGTGCCCAACTATGTGGTATCTTGGACTTTTGTGTTGATATGTTAATAACCCACCTGCCAGAAAACCAAGGGCTGTAGCCACAGTGCTGCTGAAAACTTGAGTGCAGTGTTTTACCCTCATCTTGGGTATTAGATGTGGCAGCACATGGTGTTGCGTCAATTTGGGTACTAGCCGCACTCCTCCATACCCTGGGCTTTTTTCATGTAGCTTTATTATGTCATTCCATTTGGCTACACATTTCTTATTTTTTATGACATATGTTAGATTTTTGGTAAGCATGTTATTTCTAATACCTTTCATGAGGTGAGGTGGGTCATAGAGCGCAAATATTTTTTGGCCCCCAACTGTAAAATGGCTTCCCGTGTATTCTTCAAGGCTTCTTAAATGGTTGGCTCTTGTTTCATTCAGCAATGAATTAATGGCAGCCAAATTAGTGGCACCTTGATCGCAAACTGTCGCAACCACCTTCAGTCCACAGTCTTGCAGATTTTTTATTATTTCTACAATCATTTTTTTTAAATTGATTGTGGCCGTACTTCCAGCGCAGAAGGTGTAGTGTACTGGCTGTTTATATTTTTTTATGACACCCCTCACCATAAATACTAGTACATGGTCAGCTATCTGAGGTTTTCTTAATTCACCATCATCTACGAAGCCAACTATTTTATCATCTGTCATCTCAACATGTGCTGCAATAGCCATTTCGTCAAAAACGAGAGAGCAATACTTGTGAGATAGGGGCATTTCATGCACTCTTTTTTTGAGATTATCAAACATAAATTTATTTATGCCAGGTTTAATGAAAACCTTTTTTAAAAGAGAGTGGAGAGTACTGCGTTTTGGTAGAATACAGATTTCGCTGAGCACTCTGTAAGCCTTTGGGCTACTCTTGTATAATGATAATGCCAAAATTTTTTGACGCAGAGTAAATCTTCTTCCTTTTTTACACTTTCCAGCTTGGGAGATTTGCATTCGCACAAAAGTTTTGGCTGGCTTGGACAACTTTTTCGTCAATACATCCACAGAGGCTTTTTTTGCCAACAACAATCTCTCCACATATTTCTTTCTTAACTTATTATTTCCATGTATTTTTCTCCTTAATTTTGTTATAGTTTGCTTCATCTGCAGTTCTGCCTTTGTCATCTTAGGTTCTGAAAGATTTTACCAATTATTTTAATTTAACTGTTAGATTATTAACTTATTTATATAAAGGATTAAGTTTATGTGCAAGTAGCTATGCAAGCTATGTAAGCCCAGAATGTCATCTTTGTAGATTTAATTTTTCTATACATATATGTAGATGATATAAATAGATAAGATGTTACAGTATAGCCTATGCATTGATCTGACCCTTTGGTAATATTCATGCAATATTTTAATGAAAACTGCTGTACTTTTTGAGTATTCCAGACAAACAGACAAACTGACAGACAAAAATGAACAAAAAAAAATTATTTTCGGGTTCAGCATCTTTTGTATTAAATATTTCGACTTTGTTACGATTTTATTATAATATGTATAGATTTATAAGAGTTTTCAGTTTCATTCTATCGGTAGTGAGTTATTTTCTATGGAAGTTGCAAATTCTCTTTTTATCTTATATGCACATGACTCAAACTTAAAACTTTAGATATCTAAGAATATTACATACTTTTTCTCATAGTTTGTGTCTGCATAGATTGAGTTTTTGGATTCACATCATTAATAGTCACTGGATGCATAGAGGTAGATGGTTGATCAACTGACATGACATCTTGAATACTAGGCATGGTTTCAGCTCCTAAAATGTTGGAATGTTTTTAACATGAATCAATGCCCTAAAGTTTTTATAATAGTTAAGTAAAGGGAAATATAGTACTAGGTTTTATGGATATTTTTAATTTTCTTGTTCAAGATTACCTATAAAAATAAACTGGCAGATGTCATTAAAATGAATTAATTTTTCAAGTAACATGAATTGGTCACAGCAAAACATTGACATGCTATGCAATAACGTGTTTAGGTTTAAAGAGTGAACCAGAGAAATTACAAGGTGATGAGACCTAAATTATAATATTTTGTAAATGTCTAAAATACAATTTGCTTCTGCAGTAGTTATAGACAGGCTTAGTTTTTGGCATCAAGCAAGCGGTTTCAAGTGACTTCTTATTTAATATATTAAAAAAAGATTTACTTACCTATAAGATGCAAAATGGGAATGGCAATAGGACATAATCGATTTTTGGTGTAATGCCAGTATTCAGGAAAATGTTTATGGCACACTCTCCTATTGTTAAATACAAAATTTTCATCCAGTCCAGCAATGTGCCCACCTATGTTCATGACCCATGAACGGAAACGTTGAGGATCTTTATCTGGATTTGGGAATCGATGTAAAGGAGGTCCTGAAATTGAAAAAAACTGAAACAATAAGTATGTTAGGGGAGTCTCTATTGCACAGCTGTTATAAAATATGGTTATTCTGTATATAACATTTTATTTAAATAATCAATAATTACAGAACTGAAACCGATAGACAAAAACTGTTTATTTAATTTGGAACTAGTACTTCATTAGCATAGTAAGGATACAAAATATGCAAACAAAATTATAATCAACAGTTTTCGGTGATTTCTGCCAATGTCTAGGTTGAAAATAATATTTTTCAGTTTAAATGACAGTGCATGGTTAATAATTATAGTATCGAGATCGTATACGTGTTTTTACGTCCAAAAACACGAGATGACTCAGACTACATACACAAAGGGTATGAATAAGTACTTTAAAATGACTACCCACTAACCAAAGTGTTAAATAAACTTTCAGATACTATAGTTTATCAAAAAAAATGGAAAATTCAATAATAACAAAATGAACATTACACAACATGGAGTCCTTTCGGCGACCAAGCGACACCCGGCTGTCGGGCTCAAATCTGTGTGTCTCGAATCACGTGTGTTCGAAGGTTTAAAAGTTTTACTGAGAAGTCTGGGATTTTTTTCGAAATGAAATATTTTATATTTACCATCTGGATATCTGCTTAAACAGTCAGGTACACAACAAGCCAGAAACGACATTGTTCACTTTTAAAACTTAACGAGTCCTGTCTCAAAGTTTTCACTTGCCACAAATCTAAAAAAACGAAGTCTTCACGCTAGTACGGAGGATCCGCGAACGGTACTCAACTCGACGAAACTAGGGAAATAACTTTCACACACTCAGCTGTATTTTAAGGAGTTTAATCACTTAAAATAGGACGAGAAAATTATGTGTATAGGATGATACGAGACGTGCCGACATATTTTCTCTGGGTTGTCAGCACAAAAGTGCTGTTATTAAGTTTTAATAAAATTTTCTTTCTAATGAGAAATTATACGACTATTAGTGTCTTAAAAATAGTTCTTATATCATAAGTGTTTATAATAATTACATAGTTGCTTTACTTTTAAAATAATATTATTATTATGTGATAAAGAATATAATTCATAAATTTTATTTTTTGACGATGGCAACATTTTGGGTTGGTGTATCTTCATGTCTGCTAGATGGCACTACTTTCCATACATTAACTCCCGTCACGAATCTAAGTATTAAGTCGACACACTGACACAGCATGAGTGGCCCTACCATCACCTCCAGGGTCAAAGCCAACCTCACCTGCACGTGGTACACCCTGCTGATTCACTGACGAGGCGCTGACGGACCAGGTCTCTTCACAAGGAGAAGACCATCGCATGTCATATTGCATATATTTTTGAAATATATCTTTCTACGTTTGTGATTGTAAAATAAACATGGTCGTGGCAGAATTGTGGTGTGTTTTCCGCAAATGCCATTAATAAAAAGTTGAAGTTGAAGTGTTATTCTTGTTGAATGTTTTTAACAAATGTTTATTTTCGCTTCACAATTCACAAAACATTATAAATGAAAGCAAGAAAATGTCGCTTATCATGACAAAAGCCGCCCTTGCGCTAAAAAATCCTGAGAGCAACTTTACATTTGTTAAATTTGAAGCTCACAAGGCAAAGAAAAAGGCAGCGACTGATAACAGTGATAAAAGTGAATTACGATCGGAAACTCAGCATTCTAGCAAAGATTTAGACCTGAAGAAGATACGACATGAAGTAGTCAAGTTTGGAATGTCCGGTTTCGACCCCACAAAGAAAGAAGAAGCGAGAATTGCACTAGCAGTTAGTTTAGGTTAGTTTATCCACAGACTGATGGTGTCGTAAACAATTAATAGTTTGAACATGGTTTGATCTCTCTTATTAACTATTATTAATGTCTAAAAACCATTCATCCGGGTAGCTGTACAGTTATAATATAATAGTAACAGTGGCCCTGGAACATAATTGGCAACCGGAGGTACTTACATGAGTCGGTTTTAGTCAGTAAAAGACTGACACACCTTCCCGCCCCGCCCAGCGCGGGAGAAGTCATTTGATGATTTCCCTCTTACCAAAAAAGGAGCAGTGCAATATGCAAAAATCTAACATAATGCGGGTAAAACAGTGGGCCAGCTAGTGACTTAAATTTAAAATTCTTTACTCTTAAATTTCAGGAGCAAAACCTCCAAAAAAGGAGTATTTAAATTACAAAGAACTAATGCAGAAGAGAAAACAAGAGAAGATAAAAGAGATAGAGGTGAAACAGCAGATGAGGTCCAAGATTGTGCTACAGAGAAGTGGTAAGAAGAAGAAGGGAATCAACAATGATGTCGGACATTTACTTAGTAGTTATGGAAAGGTATGCTATACAAAACATCTATATAATTAAACTAAAATGTTACTAAGATTCCCAATGGCGAGATAAATAGACGTTACTAAGCACTGACTTAGCCATGTTCCGTCTCTATCGTGCACTTGACGTTTGGCAGTCGTGTAACAGTGGCAGGTATAGTGCTAAGCCAAAGCCAGTGCTTAGTAACATCTATTTATCTCTCCATAAGTGTTTAACACTTAGTCTGTCTGATAGATTAGTCAAAATACAGAACACATATTTTTTGCTTGATTAAATTAATAAAGGAATACACAGATAAAGCGCTTCAAAGTTACAGACTGCAGGCTTTTAAAGTCACTGTTCAGCAAAAATTGTACCTAATCTTGACATCACGCGAAACTTCAACGCACTGTATAGTCGTCTTCTTTGTTTAATCAAAAAAGAAAAAAATATGTGACTACGTTTTTTTTATTACCTAACAGACGGACTAATTTCTTTTTTTTTCGTTGTCTCGCCTATTGCCTATGAACTAAGACATTTCTTTTCTATACTTTGAAACCCAACTTATATTTAAAAATAAAAATTGCTGCGGGCGAATGCTAGTGAGGTATATTTTACAAAATATTCATAATTAGTATTATGAATATTTTGTATTATGTGTATTGTGAATATTTTGTAAAATATACCTCACTACATAACACAAAATATTCATAATAAGTATTATGAATATTTTGTAAAATATACCTTACTAGCTTTCGCCCGCAGCTTCGCCGATAGCGGAACTTCCGTCCCCTATTTTACCCCTTAAGGTTGGAATTCCCATACATCCTTTGTTAGTGACAATAACACTTTACAAAGTTTCATGTCGCTAGGACTTCTCCGGTTTGGGCTTTTAGTTGATAAATCAATGTCAGTTGGTCAGCCAATTTACCGTTATGTTATGTCTTATTTTTAAGTCACATTATTTGTCCCAAGCTATAATAAAATGCATCTTCATTAAAACCATATTCGTGTGCGTCAAAATGAAGGGATCACAACTCCTACGTCTTCACAATCTTCTACAATCTTACATACTTACATAAAAGATTAATACTGTTAATCTACTATTTGCTACCTTTGCTATAAATTTAGCTACCTCATCATATACATATTTTGTTAACAAAATGTGTGGTCCCTCCATCTTGACGTCAAAATGGAGGTACCACTTTTATAGACTACTCCCTGAAGTATCCTACCTACTTTGTGTTTTAATACCTTAACTCTACCTTAATATTATTGACTTTGTTTGACCAAAACATATTTCGTTTAAAAGATATCTATTACATAAGGTGATCCCTTCAACTTGACGATTTCATTTTTTTTACGCAACAGTTAAATGGGAGGTTTATTTCCGAACGTCAAAGGACAAATATTTAATACCTATTGGCTACCTTAATACCATGCAAAAGTTTGTACGTAAAACTTTGTATTAACGAAGTAAAAGTGAATTAAATAAAGTGTCCGTCGTACAGTAAGAGCCATAAATAATGGGACGCACAGTATTTTCAAAATGGCGGATATAATTCTTGTCAAAATTACACCCGTCTTTGTTTTCTTTCGGAAACATACTTTGAATTGTTGAATTTCGTGCAAGACATGAAAAATAAGGTGAGAAAACGCGGCAAAACGTAAAATCATACGTACTGAAATGGTAAGTATAGTCGAGTTCATTAACATACATATTGATTCTGTCAAATAAAATCTAAGCGTTGGCAAGCTAGAGTTAAGGTATTAAAACTATAAGCAGGTAGGATATTCCTGGGAGTAGTCTATAAAAGTGGTCCCTCCATTTTACGTAAAGATGGAGGGTCCACACTTTTTGTTAAAAAAATATGTATATGATGAGGTAGCAAAATTTATAGCAAAGGTAGCAAATAGTTGATTAATAGTATTAATCTTTATGTATGTAAGATAGACGTAGGAGTTGTGATCCCTTCATTTTGACGCACGCCCATATTCACAGCAATAAATTCTTTTTTATTACTTACAGGTAAATAAGAAAGATTTATTAAAAAAGGATGATAAAGGCTCAAAGAAGAAGAAGAAAAAAAGTAAAATTATATGAATAGCTACCTAATACAATATTATCATTTTATTGGTTGTTTAATTATTAATCCTTCGAACACACGTGATTTGAGTACAATAGAATAACAATAGCGGGAGCAGCCCGACAGCAGGCTGTCGGTTGGTCGTTGAAACTTTGAAAGGTTAATTAGCAGCCCACCTTAGCATTAGCATCGCACACAGATGTTGTTTGTTTATACGTTACGCTCCAAGACCGAAAGCGCTCATTGAGCGAAAAAATCACAACTAGAGATGGGCTGTGGGTCACTACCTACCCATCGAGTATTTACCGGGTAAACACATATCTATAGAGATAGGCAATGGGCGGGCATTTACCGAGTAAAAATACTGTATTTGGGTATTTTTCGGTTAGGAGCCCATCTCTACGCGAAGCGGTTACTGTAAAATTCACATCGCTAATTCGACTTATGGCTCATACGAAAACGCTTATGGTTAAACGCGGCAATCACAGAAAGACCACATAGCGAAATCCGTGTTGTGACTAGAGATAGGTCCCTACCCGGTAAATAACCTAATGCAGGGTTTTTACCTGGTAAATACCCAAATGCAGTTTTTTACCCGGTTAATACCCAACTGCAGAGTTTTATACCCGGTTAATACCCAATGCCTATTTATCCACCGTAAATCTTTAGTTGTGGCGTCTCGTTATATTCGACGCGTTATGGCAATGAAAAAACCCATTCCGCGTCCTCAGCATTAGCCGATTTGCCATATTTATCACATTAGGTAAGTTTTTAGGACGTTGTTGCTATTTACGCGTCATCATGACTTCTGCGCAATTTTTTCGCTTAATGAGTATTTTCGATCTTAGAGCGTAACATAGATAATAATAATAATACCAGCCTTACTGTCCCAGGGCAAAGGTCTCTTCTCATACAGAGAAGGCACGAGCATTGATCACCACGCTTGCTGAAGGCGGAATAGCGATTTCGGACTCATATTAACTACAAGTCCTGGTTTCCTGCCGATGTTTTTCTTTCACCGATGTCTGTGATGTCCAAGATACATTTTACAAAGTACTTACGAATTGAAAAAGTCACGCCTTAACCATGTCTAGGCCATCACGACCGGTACGTAAGAAATTATAGACCTTCCTTCCTCTTGAACTTAGTATCTACCTATGAATTAATAAAAAAACCGGCCAAGAGCGTGTCGGGCCACGCTCAATGTAGGGTTCCGTAGTTTCCCGTCCGTAACAATATGTGTTCCCACTTATAAGTTTAAAAAAAGGTTATTTGTTACGTTGACATACTAAGTACGCAGAAATTATTTTGTACAACCTTTTTGTCTTTTTTATACAAAAACTGTTCTTTCTATCAAGTTCAAAATAATTTTCCTAGAAAGTCCTTATAAAGTTCTACTTCCCAGATTTTTTTCATATTTTTTAAACCTACGGGTCAAAAGTTAGAGGGGGGGACGCTTTGATTTTTCCTTTTGGAGCGATTATTTCCGAAGATATTGACATTATCAAAAAATAATATTAGTAAACCCCTATTCATTTTTAAATACCTATCCAACGATATATCACACGTTAGTGTTGAAATTAAAAAAAAAATCACTTTCCACTTTACATATAGGGGGGCTACCCTAAAAAAACATTTTTTTCCAATTTTTATTTTACTACTTTGTCGGCGTGATTGATATACATATTGGTACCAAATTTCAGCTTTCTAGTGCTAACGGTCACAGAGATTAAGCGAGGACGGACGGACAGACAGACAGACATGGCGAAACTATAAGGGTTCCTAGTTGACTACGGAACCCTAAAAAGAAACTGTTAGAAGTCCGATAGTCCGACAATCAGTTAGACCAAGAAGTATCGTGTCAACGGGGAACCCAGTAGGTAAGTGAGCTGTGGAGGTCTGGTAGGCAGTCGCTTTATGTAAAACACTGCTATTCAGCTACATCCAGTTATGATGGAAGTCTACCTTAACATAGTAGGTAATGAGGCTAAGGAAAAAACTCTTTAAAGCTAGGAGGACGATGAGGATTTAGGATCAGTGTCGACAAACAGAACAAAAATAAAAACTTGACAATAAACTTTAATTCTTCCAAATGAATACCGATATAAATATAAGTAAGCCTTAAAAACCAATATCCTACCTGATAATTGATGGCAATGTTACAGTAGTGCTAACTGATAAATTAATTCATATAACCGAATTATAATTGCGTAGGGATGTTGTATGAATTCAATTAATAATTTATTATGTAATGTTCTCACTGATCATAAATTTAATAATTGGCGCATCCATTTGATAGCGTCTGGAGCATAACCTATCTTTCCCTTACTAGATACATCTGTGAGACACCCCACCCCCCGAATTAAGGGGTAGGACTTCGAGTCTTTGAACTCTCCCGTCTTGTAGGGCTGGATTTGCCATTGATGGGCCAGTCCCTCATAAGAAGGTCCAAGCTCATTTCTACACATCCAAATTCCACTGTGGCAGTTTCCAGTAAATGTATCTGTGATTTGTCACACATGTCGGCAAGACTAAGTTTTTTGTCGAATATAGTAATATCATTTTGGGGAAAATACTGTAATATTTCAATGTCCGTACGATCCGTAACAATAATAGTATTTTTGTCTCGAATTGCTTTTGCTATGTTTTCCAAAGTTTTCTTCTCGTTCCAAGAATGTTGCATCTTATAGCAAATAATAACAAGAAATTTACTTTTATTAGTATCTTTTAACTCTCTTAATAATATATCTAGATCGTTTTTTTGTAGGTGTACAATATATTCAAGATCCATGAGGGCAAAGTCTTTATTTTTCAGATGGTGCATCACTTTAATAACAGTCAGTACGATGTTCTCTGCGATGATCATAGTGCTCAAGTACTCTTGCAAGTTCAAGGACCTCACAGCGTCTTCAGTGAATGTGTAATCGTATTTTGTTATTTTGATCCTAGACATTATATCTATTGTTGTCAATATTGCACGTTCAGGGATATCATTGATCACTCTCTGAAGTTCTTTATCATTTTGTGTAAGGTAAGACGCATGTGGTGAGTGCCACCACTTTTGGATGTAATCATGATATTTCATAAATGCCATGTCCGCTTTAGCTTTAAAATAATTTGGTTTATTAAGTTGATAAATTTCCATTTCGTTTTTTACAATATCTTCAAGGGCATCATGGCTAGCTTGGTTAGAGTACAAAAGTAAATTGTTCAAGAAATCAGTTGCTAAATTTTCTCCATAATCACTACAGTTAAATGATAGCATGGGAAACCTGATACCTTTGAAATGAAATGAATATTCATGCAAATTATAGATTTTATCATTTAATGTTTTATACAGTTTTTGAGCCAGATTTCCCAGTGAGGCTCCCTTATCCGTAATCCTCATCAAGTTGGTGTTTTCGTCAAGCACGAATATATTGCCGATGGCACCAGCTAGACCTCCATTGACCTTCAGAAAGCCATCATCCAAAGATTCATCTATAGTTACAATTTTACTGGTTTCATACTCTTTTAATAAATCTACCATTTTTGATGTTAGATACTTTATTCTTTTCTCTACTTTCGTATCGCTGCCTCTTATTGTTAAATCTTTATTTCCGAAAGCAGCTGGCACTTTAAACTCTCGACATAATATTCTTTTTGCAACTAGTTTCACTGCTTCGTTAATGGTGGATTCTGAGAAATCAGAGCAATCAATATTTAACTGTGTCTTGAATGTTTTTACGTATCGTTCATCAAGTTTTAACTGGCCTTTGGTATATGTTGCAACAGTCCCTATCATTTTGCTCAGTTTTATAACATCGTTTGGCTCGTCTGAGATTTCAGATATTAACTCGTTTATATTCATATGTTTAGGAGTCTCAAAAGATCTAATACTTGGCCTCAGGCATATTTGGTTAATCTCTTTGATTAGTGTGTTTTTCAATAGAATGAGGTATTCATCTTGGGTATCAAAAAACTCGTGACGAAAGACTGCGATTCGATATCCACTAGGTGTAAGGTCTGACACGTCAATAACGTTTTGCGCCAGAATGACGTGATATCGTTGTACAAGACTATCTTGCAGCATCATTTCATAATTTTCTTCGTAAATTATAAACTTAACCAACCGTGCAGCTAGTGAGCTCATTTCCATTTCCATTACTATTTTCTTGAGATATTCAACATTCGCCTTTGATATATATGGTTGCTGGACGGTGCCACCCGTTTCAATTAAATCATTTACTATAGAAGAAATCTCACTTCTGACTGGGTTTCCTCTTAAGCCAACATTTGCGTTAGTGTAAAAAACGAATAAACATTCTGTTTCTTCAAATGTTCCTTTAAATAAAATGTCCTTATTACTCGGTGAGAAAGCTTGTCTAATTTTCAAATAACTCTCGAAACAAGTTGCTAAATTTATGTCGTATGTGTGTTTCCTGTTTATACGGTGTCTAGTTTGAATGAAGACAGCTACAGGTTTATCCTGATCTGTTACTTTTGCTTTGAAACAAATGTCATCGAAAAATCCAATGTTGTCAACATTTGAAGCTATTTGAAAGTCAGAGATCCTAGAGTCTTGAATGGCTCTTAAATATAATAAGCTTATGAGTTTCGTTTCGTACAGCTGTCCGGTAATCCCGGCAGTTCCTGGTCGCTTCTGAAACATGGTTCAGCTGTCGTGTGTCCCGGAGGCACTTGACTCAACGCTTCGGCTCAGCGTCAGCACAGTGGCTGGCAACACTCAGTCACGGAAGCACGTCCGGCTAACGACCTGATCCTGCAAGCAGAGAGAACATTTTGAATGAATCAATGTATTTTCTCACAAAGCTGCTTACGCAGTTATTGGTGCCGATTCTCTTGTGCACAAACTATCGTAAATTTAAGTTAAGTGCATCTTTCTCTTTCCATTTCTTAAAGAAAAGGACAGAAGATACATTTTAGTTTAATCCTGTCAAATTAGACAGCGCCTGATGAAAATTTAACGTATATTTAGACGCCATGTTTTTAAATTGCGTCTAAATTATCTATGGAGTGTCTAAATTTGACAGGACTTAACTAATATTTGATCTTCTGTCCTTTTCTTAATTAAAAGGAAAGAGAAAGATGCGCCTAACTTAAATTTACGTTAGTTTGTGCACAAGAGAATCGGCACCATTACCTACCTAAATATTAAAATTATCAAAAACCTTCACCTAACCTAACTAGACTCTCAAATAGTTTGGAGATGCCTCGATGGCATTCTCTACGAAAATCTGTAAAGGTTTTTATTTATAAAACTACTTATCGACCGCGGTTTCATTTGCTTCTTAAAAAGACATTTTATCTAGTTTTACTTATTGTTTTGAACAATTGTTTTTTATGTTGTTCTTTTCAGTTTAAGGCATTATTTCAAATTACTTAATCCTTCGAACACACCTGATTCGAGACACAATAGAAAGACAATAACAGCGCGACATCTAGCTGGCACATCCAACAAAATAAACAAACACTTCAGCTATTATTATACTAGCTTCTGCCCGCGGCTTCGCTCGCGTTAGAAAGAGACAAAAAGTAGCCTATGTTACTCTCCATCCCTTCAACTATCTCCACTTAAAAAATCACGTCAATCCGTCGCTCCGTTTTGCCGTGAAAGAAAGACAAACAGACAGACAGACAGACACACTTTCCCATTTATAATATTAGTATGGAAGTATGGATTAGTTAGATTCCAGCTACGAAAGTACATCTGCCAGTTTGTTGACTGACGTATATAATCACAGGCTCGGGGAACTCCCGAGTCTCGCGAGCGGTGTTGCGAATTATTAATAAAAACGGTTCAAACAAAAAACGTAACCCTTTTTCAAGTTCGACTTGTTTGTCCAGTAGTTAGTTACCCTTGCTGCTAAGCCGGAAGATGTTGGTTCGATTTCCACACGTAACAAACCTTTTTTATTACTTTCTTCATTTAAACTTTTGACAAACTTCAAATAATATTTAAATAAAGATATTGGTGTCGATTCTCTTATTTTCAAACTAACCTAAAGAAAGGTGATCACTCTTTTTGGTCCAAATGGTCCAAATCTGAAAGATCTCTTTGTCTGAAAGCCAATCCAAGTAAAAAAAAACTCGAAGAACTCGTTCTTCTAAACTTTTTTCATTAAGGCACCAAAACTGTGGGACCAATCGCCTTGGTGTTACTAGCATTATGCTCCTTGTTGTCTCGTCCTCGATGATGATAGTAAACAAGTGTAGTACGGGCATTAGCCGGCCGGCGTCACATAATTTTAAAGAAACTTAATAAAACTGAACGCATCTCTCTATGCGCGCTCCCCCGCTACTGGAAAACTAGCTTCATTCGGTTTTTATGTCGAGTAACGGCGTCACGTGCGTTCTAAGTTTAGTTCTTTTTTTGTGCTAAATTGTAGTATTTCCAATAAAAATGGGAAAAAGAAAGACACAGGAAGAAGAGAAAACGAAACGAGCATATTTATTAAAGAAAACTAAGAGACTTGAAAGAAAGATCGAAGAAATAAGTTCTGATTCAAGTGAGGAAGGTAAGATTTTTTTTTGCCGCAAATCGGGATGTTTTATACTATTAACAGCTTATAACATTGATATAATCATGCGAAGCATGAAATGATCAATAATTTAAAAGCGAATAATCGCTAATTGAAACCTTGGCCGCAACTTGTGCTGCACGACTTGACACGTGGTTGCAACCAAGAGTGAACATTTTAAGCCTAAAAAACGACTAGCCTGACCTAGGGGCGTCCTGCGGGGGCGTACGTGGTCAATCATGGCTTTGTTGAAAACTAAGCGACCTATGGGGTGTTCTTTAGGGACACACGTGGTTGACTGTTTCTTTATAACCTTAAAGGGAAGTCCTGCGGGGGCTTACGTGGTTATAATATTGCTCTGTAACCTTAAAGGGAAGTCCTGCGGGGGCTTACGTGGTTACAATGTGCAAAGGCTTGTGGCATCTAGAGCATGCATTATGTTTTCTGTTTTCAGAACATGTGAATAATTCTCCTGACTTGAATGAACATACTATTATTGACCCTCCAGAGATGGGGGAAAATATTGAACCAGAAATAGAGATAGAAGACACACCAATGGAGCAGGAGGAATTGCCTCAGGAAGAGGCACTAGATGATCAGGTGCTGGAAATTTTTGGTGTCGGTCCTCAGCCAACGAAAGTAGGAGGTGAAATGCACAATGAAATAGCTCATAGGTGGGACGCTATACTCAGAAAAGGCTTAACCAAAGAGGAGAAAGACAGGATCGAACAGGAAAACCCACCATTTACAAATATAAAGATAATGCTACCACCAAAATTAAATGCTGAAGTTAGCGCTGCAGTAAATGAAATGATTAGGAAAAGAGACCAAATAATTTATAGAAGACAGCAGCAAGTTGCTACTGCACTATCATGCTTAGGCTCAGGCCTTCAAATGTGTCTGAAGGATATTCAGAATAACAAGATGGACATCATTAAAAAACTGAATGATGCCTCTCGGCTAATGTGTGACTCAATGTACCTGGATACAAGGGGATGAAGATCTCTATTGATATCAGCAATTAATAAGGATATGCAAAGTCTCCTACAACAGTCAGAATTCTTACCTCTTTGGTGAAGACCTCACCGAGAAACTAAGAACTGCAAAATCAGTTCAGAAATCTGGGCAAGAACTGAAAGTCGCTGAAACAAAGAAGTTTACCCCTAGACATAATACATATGTTCCGAAGCCAAATGCAAGCAAAAATAAAACTTTAAACTGGCGGGGCCCTCCTCGCACAGAGGGAAAGAAGAGGGGGGGGGCCGTCATCAAGAGTACCAGGCGTGGACAGAAAATGGGAGGAGTGGAAGCGAAACCAGCAACGCCACAAGTAACCTCGCAGGTGGGCCGACTTAAATATTACCTTTGTGAATGGAAACGAATCACAACTGACCCTGTCATACTTGACTGGGTGGTAGGGTATAAAATACCATTTCATTCTAAACCACACCAGAGTTACATACCTATGAATGACAAGTTCTCTAAATTAGAGTCTTTGCAGCTAACATCTGAAATTGAAAATTTACTATCTATACAAGCTATAGAAATATGTCAAATCACAGATGACCAGTTTTGCTCATCCATCTTTCTAATTAAAAAGCCTAATGGAACATTCCGTTTCATTTTAAATTTAAAGAAGTTAAATTCTTTTGTTAAGACAGAACATTTTAAATTGGAAGACTACAGGACAGTATGTAAACTTTTACAGCAAAATGATTTTCTAGTAACACTAGATTTAAAAGATGCTTATTATATGATCAACATCGATAACAGTAGTAAAAAATACTTAAGATTTATTTTCAAAGGAAAGTGTTACCAATTCAATGTTTTACCTTTTGGTTTGTGCACTGCTCCATTAATGTTTACGAAAATAATGAAACCTGTGATAGCTTATTTAAGAGAAAGAGGCTTCACGTCAGTGATATACTTAGACGATTTCCTTTGTATAGGAAATAGTTATAGAGAATGTCTTGAAAATATGCAGGCAACTCTAAATATATTGGAAAAATTAGGGTTTATAATTAACAAGGAAAAATGTGATTTTACACCAAAACAGCACTGTACATTTTTAGGTTTAATTTTCAATACCATTAAAATGAATCTAAATATCACAAAAGAGAAAAGAGAAAACTGTTCAGAATTAATAAAAGTATTAATTAATAAAGATCAAATTAAGGTTAGATTTCTGGCTCAAGTTATTGGAACTTTAGTATCAGTTTGCCCAGCTATTAAATATGGCATGCTTTATACCAAAGAACTGGAACGGCATAAATATCTCACATTAAAACACAATTATGAGAATTATGATGTAAACACTACATTGAACTCTACATCTAAACAAGATCTGCAATGGTGGTTGTCTAACATAAGAACCTCAGGAAATCCTATTAGAAAGAATATTTTTAAGTTAGAAATATTTACAGATGCTTCCTCCACGGGATGGGGAGTAGCCTGTGGCTCTCAGACAGCCAGTGGGAGATGGACTGAGAAGGAGGCTCAACTTCATATTAATTCTTTGGAACTATTGGCAGCTTTCTTTGGATTAAAGTGTTTTGTGGGACAGTTAAGAAATTGTGAAATTTTATTAAGGATAGATAATATGACTGCAATATCATACATTAATAGACTAGGAGGAGTTCAATACCCCCATTTACATAATATTACTAAGAATATTTGGCAATGGTGTGAGTCAAGAAATTTATGGATTTTTGCAACATATATAAATACTAAAGATAATGTGATAGCAGATTATGAGTCTAGAAAGGAATTAAACAATACAGAATGGGAATTAGGTGATACTTATTATCAAAAGATTATTTCTGACTTTGGTAAACCTTCAATTGATCTATTTGCAACTAGGACTAACACAAAGTGCCTTAGATATGTTTCATGGTACCCAGATCCAGAGGCTGTTGCAATAGATGCATTCACTTTAGATTGGTCTCAATTTCAACTTTTTTATGCTTTTCCCCCATTCTCTATGGTTCTTAAAACTTTAGAAAAAATTATTACAGACAAAGCAATAGGTATTGTAATTGTTCCTGATTGGAGGGCTCAACCATGGTTCCCAATATACAAGAGATTGTTAATACACGAACCCATTATATTTCAACCTTCTAAAAATCTGTTAATCTTGCATAATTCCAGATTATCACACCCTCTTCACCAGAAATTGAAATTGATGGCAGGAATATTATCAGGAAAAGATTCATAGACCTTGGAATCAGTTATGAAGCGGTAGAGATAATGATGAGTTCAATATCTAGAAATACATTGAATCAATACTCACCTGCAATTGTAGGATGGGCCAAATATTGTAAGTCTCAAAATATTAATATTACTAAGCATTCTATAACTGAAGTTATTCAATACCTTACTAAAAAATTTCACGAAGGAGTTTCCTATGGAAGCCTAAATTCCATTAGATCTGCTCTAGCTCTAATTATAGGAGCTCATTTAGGTGCAGATGAAAAAGTCAAGAGATTATTCAAAGGTTTCTTTAAATTAAGACCTCCTAAACCTAAATATAATAACACAATGGATGCATCAGTGTTACTTAAATATATTGAAAATAATTATAGTCACTGTGATAATTTGAAGACTGTTACCAAAAAAGCTGTGACATTATTAATGTTAGCCACAGGCCAAAGGGCACAGACTATATCGTTAATAAATAATAACAATATTGTGATAGAAGAAGACTGTATTATGGTTAAGATTGATAAGTTAATTAAAACTTCGGGGCCAAATAGATACCAACCTTTTTTAACTATTCCTTTTTTTTTCATAATAGAATAGGAGTATGCCCAGCTAAAGCTGTAGTTAATTATTTAGAATTAACCAAAGGTCTGCGAACCTGTAATAATTGTTTTGTTTCAATAAGAAAACCTCATAAAGCTGTTGGCCCCAGTACAATCAGCCGTTGTGTTAAAGAAGTTATGGAAGAAAGTGGAATTGACATCAGCAAATTTTCAACACACAGTACCCGCCATGCAACAACATCGGCAGCTTACAAAAAAGGAGTTAATATTGACGACATTAGGAGAGCGGCTGGTTGGACTGGGGAGTCAACAACTTTTGCTAGATTTTATAATAGACCCATTACTAATAATAGAAGCTTTTCTGAAGCAATTTTTAGTACCAACTAAGATAAGTAGGTACTTTAATAATATTTTCTTTTTAAAATATTTTTAAGAGAAAGATAACATCTGTTATTTTCTTCCTTTCAATAAATGTTTATTGATTTTACAACTGGTCTTTGAACATCTACACTTGTTTACTATCATCATCGAGGACGAGACAACAAGGAGCATAATTGAATAGTCAAACGAACTTACCTGTAAGTGAAGTTCGACGGTAATTATGCTCCTTGTTGTCTCGTCCGAAGATGATGAGTCCCTCCCAACCCAAACATACCATGCTAATGGGCTCATGAGCATAGGCCCTGGGTTGTAAAACCAATAAAATCGCTGTGAACTTAATGAAGCTAGTTTTCCAGTAGCGGGGGAGCGCGCATAGAGAGATGCGTTCAGTTTTATTAAGTTTCTTTAAAATTATGTGACGCCGGCCGGCTAATGCCCGTACTACACTTGTTTACTATCATCATCTTCGGACGAGACAACAAGGAGCATAATTACCGTCGAACTTCACTTACAGGTAAGTTCGTTTGACTATTCAATTATAACCATCCAGAGAGTAAATATGTATCGTGTTATAAATCTGTTTTTACCCTTACCTTTGTCACATGTCCTGGGGACCACTGGGGACTCCGCTATCATCACGCTGTTGTGAGTAGTACTTAGTCGATTAGCAAATTATCATAATATAAGTACATAAACCTTCAAACACACGTGATTCACGTAAGACACAATAAAAACACAATTAGCAGCGCACAACCGGCTGTCGCTTGTCCGTCGAAATATTAAACTTATACCAGTAAAATTAAATCTCAAAATAAAAACACAAAACGCAGTAATATAATTGTTATCATACTTTTTTGCGCGCGCAAGTCGAAACCTTACGGCACTGCTAATAATAGACACAGAACTTTAGTTGAGTCAGATACCGAGTGGATTGTACTGTGCACACTTGGCAAACGTCTCTAGTGAAGCGTAGACGTAAATATCGATAAATTATCGATGTTTCATGACTACACAACGCTAGTAGTAGTATAAAATGTAAAAAACAAAGCATTTTTTTTAAAGATGCTGGTGAAACTGGCTTGTGTTTAAACACCGCCCAAAAAAGTACCTGTTTTACTACCCAGAAAATTCTAAACGGTTACCAAAACGCATAAATGGTCACCAAATAACGTTACCTGAAATATTATGAAATAAATCAAATTTCATTTTTATATGAATTTGACTAAAAAAAAGGGGGTTCCGTAATTATTTTTTTTTTGAATTACAGCTTAACCACCATTTCGAATTATGCTGGTTTTGTGTTACCTATTGTATAAAGTTGAGGTTTAGTATCATCTGCGTTTTTCAAGTTAGGCCTCTATAACACCTCTAACAAAAGTTATCTAAGCCGTTATAGCTCCTTTTCCTTTACATGGACTGCCATCGAGATTTTTTTATATAAAATTTTCGAACCTGCAGCCGTTTAGTTTTTAGAGGAGGATGGGGGGCAGGATTGAAAAACAATCAGAGGTATAAAATAAGGTAAAGTGGTGGAGGTGGTGATTCATCTGAAGCAGGTCGCGACATGTTGTATAACGGACCCCGGTTATACGTAAAACAAAACGGAGCGATAACACATCGCGTTTACCGAGCATACACAAACTCTTCAAACTTAAGGCTGAGGCTACAGTAGGCAGCGATTTGCGATGCGACTGGAAGAGCGAAACGAGATAAACATGGAATGGCTACATTATAACCGAAAATCTGGCGTATATTCGATTCAATTTCGCTGATACGTCGATGTAGCCGGTGCCGCGATTACAGTAATGTAGTTCCTGTCGCAGAAATAATCAAAGATCGCTAGTAATATTTGACGAACGGTGTAGCCATTTAGTGAGAATCCATGTATTTGTTTCAATCGCACGTGCGTCGCAGTTCGCGTCGCAGCCTAGTGTAGCCTCAGCCTTATTGTCTGACAAACTATTTTTTAACATTAAACGACCTCCGTCGAAAGTATCGACAACGACAACATTTCGCATTGGAATCACTAACATTATAATGTAAATAAATTTGGTCCAATGGGAGTGCCGCGTTCTGATAGCTTGATAACGATGTCTGATGACGCAGTTTCGCATACGCGTCGAGTTAATATAAACGTATTTTGTATGCGGAGTGGGAAGGAAGCGGTTTTAGTTATATGTTCTTCCCCGTTACATCTGCTGTGATAACCTCAAGCGTTATTCTGTGTCCCGTCCGATGACAATACTATAAGCCTGTGTACCGCTTCGAACGCGTCTAAAGCACGAGTGCTTATCCCAAGGTAGGAATTGTTTATATTTTTAAAACTACTTGGCATAAGCCTCTCTGTTGGTTAGTGACCCTGACTGCTAAGCCGGAGCCACAATTCCCATCTGTAGTTGCCAGGCGTCCGGATAAAGCCGGCCACAGGCTTTTTGATTGCGTGTCCGATCAAAATAAACGGTGTTCGGCTTCTCCGGCTTTTGTTAAGTTTTATGGTATTCATTAAAAAAGCTTGATTTTCAATATAATTTTTGCTGTCGCACCTATTAATACTGAGATAGAAAATCTTCAATCATCACACAAAGATTCGCCCTGGATCGCGAAGTATAAACATATAACTTTCTTCGTAACTACCTCAGTAACTACAATTTATCTATTAATATGTAGATGTAGGTATTATAGTATATTATGTTTATTCATATATCTATATCCCGTCCTCGGATAGCCCGTAATACCTTTGGACAGCTTTGGACTTTGACAGTCGTTACGGGTAGTCAGAAGCCAGAAAGTCTGACCTCTAAAGGGATACCTTGTCGCCCAGTAACTGGGTTATGGAGGCCTGATAGGTAGCTTGACAGTACAGACTGCCTATTTTGGGATCAGATAGTCGTGTCAGTGTGAGTCGTGTCAGTGTGAGCTATCCCCAAGATTATAATTATGTATTGTATGTTTAAGCAATTAAAGAAATAAATAAATATTTGGTTTTCGCGCAGTTAGGGTTATAATATCTCAGGAGTTTTTTGACTATTCTCAGGATCACGGCTGATTTCGCAAAATCTATAATGCAAAATGATTAACTATTGGAAGCGCCACCGCGGCACCAGTTACGCCACTCAGTGCATTGTATAATTATATTTTGTTAGTGGCGCGAACCATGTTGTGCTACCTGGTGCAAACAAAACAAATTTTCGCCAAAACAAGGCGGGCCTTTTTTTTTTTTTTTTAACCCACTCATGTTCCTTCGATTGCCCTTTATGTTCCAGGGTCACGGTAACTATGATAAACATTCCGCAACAAGAAGAATTATTTAGAAAACGTCGTAATCTTTGATAATCATGTAAAATAACAGAAATAAAATCATCAATTGAACCCTTCTATGCGTGACCCGACTCGCACTTGGCCAATTTAAATTGATAATATAAAGTGGGTTAATAAATAATTTTCTTATCTTTGTTTTCTACGTTTTCTAGAGATACGATAAGTAGGAAGCTTTTACTTTATTGAATGTCTTCTAATTAAAGATTTGTTTCAAAATTATATTTATTTATTTCTAGTGTAGTAGGTAATGTTGATGATTTCATGGGTACCTTGAACGATAAATGAGTGGAAAATCCACGACATAACCTAAAGATTACTGGATATTTTATTATTATCATTGACAGTTTCGATTAGTGAATAAAGATTTTTTGAATTTCTTATTTTATTTCAGCCGACAGTTGGACGTATGACTAAGTCCGATGCTTGTGCCGAGTGCTCCGGTATCTGAGGGTCGCCTGCCGCTGTGCTGGTGCTGATCACTGTGAAGTACCTCCGGTCACACGAGAACCTGAACCATGTTCAAGAGACGACCAGGAACTGCGGGCATTTGCGGACATCTGTACGAAACGAAACTCATTGGCTTATTATATTTTAGAGCATTTCATGATAAAAGGATTGATACGTTTCAATTAGGTTCAAATGTTGATGAAATAGGTGCTTTTGATGACATTTGTTTCAAAGCGATCGTGAAGCAGGAAGGAGAACCAAATAAACCTGTTTACGTCTTCGTTCAAGCTAAACATAAGGAAAACGAGAAAAGAACACTTAAAATAGATTTAGCTACTTACTTTATTAGTTATTTGCAAATTAGACAAAAATTCAATCCGAGCAATAAAGACGTGTTTTTCACGGATACCTTTGATGTTACAGAATGTTTGTTCGTTATATACACAACCGCGAAAGACGAATTCGATGATAACACGTATGAAAGTAACTTTTCCTCTCATTTATATAAACTACTTGGCACAGGCGGTTCTGCCAAGCGAGCAGACCAACGAGCGGACGATGTTGAGGCTCTAAGTAAACTAGCTAATGAGTACCAACTGACTTCACTTGCTGCTCTAATAGCTAAGATTATTATGAATGTGGAGAAATTCGAATTGATGATGACTAAGGAACTGATACAACGATTTCATGTAATTCTGGCAAAATACGTGGTCGACGTTTCAGACATAAAACCTGATGGACATCGGACCGCTACCTTTCGTCGCGAGTTCTTTGATACCCATGAAGAAAACCTCATTCTATTCAAAGATACGCTGTACAAAGAGATTGTAAAGAATAATAAAATAGCGCCCACTGATATACAGGGTTTACTATCTCAATTCTTAGCTGCACCCAGTGATGCTGACGTGCTGAGCAAACTGATAGGGGCTGTTGTATCATACAACAATGAAAATGGACAAATAAATATCAATAAAGATTACACAGAATATTTAACACCTCAAAATAGTATATTGAACCAAGTGTATGTTTCTGCATTCACTGTTAAGCAAGCTGTGGAATCAGCAGCAAAAGAAATATTACTATTTCGAGAGTTTAAAGTGCCGGCTGCTTTCGGAAATAAAGATCTATTATTAGCTGGCAACGATGTAAAAGTAGAGAAAAGATTAAATCATATAACATCGAAAATGATTGAAAAAATTAAAAAATATGAATCCAATAAAATTGTAATTTTAGATGAATCTTTGGAAGATGGACTCCAGCAGCTCAATGGAGGTCTAGCTAGTGCCATCGGAAATATATTTGTGCTTGAAGATAATGCAAAACTGGTGAGGATTACAAATAAGCCAGAATCACTGGGAGATCTAGCTAAAAGGCTGTATGAAAAGTTAAATGAAAAAGTTGAAAATTTATTTGAATACACATTTTGTTTTAGAATAAGAAAGTTTCCTAAACTATTTTTGGAAAGTGATTCATATGAGGAGTTTTTAGCAACAGATTTCCTAAATAAATTCCTAATATATTCTAACCAAGCTGACGAGAAAAACGTAGAGGAAAAAATTAAAGACGAAATAGAAGAGGAACTTAGTTACAGCGACTTCTCTAAAGCCAAAACTGACGCGATTTTTCTGAAATATCACGACCTTATACAAACATGGTGGATGCTGCCAAAGAAAGCGCCATACCTTACCATGAAAGACAATTTATTTGGAACTGCCACGAGCTACATCACCGATGACCCACTGATACGCTCACTAAGCGTCCCATACGTAAGGAAAATAGTGCAATATAATTACACATTCACTGAAGACGCTGTGAGGTCCTTGAACTTGCAAGAGCAGTACTCGACTACTGTGATCATCGCAGAGAACATCGTACTGACTGTTATTAAAGTGATGCAACATCTAAAGAATAAAGAGCACATATTGCTGGATATTGAGGATATAGTGAACCTACCAACGAAAGACCGTAATGCAATACGTAGAGAATTAGCAAGTACTAAGCAAGATAATTTTTTAATTTTTGTATGCAACAAGGTTAAAGATTTAGAGAAAAAAACTTACGAAAATGTCGCAGAGGCCGTGAGTAGTAAAAAAGTTATAATTATTACGAACGAGGAGTCAGCTGAAACATTAAAAAAATATTTCAAACAATGCGATTGCACTGTGTATGACAAAAAGAATAGTCTCGTTCACATGAGTGACGATTCTCAAAAGAGTGTGTTGGAAAATGCCAGAGTGAAGTTTCAAGGTTTAGAAGTAGGACTGAAACATCTTGTGAGGGGCTGACTAGATATGTAAGAGGGCCCAGGCTTTGAACTTAACCTATATTATGTATATGTCGCGGCCAGATTAAATTGATCAGTTCATGAAATGTTCTAACCTCACCATTTCATGAAATAATTAAATATCCTGGGACAACTCACACACGGTCATCTGATCCCAAACTAAGCAGTGCTTGTACTATCGTAACCAGACAACTGATAAACATAATTTACTAAGGCCTGTTTCACACCCCTGGAAATGGTTATTATCTTCAAGATAAATAAATAATGGAACAGATTTTGCATGAATTTATCTGCCAGATATTTTAAACAGAATTTATCAGAAGAATGGGAAACAGGCGCTAAGTGTTAAATTGTGATTTGTGTCTTAAATAAAATAACATTTCATAAGCGTTGCATGCTTATTTTTTAAAGGAGAAGGAAATGGCCATCCAATCCATACATCTCTGGGCCTAGGTAAATAATAGGAAATAGGGAAGGTTAAATGATTCAAAGCCTTATTTGTAAGAGAATACAATAACAAGGCCTCACTAAAAGTTTTGTGAAATTTGGCTATCCAAGAAACAAGTTATGTACATACGAAATATAGTAAAAGTGAGGCATTATGTTTTATTTTATTTACGAAATTGCTTGTCACTGAAGAATAACTGGGTACCAATATTTTGTGATTTCCTTTAGAAAAATGTAACGGTTTTTATAATACACATTTGACATTTCAACTAGTTAACTGCTAAACTGCTGGGCCCACAAGTCTTCTTCTCAATTGTAATTATTTGGTGCCTGTTTTATTTTATATTGTGTTTTTTGGTGTTATTTTGTTTATTATATTATTATTATTTATGTTAAATCCATACTAATATTATAAATGCGAAAGTAACTCTGTCTCTGTCTGTCTGTCGGTTCAGTGGTTTTGGCGTAAAGAAGTGTCTCTTCTTCACGCCAAAACCACTCACTTCACGTGATTTGAATGAAAGGTACAGATAATATTATAGTCTGGGTTCCAAGAAAGGACACAGGATAGTTTTCATCACGGAAATCCCCCGGGAACGGGAAATATTATTCCACGCGGACGAAGTCGCGAGCATACAAACAGCAATCTAGATTGACGGTATGTGCGTAACTTCAAGTTTCCATTTTCGTTTTGTAAGTAGTTTTATTTTGGAACATAAATTACTTTGAAAGATACTGTAATACACAGTCAGACATTGGGACTCGACACAAAAAAGCTATTATTATTTTGGGGAAAGATTTTTATATACTTCCCCCGCCCTGTCAATAATCATATATAAGCAGGTAACGGTATAAGCCGTTACCTGCTTATATATTATTTTTCGTGCCCCGCCGCTGATTGCAATTTTTTGTCAGCGTGACTTTTTCTCACTTCGTCAAGTGCACTGAAAACTATACTGAGTGCGCTCATTATGGTGACATGATACTACGGTGACAAATAGTTGCAGCGGCAGGCAACACCGGAGTGACGTGACTGTCACTCGCCCATAGGAGTCCATTCACTGGTGACTTTGTCCATGTTCTGTGCTTTTTGTGGTCACTCGGCCAGCGCGGCGCTGTGCGTTCCGACTTTCCGAGTAGACGTATCCGCATGCTATTAAAAAGTGTGGCTGTGTCTTGTTTTTATTTTTAAAGATGTTGTCTTCTTTGCTAGGAAAGACATTGACAATGAGTTATTAATAGAGGAGGTAGAGAAGAGGCCTGCATTATATGCAAAAAATATTATTCCTTGCTGGAATAGCTTTGCGAAATGTTGTATCTTGAAATGTAATTACGAATGTAATTAATTTTGACGGGTCTGTTGGTGTAGTGGTTAGTAGCCCTGACTGCTAAGCCGGAGGTCGTGGGTTCGATTTCCACCCAGAACAAACTTTGTGTGATGAGCATTATTGTTTGTTCTGTGTCTGGGTGTAATTTATCTATAATATGTATGTATTTCTAAATTATATAAGTATGTATATCAGTTGTCTGGTTACCATAACACAAGCTCTAAGCAGAGCTTAACTTGGGATCAGATGACCGTGTGTGAGTTGTCCCAGTATATTTATTTATTTAATTACAGGACCTACCAAAGCCAGCAACACATCGAAATACACACATCAAAAGTGTCTAGGGATATTTCAATTAAACCTAAATAACTAAAATTCTATTAACTTTTTGTTAAGACATCTACACATTAAAATAAACCTTGTTTATTAGCCTCTCTAATCTGATAATAAACTTTTAGATAAAGTTAAATTAAAATAATAACTTAGAAGAAGACGAAAAACTCAGACAAAATTACAATCTTAACTTTATTTCTGAAACATCAAAACCTAAACGAAACAACTATTTTTTTTTATAAAAAATCTTGAAATCTTAAGATTAATATTCCGTGGATCAACCTAAGACTCTCCTGACACATCTGCAGCGGTTCTGCATACTCAAAACAAGGGTGTAAATATCCTGTTGTGGAATACTGTCCCATAATTGCGGTTTCTGAAGCCATGAAGACCAGTCAGAGCGTTATATCCAGGCTTTGGTCATGTTATCGTGTCACGGGGGAAGTGGTGAAACGGCACCGAGAACCTCAACGCATTACAACACATGTACAGTACCGATTCATAGTAAATGCTGCACGAAGTCAACCAAATGCAGCGGCGATGCAATTGGTTTAAAGACTACAGAGAGAGTATGGTTTGCTGGTAAGCGGTCAAACTTTGAGAAGGCGACTGCATGAAGTCAATCTACGTGCTCGTAGGCCATTTTGGGTACCAGCACTAAGGAGAGGCAATCGAGGAAGAAGATTACAATGGGCTATTGCACACGAAAACTGGAACCATTCTCAATGGTCACTTGTGCTTTTCACTAATTAACCCAGGTTTGGATTTCATCCTGATTCGTGAAGAGTACGCGTTTGGAGAGAACCTGGACGTTGGAATCGACTGCACCACCCACAACAAGTTCATGCATATCAAAGTGGCATGATTATGGTTTGGGCAGGAATTCGTCTCGGCGGTAAAACGGACCACGTTTGGATACAAGGCAATATGACTGCTCTAAAATACCGAGATAAGGTGCTAGAGCCTGTAATCTTGCCCCACAGACAGCAAATGGTACAAAACCAGCTAATGCACGACAATGCCCGTCCACATAGGGCGCGTGTCGATACAAGTTGGTTACAACAGCAAGTTATCCAAGCCTTAGACTGGCCTGCACAATCCCCTGACTTAAATCCTATTGAGCATGCCTGGAATATGCTTCAGAGAAGAGCTCTTAGGAATTTCCCTGAAGATATTGTGCATGAAAACCAGCTTTTCTTGCATCTTAGCAGGACTTGGGACAGTATTCCACAATAGGATATTGACACCCTTGTTTTGAGTATGCAGAACCGCTGCAGATGTGTCAGGAGAGTCTTAGGTGGATCCGCGGATTATTAATTTTAAGTTTTCAACCATTTTTATAAAAAAAAAATAGTTGTATTGTTTAGGTTTTGATGTTTCAAAAATAAAGTTAAATAGAAATTTTGTTAAGTTTTTCCTCTTCTTCTAAGTTTTTTTTTTATTTAACTTTATCTAAAAGTTTATTATCAGATTAGAGAGGCTAATAAACAAGGTTTATTTTAAAGTGTAGGTGTCTTAACAAAAAGTTAATAGAATTTTAGTTATTTAGGTTTAATTAAAATATCCCTAGACACTTTTGATGTGTGTAGTTTATAGACATACAAAAATAACTTTGGTGGACACTGACGTAATCTACTATATAAAAATAAGTCGGGTTTTCCTTCCTGACGCTATAACTCCAGAACGCACGAAACGATTTCCACGGTTTTGCATTCGTTGAAAAGGTCTCGGGCTCCGTGAGGTTTATAGCAAAGAAAATTCAGGAAAAATCCACGCGGACGATGTCGCGGGCAGAAGCTAGTCCGTACTAATATTATAAATGCGAAAGTAACTCTGTCTGTCGGTCTCTTCTTCACGCCTAAACCAGTGAACCGATTTGATTGAAATTTGGTACAGATTTAGGCCCTTACTAATAATCACTATGTAAAGTTATGCAATGAATAAAGCCTGTGTAACCATACATTTTTTGACGTATAAACCTGTCAGAACTATATGCAGCGTTTATTAGTAAGGCGCATAGTCTGGAACCCGAGAAAGGACATAGGATAGTTTTCATCCCTGAAATCCACCGGGAACGGGAACTAGGTATTATTCCACGCGGACGAAGTCGCGGGCAAAGGCTAGTTCAGAATATATAGTGTAGAATTTTCCTTTAAATAAGCTTTCCGTATTTACGGAATGTAAAAATAAGACGGAAAAAAAACTCTACTGGGTGCAGGGTCCTACCCAGTAGAGTTTTTTCCGTTTCATTCTTCTCAAGAGCACAAATTACGGCAAAATGAACGCGATTTGTTACCCAAGAACAGATTCAGTGAGCGCATCGTGGGTGACAGCAGGTGACAGGAGCAATAAGTCACGGTGACAAAAAATTGCAATCAGCGGCGGGCCGAAACGCGTGGCGCGGGAGGATTTGCTCATCGCGCGAGTTTAATTTTTTTTTGCACAGATCATGCTTTTATATGCATATGATGAATTCATCAAAAAAATTAGGTAGTGAACAATAAAACATTAATATTCATATTAATGTTTTATTGTTCACTACCTAATTTTTTTTACTAAAGTTATTTTTGTTTGTTTATACCAAAAGTGCTACCTAATTCAGTTCCTGAATTTGTTTTTAAAATTTTATAGTATACCTTTGTATATTAAAAATAAATATTTGATTTGATTATACAATATTGTTTTATTATATTTTTGTTAATTTATGTCCATTTTGGTTATTTGTAAATACGCGAGTGCTCGTGTAAGTTTTAAAGGCGCGAGTGCTCCCGGGTTAAATTTTTTAATTATTCATTTTATATCTCGTTTTTTTTTTAAATAAAATACCCATATCAGTTCCACAACTGAGACGAATTCAAATACACCTCATATGTCGAAAACCGTGTTGCGGAATGTTTATAATAGTTACCGTGACCCTGGAACATAAAGGGCAATCGAAGGAACATGAGTGGGTTTTAGTCAGTAAAAGTCTGACACGCCTTCCCGCCGCACCCAGGACGGAAGCAGTCATTTGATGATTTTCCCCCTCCCAAAAAAAAAATATGTCGAAAACCGTTTGGCATGAAAAAATTAACTTGACTCGTCGCCATGTGAACGAAGCATCTTGTTTCGGACTAACCGTAACAGAGGGCACCTTAAAAACTGGGCTATCATGACATAAAGAACACAATTATTTATATTACCATATTTTTTCAGATTGCAGGTCGTCACCGGTCACTAAGTCCGGTGCTGCTGCCGAGTGCCGTCTGCCACTGTGCTGGTGCTGAATGCTAAATAAAGTACCACTGGGAACCACCGAGGAACTGGACCATGTATAGAAAACGTGAAGGAACGTCAGGGATCCGCGGACAGCTATACGAAACGAAACTCATAAGCTTGTTATATTTAAGAGCGTTTTACGACAATGATATAAAAGAGTTCCACTTAGCTTCAAATATTGAAAACATAAGAGCTTTAGATGACATTTGTTTGAAGGCAAAAGTAAAAGGTCACGATAAACCAGTCGCGATCTTCATTCAAGCTAAACACAAGGACAAGAAGAACCAAAAACTTGAAAAGGATTTGACAAAATACTTTGATAGTTACTTGGAAATTAGAAACGCCTTCAATCCGACTAACGACGATATATTTTTTAGGGGAGCTTTCGAAGAAACAGAATGTTTGTTCGTTATTTACACGAACGCACAAGTCGACTTTGGTGATAAGTTAAATGATACTAACTTTTCTTCTCATCTGTATGATTTGATTGGTACTGGAGATGATAAAGCCGACCAAAAACAAGTGAATGACGTATCGTCTCTGCAAGAAGCTCTTGTGAACCATAGAGTGACCTCATTGGCTAAACGGGTGGCTCAGTTCATAAGTAAGAGTGTGTACAATGATTCTAATGATTTACAAAATATACTTAACGATGAGATTATACAAAGCTACCATGTACTATTAGCTCAAAAAGTGTTCGACGTTTCCGGAATTCATCCTACACGCGTTGAAACAGAATTATGTAATGATAAAGAAAAAAAGAAAGAATACCCGCCATACCGCATCTCTATCTTTCGTCATGACTTTATTCACACTAATGATAAACACCTCTCTCTATTCAAAGATATATTGCTTAAAGAAATTCTAAGAGAAAGGAAAATAAAACCCGCTCATGTAGAAACTTTACTTTCTGACTTCTTAGCCAAGCCCACTGATGCCATACGGCTAAGCAAAGTGATAGGAACCGTTGTGGCATACAACAAAGATCACTTAGACTATAGAGTACCAAAACAAATGAAAAACACGCCCACAAATGTTTGTGTTTCTCGATCCACTGTTCAGGAAGCAGTTGAACTGGCTGCAACAGAAATGTTTCTATCTCGAGAGTTCAAAGTCCCGGCTGCATTTGGTAACAAGGATTTAACAATAAGGGGCAGCGATGCAAAAGTTCAGAAAAGGATTAATTATCTAACATCAAGAATGACAGATAAATTAAAAAACTGTGATTCCAGTAAAATGGCAACTTTTGATGAATCTTTCGATGAAGGGTTTCTACAGCTGAATGGTGGTCTCGCTGGTGCCATCGGAAACATATTTGTGATTGATGGTGACTCCAAGCTGATGAAGATTACAGAAAACAAGGAATCATTGGAAGATCTAGCTAAAAAGCTGTATGAGGGACTGAATAAAGAAATTCCTAATTTACTTAAATATAGATTTTGTTTTGCAACTAGCAAAATCCCAAAACTTTCATTTAATTTTGAAATAAGCGAATATGAAACTAATTTAGCCAGAGATTTTCTGAACAAACTGATATTCTACAGTAACCAAGGAAATGAAAACAGTGTTGAAGAAATATTAAAACGTGAAATAATTGATAATAGTGACGAAGATCAACAACACTGCTTTCAGGCCACAAATGACGCGTTATTTGTAAAATATCACGATGAAATACAGAAATGGTGGAAGCAATCAGAACAGGCACCGTATCTTACACGAGAAAGTAACTTACTGCTCAATGCAAAAAATAACATTATTAAAGACCCAATGATGACTTCTATAAATGCAGTATATTTAAGTCAAATAAAGAAATTTCACTATTCCTTTAGTAAAGACGCTGTAATGTCTTTGAACTTGCAGGAACAGCAATCGAATACTGTGATTATCATCGCAGAGATAAGCTTATTGACTGTTGTTAAAGTGATGCAACATTTAAAAAGTAAAGACTATGTTGTGTTAAATTTTGAATATATTGTAAGCCTACCGACGAGAGAACGTTACGCATTGCATGCAGAGCTAGAAAAACCAAACGAAAACACACATCTTGTTTTTGTCTGCGATAATATACGAAGAACAACAAAAGAAAAGCAAATTATAGAAAACTTTGCCGAAGCTATTAAGGGTAAAAAAACAATAGTTGTGACGAATAATATTAATACATTAGAGATTATGAAGACATATTTCCCCAGAGCTGACTGCATATGCGATGAAAAGAATAGCCTCATTGACATGAGTGAAGAATCACAAAAGAATATTCTGGAAACCGCCACAGTGATGTTCCAAGGAAATGAAGTTAAATTTGATTCGATAATCGACCACGAGGCCATGGTATGGGTGAAAGGAGTTGTTGTGAATAACATAGTTACTGAAAGAATAATAGAAATAGGCAAATCGATAGACAATAACAAATATGTGAAAATAAAACCCTTTTATGTGGACAGACGTCTGAAAAATACGAGTAAAGAGAACATGTCTCTTTTCTTACCGTCAGAACTAAGCTTACTGCCGAAAACTCTGAATACAACGCCAGAGATGTCAAATAACGTTGTACTTGTAACAGCTGAGCCCGGAATGGGCAAGTCTACTCTACTTACTCACTTGTCACTGAAAACAAAGGAACTCGAACCAGAAACTTGGATTGTAAGAGTAAACTTATTGGAATACTCGAGAGAGTTTAGCAAGTGGATGGAAGAGCACATAAACATTGACTCTTTGGAGACATTAAAGTTTATGTGTAAAGTTATAGTACGTGAGAAACTTGGCAACGATAATAATGTAGAATTTGTGCTAGAAAAAGAAAATGACGCAGTGTCTCTGAAACATTGTACAGGTGATCAGTGGACTGAGTTTGAGTTGAAATTGTTCGTACATTTTTTTTGTAAAAGAAAAATGATACTACTATTCGATGGTTTTGATGAAATCTGTCCGCATTACAAAGATGAAGTCATACAATGCTTAAAAAACGTTAGTAGTCATCCTAGTAAGCATAGAATTTGGATCACAAGCAGACCATACAACGAAGTGAAAATAATTTTAGAGCAAGAGTTTGGGCCATCCTACGAAATACTTCCTTTCTTAAAGAAAGAAATGGAAGAGTACTTGATAACATTTTGGAAATCTAATTTAAGCATCAAAAAACTAAGCAGTCTACAGCTCGAAAACGTTAAGAAGTTTCTTGATTCCATGGCGGATATGGACAAAAGATCTATTGCAGAACCACTATACGACGTAATAAAAATGGCAGCCTGTTACTTTTGTTCAGGAATTCAAAGTGTACACTCATCATTTTGGCCATACACTACGAATTATTCTTGGATTTGGAGGAAGTGTTTTTATCGAGGCAGGTTTTTACCTTGTGATCTGAATCCTTTATATTTGTACCATACAGCTGTTGATATAAAAAACAATATAAAACAAACTAACAAAAATCCTGTAGAATGGTATGCAAAGTTCGACACGTATACCGTCTACATACGATATTTGAAAACTAAAATAGAAAAACAGTTTCGGAAAGCTGGAATAGACATCTGTAATCCGGCTGTTGTGACGGATCTCGAGAAGAAACATGCAGATTCTGTAGAGATGCACAAGAAATTAGGGGCTTATGCTATTTTTAACCAACATAGTTATCGATTGTTTAAAGTGAAAGAATTGGATGAAATCAAAGAAATTATCAAAGTCATAGGAAAGGGAGCAGAGAAGACGAGCCTTATAGATAAAGTAGCAAACGAAATCCCGATATTCATACACATGTCATTTGCTGAATACTTTGCAGTCGAATATATTTGTGAATGTTTGAAAAATGAAAATATCTGCAGCGAGGAATTCATTGAATTCACATTCAGCCTTATATTTTCAAATGTTCATTTTGAAAACATTCGCAAGATTTTTGATAATAAAGTAATAATTGACAAAACATTGTCGAGAATTATGAAAAACAGTAAAAAAGTAATATTCACGTTTATAATGAAACAGCGTGTTAATAGCAAACCTACAGCGTTATCAGATACGGTAAATGAAAATTTAAATAATTTAAGATCACTTTTTATAGATACATTAAAAGATAACATAGATTCGAGTAACGTCAACGATTTTCTTGACATAGTTGACCAGTCCGATCTCTTTTTGGACGAAGTCATCAAGGAATACATAATTCTAGTCCTTGACGTGGTTAAGAAATATGATGAATGTAAACTAACTTCCGTGCTGTGCAGACATTTTGGATTCTTACCAGATTATGAAATATCTAGCTGTATCGAAAAAACCAGCGAAGAAATACATGAACTCATTAGAGTATATAAATATAGATATATTGTTACGAGCAGTATAAGCATTTGTAAAATGTTACCGTAATAAAAGATCGTCGCTTCACGCGTATTGTTTATTCATTCAATTGGGTATTCAGGTATTCTACACCATTAACCAATAAAAGACACAATTTCTTTAAAACCTTTGGCCAAAAATAATCCTTGTGATGAAGCCTTTCGATCGGTAGGATAAAACTACAGGCTGATTAATTTTACTAGAGTAACAGGTTCGATTCTCGGTTCAACTATGTAATTATTTAAAAATCTATGAATGCAGTTTAAAATGTTTTCAAAATTCAAATAATGTCTTCTTTCAGTAAAATGTTCTATCTACAATATTTAAGGTACTTTCCCTCCATGTGGCATTGCCGTGGGACAGCCTGTATATAGATGGGGTACCTACCAATATTGTACTATATACAAAATTATAAAATTTCAGGATCTGTATTAGTATCAGCCTTGCTATTGTAATAGTCAATTGAAAAATGTATTGTTTACTAAAACTTAGTTGCAGCAAAGTGTTTTTTTTAAGTAGGAGCGTCATCCTGACTATCACAAAAAAGAGCTGGTCAGAGTGTTTGGTGTGGGAGTAAATGTTAAACTTTGATTTGTACTGTTTACTATTTGCACAGTTTAACGATCCATACAGTTGTAAAACGAATGTACTTGCATAGAGCAACGGCGGGGATCTCGAGGGGAAGTGGGCGGCGCGGATCGCTGCCCGCGAGAGCGCGTAGTTGGCGGGCCAAACTCTGTGGGGCTAACGCATCCGTGTAAATCGCGAGCGAGTTTTCAAGAATCATTGAATAAACTAATTATAATGGTGCACACTTCTTGTTCTGTGTACGGATGTACCTCGACAACGAGACACAATAAGGATTTAAGATTTCATAGATTTCCCCGTGACGCGAGGTAAGTTTATTCTTATAAATTCGTATTAAACAAGTGGGTACCTACTAATATTTATTTTGTATAAACTAATAATACCCGTCGTGTTTATTGTTACGTATATAATTATAGTAGGTACGAGTAAAGTTAAGTTATACACGTATTCGTATACGTTATATTATTACAATCGGAAAAACATTTCAATCGGCATCATTTATATTTCGTATTGTAGGTATATACGCTTTGCGAACGGGCTATCTCAGGCACTTGGACAGTTAGGTTATTTATTTATACAAAAGTAAAAAAAAACTAAAACCTGACTACGAAAAAACCCGGATAAAACAATAAGCAAAGGTACCTAACAGTCTGTTTCCAGGTTATGACCGTAGTCGCATGCCGCTGTGACCTGTCTTTTTTTCTTCTAAAGCTTGTATCTCGAAAACGGTGTGTCCTATCGCAAAAATAATGAAAAATTTGCCCCCCTTTATAAAACCGTCAGCCGCGTAATTCTCACATGTAGGTAATATTCAATTATGAAAAAAATAAAGTTTGTCTTTTTTGACAACCCTTGCACATTTGCACGCGGTAGCGTAAATACCTACACGGGCGGCGGCGGCGGTGTCGTCCGACATCAAAGGCGTTTTCCAACTGTATGGATCGTAAAACTGTGCTATTTGTTACCTGCACTTAAGGCCTGACCAGACGAGAGACTTCGGGGTACAAATTGCGCTGTTATTAGTAGTACAATAAGGTTGCAATTTGACCGTGCAATATATGTCACTTCGCCTGGCGGACGGCAAGCGTGCTGTAAGCAAAAAAAAATCATTCGACGACCAAGTGACAGCCGGCTGTCGCGCTGCTATTGTCTTTCTATTGTGTCTCTAACCACGCGTATTTGAAGGTTTAATAATCTTTGTTTCTGTTTCATGTAATTGCCGCTTTTCGGAATTGGATTTAATTATTATTTTTATACTCCACAACTGTGATAAATTCAATGACACCTCATATAGTATGTCGAAATCCAAACAAACAAATACAAACATAATGCTCTGAAAACAAGCCCTCCGTTCGAGGGTCGGGTAAAATCATGGCCTCTAAATATACGGCGATTTACTTTAGGCACAGAATAAGTAATAGTACAAGCGCTTCAGGTGCTGGCTAATTTGACAGGACTAAACTAATATCTTATGTCCTTTTCCTAATCAAATAGAAAGAGAAAAATGCACTTAACTTACATTTAATTTAGTTTGTGAACAAGGAAATCAACGCCATTACCTATAATGTAAAATTTTGTAGAAATTGCTAATAATTAATTAGTAAGCACTTTTAAATTTCTGTAATTCCTTACATTTTTACTAATTATTCTTTCACCTATTAACTACTTGCTTGATATTTAGCACCCAATTATTGATTGGCTACTAATTGTAAACAATTAATTTAGAATATTAGATATAATTAATAATGGAATACTTACTTCGGTGTAGATTGATTTGAGTTATACGAATTCGTTAATTAATTATTTGCTATAAGTAAAGTTACTTACGTTAATACGGTCTCTATTTCGTTAGTATACCAATCAATAGATATAATAAAATTGTAAGTGGTCGCTGAATGTATATGGAAGACGTATACGAATAAATATATCTATGAACGAAATATAACCTAAAACAATATTATTTAACACATTTCAAAAAGGAGGAGGTTCTCAATGCGACTGTATGTTTTTTTCATTAAAGTAGAACAGCCTAGCATACTATGGCTATTTGTGGGACTAAATGACATGATGGCTGAAGGGTATTTTGAGACCATTGACGGTAGTATTCATTATAATAAGGAGGTTTAAAAAAATGTAATTCACCATCTTGAAATGGCGGCCAAATTGAAATTGTAATTTTAAAGATCGAACTGACGGCGGGGTTATTTATTACCTATGAAACAGCAATCAGCAATATTTGCGCAGTGATCGCGCGATTAATAAAAAAAAATCGTATTATGTATGAACTGATTGCTAATCGCTCGCTGATTGTTCTAATGCACTTATTGCTACGATGACGATAAAGTAGCAATCGCTGGAACTAATTAAATATCTCCTTTAACAAAAAAAAACTTAACTTTGCTCTTAAAAACCATACTAAATACGAAACCACCAAACGAAAAATGCATATTTTAGTTAACTGATTGCTCCACAGAGGCAGCACTATCGCTAGATTGCTTTGAACTGACGTTTATATTGCTTAATTATCGCGATCGCTCGGCTTCTGCAAGATACGTAATCCCAGTGCCGAGTAGGGTGCAGCGGAGCTGACCAATGCTGAGCACGAGCAGATCAGATATTCATAACGAATTGAGGGACTCCCTCGAATATTATAGGCATATAGTGATTTGATATTTTCGATAACAAATCAAGCAATTGCATTGTATATTATTTTATGATCCACCTATAACTTAACTGACTCCGCACTAAAAAGTAAAAAGGTTTTTTAAACGGCCTAAGCCCACAATGGAACATTTCAATAGACTAAATGTCGTTAATGGTGCTTTCGAATATGTGGCTAATTAATGTTGTTGTAAATACAAGTACGCACCTCGCACTTTGTCTTTCACTTTGACATCGTACAACACTTTTCTAAAATGTTCATCAAGAATCGTCACTTTAAGTCCGTTATCATCATCAGCCTGCGCTAGCCAGTTTGAATGTTAAGAGTAATTAGTATAGAATAAAATTTGTCTATAATAATTTTATCAGGCGTTGTTTTGTTACTGATATACGCTTCGGAAAATTTAATTTGTGCACGGCGCTTCTACGATTACAGATTTATTTGTAATTTTTTAGGGTTCTTTTCCAAAATGGTACAAAAGGAATCCTTAAAATTTTGTAGTTTCGTCATGTCCATCCGTCCTCAACTTACCGTCAAAAAGGTTGGTGCTTTGCATGGATATGTTTATTTTCTATGACGACAAAATGTTAACATAAAATCACGCAATATTTTTTTTGGGTTGTAATGTTTTTTTTTTGCGTCTGCCCCATAGTGTGTGGTACCATTTGTCTTTTAAAATATTAATTGGTTACTGATATTTTTATATATGTATCTGTTTCAGAAATATTAAATTTTAAAAAGCACTTTTTTGTTAAATTTGTGGTACTCTCCTCTAAAGGCTAAACGATTAGCTCGCGAAATCTGAAAAAAATCTGGATGGTAATCCATATAATGTAATTAAAAGAAAACTATAAAGGCTTAGATAACTTTGTCAGTTCAAGAGTAATAAAAAAAGTCAGAACTATTTTATTAATTCATTATATTTTATTGAAATATACATTTTCATGTGCTTTTAAGGAGGTCATATAGAAGCCTAACAAGAGAAACGCAGATAATACCAAATCTCGACGTAAAAAACGGAAACGGCATTATGCGAAATGGTTGTTAAACTATAATACGTAGTGGTAGCACGGCACGCACTTGGCCAAATTATATTTATTTCAATTTGACAACATATTCTTATTAAATAGGAATTCCGACTGAAGCTGCTAAACCGAGTCTTTTGGCGAGAAAGACAATAATTATGTAATTCCATCAAAATATGTTTTAAAAAGAATACTGAGAATGTCGCTACGTAATCCTATATTAATTAACTAATAATTTAAATGGTGACATTTTATTAAGTGTATATAATTAGCACCCAATTATTAATTAGGTCCTGCAAGTTTCTAACTGACACCTAATTAATAACGAGCATATTTAATTGATTGACACCTAATAATGATTCATCACAAAATCCCTAACTATAATTACCGATAATCAATTAGTAGGGGTTTTAAAATAGTATAAAACGCGTTAAAAATTGCTAGATCCACCATTCGACCGCCAACTAGCAATCAAGAAACAGCTAATCAAAAATGGAACTACATTTGCATTTGACCGTTGCTTTCCGTGCTTTGGATTGCAAATGGGGGAAGCCAGTGGATTTGGAAAGTCCTGAGGACCTTTCTACGTGTCAACCTGCTGTCATAGACAGACCAGCAGCTACATTCTCCTCTGAAGAATACCTAGCGTCGAGAAGGAGACCAACGCCCTACTCTCGACGTGAAAGAAGAAGGCGAAAAGAAAATGTGAAAGCAAACGATTCGTTTGCCGATATATCTTGTGCTAGAATACCTTCTGTCTCCGATTTAGAAGAGTTATCAAGTTACAGTGGAAGTTCTTGTTCAGAAACAACTGAATTTTCTGGTCTGGATAAAAGTATCGGGGAGTATTTGGTTGATTGTGAAAAGAAGTATAAAGATGGTTCAACTGTGACCCTGGATTCTGGGTTAGGGAGGAGCAAGGAGAGAAATGTATTCAGATTGTTCAAAGACAGTGCTAAGTCATACATTGATAAAAAATGTAGGAGGGTACTTGTAGGATAACGTTCAAATAATTGTTTTTTTTTTACTTTTAAGTTTTTTATTGCATTGTATCTAAAATTAGTTTTAAGTTGTTAATAATTATTTGTTATTTATTGCACTGTGTCTAAGTGTTTGATGTTAACTTTTCTCATTCTTTGTCTCTTCTACTTTTTCTACTATATCTGTCTACTTTATTAATATTAAGTTATTAAAATTATTTATTTATTAATTTACGTAAGTAGGTTAATCTATACTCGCAATTAGAATAAAAGAATATTTAATTCGGTATTATAAATACCAGTGGCCAACATTTTGATAACATAATTTAGATTTTAAAATAGATGTACAAGTATATTTAAATGATTGTTAATACTTTCTAAGTAATTCATATGAATAAATGTTATTTATCCTATAGTACTAATCTTTTTTAAATTCTTTACGTTCCTTGATTGCATTTATCGACTGTGGTGCCGATTCTCTTGACCACAAACTAACGTAAATTTAAGTTATGTGCATCTTTCTTGTTCCATTTAATTAAGAAAAGGACAGATTATAAAATATTAGTTAAGTCCTGTCAAATTTAGACACTCCATAGATAATTTAGACGCAATTTCAAAACATGGCGTCTATTCTATTCTATTCTATTTCTTATTATGGCAATCAGAGCCGATGTCGACTATTCTGCCAATGTCAAAAGTGATATGGAAATGCAAGAGTGGGGAGAAAAACGGCGTCTAAATATACGTCAATTTTCTTCCGCGCTGTCTAATTTGACAGGATTAAACTAAAGTATATCTTCTGTCCTTTAACTTAAGAGAAAGATGCATTTAACTTAAATTCACATTAGTTTGTGGACAAGAGAATCGGCACCATTATCATATCACACGTTAGGGTTGAAATAAAAAAAAACCGCTTCCCACTTTACATAGAGGGCTACCCTAACAAAATTTGCCCTTTTTTTCATGTGTATTGTTTTTCTTGTGCAATAAAAAATAAAAAGCATACCGGTTGTCCTGTCTGATTACGATTGTACAAGCTCTCCTTAGTTTAGAGTTGTCCCAGGATAATTATATTTTTTCATTTAAGAATCTGCCTCAAAGGATTCGTGGTCGCTGGTATATACAGGGTGTCCCACGGCTATGCCACATGGAGGGAAAGTACCTCAAATTTTGTAGATAGAACGTTTTACTGAAAGAAGACATTATTTGAATTTTAAAAACAATTTAAATTGCATTCATAGATTTTTAAATAATTAAATGGTTGGCCCGGGAATCGAACTTGTTCCACGAGAAAAAATAATCACCCTGTAGTTTTATCATGCCGATCGAAAGGTTTCATCATAAGGATTATTTTTTGCTAAATAACATAGTGTCACAAATAAAAGGAAGACCGTGAATTTTAACATTTGATGTAAAATTTTGTTCTGAAAAGTTAGAAGCTTACATTGCCGTAAGGACATACAATTGACAATCATAACTACTTATTAATAATTAATCTACCCACTTGAGTAGTACTCATCATTTAAATAAATAAATATCCACCACAACAAGACCAAAAAATCGTCAGGGAACGAAATAATCAAAAGTTATCACTTTGTGTTCAAGAAGAAGGGACTAGTTTTGAGCAGTTGAAAAATTTACCAATTTTGTATTTAAAATGTTAAAATTCATGGTCTTTCTTTTATTTTTGACATTATGTTATTTAGCAAAAAATAATCCTGGTGATATAGCCTTTCGATCGGTAGGATAAAACTACAGGCTGATTAATTTTCTCGAGTAACAGGTTCGATTCCCGGTTCAACTATGTAATTATTAAAATATCTATGAATGCAGTTAAAAATGTTTTAAAAATTCAAATAATGTCTTCTTTCAGTAAAACGTTCTATCTACAATATTTCAGGTACTTTCCCTCCATGTGGCATAGCCGTGGGACACCCTGTATAGTGGTATGGTATATATAGTATAGGGGTTTTAGCGTTAAATGCTCCGGTCAGGAGTCACGTACAGTCGTCTATTCCAGTTGTAGATCTTTGACAATGTTCCAGGAAGTCGGAGATGACCAGTCTTACAATGAGCAGGCTAAACTAAATAAGAACAGTGCATCTTATTCCTTCCATTTCATTACGAATAGGACAGAAGATAAAATATTAGTTTAGTCCTGTCGAATTAAGAAAAATAGATAATTTAGACGCGACTCATCATCCCCCTAGCCTTTTTCCAACTATGTTGGGGTCGGCTTCCAGCCTAACCGGATTCAGCTGGATACCGGTGTTTAGGTGGAGCGACTGCCTATCAGACCTCCACAACCTAGTAGCCGCCCGGGCGATACGATACCCTCTGGTTAGACTTTTCAGACTTACTGGCTTTTTAAAAGAAAAGAGCATTGAAAAAGTCACATTGGTACTTGCCCGGATTCGAACCCGCACACTCTAACACGAGAGCCGGGTGCCTTATCCACAGGGCCATCACGACTAAAAACTAAAAATACCTACATCAATTAACTTCAGGCACTGGCCGATTTGACAGGACTAAAGTAATAAGTATCTTTTGACTTTTTCTTAATGTAATGGAAAGAGAACGATACACTAGTTTAGTTTGTGAGTTGTGACTAACACCAATGAGTTTTACCAAGTGTTATCGTGTTGTCCAGTAACTTGGTCACTCTGATATGCAGTCGATTATCAATCTGAGACAAAAATTATCCCAACTTAGCGTGTGCAGGCAGGTAGATAGAGGTAAGTATAGGTAAAATCAAATCATCAGGTACTAAGTAGCACGAATGCAGGATCCTAAGTGTTTAAATAAAATTAAAACAACAACATAAAAGTTAAATATTTTATAATTGTAAAATAACTAAAAATAATAATTATAATATTTACAATAACATAAATACAGTACATAGTATTACGCCGGCAAGTTCATTTTTTACAATAAATAGTTTTTTAAGCATTTCATTAAAAAATAAAGTACATAATACCTAACAATTAGTTTACACATACGGCTCGAAGTATTTTATAGCAGTCGTCATAGGTTTTTCGTTGATTTTGTTCGTTGTAATATTATTCTTAACACGCATCTTTATATCTCTAGGCTTTAATACACTCTTATGATTGGCACTCGGTGGCCTCAAGCCCATGTAGTGCTTGCTAGGCGTGAAAATAGACTTAGAACTAAGACCAGACGTCTCTAAGAAGAAATCGAAGGTCCCCTTTGTTTTGGGGGCATTTATCTCTGGATTGTTCAGCACCATCCTAGGCTCGCACTTCACAGTATTATAAGAGCCACTGTTGCTCCCAGACGAATTACTAGACTCAATATCTGAGTTCCTTACAGATTCAGTCTCTAAATTCTCTATATTTGATAGGAGATCAGGCTTATTAGACAACTTAGCGTTCTTCGACAAGCCCTTGTTTAACGCACTCTCGTTGTTATCAAGAAAGTTGTCAACGTTTCCATTGTCATCCTTACTAGTAGTATTATGCTGTTTATCTTTATCAGGTACATTGGTAAGATTTTCGGTCACAACATCAGACATGGAACCGTCGCTACTGCCCGAGCTGATGCGGTATTCCTCTGCAACTATGCTGCCGAGTTCATCGTCTATCTTAAACTCTTCAAAGTTCTGGGACAAATCGAATTTGTCCATGTCGTCGAAATATTCTGCTTTGTGCATTTCTGCATTGTTTGTTGAATTTTTCTCGGGTCCATGGCTGAACTGATTGTCCAGTTCTGTCAAATTGATCTGTTTGTTGCCTCCCTTACCACCTTTATTGATCTCCGATAGTATAGAAGACACCGTGTTGCCCATTTGTATGGAAGCACGAGGGTCCAATTTTGGTTGCAGAGGATGCATAGCAAAGTTAGTCAAGTAACTGTCAGTAGTTTGCTGGAAGGAGCGGCTTTGTTCATCGTTAGGCTTCTCATCTTCGTCCGGAATGATAATCTCAGTGACATGAGGAAGTTTAGGAATATCTTTATCACTGATTTTGTTTTGGATCCTGGGCAAAGATACCACTTTAGCGACGCTGTTTCTTGGACTGACGGCGTGCACTGGGTACTGCTCGTTGTGGATCTCGACCGTTGGCTGTGTGAGTAGCAACTCCCTCTTACCATTGCTGACTACTGGAACATTTATCTCTGAAATGGAGCAGTAGTCAGGCTCTATACTGTTGACAGTTGCTACTTGTCCTACTTTTCTCGTCTTAACATCTGCAACCCGTTGGTTAGCCGCAACGGCTTCAGAGTCTAACTGCTCTGTCATTGATTTGACAGTGTTTTCAGCTTTCCATTTAGCTGAAAGGTTCTTTGGCTTTGGTGGCAAGGCGGGAGGAGTTCTTGGCACTTTTCTCTTATTGAATATCTTCATAGACCCGAGCTCGTTATCAATTTTTCTTTCAACGACTTTGTTCACGTTTCGATTTTCTAAGTTAGCGGCCATGTTTTTAACTATAGAGCCTCTTATTTTAGGAACCGCTGGTTTATCATTGGATTGAACTGTACGCGGAATTGGCGCAGGTTTGGAGTCATTGCCTTTGGTTATAATAGGCTCATATTCATTGCTGTATAAGCTTTGAATCTCATACTGGAAGCCTTGTGCTGTGTTTGGCACTTCATAACTGTGTTCAGATGCTGTCTCTAAGCTGAATTTAACGATTTTATTTGCTCTCTTGTCTGATCTTGGCAACGTGTTGCTGGTGTTATTCGGTCTCACTTTTTCATCATAGGAGATGCTGTTAAGAGTGGAGAACTGTACACGCTTTGTAGATGCTTTAGGACTGGGTGCTTCACTAGATTTAGAATTGTCATTGCTGCTATCATCCAAAGAATTTTGAAGCAATATTTGATTGACGCACTCCAATACTGGATTATTTTTATAAATCTCATTAGTTGGGTTCTCATCAGCATCACTTGTGCTCGCATACCAATTTTCATTGACTTCAGTATTAGCCGCTTGTTTGCTTAAGTTTGATTCTATATTATTATTCTTATCATCAAACCTGGAACTGAATCTCTCATTGTTGTTCAATATATTATTGCACAATACTTCGTTTTTAGCGGCTACTACTCCAGCTTCCAGTATGCCACTGTTAAAACCAATGCCCAAAAGGTCATCTGTTGATTTTGATTTATTGCTTAGTGGTCGCTGGTCCAAACAATCGCCTTCTTGTTCAGGATCACTAACATTACAATACCAGGGCTTCTCATTGGCCTCTTCACTGAGGACGTTATTCAGGAACAGTTGCCTGTTAGCTTTAATTTCATCTGACGCTTGCCTTTTGATTCCGTGCACCCTCTCCATTTTTGTAGAACAAGTTTTCTCTGATTCACTGGCAGTATTATCTTGATCTTTTTTGGCAGCCTCACCAATAAGCTGGTCAATTTTTAAAGAAGCTTTTCTGATATCATTGGCTATTTGGCTCGCGGTGATTTCGTCATCGTGGTTTACTTGGTAGCTCATACCAATACACTCTTCAGCGCTACTGCTGTTATTTGCTTGGTTATTGTAACCCTTCTGTGTATTATCAACATACTTGTTATTGTTCTTTCTCCCAGAGTATTTTCTGGATCTCCTAAAGACATCTCGTCTCACAAATGCTTGTTTGTTTTTGATAAACGTACCCTTGCTGCCGAGACTAGCAGTGTTCCCTTCTTCACTGGAACTCGTGTTACCATACACAATTTCACTCTTCGGCAGCTGGTACTGAAAGCTCTTACTTAGCCTAGTATTTTTTTGGAATACCGGTGGAGAATTTCTTTCACGATAACTACAGCTTCTAACAAACGTATTCTGGAATCTGGAGTCAGTGCTTTCTAAGCTCTGGAATTCTGGGTCTGTTTCAATGTTGGTCTGTTCGCTTGTGAACCCGAGCAGTTGCTGGCAATTGCTGCAGTACGATTTTCGGGCCTTCAGTTTAGCAATTTCTTCCTGTTGTGTTTTGATGATTTTTTCTTTTTGGTGGAGTGCAACGTGTATTTGTTTCTGTTCCCTGGTGAGGCGGGATTCTAGGAGGACTAACGATCGTAGTACTAGCGCTAGTTGGTCTTGTCTGAGCCGCCTCTCTTGGGCTGCCTTCTTGTCTCTAGCGGCGAGGGCGTGTCCCGCCTCCACCAGCTGGTGCCTCTGCTTCAGCACTGATTCTGACTGCTGCTGCAGAGCGTTCCGCACCGCATCCAACTCCCGCCGCAACTCCATCGCTTCTGAGCTGCTATCCATCTGGAAAGAGAGAAAAGATTTGTCAATAAACTATTAACTCATAAGACGTTACTAACATTGCAATAACAGCAATACCATCGACATTTAACTTCATAAAAAGGTCCATACAGTCTATTACTAAGATCAATCCGATAGCGGTGAAATGTCAAGTACGATTGATACACGATTCCTTATACGACTGGAAGAAATTAATGTCATATAATGACGGTGCGACTTTGATCATCGCATAAACACTGTAACGATGTTTATCTCGGGTGTAACGATGCAATTGGCGGTCAGAGTCCACCACGCAATAGTGAAGCTAACGAGGTCACTGCCCAAGAAATATGTTGTGTACAAAAATGATCCAAAGCGGAATATTTTATAATTAATTTAATTAAACCTACTAGTCTGTGAGTCGAGTACGGCGAATTCTCGGTTCTATTACGTGACAATAAAGTTTAAATTATTAAGCAGTTAGTTAGCTACTTCGTCGCTGCTTTTAATGTTTGATAAGAAGAAAATCAGAGCATAACTGAGCTTATCGTGTGCGCGGGCGCAGATAACACGTTAAAACGCGGGAGAATAACGTTTTTCATAATGTTATCATCGCCGTAATCTTGTGCTTCCTTGTTTTTTTTAAGTTTGATAATGTCAATGTGCTAAAAGGCCGCGACTCCGTGATACAATGACTCATAAGTCAGGGCCACCGATAATATAGAATAGTAGTAATATCATATTGACTTTGCCTTAACAAGTTAAAAATATTCAAAAATCTGTAATTTACTTTAATATACATAGCTGAAAAACTGTGGTTAGAAAAAAATGTACGCCAGTATTTGATCTCACTCTGTAAGTTTGTGTGTGTGATTTTATTTTTAAACTTATTGTGTTTGTAAACGCACCCACGCTACAATAGAAATTCCCAGTGTGGAGAAACGTTTTCTCAATAATTATAATGTATTTATTGCCGATAATAATAAAAAACCCGGCTTCGCTCGGGTGAAATATGACTCATAATACACCTTTAGATATAAAATGTAGGTAGATATTTCTGTAGTTATTAGTTCTCAAGGAATATTATAGGCAAGCAAGGCATAGATTCCTATAGCTTCGGTCATTGTGTTTAATAAATATAGTAAATAAAAACTGCAATAGTTTTTACTTAAATAATTTTTATTTTAAATCAACTAACATAAACATAACATAAATTAACATAACAAATAACTTTTAAGGTTTATTCTCTGTAGTCCTTTCTTTACTTTGGCAGGTAGATAAGTTACTACTAATTAAGAAAAAAAAAGTAAAATGTTCTTTATTCAACTCGGCTAAATCAAAAATAATATTGTGAAACCAATTGTGTAAATTGTAATTATACAATTAGAGAATTTGGCAAAGGTACTTATTAAGAAATATCAATTAAACATCACAGATTGATTATCATAAAATTTCTCTATATATAACATTTTTCGTTAAATATTTTTCACCTTTCGGCCTTGTTCAGTGGTATTAATAATTAGAATTTTTATATCATTAGCCTTAAAATGATTAGCATCAGATGTATTGCCTTTGTATAAATCTAATAATATATCTGGAATTGGCTTTAATGTTCTATGTGCGTCTATGTATACCTTCCCATTATGACAACAGTTTTTAAAATGATTTTTAATTTTTTCACCTAAAAAATGAAGTGCTTGACATTAAACACATTCATAAATCATAGAACCAACTGAATGTACAGAAACTTGAATGGTGTTATTTGAAAGTGCTAAATATACATAGTTAGTCCGGGGCTGATATTCTGTAGTCAATATGCTTGAATATTTACGTTTCTTCGGGGGTCTACCTGCCATTTGAAATGTTTTCTTTTTAATCTTCTTTTAAAGAAACAGAATCACTGCTGACTGACAGCATTGATTCTTGGAGCTACATCGTTTTTTTCTCTTGGTACGAAGAAACATCATCTCTTCTGTTAGCGTCAACTCTTCATTATTCACCTTAAAGGAGAAAATATATTAATATACAAATATTCAAATAATAATAAATAATCATTTTGTATGTATGTAGGTATATCCTCACACCTCTATCAGGTAATAAGTGTTATTTTTCATTTTACTGTACTCGGTGAACTGCACCATTAACTTACCAGAAAGGTATCATTGATTGGTCAGATGCATCAGGAGCAGTTTGATTTTTTGGAAAAAGTTTTGAAAGTGCCCAAGCCTTTGTTATTCTTAACAGCCTAATTGTTTCCAGGCCACAGCACTTGCAATAATTGAAATTATCTGTTAGAATAGATGGACTGATTCAAATACACAGTGTAATGTCTAATTGTATAATAAGAACCAGCCAAGTCCAAGTTGTACTTGTGTATGGAGGGTTCCATTTCATTATAAAGAAGAACGGCTAAAATCGTGTCTGTTTCTTTATGTGTTCATGACACCTCAACACAGGCTATGCATGTAGTCACTTATTATTTGTCGGGTTTTAGAAAAAAAAATATTGAGCCGCTTACCGAGTATAATGTTGTCGCATTCCACACATCGGCTGCAAATTTGCATTTGCTTCCAGTTTCTTGCAAATATTTTGGCATTACAAAAATTGCATGCCACTGGAAGTAAATAAGTTTGAATGCAGAAATTCTTACAATTCACTTTATAAGCATAAAACAGAACAATATTCACTTAAAAGCACAACCTGCCTACATACCTACTAAAATACTACCCACCATCTTTACAAAGAGCCCTTCGCTGCATCCATTTTCCACAATTGTGACAATGTTTACCAAATGCAAGAAGATTCGGCTGTTAACAAAATTATATATAGGTATCAATCATAATGTACGTAGGTTATCTAAAATTCTAAAATAAATAAATGAATGATATTGTAAATCACTATGCAAAACTAAATGACATTTGAACTGAAACAGAATAAAAATATTTATTTTTGTTATGACTCACTCAATGTTTCCGTCAACACTTAAAAAAAACTAAAAAAAAGTTTTTCGGGCGCAACATCAAGACCTTTATTCATATTCTTAACACTCAGACAAACATCCTAGCTATTTGTCCCTAGGTGTACCAGTAACTGATGACAAAAATGGTAAATAAAATATGATGAGAGCAACACTGGGGAAAAAGGATTAAAATATTTTGATACTAAGGCTCTAGACAGACGGACTGCATTTCAACTGCAAATTTGCAGTCCGGATGCAGTTTGAATGCAGTTGACACGACTGCAATAGAACTGCAAACCAACCGTGCGGTCCAATTGCAGTCGGCGTGCAGTCGTGTGAACTGCACACCGACTGCAATCGGACTGCACATGGACTGCATGGTCAAAATCAAAACCTTGCATTTGGAACTATAAAATTAAATCTTCGGTAACAAAATTGAAAAAAACAACGCATAGACCACTATTTGCGAAATGTTTACGCCCGGATTTGAACAAAAGAGTAAGAAGGAGAAAAATATAATTTGTAAGTATTATAATTCGTTTTATTGTTATTCAATACTTCAATAAGAAATTGGACACATAAAATCATATTCATTTGCCATTCAAGTTTGCTTTTAATTTGCTGGATATTTACCGTGCAGTCCGATTGCAGTCTGTGTGCAGTTCACACGACTGCACGCCGACTGCAATTGGACCGCACGGTTGGTTTGCAGTTCTATTGCAGTCGTGTCAACTGCATTCAAACTGCATCCGGACTGCTGATTTGCAGTTGGATTGCAGTTGAAATGCAGTCCGTCTGTCTAGAGCCTTACACTAATTGTTTATTAACAATACTAATATTATAAAGAGGAAATATTTGTATGCATTTTTGTTTGTTAGTCTTTCACGCATTAACTACTGAACGGATTTTGATGAAACTTTACAGAATATTACAGAATTATCGCCTATGTCTTATTAGTTATTATTAATCAGATTAAGACATAGGTGATAATTTGTGCAGTTTATTCAACAGTGATGTTTGATTAGTTGTACTTTTCTATGAGCCGATGAGACGATTGAATAAGATTCGGTACATCATATAGTCTGGGACCCAAGAAAGGACATAGGGTAGTTTTCGTCCCGGAAATCCCCCGGGAACGGAAATGAAGTCGCGGGCAAAAGCTAGTATAAAATAAATTAAGATAAACCCAATCTATAATATAAGTACTTTATTTGCACAACAAAAATGAAAGAAATGGTTATTCGCTTTGTGATTGGTATTTCAGTTCGTTTAGGGCATTGACTATGGTAGTGATCGTCACATAAGGCAAGTCAAACGTCTTTAGGCGGCTCATGTGAATCTGACACCAAGGCTACTGCCTTCTTCATCGGCCTTCTGCAATAATTCGTCGCATAGTATTAGTACACGCCCCTGTAATAAGCCAAAGTTATATGTTACGCAATATATATATACATAATATGATAAACTCATATAAATGGATATTATGAAACAAAGTATCAACTTTAGCGACTCATACTAACCAGTCAACGCAAGCTAAGCACGCGGTCTAAAATCGAAAATTGCGTGTAAGCTACACCTTCTTTTTTACAGATTTATCAGTACACATTATAAGCAGTGCTTCTGGATTGTAACCGCGGTGGTTTCTTAGGCATTCTTTCACTTTTTACTAAAGATTTCATGAAAATAACAAATGTAAACAAACAAACGTAATGTCACTTGACAGAATGACATGACAACAATACCATATAAAAAAAACCAATATTTGTTTTACTTTTTTTTTGTCATGAGTTACTGGTACACATATAGGTATGGTCGGAATAATGTACTTTTTTGACGCGACAACGTGTTGATTGGCGAGACGTATTTGAGAGATAATATTGTCTACTCAAAATGGCGACGGCGGTTTGTCCGTCAGTGTCATTACTCAAAATTTAATGAATTAATAAAACGAAATAATCTCCGTAATCCGAATTTTGCGGATATATGTTGTCGACTCGAAATCGATATTTTTTTATGTTTTGTTATTCAGGTAATGTTTCAATCGAGTCTACCGTACCCCTTGACGAAATTATTAATATAGATTATATTTTATGTCTATGCATTGCAATAGTGTAATTTAATATTTTAAATTCTTAGTTGTTTTTTTTAAATGATCTATTGTTGATTTCCACACCGAAGAAGTTTCGACTAGGTTATAAAAATATGAAAATTCATACGATGCAGCCATAAAATAAATGTTCAGCATCTCATTGACTTTTATGCACTCAACCATTCACATTTGAAGGTGAGAATGTGGTATTCGAATACTTTAATCATGTTAGAAGCAAGGTAAAAGTAGTGTCAATGGCGACTTGACAATGTCCAAGTATACTTAACCTCTATGAAAGTATGTTATAGCATAGCATTGACGAAAGTAACTAAGCGGCGTAGCCTCTGGCTTTAGAGTAAGTAGATACGTAGAACGAGACTCGTACGTATCTAATTACTCCCTCATTCATTCATTCAGTCATTTAGAAATGTTTAGGGTAGCCTACCGAAATAATAAAAATGTACCCTTATGGTTTGTCCATAAGGCCACATTATAGAAGCCGAACCTAACATAGTTAGGATGACTTTTATTGAAAAACCATTTAGAGAAGGGAAAATAAGACGATTGCAAAGCAAGGATTTTATTGGCATTCTCAGACTAATTCATATTTGATTTTTGACCAATAGGTAAGTATTACAATTAAATAAAATATAATACGATACCTTTATAAAATTTGAATTTAAAAAACGACACCTAAACGCTTTTTTTTTTAACAAAAAGCGTTTGTATGCCGATTTTTGCATTTTTGTGCCGGGGTTAAACAGCTTTTGTTTCGAATTAAAAAGTTTATTTAGTATAGGATAGTCTATTTAATTATTTATCGAGAAAGTCTAAAGGCTATAAGTACTCGTATATAACCAAAGATGGGGGTAGAGCCGCAGGGTCATATAGTTTTTCTTATGAAATACACTCACATACACACTTTTATGTACACTGTAGACTACTTACATGTGTACCGGGCATATTTCAGTTTTGTCCAATATCTAATTTCACTTTTATTTTCAAATTTGGAAGCTTATCAAACTATTCTTGCGGCGATCGCGAGTCAACTGACATGCGCGTGAGCTTACACAAAACAAACAAATAATTTAATTTCACCTTTGTACAGTCACAAGCAAAAATTTGTATACACTGAGCAAAATTTAAAGGCAATTTTCTCTTAAAAAAACTATAACTTAGAGTTAAAACATATTTTACAATGAACTATATAATTATAAATTGTTGAAGTCTTTATTTGCATCAAAACATGGTAATAAAATATCTTATATTTAAAATAGGAGTTCAACATGTTTAGCTATTTAAATCTACAGTACTTATGGAAAATTTTGTTGTAACTTATATCAATATGTATTAAATTATAATTTATATTCGAAGAATGTTTTAATTCAATCTTTTGTTTTCATAACGCCCGTCAAAAGCGAAAAAATGTGTGCCTTGAAAGAAAATCGTTGGTAGCATTTTCTAAACGTTTACTTACTATGTTTTTGCTCGTGACTGTACCTATAAATCAAAGGTCGATCGTAGTCAATGCATTGGACTTTGATCTGTATGTTATTATTGATTTTCTATTAAATACTTTGTCGACAGTTTATTATAATGTCAACAAACTTGTTATTTTTGTGTAAGTCAGCGGAAAATGATGTTTGGTATACAATTTAGGCCTAGACACACCTACAACACTGGCGCCGTAATGTTACGACCTAGCCACATAAACTTCAGCAAGCTTAACTAAGATATTTTAACAACAAACGTATATAATTAGTTGTTGCATGTTATAAAAGTAATACACATTTTTATGCAATGATAGGTGTTCACAATGACCTTTAAATAATAGATATTAGACCTAAAAAACATTATTGTACACGTAAGTGTACTTTCTCAGCTACAAACCCAAAAAAAGTTTAGAATAACGTGTGAAGGAATATTTTACTATTCTGCTTTGAATTTGGGTCAATACAAATATAAAAAAAAATTACCTATTAATATATCACTAATTATTACATTTTTATTAGGAAAATTATACATTTCTTTTTACTAAACAACACGTAAATAAATTAAAGCAAAACCTGAAATCAGTTTGTTTAGAAATCGATAACTGAAACGATTGTTTACACTACTTTTGAAATAAGGTTAATTATGACAAAAACAACAAACCTTAGTCGTTCCGTACGTTCAAAGAATGATATTAAATTAAACTGTGCCAATATCTTTTAAATAAATAATTTTAACGAAGACTTATTATACCCATTTTTATTATGTTAAGGCCCGATTCCTGTATTTTCGGCAACGCACTCTGATTTGATTGAACCTTTCGACGACCAAGCGACACCCGGCTGTCGGGCTAATATTGTCTTTCTATTGTGTCTTAAATCACGTGTGTTTTAAGGATTAAACAGAACTAAACTGTCGCAATTTGAAGGATCTTTATTACATTGTCAAGGTCGACCGATAAGTTTGTACCATTAATTACATCATTACCGCAAATTAATTCAAATTAATTCTTCGAACCAACGATTTGAGTTTTATTTGACGCGTAATTTGCGTTCTTTGTTTTGGTTAACGTAAATTAGAAGTGTAATTAATGCAATTCGTCATTCATTAATGTAGAAAAAGTACAATGTTTGCTGTGCAGTTTGTAATTATAGACATTCATTGAATTGATGACTATGTGGGAATTTATTGTAAAGTGTAATTTAATACGTATTATTAGCTAGCTTTTGCTCGCGATTTCGTCTACGTGATTGTTGATTATCTATACTAATCTTATAGATGTAGTTTGTGAGTTTGTCAGGTTGTAAAGGGTAATCTACTGAACCGATTTTGAAAATTCTTTTATCGCCATATTATTATAAGAAAACCACATTATTTGTGAGTGGCATCTATACCATATATTTCATTTATTATAATATTATGAATACGAAAGTTACTCTGTCCGTCTGTCCCGCTTTCACGATAAAACTACTGAAACGATTTAAATGAAATTTGGTTACGAATAAACGCATGAATATGCACATGTACAGGTATGTTGTCCATAGTCTGAAAAAGCCCAGAAATCTTACGGGAAAGAAGTCTATGACAGCTATATGTATAACTTTCACGCACAATGGCCCAATTATAAGTCTAAGTGCGGACAAGCCCAGCGAACCTAAAACTAAGCTATACATAACTTAACACTACGCCCTAAATAAGCGGAGAAGTAACCAAAGAAGGGCGAAACGGGAGACAGCTACCATATCATATAATGTCATATATATTAACCAAATATAATGTTACGAAACTCCGCTGCATCCGCTGACATAACCGCCATAGTTGCCACTTGGTTGTCAGAGGAAGTTGCTTGTTATGCGCCGGCGCAGCGCACTATGCTGCTAAAACGCAAAGCTATTGGCGACTGCGACAGGAAATTCTTAAGATATCACGGAATAACGGTTTATAGATTTATAAATAGAATTATTTAAGAGTTCAAGATTAATTATTTTGTTTTATGTTTATTGTTTAAGTAGCTTTTGCCCGCGATTTTGTCTGAGTCACACAAAAGTGCTACATAAGAGTAGTGAACAATTTGCAGTAAGTATGCTTCTGCCGACACTTCTATATTACTGATAGAAAAACTTGAACCGCCTTATTACAAAACAAGGTTTTTCTCTAAACTAGGTTTAAACCATCGAGCCAGGTTTTGTAATTTGAATCTTATTCTGATACGGTCAAGATTCGAAATACAAAACCTAGCTCAATGGTTTAAACCTGGTTTAGAGAAAAACCTTGTTTTGTAATAAGGCGGGAAGAGTTTAATAACTTTAGAACAACCTGTCTCTCCGTCGTTGTGGGTTCAAAACTTTAAACCTGGGCAAGTACCAATGACTTTTTCAATTCACATGTATTTTGTTTTGTAACGTTTATCTTGAACGTCACATGACATTGATGAAGGAAAACATAGTTAGGAAACCTGAACTTAAAATAATTATAAGTCCGAAATTGCTAATCCGCCTTCAGCAAGTGTGGTGATCAATGCTGGTGCCTTCTCTGTTAAGAAGAGAAGAGGCCTTTGCCCTGCAGTGAGACAGTTTTAAGGTGCTATTATTATTATACAGTGTGTCCCGGATAAATGCACAAACGAAAATGGGTGAAACTAGACTACAATTTATCGATAAAAAATAGAAAAAAAAAAATAATTAAATTGTATTAAATATTTTTATGTTCAAAATTAACACATTATGTTCGAAATTCAATGTTTTTCTTCCTATTGACTGCTTTTATGTACTTTTTTTTATTTATCATACAGTGTTAATATTTTGGCATCATTATTGTTTTTATTTGAACAAAATCCACGCAGTGGTTACAATGTTACAAAAAATCAATATTAAATACAATTTAATTTTAATATATTTTTTTTTATCGATAAATTGTAGTCTAGTTTCACCCATTTTCGTTTGTGCGCTTTATCCGGGGACACACTGTATAAAACAACATCATACACTTCTACCACAGGTCACAATTCGCCACATATTTCCAAGCACTCACGAAACCCACTCACTGGTTGATCAATCACAAAGAAAAGTATTATATTTACACAAACCTGGCATCTATGTCGGTCAGTTTGCTCACGTGCTGTGATAACAATAAGTTGGTTTATACGGTAACAACACCTTCTGACTACTGACTGGCTACCGATAAAGATATTCTATTACTCATTAATACTTGCCTACGTTATCAAGGACTTGTATCTTTAGAGAACACTTATGATATTTACTAGATGCTTAAGTATTCTGTTTTCAATTAAATATGATACCAGCCGATCCCATGCAGGTAAAACGTTTCTTCTCAGATGGTGTAGCTATGTAAGGCATTTACGTTCGCGATTTTAGCGCTCCGCACTCTTGCAAATGCTCTGATGGGGACTAGGCTGGAGCTCCCCTATGTATTCGCCTAAAAACCGCCACGGATTGGAGCGTGAAACGTGCCTCGTTGCACGTACACACGGCTACACATCAAGCTATACAAAACCAGTTTTAGCTGACCTCGCATTGTGTATGTTTTTCGTACAATCAGAAGTCAGCTTATACTGGTTTTGTATAGCTTGATGTGTAGCCCACCGTACAAGGAGCGTGAATGTATCCACTACGGTAGCGGTTGCATAAGCGCGGACCTTCGCATTCATAGTGTTCAGGAGACCTACCAGGCTCCGCTGAGAGAACGAGATGGGGCTAGACGACTTGTATTATATAGCTCTGTCTCTTTCCCTCAGCGGAACTACTCTGGCTTTAAGATGTCATAGTAGGCCCCCAGATCTTCTTATAAGTAAAGCTTGGTATCAGCTTTATAAGATGATCTAAAGAGAACATGTCAAGACAAGCCCAGGATATCAATACCGGCCCCAAGAAGTGCGGAAGACCATCTAACTTGAATTCCCGTCATCGACAACGGCACCTTTCGACGACCAAGCGACAGCCGGCTGTCGCGCTGCTATTGTCTTTCTATTGTCTCGAATCACGTGTGTTCGAAGGTATAAGAAAGGCAAAGTCAATGACTTGACCACCTAGAAAGAATCGAACCACCTTGGCGGATTTTCGATATCAGACTTATTAGTTCAGATTTCTCCAAGATTATCTTGGGGAGAACATAGGATAAAATTTAATAAATCAAATAGGTACGTACTACCCAATTCTATTTCTATTAAAAACATCAACTTAAATGCTTTAAATTTGACCCCATTGTTCAAGATAGGTACACGTAGTAATTTCGCGGCATACCATCAGAGAAGATTGCGCACCTATTACAATATTATAATGCATAGCCATTGGTTACTAATTATTAATAGTATGTGTAACACTCGCCTTGAATGGTCGGAGGAAGTCACGGCCGTTGACTCGCGATAAATAGGAGCATTCGTAGACACAGCTTCGAAACAAAAACATATACATATGTACCTATTACTTGTATTGCAACATTATTATATTAATACCTATGAGAAAATTGTATACCTATGTCTGACTCGATAAGATTAGAGTATAGTTTGTATCACCCGAGAAACGCAAATATTTTGCCAAACACGCTAAGTGAACTTAGCGTGTTTGGCAAAAACTTAGCGTGTAGCACTATAAGGATATAACATGTAACGATGTAGCACTCTGTCAGACTCATCTCCATCATCATCTCCCTAGCCTTTTCCCAACTATGTTGGGATCGGCTTTTAGCCTAACCGGCTTCAGCTGGATACCCAGTTACTGGGTTGTGGAGTTCAGAGGTTCGACTGGTCAGACTTTCTGGCTTCTGAATACCCATAACGACTGTCAAAGTTCTACGAATGACAACCGGGACCAACGGCTTTACGTGCTTTCCGAGGCACGGGACGTCAGTGATGTCCAAGATAAACTTTAGAAAGTTCATATAAATTGAAAAAAGTCACATTGGTACTTGCCCGGATTCGAACCCGCAGCAACCTCTTACACGTGAGGCGGGCGCCTTATCCACTGGACCTTCACGACACTACTGTCATACTCATAAAAAATACTGATAAAAATACTTTTTATTCTCCTAACGGTTGATTTACTGTTAGGTACATAAGAAACGAATATGCGTAATGCATTATTGAAATGTTTTTGTTCGTAATTTACGTACGTCTTAACAAAGTAAAAAAAATGTGCCAGAGTGCCAATGTTCCATTTAATAATTATGTATTTTAAAACTTATTACAATACACATTAAATGGAATAAACATGATTATGACTAAATCGAAGTCAGATTTTAATAACATCGAAATTAGCTTGTGAATTACATCTGGCTTCCTACACCCGTAGTAAATACCTATAAACAACATTTTGACATTTGACATCGTTGGATTTTTTTAAGAAAAAAAAAATATGTTAGCTGAAAAACCGTAATCGTAGTAAAACCGTTTCTAAACGTAACGTAAGAAAGTAAAAGAAATAATTTCCTTGAATACACAATCTAAATCAATTTAAGCTTCCTAACACAATTCTCAGGCTTAAATAATAAAATAAATAACTCTCACGAAAAATTCTAAATTTAAAAACTAAACAGACACGAAACGTTCTAAAAACAAATTACACATGCGCCCACGCATCGCAATCGTGGAACTTCGGGAAATCGAAAGTGGCCGAGGAATGACCCATTGTCTTTTATGATAGGTTCAAAGAATTTATTAGCACCGTGTAAACGGGTTATGGGAAACCATTTACTTACTCACTTACTAAAGAAAGGCTATTTCGTGTGTAGGTGGCTAGTACCTTTGTGACCTTATTTGTTTAAAACTAGAAACAAGAAATCAGACAAGTTTTTCTTCAACTCGACAAAATGTAGCTGTGGATTTTCTATTTTCTAATTAAAATCTGTTTTGCTTATTTGCGATTTCAGTGTTGAAATGGTCTTTTTCTCATAAAAAAACATTTCAAGATGGTTTAAAATGTAAACAATTTGTTGTTTACATTTTAACACAAGTTAATTATCTACAAAGATTGGGTATACTATAGACATTTGTTTAAACAATGACTTCGAAAATATATACTTACATTCGTTCTAATAACAATATTCGTTGCCATATAAAAGTAGTAGAGGTGGTTGTACCTTTCAACTTTCACAAGATCTATAGTAGACGCAGTCATCATTCTATCTAGGTTTGTTTTTAGACCTAAATCTAAGCGAAACCATGTCGACAGACCTAGAATAGCGAGCCGTGTCCAGTTTTTCATATCTCATCTAAAATACAGTTCCGTGTAGACCGCTCCGGTTTAAAAACACTGTCATCTGTCATATAAATAACGGACCTATAGGGCTTAGCTTCTATCAACATCGCAAAGATTAAAAACACAACCTTATTTTGATAAAATTAGGGTAGCTTTTATAATTATTTTGTTTAAATCATACGGTATGTTAAAACCAGAATTCTGACACACAAAATTCTACCTTGTCAAGTACAGTTAAAGTTTATTTTTAAGCAGCAAAACGCCTGCTCTATAGTGATATCTTTGCAGTCAATTCTCGCCGTTATTAACGCGTAATATAAGTGTTATTAGCATTAATTTAGTGTGAAAAAGTGCGAGTCTCACGCCACGGGCGCTTGATGGCCGCGTTTTTATTAAAAGGGTATCTTGAGTAAAAATATGCATTTTGTGTTTATTTAACACAGTCATGCCTGCATTACCGTTCGCCCGTTAGGGATAAGTGTCAAAGCGGGCAAGAATATTACTTACTTACGTGTTTATTTGATATTACATGAATTTATTAAGTACACCACATTTTTATTGCAATGAAACCAACAGAGAGAACATCATCTCCCTAGCTTTTTCGTAACTAGGTTGGAGACGACTTTTAGTCTAAGGCGATCATCTCACTGTCACGCATCAAGCATCTTGCATGAAAGCGTGTCTTAAGTATCTTCGTTTGTATACAAGGAATACCAGGAATTTAAAATGATAAACTGTCTGACTGATTGACTGACTGTTGATAAACCACTGGTCCTAGAGACATTAAATTGCAGGTGTGTTCTTTGTAAAGATTAGGTAACCTGTAAGAAAGAATGTTTGGGAATTCCAACCCTAAATGGTACAAGTACAATATCCCTTTAGAGCTGGAGTTTCTAATATTTTTATCCTTTCAAATTATAGGGAATGGTGGTATCAATACTCACACGGGCGGAGCCGCGGGTAAAAGCTAGTATAACATAAACGCAAGAGTTTCTTTCCACACAAAACAAGCAGATAAAGTTACCTTGTAAAAGGAAACCCGACCGCAAAGATCCTTGATGCCGACCGTACAATAAAGATATATCAAAGATACAAATTATAACAATAATATGACGTAGACGGATGCGTTATCCGATTTCACAGTAATATAAAACTATCAGAATAACAACTTATGGCTATATTTTGATGTAGTTTATTAACTTTTTGGTCTTATTGTTTTTTTTTTTCTTGTAGCTTCAGCTCTGGCCCTGGCTTTTAATGCTTTTATTGTTGAGTAACCTTTATTCGTTACTTACGTGGACTTGTAACGTTAATGGAATGAATTAAAATATGTAAATTGATGAGGTGAAAAGAAGTTTATGCCTGTAGGCTAGCTCCTTTGATTACAGAAAACATTTGCTCTGTTTTTTGTCGTTAATAAAAATTCCTAAAAATGTTATTCAAGATGGCGACTTCAGTTAACAAAAGAATTGATAATTTCGAAACTTCTGAACTAATTTTGGTAAAACATGTCTAAGAACCATCACTAGATAACCTAGTTTCAAATAAAAAAATCGCGAATGCCACAGACAAACAAACAAACACACATGGTGGTGAAACTCATACCACCCCTTTTTTGCGTATGGGGTTAAAAAGTGGAAGGAATAACAGACTCCTTTGCTCATGAGTAGGGCAGTAAAGGCTTGCAACAACAACAAAAATCTTGCGTCTTTATTTCACCACGACGTGTAAGTAGGTATCTATCTACTTACTTGACGTTTTAATAAGTAAGATCTATTTTAAAACATTGCATAATTAATTGTAATTAATAATATTCATGTCCATTATATTCTACTTCCTCAAAGTAAGATAATTTCTTTCCGTATCTTTTGCCACTTAAAGTTATCTTAGTCTTACGTTGATCCGTATTATGAATGACTAACTGTCCACCGTATGATGGTTAGGTCTTCAATTACTATTCTGGCTCCCTTGAGTCATACCGTAAAAGCTATATTACTGTAAGTTTCAAAGAAATTAATTCAGTCGTTTTTGCGTGAAAGAGTACCACACGTCCATCACAAACTTACTTAAGCTAATTCTACTTGGAAAAATGTTTGCGTTACTAGGTTTATTCAAACTAAACCCTAGAATTATTAAAATAAGGTTTATATTGCGCGCCGACCATGCAAATATTTTGTTATATATGCCAAATGAAGTCACTGATACTGATGATAAAATATTAGTTGGAAGTATAATTTTTACACGACTTGAGGTAATTTATTTTCTTCTAGGTGCTTCTAGGCTTTGAAAACAAGTATCTGTCAGAACTATTTCAAGTTTATAGGTTACTGTGCCTAAGTCCTGGTTGTATACATTTTAAATAAAGGTATAATGCACGTGGCCATTAGGCCTGAGTGTGCATAAAGAATGCTATTGTTCTCCGGGCTCAAACTCGACCTAATGCTGAATCCGGTTCAGGTTAGCAAAAAGCCAGTCCATATAGGATTTTATTTTGAAGGTCCTAGGTCATGAATATGATCGAATTCCGATGAAAAAGGTAATGGAATTACCCTTCGAAAGAAAACTATCTTCAATCTTAGGAACTACTGGTTCCTATTTAAATATCGCGAGTAAAACTGTAGGAACGGTTAGTATTAATATTAACATGAAAGTCTTTTTTATTTGGGACAATCCCACCACACTATTCCCAACCACTGCAACTCCTGAAAGCCAGAATCAACAGTGGAGTCCGCCAGAAAAGCGCCGAAGCAATGAAGCTCGACGAGTCCCGGAGAAACGATTTAACTGTCTTGGATCCCGCAACGAAATTAATCAGAAAGAACTGCGGAGGAGTAAGAAAAATAAGTATTTCCACTTCCCTCCATAACAAGCAGGAGACAGAACAGAACTAGGCCAATAGGCACAAAGGGGCAATCACAACTGGGAAAAGCCCAGATTGCCTAGCACCACGGAATACAGTTTGTAATAAAATTACTGGGTCCTAAAACTGTGAGCTGACAATTGATTCCAATAATAGGTATGGCAAAAGCGCTTGAACGCACGGAAATTGGTTTTAGTTTCCACAAGGTCCGCATAGTAAACGACACCAGATGTAACCTGTATACTATCTAACATTATATTGCGCTCATTCTGCCAAAGAACACACTCCCATAAGATGTGATGTGTGTGCATAACATGAAAGTCTAAAGAAAGTTACTGGTTGAACTAAACGTTATTGAAGAGATTTTGATAGAAAATTACAGTAATAAAATTTTAGCTTCACGCTGTAATCTATGGAAGCGAGCAATAACGAGTAAGCATCTCTTCTAGAACAACATAAATGGAGAAATGTGATTGTACTACTATTTACAAGGGTACTACTTCTTAACCCTTCAGGGGTACAAGAATCACTTTGGCACTTGGGGCAACTAGAATCACTTTTGTAAATGACGTTTCAAAGTGCCTTTTTTGGCCTAATGAAAATAAACGATTTGACTATTTGTACTAGTAAAAGAATTTAAAAAAGATTAAGTGAGAAGTCGAACCACAATGAACGAGTGAAAACATCGAAATTAGACAAATCTTAGCACGTGGACTGTTGATCTTTGGCCATACAAATAGAAAATTGCAACGATGCAATAGACATTATATTCATTGGATTGATTTCATTTTTACTTAGTGATGCACATCAATGTAAAGATTTATTGGTACTTTCAATTTTCTTGGGACTGATTTCTCTTTTGTTTTCTTTTTGCTATGTTTTACATAGTAAGTATCCATGTTATTTTAATTACATAAGTGTAGAGTGTTTTTGGTACTATTTCAGTTGTAGAGGTTGGTTATTTGTTATTTTGAACATTTCTTGTTAAGAAGCGCTCTGTTTGAATGTAATTTTGTATATTTAAAGGACTACTCCAAAATTTTTAGAATAAACCAAGAAGAATGTGTACCAAATAATTATAGAGCAATATGAATTAAACAGGGCCACAAGTAGCCTGAGCTGTTCCAAGGTGAACCAGTAAACGAAACAATAGAACCTATTTATGCTACAAAACGGACCATAACTCCTGATATGTAAGAGTGACGTCATACAATAGGCTGTTGCTACTGTAACGTCTAAGAAATAAGAAATTTAAGTTTATGTCCGGTTGCTTTGAAAAAAAGTGTGAAGGGATTACAAGTGTAAATTAAAATATTTGATAAACTCCAGTCCCGACTACATAGTTACTGATAGCAAAACATTCTAACAAAAGAGTTGATAGTTTAGAAAGGGCTGGACTGATTTTGATTAATCATACATATCTAAGAACCTAAGAACCATGGTTAGGTAAACTATTTTCAAATAAAGAAACCGCATCCAAATCTGGTCCCACAGACAGACAAACAAACAGACAGACCAACGTAGCGGTCAAACTTATAATACTTACTTTTGTGTTGGATAACAGATTTATCGAGGAAACTTAAATGCTACGCAACACGTTACGGCCAATAGAAGCAAAGAATTAGCCAAAAAGGCGGGTAAAACCACAGGAAACAGCTAGTAGGATGTATAGATGATTGTAAGGGGTTGCATATCCTGTCTGTATAGAAAGTTGACAAATTAATAAAAAAATAAACGAGAAAGAATTAGCTTTTATTGACAAACTTGTTTTACCAGTATTTTTTCTACATTAAACGAGTATTATTTTAATGATAGCAACATAGAAACTAAAGCCGCTATCACACTTGCGTTTTTCCAACGTCTGACTTCGTCATTCATGGGAGACGATGTCAAGTCCTGTCAAATTAGGAGACTCCATGGCCCTTTATCTGGCGATTGATATGGTTTATCGACCAGGCCAGTTGAGTGAACCACAACCATACCACAGATAAAACAATAAAATGACAGTGATCATAAGAGTGAATTTCGCGGCAGTAATAAGACACCGACAATAATGACAGTCAGATTGACATTTCGCCAGACCACAGGTTATATTATTTAGACGCGATTAAAAACATGGCACTAAAATACGTCGATTTACTTCAGTCGCTAGCTAATTTGACAGGACTAAACTAATCATCAACATCTTCTGTCCTTTTCTTAATGAAATGGAAAAAGAAAGAGGCAACTAACTTAAATTTAGTTCAGTTTGTTAACAAGAGAATCAGTACCAAGGCCCGACGTTGGAGAAACGTCACGCTCAAAAAACGCTAGTGGAATAGCAGCCTAATATAAATAACGGTTTTGACTAGTCAAAGTTGAGAATGAGCTTAATTGGTTAAAACGAATTGTGCATCAATAAAGGGCTATTGTGTGCATTGACGCAGGGCCGACGTTTCTAGGTCGCGTAGAAAGCAGCGGAGGACAGACGGACAGACAATCATGTGCTCAGATAACATTCAGTGGAAAATGGTACGACTTTCCAATTGAGGTTTGAGAATGACCATGATGTTAAAAGTCAATTTTAGTAATTTTTGATACTTTTTACTTTTAGCCAAGATTTTGTACGTAGAGTATTATAAAAAAAATATAATCCTCATTATTATGTACCTAATTAAACGAATCTTAACAAATATTTTTAGGCTGAAGAATTTGTTTGTTCGTTTCGTTGAACGCTCTCAACTCAAGAACTGCTGATCGGAATGGGGAAATCATCATCCCATTTATCGCGATTATAGGCAAACTACACGAAAACGAAGCAGTAATCAAAAACTCCAAAGACATAAGAACTCAAGAGAAACCTCAAAGCAAGTGAAACACACAAACAATGAATAATACCACCATATAACTTAATTTTAATGACAGAATCGCGTGCACTTTGACACCTTTTGTAGTCGTTCTAAAATAATTAAGTTTCACAATTAATGTTTGTCTAAAAGTAGACAATTGTGATGTAACTGACGTTTAGTAGATGGTCGCGGTAATTGAGACAGAAAGACAGAATGAAAGTTTGTAACTATTAATAATGAAGTCGGTCAGTGAAAACGGTTTGATTGGTCCGATGTCACGAGATTGGACTTTGTTGTTACATTTTGTTAAAGTTATTGGTCATTTTAGCCCACGGCTTCGCTCGTGTTAGAAAGAGACAAAAAGTAGCCTATGTCACTCACCATCCCTTCAACTATCTCCAATTAAAAATCACGTCAATTCGTCGCTCCGTTTTGTCGTGAATAACGGACAAACAAACTATTTCCCATTTATAATATTAGAATGGATAATAGAGATTAAGAGATTGTATACCATCACAATATTTTTCGGCCGAGATAAGAGATAAGGCCGAGGATTTGATGTAACACCTTTTCTCCAAAAGTTATTTGCAATAAAAACACTTAACAATCTGAGTACAGGGGCCCTAGTCTGCTATTACAATCGTGTCTCAATGACCAGTCATCGGCCGGATATTTGATAACTTTGACAGTTTTGTATGGAAAATGTGTCAAAAGTTTGACGTTACACGTCAAAAATCGAACATTGAGACACGATTGTAATGGCAGACTAGGGCCCCAGATTATATGAAGTCACTGCTACGCTCCCGATTATTGTAGCGTGATGTTACGTAGCCCATAACCTTCCTCGATAAATGGGCTATTCAACACAAATATTTTTACAATTGGAACCAGTACTTCCTAAGCGTTTATCCAAAAAACTCTTTAGCTTTATAATGTTAGTAAGTATAGATTACTGACTAGCTGTTCCGCGCGGTTTCACCGTTAGGTTTTTGATGTGAAACATCTATAGCCGCACTGGCGTGGCGACGCATGCCGTGGCTACGCGTCGCCACGCTTTTGTTTCTTTTCAATCATATTACTTTTACAAAATAATGTCGATGTTTCACATCTGCCAGGCGTCCCGTGACGGCTCACTTTTTTTTTTCATTAGAAAGCTAATTATCCCCGAGTAACATAGGCCAGAAATTTGTTTTACGTGCGGCTATAGATGTTTCACATCAAAATATTTTTGAAATCGGTCTAGTATTTTTTAAGTTTATTTGTTACATACAAAAATACAATTCTTTTCTCTTTATAATTATTAGTATAGGTGTAGGTCTAGGTAGATATGTCCTCATAATAAGTCATCATCGATTCCTGGTCAAGGTCATTGACAGCACGTCACCAATCTTGGTGATACATCAATGAAGGTCGTGTCGACGCTATCACGAAGGTAGTGTTGGTGATAAGGAAAATCAATAGCCTTTTTGTTTGAAGGATTTGCTTGTATAACCTAGGGAGATAGGAAATATCTATTGTTTTATTTACAAATGCACTCGGCTGTTATTTATATTTTTTTATGTTACTCGTTGTGGTTAGGTGTGAAAAAATTTGTTGTAAGGTAGCGTCCTTCAATTATTATTTTGATAATTTTAGCGGGAAGTTGGTGGGGGGAAAATTCAGGTAATCTTGGGTGAGGTCTTGCAAATTTGACTATTTCTTTTAGCAAAAAAAAACCGAGTTCATAGGTTAACATTGTGCAAAACTAGCCCTAAACTAAATAATTTATCAGAAAATGTCGTAAATAAATCTCACAAAATTGGGACAAAGTCACCAAAGTTTTCTCCCGTAATGTGTCTGAATACTGTAAGTACATTGTTTAACCTTTCAACGACCAAGCGACCGCCGGCTGTCGCGCTGCTATTGTTTTTCTTTTGTTTTGCGAATCAAGTTTGTTTGAAGGTTTAAATAAAGAAAGCTCCAATCAACCTTGTACGAAACTTTCGCAACTCCCACTAAGAGACCGGTTCAAGTAAGGAACTAAAATCAACGCGTGAGCAATGTTTCTCATCGTGCTGGCAATAATCCACGAGCAATAGTAAATAAATTGTACCAATCTGGAAACGGATTCACAATTTCGACCTGATTGTCACAGCCCGGCTAGCTCAGTCGGTAGAGCATGAGACTCTTAATCTCAGGGTCGTGGGTTCGAGCCCCACGTTGGGCGCAACTTTTTGCGTTTTGATTTTTTTTGTTTATCAATTTTAACAGTTTTCGTGTAACCTCAGAAACATTTGCTTGTTTAAAAAAAGATTCCTCGTTTATCTAACAACATTGACTCAGATTTCGAAGCACTTTCTTTCACGACCAAAGATTATCATAAAATGTGTAGCAATTTTTAATAATGACTCACGAATCGACTGGTGATGGAAAGTGCTCGATAATCGACTAATGATAGCGACCTGGTTTTGCCCGATATTAATGAATATGATTACTATCAAATGACAGATGTTAAGCTTATTATTTCCGATATTGGTGCCGATTCTCTTGTGCACAAACTATCGTAAATTTAAGTTAAGTGCATCTTTCTCTTTCCATTTCTTAAAGAAAAGGACAGAAGATACATTTTAGTTTAATCCTGTCAAATTAGACAGCGCCTGATGAAAATTGACGTATATTTAGACGCCATGTTTTTAAATTGCGTCTAAATTATCTATGGAGTGTCTAAATTTGACAGGACTTAACTAATATTTGATCTTCTGTCCTTTTCTTAATTAAAAGGAAAGAGAAAGATGCACTTAACTTAAATTTACGATAGTTTGTGCACAAGAGAATCGGCACCATTATTTGACATAGAGATGTGTCGATAATTTCTTAAACACTTTCTATAATTTGAAATTATGTATGTTTACATGCTCGTTTCTCCGCTATGTGTAAAATTATTTGTATTTATCTAGGTTACGGTAATAAATTAAGATACCTATTAAACTGTTATTTATTAAGATTATAAATACTTATAGACAAGGGCGCCGATGCCGATTGCCAAGGGGAGAGGGGGGGGGTGGCCTTAGTGGGGTAGGGGAGTAATTAGAAATGTAAACAGTTGATTGTTAACCTTTCAACGACCAAGCGACAGCCGGCTGTCGGGCTGCTATTTTCTTTCGAATCACGTGTGTTTGAAGGTTTAAAGTGCTTTCAGGTATTTCACCGATATTTATAGTAAGAACCTAATATTATAATTGGGAAAGTAACTCTGTCTGTTTGTTGCGACTTTTGACTACTCGTATTTCCTATCAAAAACCTATTAATGACAATCGGGTTGGCTTTGCGTGCTATCTTAGCCCTGAGTTGAGTTGTGTTCTAAATTAACTTAGAAATACATCATAAATACATAGGAACTGAAGAAATCATATTGCTACTTGCCCGATTTCGATCCTGTAACATGACGCGTAATAATAAAAATATCATGATGGGCCCTTAACCATTGGGCCATCATGATATTTTTTACGTTTCACCTGCATTTTTTGTTACAAATCAGCTCTTATAGGTCGTAGCGTGATGTTGTAGCCTAAAGCTTTCCTCAATAAATGGGCTACCTATTTATAACAATAATATTTTTTTTTTAATTCGAACCAGTATTTTCTAAAATCAGCGCGTTCCTTCAAACAAACTTTTCAGTTTTGTCGCTTTAAATCAATATTAATATTATTACTATAGTAGTTACTAGCTTCTGCCCGCGGCTTCGCTCGCGTTTGAAAGAGACAAAAAGTAGCCTATGTTACTCCAACTATCTCCACATAAAAAATCACGTCAATCCGTCGCTCCGTTTTGCCGTGAAAGAAAGACAAACAGACAGACAGACAGAAAGACAAACAGACAGACACACTTTCCCATTTATAATATTAGTATGGATAATAGTATATGTATAGTATAAGTAGTACTTAGTACTAGTTTACTAAATTCAGTGGTACAGTTCATACAATAAATTGATTAAAAATCATCTACGTAGTCTAAATAGCGTACTCATAAGCAAAAGTTCAACATTCAAAGAAACGATAACATTAAATTTGAATGCTATTGTTTATTGTATAATACCAATTTCATAACAGAGAACCTTTGATACAGTTGACATTTGTACTGTAATTGACCTCAGCGGGGAGTAAAATCAAAAATGACGCACTACGATTTGAACTAAGAACTCGAAACTAGAGATGTTCCGGCTAGTCGGGAAAGCCTACTGGCTCGGTTGGTACTCGGCGACCAGTCGGCTAAACTCGGCGAAAGGTCGGCCACATAATGCGGTGCATCAGTGCATGTGACAACGATTTATCGCTACGATTTGACGGTGCAGTTCGTTTGTGCAATTTTATCGAAGTGTGCGGACGAAGATTGATGATACGATAAAACGTAGCGATAAATCGTTGTCGTGTGTACCGAGCATTAGCCATATTTTTACACAAAGAACGTTTATTTTGGTAAACTAGTGTTTAGTCGACCTATAGTCGAATTCATAGTACCATCTCTAACTACAAAGAGCATATTGCAATCATTTTTTTACGTAACAGATCATGATTTAGGGATCATTTGCTATTATATCATACTTTTATTTTCGTTACAAAGCCGTGACTTTTGTCATTATTAGGTAATGTTTATAGACAAAACTGTTGGGATGCTGAACATAATCTCTATTGACCTTAATTTCCCTGTTTCTTTATTCAAGATAGTTTCCCCGTCATGGTTTATTAATTTTTGATACGTGTGTAATATAATAAGTGATGTTTAAAAAAACCTTCATGATACCTCCTGTAACGTGCCAATACGTTAAATTAATAAAAATAACGTTTCATTGAGAAAACTGTTTGTTTTCATGAAATTATGTATTTAATGAGGTATCGGTCACTAATTACCAGCTCAGAATTTAGTCACCAGTTGTGTCCCCCAATTTCTGAATCGCAAAAGATTAACAATTTTAGTAAAAAAACTATTAAAAAAACAAACAGAAAAATGCACATCCTGAAACAGTTTCACTACTTATTACCTACTACAAAAGATGAAAATCTCGTCAAACAATAATTATTACCGCCAAGCAATATCATTTGCGCGGGAAAAGCAAATGGCAGCTCCCCGTTTAGACCTTCAACATGGCTGCCACTATGCAGCTTGGCGCCAAACATCGGAATGTTAATTAAATCCCGCAGTGCTGTATCGATGCAAAAAATAAAAGGTCGCGGAGGCACGCGCAACGAACTAACGTCAAAAGGGTTGCGTTTTTCTAGCAAAGAAAAACAGTTGAAACTAGTTACAGATTAAGTTGAATAATTTATCTTGCTTTTTTTGCTGTTGTAACGACTAGGTTGCTCGCGACCGTGACCGATTAGGAGCTGAAATGGCGGGAAATGCTACTAATAAAACGTTTGAGTTCGTTTCGTAACTGGTTCTATACTTCTATGTAGTTATCTAAAGACGAGCGGGTTTTGTCGGTGGCGTAATTCTAATGAATGGGTTAGAGGAGTTTGTAGTTACAACTTGCCGTTAAATAGTGGAAGCAAAAATTCCTTTAGAAATTAGACCTCTTAAAAGGCACTTTTGAATAAAATTTGCCTACGGGAAAAAAATATCTACAGTAACAGACAACAGCATATCAAGTTACGACAATCTGTAAAACTTATAGAAATATATTTTTAACTGTATTGCTGAAGCATTAGGTTCAAGGTTGATTGGGAAAATATACAGTTTTGGGTGGCTAGGCGTGGCTAGGCGTAAGATGTCATGATGGCCTAGTGTAAAAGGCGCCCGCCTCTCGTGTAAGAGGTTGCGTTGTCATTCTTAGAACTTTGACAGTTGTTACGGGTATCCAGAAGCCAGAAAGTCTGACCAGTCGGACCAAAGGGTATCGTGTCGCCCAGTTACTGGGTTGTGGAGGTCTGATAGGCAGTCGCTTCACGTAAAACACTGGTATCCAGCTGAATCCGGTTCGGCTGGAAGCCGATGTTGTTATGTATGAGGCACGTGGTGGTTGGGAGAGCGTGGTGGTTGGGAGAGCGTGGTGGTTGGGAGAGCGTGGTTATAACAGCACAGAAAACACAGGAACACTTTATTTATTACAGTATTTATTGTCCAACAATAGTACAGTAATAATATCGTCAATACGTTCAAATCCACAAATATTATATTGGTAAATTAGCTTTAATTTATCAGTCATTTAAACGGCACATAGTTATAGTCTAGACGAGAGCAAAAAAGGGAAGAGAAAAAGAAACGGAAGTCATAGATCGATCTCAGTAGTGTTGTCATATGTAAAATATTATAAAGACATCTGCACATTCACATTTCAATAGCCGACCCCAACATAGTTGGGAAAAGGCTAGGGAGGGAGATGGGTGGCTAGGCGTGAATTTTATGGCGCGTATGTAGAAGACTGGCCAAGATATTCCATGATCTTTTCCCCATCTTGGTTTGACATTCACCGCTAAAAACTTCACCAAGATTTACGACTTTCAATTTAAACTAATGCTACTGAATATGAAATATCATTCGGTTACGTAACAATTACATTATATTTAATATCACATCGTATCACATAATAAATCACGGCCAATTTATTATGATTTTTGAGGCGTCATTGCAAAGATTTGCATATACTTTGACCTGAAAGACATCATTAGGTGTCTAACTAATTTCATTAAGTTAATGATACCAATATGTCATTCTGTCTCTGCGACAGCCTTACCTACTGTTTTGAATCTATTATCAAATAGCTAGTAGTCTTTGTAAAAATAATAAAATTATTATTAATTTGTAAATTGGTTGAATTTAACGCTTCTATATTGTTTTGCTAAAAGCGAACGGTCATTATCCAAAATAAACTCAGAGGTCACTTTCTTATAAAGTCGAGTCATACGAAGAGTATAAAATTCATATATTTTTAAATAAAATTCTAATAATGTTGTTATAAAATTAATTTATTTAAGTACTTTTTTTACAACAAGTTGCAATACAAAACAACATACGGCTCCCAACACGATAAATAATTAAAAAATTAAAAAAGTTTCTATAAGAAAGTTGTTGGTTTTCGTGGGCATAATCGCGTGTTTACGTATTGATCACTAATTAAGTCACCCTATATGTATAGGCAAATATTTCATTGCCACCATATTTGTCAGTACATCTTACTTGTGCCACTTCCAAAACCGCTGAGTTTTCTGGTGAAAGTATTTCTCTCTGTAAATGGCGATTCATTAAAAACATCAAAAGACTTACAAACGAATCTATTGACAGGTCATTTACCAAATATAGCTAAGTAGTTTGGGTCAACACTCAAATTATTCAAGCGATTTTGTTCAAGATTTCTTTTTGAAAACAGATTTTAATTTTACTATTAACTAGCGACTAGTCCCAGCTACGCTTGGGTTTTACAAATCTTTAAAAATCGCTGTTTTAAGTTAGAAACGAACTACATTTATAAATGTGACCAATATCGTACAGAGAAACGCGAATGTAGCTGAATAAGTACGCGTAGTCTATATGTTCAGCAGTGGACTGACGTAGACTAATGGCGATGATGATATTGATGATGAAGATGATATTGATGGTGATGATTTTGAGACGGAAGGACTAAAGACACACGAATGAAGCCTTCAAGGGTTTGTTCCTGAGAAATTCGTACATATTACCCCAACAAATAAAACTGTCGTTCGATCTTTTTTAAGTCCCTTGATCGTGTTAATATCCCATTTATCCTCATAACCTAATTCCCGTTCTTACCATATTCCCCTAAGTAATTAATTAAAATAAGGTAACATAGATAGTAGCTTAGTAACGCGAATCACAACACGACGGATGTGGATTGTCGGGAGCGTAAGCACAGATTAATAAATAGTTACTACGTAACAGATACTTCACTCCAATACAAAAATGAGAATACCTACGCTATAATAGCCTACAAAATCATAATAATAATACCGGCTGTTAGCGGCGAAGAGAAATGTACCATAAGTACGCATGAAGAGAGTTGATATTCTTTTACCCGCCGCGCGACTAACGTGTGTGCGTGTCGTCCAGCAAACGTGCTAGGGTTATACGTATGATGATAATGGTTAAAAAACGAATGGTTTAGAAAAACAATTATTTTTTTAATTGTTGATCAAATATTTTTTCTTTTAATAAAATGGCTGATGCATATTTTTCGTTCCTTGAATTCCCGATTATTATATTTTAGTGTCAAAAATATCCAAAACCGCGTGAATTATTTTTATAAATAATCAAAATGGAAACAGGAGAATTGGGAAACAGGGAAATTGCACAATAATCACGCAATAATTACGTGGTTTCGGCATTTTGATAGTCAGCGCTGTACCCGTGACGCGCGATCACTCAGGCGGGCGCGCGACAGCCCGGTGTTCGTTGTATCGTCGACGATACGCGAAGCGGTAGGCATAAAACGCGTGGCCTTGAGCGAGTGACGGACGCCTGGTCATAGTGGTCATACTGCCGTTGACTGCAACCATTGCATGTGCAGAAGATATAACATATAAATCAAAATGACATAACAGTTTTTTCCCGATTAAAGTGGTTATTTATATTGGATTATTTACGCAATTTTTGATTGTAGCTGGCGTTTCAAGTCTTTGTTAGATGGTTTAGTCAACAATTTGCATTTATCATTATTTCTTTCACTAAGTTTTTTTTTGCCGGGCATTTGATACTGCTCATTTTCTAAAGTTTTTTTAAACTATTTCTATCATGTTGCCGACAGATTACAGACCGCAGGCAACCATGAAACCACTAAGTAGGTGTATAAATTACCTGGGTTTACCCAGCACACTTCGCACAAAGTTATCTTTAAGTACAGAACATTTAACTTAAGATTGCAGTACAACAGGAACTTAGTTAGGTGATACACATCGTTCTTACACCACAGAGAACCCGCGATATTTACGGTGTTGAACACCGAACACGCCAGCTTGCGCAAACGCAGACAGACAGACACACAGGCATATTATTACGTTGCAGGATATTACAACGACAACACGCGAACAAAATGATAATCCAATGAATTGAATCTTTAATGGAAACTTTGGACATTTAGCAATGGTTGATGAATATTAATGTTCAGTTGAATTATCTGTTGCTTGTCGCAATTTAAATGTTAATGGTGACTTGAAAATCTTGTAGGATTAGCTAGAAGTAGTAAAAGATGATGTACAACAATGAATTCTTATTGTGAAATGAGTTTCTATTGTGATTGAGAAATACAATCGATACAATACATACAAATAATCCGAAGATAGATATTAATACAAAGATATATTTATTTATATACTATTATATTACTATTTAGCAGCAGACGTTATTGAAACCTATCACAATAAAAGAAAGTGAAAACTTAAAAACTGCAACGATGAATTTGATTGCGTCCAAAATGACTATCGAGTTAAGAAACATTTATGTAAACCTTGTGAAAACGATGCAATTAACGGATGTTAGTAAAGATCTGAACATCAGGCGGATGGTTTTACGTAAGTGAAATCAGAATAACAACTCCAACAATTTATTTGAAACAAATCATTTACTGATACTTTAGAATTGTCACTGAGTCGATCAGTGTTATAAATAAAGCTAGTTACTCCAAACAGTAGCAGTTGTGATAGTTTCTAAAGAATAGAGCGCACAAGCTGCCATGAATACTATTACTATCAGAATCTCATCTTATGATCTTACGTAAGTGAGCATGAGATTATTAAGTAAACCTTTATTATTGTTGACAAACAGAAACCGTACGCGACAGTATCGTGGTAGAGAATAGAACAGAAATAAGTAAACGAATTCGTTGTCATATTGGGCATGATCATTTTGATCCAGGTACTCGTTTAATTTTGATGATTGTAACTTTATAAGAAAAATCATAATCTAGGACAAAGTCAAAACAAAAATTGAAAAATATCCCTTACCTATCTTTTTCGCAACTATTTTGGGGTCACCTTTCAGTCTAACCAGATGCAATAGAATGTCAGTGATTTACATGAAACTGCCTATCTAACCCCCTTAATCCATTTCCTAGGTCCTTTGTTAGTCTGGTAGATTGTCAACTAAACTGTCTTTTGTAGATACAAAAGACAGTTTAGTACAAAATCATGACACACTTGAGGCACGAGAAATTGAAATCACAGTATTATCTATTTGTATGAAAACTAAGCAGCTTGCAACTAAACACAACAATAGCGATTCAACAAGACGTCATTCCATACGCAGAATGTCTGTCAATAACTAGACAATAGCATTTGCAGTAACTTGTAAACATCTAAACATTATATTAGGTCTTCAGCGACGATCAACGTTACGTTTGCTTATATCAATCCCTCCATAAATCAACGTTATCGCTGTCATGAGGAAGTAGAAGATATTGCCCTCAATGATAGATAACAGTTAACAAAGGAACAGTCACTATTGAAAATAAGAAACTTATGGTCCGATTCATTGACGAAAGTTATCAAGCGGATAATTTCAAGAATAACTCGAGGTTTCTCTGACGAGTGTAATAAATAATGGATATTAAGAAATCACAATCGTCCAATGATGCTGCTGAAGATGAGAACAAAAGGCTTCGCCTTTATGTGACCATGAAAATACTAATAAATGAAGAGCTAACCTTGAAGTTGAACTAACAAGACTCCGTCTTGATAAAAGTAACTGATCCTTACATTTATGCTTGTAAATTTGACAATGCGTATTAAAATGATCCCGTAGTAGTTTTATTCCGTGGTAATTATTTATAGTGGTGAGTACAAATACCCTATTCTGCGTTTAGGGTAACAAAAATTAAAATTGTTTTTTGTCTTCTAGCTAACTGTAGGTTTTTCGAAGTCTTATAAATGAGAGATATCAATTAGATAATTTAAATGATTCTATACTTCTTTTCCCAGTATTTATTTCTTTACCCCTTGCTTTTTCAATATTCATATCTAAAGTGTTATGTATATTCTCCATTTCTTTATTCATAATATACAGACGGCTAGTTTTAATTTCACTGCTGACATTGGCAGGTTTGATTATAACATCGGATTGATTTGATTATGACAGGTTTGCGTGACTTATTAGCAGAAAGTTTTTTCATATTATTTAATATGGTGTAACTTGATGAGAGAGATATTAATTTTATGCTAAATTAAGAGTTTCGATCGCATTAAGAATATGAAACTATTCATCATGATGGTTATTTTGACTTTTCTATTAAAAGGAAAAAATAACACACCTAAGTAATTAAAGTTGTCGTAAAATATCCATTCAGCACATAATTAGCTGATACTACGAAATCAAACTACTGAATCGAATTTAACACCTTGGAGAAATTGTGCTGGATTAATAAATCTCTCTTAATCGGTGATATATTAATGATCAGGTGAAAAATGTGATGATTATATGATAGCGATGATCACGATCTGATGATGTCACGAACTTGACATGATAATAGAGAAGAAATTAAGAAAGCAGAAGATAGTTACAAAACAAGTTATGAAATAATTGATGGAAAAAATTCTTGAGACGTGTTTCATGTCAACACTTATCTATCGGAATCTTAAAACCAGTAGGATCGTTGCTACACGTGCTTTCAAGTGGTTCTACCCATTGGGATTCTGGGTTCTTTTTAAGTGGATGTGAAAGAAATCTAAAAACAGTTATTTTTACTGTTATGGAAATAGAGCAAGTTGCAAAAACCTCAAAACCAGCTGAAGTTATAGTCAAGGACTAAGCTTATAAGTTTGAAGTTGGTTATTTTAACACTGTCCCATCACTCCTAACTATCCACAAACTCATGTATACCAACAACGCTTTATAAAATATTTCAGACTGCCCCACATATTATTATGTCTATGGAGAAAATACCATAACGTTCTGTTTCTCGGCGACTATATAAAATCTAACTTTCACGTAGATAAGTGTGTTAACATAAAAGGTGTCGCACACGTACTTTGTCGCCAACGAGTTAGTGAATCTTCACATTTAATAATGAGGTTAATAACCTTACAATGATAAAGTATTGTGAGAGTGATTATTATGTATGCTTTATTGCCGGATCAGTATGGCTGGCCTTGATTTTCTATAGGTCTCAGCCCGTTTTCTCTTCCAAGACGAAGTGGCTCTAGCATGCCCACTATTCCCATTTCATTATTGGATACAAGGCTAGCAGAAGCAAAAACATTTATTTTATAATGAAGTCTGCTAAGAAATAGCTGAGGTTTAATTCTGCATTGCTGGTATGCCTTTTAAATACGAAATACAAGCCATCATTTGGGCCATCACAATCGTTTCTTTGAACTTACTTGCATTTACTATACATATTTGCAATGCAATCTTCATTTACTTTAATGTTTATTTCGGGTGCAGATTACCCATTGTTTTTAGTAAAATCTTACCAAACGTTACAAGTTACAACTGGCTTAATATCTTCAGTAGTCGTAAATGTTTGAATTGAATGTCAATTGATATTGAATAGTGACATTATCATGGTCTATACAAACTAATTAACATTGCTCCATTGTTTAAACAATACAGCAACTACTTTAACGCTATAGCAGATAAAAACGTTCATTGACATAGTTTGGATGTAATCATTACTTAATGTTGAAAACTTAAAACATATTCAGTATAGTAAGTAGTAACAGAATTTTGTAAGATTGTTTAGTCATAAAATTGTTGTAATTGAAACACGTGCATCGAAGTTTATTAAGGTAAATAGGGTATCGAGGCGCCCGGAGCAAGTTTTCACTGGTTTCTGTAGCAATATCAGCTTAAAGGCTGCCTTTATTGATGTGTATGTAAGCAGTAACTTTTACGGCTTCAAGGGATAATACATTGCCGTTAATAACTTTGCTGGGTCTTCTCATATCTATTTTAATATCTTCCGTTATTTATAATATTACAGAGTTTAATGTTATTTCAGCTGTTTGTAAATTATTTTCTTTGTGTTTCTTTTTTCTAATTTTCTGAAGAAACCACAGCAGGTCCTTACGCACCCTTTTACGTCACGTGGTGTTTTTCGATTTAACAGATTCCTTTCCACCCTACAAAACTTAAACACGCAAGTAAAAGGTTTAAGGGGAATACCGAGCCATCTTTAAAATTCACAGTAACACATAAATATTGCGTTTGTAATTGTCTATTGTAAGTACTTTGTACTGCCTTCAGACATGACAGGCCTTTCTGTTGTCCTTTCTGACTTTATTATTGAAGTCCTTTTTGTGTTTCTTTTTTATATTTATTGCTTGGTTTCTCTATTTTTTTAGTTATAGTCATGTCTTTATTTATATTTAGGATTATTGTATCTTTGGTTGCAGGTTGTTTATTGGTATTCTTAACTTCATCATTTGCTTCAAGCTTGGATATGTTGTATAGATTAGTATTTTAACTTAAGTCAAATCACTATGCACGAATTTAGGGTTACTTCTACTGGCATCGAGTACTTTTCCATTGATTTAATTACAGTCGATTCACTTGTTCTTTAGAAATCAATCCAACGAAAAAATGTAACCGGTATTAATGTTTAGCATAAAAAACTTTTACAATATGTAAGTAGAGCTAGTGACTTGTGTGGCTTCACAGTGAACGGATCCGTTTAAAACTATCGATCGGTTCCATGCTGCGTTGTTTCATTGTGTAACGTTTAAATTTTGTTAATTCTTTACCCTTTAATACTGAGAAATTTATTTATAGGACTTTTCCTCTTGCTTAATTTCTATTTCACATTCAACTTTGTTACTATTAAACATTATCCGTACCTCCACGATTGTCTTACTTTTATAAACTCACTTATCTCACTTACACTAAACATTGTTCTTGATAGCTATCTTTAATTATCTTGTTCAAACACTCATTCACTCATAGTCACTTCGCTTCCATGACATCTAAATTGCATTCATCATAATGCTTAATTTAACAATTTCAAAAAACTTGTTACATACGTTTAGTCTTGTCCTGTTAAACACTGACCGCAAAACCAGAAAGAGCAATTTGTAATTCTAATTTATAATGGAAATCGCTTTAAAAACATGTTTGTGAGGAGTCACAAAACTCTTCCTCGAAGATAAAACATGGAGTGCTGAGGAATTGGAGTACACACTTGTAAAAGCGGTTCATGCCGTAGAAAACACTAATAACCAATACTCCCTTCTATATGACGCTAACAGTCCAATCTCTAATCACATACTTCAGAAGAAACATGCTCATAAGCACTCCATTCGCATCTAACTCCATGGCAATACAGCAGGTTTCTCGCGTGGAAAATTATATGGGCATACAAATGATACAATCTATTTTATTAGGTCACACGGCGATCTGTGCGTATGCAAATCTGCGTGAAATTGCAATGAAATAAGAACGAACGTTCGACTAGAATGATTGAGAAATTCACTGCCTTTTCTCGTATAGCTCCGTCCTACATGGGTCTTGTACAGGGCTTGTGAAATTACGGCCTTACTGGTTAGGATTTAATGTCCTTGTTTATTTAAGGGTAACTATCAACAGTACCGTTAATTTTATATGGAGAAAGGCGAATAAAATTACAAATCTATTCTTTTCCTAGCAGGTGCAGAATATTTTTAGAATTGACTTGATCAGCTAGTTTTATTAATTCAGTATTTATTTCATGTCCCGTTAGGTCTGAGATTGTTTTTGTGTTTACTGCAGAAACGTGTTCACCTGCAACGTTATTTGTTTTTATTTTTCGTTCAGCTTTATTCGGACTAATCTTGAGCCATCTATTTCTTCACTAAACCATTGTGAAGTAGCAAGCACGGCACGTTGTGAAATGTAACAGGAGAAAATGTTGAAAGATTCTACCGTCAGTCACTAGAGCCAAGTGCGTGAAGACGGGAGATGTTATCTCAGACAGTTAGGTTTAAGTGAAGCATGTTATTGCACGGCTTAAATCTGCCTCTGATGTTAAAGGTTTTGAAAATGAAATTAATTTTATTCAAAGAGTTAATATTATTGCAGAAACTAATAGTGAAGGTAATATTTTTCATAACAAAGCAAATCAACACTATTGAAAAAAAACAGATATAGCAAACAACAAAACTGTTTGATTGTTCAGCGAAATTTCAACAATAAGCTGGTAAACAATAGTAAGCTGAAATGTTGTTTATGAATAAATTGCCGATTATTTTGATATTTTTCTAGTAAATAAGCAAAATTTTTGTCAAAGATAACAAAGCAAATAGTTGAACTGAACCTTATTAAATAGAAAATGTTAATAATGAACAAACAAATCAAAATGCTGACACTAAAAAACGTGAAACCTCTATTACTACAGTTACTACGAGTAAAATAAAAATAAGAAACACGACACCAAATGTACGTTTACTTGTATCTAAAAACATTTCCGTGAACATCTGCAGTGTACCGGAAAGGCCTACATTTGCAAATGAACGTCTTACAATAGGGGTTAACGCTATAGGCGTAACGAAACACCGTGGTATACGGGCTCTTACTAACGTAACATGTGATTTGGAGATAACAAGATGTACTGAAGCAGAGAGTTACATTACTCGAAAACTTGTAGACAAGGGAGATGGGATTAGAACTTGAAATGTGAAAGGGTTGAGATAGCACGTGGAGTAGGACAATGAAAATGTTTTTGAAAGTGTAGATGAGACAATATCCGTTACTAGGCACGTATTTTGGCTTAGCATTTGCCCGTCTCTATGTTGCCATATGTTGACAGTGCGATGAGGATAGTAATATTACTAGTACTATCGTATACTTCATAATTATCATGATAATGATTCGGTCATCAGTGATCTACAGGCAGCCCTCATCTTACAGCACCCGCTCACTTTAGATGAGGTGGATTTTGACATTTCTAGACTGGCTGTAAGTAGTGCATTTTAGGTTCAATTACAGAGCATTGTCTAATTATTTAGATACTACACAATTAGAGATGTTGTCATTTAGCATTGCGTGAGCAGTGTATATCATTATCGTATCTGTCAACATTCTTGTCGACATCATTTAGGTAAATCAGTCATACTCGAATACATTCAAGTTAACATTACATCTACTTGCATAAATAATACAAAAGAAATTGGAAGTCAGTTGTCAAACGTTAAACTTTTGTGAAAAAATACAATTCTTTTGTAAGAAAACCGCTGTCAGTTACCTATAGTGGAAAACTGCATAAGATATTTTTTATAGCTCTGTTTATACCAACATAAAAACTACAGCATGTCTAACAAGATAATCCGTAATTTATACCAGTTTCTTTCAATGTACATTCGCGTAAAAGTTAGAAATCATAGATAACTTAGTTTTTATTATGTTCCGCTGACAGCTACAACCCGTTCTTTTTTAAATTCAGAGAACATATTTACTTTCTTTAACATCGACTAGACTAGTTTATCAATCGACAATCGTAAGTATAAAAACAATTTTATTTAAATTGTGTTCTAAAAATATATTTTTGTTATTTCTAATTTAGTTAGCTAATTAACTTATTAGATCGTGTTATTCCGTAACAATATTTCTTACAGTAACATTATTTTACACTTACATATATTTAATTTTATGCTAATAATTTATTTTGTTAGTTAGCAATGATCGTGAAATAACTATTACTGTGCAAAATTAATTTTAGTATCACACTGCGGTTAGTCACGCAGGCATCCATTATTATGCAGAAAAATATTAAAATCATTAGAATAGAAAGTTTTACTACGCAAAAGTTTAATTATAAAAACAGGTGCTAACATTATTCGATGATTGAGAATATTGTTGGTCGACATTACAGGTGCACAAATTGTCTACGAATGGGAAATGAGCTACAGTACTGTACGTACATAATAATTGAATAGCGTGAGGTCACGCATCATGGTACCTCTTTATGTTACTGGCAGGAATTCAGTTGATCCTGCAAAGAATAATAGTGTCAATGACGTAGAAATGATCCCAGAATAGATAAAACCTCTTCTGTGTGTAGTACACGCTATTTAATTTCTAACTATGACTAAAACAACTTTGGAGTTATGATTTTGCTGGGTAAATTGTTGAGAATATCAGGGGGTGCGAAAGAGGAGCAGAAATAATTCAGATTAGAGAATCCATACTACATACAAACCACATACTAGAGCTAATGATTGTATAATTGAATAATACTAGGCCCTGCATTGCATACTATTCAAATACAAACAATTTCGTTTTCAGAGAAAGCCAAGTAGATGTAAATGTAAATGTTGACGACACACAACACATAATCGTGCTAAGATAAACTCATAACATGCGCGATGAACAACAGAACAAGGCAAACAGTATAATGAGCTCTCGTGAGGTCACACTAGATGAAAGTATTGATAGTGAAGTTTAACAAGCCGTGAAAATAGCAAACACGGATATCACAATAGGCACTAAACAAACTAGTCTCGGTTCACAGGACATACGTGATACAACTGAACTCGTTGACCTAAACTAGAATTGGACAAACCAAAAAAAAAACCAAATTGCCAAAGAGATAAGCAGTATCGCACTTCCAAGAAAAGAAACCATAGTTTTTAAGTATACCACAATTCTCACATGAGACAATGGCTGAAATCTTTTACCAGGTGAATTTCTCGGTATTGGAAATACACCATGGTAACGATCTCACAACTTGATGTAACTAGCAACTGTTAGAAAAAGAATCGTGCGATTGTGCACGCTCTACTCAAGGACGATCACGCGACGCCACGCCGCTGTTATTACAGCACTGAAAAGCTTATTAAAATAATGGCCCGATAGCTATGGAATTAGAGATTACAATGAGGAATGCGAACATTCCTGTTCTTGTTGCCAGGTGCGAGCGGATTCCGATGCGAATGGGAGTCGATCGTTTAAGGAAATTATGTGCTCCTGTGAGAGAAATATGTCTGGTTATCCTCACGCTACGCCCGCAGGAATCTCAAGCATTATTTACTGCTGTCGGATTATAAAAGAAGGGACAGAACGCGAATGCATTTTATAAAAACTGAAAACACGATCACGTTTTAGTGCTATCGGACGCAATCACAATGGTAGATAAGACAAGCGGTATTGATAAATCGATACGTATTGTTTAGCGATGTGTAGGACTTGCAGAGCAGACAATAGACAACGAGCAGTGCACAATGAGGTAGACCCAACTGCAGCGAACGAATTCGTATCAGATTACTATAAAATAAAAGGAGCGTAAATGTACAGTCCGATAAACAAGCAGAACGAAGTTAAGGTCGCAAGATGAAAGCTGTTGGAAATACTTGTAAATTGGAGTTTTCGTTGCAAGTAATGTAAAGTTAAGTCATTTTATTTCACAGTTGCTTTCGTTCATGGAATGTAAACAATTCTGAGAAGTAGGCAGGTAAGTTTAATTGTGGATGAATTAAAGTACGAAATAACTTAGTCGAAAATAGTAAGGCTAATACTGATTAATATATTTAACAAGAGACAGGCACTGTCCGACGATGTCGTCAAAATATGTGTAGAATAACGTCGTGGGTTCAATGGACACGATAGTGTAATGACAGGTTGCTAGTCTCTCGTCTATGAGTACAATAATAGGGGCCTGTTTATAATAGCTCGTAAGAAACGACAGCGAACGTTTTGATATGCGGACTAGATTTTGTACTTAATAACCTAGATATTGGTTGGTTTTCACTGGTTTATTATTGAGAACAATATTTAAGAGTGAAACAGAAGTAGGCAAGAAGTAAAAAAAATTAAACCTCCATTAAAATTCGTGATCTTAGTCATAATGTTTAGGCAGCAGGTCAGCGACCGCAAAACCCTTTCAAATCTAGTCATAACACGCATATAGCTGACGTCATAGTCTTAGGCTTGTTGAAGTTATACCAACGTGACACACAGCTGTTATTGTAATTTGTTACGCGACATGTTTTATGCACCAATCTTATCCGAAGGTTGCGATAACGCTGCAATAATGCTCAATGTATTTTTTGAGGAAGTTTGGAAAAGTTTAGCAAAAACAGATTTAAAAAGAAGTCGGGTTTTTTCGTATCCTAACGCTTAGATTTGATCTCTTGGTAAAGGTCAAGAGTCTAACCTTCGGCCACTTCCAAAGCTACAATCGTGGCAAGCACTATCGTGACAGTTGTGTAATGCTGCAGGCGATTTCACCAACACACCACAAAAAACTCGTGACGTCGGACAAGCATGCAACCAAGCAATAAACAATACGACCAAACAGACCATCAATAATCATCAAGTCGATGACAACGATAACATCCATTACAAGCGATCACTTCTCTAAACTCACTCATTAAAAGTTACTTTCTTTTCATATAGTAAAAGTTCATTAGCCGCTGAGAGAACAATAGGCGGTGAATAAATACCAGATAATAGTTCTGATACGATGATTGAACACCCACGCGCTGACGGCGAAAGTGATGCCTGGGTGTCGTATGAGGTAATTGAAATCTCGACCACTGTATTACGTAGTAAAAGATAATCTTCTTAATAGAAAAAAATGCAGCGTAAGATTAGTTTCTTAAGAGGTATTATCGCCGTAACAGATGGAAATGATATTCTAGTTGCAGCTGATATAATTTAAAATTAGTTAGATGTGTAAGCTCCGCAAAAAAATAATTTTGAAAGTTGATCGAACGACTATTTCTACGCACGAGAACAGTTCGCAGATTGTGAAGTAAATCAACCTGACAGTGGCGTGGAAAAGAAGTGTAATAACATTTCGTATGCGGTATGTAAGACAATAGAGGCCTTGAGATGAACCATGAGTACATCTCGATCTTCCGAACGCGAATAACGAAATAAGCAACAACAATAACAAGATTAGCCAATGTAAAACCATTTAGAGATGAACTAGTCATTAATCAAAGGTTTATTGTAAATCTTCTGAATGTCAAATTTCAAGAACATGATTCAATAAGTTTTTGTGGTCGAGAAGGTGAATCATTTCAAATAAAGCTTGGACTAATTCAAGGTTAGTAAGAATACGTAATATGTAAACAAATAACTTGATAGTCCAAACTCAATAACTGAACGAAAATCGCGTAAGAGAATAAAATTTTCGTAAGTCAATTTGTATTATTTTAAATTCGTTGGAACCAAGAAATTGCATAAAAGGAATGAACTGTTAGAAATCAAGTATTCGCGGATTAATTATGTAGTAAAAGCTACAAGGCCAACGTTCAAAAATTTAAATGAGAATTTATTGATTCAGAGCCATAAAAGAGTTGATGAACCGAATAGGGCTGGACACAATGCGAAAGAAATAAAAATATTCAAGGTGTTGCAAAACGTTGTAGCCAGTGACCAGGTGGCTTGAGTCTCAGTGCCAGAGATCACATGCTACTTTCTCTCGACTGGACGAAACGCACCGTACTCTCCAACCCGGACGCGCGGCTTTTTGCATTGTTTTTGTTAATGCGATATTATTATTATCGTTGTCCGAAATTGAAAGTTTTAATGTACTATACTTGGCTGTGAAAAATCGAAAGCAAATTGCCCAGATGCTTGGTTCTCCCATAACATTAAGGTTACATTACCTTTATCGGTAAGCACTTTCATTTTTTGGCCTTATGGCCGATTATATCTACAATTTAAGCAACTAGTATTGGAAATCAGATGGCAAAATGGTGCGACCTACTACGTTCAATCCATTACTATAGAGAAGAGAACTTGTTAGAAGATTTGTAACTACTCACCCTTTCGCAAGGCGGCGGCATAGTGGGTGCATCGACTTCTGTGTAGATGCATAGAGTTGACTTCCTCGACAGCGAATCGCTGGCAAGACTGCTCGAGCTGGAGCCAGTTGAGAACTTCATGGTTCGGCCTCATCCAGAAGTGGTGGAGAATCAGGTGACGTCTACCTGCACAGCAATGTGATGTTGCCGGCACATCACACGGGTGCGGATCACCTAAGTTCCACCGTCCTCGGTTCTCAGCCAGGCTCAACTTTCGTATCGGGTCGTAGGTGAGCCGCTTGCGCAAGTGACAGCGCGGTACTGTGCGTTCAAAGTCAGCCGCGGACTACCAAGGTCTTCCGTTGTCAATGCGGACGGAATTTTCGATGACTGTTAGCCTGCAAATAAAGAAAACAATGATTCAGCTGTGCCACATTAGGTAATACCACATTTTTCGAACAATATCCAAATCATTAAATTGTATTGCTGTGTTCTATCGTCAAATGCTAAAAACAGCTCTCCATGTAAGGATTTTCTATAGATCATTATATTTAACATTAGAGAGCAATAACGCCTATAATGTCAGTGAGGATGGGAGGAACGATCACGTTATAACGATTTGTAATCGGTTGCTGCGCAAATTGTAATTTTTTATTGCTATATTTAGAAACTATGGGCTTACATAAGTTTGGGCAGCTTTTGTATCATATTGACTCTCATTGCCTTTTTTTGCATTGCTCCACTTTTAAACGATGTGTCGAAACTGAACAAGGACTCTGGTTATTTAGATAAGCTACGTCGATACATCGATGGACGGATCGAATCAATTAAGTGTAGATTGTATGATCGATATCGGTGGCATTGTATGCAATAGTTGCAGCCATCATAAAGGTGAGGTATGTAAATGATTTTTATTGTGTTGTGTATTTTAATATAGTTCGATTGAATCAAGATAAAGGTTATTATTAAAGTCAGCCATAATATTAACAGAACGTCCTTGCTTGAGTCTGTTAAAACAGTTTTCGTGTAACAGTACTTAATTAACAAAATGTTAGCTTACATTGAGTGACTTTTTCATTATTTAGGTGAGGACTATATAGGTTCCGAAAACGCAGGGTCCAGAGAAGGACATGAGTGACAAGGATGGTTTCATCAAGGCGGAGAAGAAGAAGAAGCCTCCTTGTCGGAACCAGTGTGGTACTGCGCTGGCAGGACCCAACACGTTACTGCGTCCAGCCGTACCGACAACGCTGCTCTACGTGTCCAGACTGCACCACTCTACGAAGGTTGAGGAGATCGTGGAGTACGTGCGCGTGAAGACCAACTGGACCTTGAGGGTCGAGAGGTTGGAGCCGCGTCATAACACGAACTTCAAGTCGTTTGTGGTGCGCGTTCCGACACACCATCTCGAGAAGTTCCTCAAGGAAGAGTTCTGGCCGAAAGGTGTTGTGTACCGCCGGTTTCGCGGCCGCCTACATGACACCAGTCAGCGAAACGCGACGCCGACACTTCGTGTGCACTAGTTTATTAATTTATCATGTATTATATATTTATAGTATTTTTAAGTTTTATGTTAATATAATATTGTATATGTTTATATGGGCCTTGATGCCTGAAATAAATGGATAATAATAATAATAGTTATGGGTTCCTTAAAAACGCTTTATAGCCAATAACTAACCCCCTTCCTGAAGTGAAATTAAGCGTCAGCTACTATGGTTTTGCAGATAACCAATCAGGAATTTTGAGCTAATTTGTTTTATCTCAATTTCATAGTAAAACATTATGATTGTCAACCTCATTGATATCACCTAGATCTACGTCAGTTACATCTTTATCAGACGGTTTTAGTTGTTACGAAACATTGTAACTTTTGACGATTTCACCATGCCAGAACTTCAAATGGATGCTGATAATTTTTGTAATGATAACCAAGATTCCTCCGTTATCAAAAAGATTAGAAACTATCGTCACTGTTTATAGTGTAAGGTGAACAAACACGATCAATTTATTGAACCAGGCTTAGTAAATATAAGAAATCTGAATCTGGATAAATATTATAAAAGCGTTTATTAATTTGCAAGAGCACTCTCCTCGTCTTTTATTGTAATTAGACACTTATTTAAGATTTCACCAATATCAATATTGTCGTTCTTATCCGTACTTGGCTCTGCATCCTTGATGCCTGATTCTCCTTTACCGTTTCTTCTATTAGAATTACTTAAAATCCTCTTAACCTAACACTTAGTTAAAACGATTGATCAACAAACTAATCTCTAACGTCAGTCGGGATAATCCGCGCCATATTTGGAAAGTTCATACGAACTAGAGCATTGTTGAAGTATTTATAATTTACTGCCATGTCATTGTGTGAAATCACTGAGTTGAACTATTGCACCGTTATGCTAAGGTACAAAGTTCTCAGGCTGCAATTAAGTCATTTACTTATGAATTGTCATGTCTTTATTTGGAAGTGAAACTATTCTTGTACTCGTATAAGTTCATGTGAAGGGCTAAAATGCGAAAGGCGGTGGTGAGTGTGGTGACCGGTTAGTTGTAAACAGTCTCAGAACTTTAAGTATGTAAATATATTAAAAAACTAAAAGAAGTAACATGTGAGTTGTGACTCATTGTAATGGTTCATGACCAAGACGAACATTTCAAGCAAATTGACTTGCAAAGAAAACGCTAGGGAAATAAGCTTACAGAAATAAATGTGTACCAGTATGCGCCAGCGCACGACCGCCATATAAAACAGTCTTTACCGTAAATACACCAGTTTCGAATTTCGAACGGTTTAAGGAATTTTAAATAGTACTTATGTACAACTGAATGGTATGACTCACATTTCGATCAGACTTACTCTTTGTTATTTAATTTTAAACCTTAATATAGTCTACATAAAGGATTTTGGAAGTAACTACTTATAAGGTAAACTGTCAAGCAAGATTAACGATAAAAACAGTTTGATAGACTCGAGCCTGATGAATTAAAGCAACAGGGCGATGACCATGGTTATATAATAAATTGTTAATGAATAAAAAAGTGGGGAAGTATGTTCAATCTATGAGGAAGGTTCCGCAGATGAACTCTTCGTCGATTTAAATAATAAAGTAGACATTAGTTAAGCAGTTATTCTGATAATACTACAGTATAGCTTGTATTACCGAAGTAACGAAAATATTTGCCAAATACGCGAAAGTGAAGTTACTGTTAAAAGTAAAGCTTTAATACCTAAATTGATCAATTGGTAATGTGGTTTCTCCATAGTTTTCATTAACTTTTTTAGTTTATTTTTATTTGAGAGTATTTATACTTTTATAAAAGTCCAAAACCTTACGCAAGTACAAGAAACTCCAAAGAAACTCATTGTTATGATGAGAATTCATTAGATAGTGAATCGCGTTTACTATCACTCAACAGAACTCGTTGTAAATCTCAATCGTGTCTCAACCTTTCTAATTTGAATTCTTTGATTGCTTTCCTTCCACCTAGACAACATATCTTTGCATAATAATCTTACTTACAAGACCCACTTGCATTTAAAGTAACTTTTAATGTGAAAATTGAAAGAAAACCTACAGAAGATGGTAATTTACATTGAGTCGTAAAAATCAAATGAATGGAACGGAATGTTGATAATGGTTTGACAGATGTTTGATATATTACCTCGCATTATTTATAGGCATGCATGCAGGGCATGCAGTCATTCGAAGTGAAAATAAAGACGATAAGGCAACTAGAAGGAATAAAAATGTACTTAGTATCTAAAGCATTGTCACTCATTATTCTATACAGTAAAGAAGAAGATTTTACCAATTCTGGTCCTCATTCTTTTTTACTAAAGGTAGTATTTGAATAAGGATACCCGATTGAGTTGCTGATGAGCGGTTTCCTTTGGCTTTTCTCAAGACAACAAAATCTTTACATTTATCAGATTAGTACGTAGATGATCACCGTCGTGGTCTTCTCTGTCTACTTTCTCTACTACAATCCGATTATCAAAGCTACCTAGCTGTCTTCGGGTGACGTGCTGAGAGAGAGTAATTCTTAGTCCCAAGGTATTTATTAATTTAATTTAGGGTTGGTAAAATATTCTGGGGAGCCTCATCCATTTTACATAATTATGTAGAAAAAAAAACCATTATTCTTAAAATGCAGCAAGGCAGTAAAACCGAACAGCATAAATTGGTAATCTATCCGTCCTTCACATAGTAAAGAAACCCGTGGCACAAACAATGCCTACGTATCGTATGAGAATGTTGCGCTTGCGACGACAATTAAACGAACTATATTGAAGGTATATTGTGCCGCGTGGGATTTGTAGGCAAATAGGTTAGCATGCTCATGGCTAAGAAACGATAAAGTTGGAAACACGCAAAATGCTGTTGGAAATTAGTAATTAGGTATTGAGTCATTAAAGTATAGTGTACGATAAAATAACCTGAAAAAGCTATCAGTAATAAAATTTTATATTTGCTTTGTGAGTTTGACATACATCTCCGTTTAGCAATAATCATTAAACCAAGACTCATCAACAAAAGCAAGTAAATAATCAAATGATGTTTCTTCAAGATTATGATTTTTATTACTTTTGTCATTAGACAAAGATGCAGTTGCATTGTTTATTGGAATGTTATTGTTTCAAAAGATTGTAGGTTTACTAGGAACGAATATGCACGCTAAGTAGTTAAATTACTCTAGCTTGATAAGTCTATGCGTTATCTAGGAATGCAACTGTAAGTAGTTCAACATTATAGTTAGTACCGTTTAAAATGATTGTACGATATTCAGGAAAACCACAATCAACCTACAAAATGAGATGATACAAACGTAACATTCAATAAAGAATTACTGATTTATATTAAAAAAGAAAAATAAATCTAAACACCTAAAGAAGAAGCTACGTCAAATAACATTAACAAGTACAAAAAAATTGGCAACAGATAAACTACAATTTCTATAAAAGTAGTTATAGAAACAGGACAAGAAACAAAGAATGCACATTGTTCTTAAAAATAACAAACCATAAGCACCAAAAAAGCTAAAGGACCACTGTCATTAAACAACATATTTAATACTTGAAAATAGCTCAGAATTAGCTTTGCACTAACACTTCCGAATCTTCAATTCCACATTTTCCTTTTAATTTTTCCGGAAACTCTTCACACACTGCCACTAACCGAACTGAATCCAACCCACCGTACACTTTATATAAATATGATAATGTTCCACTTTTTCAGGAAACTGAAGTACACACGCAAGCGCGTAAAATGAATATTGAATCAATGGTTAGTAATTAGTAAGGCGAAGCGACAGGAAATATGCGTAGCGACGATTTCTTTACTATTATAAAGAGGATGTCCATTTACATAGCACTCTTGACAAATTGACGGAAATGATTCGTATTAAGATAAATGGCGGTTCTCTAACATCAGGCAGAAATAGAAGTTCCCTAGAAAGAAGACAGCATTCGAAATAAAATTTATAATTTTAAAACTTTACGGACATTTTTGAATTCTTAGTGGCTTAGTTGGGCAGAATCTAAAAGAAAGATGCTTGATCTAAACATTGGGTCCCGAATCATACCTAAATGGCAAAAGTAAAAAGTGTAATACTTTAAATCCTCAAATCGAACATAAAATCAATTTGAAAGGAACGAATCGCGTAAAGATAAAAACAACAATACGGTAGCTAATTCGGTAGCAAATTAGCTAACAAAAGAAAGTCCAAACGTCCCAAATACCGACGCATCTACCGTAAACATTATAACTAACTGGATATGCAGATGAGCGTAGGTATTTCCTTCTGAGGCTGCAGGTCCACTCGGGCTAACCGAGCGGGCGGCGAGCGCAACCAATCGCACGGAACAGCACGCAACGACAACAAATTAATGCTAGCGAAACACGCAATACACGCAAGAAAATCAAAATTTGTAGCTTAACGGTGTCTCACAGCACTTACTTATAACAACATCTGAAATAAACGCCTTCAACATAAAGTCGAAACTCCCAAAGCTTATAAGGATGAACCGTTCGATTCGTAAATTGATACCATCAAGACCATTAAACAAATTCACCATCCCGAATCGGGAACAATTTATGAAGATTATTTAATTCAAGTGAAACGGTCTTGTGATGACAAACATCAGCAAGTGGGAAACTAAAAATAAAACCACGTCAGTGCTGATAAGCGAACACCGCTTATTATCAAAGCCGTAAAGTCGAGGTTACATAAAGAGAAAAATGAAATCACGTTCGGATGCATATTTCACAACTGCAACGATAAGGGGAACAGTAGCTGACCAACATTTGATGAGGCCCTTTTATTTTAACTAGATGGTTTCTGAGCACGCAATCCGAGAGTAGATCGGGAGCAATTTTCTGGTTAGCTTATTTCTTTCTCCAATGATGCAAAGTGATTGACTGGTCATTTTCTACGAGATCACGCGGCGACGCGTGACGCTGCGCCGTTCGGTCTACGTGATATTTTCGTCAAGCCTAAAGCTTCAAGTTCAATGACCACGGAGGTCAGGTGCGAGATAAAAAAATCTCCAGCAGTTTCCGCAATATCTAATTTTCGGTCGTAAACGTTAATTGCGCTTATTAAAGTGCTCGTGTTCGGCTCCGTTTGCGAACTGGATGTAGTGATTATACGATTTTTTCGAACTTATTGCGCGGAATTTAAATGACGGTTGGAATTAAAAGGAATCAGGTCGGATTCCTTACGTAAAGTAACATGTACATGTCTTATCTGATTGTCTGTTTCCGATGTGATGTTGACTTGTCAACACAGCATCTCATTAACGCTGCTCTCATAACTGAGTAACATCTAGTTCCGCAATGAGATCCGTCTCGCCGGACAAGTTGGCGGCATAACTTGACGAGCAAAAAACGTCGCCCACGTATTTTGATCCGCATGAATGCTCCGCGTAATCTCAAAGGGACTGCATTCCTCTGCTGTTGTATTTCAAATTTTACACCCACATTTATTTTCGCAAGGTCCACTGGTAACCAAACCCGCACCGTTATCACAAAGTACACCTCTATCATGCCCCTATAGCTGTAAGTTAAACTAAGTTTTATTAATGTTACCCGTATGTCTCTATGAGTACATACTACATTACGCATAATAATGCCCCATTCCCTGCATCGTGTGTGGTCCTACCTATGTAGATAAATATCGGGCAAAAAACTGTGGCATTTACGATAGGCCACTTTTCACCAGTGATTTATGATGACAAAAGCAAAAAGTTGGCCGGGCGACATATAAATTTGACCTGTCTGATCAACTTGATGCTATTCGAGGCTGCATTACTTGCGATTGAAAAGCAAATGCCTAGGTCACGATCGGCACGTCTAAAAGAAACTTTACTGCATGTGTGTAGTTACCCTTGAGGATTTTTATGTCCAGGACATTGTCAAAAAAGCTGTCCGTTCGATTTGGTTCGTACACCTTGAACATAAATAGGCCAGTCACGACTTTTGCCTTATTAAGATTTATCGAGCACATTGTTACTTGATTTGTTGTTTTATTGTGGCAACAGCCGTACATATTCAATCCGGATTCGGTTTGAATTAAATGGTCACCTATTCAATTTAGAACCATTTGCTTTTGACAAGTGGTCGTGTGGCAAACCATATAATTTAAGGATATGAAGTTTGTGCGAGTGAATTCAAGTGATTAAATATGTACATGTATACTAGAACTCATAGTTCTCATAATTTACAACCATAAACAGCACTGGACCTTCCACCCTGCAGTGCAATAAAGAAAGATGTGTCAAAACTGTAAATTACAAAGGTTGAACCCTAAACAACAACATGATAACGATGTCACACATGTCAACAATTTCACCCCTAATTAAACGCCAAAACAGCTATTAAAAGTCACCATAACTTAAATAGCAGTTTAACTAATAAATTAGGCGGATTGTTAATAAAAAAAGGTTCGGAGCGAAACCAGTTTGTTGGTCCGTGGTCTTCCCGGTTACCTGTTCCTTGTTCCATGACTCGGGCATTCCACACATATTTCCGATGCTCCTTTGTGAGAGTTAACTTTGGTATATAATATTGCATTTTGTCGCGCGAAATTGTACATAAAAAGTAGTGTAAAAAATAAGGTAAATGATACTTCATTTGAATGGGATGTACAAATAATACTACCTGTTAAGAGTGGTCTATGTATTTATTTGACGGGCTTTTTCTATTATAGTAGTTGTTTTATGTTAACTGTGGGAGACGTTTTGGTGAAAAAACATAGAAACTTTTACTTGGTAAAATTACTGTTAAAAGAGACAACGAAACCAATAAGGGTAGTCAAAAATTGAACGATGACATTATTATCACTATCAGTAGCTATTATAACAAACATACTATTAATAGCAAAACATTACAATGCATTTGCACAATACAATACGTTTTGATTACCACCAAAATAAATGCTGATATTAACAAAGAAACATCTAAAAATAAACAGCTACAATGTTTCTTTTTTCACACGAAATAAACATTGAATCAATTGATATAAATGAAGAAATGGCTCACAAAAACATAACCACCAATAGGGACGCTACAATGTAAATTCAAATTAATAACGAATTAGCAGTAATAAACATAAAACAGCTACATAAAACACTAGACATATTTACAACACGAGAAGACAATAATGAAACATGGCAGTTCTAACGAGTTCTAGTTTAAAATTACACGTTTTTTTGCAACATCACAACAGGATTTGTTATCCTAATGGGTTGACAGTTATTTTGAACAGGTTCTTTAGAGTAAAGGGTTGTCAAGTTGAAAAAGAATAATTTTTTGCGAGTGGTTGGACTGAGGAGTTTTCTAAATTAGATTCTGTTAATAACATTTTAGCTGTAGAAATATTCAAACTTGAATAAATTATTGTCAAAAATCTAACAATTATAAATTAGTCTAAGTTCGTGTCCATGACTACAAACAAATAAATCGTGCTCAGTATACCAATTCCATGACAGTTTAGAATAAAATGCAGAACAATTTGATTTACTATCAATGAAGAAAATGATTTTTAATCGTTTCCGTCCGAAAATTACAATCCAATTGACATATAAACGAACTAAAAGAAACAAGTTTCCATAGATGTCTCGTTTACTGTTGATAAAGATCTTAAATGCGTTTTTAACAGGTTATAAATACAATAATGTCGCTTTCAGTCCGTTCCGATTCCACATCCGTTCATTTATTTGTAGTTTGCACTTAAATTGTAGCAAGATTCTAATCCTATTTCCTTACTTCTATTTTATTAGACGTCTAAACAGTCGATAAAGATTGTTCTACATTAAAATGAAATATAACACCGCATCTCAAATTAAAATTCTTTTCTTTAAAAATCATTACTTTCTACGCAACATGATCTTTAGTACCGTCAACTGAGACAAATCGGTGGATGTCAACTTTGTTATTAGCGTTACGCGCACTCACTTTTTTACTTTGAAGATCATTGTCTAGTGATTACAAAGGAATGTGCGCAGTACTCTTTTCCTATTTATCATTAAAATGCACCCATTATTCTTGGCCATAAGCTAACCGGATATCCATACATGTGAAAACGGGTCATGCGTTGTTGCCTTTATGGTGGGCTTCGCTGGCATTACGACTCTCGAACACCATTACGGATTCTATGAGCATTGAACATCGCCTAGTTTCCAAAGTACGATTAGTTAGCAGTACTTCTACGATTGGAAAAGGGCTTCGACCATTTCTCTTTAGGTATTAGAATCGTTACAGCGTTCTAGTAATGTTAATTCGAAAACGTCATTAATCGTTTCTGGGATTGGTTTTTTGCTTGCGTTTGAATGTATATCCTCGTAATTATGTTAGCTACGTTATTGTCTTTGTGCTATATGTTAATTCGCAATGCGCATGGCGCCATTAAATGAGAATCAGGTTTTATTTCGTTCCCTTTTTTTTTCAAACAAGGTAAAAAATTGTAATGTTAACAAAGACATTAAAGTAAATTTTGCATTTGAAACACCTACATTTTACCTCCATACAGTAGACAATATCTGCGCACAAGCACAGTTTACACAGCTGCAGTGACGTCACGAACCAGAAAAATGGACTGGCTTTTATGATTTCAACTTTGTTATACTTTTGACTTGAATAAATAAACGTTTATACGGCGATACTGGCTGTAAGGGCGACGCAAATTTAATCGACCACCATTAAATCTGGCAAATATTTTGATGTTACGTCAGACAATGGCATCTGCTAAACGTTTTATTTAAATTATGTCTGCCTGCGTGGTCACGATACTCCAATTATCCGAATATCTTAATTATGGTTTTCTGTTTACATAAAACTCTGTTTTTGTGTAGAATTTCAAAATTCCAACAATGCATTTACAAAGCTTCGAGGGGCGTACGCAAATTAGATTTGTGTTCCAGTTACTCCAAGGCCTTGCTTATTTTGTAAGCTGAAGCCAACAAAGATGGAAAGTGGCCTTTTTACGACAATATTATACCTTGAGCAAAAGAATAGACGATTCCGATTCGTCCATATTGGGAACATAGTGGAATCATGAATCATTTCTTTGTCTAAACTTGGTACAGCGATAACATCTGCATTCTGGCTTTTAATAACATTTTTAATCTTGTTAATCTAGTTAAACGATATTTTAATAACTAATAAGTAAGCTCTATTATTGCTTATCTTAATTGCAACTAGATTAACTGTGTAGGTACCCATAAACAATTTCAATCTTAAGTAATTGCCGTGGAACACTCTCGTTAGCGTGAAACCCAGTTAGTGTTTTGTTTATTATTAAGAAAATTGTTGTAACAGGCCACTTGGCGATTGCAATCAAGAAATTGAAACGACTAGAAGCATATGAGGTAATCAGTTTTCACGTAATCTTAATTCTTCGTTGATTACATGCGGTAAGTAACGAAATGAAAATTTAGTGACGTGTCGCTGTCGTGAAAGAGTTTGATTAAACATCAGGAATTAGAAGTAATTTCTAATATATAAGTATGTTAATAAGAGTTTATCTCATTATCCTTAACAGCAAAAATAAATAATTTGGTATTAAGTTCACAAAGGGACGCAGATGCACGATAATATCTGTCATAATGATAGTAGCAACTCGCGACTCCCGTGGGAAATTTACTTTAAGTATACATATTCGCAGAATTGCCTGCAGCTGGACTTAATACTGGACTCTGTCCTAATTTTCTCATACAAAACAATAGTTGACGCAAACAAGCCAAACCAAGATTCTAAAGAATACCAGGAAAAACGTTAACATGCAAAATACTAAGAAAGACCACAAAACTTGACCTGTTTGGAACAGATGGTTGTGGTCAGAGACCTTTGTAACCATACAAAGACAGTATTATCAAACTGTAACGATCAAAATCAATTTAATGTTGATTTCTTCATATCTAAGATAATGATTGAACTATCAGAAGACGATGTTCGATCTTAAGATAGACTTAATGGCAGAATCGATGAACATGTTAAAAGAACAAAGTTTGATAGAAACGTAAATTATGTCCGGCAAATTAATCGACATTTAATTTTTTTGGTTGCTGTTGGCCCCATTAAGGATGACTAATGTTTTATAATTAAGTAGGACGTACCTATAAACGAGTATTTTGGATGCAGTTACTTTAATTGCAGTGCAGTTAACTGACAAATTGTAATATTATCGGTCCGTCAATGGTTTTTTTCCATTTCTCCTATTTATATATTACTATATAAATTGGTAAACTGACTGACTGTTGATATATTAACGCACAGCCCAAACACCTGGTCCTAGAGACATGAAATTTGCAGGGTGTGTGTTTTGTGAAGTAGGTAACCACTAAGAAAGGATTTTTGGAAATTCCAACCCTCAAGGGGTTAAAATAGGGGATGGAAGTATCGACATTCGCGCGAACGAAAGCACCTTTATAAACTCAACACAAAAAGATTATCCGTGCCTGCAGTATGGTTGAAAGGAGTACAAAGTTTTCTCTCCTTGTACTCAAAATGTTCAACAAGATTATGATTTAATATGAGATGATAACGAGCAAACGACTACATAGTGCGGTTTGTAACGTTATAACAGAGATTGTCGTGCTCACGGTTTGCTTTGTAACACGAAGAAAATTCTACAAGACTCGTATGTCTGTATGCTTTTCAAGTATGTTTACTAACAAGAGGATCATAAGCTTTACAACTTGTGTGCACTGAGAAGATAGCAGTGAGTTTAAGATGATAAGTTCGTGATAGCACTATTTAGGTTATATGTAGTTTCTTTGAAATGTCTGTTGCAATACTTCTTTTGTGAATCCCTGGTCTTGTTGACTTAGAACGTTGCTAATCATTTTAAAGGTATGACCATTGATAGTGAAAGCGACTGAAAATCACATATCAATTAAGCTGGCATTAAAATTATCTTTGTCATATTCATGTCGTGATAAGATATTGATTACATTTCGCTTTTAGCTTTGACGGCGACTAACCCTTGAATTTTATAACAAACAATCATGTAAATAATAATTCTTGCTTATATTGTTCCACCGGGACGAAAGAGACTCATTTAATAGGGGATCAAAAGTGTTTTTGATCACTAAGCCTTGCAAGATTGCATGGTGCATTGCAAACTTTAATATTAATTTTATGAATAAGTGTGCGTTTACCAACTATTTTTTTCTTCACCAACAATCATCCATTAAGTCTAGATCATTATAATTTCTATCTAAATGAAGATTAACTTGAAAGGCTATTGTAAGAAATATCAAAGCAGTCTTACACATATAATGCGCAGTACATGAATACGACCAGTATTTCGCAAGACAGATCGTGATCGATCAGACCATGAAATGTACTTGTTACAAGCCTGGTATTCACAAGACACATGTCTTCGACATTCTTCTATTGAAACTTGTTTAGAATTGAAGTTGGAATTCTTTACTTGTCGAGAAAACTTTGTTTGCTTTTTCAAGCTGTCCCAATAAATATAATATTTTTAAACTCTTTTACTAAAACAATAATTGGATAGCCCCAAGAAGCTAATGAATTTAAAACATATAAAGAACTTAGCTGGGGTAGTTTCAAAGCGGAAGGCTGTGAACCAAGAGTGGTGTCACCACTTGGGTCTATGGTCATCAGTTAACTGTTATATACGGAGCTGATTGATTGAACAAGAAAAAGTCAAGTGCCAGGAAGGCCACCACCTATAATGACAAAGTAAATGTAAGGCCTCTAGATGATCGTGCATTTAAAATAACCGTTATCATCATGCATTAGGTGCAACGTTACGCAATGCTACACGATTGTAAGCGATACTCTCGACGGATCGTTAAATTACTATAAAACTTTGGAATTCCTTAAACTATCAAAACTTATCGCTTCGTTTATGGCCTTGTATTCTTTTACATAACATTTTTTACTTCAGTTTCAGATTTCACAGGTTTTATTTGGTACTTTTTGTTTATAGCTAAGCTAAATCTAATTCAAGTGAAATATATGTTTCTTGTACATAAATTTCGATGTAACTCAACACCTACCGGCCTTGCTGTTATTATTGATACTTTAGTTGCACAATACGTGTTATGGACGGGATTCTGGTATGTTTTGTGCTGAGCGCGCGTAGAAGCATGACGTGGAATGCGTAGGAGTGCGTAGTTGCATACGGTTATCTGACAGTTCGTGCGTTAGAAGAAAACGCACTTTGTTTTTAAATATGAAATTCTTCAGCCCACCAGATAGGTAATTAGACAAATCACCGCTTGTTAATTTTATCTTTTTCCCTGTTGGTGCACACCTGATCAAAGTTTCAAATGAAAACCAAGTTAATCTAACACACATTTCAAAACAACATAACAATAGAAAAAATACGCGAAAATAATAATGTAAATTGCCATAATGCTCAGTACACTTGCAACACTCTCGCGTCCCTAATTGCAACACCGTAATTATACAGAGACCACCTCGTATAATAAGTAAGACATACACTTTGAATGAAATACTTTGTAACATTGCTTCATATCTCGCAGACAAAGCAGAAGTTACTTCGTTTTTAAGACCAGCAAAAACACTTGCAAATGTTTATGAAGATTTTCATATAAATGTATACAATATTAGGAATTTAAACAAAACTGTGGCATTTGCCGAAAACTTAAGCTGAGATAAATGAACATTTCTGAACACATACTTTGGCTAAGCTATACTCTCTCTATCTTGCACTTGCAGTTTGACAAATTGTACGACAGTGATAGGAATAATAACAGCCATCCGAGCAAGTGGAAAACCTTTGTGGCCAACCGTGTATCAGAAGTGCTTTGTATCAGTGAACCGCAGCAATGGAATCCAAACTACGTGTAAACTAATGTACTCTTATCTTGGTCTTAAAACTGGTAGTTCCGTCTACGACAGTCGTTTGTCGTTCTGTCCAAACACAAATAAAATTAAAACATTAAGAGAATGAATCATCAAGTCATCAGTAAAATTATTTTCATCCTCATGATGATGAAGAAAGTTAACCGTCTTATGTAAGTAAACAGATTGGTAATTTCAGAGCACTGAAGCCTGAACGATGCCGACGTAGTTTCGTGTTGCGTTCGTCTTTGTTCACGCTTATGTTTCATTCATATATTTTTTCGTACTGTTTTCTTCAAATGTTTTGCCATTATCTCTTTTACTCACTCTGCTCCCACAAAGTCAAAACCTTTGACCATGTTTAAGCCGGATGTGTTTAAGAATATTTCAATACTATCTAAATGGACCTTCTCATTATCACCAGTAGATAAGCAGCTGAGAAATTTTACACAGTAATCAATAGTCTTTTGTGGAATTCCACGAAAGTTAACTTCAGATAAGCATTCCATTGTAAAGACAAGATGCAACATGTTTTCACTAAGACAATGATGGTATCCTGTTTCTTTGATTTAGGTCCATTCACACTCATAATGGTCTAATGGGAATACCCCCAGTGATAAGACTTTGTTTAGCCTACAGATTTTAACACCTTTATCAGAGTAACTTTCTCCATTTACATTCTTTGAATGGATGCAAACAGTTTTGTTCTTCATTAGTTTCTAGTTTACCCTTATACTTGTCATGATTTTTCAACTAAAAGATCTTGGTGAACTAAAAGACTAGGTAATCTTATAATGTTTTTAGTTACACATGGTTAGTCAATTGCCGGAACATGTTATTGAACCTTTTTTATGGTAATTCCGCACACCTGAAAGACATGAGGCATGACCGAAGAAAATCTGCATAATTGTAATTATCTGAGTCATAGTTAGAAGCAAACTTTACACAGCTTAGCAATCCATCTGATGTTCGCCACAAAATGATTGAGAGCTGAGGTAACCGTTATGGCTATTTTTTTGAATTCCATAACTATGTTTCTTTATGTTATTTCCCAAAATGATGTCAGAAACTCGTCACCACGCCACTAATTGTCCGTTAACGAGTCGTGGCAAATTTAAATAACGATTTCTATTGGAATCTTTATAATTGATTGGCCAAATCGCTTCTCGAATACTTTGCGGCCATAACCATTCGTGTTAACACACAGTTTTTACGAACGAAAGTACGAACAAATGGTTACGTAGCCAATTGTTTCTCGTTCGCTGGTCTAGTTTTTATGAGATTCTCACCATTAACGTCTCTAATGATCGCAGGACGTCTAAAAACGCAAGGCGGCACGTGTTTTATTTTGCTTCATCATAATGGTGATTCTTTCCTGTGAAGATGAATGTGTCGGAATCTTAGGTTTTAGGGGTCAATGTTATTTAAAATTTGTTATGTTTTAATTTAATAGTACCAGACGCGTCGTCTGTGGTCTAGAATGTCGTTCTCAAAACCTACTTTAAACAAGAGGCATACTGTCTCTTTCATGTCAGACGAGCGTTGACATGTCACCGGTGACTTCGGTGTCAACATTGTTTTCAAATGTCGCTTAAGTGCGACATTAGCGATTCTACAGTAATTAGAGGAAGTCGTTTTTCTTATTTTTTTGCGCCCTGTTTTCTGGGTGAAAGTGTAACTTTAGCGGATCATTATAAACGATTTGCAAATCGCAAATTCGCATGCTCACTATTAAGATGGTCGTACACCTGCAGACGGTCTTCAGTGAAATGTCTGGCTGGGCGCGTCACGCACGGGAGAAAGTGTACTACAAAAGCGTACCTGCGACTGGTCCCCAATTGGGTTGCGACCTCGAATATCGTCGACACGGGTCTTCTTTTTAGAGTTCCGTACTTAAGTGTTTAATTTATTTACTTTTGTATTCTGTTTCTATGTTACAAGTCTGTTTTGTAAAAAGATAAAAAAATCTCGTCCAAATTGCATTTGCTTCATCAAACATCCTTGAACCATTCTTATTCACCATTTCGTCGAGGACACCAAGTCCCCAAAAAGCACAAATTCAAACTACGTCCGTTTTTTAAACATTGCCAAACTGCCAGCGCCGTTCGAATCTTCCTTTTAAACCGGTCTGCTTCGAAACTTGAAGTAGACGTTCAAAACTAATTCTTAACGATTATGTGCTCTATGCTTTAGAAAAAAACGTGACCTATGTTAATTCAGATAATATAAACATCAGTAATTCAGTTTCGTTATATTCGGCAATATAGTCGAACTTGAAAACTTTCCGTTTTTATCTGAAACCAATCTATTTGGAATATAAAAGTTGAAACTGACTTTTAATTACAGTTGAGTTGGAAAGCGGTTTGGGTAACCGTTCAGTTGTTATTTACAGTGTGTATAGAATGATCTTATAACAAAAACAAAGTAGCGTCTAGTTTCGAGCATAGGTAAAGCATATATGTTGTTCAGTCACTTACAACTTGTTCCCTATGGGAGGGTGGTAAGGTCGAAATAGGTTTATCAATGGTTGTCTTCCATGTTTGAACGACGTCGCCACGATGTCGTCGCTGGGTTTTGTTTCTCCCGGCCACCAAACAGGATTCCTTTGAAACATTTTACTTGCGACTGAATGGGTTGTTGTTTCTTTGTTTAGTAACGTGTTGTCTTTTATTGGGAGGGTAACGGCGATTTTATGTTAAGAACGGATCGTTTATATATCAAAGAAATTGGCTTCGTAAATGTGAAGCTTTTCTCGTCACTTATTTTGTTTCTTGTTTCCTAGTGATCTCAAATCAATAGCTTCTATATGACCAGCTAGATGGTCATAATTGGCAGAACGTAGTTTACTAAATCAATTAGTAATTTTGCGCTTAATTCGATCGTAAATCGATTAACTGTTCACGTAGAAGTATTTAGCTCAATGTCACGTTATTTTCCTCAAACGAGAATCATGGGGGCGTTATGGTCTCAATAAAAATCTGCTGTTTAACGTCAAGTATATTAAGGAGTTCTAAATCAAATTCAATCAGACAAATAATAAGAAGAAACAGAATGAACTGGAAATATGTATTTAAATGAGACATGAAATGACGGGACATGACGAAACTCATGGTAAGGACTATAATTTCAAATTATAGAAAATGACACATTGGTAGGTTGCGAAAATCAATGATCAATGAATGGCAAATTACTCAGCACTAATATTATAAAGCGGAACAGTTTGTTCGTTTGTTTGTTTGAGCAGGCTTTGCCAAAGTCTGATTTGAAAAAAATGTGTTGGATAGCCCGTTTGTCGAGGAAGGCTATAAAACATCAAGCTACGACCTAGGGGCAAGGTAGTAACCAAAGATGCGGGTAAAACCACGTGAGAACAGCTAGTTATAGATGAACTGAATTACGAAGGTGCATTTTCTTAACAGAAAAAGGCCTGAATTTCGTCATATCTAATGAGTTTACAAACAAACGCAACGACGACTAACAAAACTAAAGAATTTTGCATTGGCCAACATATTTTCCATAACGCCAATATTCATTGAGTCATTGGAGGTTAAAATGTTGTCGCAAACTCGCATTCCATCCAAATCATCTGTTATGATGAAACTGATAGCCGATAGCTGAACAAGATAACATCTGGAGTTAAAATGGCGTTATCTCCTCATCTTCGAGAACGTTGCAAATGATCACAAGATTGTACTTTTCGGCTATTTCGTTTTTGAAGTTTTTATTAAGTTTTGCTGGTTTTTCTAGGCTTCTTTTATTCACATGTTCACCAAAAACTACATATGTGGCGTCGTTTATGGTAGCACATGCACAGAGGTCATTTAAGTTTCAAGTTTTTAGTAGTGAGACAATAAAATTAGGGATTCTCTAAGGTTTAATACTCGTCAATGGCGGTCACTCAGATTTATCTGCCCCGTAAGGGGAGTAAATTGGAACACCTTTCAACGAGCAAGTGACAGCCGGCTCCCGCGCTGCTATTGTCTTTCTATTGTGTCTCGAATCACGTGTGTTTGAAGGTTTAAAAAGGAACATTAGTTTACGAAGAGTTTCATGCTTGTGATGCCATTGTTATTATTTTTGTTATAATAATTTGTATTGCTGCGTTTCAGGAGTCTTCAATATGTGGAACCACCAATTTGAGTCCTCGGGTTTGGTGATTATCGTTGAATTTAGATAATGTTTTACCTATTTACTTGATTATTAATAAATAGTTTGAATTTGATGTTTTAGGCGATGTTTTAGTCATCGGACTCAGGTCAGTTTTGGAAATTGGTCTAATGCTAAAAACTCACAATGTTGGCAATTGAACATTTATAGAAATATAAAGCGTCAAAATCTCATGGTAAATCTTTACCGTTCGAAAAGTGAGATCTCCATATATCTGAATATTTCCCATAATACCTAAATATGAATTAAGTTAACTGATTGCAATCAAGCTGATTTGAATAAAAATCGAGGTTCGTGGGTGACCGGTAAAAACAGGTAGTCATTTATTTAAGAGATTTTTATAGCTGTAACGTTTACCATGTTATAATTAAAGCTGATAGCATATAAGTATTATTAATAATGGTTCTGTGGACTTTAGGAAGTGACTTGGTAAATAAACACAGATAAAGTAAAAAAAATAAGTAAAGTAGGCCAAAAGAGCAATCAAATTAGTTTAAAAAAATAATGAATTTTAAATTAATGATTTCCATTTGGTAGAGTAGGTAGGTATATGTTATGTAGATACTCTGAGATACTATTGAGATTTTGAAAAGGTATGTAAGTAAAAAATGTTTTTTTTTTTAATGAAAACATTATTATACAATTATTATTAAAAACGATTAGTGCATTCTTTGCATGACCTTACCTTGAATGTTTCGGCAATCCCTAATCTGCTTTTATTGCTAACTTTGATAACACAGTCTAATCAACACAAAACACTATATAAATGTAATATTTATTATATAATGTCTTTATACAAAACCATAGTTCACGGCGAATGAATTGTAAAAAAAATATACTTGATAAGAATCAAAATGTACACCGACGAACGTAAAAAAAATAAAAGTTCAACAGTCTCAATGGAATGCATGCATTTCAAGTCGCTGGATCTGTTAAAATAACGAAACTATATTGTATATGGATAAATATATAAGAACACTTCACAGTTTATTGAAATTATTATAGAAAAAGAATCACTTCATAGCACAAAGTTTTTGAAAGTTTTGATTTCATCGTTATCTGACTGTCACTGCGCGGAGCGCCACCAAACACACCCGACCGCTGCGGCGGTTACATTCAATATGGCGGACGGTGAAGTGAACGAACGAACGACGTCCGAGCGAACGAATTGCGAAAGAGCACGATGACGATGACCGGTGAAGTCCGAAACCAAAGCCTGCCGAGGCACCGGATCGTCACGATTCTTGTTTTGATTTTAAAGTTGTCGTATCGTCATCGTATAGTTCCATAGTTAGTCCTTCCTCAATAGTCCGCGTTTAAAGATTAGAATAAACTAACTTCCTTCAAAATTTACCTCTTATACTAATGTCTGATGTCTGATGCTCTTAAATGTGATGCTGTCCTTATTTTATTTCTTTAGAGTGACAAGGAGAGCAGTAGATTTGAGAGCATCTTAAAATTAAGTGACGTTTGAGTATTCGGCCATAAGTACCGCATTGAGTATTTATTGTTTGTTCTAACCAGCTTTCATTATCCACCGCTTTCATAAATAAGCTCAAATTGTCATACCAAAAGTTTACGCACAAGGAGTATGGTTATCAGACAATGTAAACTTAAAAGGTACTGAACTGGCCACTCGACCGGCAGTAAAAACGATAACAGCAACTAGGTATGTCAAAATGCCACGTCAAACGTAATCAAAAGTAAAAAATCAACAAATGTGTGGTGTTTATTAAATTCTAGCTACAGCAACAATTATCCGTATTTATAAGGAAATTATGAGTTGATCCTTTTCCGGCAAAGCAAGAAATAGCTTAAAATGGCGTTGGACTTAGTCAGCATAGCCCAGCCTCATTACATACCAGGGTTAGTAGTTATGCAGTGTTTGGGAAATCTGGTGACGACAGTTGTAATTAAATGCCCTTCACTTAACACAAGTGTTTTCGCCAGAAATAGCTGCAGATTATTGCAGACTAAACGGCTCGAAGGGGGGGGGTTTAATACCTCTTTTATGCATTTAACATTTACTCAATTTTAAGACTTTGTTAAATTACGAGAATACATAGTGCTTGAGTGCTGTATGCGGCCTACCAAACTGTCCTCTCTCTGTCATACATTGGGTTTCAATCTTGTTCTTTAGTTGAGATTATCTACTGTCAAATGCTTCCACTGTCTAGGCAGGCAGGTCCATTCAAGTCAGTATGCTACTCTCATCACGAGAGCACTCAGAGCACCTTGCTTATTAATCTAAATGGACTTAAGAGATTTTGACTCGTCGTTTGTTTCGATTTTTTCTTCTCAAAGTAATTGTCTAGCAAAACACCGGGTTAACCGTTCGCTCAAAATAAGCCTCACAAAACGCACTCGTTAAATTGTTTTATTTAACTAATTTACTGGACAAATGTAAGTTTACTAATTATACAAAATTAAAACGTCGTGTTCCTAATAAAACGAATAGGTGCTTTTATGTTAATGTGCTCAAGCTAGGCATACAGCGTAGTTAACATTCGCCCTAACTCGTTAAAGTTGTCTCATAACTTGAATAAGGTAGTTTAGAGACGGCCAGTAGGTGTGCAATGCAGTTAATGCTGCAATATCGGGGGGCACGGTCGTGCCCCCGGCCAAGACAAGCAAGCGAAGCGCAGGGGCACTACCTACCTTTTCTCGAAGTGTTTCGTCGTTTTTTCGAACCCTCATAGAGTTGGTATCCGATGTACCAGACACTTCATATTCACAAGAAATAATGTCAATTACAGACTCAATAAACATACAAAGTTTCAATTGAATAGCTTTTATACTTTAGATTTTATTGATATCTAAAATACACCGATTTCGTCACTGATTCACTGACACACTGACACACTGATGATCATCAAAATGTTTGGCTACTTCCTGAAGTGCTAGAATGCTGAAATTTGGTATGTAGCCTAAGTTTAGTATACAACCAACAGAAAAATTCATAAACTTATAGATTTCGACCTCCATCCCCTAAAATGGGGGTGTGGAAGTTTGTTTGAACAAATCAAGTAAAAATGCAAAGAGAAAAATTGGGCTATTGGGCTATGGGCTATGAAAGCCGACACTGCTGATGTGGCTACTTCCTGTAGTGCTAGAAAGCTGACATTTGGTATAAGAAGTTTGGTAAGTTTGGTATCAACCACCTAAGAAAATTATAAACTTGTGTCGTTGACGGTCGTGTTGCGATTGCAATATTTTTTGTATTCGTATAAATAAGTTTTGCGGCTTATTTCAGTGGGCATAATTTTATGTATTGGTAATTGGTTAATATACATACATACCTAAATTGTTACGGTGTTGAACGGAAGCGTAGCGCGATCCTCGATGACAAAAAGTTTAAGTCTTACTTCCCTAGATGGCGTTGGGATCGAAATAGATCGCGCTATGGTTTCGTTACATCGGAAAGTATAAGTACTATTTGAATTTTTATGTATCTGAGAATCTGAGAATAATATTGTTTGCACGTTTGCACGAAAACTCGTTTAAATTGTGCAGTCTTATACTACAGTTATTCGGGAGCGCAATACAGCCTTTAATAATTTCTCCTAGATCGAAAGATCACCGTTGTACGATCAAGTATTTTAAGAATAAAAAGTGTGGGACTTTCAGGTCAATTTAGTCAAAAAAATCTGTGAACGTAAAAAGAAAAAAAAAACACTGAAAATACTGCCTAGCAACTTACAAAAAGAACTGAAATCACACTAAAAACATTTCATATAAATGTAGCCAAGACAACCACATAAGGTATACCCTGTGAAAAATATATCAGATCTCATGTAGAGCCAAGCTTCTGAATCTACACGGCCTAACTCTAAAGACCCTAACTTCACAAACTCTACATATCAGTGAAAATGTATGGCTTGGCTGTTTCGGTACTTACTTCAAAAACTTAATTTTCGCATCACCTCCACGACGGTAGCGAAACGGCGAAGCCATACATTTTCACTGATATGTAGAGTTTGTGAAGTTAGGGTCTTTAGAGTTAGGCCGTGTAGATTCAGAAGCTTGGCTCTACATGAGATCTGATATATTTTTCACAGGGTATACCTTATGTGGTTGTCTTGGCTACATTTATATGAAATGTTTTTAGTGTGATGATTATTAAATTCAATGTTTCCGCATGATCCATTTATTTCGCATATCAACGGTTTATTGTCAATCAAGTTTGCACTTTTTTTACTTATACCTACTACCAGCCGTCCTCCGCGGTTTCACCAGCATCTTTAGTTACTACTCCCGTACTCCGCCTCCGCTCCCGTAGGTCCGTAGGTTAGCGTGATAATGTTATAGCCTTCCTCGAAAAATGGGCTATCCACCACAATTTTTTTTTTCGATTCGATCCAATCCAATACATCCAGCAATTAGCGCGTTCAAATAAACAAACATTTTAGCTTTATTACATAGATAGATGATAGAAAAGCAGAGGTTTTCAAGGATTTGCAACACCCGTGCGAAGCTGGGCCTTGTTGTAAGACAATGTAACGCACACATGACAGATAAAAATATGGCGCCAAAATTACCAGTGACGTTACATCATTGGCGCCATTCGGCATTCGTAACTGATGAAAAAACGGCCACATATATCACTTAGTGCAATTTCGAAATACGCAAATGCAATGCGGTTTGTAATCTTTCGACTCACGTCCTTTTTTGGACCTTTAAAACCTGCGCAGACGAGGGACAACGCCGGACCAAAATCCGCGGTGCGCATTAACTAATATTACAATAAGGTTGCACTTGATTCGTGCAATGCTGCACCTCGCTTAGCGGACTGCAAGACAAAATAGAAGCAACCTAATGTAAATAATAATAAGAGCGCACCGTAGACATTTTCTCCGCCATTGTCCCTCGTCTACGCAGGCCTGCCCCCTTACCATGACGTTTAAAGTAAGATCGTTTTAGTCCTGTCGCAGGAGTGTGCAAGTGACAGCGTTAGACACGTTGTCTAGCGCCGTCTCTTTCCCACTGAAAGTAATATCAAAGTAATACTGTTTATAAGGGCTTGTGGTACGCCCCCTGAATCTTTTAAGAGGAAAATGACTAGTTTTGTGAAGAGATATCGTGTTACACAGTAATTGGGTTATGGAGGTCCGTCAGGCGCCATGTAAAACATTGGAAGAAATAATATGCTTGTAATAAACATAAACTTCATTCCTTCCTTCAAATATTGATGAAAACCGTGATAAAATCCGTTTGGCAGTACAAGACTAAGTAGCAACCAGACAGGAATCTTCATTTTATAATGGACCGTAAGTCCGACGATTGTACGCATTAAGGCTGGTTAGGCAATTATTTTCTGTTTTGTATCTTGTTGACAATGTAGGGCCACAGGGCGTTGCGTCGACCGTGTCGCGTGTCCGAATATGATGAATGATCTCGTTTATTATGTATTTCTGCGCGTGTTTGAAGTTTTCGTAATTTATTGTTTTCTTCATTTGGAGTTCGTTAATTTCTTAGGAACCGCAATGTTTTATTCAATCAATTAATTGGTTTAACCGTGTTATGTGGTACCTATGCAATCTAGACCTATAAACCCAGTTGGCACTGCAGGGCAATGGCGTCTTCTCGTAGAGAAAAGGCACGAGCATTGATAAGCGCACTTGATCAAGGCGGTTTGGTGATGTCAAACAAGCTTATATTTTTTACAAATGCAAGTTCCACGATGTTTTACATGGCCGTGTTCACCATCACCGTCACCGTCACGAGAGTCAACGAGATTAACATGACAGGGAGCTGAGTTTAGTATAAGGTGACGTGACGTGCGGTGGACACGCGGCTATAGTAAATGCATAATAGTAAATCTATGTATCGCCACTTCGGCGCCGTCATCTCGTTCTCGTTGACGTGACAGTGACGGTAGAGGTGGACAAACGCCCTCTGAATGTTTAATTTGTCAGTTTGTCACCAAGGGGTCAATCAATAACATATTAACTAGACTAATTTGTACACAGGTACACAGGCCACTGTCCGGAGTATAAGTATCGGATAGGAGACACCTATGGTTCCACCACCCACAAGATCCTGCTGGATCCCAGTGTTCAACATTCGGAGCGGCTGGTACTGTCAGATCGGACGGCTGACGACTTTCAAGTAAGTAATTTTGAATTTTGAATAAGATTTACTGTATTGGGATCGACATATATTGGTCCAGAAAATGTTTTGCCCTTAATTGTGTACACAAGAAATGATGCGGATGCAGGTTTTAATTTAATATACGTGGATCCACAGAAAAAAATATTTTTAAAATTCACTTCTGCGGATGCGTTCCATTAGATTTATATTTAAAATTTATATGGGTGCAGAAATGCGAAAAAGAAAAATAATCTCACTTTGTGACATTGGTCTTGCTGTCTTTGTGGTGACAAATTCCAATAACTATAGATTAATGGCTTAACACTATTTACTGCATTCAATATAACTTATATTATAAAACGACCTGAAATGTTTATAATACGACCAGTGCATCTGCATACACGTTGCCGTTGTAATTGTAACTGCTTTCTGAAAAAAAAAAACAATAGAAAACACCACTGATCTTGTTATTGAAATCTTTGCTTTTGTTTGGTCGTTGAATATGTCGTGTGTGCCCCTTGTCACGACTTGCGTATATATTTGTATCCGCATCAACGTCCGTATTGACTATTGCCGTATTTTGCGGATGCGGAAGTTTCGCTAATATTGATACGGATGCAATATTCGTAAAAAGACTATGTATGCACTGAACACTATCAACATCGTCAGTTGCCTGGTCGAGTCATGTACACCACTTAAACCGATCTTCTGCTACAAACAAGCAGTTGCTGCCAGCTACCCTTCTTAGATCGTCGCTCCATCTACCCTGAGGGCGACCCTACGCTTTCCTTAACGTGGTCTTCACTGCAGATGCAGAACACGCTTTTTCCAACGATTCTAAACACAATTTGACAACCCTTCTATGGATTTTCAAAACATTGATCCTTGAACTACGTGTAAAAGTATAAACTGACATGTTTTGCAGAATAAAGACAACACATTTGCATTCACGTGTCCATTCAATTAACCCTAGTTAATCTCTTATCATTTACATTACGTCGAAGTGGGTGTATCTAATCAGCTTATTTATTTACCTATCTGATATTCATGTAAGTCTACCTTTATTGAAGCACCTATCTAATCTCGTGGAAAGCTTTGCAAATCAATAATGCGGTGCGTTGGATCCGATTAACTATTGATCAGTATGTAAAGGCTGAAGCAGTGGCTAACCGATTAAGGGACTACGCATACTTATTCAGTTCCCTTCTGCTCCCTTCAGTTTATGTCGTTGTTTCCTAGGAACATGAGCTAAATAGAGGTGCTTAAATTTACGAAGCCCCAAATTATCAGTTGCGTTTTACGTCGAGTTCGAATCCACCACGAAATACGAATTTGTATGGCCTGTGTCCTAATTCCACTTGTAGACGCTCGCAGGCTGATAATGATGATGATCAACTTCAACTTCAACTTTTAAAATTATGGCAATCCACCGAATTTTCGGTGATTTCTGCCAATGTCCAGTTTGAAAATAATATTATATAATAAAAGTAGTGACAATTGTACGGTTATTAAATTATAGTGTTGAGATCATACACGTGTTCTTATAACCAAGAACACGAGATGACTCCATGATGTTGATTACAGAAAACAAATGTTGATATTGTCAATGCTTGCATTAAGTACACTTAATTGTATTGGTTGATATGAATGATCGTCCCTGAAAAAGACTGCTATTTAATCTGTTTGAGTAAAAAAAAGGCGCACTACAAATTAAAATTGATAATAATCTGAATGGCCTACCTAGTACTAAAAACCTAGATTTTCTAGGTTCCATAATAACAACCACAATGGCCGATTTAGTATTCATGATAACCAAGCCAATCATGAATATACTAGCAAAGATACTAGGAAGGACTCTAAAATAAGCAAAAGTTATGGTGAGTTTAACAAGAACTTTACGTTTACCAGATCTTTCGGCCGCCACAAACGGACATCGATACTGTCAACGCGAGGTTTCGGAATGGAGACCCGGTGTACAAGCACCCTATGATACCTGGATATGAAGGTACGTTTGGAGATATTGTTTGTTGTCATGAGTTTATTGATGTATTTAAGGGCCCTCACAACCACACAATAGACTCTAATGTCCATATATATTTAACTAGCAAACCCGGCGAACTCCGTTTCGCCACCAGAGGCCTATAATTTTTTTTTAATTTTTCCTGAATTTTCTTTGCTATAATCCTCACGGAGCCCGAGACCTTTCCAACGAATGCAAAACCGTGGAAATCGGTTCGTGCGTTCTGGAGATAGCGTCAGGAAGGAAAACCCGACTTATTTTTATATAGTAGAAGATTATGGAATAGAATTAGTTTGAAAACATCTGTCAAGGTTTTTAATTAGAACTTTGCTTCCTTCTCTCTTTTTAAGAACCTTTTTATTATAAGAACGTGAAACAGGCCCATAGTATCGGTCATAATTTCCAGATACCAATACCATAAATATTACTTTACCTTAGGTGGACCTAGCTGTAACGCTATCTGCTGTGTAACTGAATGAAAGTTCTCATCTTTCAGGGGTGTAAGAAATCATGTTAAAATTCAGCCAATGTTGGTGTTCTATTTGCATGAAAAAATGTAGTTTTCATAAAGCAATGTTTCAACATTTTATTTGTAGGTGAGCAGGTATCAAGAATTCAAGACCTAGGCAATGGAATTTGACTAATCTTGCTAAACGTCTTACTTATAAAAAAATAACACATAAACCAAGTGAAATCTCAAATAATTTGCCTTGAATTTACTTGATCTCGATGATTCAGTTCGATATGACTCACTTTGAACCGGTCCGAGCTTCGCAGGCATGCCACGGTTTCCTGAGAGTTGAGGGCTGCAGATGTTTACATTCTGTAGTACTGTTAGAAATTAGGACACGTACAGTGTAAATTAAAGTAGGAAAAACTTGAGAATTGAAGAGAAATCTATTAAATTAATGTGGTTTGTGGGGATATAAAAACTGAGTAATTTTGTATGATTTTGATATGCGGTCACTATTTGTTTTAGTTACACTGTTTGCCTTGATTAGTTCACGTCAAGGTATGCAGCCTCCTGCCTCAGTTTCAATAGTTGCACGGCAAATCTTTGTATAGCATATAGTTTGATGTTCCAGCTGATTGCTTGTTTATTATGTCAGTTTATGTTTGTAAATACACCCACGGACCAGGAACTCATGCTCTCGCAACAATTTGGTTGTCTTGACCGTTGTTACTTGGTAGGTGTGAGTAATTGTTTTTAAGCCAATTCAAAGCTTGCATTATTTACGTGGGCAGCCGGGTCTATTAATTCGCGAAGTATTTGCATATACAGTCATTGTCAGATCTAGGCAGTATTTATTGCTGTATCGACTGTTAGATTGTTTGAGCTTTGATTAGATATGAGAATGGCGCGTAATGTATTTGTGGGGACAAGTAATGCTAGATTTTGTACACTTATCTCACAGCTGTGCCGCAGACACTTATGGGGCGCGCCCTTATGCGAACTTATTTTCCTAACTGAAATCCGGTATTGGCAGCTAATTTGAATGGAAAACAGGAGATAATTATGCTTCACAACTGTGTGCCCAAACAAAGTGACCTCATTTCATTGTTTTAATCCGATGGAACGGGAACGGAATCCAGCAAGTCCAGGGAGAGATCAGGGCCAAGATCAACTTCTTTACGAATGTTCCTGGGCATGGGGGTGTCACAGTACCAACCAACGGGGCTATCATTGAGAAATTTACAATGGAACAATTCGCTAGGAATTCAACACCACTACACCAGACGCTTTATCGTGGCAACAATGTCGTCGTATGTTCGTCTTTACAACCAAAGGGTAGTCACAGATATAAACCCGAAACATAAAACCAAAGGGCAGTCAAAGCTATAAATCTAGAAAATCAATACTAGAATCAGTTACCTATTGACCCATTTTAAAATAGTAGCATTATAGCCTCATAGCTTGATCTCTGCGTGGGGGTTCCGAAGATAACGAATACTTATCCGAAGTCGCTCTCAGGGCCGTCTTTACCAGGGGGTGCAAGGGGTGCGGTGCACCCGGGCGCGGAGCGCCCGGGGGCGCCTCTTGAGCGCTGAATTTTTGGATATTTAATTGAACTTATTGTACTTGTTACTTACGACAAATTTTAATGGGCAAGCAAGAAAAAATAGTCATCAACAATAATATTTTTTTACTTCTATTACACTTTTGGCGCTTGTTATTGACTTGATATAGCCGTCCGGGCGCTCGCACTTAAGGTGGATGTTAAAGGTAGCCCGCGCAATTCAAATTATCTTTTGTATTTTTGGAATTTGCAGCTCATTGCCTGGGTGTATGTTGATATAGAATATGTATGACTCCCCCACAACATCGAAGAATAGCGCGCGGGAACACTACGCGCCGCCACCTCGGGTCCAGTTGAATACGGGCGACGGACGTCCCCAAGTCCATCGCCCCTGGACCCATTAAGGAGGGCCGGAGGAGGGCAGCGTACGCCCTCAAGTAAGCCCTAACGAGGCGGCGGAGGTAAGGGGGCACTCGATGATATCGCAGTGCCTCCTGAATACAACTCCACGGCAGGGTGTTGAAGGCGTTTGAGATGTCCAAGGACACCGCCAACAGCACCCCGCCCCGAGACACCGCGTCTTCCGCCAGGACTCTTACCCGCGATATTGCGGTGATGGTGGAGCGCCCGTGCCGAAACCCGAACTGATATTCGACTAGGTCCGGCCCTTCTCCGCAGAAGTGACTGACGAGGCAGGCTGCGATTGTCCGCTCTAAGAACTTCCCCACCTCGTCCAGCAACACTATGGGCCGGTACGCGGACGGTGAGTCCGCAGGGCGCCCCACCTTTCTGAACAGGACCATACGACCAGACTTCCACTGAACGGGAAACTTGCCCTGCTCAAGGCACGCAGTGTCTGTAGAGTCCTCTCAGTTGAGGCTCAAGCTCCTTCAGAGCAAGGGCCAACACACAGCCGTGGATCCCATCGGGCCCCGGGGCAACGTTCTTAGCCCGGGGCCGCAACACGGCTGCCTTCATCTCTGCCTGTGTCACCTCTGGTACGCCGGCGTCCTCTTCTACATCAGGCTCTGTGGCTGTGGGCAGAGACATCGGCTTGCGCTGGGAAGCGAGCTGCAACCACCTCATCCAACAGCTCGGGTTTCGACTCTCCGTAAGTGGGGGCGCCCAAGGACCGAGTTTTCCTCGTATCGACCGATACGGACGCCCCCACGGTTTCCTATCTAGTGTCTCCCACCTCTCTTCCCTGGCTGGCGTCTTCGCGTTGCCAATGGCCAGCCACAGAGCCCTCTTCGCCGCGCGGTACACCTCATACAGCGCGGCTTCCTCGTCAGGGACCCGACGACGTCTTCTCCGGTATCGGGTATGCTGGCGCCTGACCTCAACGCACGAGACGCGCAATTGCGCGATTTCGGCAGACCACCAGTACACCTGGCGCTTACCCCTACATCCGAGGACCCGAGGCATGGACGCGTCGGAAATTTGCATAATTGCCCCGCGGAACCACTGCGCCTCCCCTTCGACGTTGTCGGGTCCATTCGATATGCTTGCGTGCCCAGCGCGGACCGTCCGTTCGTGGGGCCACTGGACTGCGGCCGCTAGTGGTCTGGGGGGAGACATCGAAACGGATATATCTGTGATCCGACAATGTCTTCACCTCCAGGGCGACACGCCAGTCGTGGACTCGGCCCGCGACAGCGCGGCTAGCGAAAGAGATGTCCACTATAGAACCTCCTCGCTGCCGAACGCACGTGTATTCGGAGCCCCGATTCAGGACGGTCAAGCCGGTCATGACCACCCACTCCTCCAACGTCTCGCCCTTGGCGTCGGTGACCGGAGACCCCCACGCGGCAGACTTAGCGTTGAGGTCCCCAAGCAACAGCACCGGACGAGGGTGGTGGCGGTTCACGACGGCACCTAACGTCACAGTTCTAACCTAATGTAACCTAGCAAAATTTGGTGATCATTAATCCATTTTGGTAGTCAGAAATATTTTTTGGTGATCATTTAAATTATGTCCAGGATGTCATGATGGCCCCGTGGATAAGGCGCCCGCCTTTCGTTAAAGAGGTTGCCCGTTGCGGGTTCGAATCCGGCTTTTTCAATTCATCTAATGTACTTTCTAAAGTTTATATTGGACATCACTGACATCCCGTGCCTCGGAAAGCACGTAAAGCCGTTGGTCGCGGTTGTCATTCCTAGAACTTTGACAGTCGTTACGTAGCCAGTCTAACTAAGGGGTATTCGTGTCACCCAGTAACTGGGTTATGGAGGTCTGATAGACAGTTGCTCCACGTAAAACACTGATATCCAGCTGAATCCGGTTAGGCTGGAAGCCGACCCCAACATAGTTGGGAAAAGGCTAGGGAGGTGATGATATAAATTGTATCCTAAAAAAACGAGGGCGCAGGCTGAGTCCCGCACCCCGGCGCAGAATAGGCTTAAGACGGCCCACTCGCTCTGAATCATTCGAAGCTAGTCTAGATTTATACATTTGTGATATAATCGTCGTAAAGAATGGCCATTTGATCTGTTATATTAGACAACAGTGTCCTATTTAACAAGATGAATGTACTGAATAATTGAACAGATGTCTGTAGATCTCAAAACCCTTGCGGGTCATTGGCCATATTTTAGAGTATAAATTGTCTCAGTTCTGTAACTAGTGTGTCAAATATTCCAAGATTTTTAATGGAAAATGTTCCTAGTGTTGTCACCTGTCTTGTGACTTGTGAGCCGTATTATAAAGTCTAAGGCCACAAAATATGTGCATAATCTTCGAATAAAACGGTACCTTCTGGTTGTTCTTTATCAATCGCTGCTCTAGTTATGTCATGGTATCTGATGGCGTTTGTGAGCAGTGTTCGTGAAACTAACGGGCATTCGGGCAGGGTTTTATTTGTGTTTAGTATAAAGCTCTCATGGATTGTTTAGCGTTAAAGGGTGTCCCATATGTCGCAGATAGATAAAATCAAATTAAGAAAATAAATCGAGCGAACTTTAGGTTAAATTTAGTCACTGACTAAGTGAGCACTAAAGAAGTTTTTTTCAAAAACTTACTAAAATATTGAACAAATATAGGGTTTCTCCCTCGATTGAACAACCACTTCGGACAGCGATACACAGTAGCTGCTACAGAAGCCTTGTCAGAGTTTCAAAAGGTGCAACTGACCCAGAGAGCCGCAAGGAACCAGTTAGAAAGAGTCGTCGACTTACAGGCTGGAAAAGGACAACCTTGGGATTTGGTTGACAGATTCGTAAGTGTTAAGCAATGTTTTGAAAACCTATGTGGTCTTATTTTGAAGATGACGCGAGAATGCAATTTTAAATGCACCAAGAATAGAATCAGTAAAAATGGAGATGGATGAAGAAAGAAGAATAGAAGGTGATGTGTAAGAAGACCTGAGTAGACCTTGATGAAGATGAACCTTGACCAGCGTGCCAGTATATCAGCGTTTTCATATTCACAGTCCGCGACAGCAGAGTTCAAGCTACCATTAGTCACAGTGCGACCTGAATGTGCAGGAATATTACGAGACGTACCAATGGACGAACCAAAGCTTTCACCAGCATCGCATTCTGTTAGTCCATTCTTCATGGAAAACGGTCATCCTGATAAATATATCAAGAAAGGTGAGAATAATAAGAAGGAAAAACAAAAAAGGAAAATGCTATTGTACCTCCTTTGTTTGTAAAAACCTTTTTGTGTTCGAGGCTTTATTTTTATTTTTGAAGTTTTATGACATCGACTCTGCCGACGAAATCGTGTTGGCGTATGTGTGATTCGTTTTCTCATTTTAAATTGGGTAACTAGGTTAGGTGATTTTTTAATATCAATGTCCTACGGAAAAATACACTCTTCCTTCGTGCGAAATCAAATATGGGGGTTTAATCCGTCGCAGTCAGTGCGTAAGTTCCATTAGCCCCTCTAAAAACTTCTATATTAGTGTGGGTCCTGCAATGATATTACAATAAACAGATATGTTATGAGCGCGCATTATTGTAACATCATTGAGGTGAGGTCCCGTCTATATTATGGCGTGTCAATAAACCTTCACGTTTGTTTCAAGGTTTTGCGGGTCATGTCCCATATGGTTTCCAAAGATTTGGTGAGTCTTCTAAGAAACTCACAAACTCTGCACTCTGTGACTTTTCATCTAACTACAGGCGTCGACAGAGTACCGAGTGGGCACCAGTAAATGTAGTCAAGTAAGTGAATAAATAACTTAAGTTAAGAAATTAAATTAAATTTTATATTTGTAAATATAAAGTGTAAATAAGAGTTGGATAATACATAATGTACATTTTATAAAATAAATTATCAGTATTTTTGAACGAATAGTTAGAATTTTAGTTGACAAGAGCAATACATACCCAGACATGGCTTAAAGGTCCTAGCAACCAAGCCATAAACTCCAAAAAAAAAAGGTTTGACAATTTGACCTCACCTTAGCTGTCAATGTCACTCACTGTCAAATTGTAAAAGCAAATAGGTTACACGCGCAATTTATTTATTTTCAATAAATCTTGAATCAAAACCTACATTATGGCGAAAAAGAAACCGATGCCGAATCTTTCTAAAGAGGAAAAAATGGTGATGGTGATATCGGAGATAATACAAGAATTATTAGTGGCTCATCGTCTCGGGAAAGATGTTAACCTCAACAAGATGAAAACAAGGATATCCTCGAAATACGGACTGGGTACATCACCGAGGCTGGTAGATATAATCGCGGCGGTGCCTGCTGATGCTAAAAAGATACTTCTACCTAAGTTAAAGGCCAAGCCTATCCGTACAGCGTCAGGTATTGCCGTCGTGGCGGTAATGTGCAAGCCTCACAGATGTCCGCACATCAACTTTACCGGTAACATTTGTGTGTACTGTCCTGGAGGGCCGGACTCTGACTTCGAGTACTCTACTCAGAGTTACACAGGCTACGAGCCGACGTCCATGAGGGCGATCAGAGCGAGGTACAACCCATACTTACAGACGCGACACAGAGTGGAACAGTTGAAACAACTCGGCCACAGTGTAGACAAAGTTGAGTTTATTGTGATGGGTGGCACTTTTATGAGCCTCCCTGAAGATTATAGAGACTATTTTATTAGGTAAGTAATATCAAATTGGTTTTTATTTGGCATAATTAATTCCTTTTTTTATTTTCTGTAATTGATTTATATAGAGAGATACTTAATTTAATATGATCTTTATTTTATTTATTTATTTATTACATGGAGGACTTACAGCTAATAAATACAGAAAGAAAACAATAGTCACTACAAAGCCAATAACAAGTCTTTATGCCATTGGTGTAGAAAATTAACTAAATGTAAGCTATCTTGACATGTTTTTTGATCGAAAAATTGAGTACACCATGGTGTTGGACCGTACTAACATTGTTTTCTTTTAGTATCTTACCTAACGTTGGTTCAGAGCTAAGCTAAAATGAAATTAATATACTTACAACATTAATTAAATTGTAGGAAATTTTTAGATAAAAAGACATGTCATGATTGTTTATATTTAGTTAATAACCTAAAAAGTGTGAGTATAATAAGTTTTAATATAAATAAATGTTAATGCAAGATCAAACCCCATTTCAGGAATCTCCATGATGCCCTCTCGGGCCACACATCAAGCAATGTGGCCGAGGCTGTGAAGTTCTCTGAGAGAGCTAAGACCAAGTGCATTGGCATCACAATTGAGACCAGGCCTGATTACTGCCTGCAGAGGCATATGAGTGACATGCTTAACTATGGCTGTACTAGGTTAGTATGACTAAGAATTATATTTGTGTTGTTTATAGTTTTTGACACCTTTAATCCTTTGATCGCACATGATTCAAGATATAATAGAAAGACAATACTAGCCCGACAGCCGGCTGTCTCGTTAAAAAAGCAGGTTTATATGTATTATAATGGATATTATAGTAAAGCTGCGATTTTAAATGATTTTGCAACACCCATGTGTAATAATTGCAATAAATAATGTAACCAAATTTTGTAAAACATGAAGTTTTGAAAAGAGAGTCCGAAGAGTTTCTTGCCTGTTCTTCTCCATCCAGATCTACCTACGTTTTGGAACAGGCAACTAGTGTCACCTTTCTGACTAACTGACTGACTCTTTGACTATTCATAAGTACCGTAAATGGTCTAAGTGAAATAAATTGATTTTGTTGCCTTTGATTTTGTGAAGCTGGGGTGGTTTACTAGTTAATTGTTTAAATAAAATCTTGGGAAAAGTTATTTATAATTAGTTATTTGTATTTTGTACTAAGCACCAGACACCCTACATACAATATGTTTGAACAATTTCAGGCTAGAGATTGGAGTTCAGTCAGTATATGAAGACATTGCCAGAGACACAAACAGAGGACACACAGTGAAGGCTGTATGTGAGAACTTTAACTTGGCTAAGGATGCTGGTTATAAGGTATTGTTCCTCATGTATTTTTACCCATGACGGAATGGAGACAGTGTATGCGTTTGGGGTGAGAGGTTGTGTGTACACCAAACCTTATGATTGTTTATGATATATAATTTGGTTAAATTGAGGTAACTTTAAATTAAGCAATCACAAATAGCTGTCCTCTGCAGTTTCATTCTCATCGTTGAAGGTAAAACAAGTTACAAAGGTTTCTAAAAATTCTAAATTTTCTGTAATTTTTGTTCTTAAGAAACTTCTACAAACTATTCGAAAACAAAAGAAATTAGATAATGACAACTAGGTTGTTCTCAAGTTATGGTGTGACTAAAGCAATATAGAGGATTCCTTTTTATTGATTTGTAGTTTGGTGCTTGCTTGTTAAATTTTTTAAAATAATTTCTCCTTTCCTCCAGATTGTAGCACACATGATGCCAGACCTACCAAATGTAGACTTTGAGAGGGACGTTGAACAGTTTAAAGAGTTCTTCGAGAACCCAGCGTTCAGGGCTGACGGGCTCAAGATATACCCCACTCTGGTGATCAGGGGAACTGGTCTGTATGAGTTGTGGAAGACGGGGAGATATAGGAGTTATCCTCCGTCTACTCTTGTGGATCTGATCGCTAAAGTATTGGCTTTGATTCCCCCTTGGACTAGGGTTTATAGGTAAGGCTTATTTTTTATAATATCTGAATAAGTATATATTTATAAATTATATAGATAGGTATGTTAATCAGTTGTCTGGTTACCATACAACTGACGTTTGACGGGCCTGTTGGTCTAGTGGTCAGTGACCCTGACTGTTAAGCCGGAGGTCGTGGGTTCGATTCCCACCCAGGGCAAACTTTGTGTGATGAGCATGATTGTTTGTTCTGTGTCTGGGTGTAATTTATCTATAATATGTATGTATTTATAAAGTATATAAGTATGTATATCAGTTATCTGGTTACCATAACACAAGCTCTGCTTAGCTTGGGATTTGATGGCTGTGTGTGACTTGTCCCAAGATATTAGTTTATAATACAAGTTCTGCTTAGTTTGGATTCAGATGACCGTGTGAGTTGTCCAAGGATATTTATGTATTTTATATTTATATATTACTTTAAACATTCTTATCTAAAAAAAGTAGAAAATTTTTAGAAAGAATATCAAGCATATATAAGGCTTAACGCCAGGCCCTGCAGTAGATCTTCAAGTAGTAGTATAATTATTTTAACAAGAAGAAGTCATATATTTGGGAAAATAAATAACTTCCCATCCATGACTACTTTTTGAACTTCAGAAAAATATAATCAGTCACAGTGCACTTTATGTTAGTGCTATAGTTTCCTATGAAGCTTCAACTACTATTCCGAATCTGTCGAAACGATTGTTGTTGTCACTGCAAAGTTTCATCAAAAACCATTATGAAACATTTGCATTAAATAACAAACATTTTTACGAACTTTCGAGTTTATAACAGTTATTAAACTAAAATTAAAATGTTTTCTCCAGAGTACAAAGAGACATACCAATGCCGTTGGTCTCATCGGGAGTGGAGCATGGTAACCTGAGAGAGTTGGCCCTCGCCCGCATGGCTGACCTCGGGACAGACTGCCGGGATGTCAGGACCAGGGAGGTCGGCATACAGGAGATACACAACAGGGTCAGGCCTTATGAGGTATGGGGGATTTTTTAATCTGTTGTTTATTTTTTTTTGTGGCATAGAAGTCTGGCTGGCATAAAGAATATTTTAAATTAAGTTTCTGAGATTGTTATGCTATGAGATTGGCTTCAATAATTACTTAATGGGTTAAATAAAAAATATTATAGTAAAATTGATTGACTTAACTACATAGTATAAAACAAAATCGCGATCCATCTGTCCTTAAAGCTCAGGCGGGTCGCTAGTATGTTAAATTATGGTTGTCTGATCTTAAAATTGATTATTTCATGAAGCAGTTGAATTGCAATGTTTGATTCACGCCCGAATATTTAAACGTCACTTATTTTAAGACGCTCTCAAATCTTTATCTCTTTAGAGTGAAAAAGACAGCAACAGGTTTCAGATCACAGTTTAACATCCTACTAATTTTAGTAGGTTGAAGTTATGAGTGGCATACGTTTTAGAACGTACTTCTCACACTCGATAATGATTTTGCATTTTTTTAGGTAGAACTAATAAGACGGGACTACACAGCCAACGGTGGTTGGGAAACATTCCTGGCCTATGAAGACCCAGATCAGGACATATTGGTGGGCCTACTGAGGCTCAGGAAGTGTGCCTCTGACACATACAGACCAGAGCTGAAGCCAGGACCCAATGATAACTTCAAACAGTGCAGTATTGTGAGAGAGTTGCATGTGTATGGGTCTGTTGTGCCGGTAAGTTGAAGAAATAAATAAATATCTTGGGGCTACTTAAACATGATCATCTGATTCCAATCTGGGCTAAGCCATGGCATGGCTAGGGTAACGTACATACTTACTTGATTCATAAATTCAAACTCAATGAGTGTCAGTGGTTGAGTGCTTGGCTTATACAAAATATGTCGCTGTTTAATTTCCCGAGTCGGGTGGCGTTTGGGTGGGACTGAGACAGATCTCAAGGACCTACATTGAAGTTAATGATTATTTTTGATGGGACTTTGGGGCCGGGATCGTGTTGTGTTCCTGCAGGCCACCTAGGAATCAATAAAATATTATGAGTGGGGAGGTACTTTGGAAATGGCACAAATAAAGACTTTAATTTTTTTTACTTGTTTAAATCAAATCAATCCAGCCACTCTAGATTTATAAATAGAGATACTAGTCCGACTACATAAAATAAATTTCCAAGTTTTGGAACATTAGTGCGAAGCTGGGACGGGGTTCGCTACATCCATACTAATATTATAAATGGGAAAGTGTGTCTGTCTGTCTGTTTGTCTTTCTTTCACGGAAAAACGGAGCAACGGATTGACGTGATTTTTTAAGTGGAGATAGTTGAAGGGATGGAGAGTAACATAGGCTACTTTTTGTCTCTTTCTAACGAGAGCGAAGCCGCGGGCAGAAGCTAGTATAAAATAAGTTAAAAATGACAATTAATTTTATAGATAAACTAGCCTCATTTTTTCAGGTAAACGCCCGAGACCCTACTAAGTTCCAGCACCAGGGTTTCGGTATGTTGCTCATGGAGGAAGCCGAGAGGATTGCCAAGGAGGAGCATGGCTCCGACAAAATGGCCGTCATCTCGGGAGTCGGCACCAGGAATTATTACGCTAAGATCGGATACCATCTCGAAGGACCGTATATGGTCAAGATGCTTGTGTGATAATAAAGTTGTTGAATATGATATGTGTTTTATTTTTATTTAGTAATAATTGTTTGTATTTATTTAGGAAGGAACAATGTTTGTCCTTACATTTTTTTATTTTAAATTTCAGTTCTATAATAAAAAATATGTATAGAACTTGTGTTAAAAAATAGTATCAAAAAATTAACAATTCGATACTTTGTCGTACTTTTAGAAATTTTTTTAAGTCCGTAGCCAAACGTGGGTCACCAAACCACATGACGCTGCGTTCCTGACTCTTACTTTCCCTAGATATCACCCTACCTACCTTCCAGTCCTCTCCCCCTCAACCTCCAAAGTGACGGAAATATACAAAAAATCGTAATTTTACCCTCGATATCCCAGCACAGCCTACAACCTTGAGCTATATATATAACAATCTACACCTTCCGATTCGATCCTAATTATCGGTCGAAATTGTAAAATGTATTGATTTTAAGGAAATAATTGTGTAGAGAATGGCTCCGATTTAGGATTATCGACAAATCGGTTACGATCGGAAGGTATGGATCGTGCTTATCTCCTCCACCCCACAAAGTTACCTAACCTACTTATCTTACCCGGCCACCCATCCTTTTCGTACCCTTGCAGGCCGGACCCGCCGATGTCTATCAACCCCACGGAAGTGTACCACAAGCACGTCGGCATGCTGCCCAACTACGCTGGACACGTACCAGGGTGCATGTTCAGGTAATGTGGCTGAATGTTCTTTAGAGAGAGAATGGTGCAGATTCTCTTATTCACTCACTAACTTCATTTAAGTTCAGTGCATCTTTTTCTTTCCATTTCGTGAAGAAAAGGACAAGATAAAATATTAGTTTAGACGGAACCCCCTCCGTGCAACGCCTGTTATGGCACATCCCTGAGGAGACTGTACAGCGGCTATACCTACGGCCATATTTTGTTAGGGTACAAGATTGCGCAATTCGCGCTATTTTCAAAGTTTAACGCCAACAACATACGAGTTGGTAGCGTAACAACAACATACGAGGAGAAAAATAATGATATAACATTCCCGAAGTTATTTTTCTTATTTCGTAGATTTCAAAGTACTTAGTTATTTTTATTTGTAGGTGTAATCTGTATCAGGTTAATCACGTCAAAATCGTTAAATCAATCGTAAAGGTACGCACTAGTTAAATTTATAAACTACTAGTTTATGCCTGCATGTTTGAAATTATACATACCGTTTATTGGCAGCTATAGTCCTTTATAGCTGCCAATCAATGCTATGTCTAATTTCCTAAAGTCCATTTAGGTAAGTCAGAGGTGTAGCTCGGTACGGACTGGGCGATGCAGTTTTTTTTTTGCACTGAACCCAAATCTAGCACCTGGTTAGGCTACGCTGCACAAACGCTAGTGTGAATGCGGCCTAAAACGTCAGCTACGTCCAGTGGAAGTGCCGTCAAAATCGGACCAGCTGTAAGGGCAACGAGATCAAATAGAAAGGATAAAAATATAGCCATATATGTACAATCGACAAAATGGAATCATGACCCACCATAAGTTTATTTTCCTACAGACATTCAAATGCAATTAGGTTGACATTCGCGTAAATATGTATTAAAAATGACACACGTTTAGTCTTATTATTTTGACAGCTTCAAACGATTTGTCGTCGAAATGGGTCATGATTCAATTTTGTCGATAGTACCTAAATTAAAAATGTGTGAGTAAATTATTGTTTAAACTTACCAACATTTATAGTGTATTCTTACTTCCAGATTTGGGAAAACGTACGGGAATGATACAAGAGACGCTAAACGCTGGCTGCGCGGAGATTTCACCTCATAAGCACCTTGTGAATACAACGTATGACTTACAAGCTATCATGAAACGTATTACAACAGCAATACGGTCGAAATTGAAAGTGATATTACTTTGAGGCGATCAAATCATAATTTTGTATTGATATTTATAATAAAACACACGAATTAATAAGTTTCTCTTTTCTTTTATATTCATTTATTTAATTAACTAGGACAATAATTGCAATGTCTTTAGTTGGTTTGGTTCCAGCCAAATAAAATTATGTACAGATTCACTTTAGCTAAAATAAAATAACAATGTATAAAAATATATAAATTTTGATATCACAATATTTACTGGGATGTGACGTTTTCATCGTTTCTTGTTCCATTCACTGATTAACTTGCTGGCTAGACTCAGGTTTTCGTCTTTCTGTAAATATAAATAAATTACAGGGATTTTTTTAAACCTAGCGATTGACATGTTTATTGCATTTTGACCATATTATGACAGTAATTAAAAAAAGACGTTTATAGATGACACACAAACATCGAACTTCATAAATGTCACACTTCAGGGACATAGGCATAAGTACAGTGCGTTTTAAGAAAGAATTCCTTTCGTCGTTGGGTTGGCTCCCCTGATTGTCTGTCAGGTTAGTAAGATAGGCGGGGTTATTACCTATGAAACAGCAATGAGCAATATTTGCGCAGTGATCGCGCGGTCACCGCGCGATCGTCAAAAAAAATCGTATTATGTATGAACCGATTGCTAATCGCTCGCTGATTGTTATAGTGCACTTATTGCTACGATGACGATAAAGTAGCAATCGCTGGAACTAATTAAATATCACCTTTAACAAAAAAAACTTCACTTTGCTCTTAAAAACCATACTAAATACGAAACCACCAAACGAAAAATGCATATTTTAGTTAACTGATTGTTCCACAGAGGCAGCACTATCGCAGTTTGCTATTTGACGTGACGTATTTTGAATTTGACGTTTGAGCAGCAAAATTTTGCTAAATTATCGCGATCGCTCGGCTATTGCAAGTTACGTAATCCCAGTGCCGGTTGCATTGCAAGTTTAAAGTTCCGAAAATAACAACGTTAATAATAATGTATCGAGACTAACTGCTACCAGTGAGCTCGATAATCGTGTGATTTCATCCTATGAGTAGGCTTATTTTTTGTATCACAATAAAGTTATGAATTGTTCTGGATTCCTAATAAACAAAATTATAAGGTAAATTGCCAAAGTAATAAAATTTCCATAAATCTCCTTACTATTGGGTAATATCATGAAAAAAAAAATTGCAACACTGATTTTCCGTGTTACCAACATTACGGCGAAGGAAACTCTTTTGTGAAACGCACTGTACGTCACATGGTAAAGTTTTGACGAAATACTATCGATTCCGATTGAGGACCTCCAAAGAGAAATTCAAAACGAATCATTTGAAACACCATTTTTTACAAATTCTGTATTATGTTAGGCCACTGTGCATCGTAGAAGTTGTGAATTATTCGTCGAGAATAATATACAGTGATTACTCCTAATCACGAGTGAAGTATGTGAGCTGCCGCTGTGCGTGTGATTTTGAAACTGTCGGGCGACACGTGAATTAAATGAAATTTCAAGATTTTGACAAGAGAATAAACACTAATGTTATTAATTTCATCCATTTACCTTGATAAAACAGAATCTTGCGAAGTTCTCTCCTAAATGCTTGTGTTCTGCTGAGTAGAAGGCTGTTGGTGGAATGGTCAGCACGCCTGTCTCTTTGGCAAACTTCTTCGTGAACTTGTAGTCTTTGTACTTATCGGGTTCTGATGATAAGTCGATTTTATCGGCTGTAAGAGAGATAAAACCTTGTTTAAGGCGCAAACAAAAACATGCATAGCCACAGGATAGTGGGGGTAATGAAATCAAAATCAAACCAGATTTAAGATATTTATCACTGGTCTTGGCCTAGTGATTATAGTAAAGTGGTTATTTTAATATAGCGCCTATAGTTAAATGCTGGCATGTTATATGTTCTTTCTCAAACCATGAAATATTGTAAAAGCAATGCAAAACGTAGTCATAACAATTGCATACAAAATAAAGTGTTTTGAATAATTTGTCATATATAATTAACTAGCTGACCCCGCGAACTTTGTTTCGCCCTATAGGCAACAAATGATCACATTTTTTACTTTTTAAATTATGATAATTTTAAAAATTTGACTAATTATTCAGTGATACTTTATGTGCTATTTATTTTTTTGCATGGATTGCACTTTTCAGTGTAGCACCCTTTTTTTAACAAATGACGTCTCCCGTCCTGGGTGCGGCGGGAGGGCGTGTCAGACTTTTACTGACTAAAACCCACTCATGTTCCTTCGGTTGCCCTTTAAGGTCATAACTCATTACAGCCACCCGGCAGCCACTCCGCACCGACTCGCCTCCTGCGGCTAGTATTCTTTATATGGACTTGTATGGGCATGCACTCACTATATCAACTCCGTAGCGTCACCGGATCGCCTCGGTTATAAGGCGAGTCGGTGCGGAGTGGCTTTTTATCAGGCGCAAAAACAAATAATGCAGAAGGTTTTCCGACCCGTGAACATGCCACATATAATTGACCATGGGCAAAACATAGATGTTCTAAATTAAGACCACAAACTTTCAAGGCTGCATGCCAGGCTTTCAAGGCTGGCATGTCGGTTGGGATCATGGGGATTCTCGGAATGAGAACTTCCTCACCTTTGAATTTTTCTGGCTGTATTGTGGCGTAAATCAAATTGTTCATTAATTTACTTACCACCAAACGTGTTCCGTTGCACAGTTTTGGTTGGTTTAAGTTTCGAAGCATGATTACTACGGAACCAATCTTTAGTCGTAAATTGTGCGGTGGTAAGCCAGGCACATCCAAGGAGTTTAAAAATTCAATTGGATAGTTGATGGGAAAGAATGCATTTTGTCATTATTTCTGAACGCATGTCAACCATTACTTATAGTATTTGACAGGATGGACAATAACTGTTTGACAGGTACGAAACAAAGTAACAATAAGGGGAAAATGATTCATCTTTTATAATTATGTTCTCGTCGAGTTTTCATTATTTTTAAGATGTATTCTGCTATTCGGGGCGGGAACAAATCCAACGCACCAAAAACCATGAAAATTGGTCTAGCCGATCTCGAGTTATAAGTGTTGTAACAAACCCGTCTTTGTTTTATATATATATATATAGATATATAGATATAGATATATAGATATAGATATATAGATTCTCATTACAGATGTAACATAGAATACTAAAACCATAATAATTTGATTCTTTTAAGAAAAATATCTTGAATCCCGGGACTTGATAGTCACGTTAACTAGGTAAATACAGTACTTCGGAGTAGTGTATTTACCTAATTAACATATTTCGATCTTCAAAACTGTAAAAATATAATATTATATTTAAATAATTCCACACATCACACTTGGACTGATCTCTCAACAAACTTATCTTTCTATATTAACCACGACTCACCCAATTTAGTCCAGTCAGCGACAATGAAGTACCCAGCTTCAGGTACGGTAGGGTTGAAACCATTTTCCCTGAGAGTATTGACCAGGAACTGTTTCTTGGGCGTCAGTTCGCGCGCCAGGGCTGTGAAGTAACAGTCAGGGGAGTCTCGACGAGCTAATTCAACGTCGAAGGAACGGGCTATCGCTTCCTGTGAAGGGATAGGGAATACTGTGAATGCAAATAACATCCATATCCATACTAATATTATATGCGAAAGTAACTCTGTCTGTCTGGCTGTCTTGCTTTGACGCCAAAAGCACTGACCCGATTTGTATGCAATTTGGTACAGAGATAGCCCATAGCCTATGAAAGGACATAGGATAGTTTTAGTCCCAAAAATCCTACTGGAACTACGCGGGTACCAAAACCTCGAGGGGCAGCTAGTAATTATAATTTTACAACTTATTTTATGAAAATACATTCTAAGCAAATAAAGAGCTATTCTATTCTAATGCAGCTTTCTGAACGACTTGAAAGGTTTTTAATGCGCTATCACAAAATGTGGGTAGAGTTGTATTAGACGCACACATACATGCGACTATAAATGCCGAGTGGATGTCCTAAACTTGTAGAGTACCTTTATCAGTATACAAAAAAATATGTGATGAATGTGCCTATGGTGTTAATTTTTCTTTTCATTTTTTCCTACATCGCGTCGATGCATTGTGTCAGTATCAGTAATCAGCTTATTTTTTTTTAAATCTTGTCATAAAAAATTGCAGGCTACAAAAGTTACTTAAAATAGCACACATATGTTTTGCGTGTAAGTTAAGTATAACGTAGACATGCACGTCCATTTCAGGATTTTCATCTTTACTTTCCAGACTACTCACAATATATTAAAACTTATGCTAAATAGGACACAACAACCTAACAAGACCAGCTCACCGATCCTCACCTGTATAGGAGTGCAGCAGGTATACACGCAATTCTGATGCACCACCTGAAGGTTGACCATGAGTGCAGCCGGTCCATACGCCCAGCCTGTCTTCCAGCCAGTGACGGAGAATGTCTTGCCAGCGGACCCTACTGTGATTGTCCGCTCCCACATACCGGGTAGCGAGGCTGTGGAATAGTGCTAATTTGGAATTTCTGGATATTGTTTTAAAGTTGTTTTTTAGTTGCAAAAGTTTCCTATCCTTCATTGGAATGTCTTTCCGGCTGACCCTACTGTGATCGTCCTGTTATAAGCATGCACCATAAGTGCTTGTCAACATGGCTGACAGCCATGTTGGTTTATTGAAACGTCTTTCTGGCTGATCCCACTGCGTGAAATTGTGCTGATTTGAATTTTCTAAAAACCCTGTTATAGTTGATTTTTAGTTTAAGAGGTAGACATGGGATCGCAGCTCCTTACCCTTCGTATTTTCCACATACTCGTAACAGTTATAAACCAAGACAATAAGAATATTATGCTTCTTGCGCAAGTTACATTAAAGAAACACCACTAATAGTGGGGGCGTTATAAGCCAAAAGCAATATTTTTTGCATTAAAGCATGAGACTTGGTACACTTGTTAGTTAGGTGGGTTAGAGCGAAAATCGCCCGGGAGGCAATCGGAGGCACCCCTCTGGGGGGGAGGGGGAGGGGTTGAAGTTCTCTTCTACCGCGCGCTCTGTTTGTCGTCATAACTCCTAATTTATCGTTACTATGGCAAGTGGGGTATCATTTTCGGATAAATCAAAGATGGCCAATCGTTTTCTGAAATAAAAAATACATGTCTACATACAAAAAAAGTGAATTATGCCCTAAAATGTGAAAATTTCAACCGTAACAAAAATCATTAAATGGCCATAATTTTTCAAATCGTGACTATATCGACTTTAAATAAATATGATTAAAAAGCTATATGCGTCTAGATTCTGAAAATATAATATATGTCTATAGTGTATATAGAAAAATCGTTAGAAAAAAAATGAAAACAGCTTGGCGGAGCAGCCAAAATTCATTGTAAAATAAGGACAACAAAATCGATTTTTACAAATTGACCAATCTTTTTACTAGTAAATATAGAGATTTGATCAAATTAAATAGATAATGAATTTAAATGTTTTTTTTTTTGTTAAAAATCTATCGTTTTTACCCTTAGTACAAGTATAAAAAAATGACATTAGTCATATTTGATCTTATAGCTGAGCGGGCTCTGTTGACTAGTTTAAGTGAATTAAACGTCTGTAATTAAAGTAACAACATATAACTATGCTTAAAGTACTTACTTATAAAATAATATAAAAGGTGACTGCACCAATGATAAACACTTGAAGAGTTAGCACCAATAGCAGGACGCAAAGAGTTGTTCGACATTTCAGACCGCCGCACTTCTTATTACATCTGCACTGGACCATTTCTATATAGGTTTAAAAACCACTGGCAAGTCTGTCCATGTAGGCTGACAGTTGTCACTGACCTTACTCCGTCCCCAATCAGACAAATCAGGTGGATTTCCAGACATCTGATCCCATACAGGAACAGTTTTGGAATACTGCTCAAGAAATGTTGGTGCAGGGCAGCTTTTGTAAGACAATATTTTCTAGTTAACGAATATCTTTAATAAACAGATATTTTAGGTTTCATTTACTTAGCAAAATGTGCAAGACCAGAAATAAACACTTCTAACTATCTTATAAACTTTTAGTTATAATATCCTGTGACAACTCATGCGATCTGATCTCAAACTTAGCAGAGCTATACTATGACAGACTAGAAGTAACTGGTCTTCATACTTATATAATTAAAAATACGTACATATTATAGATAAATTACAATCAGACACAGGATAAACAATGCTCATCACGCAAAGTTTGTTCTGGTTGGCATCGTAGCCACGACCTCCGACTTAGCAGTCAGGTTCACTAGCCACTAAACTAACTGGCCCGCGAATAATAGTGAAAGCCTCGCTAATCCGTCCCTCATATGCTGCCAGAAACCCTTTTCCCCTTCACAGGTAAAAAACAAGATACATTGTGACTACCTGGAAAAGCGTAAAACAGAGGCAAGACTAGCTTTAAGTGGTCCTGTAAAAAGATTTTTTGTAACGGCGGATACCAAATGGCGAACAACAGGATGATAGGACTAACGCAGTAGTCAGAGTTGTGCTAAAGTAATGATACGTACACGTACTGTCGATACTGACGTCTCGTTAGCAGTCGTTTTGGTATAGACGAGTGCCTGAGCTTGAGGAGCTGTGGGTAATGTAGGCACTGGAAAACCCCACCAGTACCTTCCTTGCCGCAAGGTATCAAGTACTCTCCATTAAAAATACTTAGAATTAATTTCTTTCATCCGCTATATACTTCCTAGGACTAAAATAGGATGAGGATTATTTACAGAACCACCAGTGTGATGGTCCTGTAAAAAAGCTGTGACACTGTGACTTATTTGAACGGTAGAGAAAAAAAGCGCAACGGAGACATGGAATGCTTTTCCAACTGTCGCAAAAGAGTTTCTGGCAGCATATGAGAAAAGGATTAGCGAGGCTTTCGCTATTATTCAAAAGCTGCCCAGCATCTCTTTTTGAGAACATTTTTCACCGAATCCACCTGATCCATCTAATAAGGGATAGAGTAAGATCGGTTATTTTACTGTTAACATACATGGAGAGACTTGCCAGTACAGTGGTTTTCGACGTCTGTGTGGAAATGATCCGGTGCAGGTGTAAAAAGAAGTAGCGGCGGTCTGAGGTGTCTATTCTATCTCAGACACCTTTCTCTATTTAAGATTGTACTTTACCCAGGGTAAACAATGTACCCATGATGTTAAGATAAATAAATAAAGATAAAGATGCTCTCAGCGGGAACTTAAGTGATTGGAATTGTGCGACTGCGGACGGCAAAGTATTTAATAAACAATATAGGGGCAGCGGTTGTCATTCGTGGAACTTTGACAGTCGTTACGGGTAACTAGAAAGTCTGACCAGCCTAACCAAGAGGCATCCTATCGCCCAGTTACTAAGTTGTGAAGGTCTGATAGGCAGTCGCTTAACATAAAACACTGGTATCCAGCTGAATCCGGTTAGGCTGAGAGCCGACCCCAATATAATCCAGAAAAGGCTAGTGAGATGATGAGATAGGGGCAGTGACTCGAATGCTAGCACTGCACCAAATTATCAGCACTCTGAACAAACAGATATAAGCTATTAGTTTGGCCTATAACTCATAAAACTTACAATTAAGATATTTTGGAACTCTATTTCTGGCAAAACTATACTATCCGACGTAAAAAATGGCGACATTTAAGAAAACAATTCTTTGCGTCCTGCTATTAGGGCTAACTCTTAAAGTGTTAATCAATGGTGCAGTCGCTTTTTACATTATTTTATAAATACTTTTAGCTAAGCTTTTAGCATAGTTATATGTTATCACTTTAATTACAGACGTTTGATTCTCTTAAAATAGTCAGCAGAGCCCGCTCAGCTATAAGATCAAATATGACTAATGTCATTTTTTTATACTTGTACTTAAGGTAAAAACGATAGATTTTTAACAACAAAAAAAAACATTTAAATTCAGTATCTATTTAATTTGATCAAATCTCTATATTTACTAGTAAAAAGATTGGTCAATTTGTAAAAATCGATTTTGTTGTCCTTATTTTACAATGAATTTTGGCTGCTCCGCCAAGCTGTTTTCATTTTTTTTCTAACGATTTTTCTATATACACTATAGACATATATTATATTTTCAGAATCTAGACGCATATAGCTTTTTAATCATATTTTTTTAAAGTCGATATAGTCACGATTTGAAAAATTATGGCCATTTAATGATTTTTGTTACGGTTGAAATTTTCACATTTTAGGGCATAATTCACTTTTTTTGTATGAAGACATGTATTTTTTATTTCAGAAAACGATTGGCCATCTTTGATTTATCCGAAAATGATATCCCACTTGCCATAGTAACGATAAATTAGGAGTTATGACGACAAACAGAGCGCGCGGCAGAAGAGAACTTCAACCCCTCCCCCTCCCCCCCAGAGGGGTGCCTCCGATTGCCTCCCGGGCGATTTTCGCTCTAACCCACCTAACTAACAAGTGTACCAAGTCTCATGCTTTAATGCAAAAAATATTGCTCCCCATACATTAATGGCTTATAACGCCCCCACTATAATCCTAATATACTTTATGGGCTTATACATCATCCACTCATACTCTTCATCAAAGAGACACAGAACTAACTACTCACCGATCCTAATATGCTTGCCTGGCTCATACACCATCCATTCGTACACTTTATCAAAGAGACACAGAACATTATGCTTCTTGCACAAGTTTCCAATAAGCTCCAGTTCCTGCCGAGTAAACACCTTGCCCAAGGGATTGTGGGGGGTGTTCACGATGATCATCACCCATCAATGATAACCAAGACAACATTGTGCTCCTTGCGCAAGTTGCATAAAAACTTACCAATCCTAATATGCTTTACTGACTCATACATCATCCACTTCATTAAAGAGACACAGAACAAACATTGTGCTTCTCGCAAAAATTGCATAAAAATAAAAAATGACTCACCTATCCTAATATGCTTGACTGGCTCATACACCATCCACTCGTACACCTCATCAGAGAGACACAGAACATTATGCTTCTTGCACAAGTTTCCAATCAGCTCTAGTTCCTGCCGAGTGAACACCTTGCCCAGGGGATTGTGGGGGGTGTTCAAGATGATCATCTTCGTCTTAGGGTTGAACAGAGACTCTAGCTCCTTCTCATTGAGGACCCAGTCTGCTGATGTCACTTCGCCGGTTGTTTTTTTCTGGTATTATTTGAGGTTAGAAAAGATTTTGAAGTTTAACCTTTTGACCGTCCACGTCAAAACAGTGAAATCGTGCCCTCAGCGCCAAGCCATCTAAATAAGCATAGACATTTTCCACGAGATGACCGTGCTGGGCACATTTTGGTTTGTCATCTATACATGACGGTGACGATCTAAAGGTTAAACAAAATTGCTTGATATAGGTATTTTTGTCCCACAACAGCTGGCTAGTACCAGTTGGTCATTCGTCAATTCAACACTTTGTTCACTCTGCACATAGATCTATCAAGACAAGCTGTACCAAATGTGCACATTTTAAGTTTCTTGTAAATAGTGTGACATAAATATAGCTGTTTTATAGTCTTTAAGATTAGGATAATAATATACTAATAGGTGTTTTGCTCCTGCACTGAAACTTATATTTTTCCTAACAAATAACAACTTGTTAGGAAAAATTTTAAGTCTAGCCAGGCAATTTTTATTGGACCATGCCCGATGTCCTTTGGCAAAGTGAGCTTGGAATTTAAATGAGAATATAGGCTTCCCTAAAACTGCAAAATGTCTGTGGCCGCAATAATAGCAGTTTACGCAGAATAAGGCACGGCCAAAAAATTGCCAAATCATCATAAGCCTAGCCTTTTCAAACTGTTTATGAATACTAGGTATGCTAGTGCACGGGAAGTTAAAGCGAGTTGCAGACCGAAAACTAAGCAAACTTAGTTCACATAGCTGACGACGTTTTTCTTCCTAAATAGCTTAGTTCTCATAGTTTTCGGTCTGCACACAAATATGGAAAACTGCATCAGCTATGCTATGTGAGCCAAGCTAAGCTAACTTATCTGAGCTCTTATGCCCTTACTAATAATCACTGTGTAAAGTTATGTCATGAATAAAGCCTGTGTAACCATACATTTTTTGACGTATAAACCTGTCATAACTTTATGTAGCGATTATTAGAAAGACGCTTAGTCTGCAACTCGCTTAATGTCTGGCAAAAATCGCTAAAAATAAATGACTTACAGGATTAAGCGCAATAAACCTAGGAACGCCACCAGCAGACTTGATCATGAAGTCATAGCAATCGAAGAAAGGCTCAATAACTATCACCTCATCGCCCTCGTCCACGTGACCTGAAAATAGGAATAGAGTTCAATTATTTGGTCGGGCCTGTTAGTATAGTCGTCTAGTGGTTAGTGCCGGGGTTGCAGAATAGTTTTAATATTTACCGCGGTCCCGGTACATAAAGGGCAACCGAAGCAACAAGGGTGGGTTTTAGTCAGTAAAAGTCAGACACTCCATAGCCTGACACTCGCACCGCCAAGAGTGGGAGAATCATTTGATGATTTCCCATCCTCAAAAAAAAAAGGTGCACTTAGATTGATGATGTCATCAGTAATATTTTTTGACGTGACAACGTCTTATAAATTGGTTTGCCGGGTGACACTTCAAGAAACTGCGTTACGCTCCGCTCACATTATGCGCTCACAATGAGAGCGAGTGAGAGGCACGCGTCCCTTCCCCTCGGGCATGATTAGCCCGCCTAAGAGCGAGAGAGACAGACATAAAAAGTGAAAGGCACGCGTGCCTCAGTCAACGTCAGTAAGTCGTTGTCACGTAAAACTTTCGCCCGTATACCGACTTTACAGGCAACCAATTTTTTTCTTGTTACAAAGTAATGTATCTAATGACCTATAAAAAGTGATGGGGTCTTATCTCAGCCGGGTCAAGAGTTAAAAGATAACCGTGATAAGAAAAAGATGGTGTACACTTAATGGTGAATAATGATGACTATTCTATCATGGTATTCAAAAGGTCATAGATCAATATTGATGCAACTTCTGAATTTATTATTTAAGTACAATAATATTTGTCTTATCTTAAACTTGGATCCGATTATAAGGCCAAATGGGCATTCAAATACAATTTTTTTCACAATGAAAATCTTAACCATAATAAACATATTCAAAAAAATAAATGACTTTATTTATATAAAAAAAAAATGTATTTTAAATGAATATAGGGGAACCCATTCTTAATTATGCACAGAAATTCATTAGTTATCTATACATATAATAAAATTCTAAAAGGTCGGTGTCTGTACATGGAAGATAAATAAGAAAAACTTTATTAGGGGAACTTTATACAGGGTGTCCCAAAACTCAACGTCAAGCCGAAACGGGGTGACAGGATTGATCATAACCATCACGAGAAAAATCTGAAAAAAAATCTATCCCATGCAGTTTAAAAATTATGGGCATTTTAAGAAAAACCTAGAAATTTGATCAAACTGTACCATTTTTCGGTTATTGTGGTTATTCTTTTTTATTTTTGTTCATTTGAACTTTGGAAACGTAATCCTAAATAACATTTCTAGAATCCCAATAAAAAATAATGACACAATTGCCTCAAGTTTCCGAGAATTGAGACTATTTGTTAAACTACGAATTTAAAATTTTCAAGATTCGTCGACTTTGACAGGCCCTCCTATAAAAAAAATGTACTAGAGTGCCTTGGCAAGTGGCATTAAAAGTTGGCGCATTTAATCAGAATTCTAAAATGGTACAATACTTGTTAGTTCCATACAATAGAAAAGAGTAAAAAAATTAAAACCTCAAGTAACCCGATTTTTGCTATCTCATTTTACTCAGTTAAAATGTTTTTAATTCACACAAGCTCTAGGTAGGTTCTTAATTTTAAGACAAAATGATGAGAGAGATGGATAATGGGTATGTTCGCCATGAGTGAGCGAGACAGATAGTGACGCCACTTTTACCAAAGTGAAAAAAAGTTAGTAAAATTAGTAAAATAATTAGGTTTGTTGGAATAAAAGTCAGATGATAGAGAAATAACGTTTTTTATTACAATAAATGTTCAAATTGTTTACCATCAGCCTCAATACAAGCCCTACATCTTCTTAAAAAAGATCTACTTATTAGTCGGGCATATCTTCGAGAGTTGATCGCCTCAGCTGCTTGAGAAATGCGTTCACGCAGGTCGGCTACGTTCTCAATGGGCTTTGAGTAAACTTTTTCTTTGAGAACTCCCCAATAGAAAAAATCCAGGGGATTTAAATCTGGTGAACGGGCGGGCCACGAGATAGTGCCCGAACGTCCAATCCACCTTCCCGGATATTCCTGGTCAAGGAAATCTCTTACTTGCACTGCGAAATGCGCTGGGCAGCCATCTTGTTGAAACCACATGTCGCGAAGATCTGCTAGTGGTACGTCCTCTAACAGGGTTGGTAAATCTTCTCTTAAAAAATGTAGGTAATTAGTTCCATTCAAGTTCTCAGGCAGTTCAATAGGCCCAATAATTTTACCGTTTAAAATTCCGGTCCACAGGTTTACTTTAAAACGATACTGGGATCTATCTTCTCGCATTAAATGTGGATTCTCCACATGCCACTCGTGATAATTGTGCAAGTTCATGTAACCATCTTTTTTAAATGTCGATTCATCTGACCAGAGAATTTTTTGGATGAATTGGGGATTCTCATTATGCCTCTGTAGCATTGTTCTACAAAAAGAAATCCTTTCCTGATAATCTCGAGGTAGAAGACTTTGAACTCGTTGTACGTGAAACGGATGCATTTCGGCTCTTTGTAAAATACGATGAGCAGTGCTTTTTGGTATTCCCGTTCTTTCTTCAATTCCACGTACGGAAATACTTCGGTCACGTGCGACCTCTTGCAATACTTCTTCCTGGAAAGGAAACACAGGTCTACCTCCAGCCTGTATTTGATTCGGGAAATGGCCGCCCTCTGTGAGTGAACGGTGCACATTAACAAACACGCGATGATCCGGGTAGCGCTCTAAATTTGGATATCTTTCACGATAAAGTCTAGCGGCAGCACTTGCGTTGCATCTGCATTTCCCATAAATGAGGTGCATGTTCGCATATTCTTGTGAAGTGTAGCGCGTAGGCATGGTAGATAAAAAGGATGCCAACACAAAAGTCCAGAGAGAAGCCAAAGTTGCCGGTATGTTATCAACAAGTCCAATTCACAAAGATTCAAGTCCAAAAAGAGAAGCCAAAGTTGTCAGTACTAAATCAACACAAGCGAATACGAACGTGCGCAGTAGACGAATGAGCGAAACGTACTAACTGGTTGGTGTCGGACTGGTAGCGTAGCCATTTGCTTGGCTGAAACTAGTGCGAATGAAACAGATAGATGCCATAGCATCTATCTGTTTCATTCGCACTCGTTTAAACGACGCATCTCCGTCTCAATGCGTGGCGTCACTATCTGTCTCGCTCACTCATGGCAAACATACCCATTATCCATCTCTCTCATCATTTTGCCTTAAAATTAAGAACCTACCTAGAGCTTGTGCGAATTAAAAACATTTTAACTGAGTAAAATCTGATAGCAAAAATCGGGTTACTTGAGGTTTTAATTTTTTTACTCTTTTCTATTGTATGGAACTAACAAGTATTGTACCATTTTAGAATTCTGATTAAATGCGCCAACTTTTAATGCTACTTGCCAAGGCACTCTAGTACATTTTTTTTATAGGAGGGCCTGTCAAAGTCGACGAATCTTGAAAATTTTAAATTCGTAGTTTAACAAATAGTCTCAATTCTCGGGAACTTAAGGCAATTGTGTCATTATTTTTTATTGGGATTCTAGAAATGTTATTTAGGATTACGTTTCTAAAGTTCAAATGAACAAAAATAAAAAATAATAACCACAATAACCGAAAAATGGTACAGTTTGATCAAATTTCTAGGTTTTTCTTAAAATGCCCATAATTTTCAAACTGCATGGGATAGATTTTTTTTTCAGATTTTTCTCGTGATGGTTATGATCAATCCTGTCACCCCGTTTCGGCTTGACGTTGAGTTTTGGGACACCCTGTATACGCAATAGAACCCAAAACAATGATTTTTAGAATTTTTGTCTGTTTGTCTGTATGTCTGTTTGTCTGTTTGTCTGTACGTTTGTTCAGGCTAATCTCAGAAACGGCTTAACCTAATTGAATGCGGTTTTCACTAATGCGTTGCGGTTTTCTGGGATTAACATTTAGTCTTTGTTTTGTATTAATCGGTCTATAAATAAAAAAGTTATGTCAATCTAAAGAATCGTATCATCACATCAATCAATCAAAAAATAAAATACTGTATACACCCTTACCAAAATAAATATTTTTTTATTCAAGTCTGTTTCAGCACCTACTAATTACTTTTTGAATTACTCAAATTGGACATTTCATTCAAAAAATATTAAACCCAAAGCGCAACGGTTTAAATTTCTCCATAGTTTCCGTTTAATTTCGCTAGACGGCGCTGTACCGTCTGTCACGATTCCTAAAAAGTGGTGTTAAGATTTTTGTGAAAATAATGACTCTTCCAGGCAGATTTCCTTCGTGCAGGTTCTATCCCTGTTGTAAAAAATGTTTGGTTGTCGATGCGTTTGTGATAAATATTGGGTCATTTGGTCAAAAACAATAAGTAATCAATTAATTTAGTAAATTAATTAATTGTTTGCTTTAACCCCTTGCCGGTTCTATCCCTGATTCGATTTGTATGTGGGGTGTCGTTTCGTATGCTTATAAGGGTGGATCGTGAAGCAAAATTATATATAAATTCAAAACTAGCTTTTGCCCGTGACTTCGTCCACGTGGAATAACAGTACCCGTTTCCGGTGAATTTCCGGGACGAAAACTATCATATGTCCTTTCTCAGGTCCCATACTATATCTGTACTAAATTTCATTCGAATTGGTTCAGTGGTTTAGGCGTGAAGAAGAGACTGACAGACAGAGTTACTATCGCATTTATAATATTAGTACGGATTAATATTGTAGGATGATTGGTGATCGATACTAATGCCAAAAATGCAATCAGTAATTTTTTGTCTGTCTGTATGTACACGCATGGGCTAAAAACTACTAAAGGGATTTAACCAAACTTGGTACGATTGTATTCCATACTCTTGGCCTGGTTATAGGCTATTTAACATAACGCTGAGACACATAGGCGCCCCGGCGGGCGCTCTCACGCATCGCCAGAAACGGTCCTCACCAGAAACGGATATCTGAGAAAATGGTCGCCTAGAGCACACGGTGGAGCATACGATGGTAGTATGCCCCGCTTGGGTGGTGGGCCACCGCCGTATTCTTCCAGAGTCGATCGGCGGGGGGGACTGAATGGGAAGCCGTCGCCTCCTTCTGCGAAGCAGTCATGCTGGAGAAGGAGGCGGCGGCGCGCATGACGCAGCGTCAAGCCTCACGCCGGGGACAGTGAGCCAGGCGTAGACGTCGAAAGTCGCAAGACGACTACCAGCCACGGTAGGCGCAGGACTGCGAATGGCGAGCGATGGGTAGCTCGCCGCCCGATAAGGACCGTTTGTTCCACTCGCACCTCAAACAGCAGTCAGCACGTTACGGATTTATTATAATAGTTACCGCTGCCCCGGAAGTAAACTCACTGACTAATATCAACGCGTTTGTTGATATTTAACAATAACTTAAAATTGTGGATAGAAAATCGACATCTACGCGGGCGAAGCTGCGGGCAAAAGCTAGTTTTAATAAAAATCGACATAGATCTATGTTGCTCCACTGTTCAACAATACGCAAATAGTGGCCGACAAAGTAGGTACAGAAATTTTTATAAGGCAGGTATAGCCACCTTATGATGTACGGTCAGCAAAGTAGATAAGTATGCAGGCCCGTCATCTACAATTGAGGTTTTCTGAAATACTAATGAAATTTAACCTAATTGAAGAACTAGTTATTTTCTACTATAGTTTAAATTGTTATTAGAAAATATCCTAGGGTATTTGAGAAGCCGGGGTTGCGGAATGTTTATAACAGTTACCGTGACCCTGGAACATAAAGGGCAATCGAAGGAACATGAGTGAGTTTTAGCACAGATTAATAAATAGTTACTACGTAACAGATACTTCACTCCAATACAAAAACTAAAATACCTACGCTATAATAGCCTACAAAATAATAATAATAATAATACTGGTTAGGCAGGGGCCGTAGCCATTCAATAGTTTCAGATAAGTAATCCATCTTAGCAACCCAAACCCATAGTCCAATACTTTCTTTATTCCATGACCTGCAATAGACCACCACCAACCGGGGGTTGACCTTAGGTGCACTTGAGTGGTGCATATAGGAATAATCACCAGTTGGTGTCCCACTTCATATAATAAAGCTTTATTTAAGGGGCCTCTGCGAGTTGGCTTCGGCCCCTCCTACGCCTTTCAAAGGTCCGGGACCCCAAGGTCCCGAGTAACGTAAAGTTTAAAGATAAATAATAATACTAGCTGTTTGCAGCGAGGAGAAATGTACTATAAAAACGCACAAAGAGAGTTGAGATTCTTTTGCCCGCCGCGCGACTGACGTGTGTGCGTGCCATCCAGTAAATGTGCTAGGGTTATACGTATGATGATAATGGTAATAATAAACGAATGTTTTAGAAAAACAATTATTTTTTTATTTGTTGATCAAATATTTTTTAGTTTAATAAAATGACTGATGCATATATTCGTTCCTTGAATTCCCGATTATTATATTTTAGTGTCGAAAATATCCAAAACCACGTGAATAATTTAAATAAATAATCAAAAGGGAAACCGGAGAATTGGGAAACAGGGAAATTGCACAACAATCACACAATAATTACGTGGTTTCGGCATTTTGATAGTCAGCGCTGTACCCGTGACGCGCGAGCACTCAGCCGGGCGCGCGACAGCCCGGTGTTCGTTGTACCGTCGACGATACGCGAAGCGGTAGGCATAAAACGCGTGGCCTTGAGCGAGTGACGGAGGCCTGGTTTTAGTCAGTAAAAGTCTGACACGCCCTCCCGCCGCACCCAGGACGGGAGCAGTCATTTGATGATTTCCCACTCACCAAAAAAAAGGGTATTTGAGAAAACTTAAACTGTATTTGACGGCCCTGTATACTTATCTACTTTGCTGACTGTACATAGATATCTCTTAACTGTCGTGTTACTAAAACCTGGAATGAAGAATTGTAGACTAACAAATAAATGAAAGAGGTATCTTGGCAAAATCTTAATTTAAAAACACAAGTTAAGAACTGGCTGCTCTGAGTGCAATGAACTAGGAAGAAAAGATAAAATGAAATAATAAATGATTGTAATATATGGCGCAGAGGCATTGTAAACTGATATTTTTTTAGTAGTAAGCTTATCTATAATGATACTATTGTGTTTAGTAGCACAAGCGTAGCAGCATGTTCGTGATCATTATTCTTATATACTTTTGAAATTAATAGTAATAAAAAAGACCGAATGCATAAAAATAAAAAGTTAGCTTGAAAGATAGTTATTTCTTTGTCATTTAATTACCAATGCAGTTTTCATACACCATGTTAGGTAAGTCTACCTACGATAAGAGAGTGAAGCAAAATCAAAACAGTTATAGAAAAAATAACAGGTCACTGTCCTTTAAACAAGCACCTATTCACAATAGGAGTAACAGACAGCCCTCTATGCAGAAGTTGCTTAGAGGCAGAAGAAACGCCACAACACGTCCTTATGGAGTGTAACAGTGTGGCCAATCAACTATGAGGCACTTGGTTAAAAATAAAAGAATGAGAAACGAATACTCAATAGCCTCCTTTAATATCTCCCTCGTCTTACCTAACATGGTGTAAAGAAATAAAATATATCTGCTCACCTAAAATAGCTGAATACAGGGCCTCATATGCACCAAATGTGACTAAAATCTCAGTCTGTGGGTTTATTTCCTTGCCTATAAGAGGAGAGTACACCTTTGATAAGTTTGCTACGAGCGAGGGATGGCCCTGAAAAAGAAAATAAAAACAATTGTTAAATTGAGTACCTACACTTGTTTGTTAAGATTAACAGTGAGGAACCGGAACCCTTCATAGGACTCTCACCAAGGGTCATCAACCACACGCTAAAACAGGCTGCGTTGAGGACACACAGCATGCACTGGCACAACACAACGGGCCAGAAGCATGCTAAACTATTCCTCAACGACATAGATAATGGCTGGACCCGGAAACTATGGAGGTACAGCAGACCACAGCTCCGAGCAATCACAGGAGTCTTCACAGGGCACTACGCCACCAACAAACAGCTTCAAAACATGGGACTAGTAAGCGACCCGACTTGCAGGCTCTGTGGAGAAGCAGAGGAGTCTATGTTACACCTGCTGTGTGATTGCGCAGCACTAGGCTCCAAAAGATTAGGGTATCTGGCCCAACCATTCCCAAGACCAGAGGACTACAGGCTCAGCCCCATCAAGGCCATACTGGGACTAATGAAGGAGGTGCACAGAAGGCTAGGGGTTGAGTAAAAGGAGGGGTACAGCACAAAAGATCCAAAAGGGTCGAAGTGCTACGGCTTGGGCCGGCCCCACATTAAGATAAGATAAGATAAGATAACAGTGAGGAATACCCAAAAACTTCTTATATTACAAAGAAATATAACAGACATACATCATAGATATGATCACATTTGTACATATAAATAAATAAAATGGGCAATGCATCTGTTTAAATAACACTATTTCTTTAAAACAAATTATAGTGTGACAAAGTCTTGAACAGAAGCAAGATAAAAAGACAACATGCTACATACAACATAAATAGTGTTTACTTACAAAACCTCTGGTATATTGATTCAGCAGTGGATTATCACCGGTTGCAATCTTCCCCAAGGCCTCTGTGACATGTTTCGGCGCATGGTAGTCAGGGAATCCTTGGCCTAAGTTTACTTTAGGCTTATATTCCAATGCCAATTGAATGTATTCCACCCTGAAAATAAATGACATTATGTTGTATTTCACAAGGCTTTATGAACCTTAGGTGCTTCCTTTCAAATAACAGCCATTGAAAGGACATCATACACTTTCCATACATTTTTGGTCCAGATTTGAAAATGCCAAAATTGAAAAAGAAAATACAATATTCTGTTAGAACTTGTTCTTGTTAATATTTTTTATTATGGCACCAAAACTGTGGGACCATTCCTTCCCCTTAGTTTTATTTAAGCTCAAAATCTCACATATTTTTTTAAAACAAGGATCCTCCGACCAGACATTAGTCTGGTGAGATACTATTTAAAATAATCAATGATTGTGTTTAGTTACACTATTTTTGATTGATGTCTTTAATAGCAGACTGTCTTTGCTGGTACCCTTTATTTATCAATCATTCTTTGCACTAAAATAGTGGGAGAATGATCTCCTTTTAGGGTTGGAGATATCTAAAGATGTGTGCAAGACACTAGGGCAGCTTTTTTTCTTTTAAAGTATTGTTTAATACTTAGTTCTAAATAAACTAAACTGTTTGTAATTGTAATTTTACCTACGATCATATCTTTAAGTATTTAAATATAAAACGCAAAAGGAATTACATTGAGGGATCTTGTCACTATGCATAATTCTAGTACAAACACAACAGTTGATTACTATGTGGTGGTTATCTCAATAATTATAATTATTAAGTACACACAAGTATTTTAATTGTCTCCTCATCTAGTTGATAAACCAACATGACAATTCATTGTGCTGTACTTTATTTGTAGAAGAAAAATATATTTAAGTAAGTCATCCCATAAGACTACCCACTGACCATCTTTTATAATAATCATCTAAGTAATACGTATATTATAGATGCTTTACTACGCCGCTTATGTAACAGTTTTACAAGACTAAACATTTAGAGATATGGAGATAATTGCACAATAAATTATGCCTATACTCCTTAATGCAAAAAATAGTTAAAATATTATTTATTTACTCACCAAACACTCTTTTCACCCGCTCCATAACGCGCAGGTAACTTAAATTTGTCGTTCATTTGGACAGCTGTACAACTCAGATTTCTAACTGCGTTATTATAATTATTTAGCTCCACAACACCGCTTTGGCCTCTCACAGCCGCGAACAACGATTGTTTCAACCTAAACATCACAAATGATTATATAGATAGAGCGTGAACAGTAAACTTAACCTACCTACTAATATGACAGAAAAGTCAGATTGTCAAGTCATGAAGAGATAACGAAAACCATAAAACGACGAAAACTTACTGAATTTTAATTGGTTGTCCCACCGCTGGAATCTAATTAGCTAATCAGTAATCAAACGACTGTTTTCATAATGTAAACAATGTCAGGTGTTTGATTTTGGACTACGTATTATTGCTCGTATGCAGTGTGACCAACTTCAAATTAGAGATCCTGCCCCACTTAGGCAAGAAAACTGATTAATCCTGCCAAAATCATAAGCAAAAAAATGGCAAAATAATGCCAATATAATTTAAGAATTTAAAATAAATAGACACATTATTTTTTGGAGTTTTATGTAAAATAATTGATCTAAAAGTCTAAAAATGAACTGAATTAAATTATACATTCATCATTTATCATGCATCATCGTATTCTTCTTGATCACTTTCTTTATACAGTGCTTTTCTCATTTGTTTAATCATTTCTTTAGTTGGCTGGAATGAAACGCAGTCACCATATTCACTAATGCCCTGTTTAACATGTAAAATATTTATTACATGTTTATCTATTCCGCGTTTTTGTTTTGATGAGGTTGCCATAGGCATTTTAAAATTCCTATTTACTTTTTTTCCATTCTCGATACTGCATCCTACTCTTTTTGTGGACTGTAGCGGCTATACTTCCAAATCTGTCAGCTTATATTGCTAATACTGCCAAATACTGCCGGATTTCTAAAACATCAAACAAATGTGCCAGAGAGTAAAATAAAAGGCTAAACCTGCCAAAAAGGCAGGATCCTGCCACATATGGTCACACTGCTCGTATGTCACCGACAGTACGTCAACGTCAATGTTGCCGAGTGTGTAATTTTGTGACTGCAACATTAGCCCCATATGTTTATTTAAGATGGAGAAATAGAAATAGGGATTATGTCGTTTCAATTTCAAAACAGTAGAATGGAATATGGATGGATGGATGTCTCATGTCATTTTGTTTGATTTTATGTATGTACCTACTTAATGGTATTTATCTGTGGACGGTATCTACAAACAGTAGCAGCAATGCGATGGCAGATAATAAACTTTAGTTAGGCACAAAATACGTACTGGATCAATAAGTGGTGTTAAAAGCCTCGAAATTTTAAAGCAACTTCTAACACCACTTTACTTTTAGCACTGGCTAATTTGAGAGGACTAAGCTGACATGAGTGACATGTATCGTCTGACCTTTTCTAAACGAAACAGAAAGAGAAAGATGCACAAAAGTTAAGTTAATCCTTCGAACTTTCGAACACAGGTGATTCGAGACACAATAGAAAGAACAGTCCGACAGCCGGTTGTCGCTTGGTCTTTGAAAGGTAATTTGGTTTAGTTTGTGAACAAGAGAATCAGCACCAATATACTTAGTGCTGGGAACGATGCTTCCTAGCACGACCAGTAAAAATAAAAAAAAATCTTGTAATTTGAAAATGTCTACCTTTCAACGACCAAGCGACAGCCGAATGTCGCGCTGCTATTAATTGTCTTTTAATTGTGTCTCGAATCACGTGTGATATGATAAGTATATTATGATGATAACATTTTATGCAGATTTACCAGCAGTTTTTTCGGGCGGGAAAGCAGTACTTTATTTATTACTGCATCCAAAGGTATAGATTCCGGCGGCGATAATATTGTCGGGTTCTCTAACTTATCAAACGATAATTTAAAACGGCTTTGTTTTATACTATTCAGATAATTAAATAACAACACTGGTTTTTTTTTTATCTAGCCTATGCTGTCCCCCTGCTGGGCAAAGGCCTCCCCCAACTCCTTCCAGACTTCCTTTTCCCCCGCATCCTCGAACCAGCCCTCGTGGTGTGCATCAAGCTCATCACGCCACCTTTTCCTGGGCCGGCCTCGGTGACGACGTCCATCCTCTGGCACCCACTGTGTGGAGATTCTAGCCCAACGGTCACTATTCATACGGCTAACGTGACCCGCCCAATCCCATTTAAGCCTGGCAGCTTTTTTGCCCACATCCGTTATGCCCGTTTTGGAGCGCAGCGTGGTGTTCCGGATTCTGTCCTGTCTTTTTACACCAAGAATGCTACGCTCCATTGCTCGTTGACAAACTCCAAGGCGAGACTTTTGCGATTCGGTGAGTGACCAGGTCTGAGCACCATAGGTTAGGATGGGCAAGATACACATGTCGACGAGTTTGCGCTTCAGGGAGATCGGCAGATCACCCTTCATTAGCGTCTTCATGGACCAGTAGCTTTTCCAGGCGTTTTCGATTCTGCGATCGATTTCCCTTTCTTGCCTGTTCTCGAAGGACACTAACTGGCCCAAGTATATATACTCATCGACATAAAGTATTTCTTGCCCATCTACCTCGACCCTACGCTTTGTGCTGTTGGTCATTATTTGGGTCTTAGACCGATTCATCGCAAGTCCCACTCTGAAGCTAGCCGTGCTCAGTTCTTGGAGCAAGGTTTGGAGTTCCAGAGCTGTGGGGGCAAAAAGCACTATGTCGTCAGCAAACCGGAGGTTTGTTAGTCTCTTTGTGCCGACTTCAATCCCCTTGGTCTTCCATGAGGCTGCCAGTGTTTTAAAGACCTCTTCGAGCGTGCTTGTAAATAGTTTGGGAGAGAGCGGGTCACCATGCTTGGCTCCTTTTTGAATTTTGAATGAAGGCCCAGAAGTATTAAGTTTTATATTCGCGGAGCTATTGTTATAAATGTTTTTTAGAAGGTGAACATATTCTTTTTCTAGCTCTTGATGGTCTAAGGATTTAAATATTTCGGAATGTTTGAGGCTATCAAAAGCCTTTGTATAGTCTACAAAGGCTAGATATAAGGGTTTATTAAATTCGGTGTTTTTTTCTAATATTTGGTTTAGTGTGTGCAGGTGATCAGTTGTTGAGTAGCTGGGGCGAAATCCGGCTTGTTCTGGTGGCTGATGTTTATTCAGTTTCCCGTCTATTCGATTATGAATCATCATCATCATCATCATATCAGCCGCAGGACGTCCACTGTTGAACATAGGCCTCCCCTACAGATTTCCAGTAGGACCTGTTGGAAGCGGCTTGCATCCAGCGCGATCCTGCGGTTTTTACTAGGTCGTCTGTCCACCTTGTGGGTGGACGTCCTACGCTGCGCTTGCCGGTGCGTGGTCTCCATTCAAGAACTTTACGGCCCCATCGGCCGTCAGTTCTGCGTGCTATGTGGCCTGCCCACTGCCACTTCAACTTACTAATTCGCTGGGCTATGTCTGCAACTTTGGTTCGTCTACGGATCTCCTCATTCCTGATTCGATCACGTAGAGAGACTCCGAGCATAGCCCTCTCCATAGCTCGTTGGGCTGTCTTGAGCTTACTAATGAGGCCCATAGTTAGAGACCACGTTTCAGTGCCATAAGTCATCACTGGTAACACACATTGGTCGAAAACTTTCGATTTAAGGCACTGAGGTATTTTGGCCGAGAAAACATTACGCAATTTCCCGAACGCTGCCCAGCCGAGTTGGATTCGATTATGAATGACTTTAATAAAAGTTTTATATATGTGTGATGTTAGGCTTATTGGGCGGTAATTGCCAATATCGCTTTTATCACCTATTTTATGCAGTAGGACTATATTTGAATGGCACATAGTTTTTGGTACTTTTCCTAATTGCAGTATTGTGTTAAATAAATTAGTAAGGTATAAATTAATAACGTTCTGAAGCCAATTTTTTTTTAAATTTATTTCAAACTTAATAAAACATCAAAACACCAGTCTCTTTATTTACACGTTCAATGTTACCTATATCTGGTTAAGTGTTATAACTTTTGCGAGTAATGGGCTGTTATGGGCTTACCACACGCACAAGTTTCACAACAGTCTTACCTGCGCAAACTGGCTTACGCAGGTAAAAAAAAATGCGTAGGCCGCGTAAGACGGAGCGTGTGCCGTGTTGGTGGTAAAACTGTACACCGCCGCGTTCACATACATACCCCACGGGCGCGCTACGCAGCCAACACTTTTTTCTTACCTGCGTAAGCCAGTATGCACAGGCAAAACTGTGGAAAAGATGGTGCATGTGGTAGGCGTATAAAACCTGCATATGCCTTATACACATGTACGTACATCCATAGACACATGCGTCAGTCTTACATACACGTGTTACTCACCTAGAGATACGTACATACCATTGCGTTATTGTTTGGATATTCAATTTCAGCTTCATATTCTCGAACCTCACGGAAGGTAATTTAGCTGCTATTTCTGGAAACTGTAGGTCTGTGTCTTGTTGTATTAATTGCTTGCTATTGTTAGGTACTGCAGATAATGGTGCCGATTCTCTTATTCACAAACTTAACTAAATTTAAGTTAAATGCATCTTTCTCTTCCCAATTCTTAAAGAAAAGCATAGAAGATAAAATATTAGTCAAGTCCTGTGAAATTCAGGCACTATAGATAATTTAGACGAGATTAAAAACATTGTACTTCAGGCACAGGATTAAACTAAAAATTTTTCTTCTTCTGTCCTTTTATTTAGGAAATAGAAATAGAAAGATGCATTTAACCTAAATTTAGTTAAGTTTGTGAACAAGAAAATCAGCACCATTGTGACTAGATGTTATTTTAGTATTTTATGTGTGAAACACATTCGTTAAAACATACTTTGGCGATTTTGCTATTGAATAAAAATGGCTTAAAAAGAATAGTTTGATTATACAAGGTGGGTGGATACTTGCAGTGGGGCAAAAAAACGCACTGCCTTAACCGTTTCACCTACACGAAAGTAGTAATTAACTAAGTGGCTTATCAACATTATTTGGAAACTTTTGATTCTCATTCGCATATTAAATTAAAAACCGACCAAGTAGAAGTCAGATTCGCGTACAAAGGCTTTCGTACCAGCCAAAAATCACGTTAAAGCATCAATCAAATACTTATTTTATTTCATTCTGTTTTAAAAACGAAGTACCTAGTTGTTATTGCAAAAAAAGAAACACATCATCATCATCAACACTGTCCAGCTAAAGCAGTTCATGTATTACATCCTGGCAATAGACAGACGGACAGGGTCCCGGGTTTACTGTTGAGGATGGGAAATCATCTAATGACTTCTCCCACCCTGGGCGGGGTGGGAGGGAGTGTCAGACTTTTAATTAATGACTAAAACCCACCCTTGTTCCTTCGGTTGCACTTTATGTTCTGGTGCCACGCCGCCACGCTAACAAGCAGAACTATACCGCAACCCCGATGGGCAAGGAACCCTAAGAAAGCAAGTTGAACATTTTAAAAGATATGAAAAAAAATTTTGCTAATTCTGCCATTTTAGCTAGCAACTCATGTAAACCTTGGCCCACGATACACAACGCTAACTAGCGCATAACGTATCTCCAACCGTAACGTCAAATTAAATTCGTCACGTCAAAATTGAATTCCCGTTGGCGTGAAACTGAACACGGTACCGCGCTCAACTAATTTTAGTTTGTTTCACTAGCTGTACCTGCGGTTTCGTGCACTGCATGGACTTGTGTGGAATGTATGTATAACGTTTTACAGTAGGAAGGGTTAAATTACGTAAAATTTAATTTATTTGTTTAAGCGTTCGAACGCACGTGATTGGAGACACAAAAGAAAGACAGTAGCAGCGTGACAGCCGGCTATCGCTTGGTCGTCGAAAGGTTAACTTCATGCACAAATATAGGTATACACATGGGCGGACTTAGGTTTTTTCTACCAGTCAACGCAGAAATTTTAGGATGTAGTAGGATGAAGTATGATTCATCCTTGCCATGTACACCGCCTCTGCAATACCAGATCTTCCAGATATTTTGTTACCCTTAACTGTAAAGTTCGAATTAAGTGTGTCCGTTGTAATTACACAGCCACCCATACCCTTCATTCTTCAAACCGGAACACAGCAACGCTGCTATAAGGCAGACTGGTATGGACTATCAGGGTATGGTATAAACCGGATTAGCTCTTCTACAATGAGCTCTGAGCTCTACTAAATCATTGATCACCAAGTCAATCTCGCTCAAAGCCACTCTCTTTTGAGATCAACGGAAAATGATACCGCTACGCGTTCGTAGCAAGCGTAGTAGTGCGTAGACTTAGCTCTGCTACGAGCTTAACTACGAGTCTTATTCAGTAAATGACAGTGCGAGAAAATGTATGAAAGGTGGACCAAGCATTACGGTGATGACAAAAAAGGCAACTTATTCATTATTTAGAATTCAAAATAATTTGGTTTATCTGGGTTTTTAGTGCACGCTCGTGTATATCATTTGAATACAGAAAAATGACCTAAACGTTCTAAATTTATTCCGTGTTTCAATGTTATTGCTCGCATTTGGTTTGGAACAGAATTTAATCAAAAAGGGATCCGGTATTTTCATGTAGGAGTATTTATTTTGGCACACGGTTCATTCCGTTTTTCAATGCCAAATCATCAAGTTACTTATTTGTTCTGTAAAGGATACGTCAGGCCACGCTTTGATTAAGAATTTATTGAATAAAAATACAATTCAATCAAATAATGAAATGATGTTTTTAATTAAATGTTTTGGGTTTTTCATTGGTTATTTCAGATGAGTGTAAAATTTTGCCCTTATAATTTTAAACACAATGTTCGTTAAGAGTTTCTTACTATGGTACAGAATGTAGCAAATTATTATCACGTTCACGCGGAATAGTTTTAATAGTTACCGTGGCCCCGGAACATAAAGGGCAACCGAATGAACAAGGGTTTTGCGGATGGCGAGCGATGGGTAGCTCGCCGCCCGGCTAGGACCAGGACCGCGTAGACGGCGCGTTTTGTTCCACGCGCGCCTCAAAGAGAAGGAGTCAGCACAGGAAGGGGCCCAACAGGGCCAACGCCTGCCGGGGTTGCGGAATGCTTATAATAGTTACCGTGACCTCGGAACATAAAGGGCAATCAAAGGAACATGAGTGGGTTTTAGTCAGTAAGAGTCTGACACGCCCTCCCGTCGCACCCAGGACGGGAGCAGTCATTGGATGATTTCCCACTCACCAAAAAAAAAAAAATGAACATGGGTGGGTTTTAGTTAGTAAAAGTCTGTCACTCCCTATCCCGCCCAGGGCGGGACAAGTCAATTGATAATTTCCCATCCATTAAAAAAACTATGTGTCTAAGGGCCGATTTTTCAATCGTCAGATAACTTTTATCTGAAGAGTATGTTTGACGTTTTGACAGCTTTTGTATAGAAAATATGTCAAACCGTCTTATTTATTCCTCAGATAGAAGTTAACTGATGATTGAAAAATCAGCCCAATATAGTCGCCGGAGGTAAAAAAATAAATTTAGTTTCCAAAACGTCATCAAAAAATGTTGCCAACCCAGTAGGTGTAAGTTACACCGTACGGCAGCCAAATTAGAGTTGCGCTCACGAAATTGTAAACAAAGCAAAGTAGAAACTAACTACTAATTTATAGAGCTTGGAAAGGGTGTTAGACCTCACGACTACGATACGACGTTCTGACTGTATCCGTACTGTTACTAGAGGATATTATTGCACCGTAATTCAAGTAGAAAGAAAGAAAACGTTTATACTAGGTGAATTTTTAGTCCTGCACCACCCGCTAGGAGATAATTCTACCCATGATAACAAACAACTTTTATTATGGAACCAACTCTGAAATCGCGAAAAAAATATCAGCTGTTCCTAACAAAAGTTCAATGCCCTCCGACCGTAATATATGAAACAGCTGATATTTTTTTCGAGATTTCAGAGTTGGTTCCATAATAAAAGTTGTTTGTTTTCATGGGTAGAATCATCTCCTAGCGGGTGGTGCAGGACCAAAATGTATATCTACACACTCGGTCACTCGTACATAATACATACACACAAACACAATACAATCCTACTAATATTATAAACGTGAAAGTTTGTTTGTGAAAAAACTTTGAAAAAAAAAATTGATAAAATTATACAGTAACTAGCTCCCGCACGCAGCTTTCAGCTGCATAGATGTTGAAACTTCCATCCGCTATGTTATCCCTTCAGGGTTGGAATTAATCAAAATCCTTTCTTAGCGGATGCCTACGTCATAACATCTACCTGCATGCCAAATTTCAGCCCGATCCGTCCAGTGGTTTGGGCTGTGCGTTGATAGATCACTATGTCAGTCAGTCACCTTTGAGTTATATAATATATTTAGATATAGCTTATACATCAGAATAAGATATAGGCTACATAACTCACGCTTTGACCTACAAGAGTGAAACCGCGGGGGACAGTTAGTAATACATATTAGTCGTGATCAGTAAATGGCTTACTCAGTTTGAGTGACGTCCCTAGGGCCCTGTTCTAAATGGCAGGTATTCCACCGCTATGTAATTAATATTCAAGTTTCAAGCCAATGTAATCAGGAATACTCGACCCTTTCATTTATTGACTTTCTGACGTCGACAGATGTGAGGTCAGTTTCGATAAGATTACCGAGAAGGTAGGATTTTGGTAAGAGAAGGTAAAAATGATCGAAGTCGATTGTATATTCATCCCATTACTGATGAACGAAAACAAGTCTTAAAATAATCATTCACCTAGCCTTTTTAGGGTTCCGTAGCCAAATGGCAGAAACGGAACCCTTATACTTAGATCGTCATGTCTGTCTGTCCGTCTGTCTGTCTTTCTGATACAAAAATAGAAAATAAATAAAAAAATTTGGGGGTCCTTAGACATAAAACTTAAACTCAATTTTTTTTTCATCATACCCATATGTGTGGGGTATCTATGGATAGGTCTTTAAAATGATATTGAGGTTTCTAATATCATTTTTCTCTAAACTGAATAGTTTGCGCGAGAGACACTTTCAAAGTGGTAAAATGTTGGTCCCCCCCCTGTAACTTCCAAAATAAGAGTATGATAAATAAAAAAATATATATATGATGTACATTACCATGTAAACTTCCACCGAAAATTGGTTTAAACGAGATCTAGTAAATAGTTTTTTTAATACGTCATAAACCGTATATCGTAATTTACCTTTCATTCAATCAACTCAAATATCGATCAAAGTAACAACGAACTACAAGAACTTTATATTATGTTACTTGCTACCTTCATGAGCGAGTCCGACTCGCACTTGGCCGGTTTTTTTTCATCTATGTTTGGGTCGGCTTCCAGCCTAACTGGATTCAGCTGGATATCGGTGTTTTACTTGGAGCGACTGCCTATTAGGGCTTCACAGCCCAGTTACTGGTTATACTACCTCATGGTTAGACTGAAAACAAGTCTTATATACCGTAAATATAATATACAGTGAGGAAAACATCACGACAGACAAGGTTCTCTTTAAATTCTTTTTTTTTTTTTTTGGTGAGTGGGAAATCATCCAATGACTGCTCCCGTCCTGGGTGCGGCGGGAGGGCGTGTCAGACTCTTACTGACTAAAACCCACTCATGTTCCTTCGATTGCCTCTATGTTCCAGGGTCACGGTAACTATTATAAACATTCCGCAACCCCGGCAGGCGTTGGCCCTGTTGGGCCCCTTTTGAGATAGACTATTTGTTGCAAAAATGACAAAACGATACAGTGTCTTGAAGTCTCGCGTGATGTCATGCCTAGGTTAGATATATATTATAGATAGATAGATTTTTTACTTAGAAGTATCGTCATTAGGCCCTACTCTGTAATTTTGAACCCCTTTAGTTTTGCATTTTTCTATTAATTCTATCAAGCGAATAATCTGGCCAGTATTTTAGGACGGTATAACGGATGTACTAGACAGAATGCGATTTTTTTATGTACTCGTCATCCCTATTCATACTTTGGATGCTCTCTGCATTAAAAAAGAGGAAGAGGAAAGATAGCTAAGTAAACTATGTACTTAAATAATATGTATTATACTTCAATTGTGTAGATATAAATCAGATATTCAATGCGTAGGTCTTATAGTTCAAATCCGTTCTGTCTACTGAAGCAGTAAACACGATGTGATAACGTTCGTTCTAGTAAATTAATTAAACGATTTAAATATCATAGATAACACGTCAACCTTTAATAGTTATTTTAGTCTAGAATAATTTGATTTATTTATTATTTTTATTTATTTACTGTTAATGTTACTTACATTTTGAGTAGTCTTAATCGTTTACTAAAAGTGAACCCTGGTTGGTGCAGAGGTACCATGGCAGGTCTGTGCATTATTTTGAAAATAAAAATGTAATACCTAAGTTACAGAAAAAAAAACAAATGAATGTTGGAAAGTTTATAATAATCAACAGAAAAGAGAGACGGGTGCAATGTCTGGGAGGCTAATGCCAGACAGTTATTTCTGGGCATTTTATGTGGCTCCAATTCTGGTTGCGCGATGCAGGACTCGTCAGTTGTAATACACATACAATGCGATAGATGTCGCCACAAGTCACTTTAAAAAACTTACTTCTATTTGATAACTGCTCTATAAGTTCAGCTGATATATTTGACACAGGCATATAACAATATTGTTATGGCTTTAGATCGAATGTTGACGAGTAGTTGTCCTAGGGCAAAGGTACACTGACCCTATGTACCTGTGGTCTCGTTGCACTTTGCTATGCTAGTTGAAGTCGCCGAGAGGCTCGAGTGGGCGTACTAAATGAATTCTTAATTAAGTATTCATGTAAACTACTAGGACTAATTAAGGTTACATTTTTAATTAATATACAGTCTCTTGTGTGGCTTCAGTAAAATTAAAATCTTTTGTAATCAAATTAACTTAGTTTGTAAGTGCTTTCTTAATAGTTCTCTATGCTTGTTATTCGATATCTTGAGGTAGTACTCGTATGTTAATTTTCATTTCATGTTTTTTTGGGTTAGACATCCCAAAATAAAAATAAAAAACACTCTGTATGTTAAATGGCATGAAGGCACCATTGTAACTGTAAAATCAATGTACACGTCTGTAACTTCTTAGATTTAAGCAAATTAAAAAAACAATTATAACAAAATTTGTGCTGGATTTTTTTTTAAATTAATGTGTTTGTTGATGTTTAGTCTATGGGGAAACAAATTAATTCAAAAGTAATTTGAAATGTAACAGCTTTTGTTTAGCTTGTATATTTGGTGGAGCATCTTAAAATTTCGTTACAATTCTAACATACCTAAATAAAAACGTTATATTATTAATTCCATTGTTTAGTTTGTTATTTAGGCCTACATTTGTTTTCAATACATTTAATATAACAATGCAATTATTATAAAACAATTTAGTCAACAAAAATCAATATGTACAATCACAAAAACAATCACTTTTTAACATTTTTCCGTTTTACCATTCAGTAACTACACTTCTCTAACCACTCAAGAACACTCATCATAACCACACATTCCTAAACGTGTACTCTGACGTCATAACATCACAGTTGGTTCTATAAACAGAGACCATTCCCGTACCTTTGAAAGGTAAATATTTAAACAAGTTCATGCAGTATGACGCATTGTACCTTTTTAGAGTTAGGTATAGGGATGTTACTAATATGGCATTTCGGTTCTGGATATAGATTCGGATACTGGAAGAATATTATATCGGTTTCAGATACGGTTAAGGATATGAGATAATTTCGGATTTTACGTTAGTTTCGGATACGGATATTGAATTTTTAAAGTATTATCAATACATTACGGGTAAAGACCATGCCACGATGAATAATATACAATGCAAGACCTGGCTAGGCTATAAAAAAATATTGTCATTACATGTTTGTATCATTTAGACTCCGCCTCTATCCGAATGTTTTTTATCGAATTCGGTTACGGATATTTTTTTATTTCTAATATCCGAAAGTTTCGGTTACGGTTACGGAGCTCGATAACATCCCTGCTTAGGTACAGGCTGACAGTAGTTCTGTTTTAGTATGAGGCACTCAGCGTTATTTGAGTTTGGTCTTGTGGGAATTGGAAATAACTTAATGGTGTTCTAGAGAAGGGTAGCTGGTCTGATTTAGAGGTTAATGACTGATTTTGAATAAATTCTCGGTATCTTCTGGCCCTATAACAGTACCAATAATTATCTACTGAAAATCCATGAGATACTTTTTTTTTGGTGAGTGGGAAATCGTCAAATGAATGCTCCCGCCCTGTGCGGGGTGGGATGTCAGACTTTAACTGATTAGAACCCACCCATGTTCCTTCGGTGCCCTTTATGTTCCGGGGCCGCGGTAACTATTAGAGTTCCTGCAACCCCGGCCTGTCGCAAGTGGTCATAGATTGGCACACTATTTAAATGGATCCTAGCCACATCCCTAGACCGTTAGAATGGTTAGAATGGTCTTCCCAGAGGAAACGGGAACATAGACGGTTAAGATCTACTTGCAAGCGGTCAATTGCAATTGCGGAAATAAAATACGTGGCCCGAGGTAAAGCGCATAGCCCAAGACAGAACGCGATGGCGGAGCACTGTGGTCGCCCTCTGTCCCACTTAGGGGACTTAAGACATTAAGTCAGTTAATCATGCAGTATGAGATGACGCAATGTACCTTTTTAGACTTAGGTACAGACTTGACACGTGGGACCGCAGTGCTTTGTACTTCTGTTTTAGTTTGAGGTACTCAGCGTTATTCGGGTTTGGTCTTAGGGGATTTGGATATAACTTGTGAGCTCTTGCACTTGTTAGCTGGTCTATTATTTGAATGTCTAATTCTGGGAAGTTAGTGTGCGATAGGCCTAGGCGGAGATGGCGGGTGAATTAGATAGTCATCTAAAGAATTGGTCAACAGCACTAGACAGTCACAAGTGGTAGGAATGAAGGGAGACCTTCGCCCTGCAGTGTGAAACAAATAATAAATAAATATCCTCGGACAACTTACACAAGGTTATCTGACTGATCTCAAACTAAGCAGAGTTTAGTTAAAAATCTGAAAGTACGTGTCAAGTCAACCATAGAATAGGGATCATCAAGTAACCCTGTTTTCATATTATTGTGTTATGTCAAGATTTGGTATTGTCTGCGTTTCTCAAGTTATATCTCAAGTTAGTTACAAAAAGTTACAGTTTTCCTTTAAAGTTCACCTTTCATCAACTGGAAGTAGGCCTATGTCGAAGTTTTCAATTGAACTTAGGGTGAACTGCAAACTGCTTAAATACTTTTGGTTAAATTTGGAGCGGAATAAGCTTAAAGTCCAATAAACTCTTACATTTATCTAAATTGTATTTGCGTCCGCGCCAACAGACATTCAAGCAGACGAAATCATGGCTATAAAGTAGTCCAAAATAAATATATACTTCACTAGGTTTTGCCCGCGACTTCGTCCGCGTGGAATAATAGTTCCCGTTCCCAGGAGATTTTCTGAACCAAATTTCATTTAAATCGGTTCAGTGGTTTAGGCGTGAAGAAGAGACAGATAAACAGACAGAGTTACTTTCGCATTTATAATATTAGTACGGAATACGGATTTCGTGGTTGTTGGTTTCTGCATATAAAGTTGAAATCAAATATAAAGTAACCGAACTTCGGTTATGTGACCTACTGAACACTGCATCCACCTTCGACGATTTGTGTTTGGGTGGGTATTCAAAGTCAAAACAATTTTTTTAAAATATACCATTTACAAGTACTTTTTTATTGTCAAGGCGTCAGTAACAGGGGTTGCGGAATAGTTTTATTAGTTATCGCGGCCCCGGAACATAAAGGGCCACCGAAGAAACAAAGGTGGGTTTTAGTCAGCAAAAGTCTGACGACGAGAACTCATTTGATGATTTCCCATCCACAAAAATGGCGTCAGTCGAAAAATTGAAGCTAGAGATATTAAAGCTATTCAACGCTGTGTCAATAAAGCTAGCTCTACCTTTAGTCACAGAAGAAAAAAATGCGTGGGCATCGTCTGTGTAGATATTCATAATGACATTTTCAAAGAAAAACTCCACAAATCCAAGATACAGTTCTCGCTATAGTAAAGATAAACAGGTTTATTTTTCTTTCATAAACGCATGGCATTCATTCGCCAGAAAAATGCATTAAATTATTTTCTTTCATCTTGTGAAAGTTTTCTTTAAGTAAATAATGATGTATCTAGAAAGCTTTTTATACAAACTAACTGTCCCACGCGGTTTCACCCGCAGTTTTAGTTACTACTCCTCGCTCCCTTAGAGCGTAGCGTGATGTTATATAGCCTGTAGCCTTCCTCGATAAATGGGCTATCTAACTCAGAAAAATATTTTACTTGCATTTGCCCGCGTTAGAAAGAGACAAAAAGTAGCCTATGTTACTCTCCATCCCTTCAACTCTCTCCACAAAAAATCACGTCAATTCATCGCTCCGTGTTGCCGTGAAAGAAAGACAAACATACAGACAGACAGACATACTTTCCCATTTATAATATTAGTATGGATTTTTCAAATCTGACCGGTAGTTTAACAAACAAACTCATCAGCTTTATAATAGCTTTATTTTAGGGTTTTGCGAGTCAAAGCGAGATTTAATTCTGATGTATGAGATACCTATACTGTTGTAGAGTTTTAACTAAATCCCTTAAGTACTTAGTTTTTGCATGAAAGAGTAACGAACTTCCTTCCATACATCTTCACATAATCAGAGTATCATAGGCTTACATGTCAGCTGCAAACAGGCGTAAAATGAGGCGTATGGGTCTATGCAATGATATTACAAGTAAAAACTCCTTGTTACTTGCTGTGTATGCAACTACGGCTCCGTGGCACTTACTATACCAGACCGAACCTGACTCAGTTCAACGACAAATTCTTCGCCACCACGTGAGAAAAGGCAATAACTACACCCCAAACTCAAGAAATCACCCAAAAACCCATAAACACACACTTCTACATATTTTTCCGCAGTCACGTCTCTCACGTACGCGTCTTTGAAGGTAAGGTACGACTTACGCCACGTCGTGACACGGGAGCACTTACTTACAAATTAAATTCCTCGATCGAGCTCCTCCATTAGACTGGGGCAGATTGAAGTCGCAGGTATGTGCTTCATTTTCGTACTATTTTTAGACGTACATTTGTTACTTGTGTCTCTGAATATTGTATTAGTGGGTTTATTTCGGTGTTGGAGTCCTTCGGAGTATCACTGTGTTAGTTTTCCCGTCTGCAGTGTTTTTTAGCCAAATAAATAAATATGTTGCGTCGAGTCACAAACGCCCATCTGATCCCATGCTAAGCAGAGTTTGTGTTATGGCAACCAGACAACTGATATCCTTATTTATTTAATTTATAAATACATTATTACATGCATACTAAGGATAAATTACACGCAGACACAGAACAAACAATCATGCTCATCACACAATCTCCGACTTAGCAGTCAGGGTCAATAACCAACAGACCAACAGACCCGTCAGTAACATGATCAAGAGTCATGTTAACAGTCAAGCGAACGGTTCATCTGATATCATGCCGTCGTCTACAGAAAATCTACTATGTAAATGTCAAATGCCGAAGTCTGCAATTACTGTACTATTCAAAATGGCTCCAGCAATTAGCAACTAAAAATGACCCTTCAGCATAGAACAGTATTATTTTTATTGTTTGTGATTGGTTGCTGTGTTCTTTTGTGTAGGAGGATTTTATCGCTTAAATTTCTGGAATACTACTACTTCATATTATGTATTTGTCTTTATATTGTGTATTATTTGGCGGTTAAACTTTATTTCACTTCAGCAATCAATAATTTAAGTTTTCTGCAATTGCTAAGTTCTATTATGATATTACTAAGTACTACATAGTATAAAACAATGGTGCTGGTTCTCTTTTTCACAAGCTAAACCAAATTGAATTAGTACATCTTTCTCTTTCAATTTGGTTAAGAAAAGGGCAGACGATACATATTAGTTCAGTCCCTGTCAAATAAGCCAGCGCCTGAAGTAAAATGACGTATTTTTAGTCGTGTCTAAATTAAATTTCGTACTTACCTAACTGAGTAAATACATTATTTGAAAATAAAATTTCCTATAACCGATTACGTGGGTGTTCTGATATAGGAAAAAGGTATCTAGTTATCTACTTACCCTGAAAAATATCAAACGGTGCCGATGCAAGCAGGTACTCCTTTGACATTTAATTAATTGGACCAATCACAAAAGTGTTTGGCTCCCCAGAGTAGCACATAATAGCTAAATTTGGGACCGAAGCTTTTGAGACGAAAAAATTTGGGACAGACAATATTGTCCCTAGGGATTCGTTGATTTGAATGCTTTTTTAATATTATACTTTAAGATATTGGTCCCTTTAGTGATGTTCTTATGGTGCTTACCCTAATTTTTAGAAAGGTTGACCTATTTTTAGAGAAACATGCGTGGGGTGCTTTCATAAATGTGTTTTTGACGTGATAGGTGAGTTTGTACGTAAAATATTTTTGCTGTGACGTAGGTTTATTTTAGTTGCTGTCCCCCGCGGGTTTCTCGCATATTTCCTATTCCCGTAGGATTTAAACTATGTCCACCTGTGTGCCAAATTCAATTTAAAAAAAAATAGAAACAAAAATATATTTTGGGTAATAATTGTTCAAAAAATTCAACTGCAATTTTGGAAGTAGCCGGTGGCTTTGTTTCTGTTTCGTGTAATTGCCACTAACTTCCGAAATTGCAGTTAGGTTTTTAGATTTATTTAATTTTATTATATTTTTAAGCAAAATCTCACATGACATATTAAATTGTCAAGTGTCTACCTACTGGTTCCAAACCCGTACACGCCACTAATTTAGCTTCCTTCCATTCAAATATTTACTAAACAAAGTGAATAACAATTCCATCCAACTCTCTACATGATCACAGGATCATGAGGAGCACAGTATCCTATTTCTATTAGTCCTCTCGTACAAAGAGCAACTGCACAAAGCTACAATAATTTGGCCGAGTCTTGCAATGTATTTAAAGCCAGTCTTCGGGTGGTTGTTTTCGAATAATAAGGGTCAACTCACACCGAAAGAGCGGCGAAGGACCGCTGCCCTTCGCCGCTCTTTTGGTGGGAGTTGACCCTTATTAACCCCGGGGGTCCCGCGCTCCGTTTATGAAATTCGCCGGAATTTCCGCGGCGTCGCGGGCATACGAGCGACTCGTTAGAGTTTCTCATGCGATAATAAGTACTATAGTTATGAAAATAAAGTTAAAACTCATATGACACTGAAACTGCGTTTCGCTTCGCTACCCTTCGCCGATCTTTCGGTGTGAGTTGACTCTAAGCCTTTAGAGTGTTGGTTTGCATTTGGATTAAATTGTGGATGTTGGGATGGATATTAAATATATTATTATTTGGATGTTATCTCCCTTTTACTTCGGAGCCCATTATTCTCGAACTACGTTTTGGAACGGGCAGTTGGATTCATTGTTTTGTTTTTGTAAATTATGTTCCAAAGTGCATACATGTGCAGTTTTAAGAAATGAGCGTGAAGATAAAGGAACCAAAACTCCAGTATATCTCATACATTTAGAAAAAATAATGCTGTGAATCTACTATTTTAGTTTTTACTTGAACCATTAAATTAGGAAAGCATACTGTTGTCCCACTGCAGGAACACTGTCAAGACGTTTATTTAAAGCAGGATCAATAATTTTTAAACCAGGTTTCCTCACTATGTATTCCTTCATCGATGACAGTGGTGTGCAAGATAAACTTAGTATTTCATAGGTACTGTAATAATGAAACTAAAACTTAAGTAAATAATATTTTTATTGACTATTATTAAGAACAATATGAACTTACGAGTATAAATATTGACTAAGCTTAAGAACATACGGTCGGGTTAGACCATCATGACACCAATTTGTCAATATAAACATTTATCTTTATCAACATTACTGGGTCTTCATCGACTAAGCGACAGCCGGGTGTCGCGTTGCTATTGTCTTTCTATTGTGTCTCGGATCACGTGTGTAAATAAGAATGATGTGAGCTGCCCAAGATCGTGATGCGTTTGCCCGCTTTCCACTTAAGCGCAGAGAAGCGGAGGCATGTCATACAATCAATCAGCTTGCGTGAATTTGACAGCTCAGCGCTTAGTTTCAGCACATTCATCTTATTGGTCAACTACAAGACATCTCCTCTCCTTTCCGCTTTGGTGGAAACCAGGCTTTGCTTTCTTAAAGAGGCTTAGCGTTCAGCTGTGGACGGTAATGGGCTGATTTGAACACTATTGTGATGATAATAAGTGTTACACAAAATTAATTATGAGTAGATATCGTCATAAACAGTGGTTTAGCCCCATCTAATCTCCCGTCTTACATAAAATTTAATTTAACAATTGTTAGCAATATCCGCAATTTAACTTCTCCAAACTTCCAAGTTCCCATTTTGAGGATTCAGCCAAAAGTTAAAGTAACAATGTTCCATAACTTAGTCGGTAATTCCCAAAGGCTGTATTATGTATTCCCGAGACGCTATTTACAAAGAGTCCTATTGTAATTCCTTGTAATATCTTAACAAACCGAATGGAATTTGATTGGTTTTCCAACAAAGCGATCGAACGGATGTACATTTATGCACAAAATTAAATAGTTTCAATCCTACCATCATGAAGTGTTTTATTTTTTGAAAATGGAGAATAAGAGAAGAAAAATAATCGTAAAACACAGAAGAGAAAAGAAAAATTTGGATTTCGGGCGCACGCGCCTACTGCCGAATTTACGCGATGGGTTACGATGACAGGCAAACGGAGCCGATCGAGTTAATACATACATTACGAACAATTTCTGTCAATTTATTATAAAGTACTGCAGTACATTACATTTCTTTGTCATTAACTCATTATCACTGTCAATTTCTAAAACATTTAGTCAAGCCACAATGATCTAATCCGACAAAAATTTCGCCTGATGAGTATTCTTTTAGTTTCAAGGCAGTGATTTACTTATAATTAGGGACTAAATTAATTACATAACTAAAATAAAAACAAAGAAGTAGGTATAAATTACTTCTAATGGAGAAGAGGGTACAATGGTGGGAAAGGCTTTCGAGACGAAAGAAGAAGGAGAATTTGGAATAAGAAAGGGGTTCTAGAAGGTTCTAGAGGAATCTTAATTTCTATTTTGTTGTCTTTGGCGACCTTGGTCCTGGTACTCGCCGTTTGGCCGCTTGTGCTGTCCCTGAAATTAAAAAAAAATAGGTTATTTTAGTATTTAATATTTAGCTTTAGCCCGCGGCTTCGCTCGCGTTAGAAAGATACAAAAAATAGCTTATGTCACTCTCCATCCCTTCAACTATCTGAACTAAAAAAATCACATCGATTTGTCGCTCGGTTTTATCGTGGAGACGAACAAACAGACACACACTTTCGCATTTATATTGTTAGTGTGGATTAGGTTTTATAAGGAATGTTTATATCAAGATTTTTTTTCCACCCTGATTAGATGTTGTATGTAGAGTGCAAATAAGTTGAATAAAATATCTAAGTTGAGACACATTACAATAGGGATGACGACAGCATTAAAAAATGGCATTCTGTTTAGTCCGTCTGATAGATCGGCCAAAAATACGGGACACGTATTTTTTGCTTGATCAAATTAATAAAAAAATACAAAGATAAAGAGCAACAAAGTTTCGGAGTGGGGGCTTTTGACGTCACCGTCCTGCAAAATATGTATCTGATCGTGACGTCATGCGCAACTTTAACACACTGTATCTTCGTCATTCTTCGTTTACGAGAAAAAAGAAAAAATACGTGTCCAAATTTTTTTGACAATCGAGCTGACGGACTAATTTCTTTTTTTTTGTCGTCTCGCCTATTTCTACCACGAAGTAAAGGCACAATGCTGCCATTAGTACTTAGACATAATATCACTGCTCCACTCCCGTGGGTCGTAGCAGGATGTTTTACTGAGTATTCCTTATATATTTGTTTACCATAAATATACAGCAATATTTTTTACAATCAGACTGGATCCAGACAGACAGACAGTTTCAGAAATTAGCGCTATTAGAAAAAAACTTTTTAACTTCATTATAAAATAAATAAATAAAAAATATTACGTTGTATACAAAGTAATCAAGACATTTACTAAAGTTTATGTTTCTGTAACTTGAGTGACCTGAATCTTAGACGTCCATTTACCTACTAATGGCTCAATATACTGAATCAACCGAGCAAGACGGTCACAAAATCAAATATTAGAGAAGTTCTGCGCTATGCTTTAACTTAATCTTTAAAGTTTTTTGCCCGACTGACGTAAGATTTCCATCTTTTAAGTTCACTTTTTATTTAAATGCAGTCGGTTTTTTAGACTGTTTTTATTACTTTTTTATTTTCAAATTTTTAGATATCTACTTTTATCTTTACATCTTTAGGTACTTATCTACTACTCCAAGTAAAAACTAACTCCAAAAAAGTAGATACCGTGGTCAAATCAGGCGTAGGGCCAAAGGTTGTGCTTGTTTTCCGAGGAACGAGAGTCTCACACCTCCGACTCCCAAATTAAATATTGAAGTCAGGACAATTCTTCTGTTGTTATGATAAAGGGGATTTAACGTATGTTAGATCATGCTAATCTCTTGAACTCCGATTCGGATTGAATAATTAAATGTATGTTACTTGATTTGATATCCAGATTTTTGAGGAACACCACACTATGATGACCCACGCCCCAGGAGAGCATAGTAGAAACCGAACACGCAGAAGAAACGACAAGGGACAGACAGTAAAACAAAATTAACCTTTAATCTTTCAACGACCAACCGGCAGCCGGCTGTCACGCTGCTATTGTCTTTCTATTGTGTCTCGAATCACGTGTGTTTGAACATTTAAACCTTCTGTCCTTACCTCCCTAGTGAAAATCGAAGTCTAGTCAAAACCCACAAGTTCGAGCGAATCAATAGTCAATTCGATTTGCCAGCCATTTAATTAAGATCAGTACTTCTAAGCGGCGTTCGAAGGTCCCTTCCAATTGGTTTCGAATGTCCCCTGGCAGTGATTGGCGTGTTAACGGACCTTCAGGTGTTTGGAGCTTCTAAAAGTATTTTGTACCTACTTCTGGTTTGTACTTTCGTGATTGGACTGGGTAATTTAATTGTTTTTAACGTAATCCATACTAATATTATAAATGGCAAAGTGTGTCTGTCTGTCTGTTTGTCTTTCTTTCACGGCAAAACGGAGCGACGGATTGACGTGATTTTTTAAGTGGAGATAGTTGAAGGGATGGAGAGTAACATAGGCTACTTTTTGTCTCTTTCTAACGCGAGCGAAGCCGCGGGCAGAAGCTAGTAAGTTATAAATGTGTGTTTTTTGCGTAAGCGCCTAATAGAAGTGAGTTTTCTTATAAACGTAAAATTTGGGTTAATAGGAGACATTTATTGTTATTTCATTGGATGGTATACAATCTGACTTGTCCTTACGTTATGTGTGACAAAACGATTTTAAGCTGAAACTTCTTGTTTAATTTTGTACTACAAAGACAATAAATTTATATCATATTTACTTAATTAATTATTGTATAAGAAACGGACACCTATTTCTAATTAGCTGTCTAGTTTATAATACGTTGTAATGTTTCAAATAAAATTTATTATTTTAGGCACTCTACGAAAACACAGTGTTTCGTGTAATTACGAATATTCATAAGTACCTGTAAATGGTCTAAGTGAAATAAATGCCTTGAATTTTGAATTTCGAATTCAAAATAAAATATGGTAAATCGAAATACGACGCCTGTATGAAATTTAAAAAATAATCTTCTCCGTAATACACTTATAAAGTAAGATCCCAGAGCCGTAACACACAACTTATTTTCTAAAGCATGTAACTTTCGGTTCTTAGTTGTCTCTTGTGCACTTTTCAATACCTGAATGTTTGTGAAACTTGCCCGGTGACACCTGCACAGGTACCAGGTGAGAAAGGTAACTAAAAATCAGAGGTACTTAACTTAAATTTTCATGACTGATTTTTATATATGTTTTGTAGAATAGAATACTACTCTGAAGTCATATAAAAATAATCAGACGCTTTCCATGGGCCAAAACTTTTATCAGACGCTTTAAAGAAAAATATATAAACTTAATTTATTTTTAAATGTCTGATTTTTTATTCTGATGTTATTAAGATAACTATTACAATGTTATATTTAATCAGTCAGACAAATTGCAATGACACAAAAATTACTCAACCATGAGTATGAGTGCGAGAGCACTACACATGCGTTTTTGAGCGAGTGAGACTTTTTTTGAGTGCATAGTTATTGTTCAATTTACCGTCTTTCGAGTAAGGTACATCTGAATGACCGCCAAATTTGACTAGCTATGGCGAATACTGGGCTTCCCTCGAGGCGATTGACCCCCACTGAGACTGAATAAACTGAATGACTGAATTTGACTTTGATTTGAACTGATTGAAAAAAAAAACAGATCGAATTTAGCGAGATTCGCTTTGTCTACTCTATCTGTAGAAATGTTAAAACAAGTTAGGACATGATAAATAGACTTCAACTTCAACTTTTATATTTATTATGGCAATCCACCGAATTGTCGGTGATTTCTGCCAATGTCCAGTTTGAAAATAATATTTCAGTTTAAATGACAATTGTACGGTTATTAAAATATTATAGTATGGAGAACATACACGTGTTCTCATAACCAAGAACATGAGATGACTCCGATAAATAGACATTATTTAGCACGAACTTTGGCTAAGCACTATACCTGTCACTGTTACACAACTGTCAAACGTCAAATGCCCGATAGAGACGAAACATGGCTAAGCCAAAGTACGTGCTTAGTAACTCCTGTTTATCTCGCCATTAGTGTTACTAACCCGAGGAGTCATCTCGTGTTCTTGGTTATAAGAACACGTGTATGATCTCCATACTCTAATTTAATAACCGTACAATTGTCATTTATTTAAACTATAATATTATGTTCAAACTGGACATTGGCAGAAATCACCGAAAATTCGGTGGATTGCCATAATAAATATAAAAGTTGAAGTTAAAGTTACTAACCCGAAGAAAATGTTGTACCTAATCTATGTTAATTTAATTTCAATTGTATGCGTATCTTTTCCGAAAAGATACGTTAAATATTATTACGTTAATAGGTATTTTTTATACAATTTGTTCAAGATAAAAAAGGTATTAATTATCCTAAATTATTTTTAATTGGGGTAGAAAAAACCTTTTCCCGTAAAGACCGCAAATTGCTGTTTACGATGTTTTTCCTGGAAAGGTTCAATTATTTTTTTAATTTCCTACAGCTGCTTGGGTTCTGTTTCCTTTTTTAATTTTATAATTTGGTCTTTTAATATTATAAAACAAATTGTATTTGACCAAATTACCGTTTAACAAACGTAATGTGTTGCGAGTTAACTGTTTGTATGCTGACATATAAATTTTCAATTACAATGGAATTAAAATAAACAATTTCCATTTACTACGGTAGCCTTTTTAAGCTATTTTTAGACAGTCAATTTTCTACAGTTTGTATACAATCCAGTAAATAAAGGAGATCACCCCAAGCTCCATACATTTTTGGGCTAATTTTGAAAGTGCCGGCCAAAGAAAAAGAGTATGATAATTATTCTGATAGATCTTGTTCTTGTTAACATTTTTTATTATGGCACCAAACCTGTGGGACCATTCCCCTTGATTTTATTTAGGTTCAAAGTCGACCATATTTTTTTTTTGCCGGCACTTTAAAAATTAGCCCAATATGGGTTTTGTCCTTTCCAATATTTTTATATAAACCTAAAAACTGTGCACAGCTAAAAAGGATCATAATAAAAAATAAACCGTATTGGAAAACTATGAAACTGGCGAAAACAAACGAATAACGAGAAACGCATACATTCACCCGTGTTTGTGTCAAATATTGCAGTGTTTTAGCTTGCGGCCTACAATGTAAACCAAGGGGTCTACTCCCGAAATCGAAAATCAAAACGCGTATTTCTCTACCCACAAAATTTTTCGATTCGACAATCGTTCCGAACTTTGTGAACTGACCGTTCTTTCATTATTATTAATGTTTTTCACATTTAAAGTTAAATATTTCAGCAATTTTGCTGTATTACCAGTTTTTTCCAGTTCATTTCCAGTTTGTATTACCAACAGTTCATTACCATTCTTAGTTCCTCCAAATCGTTTGTCCATAGGTTCAAAACGAAGTTCGTCCGTTCGCTCGTAAAGAAAATAAATAAATATCCTAGGACAACCAACACACGGCCATCTGATTCCAAACTAAGCAGAGCTTGTATTATGGTAGCCAGACAACTCAAAAACATCCGTACTAATATTATAAATGCGAAAGTAACTCTGTCTGTCTGTCTGTTACGCTTTCCCGCTTAAACTACTGAACCGATTCGAATGAAATTTGGTACAGATAGAGAAAGAACATAGGATAGTTTTCATCCCGGAAATCCCGCGGGAACGGGAACTATTCCACGCGGACGAAGTCGCGGGCAGTAGCTAGTACTTATATAATTTATAAATAAGTGTTATAGATAAATGACACCATTGGAAGTAGGGTTAAGCTTGAAGTCCCGGGGTTGCAGAAATCTAATAGTTACCGTGGCCCTGGAACATAAAGGGCAAGCGAAGGAACAAGGGTAGGTTTTAGTCACAAAAAGTCTGACACTAAGGGTGGCATTTGATGACTTCCCATCCTCAAAAAAAAAGGTTGAAGTTCGATTTCATTCGTTCCGTTCGACGTTTCGACTTGCGATTTTGAGAGTAGGCCCCCTTAACTGAATATCCAGTTACTTTGTAGGTATACCGTAGAGCTTAACCGTGAAACGCTCTCAGTTCGATATATTGATTGGTAACGCAATCCAGGTACGACTTCTATCTAGACTAATGGATCCCCCATTATTCTAGATAGAAGTTTAGATGGAGGATTCAAATTTCAATTTATCAGCTCATTGCTTAACATAGTTGCCGAATCAGACTACATATTTACTTGTAGATGTAGCAGGTAACGTTTTAATCGGGGAAGTTTATCAAACCATTCCAAATGGGCGAGAAAATAGTAAATTTTATGTTTTTGGCCGGTGTTTAGAATCATTCGAAACAAACTCAGCGGTCAAAGGCTCTTTTGAAGACCAGTCAGCTGGTCAGATAATGCGAGGCCCATTTATGTTTCATCATTATTAAGCTGATCTCTTGCAAATAAGCACACAGATTTTAGTGCGCCTGTCCAGTCAGAGCCAGTATTTGACAATGGTCGTTCAGCTCAACTAGTAACGTAAGCAAACACAAAAAATCGTAGGGTGAATTCCGTCGATTGAATGCAGATGCTTAAAATTCGATTGCCCCATCTAAAGCCTACTTTGACTCTTAACGTCACTTTACCAAAGGCAAAAAAAAAAAATAAGAAAAGAAAGGAGGGATGGAAGGGTGAAAAGGTAAGGTCCTTCCACCAAAAAACCGCAACCATTCCATACCTGTCTTGACTCCTGTTGGTTCTCCTCTTCCGGGGGTGGTGCAGTGGTGGTGGGGATGTCACACTCCTCAGTGGGAGGCACCACGCACCTCAGGGACCTCCTGTCGAACACCAACATGGCGGGGCACCTCTGCAGGCGAGGGTAGCCTCCCTGGCACTGCCAGTAACGGTTGCACGACTTGCCTAGAGGTACGTTGCCGTTGGCGTCTTCATTGCAGAGGGCTGTAAGGACAAAAAAAGTTATAAATATCTAGGGATAATTCACATTCGGTTAACTGGTTTCAATCTAGGTAGAGCTTGCATCTGTACTGATATTTTAAAGACGAAAGATTTGATTGTTTGTTTATTTGCATTGAAATTGAATAGGTTAAAAGTTTGCAGAAAATGTCTGTCGGTTTTGATAAAAGTCTCCCGTTTTTGAGATCGGTAAATGTAATTGAGACAGTGAAGTAAATTTTTTGAATCGAAATTATAATTACGAATAATTTTTATTATGGGACACTGTCGCTAATTCGACAAAAGGTACGGAAGGATATGGTAACAAAAATCTAGATTTCATAGTTTCTTGGAGAACTGAAATAATCCCAGTTAATGAATAATGTGCTTAAGAAAAACGGTCATTAAAGAAGATTAATTTACTTCTGACTTGACTGAAACTTGGTCAAAGGAAATTAGCAGTCAATTACTCCGACACATTTTCGTTCTCATCAATAATAAAGCCAGAAGTTTTGTCTCCAAAGTTGCAAAGTTGACTCCTGCATTAATAACAGGAGATTGGTCGCCCACTGAAACTTCCTTTATCTCTTTAGTGTTGTCCTAACTTAAGCAATAAGCAGTACCAATATAAGTCTAGTACGTTTGTTGTTTTCTTCATTAAGTTTCTCAGAAGTGGGAACAATAAGGCGATGATAAATTTTATTTGTCTCTAATTTGATATAGAAATAGTCTTTAATTTTATTTACGAGTATATGCGATATTGTATTTACGTCATTTAAATTCTCTAGCGCTTGATCGAGAGTAATGTAACTTTATAATCAAAAGCATATCAATAGGTATAACTTTTTAATGTTAATATAGGTAATTTCTAGTGATGGACCGAAATTCGTTTAACATTCGGTTTAACCGAATTTCGGTGGCTTGAACCGAACTTCGACATTCGGCCGACTTTCGGTTCAAATGCCGAACATTCGGTCTAAGATAAAACTAAATGAACTCGTCTATTTTTACAAAAAAAAAAAAAACAAAAAAGTAGTAAAATTGATAATCAAATCAGTAATTTATTAACCTTTGTAATTAGTTGCCACTCCTCAATCTTATTTAGAAAATCATATACTTAAACGTTTAATTATTATCAACGAAAATATAATAATTATTGACCTCTTGACATGGACATGGACCTGGAGCCCAATTCTCGTGCGTTAGATAAATATCAAAATTGATATTTATCAAATTAAAATGGCGGATATCGTGTAATTTGGATAAATCGGTATTCTCAGTTTATCGAGTGAGATAATTATCCAACCATTTCATTCATTTGTCATTGAATTTTGTGATATTTTTGATTGATATAAGACTCTCGATATCTTATCGAATTCGATATTATATCACATAAACCGAGAATTAGGTCCCTGGGGTTGCGGGAGGTGCGGTTAGGACGAATGCGTGTAAGCGAGTTGCTCTGTGACCTATCATTCCCTAGAAAGCGCGCCAAAAATAACCGAAGTTCGGCCGAATTTCGGCCGAATTTTAAAATTTTACCGAATGTTCGGCCGAAGTTCGTATTCGGTACAAACCACATTCGGCCCATCACTAGTAATTTCTTATCTTGTTATGTATTTTTTTCTATTCATCAGTACTATCTAAGTTTATATTGGACATCGCTGACATCGACGAAAGAAAACATCGTAAGGAAACCTGGCCTGAATTATTTCAAGTTGGAAATTGTCAAGCCACCTTCAGTTAGTGATCAACGATCGTGTCCTCTTTGTACGAAAACAGGTATTTAGCTAAAGCACCATAATAGACTTGTTTATCAAATCTATTCTTAAGGAAAAACCTCTAATAAATATAAAAACAAACTTAACATTAAAAGCTCCAGGTCTATTCGTGTTTCCGAGAATCGAAAACAATACTCGAGTCGTGTCCGGTATCGAGCATTGAATCGATGCATCGATTGAATTAATAATATTCGTTAAGATAGCCGTCTACTCACTCGTGATCGACAAACGTAGAATGTTTACTTTATAGATATTTTAAGCCTTTGTCTAGGTTTATTGTTCATTTTCTTGTATTTATCAGCACTATTTTAAGCTAGGAAAATGGTGGTTACATAAATCTTTCTTCTTAAGTTAGAATATTATGTTTCGTGACGATATTGTTATGAAACCGTAAGCTATGAATTTGTATATTTTAGGAAACAATAATTTCAGTTAAGGTAAGAGCAAAACCGAAGCACGGTAAAAAACAAAATTGCTTTTCTTTATGTCCGTCCTTATGTATGCTTAGATCTTTAAAAATACGCGACGGAATATGCTGCGGAGGTTTTATGAAGAGGAAGGATTATGTATACGAGGTTTTTATGACATCAAAACTTTGGCGGATTGCTAATAAATAAAAAAATAAAATAAGAATTTGTCTAAAATAGTCGGCTAGATGGACGAATGATATAAAGTGATATATCTGAATTCCGACCAATTTTCAAAGGCAGTCTAGTAACTGTTGTTCTTACAGCAAAGATAAGCCGATACGGATAGAGTTATGCAGAGTCTTAAACACTTAAGGGCGTATACAGACTTACAAAATGTAACACGCAATGAAAGAATTTGTCGTCCACATTTTTTTTGGTGAGTGGGAAATTATCAAATGACTTCTCCCGCGCACCAATAACCTAAAACCCACCCATATCCTTCCTGGTTGCCCTTTAAGTTCCGGGGCCGCGGTAACTATAAGAAATGTTCTGCAACCCGCGAATGGTCTTAGATTGGCATACTTTTTGAAGTTATATTGATTTTGTTAATGATGTTATAAGTAAAAAAGTGTAGATAGGTTACCCAAAAGAAATTGTATATTCAAAAACGGCTCACTAACGCACACATAAATTACACGTCAAAGTAGGATGACATGATTTAAGTAGAGCGAGTGAAAAAGAGATAAACGTCAAATGTCAACGCGATACTCAGTATCATGTTTGTCAATTGGCAAACTTTTAATGTGCCACTTTTTGACTGCATATAACCTATATACACTTTTTTACTTATAATATCATTGGATTTTGTAAATTGCTTAAACATAACACATTCACACGTCAAAATTCTTTTTGCTTGCGTGTATTTCCGAATATTGACAAAAAACATCTGAAACAGACTTTATATTCCATTCACAACACAACTCTACCGGCATAATAATATGATAGTTAATCAGATCGCCTGAGAACTTAGATCCATTAATAGGCCACCAGTGTCCCACGCCTGTTCACGACATTACCAATGTCAGGCTGCCATTATTTCAAGATATTCTCACAGATGGACTAAGAAATATTAAGTTACTAACTGCCCCCGTGGTTTTGCCCTCGTTTTGTTAGGTTTTTTAATATTGCTACGCTCCTGAAGGTCATAGTATGATGTTAGGTAGCCTTTGTGATAATCTGATGTATAAGCTATATTATTGTAAAAAAATCATCGAAGTCCGTTTAGTAATAGTTCATGTGTTAAGAGTACAAACATACTTTCGTATTTATAATGTTACTAGTAGGATATTCTCACTGATGAACTTAGAAAAATGGGGTTTTATATATCTTATTTTTTTCGATTTTATACAATGTCGTTTATAAATGTTGTGGAGAGACAGTGAGGGAGTTCGGCGGATCTTTTGGTCTAGTGGTTAGTGACCCCCACTGCTAAGTCGGTGGTTTGATTCCCAAGTCAAACTTTGTGTGATAAGCATGATTATTTGTTTTGTGTCTGGGTGTAATTTATCTATAATATGTATGCATTTATAAATTATATAAGAAAGCGCATCAGTTGCCGGGTTACCAAAGTACAAGCTCTGCTTAGTATGTGGTTCCAAGTTTATTTAACTTTTATTTATATAGCTGTTTGGGAATTTGTACTTCAACATTGTAAATAATATATAAGCTTTTCGTCAACGACTTGATATTAACATTGCTTCAGTTGTTTAGCCTCGAAAGCGTAAAAAGCATAATATGAAACAAAATTATTATTAAACAATCCACATTGCATATTATTGTTACTAGTTAAATTGGGGACACTATATACAGTTCATAACTACTAAAAAGCTTGTCTGTTTATATACATACATACATATAAAGTAAACATACAGTTCAGTTTCTACTTCACATCAATAATGTATGACCAGAATATTCTACAGGCACAGATGAAGGTTGTCACCACAGTATTATTAGTTCGATGATTATATTAACATTTTGATTGTCACGGCAATGTATTGCAAGTCTCCGAACTACGAATCATGTAAATCAGATGGAGACGTAGACAGACTTGAGATCCAGCATCCAATTTGTCGATTAGACATACAGATTAAAGAAGTCTAAGCAACACATACTACTTATTCCAAATAATTATTAATCAATTATTATAATTATCATTACTTACCAAATAATATGTAATACATATGTAAACTTTTCTGACCTATAGGACATACTGGCTGCTCGTAAAAAAAATCTAGTATCTTTTGTTTTTTTTTTACAAATTGAAAAGCGAATGCATTTGTTTGAATTTTATAGCGTTTTCTTTGCTTATTAAAATTCTGTATTCAAACAGTGTGGCTAGGTAAATGGTATTATATTATAGATCTTATAGATAGTAAAATAGAGTTCGATACGAGATGACAAATAACTTAGCTTAAGCTTTTGTCAACATATATTTTATTTAATAATCTGTTCCTGTGACTATTCTATTCTACAATATTAAAAGTATTTCCCATAGGTACATGGTTCCTTTCAAGCTATGGTCACAAGGTCAGCGGTCGCGGGGCGGGGAGCGAAGTTTCGATGCATAGATTTGTATGGAACTGGGTTCAAAGGTAGCGGCGAGAGTCTAACTGCCGCGCTCGCTGTGTTCATGTCCCCAGCCTTAGGTTACCTGTCGATGCTTCCGTAGGAGTGAAAAGAGACAGCTGAGCAGTGAGTGTGCTTAAAAATCCACCAATAGAACATCGCTAGCGGCGAGTTTATGCGATTCTATTAGTGGATTTTCGAATCGCTCAGTGGTTCGCTGCCTCGATCCGAGGAGAGATAGTCTAGGCCCTAGGGGCTCTTTAAATTAATGCGTTTCTTGCCATAGCGGTACGGGCAGTACGAGCGACAGTACCGCGAACGCTCAGCAACAAGAATTGCCGCACCGCGTGATTTGTATGAAAATAAATGAACCGTAAGGCAAACGTATCGCTACGGCACTGCAGCCGTACGACACGAAACTCATAAATTAAAAGAAGTATAACCTTTGTTCTTCAACTAAGTTCACCGTAATGACCTTTCTTACCATACTTGTCATTAATCTATTCAACCATTAGTCAAAGAATACTTTCGATTTCATTCATGTCAATAGCCTGGTCCCCGATTGTTGGGACGATTACTGGCTTACATAAGGAAGCCGACGCACCTATTATGCTATTATACGCTTTATTAAACGGAGCAATTAGTGTGAAAGTTGCGTGATTGATCGGTGAAACGTTTGTTGTTCATTTATGGGTATTTACTGTACTCTCGGTGTGGAGGTTTTAATTGGAATTTTCTATTTCATTAGAATTGTAACAGGATTCATTAAAATTGTTATTGAGAAATTAGAACTTTAAAATTAAGAGTATTCTTAAATAGGTACTTACAATTAAGTAGATAATAATGTCATGTTCAATATTTTTATTTAAGTACTTTGAAACAACGAAAACTAAGTAATTTTTTGATTTAAGTAAGTTACTATTTTTATCCATACAAATAAATGTAAAAAATAATAATAACAATTTATTTTGATAGTTAAGCACATGATAATAGTAAATTCAAAAATCATTGTTTTATTTCAGTCTCTATTTAAATGAAAATGTATTATCATGAATTGCGTTTTTTTAAGAAATCGTTACCTGGAAAAATATTATTTGCAAGTTCTTAGTTTTTATGGTGAATACATTTTTTTTGTTATTTTTTTAAGCTCTAGTATAACTAATTTATTTTCACGAATACTTTTACCTCCAGAGAAATGACAACGAATTCAAAATCCTTTGATATAAATTTCGCAGATACGAGAGCCAGCCAATCCATATAAAAAGCTTAAAGATTACAACGATACATTCCCTTTGAATGTCCGTTAGGAGCTTAGGTCAAAGCCGTGGACTCTTGAGAGTACCTGAAGGTATCTGAGAGTAGTTTGCCCTCCCTAGAGTACCAAGTTTTTGCGATATTATCTACAAAAAACTCGTCAGGAGCGAGTAGGGCTCGGGCACAGGTGGTTCGGCACCAGCATTATCTCCCTAACCTTTTTCCAGCTACTTTGGGATCGGCCTCTAGTCTAACCGGATTCAGCTGGATACTAGTGTTTTACCTGAAGCGATTGTCTATCAGACCTCCACAACGCAGTAGCTGGGCGACACTATACGCCTTGGTTAGACTGGTCAGACTTTCTGGCCGAATGGTACGAAAGAAGTACAATTATAATCGACAAAAATGGCAAAAAAATCGTGATTGTTAAATAGGAGCCCACTTAAATATTTATTGTATTCTGTTTTAAGATTTGTCGTTTTCAATGGCAACAGAAATACATCTTAAAGGTGAACATTACAACTGTCCACCATAATGCATGTCTGACTAGTCGGTGTGTATAGATATGTGTTTAGCAAATAAATGAAATTTATTTAATGATTTATGAGATACAGCCTGCTGACAGACAGGCAGACGGGCGAACGAACGGGCAGTGGAGTCTTAGTGATAGGGTCCCATTTTATCCTGTGATTGCGGAACCCTAAAAAGAATTGCCAAGTTCAAGTTTATTTGAGTTCAAATGTTCTTTTATTGCGTACATTTTCCTCAAAGTGAAATAATTCCGTTTTGTAGACAAGGTGCTTCAAAGTATAATAAAATGTAACCTCGATGTTAACGCGTTCAGCGAATTTTAAATTAAAAAAAAAACGCGGCGTTAAATGTTGTTTCCAAGATACGGAATGCCGACAACGTTTTCATGAAGAAATTCTTTTACATTTTTGGTTTATGTCGTTGAAATAAAATGTGTGTTATTATGTTTTTATTTACTTACGTAAGGTAAACGTAGGCATGTTTTGACGCCATACGACGACTTCTTACAAAATGTAATTATGAACTTTATTCTCACAGTTAAAAGATATGATTTGTGTTACCAAATACTTGGGTAACACAACCCTTATCTTATTATTGTGAGAACTATTATATTTGTACATAATATTAATTTATCTAGTTCTTTCACAAATCTAGTCGGTTTCTATAGTGTTTTTTTAGCTATAAAAGCGTATGGACAGACAGACAGCATAACTTTCTTAACACAAACTAATTAACCTTTGAACGACTAACCGACAGCCGGCTGTCGGGCTGCTATTGTCTTTCTACTGTGTCTCAAAACTCGTGTGTTCGTAGGATTAATAAGGTTCATAAAGTCATGTAACTAACTCATGTTGCGGTATAGTGCTAATAGTTACCGCAGCCCCGAAACATAAAGGGCAACCGAAGGAACAAAGGTGGGTTTTAGTCAGTAAAAGTCTGGCACTCCCTCCCGCCCCGCCCAGGGTGAGAGAAGACGTCATTTGATGATTTCCCATCCATAAAAAAAATTTACTAACTCATTAATGACATTTATAACGTCAGTAGTGTTGTTAAATAGAACTATATAAGCTGCTTTGCAAATTTGAATACCATTGCAATAAGCCTAATTTCACAAAAATATTCAAAGCCGATCGATGAGAACGAAAATGTCCTCAATAATTGCGAAAATAAATACAGATACGCACTCGTTTTGTCATCAGCACCACCACAAGTGCGTAATACTTGCACACATGAATATACACCAGCGTTTCTCAAACTTGGGGGAGGGGGGGGGGGGTCGCGACCCACTTTTATTTTACGATTCCTTTTGTTACGATTTTGACTTAATGTTTTAGAATCAGAAACATTTAAAGATGGATGCACAAAGGTGGATTACGAGGGAGCAGCTACATATCAATTATCTACAATTATTATATTCTTAGGACAGGATGTCTAATTTTAATCTGTATTATTATTATGCCACGCGAAATACGTCACGGTTAGCAGCAAGTCCATACTGATACAACAAATGCGAAAGTAACTCTGTCTGTTTACCTATCTGTCTGTCTCGCTTTAACCCAAATATTACTAAACCGATTTAAATGAAATTTACCGAGAAATTTACCAAACCGATTTTAATGAAAGTTGGTACAGAGACAGTCCATAGCCTGAGAAAGGACATAGCATGTTATTTTTGTCCTAAAATCCGACGGGAACGGAAACTACGTGGGTAAAACGGCGGGGAAAGCAACTTCATGATAATTATGCTCTTCATGACAGCAGAGAAAAATGCTGGATTAGTTAGTATAAGTTACTGTACGTGGGGTCGCCGTCCACGCAACTTTGAGAACCACTGCTATATACCATTGCGTATGCTATTTATGAATAGCGTACATTATTTATATGGGCTTTTCATGTCATCGCTGTAAGTCGTATTATTATTCGCATTATTGTAAAAGCTACAATGTGTGCTATGACAAATTACAGTTTTAAATAGACATTTATGTGTGTGTTGGCATAAAGTATGATGAAAATATTGTTAAAGGTTTTGTGAAGTAGGTATACATTTTGTTGTTTTGAATAGTAAGCTCAGTATCTAACTATAATAGACTAGTTATCTCCATGGTTTAATTTGTATCTTTGGAAGTACAAGTAGTCGGTAGGACTTCTAAAATTTCACAATTTTCTTAATGTTTCGTCCCGTCCCGTTCGTTGGTGTAATATACCTTAACAAACTATAATTATGACGAGAACAAGGGAAATAGAGATAGATAAAGTAGCTTAGACATTTATGTTGAATTAAGGAAAATGTTTCTTCTTCTTAATCGTGCACTCTTGACAGAGTGGTCGTGATCATGGGAAGTCCTTAGTAGCTGCCCTTGCGATTTCTTTCCACTTTTTTCTATTAGTGGCGTTCCTCGCGCACTCCACGATTGAGCTGGATGTCACTGTTTTAATAGCATCCGTCAATCTGGTTGGTGACCGACCACGAGGACGCTGCCCCTCAATTCGCCAATTCGGAAAATGTTTATGCATGCATAAAAACTGTAGGTATTACCGTTACCATGAAACTTCTCGGGTAAAGTAATAATAGGAATCATTATCAATATTTTTTCCAAAATAAAATAAACTAGAATATTCTTTAACAAATGACAATATTGTTAAGAGAGGACATTAAACTAAAACTAGCTTTCGCCCGCAGCTTCTTCCGCGTGGATGTCGTAAGTTCCAACATTATTTTACCTCTATAGGAATGAAATTCGCAAAAAATCTTTCGTAGTGGATACTTAGGGATGATTCTTATTAGAACGGGCCGTGCCATGGCCGGGGCGTGGACGAGCCGGGGCCCGTCTGTGCTACGCAATTTATATTACACCGAAAGTATGGGACGGGGCGGGACCGTGCAACAAACGTGGTATTGAAGTGTGTCGAGCGGGCCCGGACGGAACACGGATAATGCACTGTGTAAATTGATTCATCCGTACTAATATTATAAATGCGAAAGAAGCTCTGTCTGTCTGTCTGTCTGTCTCTTCTTCACGCCTAAACCTCTGAACCGATTGGGATGAAATTTGGTACAGATATAGTCCGGGACCCGAGAAAGGACATAGGGTAGTTTTTATCCCGGAAATCCCTCGGGAACGGGAACAATTAATTCACGCGGATGAAGTCGCGGGCAAAAGCTAGCACAAAATATATGTAACAGATTAAAACCGTGCCCCGTCCGGGCCTCGGACTGGGCACGGCCCGCTCTAATGAGAATCATCCCTCACTATTCACAAAAAACTCTCCAAGTTTCATGTCTCAAGAACATAGAGACAAACCTTTGGTTTGGGCTGTGCGTTTAATATATATCACCCAGTCAGTCTGTCAGTTTACCATTTACTTATATAGATATAAGATTCCATAATAACTGGCTACGTCTTTTAAAAAGCATAATTATACTGGAATATTCTACATCAAATGACAAAATGTTCTCGTAACAAACCTGCCCCAATTACCAGCTAGGGAGCCGTGTCTTTGACTAATCAGAGTGTAAGTGTGAATGTGTGAAGCCGAGTTTAATTAATTAATTCCCTGGAGTATTGTAGACATGGCTTCTCATTCTGAGGGCCTAGCTTGTGTGTACAGAGTTAAGACTAGGAAATGTTGTTTGTATTTATATATAACTAGATCTATGTCTGCGTTTTTGGTCGTAGCGTGATTATTCCGCTTGTTTTGAGAGAATAGCAGAAGCGTACAATTGTGTGAGATTAATTGCCGAATACTCGAACGTCACTCAATTCTGAGACGCTCTCAAATCTCTTGCTGTCTTTGTCATTCTAAAGGGAAAAAATAAGGACAGCAATAGATTTGAGAGCTTCTCAAAATTGAGTGACGTTTGAGTATTCCGCCATTAGACCTCTAATTTTTGTTTCGAATGTCAGTCAGTCACTCGCATCTTCTCAGAGTGGTTGACTCAAAACTTATGACCCTATTGTTTAATTATAGTGCGACTTCACTGATAAATTTGCATGTCGATGCAACGTAATATTAACCTTAATTTAAAAATTCTAAAGTATTGTTTGTATTACCTAAGTAACGCAAATATTTTGACGAATACAACTAATACAAGTAAGCAAAACTTATTGCTGAGTAAAAATTGATGAAATGAGAAAAGATCAAGACTCTATAACTGTAGAAATCTATTTATTTTAACTAAATTAACAAAAGACATTGCACTATGAAAATTATGAATGTAGAAGAAAATATTTGACAATTAGACGCAATGATATAAGACTGTGCGTATTGCTATTCAAATGGACTAGACATAACGTATGTCTGCGTTTCTCCCAACATTCTCTCCTGAACGCAGACCCATCGCTCTGCTAAAAGCTTCATGTTTTGGTCTATGCAGTCCTTTGGTCAAAATGTCCGCAGTCATGTCTTGATTCCTTTGGTATTTTACTAGGACTTGTTTGGCAGCAATCCTCTCTCTAATAAAGTGATAGCGAACATCGATGTGTTTGCTGCGCTGATTATCACAGTAAACAACAATAGGAATAGCTGATGATTCAGGCCAAAAATCTTCATCTGATTGTTTCAGCCAAATCGTTTCTTCTTCTTTCTTCTTCTTCTTCTTTCTTCTTATACGATAATAAATGCAAGGATCAACTTTTGATCGTTTCATGCCAATTTGTAACAAAACATTGTTTTGCTTTTTGTTACACTGCCTACTGGCTTGTTTACAACCATTTATAGCTCTATATAAATGACATACTTTCTCTCCTCGATCAAAAGTGGGTTTCATTGCCTGTTTCCATTCTTTAGATTCATTACTTTGAAGAGCTTCTTCCACGCTCTGGGGATCATTGTTAAGAAGGCTTGATGTAGACTCACTATTCATGCAAATGTACAAAGATGAACTTTCATTGTTTGTTTGCAACTTTCTTTGCCTACGGGTTTTGACACCTGTTGCATTTGCAGGCAATATGTCAACACTCTGACTTGGTAAGTACGTATCATCTAATGGATCTTCATAATCATCTGTATTACTTGAACTACTATTAGTCAAATTATTTGAAGTAGACTGCTCTTCCTCATCTGAATTCTCATCATCTTGTGTAATTAATTCAGATTTTTGATCATTTAATGGTAAGTATATTTGTGTTAATTTTTGTTCTTTATTATTATTCTTTTCATTAAAAATATCTGCACATATTTTTACTCCTGAGCTTTCAATCCCCATAATCATCGGTTTATATATTCATTGGGTAAACCTGCCAGCATCAAGGTCCCGAGCCATTCATCGTCAACACTGAATCCAATATTTCTCAGCTTATGAGCTGAGCTCATGATTTTGTTGACATAATCTTCTACACTGGTGCTTGTCTCTAAATTAGTGTTAATCAAGTCATGCAATAAACCAACTTTTCTCAGTAAACCAGAGTCTTGAAACGCTTTTGATAAATTTTCCCAAATCTGTTTTGACGTCGTGGCATCCTGTATATGTATATAATTTATTGGATCGATTAATAATATTAGTTTTGACTTTGCTTTTTTTTCTTTTTTTGGATCAGAATCTGTTCCTTGGACACATTCCCATAAATCATCGAGTTCCAGGTAAGCTTGCACTGCGAAACTCCAGCTTGTCCAATTATCTCGGCCAGTAAGTTTTTCAATTTGTATCAAAGAACCGTTTGATGACATTTTATTGCTGAAATATAAAAAACTTCGGCGACCGCGTGTCAGATTTTTAAATTAAACGTATTTCTGAACAAAATCAACTAATACTTATATTTTAAATTTTCACTGTACTCATTATACAGGTAGGGAGAGGCCCATAACCTGATGAAATGAGAAAAGATCAAGACTCTATAACTGTAGAAATCTATTTATTTTAACTAAATTAACAAAAGACATTGCACTATGAAAATTATGAATGTAGAAGAAAATATTTGACAATTAGACGCAATGATATAAGACTGTGCGTATTGCTATTCAAATGGACTAGACATAACGTATGTCTGCGTTTCTCCCAACAAAAATTTTACAAAAATAATATCATTTTATCTATTGTTGCCTACGTCACTGATAGCCTGTGCAGACGAGGGACAACTGCGGTCAATACAATACATGAGCATTTATTAGTACTACAATAAGGTTGCACTTGGTCAGTGTAATACTACTCCTCGCCAGGCAGACTGCAAGCGGACAAAAGCAACCTAATGACAGTAATAATAAGAGTGCATCGCGGACATTTTCTCCGCCATTTTCCCTCGTCTGCGTAGGACCTGAGAATAGTTGGATTCCAAATTCAAAACCCGACTGGAAGCAAATACATTTGCAAAGAGCGCGGTCGCGCGTTGCTTCGGAAGTCAATTCTCATTTGTTTTATTAATGTTATTTGTGTTTCGGAAGTCGGCGGGAAGTCTTTGAGAAGTGGAATTACAGACATTAAGTGTGGCTGATATTGAATAATTAATCAATGTTAAGTAGATACTCTTGTACACTTGCAGGCAAATAATGTGCAACTGTGGCAATTGTACATTTATTTGAAAATTAAATACACAACTGTCTGAAGCTATAACCAGCCCTAGCAACGGGTTTCTGTCTGTATGCGATAAACTCAAAAATTGATAAACGGATTTTCATGCCATTTTCATCAATAGACAGAGTGATTTTTGAAAGAGGTTCAGGTGTATAAAAAGAAAAAGCAAAGCCGTAAATTTCTAAAGTTTCGGGTCGCTAGTACGGTGACAAGTTATAACAAGATCCTATAAATAACAGTTTCAACGTGTTACATAAAAACGATAAGACCAAAGATTTGCGTAAAACAGACCATAAACAGAACTGGCACTTTTGTTTTTATTGAAGACAGACATTTTAGTGCGAAGACTTGGAAGTTTCATGCTTAAGAAGCGTCTGGCTGGAATTATGACCCTCGGAAATGGCCTCAACATAATGTATGTTGGTTTTTTAATAACATTCTGGAACATCAGCTGCCTCACTTACGTGTAATGGGTAAAATTTTTCTTTTTTATCTGGTATAGGGGTTATAATAAGGGCGCATAAGGGTTAAAGAGGACTGACTAGCCGTTTTTTCATGTAGATTGCAAGTCGATCCTAATCCCGTAGTTGGGAAAAGGCCAGGTATGATGAGGAGCCCTGTTAGGAAACTGGACCATGCGTTCTTTATGACACATTTCTCTACAAACCCTCATTTGTTTCATACCTAAATGAAAAGGTCTGGTCACCTTGGTAACGGAGGTGTGCCTTTTACACAAGCCGAGAAGCTTTGCCTGCACTAATAAGCCATCCAATAAACAATAGAAATATTTACATTTTAAAAAGTTAATAGCTATTTGAGGAGTGTGTGAATTGGTCTCGTGAAAGCACCAGATTAAAATCCGATGTTTTCACGAGTCCAAATCCAGATAAATTCGACATGTTGTTTTTTGTTTTGTTTAAAAACCTAAGGGCCTAGCCAAGTGGCATTGTGGAATAGAAAACGAAAACGAATAGATTGACAAATGTATGGAATTGACATCTCCATACATTTGACAATCGTTTTCGTTTCACTATCTATTCTACAATGCCACTTGTCTAGGGGGGCTATACTACGAACGATGACCGGTCTCGACTTTCGTGACGACCAATCCGGGGTAACCCGGACGGATGCCAACCCTAGATCTACATAATACTGGAACAAGCTTTTGCAAAAAAAAGAAAAAAATCACTTACGATGTTTCTGGCATCCATCAACATTCTCGGGCCAGTCGCAGGAGTGGGCGTTCTCGTTGTACAGCAGGCCTCCGATGCACAGCTGTTCTGTAGCAGTTCCATTCCAGCAAGTCCAGTACCTGGTGCAAGAGGTCTCGTGGCCGAAGATGCCGTACAACCAGTCGCAGTGTTCCGTGCCGATTGGGGGGTCTGGTGAGAGGATACATAGAATTTAGCATAATTTATTTCTTTAGAAAAAGAGGAAGGGCCTTATTAAATGCTAGCTGTCACCCGCCTTTTTGGTCGTAGCGTAATGTTACATAGCCTTGGATAAACCAATTTTCAGGACTAGGTATTTAGCGAATCAGCCCTTTTTAAAGCTGTTTTAAGAATTGGGCATTTATCGACTACGCCAACAAAAGGGCTGTCATATAAATATTTTTTTATTGGACCAGTATTTCCTTAAATTCCAACAAACCAAATAAACAAACTCTTCAGCTTTATAATATTAGTATACATATCTGACTTATTTCTTTCTAGAGTAAAATAGGTCATAAAACTTTATGCACATGTAAATAAAACAATGCACAACGGCGGACTAAATGCCTTGGGCATTAGCTACCACTCTACCTTAGGGTGACGCAGAGACAAAACATGGCAGGTGCAAAGATATAAACAAAATTTTATAAGCAACAATAGATATAAATATATGTATATTTCACATATATAGGTACAATAATATAATTTAATTTAATTTCAATTTAATTTCAATTTAATTTCAATTTAATTTCAATTTAATTTCAATTTAATTTCAATTTAATTTCAATTTAATTTAATTTCAATTTAATTTCAATTTAATTTCAATTTAATTTCAATTTAATTTCAATTTAATTTCAATACAATTTTTATATAATTTAATTTAAATTTTAGCACTATATTAATTTATTTTTTAATTTTCAATTTAATTGGTATAATGTAATTTAATTTGATTTTCACAAGGTCATATTTGTATGTGTTATTATTTTGTCATAATCTTAACTTTAACTAAGTAGTTTAATGCATGCTGTGCTTACCTATAATAGATTGTTACACAAGCACTGTATTATGATAAATGTATTTAATACTAGCTTTCGCCCGCGGCTTCGCCTGCGTGAATGTCGTACTTCTGTCCTCTATTTTAACCCTGAAGGTATTTAATGATTAGTGGCTATTTACTCTTCACAAAGAATAAACCTTCCAAGTTTCATGTCTATAGTTAGTTAAATAACAAACGCGTTTAATATTAGTCAGTGAGTTTAATGTGTAATTATATACCGCAGTTTCACCCGCGTTATGTTTTTTAAAGGATGGGAATTGATCAAATGACTTCTCATGAGGGAGTGGCAGACTTTTACTGACTAAAACCCACCCTTGTTCCTTCGGTTGCCCTTTATGTTCTGGGGCCACGGTAACTATTAGAACTATTCCGCAACCTCGGTAGGCATTAGCCCTAGAGGGCCCCGTCACGTGCTGACTGCTCGCTGAGGCGCGCGTGGAACGAACGTGCCGTCGACACGGGCCTCGTCCTAGTCGGGCGGCGAGCTACCCATCGCTCGCCGGCCGTAGACCTGCGCATACGGTGGCCGGCAGTCGTCTTGCGACTCTCGACGTCTACGCCTGGGTCCCTGTCCGGGGCGCGAGGCTTTACGCTGCCTCAGCATGACTGTTTCGCAGAAGGAGGTGACGGCTTCCCGTTCAGTCTCGCCCCGGAGCATGACCTAAACCAGCAACGGGCGCGAGAGGTCACCACTTAGGCACAATCCTCGCGTACCCGCGTTATGTTAGGTTTTTGGTTACTGATTGGCTTCCGTGGCTCATGGCGCAATGTAATGAAGAACAATATTATGTGTTATTCTGATAATAAGCGGAACGGAATCTCTCAAAACGAACATTTTTTTCCCCGTTTTTGTCAAATATTTCATTACTGCTCGGCTCCTATGTGTCTTAGCGTTACGTTATATAGCCTATAACCTGCCCGGAAGTATGGATTACAATCGTACCAAGTTTGGTTTAAATCCCTTCAGTAGTTTTTAACCCATGCGTGCACATACAGACAGACAGACAGACAGACAGACAAAAAATTTACTAATTGCATTTTTGGCATCAGTATCGATCACCAATCATCCTCCAATAAAAATTTTAAATATATATTCAATGACGTACAGAATTGACCTCTCTACAGTTTTATTATAAGTATAGAAGATAGAAGAAGAAGATTTTATGGTGTAAACAATTGTTGGTGAGCCAAATAAATAATATATAAAAAAAATAACAATGTAAATACTACATTTCACCTCTTTTTGGGAGTTTTAAAAGTAGAGATACAAAAAGTGTTGTTTTTATCTATAAAACTCTTTAAAGCAAAAAAAGAACATTCTTGTTTAATTACTTCAAAACGTTGTCTAGTGAACTGCTATAATGCAATTTGTTAAACGAGCCAGATGATTTGTAGGCAGAGCTTTTTCTTGACTTCAAACAAATGGGGTCATTACTAAGCACCCGTATCTTCGTTACGTAGGAGGTACAATATTTATTCAACCTAATTTGTGACACCTACTGAGGATTGCCTAAGGACGAATTTCAAATGTTCATTAATGATTCTATATAAAACAAAGCCGAGTTAGTTATATAACTAGAAATAGAGGGGCCGTTTTTTAACCGACTTCAGAAAAAAGGTTTTTAGATTGACCAGTATGTTTGTGTGTATGTATGTATGTATATTTGATCGCGTTTTTCGGGCGGTTAAGTTTTTGTTATGTTTAGGAGTAGGTTTTAGTATGTATTCTGACTTCAAAAGAGTAGGCCTATAGGAAAAATAGCTCTAAAGAAAACTTGGCTGCAAAGAGCGTCCCATAAAATGATACATACCCACAAACATAAACTTTCTTTCGGCAGTCGGGAAAAAACAAGAATATGGAATTGTATTACGGAAAAATTACAACAATGAAACAGATAAGGTATAATATTTTATAGGTACTTTTTTTGTTTATATGCCGCCGGTAGCCGAGCCTCCGGATTATATGAAGGGCCTTCGTATAATCCATAAAGCCAAGAATAAAGCCTCCTTCTAACAAATATTAAAAATAGAATATTAATGAGCAGTAAATCGCTGTTGGAGGAGTGTCTATCGTAAAATATCTGTTAGGCTTGCCCTGATTTTGACCTATGACAAATAGGCGCGCCATCGGTATGATAATGTGTAAATTACGTGTATGACTTATTTATATTTATTTATAATATTTATTACAAGAATAGCAGTAACTTAATAAAGTGAGATGCTTAGTCACTGCTAAAAAGCCTTTCCTGTGTGATTCTGTCCAAGATACTAAAGTGTTAGAATGAATTACCAATTAAATTCAAAAAAAGGATTCGTGACGTAACAAAAACATACTGTAGTATAAGTGAACAATATAATGAAAAAGTGTAATTTAGGTTAAAACTAGCTGCCTCCCGCGGTTTCACCCGCTTTAAAAATGTTAAGGGTGAGCAACCCTTATCACTTAGGGTTATGAAAAATACATAGTAATAGCCGATTCTCAGACCTACTGAATACGCCTACGCATATAAAATTTGGTAAAAATCGGTAAAGCCGTCTCGGAGGAGTAAGGTAACTAACATTGTGACTTTGTGACACGAGAATTTTATATATAAGATTTAATGATTGTTTATATTTTGGTTTTTTTTGTGGAAGTACTCTCTCGGTTATTAGTGCGACTTCACTAGGCGTATTTGGCATAACATTTACGTTACTTGGGTAATACAAACTATACTGTAGGCTTAATAGAATAAGGTTCATACCACGTTGCATTGAACAAGCAATTTAGGGTGCACAAAACGCCAATTGAAGTTACCTTAAAATAAAAATATTTTTTTTTTTTTATGTTGAAATTACTTAAGTACAACTTAAGTTGAAATATATATAAGTTAGCACGTACTTTACGTGCTAACTTATATATATTTCAACTTAGGTTTAACAAGCACAAAAGTGTTAGTAAAAACTTTTTAAATATTCAAGATCACTTACTAGTCTGAACCTTAGGATATTCGCAGTAGTTTGACCTCCAGGGATAGTCGCAGCCCTCCGTGACCCCGCGATGCTTGCCCGCGAAGACCAGTCCATTGGGGCAGTCGTACTGGATCGACTGGCCGTTGTCGCATTCCCAGTACTTGTCGCAGTACTTGTCGTCTGCCACTACCCTGGACTTGGTCTTGCAGGGGTCCTCAACCTGGCCGCATGATGCGAAGGTCGCTGCCAGCAGCACTGAAAAGATGGATTGGATGTTAGTTTGTTTGTAGGTTGAAAATTGCGCTGGGGACATCGGTTGTATTTATCGGTTGTTGCAGTTAACTAGTGTACGAAACTTAAGCACGTGATCGTGCTCATTATAACCAACAACTTTTAGTATGGGAACAAAACTGAAATCGCGAAAAATACAGTATATTTATGTTGGCGTAATGAACAGAACAGCTGATATTTTTTTCGCGATTTTGATTTTGCTTCCATAATATACACACATCAAAAGTGTCTAGGGATATTTTAATTAAACCTAAATAACTAAAATTCTATTAACTTTTTGTTAAGACACCTACACTTTGAAATAAACCTTGTTTAATTGCCTATCTAATCTGATAATAAACTTTTAGATAAAGTTAAATTAAAAAAAAACTTAGAAGAAGAAGAAAAACTCAACAAAATTTCAATTTAACTTTATTTTTGAAATTTCAAAACCTAAACAACAAAACAATTTTTTTTTATAAAAATTGTTGAAAACTTAAAATTAATAATTCGTGGATCCACCTAAGACTCTCCTGACACATCTGGAGCGGTTCTGCATACTCAAAACAAGGGTGTCAATATCCTGTTGTGGAGTACTGTCCCAAATCCTGCTAAGATGCAAGAAAAGCTGGTTTTGATGCACAATATCAACAGGGAAATTCCTACGAGCTCTTCTCTGAAGCATATTCCAGGCATGCTCAATAGGATTTAAGTCAGGGGATTGTGCAGGCCGGTCTAAAGCTTGGATAACATGCTGTTGTAACCAACTTGTAACGATACGCGCCGTATGTGGACGGGCATTGTCGTGCATTAGCTGGAAATTTTGTCCCATTTGCTGTTTGTGGGGCAAGATTACAGGCTCTAGCACCACATCTCGGTATTTTCGAGCAGTCATATTGCCTTGTATCCAAACGAGGTCCGTTCTACCGCCGAGACGAATTCCTGCCCAAACCATAATCGTGCCACCTTAATATGCATGAACTTGTTGTGGGTGCTGCAGTCGATTCCAACGTCCAGGTTTTCTCCAAGCGCGTACTCTTCGCGAATCAGGATGAAATCCAAACCTAGATTCATCAGTGAAAAGCACAAGTGACCATTGAGAATGGTTCCAGTTTTCGTGTGCAATAGCCCATTGTAATCTTCTTCCTCGATTACCTCTCCTTAGTGCTGATACCCAAAATGGCCTACGAGCACGTAGATTGACTTCATGCAGTCGCCTTCTCAAAGTTTGACCGCTTACCAGCAAACCATACTCTCTCTGTAGCATTTGAACCAATTGCATCGCCGCTGCATTTAGTTGACTTTGTGCAGCATTTACTATGAATCGGTCCTGTACATGTGTTGTAATGCGTTGAGATCCTCGGTGCCGTTCCACCACTTCCTCCGTGACACGATAACATAACCAAAGCCTGGATATAACGCTCTGACTGGTCTTCATGGCTTCAGAAACGGCAATTATGGGACAGTATTCCACAACAGGATATTGACACCCTTGTTTTGAGTATGCAGAACCGCTGCAGATGTGTCAGGAGAGTCCTAGGTGGATCCACGGAATATTAATTTTAAATTTTCAAGAATTTTTATAAAAAAAAATTGTTGTTTTGTTTGAGTTTTGATGTTTCAAAAATAAAGTTAAGATTGAAATTTTGTTTGAGTTTTTCCTCTTCTTCTAAGTTTTTTTTTAAATTTAACTTTATTTAAAAGTTTATTATCAGATTAAATAGTCTATTAAACAAGGTTTATTTTAATGTGTACATGTTTGAACAAAAAGTTAATAGAATTTTAGTAATTTAGGTTTAATTGAAATATCCCTAGACACTTTTGATGTGTGTATTTTAAATTGTTTGTTACAATGAGCACAATCACGTGTTGAGTGGGAAATCATCAAATGACTGCTCCTGTCCTGGGTGCGGCGGGAGGGCGTGTCAGACTTTTACTGACTAAAACCCACTCATGTTCCTTCGATTGCCCTTTATGTTCCAGGGTCACGGTAACTATTATAAACATTCCGCAACCCCGGCAGGATCACGTGTTTAAGTTTCGTTCACTAATTACCAGCCAACCCATATAGTCTGCCATCTTTATAATATACTTTCACAATGAAGCCACCTGAGTACCAGACCCTGACTGAACATGTCTAAGCTTGTTAAAATATATTTTTACTTTTAGGCCCTGCTATCAAAGTTAAATGTCAACAACCCTTAAAAAGGACCTCATTTTACAGTTTCAGCACGATTTCACCACCTCAGGAAATCTTTGAGCACAATAACGTTTCATACTCATTATTTGTGGGGCATTACTAACCCCTGTTACGGTGGAATAAGTCCTAAAGTTCCTTGGCAAGTTGAGCATTGTTGCTCCCCAGTTTTTCGTACTTGTAAGGAAGAACATTTCTTTCTTAACGTCTTTTATTATCTGGCTGCTATTTTTAATACCTTTATTTGTGTTATGGAAATGTTCTACATTTGCACGTTCAGAGATTCTTATATTTTTGATGTTTTATATCGTCTTCTGTATGTTATTATGTGACAGTTTTTTGAGAGTATTTATATAGAATATTATTTAATAGTATGGGGTTTGAATATTGTTATACACCAGCGGTGAAGGTATGCGACTTTTTTACATGAGATCGCGATTTTTGGTTCTGGGCAAATCAAAATGTGACTTATTGGACGTGGTTGCTCTACTAGAAAAAATCGTTAAAAATTACCCACCTACCTAGGTACCCGATCTCACGTACTACTGTACTACATTCACTCAGATTTTCCGAATTATATTACCAGCCTATATTGTTACTTCGAGGCTAAAACCTCTTCTCCAACATAGAAGGAACAAGCATGTCCCACACTATAAATAAAATAAATAATATAATAATTGTGTTTCTTTCTAAATGTATGTAATGTAATAACGTTTTTTATTAATAAATCTTAGAACGGAAGCCTTGGCCTAGGCACGTGTAGCTTACACGTGTCTCTTATTGTATAGAAAATAATAATATGCTCTGAACAACTTACCAACAATGAATTTTCTGCAAGTGGTTTTGATTCTGAGGATCGCGCGAAGTCGCATCTCAATGTGATAACCGTTTTAATTAAAGCTTATAATATTTATTAGCATTTCCTGTGGTGTTGTCCGCTTTATATAATACTTACTAATGTTCTGGCTTTTTACGGTGGGCAAAGCAGATAAGTAACCAGGGCCGTCAGATACAGTTTAAGTTCTTTCAAAAACCCACGAATATTTTCTAATAAAAATTTAAACAATAGTAGAAAATAACTAGTTCTTCAATTAGGTTAAATTTCATTTGAATACATTCATTGGTATTCAAGAAAACCTCAATTGTATATGACGCCCTGGATACTTATCTGCTTTGTACTTTACGTTAATTAATAGACACATAACAAGACAAGTTTTTGATTATCTTATCACCAGTGATTAGAAAAGGGTTTTAGGTTATCTAAACTACAGAGACAAGAAACAGAGATGTTTTTAGTACAACATTTTTTTCAGGATATCTCGAGCCTCGTTCTGTGATATCGCTAATTTACTAGTGACCTAACTTAGTAGAGCTAATTTAATTAAAGTGTAAAAACAGAGACAAAACAAGAAAATGTATATGAATAGAAAGTATGAAAATTATTACTTTTTCCATCATGTTTATTTTTAATTATTAAGTCTGGTTTGTAAATCACATTAGATTCTGCGCTTCGTTCAAACGAAAAAAAAAGGTAAACTCAATACTTAATATCTTTATTGCTTTACCACAAGCATATAAAGGTGGTAACAATTAGTGTGAGGTCAATTATGGACCCTGTAGGGCACCGCAAAATAGGGTAACAGGAGATAGGAAGCTCTGTTTCAATATCTTAAAATAATTTAATTAAATTTAATTGCAATTTAACTTAATAATAAATAAAATATATACGGAGATCATAAACATCATTTTACTTAATCTACAATTTATATAATTATTTTATCTTAAGTATCTGGCTAATTTTACTTAGTTTAGTTGTTTCCTTATTTGAAAACTAAGAAACGACTTCTGGAAATTTAATCCTGAACGGGGTAAAACATGGGTTTATATGAAAATGAGCGAGTAACGCTGTAGGAGCCAGCTAGTGCGTTATAATAACTCATCTTCCCTAACTCACATTATTCCATATTTTCCATCAGAAACAGTAAGTAATTAAATCCATCATATCTTAAGAGTTTGCTCAAATTAGGGTTAACGAGTTATTGACGACTTTCTGAGCGATGCATTTGCCGGCTCTGTCTTTAGTTCATGAATTTTCATCGTGGCAACACTGTTAAAGAAAATTGGGTAAGCGCAAGTCGGGCTCATTCATGGTGGTGCAGTACTATCCCTACATGAATCAAATATAAAATATAATTTGCGTACTCATATACTTCTTCTCCCTTGAGTTTTTCCTTTATCTTATTTGTATTACTAGCTGTACTTGTGCTCACGTTACTGGAAATGAAGCCTGGAAATCATATCATCAGTTTTTTTCTAAACCGATTCGTACTTTTAGAAATTAGTGCGTATAAACAAACAAACAATCTTTCAGTGTTGTTATATTAGTTACTATTACCGGCAATAACTGTAACGTAACCTATCACTGTCGCACAACTTTAAAGCTTCATTTGTAAGATAGAGACGGGAATATAGCTAAGCCAAAGTTCAAGCTAAGTGATCGACCGATCTATCTCCGTTTTAGTAAACGGGTTAGGGTACTGAACCCTACGTTCTATTGTTAGAAAACATGGTGTCTGTAATAATTATTGCCCTAAAGCAGACGTATTTATGGTCTAACACGTATCGTGTGACTATAACCGCCATTGTGCCGTGACAGTGCATAACGTAGTACTAATTTCTGAGCTTTATTTGGTAAGATCGACTAATTTTGTGGTTTGTTGTAGGTATTGTGCTTAGCAATAAAGTTGTAGAAGTACGATTAATGTTTTATTTAACATATGATATATTTATTGTTTGCATTGCTTTAAATTATATTCCTTATGAATCTTTTATTAAAAACAGTTAGACGAAATCGATGAAATCCACCTCAAATTACGGCGTGACTTTGGAAGTAGGGTTCAGTCTTCGGTCTTCGTTTTATGACAAAATAGTTCCTTTTAAAATTGCATTCAAAACATATTTCACAGCATAAAATTTTACTCTTTCGTAAGACGAAGTGAGAAAGTTACTAATTGTTTCGGCGTATGTTCTAACATACCAAATACCTATACCAGTATTGTGTTCCTACGCGTGTTAGTAACTCGAGATGAACTTGTATTGCCTTTGTTGTTGTTAGAACACTAATTAGCCCGCACCAGGCCAGATAATTAATGGAACATCAAATGGACTATGTAGAGGCTAATATAGAATGTGAAACTTGCTAGTTTGAGCTGGCCAATTTATGAGCCAATATGTGAGCGAGCATAAAGGTTGCTACTAAGTTATTTAATTTCTCTTTAGGATCAGAGATCGCCTGCCGGGGTTGAGGAATTAGAATAATAGTTACCCCAGCCCCGGAACATAAAGAGCAACCGAAGGAACAAGGGTGGGTTTTAGTCAGTAGAAGTCTGACACGCTTTTCCGCTCCACCCAGGGCGGGAGACGTCATTTGATGATTTCCCATCTATACAAAAAGGTATCATAGATCAATTTTATGTAGGTGAAAAAAAAATAGGCACAATCTTAAGCGTCAAATAATTTTAAGCTATAGGAATGGTAGCGTAAATGCCACTTTAGCATTTAAATTGGTAGAGTATGTTTTCAGTCAAACCGAATGTAACATAACTAAATATCAGTGAATTAAACGATTACCCCAGTTACAGGGAATCATGATACCGCTTGACAAGACTGATTTTATGCTTTTCTGTCTTCTGATCACCCGTAACGATTTTTAAAGATTAATAACTACCAGGATACCAGTATTCCTCAACAATTACTCGGCGACACAATTCCATCGTTAGACCAATCTAATAATGGTATTGTGTCGCTGAATAATTAAGTGTGACCAGTCACACTTTCTGGGTTCTGACTATCCGTAACGACTGTCAGAGTTCTACGAATGACTACCGGGACCACGGCTTTACGTGCTTTCCGAGGCACGGGATGTCAGTGATGTCCAAGATAAACTTTAGAAACTACATATGAACTGAAAAAGTCACATTGGTACTTGGCCCGATTTTAACTCGCTACCACTTACATAAGGGGCGAACGTCTTAACCACTGAACCATCACGATGGGCTTTCTATTACTTGTCAGTAGCGTAAGTGAACCAGGCAATAAGTGAAAACTAATGAACTATCGGTAACTCCATTAATACCTGAAATCATTTCAATGTCACACATCAAGTGTCTTCGCGACTTGTTCAAAACCGCTTTCTTTGCGCTTGCGCCGCTGATGTAACTCGTGTACCATCGGGTAGCTTCGGTCAATTCCGTGAAACAATACAACGCGGTCATGCCCGGTTTGGTCGGCAAATATTGCTTTATGTGAGCCCAACTGTGTTTACGCATACAATTTTTATGTATTTGTCAAAAGAGACAGAAATAGGGCAAGAATTTTCATGCGTGCGTGAATTATTGTGGAATTCATTGTAGCGTTATGTAAAGCCGGGTGCTCAATGGCGAGCTGTATTCGTAAATTACGTGATACAGCAAACAAGTGTATATACGCATCTACAGTAGAGGGTTATGACATTTCTCAACTATGTTGGGGTCGGCTTCCAGCCTAACCGGATTCAGCTGGATACCAGTATTTTACGTGGAGAGACTGCCCAGATACAGGGCGACACGATACTGATTTGACTGGTCAGACTTGCTTCTGACTGCCCGTAAAAGCTGTTAAAGTTCTACGAATGACCACCAGCTTTACGTGCATTCCGAGGCACGGGATGTCAGTGATGTCCAAAATAAACTTTAGAAAGTACATAATTATGAATTGAAAAAGCCACATTGGAACTTGCCCGGATTCGCACCCACAACGCACAGAGTAAGTATACTTCGTGCCACAATCTCTTACACGATAGGGGGCACCGTATCCATTGGGCCATCACAACTTTTTCACCACGAGAAAATAGTATCGTAGTTATTTCGACTCATTGGGATTTAATTTAATTACTATGGTTTTGGTAACAGTTCATACAACGGTATAATAGTCACGGCTCGCTAATGAGTACTTGGCTTAAAGTTCGTTTGTTTAATGTATTTAAAAACTGGTCGGTGTTGTAGAGTCTAGTTCATGCTAAATCATCCAGCCGAGCTAACATCGTTTTGAATATTCTTGTTCGTAACAAAGCATGTTGGAGTTATCTTACATAATTGCGTTTTGTGTAAATATTCATTCATTAGGTGCATAATATTTGCACACAACGAAATATTAATCAGTGCTATTCTTGCAACAGAATTGTTTTTGGCGAGAAATAAACTGACTGTTCACCTAATGTTAAGGCCGAGATACAACGTAAACGTACATTTGTCTAAGCTATTTTCCATCGCTGTCCTATAATCTTAGTTTGACAGATGTGCAAGTGTGACAATAATAATCTTGCGAAGAAATTTTTGTTTAACTCAGCCTAAGTAATCACTGTAAAAATCACCTCGTAGTATTTGACCAATACAATTGTATTGGTCAAATACTACGAGGGCCATTTAGGTTAATGACCAAGGTGCTCTAATGAGAGAAGCACACAATGTTACAATAAGCATTACAGTTGTTCTGCGATAATTCTAGCAGGAGAAAAAAGACCTCTTTTCTTATTTTCTTCTTATTTGTAGACCTCCATAAGTGAAGGTAACTCTAAACAAAAGAAAAACTCTTTAATCAAAAAATTAAGTCAATCTTTAATCTAGTAAATGTGTAAGCTTGATGACGGAAACGAATATGAAACGAAGGCTTTGACTTTTGACCTTTGACCTTGATACATGACATTTATTCGCGTGGGTGTGTGCAGTATTAATTATAATATCTAATCGCTGGCAATTTACATGAAATATATTGGATTGGAGCTGCAAATGATAAGCTACGACAGTTTTGACGTAGGTGCGTGGTTCCTTTTGACCTTTGGGTACTTAATTAGTAGGTAAAGTAGGCCGTTAGTTGTGTATTCTATCTTATTAGAAGGTAAACGGGAACGTTTTAGAAGAGGAAATTGTTTACATCAAGATTGTTTGATTATGGTCAAAGTTGACATAATTGTCACGACAATACTCAGAAATAAATTGAAAGCGACATACGTCGAGTTTTAATCCTTCGAACTCATGTGATTTGAGACACAATAGAAAGACAATAGCAGCCCGACAGCCGACTGTCGGTTGATCGTCAAGAGGTTAACAATGCGAAAGCGAAATGTGCTTCGGCTCTCAGACAGTACGGACGTGTATCTGATTACTTTGCAAGGAAAAAATCAAATAACCTAATATACGCAACAACAAGTTATAAAACAGTATAAGCTCGGAATTGGTGCATCTCAGTGAACAAGTTACGTGAATAGTTCACCGCAAATCGACAACTAGCAGAGCATCATAGCAGCGCGCGCGCGTCCTTCACACATCTCAGGTAAAACAGACAACGAAAAAAAAAAATATCACCAACGCTATGAGTGTACGACGCTCGCCACAATCCAAAAATATGGAAGTAGGTCAAACCAGTTCACATTCAGACTTTTCTAGGACTAGTGACGATGATGCAGAAAGTCGAATCACTCAGCGTAAAAGGAAGCAAAGAGAATGCTGTGATATTTTAGCTGCACTAAGTAACTTTCGTGCGGAAATAATTTCAACGCTTGAGGCTAACCTAAAACCAATGCGAGATGATATTTCTGCAATGAAAGACCAGGTTGATGAAATAAAGAGCTCAACTAACAAGTTACTGGCCGAACACAATAGTTTAAAAGCTGAAATGTCGGTACTAAAGAAAAATAACCTGACAACCGAACTAAAAATAAATAAGCTGGAAACCGTAATCAGTGAGCTAAAATCTACGTCGTCCAATAATAATATAACAAAAAGCGAAACTTGTATTAACGAAGAAATAATTATTGAATTACAAGAAAGGGCAATCAGAAGCAAAAATATTGTAATGGTTGGCCTACCGGAACCGAAGCTTTCAGACAGTACTGGTCGCCAGGCCGAGGACTTAAGCTCTGTCCTAAATACCTTGCAAAATATACTACCTGAACATCTCAACGTAGTAAAAACAATACGGTTGGGCAAATACACTTCCGGTAAAAATCGCCCACTAAAAATTGTTCTTGAATCACCTGAAACGGTAAAAAAAGTGTTACGTAACAAAAACAAACTAACAGACACCATCAAAATATACTCAGACCAGACCCCTAACCAAAAGCTGATAATGAATGAGCTAAAACAAGAATTAAACCGACGCAAAGAAAATGGCGAGGAAGATCTAACCATAAAGTTTGTCAAAGGCACACCGAAAATTGTACAATCACAACCAAAAAACTCTCAGACTTAGTTTCGTCAAACATCCGAAAGACTCCCGAAGAAGAAAAAACAACCTACCAGATATGCCATACCTACCAAGACTTAGCAACACGTAAAGTAACCCTGAATTTCCTATACGCCAATATAAGAAGCATACGAAGACAAGGCAAGTTCGAGGAATTGCAGTGCATAATACAATCTATCAAATTTACCACTCATGTTGTAGTACTAACCGAAACATGGCTAAAATCATGTGAAGATGCTGAACTTTATCAATTACCAAATTACACTCATTATTATAACATTAGAACAGATTCCAGAGGAGGTGGTGTTTCTATTTATGTGCATAATAATTTGAATCACAGCAAAATTGAAGAAACTTATATAGGGGGCATCAACTACCTTTGGATATATCTAGAAAGACTAGCGTTAAACATAGGAGTTGTCTACAACCCTGGCAACACTAATATGAGTGAGTTTCTTAATACCTATTCTACACAATTAACTAGGAAAAGCCGATCTATCGTGTTTGGTGACTATAACATTGACTTGCTGAAATGTAACTCTAAAAATAAGCTCTACCGAAATACCCTCAAGGAGTCTGGATACCTCTTTCTAAACAAAATCCAAGAAGACTATTGCACACGTGAAACACCTTCCACGAAAACTATCCTCGATCACGTGTGCACAAACGTCAAAGACAAAAGCTTCCATATGGCCATTGTAGATTCGCCTATGAGTGATCATAAACAAATATTTCTAAGTGTAAAAAAGTACAAACCTGCGCCAAAAAAACGTGTGAAATATGAAGCGGTGAATTATAAAAAGCTATATGAAATCATGGAAAACTCAGACTACCAACCAACGGACAACAGTTATACAAACTTAGAAAAATATATAAAGCTTGGCATAGAGCAGAGTACAACAATCAAAACAAAAATTCAAAATTTACCACGTCAAGAATGGATATGTAAAGATATATTAGACAGGATTAAAAAAAGAAACGAATTATGGTATAAAGTAAAACAAGACCCAAAGAATGAAGACCTCATAAAGTCTAGCAAAATTGAGCAAAAAGCTACTGCCGAAGCAATCAAAAACACAAAGAAGACATTTTACTATAATGCGTTTATGAAACATACAAATGACCCTAAAAAACTGTGGCAAGTGATTAACACCTTGTCTAATAACAAAATCAAATCAGAATTAACTCCTCCTAAGCTCTCGACCGAAAATGGAATCATATCAAATGGTACGGAGATCTGCGAAACGTTTAATCGCTTCTTCTCAACAATAGGTTCTACTCTCGCTGCTTCTATTAAAACGCAACAATCACAAAGCACAATTACAGTAACACAAGACATTCAAATATCCAACATAAAACTTACTACACTTACACCATGTACAATTAAAGAAGTATCTGAAATAATCAAAAATCTCGATCCTAACTGTAGCGCTGGCATCGACGGCATAACAACCAAAGCCATTAAAAGTGTAAGCCCATTATTAGTGGATAAACTAGTAGACTGCATTAACCACCACCTTGCCAAGGGAACATTTCCAGACACTCTAAAAATAGCCAAAGTTACTCCGATTTACAAATGTGGCGGCAAAATGGACCCCAATAATTACAGGCCTATCTCGGTTCTTCCCGTTATTTCTAAAATTTTTGAAAGGATTCTCTACACGCGGTTAGACGAACACGTCACTTCTATAAATTTTATTTTTGAAAAACAGTATGGGTTTCGACCACAATCTAACACTCTTTCAGCTACGGTTGATCTGGTAACTGAAATCCAAGCTAACATAGACAATAAAAATATAGCGTTGGGTTTATTTATCGACCTTAAAAAGGCTTTTGACACAGTGAGCCACCAAATACTTTTGCAGAAGCTGCAAGATATAGGTGTATCAGGAATAGCTTATAAAATTTTTGAATCTTATATGACAAACAGGTCGCAGATAGTAAAAATCGGGGAGTATCGAAGCAAACCGCAAAATATTACTTTTGGCGTCCCTCAAGGATCATTGTTAGGTCCGTTATTTTTCCTAATATACATTAATTCCATTCACAAGCTTCCGCTACACGGACAAATTTCGCTATATGCTGATGATACTTGTCTTTTTTACCTTGGCAGCACGATAAACACGATGATAGATCAAGCCCAACAAGATCTAAATACATTGCTTATCTGGTTCAACCAAAATCTTCTTACTATCAATGCATCAAAAACTAGTTACGTCATATTTAAGGCCAAAAATAAAACACTACCCAGTCACTCACCTCTTATGATCGACAATCACATACTCCAACTTAAAAACCATGAAAAATATCTTGGATTAAGACTTGACAGCCATCTAAATTGGAAGGTACAAATCGATTATGTCAAAACAAAACTAACGTCATTATTGGGTTCGCTTCGTAAAATAGTAAATTGTCTACCTTATACAGTGCGCCACACAATATATAACTCCTTGGTAAAATCGCAATTACTGTACCTTATTGAAATCTGGGGTAATGCACCAAAAACAAACTTAAAAGACCTACAAATAGCCCAGAATAAAATTATTAAAATGATGTTTCATTACAACTACCTAACGTCTACAAATAAAATATACAAAGACACAAATCTCATGAACATTAAACAACTGCACACATACTGTACCTGTATACTTATACAAAAAATACTCACAAAAAGCATACACAGCCAAATTTCTTTTAAGAAGACACTACAGTTGCATAGTCGTAGCAGTCGTAGACCTAATGACATTTTGCTTTCCCGAGTGCGTACCACCCAAGGTAAAAGAACGCTTACGTATGCGGGAGTTCAACTTTACAATAAACTGCCCGAGGAAATAAAAAGTGCGAATTCATTCAATATATTTAAAGCCAAACTAAAGAAATACGTACTTGAAACCATCACATAAAATTGACGAATAATTAGAATTGAACACAAAAGTATAGCACTTCTGTGATTTATCTACGTTGTGACATCGTGAGACGCACTCCTTAGTTTCTGCGCAGGGTAGATTTACACAGTTTATGAATCCTTAAGTATCGGGGTACCCTCAATTAGTTTAGTAAATCTATTTTACTATGTTCTTAAGCGCATTATAAGTATATTTTAAAATACATTTTATAATTTGTTTCACCTAATTACTAGGATTGTTCCTACACTTTTGATTTTTAATACTCTTTTATTTTAACTGAAGTGTCGAATGCATGTAATGTATGTTATACTTAGAAACCTAAACTGTTCTCAGTTAAGTGAAATGTAAATTTCTTTTTTGAGAATAAAGTGTCTTTAACCACAAAGTAACTCGGTCTATCTGTCTGTATGTCTCTTCTTCACATTTGAAACAGATATCTGGGACCCGAGAAAGGACATAATTATGATAGTTTTCATCCCGGAAATCCCCTGGGTAAGAGAGACATCCTACGCGGGTGAAGTCGCGGGCAAAAACTAGTGACTAATAATTATGTCAAGATGTACCTGTCGAATCTTTGACCTATTTATTAAATAGCCCTGATTTTTTACATGTATAATGATTTATAGCTTAATTGTACAGGATTCCGATATCGACAATTAGATAAAACATAGCTAAAATAAACACACGTATAGAAATGTAAAATTCGATTTTTTTATTATGAATAAGTATAGTTCAAACTTTTTTGCATGTAAAAACTGTTTTGTTATTATCAAAAGAAGATAAGTCTATAAATAAATCGTTGTTAAAATAGTGTCTTAACGATAAATAACAATATTGTTTTCTTATTCTATTCTAAGAAAGCGTTGGAAAAACTTCTATTGCTACTGACCTTAACCTTTGATTTCTTATACTGTTAGTCTTACGTACTTTATGAAGGAAAAAGGTTACTTTGTTAGCCGTGGGAGGAATAATGATTATTATTTGCTTTATTTTGAGAAGAAAAATACGAAGTGTTTGAACTAAGCTGTTTATACAATGTCTATATTTCTATAAACGTATTTTGCATATAGAGTAAAGACTTAAAGAGACTTAGGCACCTATATATAGGCAAATATCTTCAGTGGTCCACTTTGCCACATATTTAACCTATCTTTGCAGACTGGTACATATCCCTCTCAGTGGAAGGTTTCCAGAGTCACACCAATCCCTAAAACCCAAAACAAAAGTTCCGTTGAAGATTACCGCCCTATTGCAATTTTATCATCCCCAGCGAAGGTATTTGAGAACATCCTCCACAATTCCATCTACCAACAAATAAACACTTACTTATGCAATGAGCAGCACGGTTTCAGGGCCAAGAGATCGGTTGAGACCAATCTCCTGACTCTGGTTGATTACATTTCCTCAAGTTTGGACCGCGGGCGTCAAGTAGACGTACTTTACTTTGACTTCCGGAAAGCCTTTGATAGGATTAATAACGACATACTACTGACGAAACTAAGCAAAACTGGTTTTTCACCCTGTCTCCTTCGTTTTTTCGCAGACTATCTACGCGATCGTCAGCAGTTCGTCAGGCTCGGAATGTACGAATCCGGTACCTATCACACGCGTTCCGGAGTGAGTCAAGGCTCTATTCTGGGGCCTTTATTATTCTTGATCATGATAAACGATCTCCCCCAAGTTCTGCGTCGCGCCAAATGTCTCTTATACGCCGATGACTTAAAACTTTACATCGAAGTAAACTCGGAGGCTGACTGTTTGACATTACAGCATGACATTGACGCAATATATAAGTGGAGTCTAGATAATAAGATGGATTTCAATTTCTCTAAATGCTTCGCTATGACCTTTGGTAGAATGCGGCACCCAGTCGAATTCGAATACCATCTCGACAATAATGCCATCTTCAAAACAACTGCTATGAAAGACCTGGGAGTCACATTTGACCGAAAGCTTACATTCCACGACCATATGATTATGGTAGCAAAGCAGTCATACCAAAGATTGGGGTTCATTTTACGCAATTGCCGTGATTTTCGCACTGCACACGCCATCAAAATTTTATTCAATGCGCTCGTGCGCAGTAAATTGGAGTCTAGCTGTTGCGTGTGGAACCCGCATCAACGCTCGTACGCACTTTTACTGGAAAAAGTGCAAAAAGCGTTCCTTAGGTTTCTGTACAAGCGGATGCACGGCTACTATCCTCACCTCTATCCGACAAAATTTCTTTTGGGTTGCCTCGGTTATAACTCACTAGAGGTAAGGCGAGCGCGAGATCAGCTCATCGTAGCCTGCAAGACACTCCGTGGCACTATTGACGCGCCCGACCTGCTTACTGTGCTGGCTCGTTTTTTTGTCCCGGACAATTACTGCCGCGGCAAGAAGCACAGAATGTTTGCTGTGCCTCAGTGTCGCACTGTTGCCCGTGCTCAGTCTCCAATACCTCGCACTTTGGCTGCACTTAATGATCTCTTGGATTTATATCCAACAAACGATTTGTTTGCGGATGAATGGAAGATGATTTTATTGGCATGTCAGAAGTATTGTGAGAGGGATTGATGTGAATGTCGTTAATAATTTTAATTTTGTTTAGTTACTGTAATTGGTGTAATAGCCGTTGTAATTAAAATAAAATAAATAAATAAAATAAATAAATAAGTATACGTATTCCAAAACCGCTAAAAAAAGTAAACAACCCTTTTGAGGAAGAAAAAAAAAATGTAAAAAAGCGAGGCAGCATTCTTAATTTAAAATAAACATTATTTATTTTGAAAAGCAAACATGTCAGAATAAACAAATGCCATCTTATTTTTAAATTAAGAACACTTTTGCGTTCCTTCTTTGTTAGTTGAGTTGAAGCCGGATTTCCAACTGTACTAAACAGTTGACTGATAAATTGGAATTATTTACTGCATATCGCCAATTAAATCTTTCAAGTAGGCAATTAAAAAGAAACCGGGAAATTATTAAACGTAATTATAGTGTTTGCAACTAATAAACACGAAGTGTGCATGTTAGTTCTTATTGATCATAAATAAAATTATCGTGTAGAAATGCGTTGATTTGTCTGGTTATTATTAGTCTTGTCTTGATCTTGTCATCAATATCCTGACTTTCTACGGCAGACTATTCTGTTAAAATAGTACTTGTCTATCGCGTAATTTATTGGGAGGTTTATAAGCTAACTAATATCTGTTTCCACTAGCAGTGAGCGATAGCAAAATGCAATGCCTAAATTAAAGTTCATAGTTTTTAATTTTGGCCGTACTGCTCTAAAGGTAAAAAATCCAATAGTGTAATATTAGGTAATAGTAAATAACGGGAAAATGGGGATAAATCTTAGGCAGAAGCTTAGCCGCATTTCACCTTGTAGCTCACTGTGCGTGAATAAACTGTTTTTTTTCTTTCTTTCTTCTTTCTTTCTCTCACAATGGCATTAAAAATACTGCAATGATGAGAGGACACTACACTGAAAGTACGACAAAACGCAGACAGCCAGTACGCTCACCGACTGAACGCCGGCAAGACTTTACTTGGCCGAAACTTTTCGCCGACAGGGATCATCACGGACAGAATGGACGCCGAATCGCCGACAAGAACGAACCAATACTTAAACCATATTGATATATATACGCTAAAAATCTACGTTCTTCTAACAACCTTCTCTTGCTTTGTCCTTCCCATTCGTCCGACTTTGTTCACTCTTCCTTTAACATTCAGGCCATTCTTCTCTGGAATGCGCTTCCTCTTGATATCAGGACGGCGACTAGCCGTTACGCATTCAAGCGGAAACTCAAGGCTCATTTACAGCTCAATTAGGTAGAGTATTCTCATAACCATCTTTCTTGTAATATATATATATATTTATTTATTTTTATATATTATATATATATATTTATTTGCATAATATATATTTGCTTATTTATTTTAGTACGTATATATGTATTTATATTGATTTGTAATTTTTGTAATAATTAACATCTGTTTTTTACTTTATATTTGCACCTGCCATCATATCTCTACACTACCGATGGTTGACTGGTAGAGAATGCCTAAAGCATTAAGTCCGCCTCTGTACATGAATTTTGTGCATAAAGTGTAAATAAATAAATAAATATATTATGTTTGCCCTCTCTACTATGCAATTTATAACCATCTCTTAGAAACTCTTACCAAATAAGCAGGATTACTGTTTGTAATTTTTTGTATTTCACTTTTTACATTTTTTTCAGTACTGTTTAATTTACTGCATGACGTTTTTTAACATATTTTTTTTATATTCTGTGGAAAATGTTGGAGGTTACTCATTTAACCATCTTTTGTAATTATTTTAGTTGTAAGTTATATGTAATGTGTAACTGTTTATTTTCCCCAATAAATAAAATTTGAATAAGACTTTACTGGACGAAATTCGACGCCGACAGGACTCTTCACCGACAGGAATCATCAACACGTAAGTCTTTTATACCTGTCTATTAATATAAAGCTGAAATCACAGTGAAATTAAAGCACCAATCTATTTAATTCACCAGACGTTGTAACGGGAAATCTATGCAAATTCCAGACGTTTCTAGAAAGGTTAAACACTCATTACAGTCGTATGGTACTAATGACAGCAATTAATGGTCGGTATTGAGAAATTAATAGGATGTTGTTACTACGTAAGTGGGAAAGGTATGTAGGCTAGGCTCATATGTTGTTTGTGTGATGCAAGTCATAAGCGAAGAGTGAGATTTTGGTCTACAAATCTGATTTTTTAACTCATATTTACGTAAAGGCGTTGGTCCTGGTTGTCATTGTTAGAGTTTTGCCAGAAGTTACGGGTAGTCAGACGCCAGAAATCTGAATCTCAGTCTTACCAAAGAGTATCGTGTTACAGATAGACAAGCTATACCTAGTATCAGGGTTGTAAAAATCTAGAGAAATAAGACAGTCGCATCACAAAAACACTAATATTTCGATTAGATTGGAAGCGGATCCCAGACAGATAATAAGGTAAGTAAATTTTGCTCACGTTTTCTCGAAGATAAAAATGTTCAATGTCCCTTTGTGGTCTAAGCTTACTCCGTTTAAAGTTTGATGAAAATTGGTTCATTAGTTTAGCCGTGAAAGCGTCACAAACTGACATTCAATAAGATAGGGGTTAGCCAGTTTTCCGTCAATTATATTAGTTTAAAAATGACCAATTCTATTGCTAAACCATTTTACTCTATACGATTGTGTTATTCAATTAATTTCACTTCTAGACTTGAGTCTCCATTTTCGAATTGCGAAGACTCTTTTCATATGAAACGCTCTGTCAGAAAACCAGTCTAGTCCAACATTAAGCGCCTTACTAATAAACGCTGCATAAAGTTATGACAGGTTTATACGTCAAAACATGTATGGTTACACAGACTTTATTCATTGCATAACTTTACACAGTGATTATTAGTAAGGGCATAAGTCTATAACTTAGACACACCGTGATTGCGCATGAGTTCATTCGAGATCAGCAATGTAGTGTGACAGGATGCAGTCACTGACATTTTTATGTTAATACAGTTACGCATACACTAGGTGCAGACATCTAATTGGCTTATTAGGATGCGTCTGTCCGTTTGTAATATTACATAATGAATATATAATCTGTGCAAAATGTAAGAGGATTTTTTTACAAAGTACTGTAGTTTGCTAATTATTTCAAAGTAACTGTGCGCAGTAAATTACAGGTTAAATAATAATAATACGCAAAGGTCTCCTTTCATATAGAGAATGCAGGGCTTTTAAATCACCAGGCTTGCTCAAGGCGGATTGGCGATTTCTGACTTATATTCCCTTCAAGTCCAAGATACCTAAGGGATTTCTGACTTATATTCGCTACAAGTTTAGGATTCGTATCGATGTTTTCTTTCACCAATGTCTGTGATGTCTAAGATAAACTTTAGAAAGTACATTTGAATTGAAAAAGTCACTTGCCCGGATTCGAACCCACAAACTTTTGCATGAGGTCATCACCACAACTACTGTAAAATAATGCGTTTTTCTTGAGGTAACATTGGCTTCGATAGGAGACTACATGCTTAGGTTCTTTTCGGATATGAGAGATATACGATGCGAGATACTAAGAAGTCTGCTAATAAATAATAGTATTCAAAAAACGTTATAGCCTAAGCCATTGGATTTTGTTTTCTGATAAAAAACAGTAGCTCTTCAATTCACAAAGCTGCTAAAAGCTCAATTGATGTGGATACCCGGTGCTAAATTGTAAAACAATCTTCACGATAACAATACCACATATATATTAGGCTTTTAAAAGAATTTATTATCCGAGAACCACAAAACAAACACAAAATTTAAACGACAAGTTTAATGTTAGCACTTAGTATTTTTGGAACCTTTCCAAGGCATGCAGAAAGATCAATGACATCAGTAAATAAAGGCTGCTAAAGAAATTCAGGCTCCAAAATAAATTAAAAGGAGTACCTAACTTAACCTTTTCCGTGTGAAATAAAAAACCGAGGTCCAATTTATGAGGATTCGGCTTAGGCTTCAGATAAGTTTATTTGTGGCGTATAAATCTCAGTATTTTGTATATTTTTTCGTCCGAACCTGATATGTATGCCTTTTCGTGTGCGAGGGTTCTAATGTATCAAAGAGATATGGTTTCTTTTGCTTGTTTATTTTAGTGTTATTAAGTACATTGGGATAAATTGAGTTTCTTGTTTGTTCATCTCAAGACTTGCCTACTTTATATATAGAATGTGGTTCATATAAGAGTGAAATATATATTTCCTAATTTATTGATTTAGATTACACCTCCATCAATATTTTCGACTATAAAAGAAGCAAAATTGGTAAATGCAAATATTTACAAAGCGAAGCCATTATAATCAACCACTAAGTTAGCCGTTTGCATAAACTGTGGCACCATTTTCGACGTGCTTACGCTTAGCTCTAAATTTTACAATAACTGCGAGATTCGTTAACTATTATTATTTCTTTCTTTCTATTAAAACAGTCTGTAAATTTTATAATAAAAAAAGTACTATTGAAATAAATTCTTTTATTATTGTCTTTTGATTCGTAATATTGTGTCGTGAGTCGTGAATGGTTATCTCATCTATTGTGCAGTTCTTTGGGTAAATTGTTAGATGACTGCCTTATAAAGTATCACTGAAGATTGTGAATTAAGATCTCTATCACATGGGGCTGTGAGTTCTAAAATGATACCGCGGCCCCGAACACAAATGGCTAAGAAGGAACATGGGTGAATTTTAGTCAGTGTCGTGATGGCCCAGTGGATATGGCGCCCGCCTCTCGTGTAAGAGGTTGTGGGTTCGAATTCGGGCCAGTACCAATGTGACTTTTTTAATTCATATGTACTTTCAAAAGTTTATCTTAGACACCACTGACATCTCGTGCCTCGGAAAGCACGTAAAGGTCCCGGTTGTCATTCGAAGAACTTTGACAGTCGTTACTGGTTAGCCAGAAACTCTGACCAGTCTAACAAAGAGGTATCGTGTCGCCCAGTTGCTTGGTTGTGGAGGTCAGATAACATCGGTATCCAGCTGAATTCGGTTAGGCTGGCAGCCGACCCCAACACGGTTGGGAAAAGGCTAGGGAGATGATGAGAAGTCTTGACATTCCGTTTCGCTTCGACGAGAGCGGGAGGAGTCATTTGATGATTTCGCACCCACAAAAAAATAAAGATCTCTATCACCGGCATTGTAAAAGGGATGCGTAACAATACCGTCCGTGAACTATAAGGTAATAAGTACTCGTTGCGTACAATAATTAAGGTCGTTTGTCGTGATGTAAGATGCTGCGTCCGATGTTCGGCCATGTTGTAATAGCCAGAGGGAGATGATGAAACTAACTTGTGAATGGAAAGTTCGATGGGCTTGATTGAGACATCTTGGTCTACTTAATCGTTATCGTTGTTCGTAGTTTTTTTTGGATATGGCATCTCGCAGGTCATCTATAATAGACAGTTTTTGGACAGCTCAGTCTATATTCGACTTCTCCTGACTGTTTAGGAATGCCTTCTTGTTAGAATGTCTTAAAGCAGTTCTACTAAAGTTTGTGAAGATAGATGGATAGATATTTGCTACTCTTTCACGTCAAAACTATATAAGATTTTGTTGAAACTTAACAGGAATTCTATGACTCACGGGAGAGGAACAGTAACCAAAGACTTAACTGTGAAACTTCGAGGGACAGCTATACTCCTAAAAGTAAACATATTAAGAGTATTCGCTAATGGACTACGCAAGCATTATTCAGCCTACGTTGACAGAAAAGAACGAATTTGTATGACGCGTATATAAGATGCAATAAGACGCGTACGCGTCGGCACAGCTTTGTGTGTCTGACTGTCTGTACAGTTTTTGTATAAAAGTGTTGTTTTCTATGAACATAAGTTAAATAGAGCTGAATAAATGTTCGTAGTTCCTTAAGCTTGACGGCTTTTCTTATTCTTACGACGCTGATCGCGGCTGATAAACATAGAACTTCATTACATAGTATAAATCTTTAAAACTACGAAACGGATTTAAATGCGGTTCTTTTAATACGACGACGAATAATACGACGACGAAGAATACGACGGGCCTGTTGGTGTAGTGGTTAGTAGCCCTGACTGCTAAGCTGGATGTCGTGGGTTCGATTCCCACCCAGAACAAACTTTGTGTGATGAGCATGATTGTTTGTTCTGTGTCTGGGTGTAATTTATTTATTTATCTTTAATACGTATGTATTTATTAATTATATAAGTATGTTTATCAGTTGCCTGGTTACCATAGTACAAGCTCTGCTTAGTTTGGGATCAGATGACCGTGTGTGAGCTGTCCCAGGATATTTATTATTATTATTACCCGTGCAAAGCCGGGGCGGGTCGCTAGTTATAAATATGATCAAAATCGGTCAGCAAAATGCGAATTAATCTGAATAAGTGTGCCGTTCAGTAATCCGTTTTTGAACTGTCGGTTTTATGCACAAAGAAGGTTTTAATTCGAAAATACCCATATACCATTTCAATCCGATCGGTTCAAAATATATGACTGTTTAATTTCCGAATTGAAATCAAAAAACAAAATGATAAATGAATGCGTGTCTATTGAAGTAGGCTCGATGAATATGAATTGAATAAATATTTTTTTAGGAAAGGCTGTTGATATGTTTTCAATTACTGTTTAGTTTACCAGAAATTAATTTAGAGTGAAAATATTTGTTTTGCTTTGTGAAAACCGATTTTTGTATCGAATACCACCTGTTTCCTACAAACTTTCATCCGCTATTTTAATCTGTCAGGGGTTGAACATAATGGAAAAGGAGGGCGACCCAATGACTATTTTTTGCGGACGGTACTATGACGGTGCGACGTCGACTACGTCACCAAGATGGCCGCCAATCGCAATATCAACTTGCGGGGCTTATACACCATACTTATCGGTTATTAATGTCTGAAAGATACTCTACTCTGTTCAATGATAACTTACAAATCTGTGCACCACACGTAATGAATTAGTCTCAAAAATAAACCAGTTGCACCAAGCTGCCTACCGTACATCTACGTAGGTTGTCTAGATGACCTTAACCCATCAGCTGTCTGTAAGTTGAGTCTGCGCCCGCGCATCTAACCTCAGCATTGATTCTCGCCTTGACACTAGACACACAGTACTTTAAGAACTGATCGTTTTAAACAATGTTTATTGTTTGTAACGGAAACTATAATTTGTATGTCCTTGTGTTAATAATGGAATAGTTTATACTGTTATCTGGGACCGTACATATTCTTGAAGTTGTTGACCATTACCAAAATGACGGCAGTTTTTTTTTAAACACAATTAAAATTCTTCATGACCGTCATCTGATTTTCCAGAAGATTCACGTAACTACAACCTTGTTTAGCAATCATATAATTTAGATAATTATATTAGTTGTCAGATTTTGCAAGTAATGCAACTTTTTTTATAATCAATGGAAGGTAAGCAATCTAACGACCCACTTGATATTAAGTGGACAAAGCCACACACATCTGAAAGGCCTCGCAGATAATGAAAGCAGTGACAAATGAGGTGCAGTAGCGCGCGTTGATGTCTTCTATTGTACGATAGTTAATAACAAATACATAATTTGTAACCTGTTATATTATTTGTCATTGCTTGCCAATAAAATATATCAGTAATGTAATTTTATACATATATGCCATACATATTAGATAGGTACGACCTTTAACAAAAAACATTCTGGCATATTTGTATTTTTTTTATAAAAAAATCCTACTGATTAAAAGCTGCACCACTACTCAGTATGACATAGTTTTATGATATCTTTAATCACCGTCCACGCAGACGAAGTCACAGACAAAAGTAAGTAAGAAATAAACCAGGATATTAAGTAACAATGACAGTTCACGATCACAGCACACGCTTTCCACTTTCTTGCGACGATAGGCATCTTATTGTAGAGTCGTGCGACCACATTATGATCATCGGGGGATTTGTTTTATGATGTGATCTCATTTGGTCCGATGCGGTGTGGTTGCGGAATAAATACACCGGTATATAGAAAGGTCAATAACGCGGTGGTAAAAAGTTTATTGCGTAACAAAGATTTTCTGTTTTAAAGCTTTGGAGTTATTCTCAATGCTTATTGCAATAACAGATTATTAGAGATTTCGTCTCTCCGAAATTCTTTTGATTGTCTCCATTATCGTGCCAACATAACACCACAAATCACCAATACTTTAAGTTTAACTAACAAAATACCTAACTTAATGCAGGTGTAACCATGGGAGATCGTCCTTCTTCACGCAGAAATTGCAGAAAATATTCCCTAAAAACTTTGGGTCACTTCCCGGAACATAATCTCCTCAATAATGGTAGGTATCTATTAAGCTCTGTGTCTCGAGCTATTCATGGTCATTTGTAATCCGCACTAATATCTCTTCTCACGCCTAAACTCCTGAACCGATTTGAGTGAAATTTGGTACAGATATATTCTGGGACCCGAGATAGGACATAGGATAGTTTTTATCCCGGAAATTCCCCGGGAACGGCAACTTCTTATACGCGGACGAAGTCGCGGGCAAAAGCTAGTACTAAATAGAACAGAAGGGTAAAAAATATACAAAAGGAAAGAGTTACATTCATTGACAGTACATTGATTCAGTCTACCGTTTTCCCATTCTTTCGCGGAACTCTAAAAAGCCCAGCATTGTCTCACGGATGAGAGTTCATCTTTGTTTCTGTTCTGTTTCGGTATTTCTTTCCTTGCTTTTCTTTATACCGAGAACGGAGTGAAATGAAACTTTTAATTGAAAGATATCTTGTGGAAAAATATTTTCTTTTCGAGTTGTTAACGTAAAAGTACAGGGGAAATGTTTTGAATGCATTTTTGTTATACTTGAGTACTGTCGTTATTTACAAGCAGTTTTGAGCTAAAGCCCTATCAATAAGCAGGGATATTTTGCTATTAAACAGGGTTCTACAATGTATTTAATACTCCTTAACGCTTCGGGCGTTATATTTAGTTTGACCAGATAATATAGCATTTTGAGAAGGTCAACTAACCAATCAGATTCATCATAATCTGATACGATGATCATAAGTAATATTTTTTTAAAGTAAATCGAGAATTAAGATTTTATGTATGTGACTTTAAAGGTACATAAATAGCTTTTCACATAACAGTTTAAACCTTCGAATACACGACATTCGAGACACAATAGGAAGATAATAGTAACGCGACAGCCGGCTGTCGCTGCATCGTCGAAAAGTTAGTTCAATAATTTATATTAGTTGAAAATATTGTGTATTCAGTCTGTGTGTCTTTGATTAAAAAAGGTGTTAAAAAGGTTAACATACAGAATGACATGCTGACAACTTCGTCACATTGAAAAAAGTCCTTAAAAGCGACTTTAACTTTTATTTTAGGGCTTAAGATTCTTTAGGGCTTAAGATTATTTTGGATCTACCAAATAAATTTGGTACAACGCCAACTTAAGAAGTTGTAGAACCGCTGCAGATTTGAGAGTCTTAGGTGGATCCACGGATTATTAATTTTAAGTTTTCAACAATTTTTATAAAAAAATAGTTCTTTTGAAAAATTTACAAAACATAGACGTGTAATCTACCAAATAAATTTGGTAACGCCAACTGAAGAAGTTTGGTTAAATCAACAAAAAATCGTGATAGGACCGAATATTTTTTCAGTGTACATAATTAAATTCCTGCTTCGAACGGAGCGGGCAAAAATCATCGGCCGAAACACCTACTAAGTCTAAAAGAAACGTGGAGTAATTAAGTGATGAGTGGCTCGCCCTCTTAGTAAGATGTCTTCGTTAACGAAAGATGTTAGGCTCAAAAAAGAGCAAAAAGGTTGCCTAAAAAAGGTGGTATTTTATGTAGTTGCTACATAATTTACTGTGGGTACTTCAGTACCCCTACCATGAGTTGTTATCGAAAACTTACTCGCTACCGTAGGCGTAAAAATGATGTGACAGTCAATAATCCGACTAAATAGTAAGGTTGGCTGTTAGTGAACTACTTTAGGGATTTAGTGGTTTTTTAATTATGATTCCCAATATGTCACTGTCAATTCTATCTGTGACCGCTAGGGGCGCTTTGCAACATTTCATACAATTTATTTACGGAGACGCTAGCGAATTTATTGATGTAAACTCATGGTAGAGCTACTGAATCGTTTAGTTAGATTGAGGGTGCGTTTCATGGGCTCTTTAACTGTAAATAAGATAACTCGGCTGTTAGAGAGGAATTTTCAAAATTTGTGCTAACTAATCACTATTTATTATTACAAATATATGGGTATTATTTTTAAATCATAAAAAACTGGATGTTTCTAGTAGCTTCACTCGACTATTTTTGTTACACAAGCTGTCATTCCCTGTCTTTCTCGATGAAATTTCATAATTCTATTATACACCTATACGTCATAAAAAGATTTGTATTTCCTAAAAGAAAAAGTCTGGTTTTAAGGTGGTTATTCACACACAGTCGAATTTACAACAATAATGTATTGTATTAAGAATTTAGATAAGAAATTAAATGTTGTCGCTACACATTTTAACGAATATTATAGTTTGACATTTAATTGTTTAGAGATAGACATGTAATTATTCTGATGTCAGTGGAATTGATGATTTTAGTGTTAGTCGATTTATTTGCTTAAAAGAATTGTGTCAAAGTTAAAGTACGCTATTTTTTTAGGCTGTCAATACTGGTGGGACGACACTTAGACTGAATCGTTCACTTTTTTGGCGGATACAGCGTGAACAACATCTCTTCGGTTATCATTGATTGACGTGTTCCTTTGCCAAGTTCTTACATAAATTGATTAGACCAATGAAACAAATTACATGAAAAGTTAAGTCGCATTTCTTTTGAAAAACTCACTAATAGGCGAGACGACGAAAAAAAAGTAATTAGTCCGTCATTGAGATTATTAAAAAATTTTGGACACGTATTTTTTCTTTTTTCTCGTAAACGAAAAATGACGACAATACAGTGCGTTGAAGTTGTCCGTGACGTCACGATCAGATACAATTTTTGCATTACGGTAGCGTCAAAAGCCCCCACTATGCCCCCACTCCAGAACTTTGTTGCTCTTTATCTTTGTATTTTTTTATTATTTTGATGAAGCAAAAAATACGTGTCCCGTATTTTTGGCCGATCTACGAGATGGACTAAACAGAATGCCATTTTTTTTATGTTGTCGTCATCCCTATTGCATTAACTAGTCTACAACACGGAAGAAAAAGTCTGGTCGCTACTATCAAATATTTCCATAAATATAGCCTCGGCTTTCCCTAATTGGATTAAAAGGAATTTAAGCGGCAACTCTTCGTAACTTCAGTAAAATATTTCAGGTACGAAATTGTCAGTTCTAAATAGTCGGAGGGCAGCTGCCTTCTGTTCCTAATTCCAGTAAAATCAGCCTTTTATAACAACCAACTGTGACCTCGGAGGGACACCCACAGCCCTCTTAGTTTAACTAAACAAATTGTGTTTCTTAAGGCTTTCGTAACAAGTTTTCTCCTTAACTTTATTTTTGCTAGCTTTTCCTGTGTTAGCATTATTCTAGTGGCTCTAGAGCTCTTAAAACGAGCTCAAGTGGCAAGTACTATCGCTGTACATAAATGACATTGGGAACTTTCTGCCCCGCTTTTCGAAAAGTAGCTGACACAAACGAAACCTATGACAGATAGATACCTACTTTTATCCACTTCATTGCCATGCATTTATTTTTCCTTTAACGTATGGGAAGATTAAGTAAATAAGGTTTTAATGTTTTTGTATTTGTACTTTTACATTTCCACGGCTTTACGTGCTTTGCGAGGGGTAACCCACTCATCATTATCATCATCACAAGCGTCTACTGCTGGACAAAAGCCCCACCCAACTTTTTCCAGTGCATGCGGTTCTGTGTCTGCCCCGCACTATCAACATCCAAACGCCGAAAAAACCCAAATCGAAAAATCCAATACTTTTATACCTTTGCCCTTTACACTATCAAACTCTTGCGACCTCAATTCACCCTTGAGCATACATTAACAAGTTTCATTGATAAAACATGTCACCAACACAAGCTAGCCTACATAACGCATAGGCGAGTCACACAATTCGCGTACAGTGTATAAATAAATTAATTGAGCATTCACTGGGACACAAGGTCGTGAGAACGCAACATTATAGGTACGCACACACTGGAAGCTTAGCTGGGAACTTGCAATGCAGTTGTGTAGCTAGGTAATCGGCCCCTTTGCTAGGTATCAAGAGGTTCTAAAGAGGGGCTTCAGAAGAGATACCGCGGCTTCAGACACAAAAGGTTAGAAGGAACATAGGTGGGTTTTAGTCAGTAGAAGTCTGACACTCCCTTCCGCTCCCTTACACTAATTCAGTTATTTGTTTGAGAGTGGTCGTCTACCATTTCGATATTTGTAAATGTAAAACTATATACCTCGTAAATATGATATAGCTTCCATTTCTAAATATTTGTTTGTTGCAAATATGTATTTTTAACGTAGATTCTTTACTTTGACATTGTATTCATTTTTACTTTACAGAATGTAATCATGTATATAATTAATTGTAACATATTTATTTTAAAAGAGTACATACATATGGAGTTTCTTGCCCATTCTTCTCCATATAAGCAACTTTTTGGAATGGGCAACTAGAATCAACTATTTTAATGTAATTGACGTTCCAAAGTGCCTTCATGGTCTAATGGAAATAAACGATTTGACTTTGACTTTGGCTCCGCCCAGAGCGGGAGAAGTCATTTGACGATCTCCTATCCTAAAAAAGGGGTCCCTGCTCTCACAAACTGCCGAAAAAAGCCATGATCGTCTGTTTTGAGGCTTAGCCCGGGAGCCCAATATTATTGATACCGCTGATTTTGCAGAGGCTACGTCCCTGTTGCAATGCTATATCAAAGTCAACGTTGTAATGGGAACTTTGATTAGAAGGAGCCTAGTTCGACCGTGCGGAGTAAACTGATGCTTTTAAAGTACAGTTACAGTTGAGAGCTCAATTAGGCCTAGCCCGTTCAGCTAAAAGGTCTAAGCCCGAGATAAATAAATGTTGATTTGCAACTGCTTCAGTCTATATTACTGTCACCGTCGCACAATAGGGATGTTGACTACATCAAAAGAATGACATTCTGTTTAGTCCGTCGGTTAGACAGTCCAAAAATACTGGACACATATTTTTTGCTTGATCAAATTAATAACAAAATACAAAGATAAAGAGCATTAAAGTTCCGGAGAGGGGGCTTGTGGCGTCACTTCTCAGTAAAAATTATACAAAGGTGTGACGTTTCACGAAATTTCAACGCACTGTATTGTCGTCATTTTCTGTTTACGAGAAAAAAGAAAAAATACGTGTCCCAAATTTTTTGATTATCTAACTGACGGACTAATTAATTTTTTTTTGTCGTCTCGCCTATTGTCAAGTTATAGTGATAAGATTACGCGTAGGTACGGTCTCGATATTAGTAAAACCAAGAATTGAATTTGGAATGAAAATACGACCGTCCTTTTGCATTATTTTGTATTTCGAGTTATATTTTTATACAATAACATTATTTAATTTGAAGGCTTTATTCAAATCAATGGGTGTTTTTTATCAAGTTCATAATACATTATTATCAGCCATTAATTTTAATAGGGCCTTCAAACTAAAATAATTAATAGTTCGCAATTCCGAATAACAATTCGGCCAAAGTTGCGTGATATTGCGCTAGGCCTTTTAACATTTTTGAAATTCTATTCTGCTTTGTTTCCTTGAAGCAAACAAGGATTTTTTATGAAGTAGGTAGCGTACAAATGGACTCTATTCAGTTTTATGCGTTTGTTCAGTTTCGTACATAGTAGTTGTTTTCTATGGACCCTACGGCTTTTCTCCTCCTGACGAGTCTAAACGCTGCTGTAAAAAAAAAAACTAATAAAACTGAACTGTGTAAATATGGCCAAAATCGTTTAGCAAAACGTGAATAAAACAGAATATTCGTATTCATATTCTTTATTGCAAACATAACAAATTGTTAAGCATTTAACTAGTTAAAATATGTATATTTGGATCTCCAACCACATCTATACTAATACAATAGAGGTTTTGTTTGTTTAAAACTGTGAAACTATTCACAAACAAACAAATAACTTATGTACAACGACGAGCTTTACCCAGAATTAAGTTTTCTACCAGCAAACCAAATGCTGTAGTGAGATTTGCAACGAAGGAAATGCTACGAATATTTTTTTTTGGGGAGTGGGAAATCATAAATGACTGCTCCCGTCCTGGGTGCGGCGGGAGGGCGTGTCAGACTTTTACTGACTAAAACCTACTCATGTTCCTTCGGCTGCCCTTTATGTTCCAGGGTCACGGTAACTATTATAAATATTCGGCAACCCATGCTTTGAATATGTGTGCATAGCCTTTTATGCCCTTTTAAAGCTACCTTACGACTGATTTTTTGCTTACAACAAAGCTCATTAAAGCACAAATCATCCATACTAATATTATAAATGGGAAAGTGTGTCTGACTGTCTGTCTGTTTGTCTTTCTTTCACGGCAAAACGGAGCGACGAATTGGCGTGATTTTTTAAGTGGAGATAGTTGAAGTGATGGAGAGTAACATAGGCTACTTTTTGTCTCTTTCTAACGCGAGCGAAGCCACGGGCAGAAGCTAGTAGTTCATATCTCATCACATATCTGCCAGTGATTGAAAGCCTAAAGCTCGACACCCACCGTACCACACATTGTTGTTCAAACAATAGCTACCGTTGAATCCAAAGAGATTACAAGATTGCCCATTCTATTTGGTAATGTTACCATCCTACGTCGCATTGTTAAACATACGTATGATAAGTGAGAAATTAATTGGTTATTTGTGGTTTCTTGTGATTTAGGTATGGTAAAGTGATTTTGTGTGTAATTTGAGATATGTTAAGGTTTGTAGGCGTTAATGATATGACTGGTTATTATATGTGTTTTGTTTGTCATTTGTTTTTAAGGAGGTTTATTATAATGAAAATAAAATATTTAAAAAAGAAGTAAACATATTAATTTATCATTAAAACATTGATTTGGTAATCTATTTTTTGTTTAGTCGTTAGTATAAAGCTTCATAAATTCTTACAACATTGCCATATTTCCCAAAATGAACTAATAAATCATAATAAAATAATATTTCACTAGTCGTAGTTTATATATTTCGAGTCCTTGGGACCCAAAGCCTTCGGATATTGTACTCGAGAAACAGAAACCATCCCGCAGAAGCCCATTTATTTAGATGGAAGATACCAACAGACTGGCCTTTGTCCTTGTATGCACTATGTAAGACTATGAACTGACTATGGCCCTTTCTGACCAACCTTTGTGTACAGTTGTACACACAAATAAATAGGGAGAGAGTGACTTGTAAGAAATGCTCACAAATCACTGTCTCCCGATTAATCCGAAAATAACCGCTAGTGTTTAATGAGGTTGCGATAAGAGAGCAACATAATAATTATATTAATTATTGAATTTAAGTATTTATATTTAGTATTTGTTTTCATATTTAAAACACAAGTTTGTGAAACTGTCTTCAAAGAAATAATAAAATCCATACTAATGTTATACATTTATGCGAAATTAACTGTCTGTCTGTCTCTTCTTCACGCCTAAACCACTGAACCGGTTTGAATGAAATTTGGTACAGATATGGTTTGGGACCCTAAAAAGGATATGGGACAGTTTTCATCCCGGAAATCCCCCGGGAACGGGAACTAATTCCACGCGGACGCAGTCTCAGGCAAAAGCTGGTTATTTATAAAATATAAAAGAAAAATGATTTGTTACTGCTCTTGTGGATTATTTGTGGGATAAAAACTATCCTATGTCCTATTCCAGTCTATAGACCATCTTTCTACCAAACTTTATTTAATTAGATTGTAACATACATACAGACAGTGCATATTTTTACGTTTAAGCGAACAGATGAACATAATACTACGTTCACACAGAGCATCTTAAATAAAATAATAAAATATAATTACGGTCGAATATTGACCTCTCGGCCGACCTCTACAGTATTTCTTAATGTAGAAATTGAGGGTAATAGTAACAATCAACATCTTTCGCGAAATTCAATAATACCAATAAAATTGCAATCAGTAAAATCGTTAGATTTAAACTTTTAACGATCAGTTATAAAGTTTGGCCAAAGTTGCAACCGAAATATTTAGTTATTTTAATGACCGTATTAAAACTTATGTTTATGGATGCCATAAATGTTTTTGGTTTTGTTTTGAACAGTTTAGATTTTATTGTTCAGTATAATGACGAAAGTAATTTATGGCATTGCTTAAAATTTATTTCAAATCGTGTGGAAATTACGAATCACCATTATCTAAAGATCACATCGTATATCGTTACCAGTCTATTACTGTCTCATGCAGGGCACATGCCTCTTCTCATACAGAGAAGGGACGAGCATTGATTACCGTGCTTGCTTATGGACGGTTTCTAACACATCACTACATAGTATAAAACAAAGTCACTTTCCACTATGACGGGCCTATTGGTCTAGTAGTCAGTGACCCTGACTGCTAAGCCAGAGGTCGTGGGTTCGATTCCCACTCAAGACAAACTTTATGTGATGAGCATAATTGTTTGTTCTGTGTCTGGGTGTTATTTATCTATAATATGTATGTATTTACAAATTATATAAGTATGTATATCAGTTGTATGATTACCATAACACAAGCTCTGCTTAGCTTGGGATCAGATGACCATGTGTGAATTGTCCCAAGATATTTATTTATATTATATTTATTATATAACTATCTGTTTGTCCCTATCTATGCTTAGATCTTTAAAACTAAGCAACGGAGTTTGATGCTAAAATAGATTTTTGATTCAAAAGGAAGGTACATATTACGGTAGAGATTTGTAACATACGTGCGAAACTGTGGCGAGTCGTCAGTTTAATATAAAGTCCCAAATTGTATTCTATGATGTTCAAAAAAAAAACTTTGAAAGGATGACGCGAAAAGTAATTATTTAAATACCTTGGGAGGCTTGACATTTCGACCTGGTAATACCCGTTTTAATAATATGTTGTTAACATGAAACGCGAAAGTTTTAAAGTTCCTGGTTGAAAGGATGAATTGAAAAAGCCCCTCTGGTACTTCCTCGGATTCAAACCTACACCTCACATTAGATAGACGACCTTATGCTGCCTATCACAGGAGCGGAACCAGGCACCATAGTGAGTGAGTCATAAATCCACCAATAGAATTTTGAGAGCGGGCATTTTATTCATTCCTATTGGTTGATTTCTGACTTGCTCACTCCGCTCCTGACGATAGGCAGCCTCAATCAGTCAACCGACATTTCACAATCTCATCATGATATCAAATAAATGTTTATCTTTCAAGTTTATTCCCACAAACAAACTTCAGGAAAGGTAATAAAACTTGCTTGTAAACGAAGGAATTTAAAGGACTTTTCATCTCGGAAAATTTTAAAGTTTTCGCGTAGACGAAGCCTAAAGGGACAGCGTTTGAAATGTGACTAGAAAATTAATTGTGTGAAAACTTTGAGCGAAGTTTTCAAAGGAACGTGCGGAAGATAAGCCTGACTGTACAGCCAGACGCGTCCACCATCAGGAAGGATTAAACTTTCGAACACAAGTGATTCGAGATACAATAAAAAGACAACAACAGCCCGACAGCCGGCTGTCGGTTGGTCGGCAAAAGGTTGAATGCATATACTTATCTATATCCTACTAATATTATTAAAAAAAGTTGGTATGCGTGTGAATGTGTGGATGTTTGTTACTCGCTCATGCAAAAACTACTTATCGCTTTTGATAAAACTTTACAGTAACATAGCTTATACATAAAAATAAGATATAGCCCACATAATATCACGCTATGAACTACGGGAGCAATAATCAAATTCATAACTTAACACGGGTGAAACCGCGGGGGCAGCTAGTGAGATAAAAAAGAACAACTGAATGAATGTTGATATATCAACGCACAACCCAAACCGCTGCTCCTAGAGACATGAAACTTGGAGGGTTTTTTTTGGCTAGTGGGAAATCATCAAATGACTTCTCTCGTCCTGGGCGGGGCGGGAGGGCGTGTCAGACTTTTACTGACTAAAACCCACTCATGTTCCTTCGGTTGCCCTTTATGTTCCGGGGTCACGGTAACTATTATAAACATTCCGCAACAAACTTTGAGGGTGTGTACTTTCTGAAGTTTCTGAATAGCAAGTATCTAAGAAAGGATTAAATAAAACAATTGAATCTAATCAATGCAACACGCAGCGAGCAACCTGTGGAACAACCGAGCGCTCATTCATTGTCGCTGTTCATTTGTCGCAAAGAAAGGTGGAGGCGTTACATATAGAATTTTTCACATATAGAAGCAACACGAATGATGTAACCAAGATATTGTAAAACTTGATGATTAAAAAGAGTGTCCATGGAGTTTCTTGCTTGTTCTTCTTCATAGAGATCTACGTTTTCAAACAAGCAACTAGCTTCAACTTTCTGACAAATGACTGACACCTTGACAATTTCATAAATGGTTGTAGCCTGTAAATGGTCTAAGTGAAATAAATGCTTTGAATTTTTACTAAACCAACATTTAACTTTCTTTTCTCACTCACTTTAAAAAGTTCAATATCTTATTAATTGTATTTGCAACGAATATTAAAAAGTCCGCAACTGAAAAATCTACATTATCTTTAGACTCCATAAATTACATTTCACGACAATGTTATCATTACTTCTATAAAATCCTATTTTATATTTTTAAAGCAATCTAGGTATATAATTTTCAGAAGCGCCGCAATTTACGGCCCGACTAATGAAATCAAACTTTAATGGTATTCTCGCCTTTGTTGACTGAACTCAAAGCTATCAACAAATTAATTTTGTTTGCCTATAAAACGGCTGATGTCTTTTTAATGTTAGAATTTTTTATTTTGTGGTCGCTGTACCCGTTGGTTCTCTTGCGTGGACCTAAGTTAATTTAGTGTATGTAGGGGTTGGGCCATAACTTAGATGTAATATCTAACATGCGTCTTAGGTTACTGACCCTCTCCTATGATCGTAGCACGACGATGTGTAGCCTGTAATAGCGGTCCTCAAAACATGGCCTATCCAACACAAAGAAATAAATCCATACTAATATTATAAATGAGAAAGTGTGTCTGTCTGTCTGTATGTTTGTCTACCTTTCACGGCAAAACGGAGCGACGAATGGACGTGATTTTTAAGTGGAGATAGTTGAAGGGATGGAGAGTAACATAGGCAACTTTTTGTCTCTTTCTAACGCGAGCGAAGCCGCGGGCAAAACCTAGTATATTCAATAATTTAACTCCAGGAAAAGCATACTCAAGGAAAGGCATATATCCATCCATATTTATTTATATTATCAGGTCGTATACATTAGACGTAAATATTTGTAAAAAAGGATTATAGACGAGACTGTATGTTTTCTTTCAGAGAAATTACTTTTATCGTGTAAAATTAATATTTGTTAGGATTACATGTTACATACAATATTCTATTTTTAGACACACCAAAATATGATCCTTCTTCTTCTTTTTTTTTTTGTTATTTTTCCTGAATGTCGTGTTGGCTTAACAGTTGATAGGCAGTAGCTCAGTGTAAAATACTGGTATTTAGTTGAATCTAACCCTACTCAAGTTTGGAAAAGGTTATTTTGAACCGCTGTCGTAAAAAAGGGGCATTATGAATTTGACCGCTATCAGTCTGTGTCTGTCTGTGTGTGGCGGCACCGTAGCTCTACAAGAGCTGAATCGCTTTGGATGCAGTTTTATTTAATGAAGTTGCCCTGCGATCATTTCTAGACATGTTTCATCAAAATTGGATCAGCCGTTACGAAGTTATCTAATCTTTTCTTAGCTTTGCGATCTTATTAACTTCGTAGGCAGTTTTTTTTATTTAAGTATAAGCAACCAAGCTACCTGTAATGAAAATATTCCTTATTTTAAAATTTAATCGATTTTAACGTAAACAAAATGTAGACGTGGAAACCTGAACAAAGTTTTGATGCGATTTCTCACAAAGTAAACTAACTTTGAGTTTTAAGTTAATTACTTTACATTTTAATGGACAGCTCGGTTGGGAAACTAGCGTATTGTTTAGTAACTTAAATTAGGATATTATGCTTGTGAAAACTGATCTTAATCTCGCAGTACATAAGATGCAAATTAGCTAGATTATTCTTAGTTTTAATTATGATTTCTTGACTGAAGTTGGGGTAACGAGAAAATAATTGTTTTTGTTTCATTAAAGTTTAGCAAACCTAAACTTTGTATGCTTTATTTGAGGCTTATTCTTATTATGTGTTTATGTACTTGAAAGTGTCTAAGCTGCAGCCTAATTCTTAACTAAAGACATACAACCCGTATGACTTATCTGTGCACTTGGATAGAATGCGACCCCTCTCCCGCTTCCCCGCACGGCGCCCCGTGTTCCGCCGTATACAGAAAGAAAGCTGGAAACTTATAAGCGCTTACCGGCGCTATACAGCACTGGTCCATTCTACACAAAGGAAGCAGGTTGAAGCAGACCAAGCAAAATGTCGGACTCATCGGACGATGATTTGGTCGCAGTTGGCCAACGCTGACCAGCGCGTGTTAAAGCTTGTCGTCACCGTTCAGTGCTTATCGGCGCGCGTTCATATATTTTCCTGCGCTGGTGACTAGCACTGTCAAGCGCGCCGGTAAGCGCTTAAAAGTTTCCAGCTTTCTTTCTGTATACAGCCTTAGCCTCGTTCGATAAGTAGCGATATCATTGCGGGTACTGTGGTAATATTTTTTTAAAGCATGCGAGTTCTTTTTAAGGTTACTGCCTAACAATAATTTGTCGACCGACAGTTTTATTGTTGACCGGCTGTCGGATGTTGCTGTTCACGCTAGCAGCAGTCGATCCGACTTTTTCTTGCTTGTACGCCAATATTATGTCCGATACGATACAAATCGTGGCTGGTCGTGTGGTGGGTGTCGTCTCATCATCACCCACCCTAGCCTTTTCCCATCTTCGTTGGGGTCGGCTTCCAGCCTAACCGGATTCAGCTGGATACCGGTGTTTTACTAGGAGGAACTGCCTATCAGACCACCACGACCCAGTAACTGGGCGACACGATACCTCTTGGTTAGACTACCCGTAACGACTGTCAAAGTTCTACGTATGACAACCACATATATGTATGTGGTAGGTGTCGTCTCTGATAGTTATATCGGGTCACCCTTATGTGGACACCGTTATTCAAATCCATAATTAAGCCAATATGATAAATATTACTAGATAAGACTTACCAATAAGTGCCGTCCAATGATGCCTGGATAACATTTTTAGGTCCTGATTCCAATAAAACCTGAAACAAAGAGTAGGTTAGGTTAGTAGTATTTAGAATAGAATAGTTAATACTAGCTTTTGCCCGCGACTTCGTCCGCGTGGAATAATAGTTCCCGTTTCCGGGGGATCTCCGGGATGAAAACTATCCTATGTCCTTTTTCGGGTCCCAGACTATATTGTAACAGATTTCATTCAAATCGGTTTAGTGGTTTAGGCGTAAATTTTCTTCACGCATACAAACAGACATACAGTTACTTTCGCATTAATATTATTAGTACGGATTTTATAGTTATCTTCCGCAGTCATACATAATACACAACATACACACAACAAATAAAATTATTTATTGACCAAAATATTCAGCAGACTCTTTTTTTTCAAAAAGACTTTGTTATCTATCTCCCAAATATTAATAAACTAGCTTTTGCCCGCGACTTCGTCCGCGTGGAATAATAGTTCCCGTTTCCGGGGGATCTCCGGGATGAAAACTATCCTATGTCCTTTCTCGGGTCTCAGATTATATTGTACCAGATTTCATTCAAATCGGTTTAGTGGTTTAGGCGTGAATCTTCTTCACGCAGACAGACAGAGTTACTTTCGCATTTATAATATTAGTACGGAAGTACAGATTTTATAGTTATCTTCCGCGGTCATACATAATACACAACATACACACAACGAATTATTCATTGACCAAAATATTCAGCAGACGCTTTTTTTTCAAAAAGACTTTGTTATCTATCTCCCAAATATTAATAAATAAACAAAGAAAGAAAAGAGAATGAATGAAAATGTATAACTGAATTATCGCCACACCGGTTTGATATAATAAAAAAATTGATATAAGAAAATGAACCTTCTACATTTCTCTTTATAGAATGACAAAAATCCCAATCAGACTTTGTAATTGAATTTCATTTGTAGTACAGGCATTGAACACAAACTGTTGCGATTGCGATGATACTTGAACCTAGTCGTGCATTATCATAATAAACCTTCACTAATTTGCCATAAGGTCTAAACTTCTATAAACGATATCTAAACTGTAGGGCTCCTGAAATGAACTTTCCAACCTAACTTCTGGAATGAATCTTACAATGCTTAAAATAAGGTTTATAATTGATTGAATTGGTGAAGAAGGCTGCTGAAATGTATTACAGGTGATCTGAAATGTGAAACGGAATCCCATTTTGTTGGTTCTGTAGAATAAACAGAAACAGTTGATTAGGTTGCCTATCTGATTTTGACAGTTTACAGACCTTTGTCATATTGTGTTTTGAAGTGAAATCATTTACAGTCTTACGTTTAAAACTACTTTATTTATGATACCTACCGTACTGATATTTAATAATCGTTGAAGTTTATGGAATCGACCCTCTTGTTATATAGAGAAGATGTGAACGAAGTTGTGAATTTAGTTACGGTTGATTGAAGCCAGTGGCGATTTCAGGGATATTTATGGTAATTGTCAAATTTAGATTGTATAAACAATATGTTATATTATAATTGTATAATAATTAGATACTAACACTACTAACACAAATTGTAAGTTAATATTGTTACTAACTCACTAACCAAATATGGGCGTTTGCCTGAAATAAAAGTTTTTCGATTCTATTCTATACTTATATATATATGCCATAGCCAGCCGTATAGCTGTCCAAGAATTTTCCAGCGGCTTTGCTCCCGTGGACGTAGCGTGATGTTCTGTAGCTTATTTTAACCCTCATAAATCTAATTATTATAAACATAAATATTATTTCAATCTAATTAAAGGGTCCAGAGATTATTTCCTTAAAACAAACAATAATCGGCTTATGCCACTAAACCCTAAAGCCATTGTTTTCAAATTATCGCCCGTTCCACATTAAAATCCAAAGCAATTTTAATATGTTAATAAATATAGTCTTGTGTTTAAAAGTCATAAATCATATTTGGGGTTTAATGGCATAAGCCAAAAAAACAGCTTCATCATAATTACCTACACTAAGTAAAGTATAAACATTCTCCAGGAAAAGAAACACGAAATAACACATACAAAAGAGAGAAATTAAGTGTAAATAACAGCCGTCACATGTTACTCTTAACAAGACGATAAAACAGATTAGAAAGTACTAACTAACGCACCAACTGTAATCTAGAATGTGTCTAGAAAACCGCAACCATGCAGCTCATTAATAATTTTATATTACATTCCAAAAGTTTCTATTTAATTCAGATGAATGCTCAAATGGGTACCCAACTAATGCAATGAGTCATCGTTCATTTCATCTTTAGAATGTTTTAAGACGGGTAGCAGACAGTTTATGGGAAATTATGTGTGAGAATTAAATTTTCTTTATAATAACTTTTGCCCGCGACGTCGTTCGCGTAAAATAGTTCCCATTCCCGGGGAATTTCCGGGATGAGAACTATCCTATGTCCTTTCTCGGGTCCCAGACTATATCTGTACCAAATTTCATTCAAATCGGTTCAGTGGTTTACTCATTAAGAAGAGACAGACAGACAGAGTTAGGTACTTTCGCATTTATAATATTAGTACGGACTAGCGGTCTTCTGCAGTTTGACATGCCCCCTATACATATTACATAGGATCAAAAATACATTCAAACAATAAAACATGACACCTGAACCTTTCAACGACCAAGCGACAGCCGGCTGCTATTGTCTTATCTATTGTGCCTCGAATCACGTGTGTTCATAGGTTTAATGGCGAGATTAAAGACAATAATGAAAATAAAATTAACCACAAAGGTCAATGAGGTCTCTTAAACTCTTACAAAAGTGTGATGGTCCTTTTAACAAACATCGTGTATGTAGTTCATATTTTTTTAAGAAATTGTCTTTATTAACCCCCGACGCAAAAACGACGGGGTGTGTGTGTAAATGTGTATGTGTCTGGCTGTGTAAATGTGTATGTGTCTGTCTGTGGCATCGTAGCTCCCAAACGGATGATCCGATTTTAATGCGGTTTTTTTTTGTTTGAAAGGTATATCAGTCGAGAGTGTTCTTAGCTATGTTTGGTGGAAATCGGTTCAGGTCTTCAAGGTCATCAGGTCGTTTGTTAGGTGTGATAGGAATGTTACACGCTCAGTTTGATTGCTTTTTATAGGGTTTAGCATATTTAACCTTTTGTCATAATAATTGCATACTCTTTTTAGGTAGGGGGTTTTTTTAAATTTTGAATTTAAGTTTTTCTAAAACTAGCTGTCACCTGTCTTGGGTTTCTGCTCCACTCCTGTAGCTTATAGCCTTTATAAGTACAAAATAATTATTCAATAGGAGTTCCAGGGATAGTTCCAAAGTTTAGCACTTCAAAACGATAAGCAAAGAATATTCTCAGCCTTAGTACATTAGCATAGATAACTTAGTCTTTCCTTTTTAAAATGTTCCCCTACCTTTCTTCTAGTCTTGAATAAATACTGTCATACACAAGCAAGACTGCAAGACCAACTACTACTGTAGTATAAATATTTTCCGAGCAAGAATTCAAATTGCAGGACACGGTTCACTAGACAAGATTATGGTAATAACAAGACAGAAGCTTGGAAATACTTTCTATGGTCGTCGAACTCTGAAGCAGATATTCCTGGTGAACATTTCAACCCTCTGAAGTGTCGGGAAATGCGTTAAATTTTTCAAAACGACGGGTTTTTTTACATTATCCTTCGAACACACGTGATTTGAGACACAATAGAAAGAGAATAGCAGCCCGACAGCCGGCTGTCGGTTGGTCGTTGAAAGGTTAAAAGTTTCACAATTGGAAGGTGTAACCTACCCTTCAAAATGGGCTATGGCCATGGGAAATAATTGTGAGAATGTTTTCTTAGGACTTTATTACTTAATACCATGTGACACTATGACCTTAGTATTATAAATAAAACCAAGTTAACTGATAAAAAATATACAGTAGGTTCTTAGATAAACTTAAAACGAAAAAACACATATTGGTTTATTATAGATGGGGTAAAAACAGGTGTTGGGATTTAGACTTAGTTGGTGATAGTCTAGATCTGTTATTCTATTCTGCAATATTTTTCTTTAGAATTGAGATAAAGTGAACTTGAGGTGACATCTCGTCTAATAATAGAGATTCAAAGCTATTTTCGAACTTATTTTCAACTTCAAAGTTGTGTGTTGTCGAATATCATGTAATATGTACGCCCTACATTCTCTTAAGTTATTGACCCTAACTGCAATACAACTAGCAATATATTTACGAACAACATATTAAAACAAATGATAATGGCCGACCTGCTTCAAAACCCCATAAAATTAACATCTACGAGAACATTGCATACATAAATGCCAGTAAAGCGTACACCACTCATTCATCACACAATAACAATAAAAAAAACGCCATAATTACGTCACTCGGATCGGTTCACATTGTCGTAACTCTGTCGCATGGATTCGCAGTTCGCACGCGATATAGTTGCATCAGAAGATATTCCCCGACCTCGACAAAAAATGACGCGGCCGATGCCGCAAGATCGCAGGTTCGCAGGTGAAAGCACACAATTAGTGCGTATTACGCAAGGGATCGCGTCGTCCGAATTTGGCGAGTTGTCGTGAAGTATGCGGCCGGACTTATTCCTAGAAAATGCTTAGATTCGCTTTGATTGGTCACTTAGTTTGATGTTTGCACATAGTTATTCGGTTAGTGGAATTTTCCAAGATCTGATATTGATGTAAAAGGATTGGAATTGTTTGGCCAGTTCTGATTGGCGAATCATTCTTAGTTTACTAGTTGTTTTTGTATGATTATAGTTTCTGAATCTAAAGAGGAACTGATTAGATATGAGATGCTCCCAAAAACCAGCTAGGCAGTAGTCTACATCATGAAACTGGGTCGATAGATACTCGATTTAATCTAAAGGTGCTCCAAACGGACAATGCTTTTACTGTAAAGCTGCATTTTCGAGTATGTCTCTGCAGTAACAAAACACTTTCTGCAATATTATAGCACTATATAAGTGCCATCAAAACGTGTATGGAGTAGGAAAGCCAAAAAATATGGCGCTTGAAGCAAACATGTCAAAAATGTTGCAGAAAATCCAGAGTGGCAAGCAACGTCGACAATATTCCCAAGGCATTTAGCAACAGTTGGAAATTACTGAACCATACTTTAAACATTTCTGGCAATATATTGCAGCTACATATTGGCGGAAAAATATAGCCCGTTTGGGAGGGTCGTAATATGAGATTCCTTCAATAAGATGTAGAAGAAATTGGCAGTGGCTGCACGTTCCGCCTCAATCTTTGGTGTCAAACATGGAGGTCAGTGACCGGAACACTTCTTAGTGATCTCAAACGACGCATAAGATTCTAGATTAGGCACTACAGTTCTTTAATATCATCGTTTGGCCTCTATAAAGGCCAATTTAAGAGTGTTATTGAGCCCTCGTCTTGTGTGGCCATATGCCTTTAGTTGAGCGTAACGATTACTAACAAAATTATCGCTGCTAGCACAGCCTGGAAAGGTCCACTCATATATTTAAGCTTCTGTCGTCAAGAGAGCATCTTGGTCAATAAACTAAATAGTCGTCGCAAGATTTGACGAATGCGATTGTAGGGATTTGTCAAAGGAGACTTTGACCTCTCTGAGTTTGTTTCGGATGTTCGTTATCAGGGAACTCTGCTAGTAAACGCCGACTCTGTCACTTGCTTAAAATATTCAAAAAACAATACTGACGTGTATAAGTGTTATTATACCAATTTGCTAAATAAAAATCATTTTATTTATTTATTTTGAAATCTTTTTTGTCAACATAAAACCAAACTTAGATACGTAATTTGATATCACTCAATCACCTGGGATCATTCTATCTACATTTACATTAATACAATATTACATAATCCACTGATTATCATACATTCTTGTCTAGGTTATAAGTTCGGCCTTAGAATCTGGTCAAACACGTTTCAGGTGGTTGCAATTGTGTAAACGAACAAATATTTGTACCTATCGCTTCAGAATACATAACCAAAGGCATACAAAACCTACCCGACAAGACCATTAGCACTAATAATGCGAGGTATTATACAATACCCAGTCTAGGAACCGAATTCCCAAAGGTGATTTGAAGGATTAGGCGGTAGTCTCTTAAGATTTTGCGGTACTAAGTACTGCTGATTTGTTTGTAAGGGGATAAGTAATCAACAAACGTTAAAATTTTAAAGTAAAAAATATTGTAAAAGCTTTGGGTTCTATTCGATTCACTTTTTCCATCATCATTCCAAAAATTAAAAGAATTGGCTCCCTATAGCCAACTCTGAATTTTTTGGAGATCACACTCCCTTATTTTGTGTTAATTCTCATTGATCTCTCTCTTCTACCTAGGGAAAACTCCATTTTCCGCAGCTAGGTTATAACGGATTCTTGCTAAAAAACCTCACGGTTCCTTCTGCAGCCATGAGTCAGGAGTCAGTCTTTATTGACGAGTGATCTGCTCCTTCTGTGGGCTCCCTTACCATAATTATGAGGCCTATCTAACGATCACAAATTCTCCTAGAGAGGCCTCAGGTCTGTGCGCATATGATCGAGAGACGGATGATGACGCCCCACGTTAGTTCGTTTACCATCATGTAACATAGCGGTCAGTCAACAAAAAACTTCAATGGAGCTGATTCTCTTGTTCACAAACTTAACTAAATTTAAGTTAAATGCATCTTTCTCTTTCCATTTCTTGAAGAAAAGGACAGAAGATACATTTTAGTTTAATCCTGTCAAATAAGACAGCGCCCGAAGAAAATTGACGTATATTTAGGCGCCATGTTTTTTAATCGCGTCTAAGGCCTGTATTAATAGACGTCACTCAACTCCGAGACGCTCTCAAGTTTATTGCTGTCCTTATTTTATCACTTTAGAATGACAAGGATAGTAAGAGACTTGAGAGCGTCTCGGAGTTAAGTAGCGTCTATTAATACGGGCCTTAATTATCTATGGAGTGTCTAAATTTGACAGGACTTAACTAATATTTTATTTACTGTCCTTTTCTTAACCAAACGGAAAGAGAAAGATGCACTTAACCTTAATTTACTTTAGTTTGTGAATAAGAGAATTGGCACTTTGAATTTTGAATTTTTGCACCAATAACTATGAAAACACGTTTAATATTCATGAAAAATTAAAAAGGCATTATGATATATGATATTACACATTCACAGCTTTAATCTGTTAACAATCAAAATTGATTGAACCTAAACCATGTGATTACCCTTTTAATCCTATTTATTAGAATTATTAAGCTAAATTGGTTTTAATTAAACTTCATATGGGATTTATATTTAGACGATTAAGGTCTCTGATCTCTTTAAATATTCAGCAGGGTTGGGTTAAGGCCCGACTCCAGCAAAGCAGAGATGTATCGTCACGACATATTATAAAACAAAGTCGCTTTCTCTGTCCCTATATCTTTAAAACTACGCAACGGATTTTGATGCAGTTTTTTTTTATAGAAAGAGTGATTCGAGAGGAAGGTTTTTAAGTATAATCCATGCTTATTATAGTAGAGTAAAGCCGGGATTTTTAAAGATTTGTAACACCCGTGCGAAGCTGGGGCGGGTAGCTAGTATATTACTAATAGGATACTGTACTGTTTTAAAGCTAAGCAGTGGAAATAACGCAAGCCGAGGTGCACGAGGTATCGCCGCACATCTCTACTTTAACCTATCGACGACCAACCGACAGCCGGCTGTCGGGCTGCTATTGTCTTTCTATTGTGTCTCAAATCACGTGTATTCGAAGGATTCATGGAAGCTGGCCCTAATACTAGTTGAGGTAAATCATGCGTCACGTCGTTTGTATGTGGTGGTATGGTGGACCAGAGTAGAAAGTTCCTCGATCTTCATTGGAAAGGGAGATGTGAGTTGTAGTTTTCATTTAGCGTGATAGATAAATAAATAAATAAATATCCCTGGACAACTCACACACGGTCACCTGATCCCAAACTAAGCAGAGCTTGTACTATGGTAACCAGACAACTGATATACATAAGTCAAAGTCAAAGTCAAAGTCAAAGTCAAATCATTTATTTCCATTAGGCCAAAAAAGGCACTTTGAAACGTCATACTTATAAACAAAAACAAAAGTGAATCTACCGCCGCATACTTATATAATTTATAAATACATACTTATTATAGATAAATTACACCCAGACACAGAACAAACAACCACGCTCATCACACAAAGTTTGTTGTAAAGAAGGTATAGGCGTCAGACATATATCTCCATTTTATCAAACGTGTGGTGTCCATTAAGATTTCTCCGGCGGAAATTAAATTGTCTCATAATACTTGTTAGTTATGATCCCTGAACAGATAGTACTGGTTCTTTTGAACACATTAGGGTCTTCTTACTTTGCACATTCAATTATTTTGGTCCACTAACAGCAAAAACTTAATTCGAAATGAGTTGCTAACTCGAAGTTACATTACAAATGATATTCTGGTTAAACCTGGGTTCATAGCAAGTAGAACAATAACCAAAGACTCAGGTGAAACTGTGGAAGACTGCTAGTCATCAAATAAATAGAAAAAGCTATAAATTACACCTTTACATTTCCCTTTTCTGGCTTTAATCCTAAATAAATAAATTTATAAATATTATAGATGATTGATAGGCGGTGTAATCCTATCAAACTATCACAAGCCCCAATAAATATGGATTGTTATAAATTAATTAATTTGTGAGGTATCTACATAAATAATTCCATGACATGTATTGAAAAGCGCTTATTGCAAATATTGAATATTCATTATTCATATAACTATTATATATACGGAGACTGATTGACAGGATTTTTGAATACTAGCTTTTGCCCGCGACTTCGTCCGCGTGGAATAATAGTTCCCGTTTCCGCGGGATTTCCGGGATGAAAACTATCCTATGTCCGTTCTCGGGTCCCAGACTATGTTTGTACTAAATTTCATTAAAATCGGTTCAGCGGTTTAGGTGTGAAGAAGAGACAGACAGACAGAAAGACATTATTGCCCGCTGAAAGTTTCTTATAGAAAACACCAACTTTGGGCGTACTTAAAGGGGAACAAAGTCGTCTTTTTCGAATAGGTGGGATGAAAAGTTTTTTTACTGAATTGAAGTCCATACGTTCCAATTTCTTTGGAGATTTTATTGTCAGAATCAGCAAAATATTTTATGTAATAAATATAAGTCCGCAAAACAGGATAAGTATGCAGGGCCGTCAGATACAGTTTAAGTTTTCTCAAAAACCAATGGATATTAATACTATAGTAGAAAATAACCAGTTATTTAATTAATTTAAATTCCATTTGAATATATCGATCGTTACTTATTCATGAAAACCTTAATTATAAATGATGGCCCTGCATACCTATCTACTTTGCTGACATACTAAAATTTATCTATCCCTGTTTTATGTTTTGAAAACAAATAATACCATTAAAAATCTTTTTACTAACATTCACAGTCGATAATTATGAATTTTATTCCACTAATTCGGTAACTACTTACGATATAGTTAATTTTGGAAAAGTATTATTATTTCTGTCATACATTGACCCGCTATTTTGACCTCTATTCTAAATGAGTAAAGTCGGTATTCGCATACAAATTAAATGGTGTAATAATTTTCTACTTGGACAGTTCGTGCGCGCATACAACGTGTAAGTACTGTCAACAAAATAAATTCGCAGAAGTAGGTACTCGTACGTACTATTTTAGTCAACTGCATACAAAATAAAAATTTGTATTTTTGTATGAAACGAATAAACTCAATTGAATGTCAAGTGAAATGTCGTGATGGCCCAGTGGATAAGGCCGCCCCTCGAGTAAGAGGTTGTGGGTTCGAATCCGGGCAAGTACCAATGTGACATTTTCAATTCACTTTCCAAAATTTAACTAAATATGTAAATATGTTACACCAATGTATACACATGACTATTATACTGTTATGTGAATATGGTGTCAAAATCATAATTATCCCAGAATATATGTATACCTATAATAAATACAAATATGATTTGAGGCTGAAAGCTATATCATGTTATTTTATTTGCTACCATTATGTATTTTATTTTTCTTGTTCGTGTGCAATAAAGAATATATATATATATATATATGATATATATATGTTCAGATTTACAAATATTGAAACAGACAAGATATTCATAATCAACAAACACCAATATAATATGTAGTGTGTGATCAGCTTTAGCTCATCGGCGAAAATTATAACCAGTTTTCTTAGTCGTATACAAACGTTTTTGCATCACAAGTGAGAATTCTATATTTAGAATATAAACATTCATTCAACTGTCAATGCCACTTCAAAAACCTTTGTGTCTAGCCTGCACATCTAATTCTTTACCCGACAGTACCTGCCTCATATGTGCACATAATATGACAATGATTGTGTGTGTGTTCGTGCATACTTAGTGACTGTATGTGTATTTCACTACGCTGTCTAATAAATAATGTATAGTGAAACGAAATAGTCTTCGAATTATTTCACGGTTGGTATAAAATGCAGCAGCATTTTTGTTGAATGTGGCTTTTTAAAGGTGGGTACTGACCGGCGTTATTGTGTAATGTTACGTGTTACAGCGTTCGAGCGGTACGAGGAAACAGTCGCAACTAGTAACGAGTGGCTTGTTGCGAGTTCCACCCTGGTGTCTTTCTTTTGGCGAATCTTTTGAGTATGATGCGCTTTAGCCAGTACTTCTTCCTCGTCCGACATGTTGACGAGTGCAACAAATCTGAAGCACAGGGGAGTAAACTGTTGGAAGCGAGTATGTTACACGGTGTAACATAGCGTAACGTTACACGCTCGGGCCGTAACATCGGTCGATACCCGCCTTAATACTTTACATTCATGTGTTGGTTGGTGTGTGATGTCATTTTGTTCATTTTTTTCGCGGTCGTTAGCTTGTGTTTTTTTAGGCTGTTTTTTTTTACTTGAGCCGGTAACTGTTTACTTTCCCTGTGTCGCATGTAAAGTTGGCGCCTGTTAAATAATTTTAGCTTTGTTAGTAAACTGGCCAAATGGAATCGGGTTTCAACGAAGAATTTTTTGCTATAACCGTCATGAACAAAGGATAAAATTAAGGAACATCGATCAATCACTCTTATTAAAATGCTTATTAATAGGGACCTAGTAGCACCTTTCAGGTTTGGAACCCTTGGAAGGATTTTCAGAAGGTATGATCTGTTTTTTTTACCTATCCGGAAATTCGTTTTTTTAAGAAAGCCGTAGAGCGTCCATAAACTTGTTTTGATTTGTTTCTTTTAGCCAGAAATTTGTAACCTTTGTGAAAAAAAATATAAAACGTAGCCGTGAGGTGAAAATCCCAAGCTTCATTTAAAATCCTATAAAAAGAAACGTGAAGAAACAGATAGGTAATAAATACTTAAACAAAACACCGAACAAAGTACAATTCCTTTTATTTAAGCCTTTGTTTATCCAGACTTCTTTATTACGAAACCTCTTTTAATCCGTTACAAACAAAGCCGCCATTTCTCCATAATCAGCATCGATCATAATCAGTCATAAATCTCGATCATTCTAATTTTAATCACGATCAAGAATCAAGATGGCGCCTCATTCATTCAAATCGACTTACATAATGAGGTTACGCTCACTGACCGGCTTGTGACTTTAAAACACCATCAATATTCGTGCACCATCGACTAGTTTCTAAGACAAAGCTTTAACAGACAACGTAGATAGTCAGCAATGTACATCAAAGGTTAAATACGTGTTACATAATTGTTGAAAGGTGTCGGAATTATGGTCTAAATGTAAATAGTTTGCAAACTGATCAACCTTGATAGGCCTTTAGGCATTTAGTGTTAAAAGTTTTAAAGATAATGTTGTTTGCTTCGGAAAATTAAGCTTAGGTGTCGAAGTTCATGTCAAACCAGAAGATTAGGGAATGCCTGAGGCGGTGGTTTGACTTGGGCAAACAATGTTAAGTTATGTTCAGTTAATAACTTTTCGGTCGTGGTCTAGCGATGCCACTTGTCTAGAGATACTAGATAACTCCGAAATTACTAATCCGCCTTGAGCAAGTGTGAGCAATGCTCGAGCCTTCTCCAGGTATATGAGAAGAAGCCTTGCCGTGCAATTGTACAATAATGGACTGGTAATATTTTATTATTATAATAACTGTAGGGTTAAACGAATCTTGTTGTTCAGCTTCATTAGACACTTAATAGAAACTTGAAAAGAGATTAAATATTTTTTTTAAGATGATTAAATATTCAGAGCCACTTTACATTAACAATTTTAATTCACATCGTTATTTTTAGCGCAGCTCTCATGAATACTAAAAACTTTTAAAATGAGATTTAAAAGGGGTTAACGAGTGTTTTGAGGCCTTAAAAATGTGTTAATAATAATATCGGAATATTACTGTCTCACTGCAGGACAAAGGCTGCTCTTCTCATACATAGAAGGCATCGGTATTACCATGGTAATACCGATGCCTTCTACAAACAAGGCATGACAAACATGTTTGCTCAAAGGAGATACCGTACCGCCGATTTCTGGTTTTACACTCCATCCACAACGTCTTAAGATACTGCTCAGCTCCTCTGAGCTGTGGGGCTATGTTACAATCCATAGTATTTCTCATAAAATAGCTATCATACACATGAATTTCTTTTTTCAGTCAAATTGTTACTTACAGAGATTAGCGTATAAACAAACAGAACAACTCTTGAGAATTGTTATATTAGTTTAAGTAATAGTGATTTCCAAAGTTGTCTACATTCACTAGCTTAATTTAGGCGGTGATAGTTATATTAATAAGCTAAAGCACAAAATAAAAAAGTTTATTGAACTCGCTAAACTCAACTCGAAAAATAAATCAGTGACACGTCTGTCTCTTATAAATCTCTTATAATGATGTACAAAACTACCCAAACTAAAGACACTAAATACGGTAGTCATTAAAATAACTGCAGTTACATAAAACAAATGCTATTTATGTACATAACACATAAATTAGTACTTATATACAATCGTTTTAATTTGTGTAATAAAATCATTACATTCATGACTTATTACGACAATTTAACAGTAATTTTTGTACTTTCCCCAGTTTTTATTACTGGTTAATGAATTGCTGTCTTTTTTAACGCATATTTTCGCGTAATATGTATAAATTAGAAGTTATTACCCTTGTTATATCAATGTTTGTACGCGCGTCTGTTAGCTAACTTTACGATTAATTGTTAGACGTGTTAACTCGAATTAAACAATTCTTTTCTTTTCTTTAATATTAAATTATTTTTCTGGGTTCGATGATCTCAGTTTGTTTTATTAGAAAATGTCGATTTCAGCTTGTTATTAGAAAATATGACGTGTGAAAGTGATTGTAATATCTGACATGTATTGTCATAATGAATTAGTAGGTGATTTATATTTGTATGTAACTAGTAACTAGCTTTTGCCCACGACTTCGTCCGCATGATTTCCCGTTCCCGGTGGATTTCCGGGATGAAAACTATCCTATGTCCTTTCTCGGCTCCCTATTTACCGACTATATCTGTACCAAATTTCATTCAAATCGGTTCAGTGGTTTAGGCGTGAAGAAGAGACAGACAGACAAACAGACATACAGAGTTACTTTCGCATTTATAAATAAATAAATAATAAATAAATATCCTCGGACAACACACACGGTCATCTGATCCCAAACTAAGCAGAGCTTGTACTATGGTAACCAGACAACTGATAAACATACTTATATATTTTTAAATACATACATAATATAGTACAAGCTAGTAAGTACACCCAGACACAGAATAAACACCCATGCTCATCACACAAAGTTTGTCCTGGGTGGGAATCGAACTAGGGCATCCAGTATCGGAAGGTTTTCAATTCCGGAGTTAATTTACGATATTGGGCTCTCAACTCCGGAATTCCGGAATTCCGGAACTGGATTCGAAATTATTAAAAAAAAAAAAATACCTTGAGTAACTTTTAATCATTCTTGACATCAGTCTTTAACTCAGTCTTGATACGACATTGCCAATTAACTTTGAGTAAGCCAGTTAACAATATTATTAAAATTAGGAAAGTGTAAACTTTTTAAAAATTAACAATTTGAGAGCCTTAAAATACACACATCAAAAGTGTCTAGGGATATTTCAATTAAACCTCAATTACTAAAATTCTATTAACTTTTTGTTAAAACATGTACACATTAAAATAAACCTTGTTTAATAGACTATTTAATCTGATAATAAACTTTTAAATAAAGTTAAATTTAAAAAAAACTTAGAAGAAGAGGAAAAACTCAAACAAAATTTCAATCTTAACTTTATTTTTGAAACATCAAAACTTAAACAAAACAACAATTTTTTTTATAAAAATTCTTGAAAACTTAAAATAAATATTCCGTGGATCCACCTAAGACTCTCCTGACACATCTGCAGCGGTTCTGCATACTCAAAACAAGGGTGTCAATATCCTGTTGTGGAATACTGTCCCATAATTGCCGTTTCTGAAGCCATGAAGACCAGTCAGAGCGTTATATCCAGGCTTTGGTCATGTTATCGTGTCACGGAGGAAGTGGTGGAACGGCACCGAGGACCTCAACGCATTACAACACATGTACAGGACCGATTCATAGTAAATGCTGCACGAAGTCAACTAAATGCAGCGGCGATGCAATTGGTTCAAAGGCTACAGAGAGAGTATGGTTTGCTGGTAAGCGGTCAAACTTTGAGAAGGCGACTGCATGAAGTCAATCTACGTGCTCGTAGGCCATTTTGGGTATCAGCACTAAGGAGAGGTAATCGAGGAAGAAGATTACAATGGGCTATTGCACACGAAAACTAGAACCATTCTCAATGGTCACTTGTGCTTTTCACTGATGAATCTAGGTTTGGATTTCATCCTGATTCGCGAAGAGTACGCGTTTGGAGAAAACCTGGACGTTGGAATCGACTGCAGCACCCACAACAAGTTCATGCATATTAAGGTGGCACGATTATGGTTTGGGCAGGAATTCGTCTCGGCGGTAGAACGGACCTCGTTTGGATACAAGGCAATATGACTGCTCGAAAATACCGAGATAAGGTGCTAGAGCCTGTAATCTTGCCCCACAAACAGCAAATGGGACAAAATTTCCAGCTAATGCACGACAATGCCCGTCCACATACGGCGCGTATCGTTACAAGTTGGTTACAACAGCATGTTATCCAAGCTTTAGACCGGACTGCACAATCCCCTGACTTAAATCCTATTGAGCATGCCTGGAATATGCTTCAGAGAAGAGCTCGTAGGAATTTCCCTGTTGATATTGTGCATCAAAACCAGCTTTTCTTGCATCTTAGCAGGATTTGGGACAGTACTCCACAACAGGATATTGACCCCCTTGTTTTGAGTATGCAGAACCGCTCCAGATGTGTCAGGAGAGTCTTAGGTGGATCCACGAATTATTAATTTTAAGTTTTCAACAATTTTTATAAAAAAAAAAAAACAGTTTTGTTGTTTAGGTTTTGAAATTTCAAAAATAAAGCTAAATTGAAATTTTGTTGAGTTTTTCCTCTTTTTCTAAGTTTTTTTTTAATTTAATTTTATCTAAAAGTTTATTATCAGATTAGATAGGCAATTAAACAATGTTTATTTTAAAGTGTAGGTGTCTTAACACAAAGTTAATAGAATTTTAGTTAATTAGGTTTAATTAAAATATCCCTAGACACTTTTGATGTGTGTATTAGTGAAAAATAACATAATTAAATTAATACAAGAAATATCACGCTTTAGAGTAGTTTAGACATTACTAGGTAGTTAAAATCAAAATATTAAAATGAGCATTTAAGTCTCTTCTCAGATTTATCATGTTTAACAACAATCTTGACATGACTTACTTGACGTAAGCGAAAATTTAAAATTCGAAATTATAATTTCATTTGTTTATCCTCTAAATGAAATGAATCACTATTTTGAGACAAATGTGCGTTTACAATTGGAGAACATTTCACGTTCAAAGACTAAAAATTTGCGTTTATCTTTAACGTTTTTGTTTTTAATTTGTTTACTGTGACGACGTCTGAAAAAAGTTTTATTTCCTAAAACATATGGATACTTCGCTCACAGAAACCGCCCAAGTAGTGGCATTGCTGGATTTTGGACTTAGTCAGCGTGTTGTGGCTCGAACATTGCATCTAAGCCTGTCATCTGTTCACAGAGTCTACAACCGCTATCGAGAGACTAGTATGTTCACGCGCCGTTCTGAATCTAGCAGGAATAGGGTCACTTCTGAGAGAGATGATCGATTTATTGTAACAACTTCTTTGCGAAACCGGCGCCTTAATGCATTTCAACTGCAGCAGCAGCTTCAAGTTGTACGAAGGGTCGCTGTAAGTGACTCTACAATTAGAAGAAGGTTGAAGGAACGTGGACTAGTAAGTACAAGGTGCAAGCCAGCAAATGGACCGAAATTAACTGCAGACCATCGAATAGCGCGCCTTGATTTTGCACGCGAGCGCCTAAATTGGTCATACCTCCAATGGAGCAAAGTTCTCTTCTCTGATGAATGTAAAATCATGCTCTATGGTAACGACGGAAGGAACAAGGTCTACAGAAGAAATGGAGAACGCTTTGCACAATGCTGCATTGAAGAAAGGGTCAGTTATGGTGGTGGTTCGTGGACGGTTTGGGGAGGAATCAGCGCCGACGCGACGGTAAGACAGAGCTTGCCTTCGTGCCTGGGCCAAGTCTACCTACTTTGAACTGTCATCGGTACGTGGAACAGTGCCTAGAGCCTCACGTGATGCCCTATGCACACTTTATCGGCAACGGGTTCACATTTATGCACGACAACGCCAGAGCCCACACCGCGAGCGTCGTACGTGATTACCTTACCGAAGTCGGTATCTCCATAATGAAATGGCCAGCAAGGAGCCCGGTCATGAATCCAATTGAACATCTCTGGGATTAACTAAAGAGGCAAATCCGAGCGAGAGATCCTGCCCCAGACTCACTTGACCAGCTGAAAAGTGCCATTCAGGAAGAATGGGACAACATCCCACAGCATGTCATCGTAACTCTCATCCGATCGATGAAAAACCGGATGGAAGCGGTGATAAGAGCTCGAGGAGGGAACACTTGTTATTAAACGTTATTTAATAAAAGTTTTTCAGTTTTTTTTTTCACCTACGTGTGTTGTTTCATGCATTGCCTTCGTTCTCCATACAAAATAAAAATGATTCATTAAAGAAAACACGAAACCTATGAAAATTTAATTTGAATTTAGAACAATAACATTAGAATTTGAAAACCTCATAAAACTCACTAACGATGAGTAAAAATTAAACACATTTTTAAATTAAAAATAATGAATATCGCAATACGATAAATTGAGCCCAATTCCGGAGTTGAAATATCGGAAATACTATCCGGAATTCCGGAGTTGCGAAATTCCGGAATTCCGGAATGGATGCCCTAAATCGAACCCGCGACCCGCGACCATGCATTTATAATATTAGTACGGATTTTGTTTTATTACACTTCTTTGTTTTTAGTTTTCAGTATGGTTGAGTTCAGCCATTTCATTTTTTTTAATAATCAAATAATTAGTTAGTAATATTATGTACACCTGAACTGTTATCTCTGCACCACCCTGGGTTGACTGGTAGAAATTGCCTGAGGCATTAAGTCCGTCTTTGTACCATTGGATCATGGAGTTTATATAGTAAATAAATCAATAGGTAACTGAAAGTAAACAATATACCAAATTAAATATCAATAATAAATTGTTCATTTGTCCCACAATATATTTGTAAATGTTTTACAAAGTATACTAGCATGGAGTTTAATAAAATCAAATATAGACTGAATATTACATATTTATGCCTAATATAATTCTAGTTCCATTTAAAGAAATATTTATGCATATAAACATTATTTAATCATGTGTTAGTAGTTACCTAACTTTTTTTTTTTTTGGTGAGTGGGAAATCATCCAATGACTGCTCCCGTCCTGGGTGCGGCGGGAGGGCGTGTCAGACTCTTACTGACTAAAACCCACTCATGTTCCTTCGATTGCCTTTTATGTTCCAGGGTCACGGTAACTGTTATAAACATAACATTCCGCAACCGTAGTTACCTAACTTGGCGAAAAGTCTCAAGACTGGTTTATTGGCAATAAATAAATAATTAAGTGTGATGCCCATTGAAGTTGTTAAAACAATTAAGTATCTAAAACATTGACGGGCTGTAAAGTAAAATCACCTTATTTGATACGTATAACAAACCTTTCTTCACAGTATCACACATACATTACCTTATTTTGAACTACTAGTTAGTATTAATTATTCAGAAAGAGAAAACTTAAAAAAACAACAACAACTATGCTTTAAAAGTCAGTAATAATAACAGAAAAAAAAACTAGGCTATTAAGCTACTAGCTTATGCTCATTTTTTATGAACCTCATAGAAATACACATTTTATATTAAAACAATAAATTCTACTAAATGAAATTGTTTAAAAATGGAAATGTGCGGTTGAATTTAATGCACGAGAAAATCCTGGGTCAACGACCGAACCCTTCCTTGACCTTTGCTGTTCCCAGCAAAGTATTAAAGTAATCTGGTTGTCAACAAGTTATCCAGTAGATAGGACTGAGATGACCTTGTATACGAACAAGATTTTGGTTTCGTTAGATTTTCTTTCGTGCACTTACATTGATTAAATTGGGTTGTAAAATTAAATGTCTGTTTGATAAATGTTTGCTAGAGACGAATTTATGTGTGTTTCTAACATCTTAAAAATAATAAAAATGATTTTTTTTCTTAGTCTAAATAGTGGACCTGTTTTACAACCTCTTAATTGACACTGTTTACCAGATGCATAAGTTATTTTAAAAGATAAGAAAAACAATTTAATTTGTTGGAAATGATCTGCTCGAAGATTTTAAACAAATTGATCCTAGATTTTGAATATCCAAACTGATAACTATAATTCTAGCCATATTTCAACCAAGTTATGGTCAGTTTCCTATTTTTACTGGCACGATGACCCTGACTTCTGATGACTCGCAACCACTCGAAAGAACTCCAAACAACTCGAAAGAACTCGAAATAACTTGAAAGAACTTGAAAGAACTTGAAAGAACTTGAAAGAACTCAAAAGAACTCGAAAGAACTTACTCCTTAACTCTTAATCCTTCTCTAAAGATCTTTTAATTCCAACCGGGTCCAACTGATTTACTAACGGATAGCAAGTCGATTGGACCCGGTTGTTCCGCTTTGCGAAGCAGGAGGGTGTTACTCTACTGTCATGATCAAAAAGTGCAACCCACGACCTCATCCTCATCAGTCATATTTACCTGCTGACTGCCCCTCATTTCTTGTGGCCAAGAAACGAGGAGCAGTCTCCGATATCTCAAACACAAAGTGACGAAACATACAATTATGGATGTCATAACTTTAGAACAACTAAGGCGACACGCAACCGTATGTGCTTTTCCCTTAGGCGATTACATTGAAGTAAATATTACTTAACACATACTGGACTCGGCTAAAATATTGCCGGCTCTGACCGGTCGACCGTTTCCTCATATGATGGAGTATACTACTTATATTTGAAGTGATCTTAAGAATATTTCAGTGGTTATTCATGTAACTTTTATTTGCTATGTGCAACTGCAACAATGTCGTTAAAACAGTAGAAATGGTAAGCCGTTTGTCCATTACCGCCGTCACCGTAACGTATTTGAGAAAGAGATTATTTTGAATCGAGTTTAATAAGAGGTGACGGATGTGCGGTGGACACGCGGTTATATTATTATTATTGCATAGTAAACATAATATGTCATGTATTATTATTGTATAGTAAACATACGTTTCTTACTCCTCCGCTGTTCTTTTCTGATTAATTTCGTTGCAGGATCCAAGACAGTTGAATCGTTTCTCCGGAACTCGTCGAGCTTCATTGCAACTTTTCTTGTGGACTCCACTGTTGATTCTGGCTTTCAGGTGGAGTTGCAGTGGTTGGGAATAGTGTGGCGGGATTGTCCTAATTATATATGTCTGGTGGAACTAGTGAGAATGAACTGTTTGGCCACTTCGGCGCCGACATCTCGTTCTAGGTGCCGTGACGATGACGGTGTGACGGTGACAGGGGAGGTGGACAAACGGCTGCAGATCTCGTATTAAGGAAGAACTACCACCATGCCCATTTCTACCATAAAGCCCCGGTTCAACTTTTCATCAACCAAGCTACAGCCGGTGTATGATTTTTATGCTACCTTTGTGCAACTATTATTATCAATACTCATTTGAGAACTAACTTGAGAAAGGACTAAAAATGGCCTAAAAGAGTGACGCAAAGAAGCGTCAAAACCGTTCGAAATCGTCTTGATTACATACTTTTAGTTTATTTTCCCATCCTGAGAATAAAATAGCAGAAATATAGAAAGTTGACATAATTGGAGACAGTGAGACTGGCTGGTCAGTTTCCTGTACAAGTTATACATAAGCCAATGAACGGATAACTCGAGAATTCTCGCGAAACCTGTCGCCGTCAAGTTTAAAAGAAATGATTCAACATGTAAAAGAATGAGGGGAGGAATTTTAGGCTATCTAGTGAATAAACAAAAGTGCATTGTTAAATTTTCAACGTTTAGTGCTGAAACCTTTATGGTCCTCGCATAATTTGACCAATACAATATTGTATGGACTTTAAAAGAGACTTTGACCTCTGAGTTTGTTTCGGATGTTTCTTCTCAGAGTAGTCCAGCTAGGAAACACCGGCTCCATCGTTCGATTAAAATAAGAAAAAAAAATGACGTGTAAAAGTGTAATTTTTTACCTATTTACAAAATAAAGTTCGTTTCGTTTAATTCGTTCGAAAGTCCAGCAGGCTTGCAGCAGTTGCTCGTTGGACCCAGGAAATTTCAAGAAGAGAGCCTATATTATCTTCTTTAAGAGAATCGCAACTGCCATTCCCTTATGTTACAATTTTTTGTGTGAGGTGTCGTTCATTTTAATGACCCAGCTCGCAGGCCCTGTCTCTTAAATAAAACACATAAGTAGGTTCCTTTTCTTAATAACGATGTAACTCAATGGTAACCTCTACTACTATTATTTCGAAAAAACTTTACAGTATTATAGCTACATCAGATTAATCACGACCTCTTTTAACTGACCCACGGGAGCGGAGCAGTAATCAAAAAACTTAACATGCAACCGCGGGGAATAAATAAATGATTGGTTACAGGAATTGACATTTCAGAACGTGCAATGTACACGTATATTGTTATGCATTCATAAGCTTATATCGTGAATCCATTAGTCTATTATAGTCGAGTCTGAATAGCAAAAACATCTTCATTACTTATACCAGTTTTTGCACAAAACATCCAGTTCTATACCGTTCTGTAATTAATTATATCGATTAACATAACAGCTTTTATTTTAACGTCTATATTTATCGTATTTTTATGGTTTTTGTGAAATATTTGCTACGATTAGAGCCGATGTGTCTTTCCTGCTAGAAAATTTAGATCTAGACCATCCGTTAGAGTGATAAGAAAAGTGTTACATGGGAATCTATTTTAATAATAGCGGACCTGGCTTTTTTTTTTTGGTGAGCGGGAAATCATCCAATGACTGCTCCCGTCCTGGGTGTGGCGGGAGGGCGTGTCAGACTCTTACTGGCTAAAACCCACTCATGTTCCTTCGATTGCAGCGGACCTGGCTGACGTCGTCTTTCCCAACAAGAAATTTTGTTAGCAAACCGATAGTAGAATCAGCTTCGACGTCCACGCGGGCAAAACCGCGGGCAAAAGCTAGTTTTCTATAATCGTAAACTAACTGAATGACTGATTCGATGATATCAACGCACAGCCCAAACCGCTGGTCCTAAAGGGATAAACCTATTAAGGTATGTTCTTTGCGAAGAGTATGTATCCATTTTTAAACAGGAATTTTGGAAATCCAGCCCCTATTGGAATTAAATTTAATAAACTTGGTGCGACAATAGTCAGGCAAAGCAAACGGCTAGTGTTAAATAATTGTAACTCAAACATTAATTCAATAACTCATAAATAATTCATAAATATTCTGACACAATCTTAAGTTTTGAACTGAAATACAAAAACACGATCCAAGTTCAAGTCTTTACATAGTCATAACTTTTACTTATTACACTAAACAACCTTGCAAAAAAACGGGTAACATAACATGTCATCAGTTCGTAACACATTAGATAATGTTGTCCATAAATGAACGTAAGTAATAAGGAAACTCAATGTTCTCAGCCAAACTTCCCCTCATCTTCTGCGCATGGGCAGTTCACTTTCACTCACTAAGTTACCTAGCGTGACATAACATGTGATACCAGTAATACTGCCTTTTTGTGCTCATATGAACAGTTATTGCATGTTGCTAGATAATTATGGCCAGATGTGTATTTGTGAAATGCGGATTAAACGTCATTGAGTTACAAAAAAAAATAATTAAAGAGGTTATATTTATGTTTGTATTAAAAAAACATGTCTATAAAGTGGGCAGTTTTTTGCTGCCTTCGTTATTTATTAAAATACTGTAATTTGATTTGCACCGGTTCAAATTACAACAAAAAATAGTAGACGTTATTGAATTATTTATTTTATTTTTAAAGTATCATTGTGTTCACGTCTCGATACATCTTAGATATAAACCGGCTGTATATTTTAGGTATTTTAGTACCTTATAAAAATGCATATGTAGGTATGCAGAAAATATACCTATCATTATTCGTACTAATATAATACCATGTACTTTGTTTTTTTCAGTTATTTTTTTTCATTTCACACATTTTAAAATTCATAACAGTGTTGTGTCGTAAACACCTACTTTTTAATGAATATTTCCATTAAAAACCCAAAATAAGGTTTTCAACTACAAGCAAAACGAAAAACCGTCAAAACCCATAAAAGAAAAATTAAAAACATATAAAATACTTACGCGTAAAAAGATCCGTCAACGTTGACCACAACACTTAGAAAAAAAAGATCGAAATTTAAAAAAACCGTTCCAAAGATGGCGTCTTTATTGGCGCGTTCGCGAGATACAACTGCGGAATCGTCGCCGGCGCAGGTGAATGTACACGTCACTCCACCACTCTTGTTTCGCGTACTATTTACCGCGCACAAATGCACCTTCCCTTCTTCAATTATTTACTTACGCAGGGCCTTTTTAACTTTCCAGGGCTATACCACATGTTACGTTGAACCTTACCTATCTGAATGGACGATTGTTCGGGCAACGCGTCTCCCATTTTTATTAGGCTTTTTTTATTCTTGCGTCGTCTGTTACTAACTGTGCTTGTTCCTTGGAAAATAAAACTCTAATGTGACCTGGTGTAAGTTCAAAATTTGATTTTAAAGAAAATATTTCTTTTTTAAAACTATTGATATCTAGTTGTTTTATCGTCATAAAAAACTCGTCTAAAATGTATATAAATGAGTTACATTTTTGCACTCTAAAATCAGCATTTCATCGCCTGAGTATTATGAACAATGATAGCACACTTTTCTTTGAAAGATTTTTAAATACCGATAGGCACTGTCAGCAAATTAGATTAGTAACCAGGGTCGTCAAATATAATTTATAAGCTTTTTGTCAAATGTCTTCAAATTTTATTTGATTAATTTAAATTGACTGAAAAAGTAATTTAAAATTTTCAATAGAATACAGTTCACCTGCATATTTTAGGGTAAATTTCTATTAAATCTGACGTCTTAAGTAGCTAAAAAATTATTCCTCACATTCATCGACATAAAATAATTATCATTTTGTAGAATGAAAGTAATGTTTGCATTTCACAAAAACGACACGGTTCATAAACCGTCTAATAACAGAATATGTCTGGCTGCACAAATGCACTTCTTCTATAATTATTCTAACTACCCACCTCTTTCAACATTCGAAGAAATTTCAAGTGAGCAAGCTTTTTGCGCTAATTTCGTATAACTTCACTTTTTTTTTACTTTCTAAACATTGTCTTTTAGTACTATCTTAATTTCAGCTTCGTTATTTATATTTTTTAAATGGTACACTGACTGACTGTTGATATATCAAAGCAGCTCAAGCCGCTGGTTTAGAGACGTGAAACTTGCAGGATGTATTCTTTGTAAAAAGTAGGTAACCAATAAGGAAGGGTTTTCGGAAATTTCAAAGAGGTAAAATAGGAGATGGAATTATCGGCATTCACGTCAATTCAAGAACTCATTCCAGCGAAAGTTTCAACAAATTTTAAACCTATGTTTAGAATCAGATTTAAATTTAAAATCAATAAGATTATGTTTGGTGCAGTTTGTATAATGTATCCATTATTAAAAGTCAAGTTGAATGTTACTATCGAGTTCCCTCCAGCTCAACCAATTTGAGAGGGAATGACTCAAATAAAAAACCTCATTCCAGCGAGTGTTTCGAGACCAAATGAAACATCAATTTGAACCGGAGATACAGGCACAGAAAGGTATGAAAATGTAGGAAAACCTCCCTTGAGTATTACCTACTTGAGAAAGGTGAACATTTTACGATTTCCTATGCTTAATGACCTATCTGTGTTTAAATATTTTCGCTAGCCATCCCCTCCGGATTCACCCGCATCTTTTGTTACTTTGCATCCGTAAATCGGAGCGTGATATAACCTTACTCGATTTTGCATAAACATTTTTTCAAATCGGACCAAGTATTTATTTATTTTTCAACAAATTTACATTTGTGCCGAACAGTGATTTTAACAATAAGTGTAACACCAGACAAACCGGTGGTGGTTTGTCTGGTGTTACACTTATTGTTACCACACCAGATACCAGAGAAACGTGTATTTCCAGAGATTATCGCGTTCTACCAAACAAACAAAATCTTCAGCTTTATAATATTAATATAGACTAGCCTTCGCCCGCGGCTTCGCCTGCGTGGATGTCGTATTTCTGTCCTCTATTTTAACCCTTAAGGTGTTCAATTATTAGTGGCTATTTATTCTTCACAAAGAATAAACCCTCCAAGTTTCATGTCTGTAGTTAGTTAAATAACAAACGTGTTTAATATTAGTCAGTGAGTTTAATATTATATATGTATATACCGCAGTTTTACCCGCATTATGTTTTTTCAAGGATGGGAATTGATCAAATGACTTCTCATGAGGGAGTGTCAGACTTTTACTGACTACACCCACCCTTGTTTCTTCGGTTGCCCTTTATGTACTGGGGCCGCGGTAACTATTAAAACTATTCCGCAATCCCGGCAGGCATTAGCCCTAGAGGGCCCCGTCACGTGCTCTTTGAGGAGCGCCTGGAACGAACGTGCCGTCGACACGGGCCCTGGTTGTGCCCTGGTCCTAGTCGGGCGGCGAGCTACCCATCGCTCGCCGTCCGCAGACCCGCGCATACGGTGGCCGGTAGTCGTCTTGCGACTCTCGACGTCTACGCCTGGGTCCCTGTCCGGGGCGCAAGGCTTGACGCTGCCTCAGCATGACTGTATCGCAGAAGGAAGTGACGGCTTCCCGTTCAGTCTCGCCCCGGAGCATGACCTAAACCAGCAACTGGCGCGAGAGGTCACCACTTAGGCACGATCCTCGCGTACCCGCGTTATGTTAGGTTTTTGGTTACTGATTGGCTTCCGTGGCTCATGGCGCAATATAATGAAGAACAATATTATGTGTTATTCTGATGAATAAGCTACGAATATCTTGCAAAGCCGGCAAGCTTTGTTACTGCCCGTACGTACCATTATTATATTGCTGCGGAGTAATTTTAAAACTGTGATGTCTTCGAAGATATTATTTATTAAAATTAAATTTAATGATGTATGTAAACGACAGTTTTGTACATAATTAAAAACTTTTATTGGATAACGTATTTACATCGATTAGGACTAATACTAAATTCATCAAAACACCCTGGCAAATCATGAATTATCTTAGAGCTAATTTCATTGCCATAAAAATGGTTATAGTGAGTAAAATATAAATATTAGACATATGCTTTCGCGGACTTTTTTTTAGAACTTTTTAAGCGGAACAATTCTTTAGTACATAATTTTTGCGTATCTTCAACCATTTACGCAGCGCAAGCAACGGAATCTCTCAAAAGGAATATTTTTTTCCCCGTTTTTGTCAAACTTTTCATTACTGCTCGGCTCCTATGTGTCTTAGCGTTACGTTATATAGCCTATAACCTGCCCGGAAGTATGGATTACAATCGTACCAAGTTTGGTTTAAATCCCTTCAGTAGTTTTTAACCCATGCGTGCATATACAGACAGACAGACAGACAGACAGACAGACAGACAAAAAATTTACTAATTGCATTTTTGGCATCAGTATCGATCACCATACATCCTCCAATAAAATTTTTGAAAATATATTCAATGTACAGAATTGACCTCTCTACAGTTTTATTATAAGTATAGATATAGATTAACAAAAACAATAATGCAAGTCTGATGGACTGAGCTGGATTGTTTCGCTTTGGCACTACACACAATATACAGTACAACGTTGGCCATAAACAATAAATAGTTTTTCTCTATTTATTACCTTGTGGCCTGTGTGGCTCTATGCCTTTCAATGACAAAGCGACAGCCGGCGCTGCTATTGTCTTTTTATTGTGTTTCGAAGGCTTAGGCCCGTATTAATAGACGTCACTCAATTCTGAGACGCTCTCAAGTTTATTGCTGTCCTTATTTTTTCCCTTTAGAATGACAAGGATAGCAAGAGACTTGAGAGCGTCTCGGAGTTGAGTGAAGTCTATTAATACGGGCCTTAAACTTCATGCACAAAAATACGTAGGCAGACTTAATACCTTAGGCATTAAGTTACAATATTTCCATAGATCATTTAGGTTGTGATTGTGACAAAGATATTGACATAAGTATTGTGTATATGTTTTTGTGACATTTTTTTTTGTGAATGTGAGGACTATGGAAGTCGTTGGTTTTTTTTTTTTTAAATATGCCGTCTGACGGTTTGAGTATTTAATGCGGCCTACCCAAATGTCCTTACTTTGGTACTGTTCGTCAAGACGTTGGGCTCCTTAGTTTTTAGTTGAGCTAAACGATTACTGACAAATGCTTGCACTGTCTGGACAGGTCCACTCAAATCTATGTGCTTCTCTCATCAAGAGAGTGCCTCAGACATTAACCTCCATGGTTCTCGCACATTTTTGACCAATACGATTGTATGGACTTTAAAAGAGACTTTGACCTCTGAGTTTGTTTCGGATGTTTCTTCTCAGAGCAGTCCAGCTACGAAACACCGGCCCCATCGTTCGCTTAAAATAAATAAAAAAACAAAATATTGACGTGTAAAAGTGTTATATGTATATATAACCTATTTACAAAATAAATATGATTTTATGATTTTTATGATTTTTATGATATTCGTCAATTAGTTGATTAGAAGTAGCTAATTTCATTTAGGCACGGAAGCAGAAATATCTGCAAGGTTTGTGCTATTAGTTTAGACTTTAGGCTTTTGTCTGTGGCTTTGCCCGTCTTGAAAAAGTTAGATATATTCATATTAAAGCGTTCATACTCTTTTATAAATCTTTTAAGATAAGTAATTCCGTAATACATTGTTTTTACTCTATTTATCACCAACATATTTTGGGAAATTCATACAAAACCTTTAGAAATTATTCACGTAAATGGAATGCTTGATGAAAGTTTCATAAAAATTAGCTGTGTAGTTTCTGAGCTTATTACAATCAGTCAAATAGACAGGCAGACGCGATAAAAACTTTGTTTTATGTAATGATGATCCTATGTATTATTGCAGCTTTCTATTTTCTGTCAGTGAAACAATTGAAACCAGACCAGTATTTCCACAGATTAACTCTCACCAACAAACAGACAGTTTGATCTCCTTATAACATTAATATCTATAAATAGTCCAGCAACGAGTTACTCTAGTCCTTTTGGAACCATTACGGAAATAAATACATATGTTAATGAACCTTTTTTAGGGTTCCGTAACCAAAGCATAAAACGGGACCCTATTATTAAGATTCCGCTGTCTGTCTGTCACCAGGTTGTATCTCATAAATCGTGAGAACTAGACATTTGTTTCATGAACGTATTTTTGTTGCCTCTATAACAACAAATACTGAGAACAGAGTAAAATAAATATTTAAGTGGGGCTCCCGTACATCAAGGGTGTTTTTTAAGCAATTTTATGCCGATAATAAAATTAATAATATGTCTTTCATTTAGTATATAGCTAAAAAATGCACTTAAACACGTCAATTTATTTTCTTATTTTAAGCAAACGATGGGGCCGGTATTTTCTAGCTGGACTACTCTAAGGAGAAACAACCAAAACAAACTCAGAGGACAAAGTCTCTTTAAAAGTCCATACGATATTGTATTGGTAAAATTATGCGAGGACCGTAAAGGTTAATGGTATGTAGGTTAATAGTACGGAGCCCTCCGTGCACGAGTCCGACTCGCACTTGACAGGTTTTTTCTTGTCTACACGTTTATGGCAGTTTTGACTCATCAGCCACATGCCAGGAATGTCGAATACCCTTTAACTCGAAGATAATAAAAGACCCAGTCAGGTCGTTTACCGGCTGACCGACCTTCACTTTGCAGAAGCATATTCAAGGTTAACGGAACAATTAGTTCCGCGCGGGTAAAAACTATCCTATATCCTTTCTCAGGTTATAAAGTATGTATCTCTGTACCAAACATTTAAATCGATTCAGTAGTATCAGCGAGAAAGTGAGACAGACAAACAGAGTTACTTTCGCATTTATGACATTAGTATGAATTGTCAACTGTTTTAAGCGTAAAAGATTTCTGAAAGAGCACTTGTCTTGGGGTGCATTCCAGTGGCCTGTGTTATTCTGATTGATAATGTAAAGTTTCGACTAAATCCATTCAGTCGTTTTTAGATAAAGGAGTAACAAACACTCTTACAAATATTCGCATTTATAATATAAGTCGTAATGGCTTGTGTTCACACGACTGATATACATAATTATATAGTTTATAAATATATACAAGCTAAATGACACCCAGACAGAACAAACAATCATGCTCATCATACAAAGTTTGTCCTGAGCGGGAATTGAACCCTCGACCATAGACCTCGATGACTTTCGAAGTGGATGTATCTGTTTAGAATAGCACTGGTGTACTAAAATTCTCATGAATATTATGTAACCTTGTAGAAAAATATTTTTTAGATTTTACGTGGTAGTTACTTTCTACAAAACAAACAAAAGGAACTCTTCAGCTTTTATTTCAAACTAAATTAGACAGATTGTCCAGTTCAATGAGCACGGTTTTGATTTTTCATAAAAATCCTGTTGAAATAGGATCATTACGTTTTCTGAGTATATGAGATTTATTCTTACGGCTTTTCAATTTTTTCTTAGAAACTTCGATGTTTGGCGCTTAGCAACACATTTAGCAGTTTAATTTTTATTTATGGGTAACGGTTTTGAATTTGTTGATTTTTTTCGCGGCTATTTTATTACTTTGAACTAAAAATCATTATTTTATCTAAATCAATGTTTTGATTAAAAATAATTTATTTACTTTTTTTTTAAAGGAAACCTTTTTATTGGTTATGTTAATATTACGGTTTGGTGGGAAAGTTTTATAAAAAGCGTGTGTTTTCATAAGTAAAATCATGTGTACCAATCACCTATTATTTATTTATTTAGTTATACTTTATGCACAACGGTACACAGGTGGACGAAGCTATTAATAATAAGTTATCGGTTTTTTAGAGAGTTTAATTTTGTTAATCGAGTCTAACAGTAGGTAGGTTCCTAAGAAGAGAAAAAGTAAATATAATACACTCCATTAAATAATTAAAATATTAAAACAGTTTACAAATATTTTTAAGAAGAAATCATACGCATATTCAACACATATTATTCTACAAAATTAACCCTAGTGGAACAACCTATATTTTTTTGGTTAACTGACTGACTGACTACAAACCGCTGGTCACACGAAACTTGGCGGGTATTTTCCTTGGAATATAAGTAAGTATTCACTAAAAACTAAGTTTTTAGTGAATTGAAGATCGAACATCCACGCGGGCGTAACCTCGGGCAAAAGCTAGATAATTTCAAAGTGGAAACATAATAATCACATTTATATATTTATAAAAGAAAGTCGTAATAGCTACACATTTTATAACTCACTGGGCAGGTAGCTTAGGACCAGGGGACGGACATAGAATACTTTTGATCGTCTTTATTAGAAACCAAAAATTTGATATAACGCTGGTGAAACCGCGGGCAAAAGCTAGTATTTTATAAAACCCAATGGGAACAATAAGTTTTAATAATAAACTCATGAATATTATAATTAGAAATAATGCTGAAAGTTGTGCAACTTAGTGAAACAATTAACTTTGTTAAAATAAGTTTGTTCACCTTTGTTTGTCACACGTTCTGTGCAACTTTTTCTCCTAAGAAAGTGTAACTATGTGCGAAAACTGAAAACGTGCTATTGTATATTATGTAAGTGAAATTTTATTATTCGTTTATTTATCTGTTACTAGCGTATACGACATATTATCTATACCTTCATTAAACAAGTAATACCAGCCTATTACTGTCCCACTGCAGGGCAAAGGCCTCTTTTCGCACAGAGAATAAATATTCTTGGACAACTCACACACGGTCATCTGATCCCAAACTAAGCGGAGCTTGTACTATGGTAACCAGACAACTGATAAACATACTTATATAACATTTAAATACATACATATTATAGATAAATTACACCCAAACACAGAACAAACAACCAAGAAAACAGAGAAAGCACGAGCATTTGATTGATCACCACGCTTGCTCAAGGATTGGCGATTTCAGACGCATATTAGCTACAAAATCCAGGTTTCTAAGATACATTTTAGAAAGTACATATGAACTGAAAAAGTGACGTTGGTACTTGCCTGGATTTGAACCCATAACCTCTTGTATGAGAGGTAGGCGCCTTAACCGCTAGGCCATCACGACATTTTTTTATTCATTAAATAGATCAGAGCGCCTAGCCAAGTGGCATTGTAGAATAGAAAACGAAAACGAATAGATTGTCAAATGTATGGAATTGACATAAGCTTTCGCTTGACATCTCCATACATTTGAAAATCGTTTTCGTTTCGCTATCTATTCTACAATGCCACTTGTCTAGGGGGAAGGTCTCTGAATATTACTTTATAAAGCGCACAGTCAATAAATTGCTCCAACAATTCGAGTTTTACAAGCCCTTCTTAAGTTTCTGTATTTCATTTTATTAAAACCAGCGGTTCCCAATCTGTGGTATCCGCGGCCCGCATTACAGAATGAAATTATTTTGCAAACATTCAATGTTTGTCGATGTGAAAAGTTATCGATGTTACAAAATGACTGACATCGATTTTAACTATTTAATTAAAATTCTTGATTTTAACTTTTAAAGCATCTAGATTAAAATCACAATCATTTCTATGAAAATTTGTATCTGCATGTGTCACTGTCAAATGTATAGCTTTAGATAAGTGGCTTTGAAGTAGAATAGATGGTGGAACAAAAAATGCGCGTCCAAACCTAAAATTATTATTAAAAGGTGTAATTGAAAATATAAGAGATCCAACGTGTTTTGCTTAAAACTAAACTATATATTTCGTGGTACCAATCTGGGCTCTACGGGCCCATTGATTTGAGCAACGTCAATGATCTGTGTTTTGGAGCGCATGGTAGTGTTTTGCAGGGTAAGATTCCCTTACTAATATTAGAATAAGAAGACCTTCGCTTGCGACCTATGAGAATACCACAGCAAAAACTTTGAGAACCCCTGAATTAAACAATAAAGACTGACAATTCCCGCGAGCTTTTCATAAAAAATAGCGCGAATGTCTGTGAAATAATAAGTAGGTATTTCAGTTGATAAATGTAACAGATTAAATCTAGTTTAGTCGCTTCTATTGCCATGATGGTAACTCTGTATTATCCGGGGTTGAAAATACAATACTGTCACACGGGAAACGCCAAAGAAAAATTACTCTCAAATCAAAGAAATTGAGTTGTGAATCCAGTGTAGTTATGTGAAAGGATTTAAACCTGTAAAAAGGTTACGAAAAATTGGTATCGTATTTTTTGATAATGGTTTCCTGTACAAATGTAGGTTTATAGCAATGTTTTGCATTTGTTAAACTTTACGATGGTAGAGCGTTAACAGGAAGATTTTGACGTGTAAGCGAATAATTGGTTGTGAATAGAAAGCATGTTGATGAATATTCGTGGCTTCAGTTTTGTTATATCAGCCTTTGTGTGCTCATTATTTTGACGGGCCTGTTGATCTAGTGGTTAGTAGCCCTCGATTCCCACCCAGGACAAGCTTTGTGTGATAAGCATAGATGTTTGCTCTGTCTGGGTGTGATTTATCTATAATATGTATGTATTTATAAATTATATAGGTATGTTTATCATTGGTCTGGTTACCATAACACAAGCTCAGCTTAGCTTGCGATCAGATGGCTGTGTGTAAGTTTTGCCAAGATATTTATTTATTTACTAGCTGCAATGCAGTTATAAATGAAGTTGTGTTTAATTCCCAGGTCGTGTAAAGAGTTATTGGGATTTTCCACATAGTAGCCAAAATGTGGTGATGGCCCAGTATTTGAGGCGTCTTTCATGTTAGAGGTTCGCTTAAGGGCGAGTACCAATTGTCACCTTTCAATCCATACTTCCATACTAATATTATAAATGCTAATGTAACTCTGTCTGCATGTCTTTCTGTCATTCGGTCTGTCTCTTCTTCACGCCTAAACCACTGAACCGATTTGAATGAAATTTGGTACAGATATAAGGTGTATTGTGTCTGGGACCCGAGAAAGGACATAGGATAGTTTTCATCCCGGAAATCCCTCGGGAACGGGAACTATTATTCCACGCGGACGAAGTCGCGGGCAAAAGGTAGTTCATAATAACTATGTACTTTCGGTAAGTTTCAATACGGTGTTTTACACCATCATCAATTGACGTACTTTTTATGAGCTGTCAAAACGCGATCCACCTATAGATTTTGAACGGCAATGTCACCTTATGACGTCAATAAGTTTACAACTCAATTTTCTAACTATTTATTGATTTTAAAGCAACGAAAAATCAATTTTTTTTTGCAAATTGAGAATTAACAGGATTTATAGGGCTTAAATTACGAGGGGTTTTATAGAAATTGTGTATTACATTTATTGGTTAACTAGCTTCTGCCCGCGACTTCGTCCGCGTGGAATAGTTTACGTTCCCGCGGGATTTCCCGGATGAAAACTGTCCTATGTCCTTTCTCGGGTCCCAGACTATATCTGTACTAAATTTCATTCAAATCGGTTCAGTAGTTTAGGCGTGAAGAAGAGACAGACAGACAGACAGATAGACAGACAGAAAGACAGACAGACAGAGTTACTTTCGCATTTATAATATTAGTACGGACGGATGATGGAAAATACCCCTGTGATGATGTTTTAAAATAACGTATTTTGGCGACGTAAATGTTCGATGCGTGTTGCATGTGGCCCCCTTTAAGAAGATAAAGAAAAAAAATAGCTACTGCTGATATTCTTTTTGAAACTCTGTGTACATCATTTCTCATTCTCGTGGGAAAATACACTAAATTACTTCAAATCGGTAGGTATGTTTGAAACAAAACGTCTTTGAAATTGATTGTAGACACAGCTCAATTTATAAAAACTACATGTGTTGTGGTCTAAGAACCTATAGTCTACTTCACCTACGTCAAGGCTTGGTTAGCACCAGGGCTCCTTTTCAGGTATCGGATTTAAAAGGTACAATCTGAAAGGCACTTTAATACCTATAGAATATTCGCATTTTAATTTAATTCTAGATTAATAATTGTAATGGTGATTTTGGCAAAAAAATTTATGATTTTATTTTGCATAGTGTAATGTCAAAAATTCACAATAATTTACTCGGTCTTTAGAGAGAAAAACAAAAGAAAAACAGTTTATTCGCACATAGTGAGCTACAAAATAAAAAAAAATATATACTAGAATTCAAAGTAAGACAGCTAAGTAGCGTCATTACCGCGCGAAACGGCTAGCGCTCAACATAATGCCATGGGTCATGGCATTATGTTGAGCGCTAGCCGTTTCGCGCGTATACACAGGTACGAGTCGACGACGCTGGCTTTCAGCGCTAGCCGGCAACGTGTTTTCTGCCTTGGAACAATAAATAACGTCTGTTATCTGTGTCTTTACTAGGAACCAAGAACAAAAGGTTTGTTTACTTACGTATTGACTAGTTGTCGCTGATTGTACACTGCTAATTTGGACACTGTCTGAGTGTTAAATTGCGGGCTTTCTGTAATACCAATAAAGCTAGAAACAAAAAAGCTAAAAGCAATATTTTATTAAAAAGTTTGTCATAAAAAAACACTAATCTACCTCTACATAAAATGTCTGCCGTATAACCTTTCGACGACCAAGCGACAGCCGGCTGTCGGGCTGCTATTGCTGGCTTTCTGTAATACCAATAAAGCTAGAAACAAAAAACCTAAAAGCAATATTTTATTAAAAAGTTTGTCATGAAAAAAAACACTATCTACCTCTACATAAAATGTCAGCCATATAACCTTTCGACGACCAAGCGGCAGCCGGCTGTCGGGCTGCTATTGTCTTTCTATTGTGTCTCGAATCTCGTGTGTTCTAAGGTTTAAAACAATAACGTCAGTCAAGCGGCTCTAGCTCTCCGACTTAACAACACTTGTCTAACAATTTCGACATAAAACAAACCATCCACCCAGTTTAGCGGTTACAAAACAAAAACATGGGCGTACTACAAATCTGTTTTATTTACATACAAGTTAAAATGATGCAACCGAGACGCGAATGATTTAATAGATCGTGCAAAAATGTACTATCAATTTTTATGTACGTGAATTTTTACACCCAAATGTTAGGTGTTGGGATTTCGTAAGAAACGAAAACTGTATGTTGATTTTCGATGTTGGTTAAGATGTTGGGGAATGAAGATTTGTTATTGATTTCTTTTTCAGGTTTCGTACCAAAATGGTACAAAAGGGACGCTTATACTTTCGTCATGTCCGCCCGTCCTTGCGTCACCGCCCAAACGGTTAGAGCTAGAAAGATGAAACTTTGCATGAAAAAATTGTAACTCATATTATTGGGTAAATACCCTTTGCACAATTTTTTATAAGATATAACGGTCAGAAAATTCTATGGAAAACTTACCGCATTATTTTCTACATACAAGTTTTTTTTTAAACCACTATATCTGTATCTCTGAAACCGACTCCAGCTCCAACAAAGTTGGGAAAAGGCTAGGGAGATGCTGATGAAAACCCACCTATATTTGAACAACCAATCAGTTGTTTTGTCTTTTGTGGAAGGAATGAACTAATTGACATGCATTTAGTGTCTGTAACAGGGTTTGAACCGTGTCCTTACAAAATCCTTCTACAACTATATAAGGCGACTGGTAATTACTGTACGATACTTCAACACGTAATTGTGCTCATGATAACCAAAAATTTTTATTATGGTAGCAAAGCCGAAATCGTGAAAAAAATATAAACTGTTCAGTACATTAGCCAAACATAATAGTACTAAACAGCTGTTATTTTTTTGCGATTGCTCCCTATAGAGGGAAGCGATTTGGATACAGTTTCTTTTTATTTGAAAGTAGGATTTCAAGCAATAGTTTTAAAAAATGCTTCATCTAATTGGTTCAGCCGTTTCGAAGTTATTAACTCTTTTCTTAATTGCAGTCGCGATCCAATAACTTTACAGTATTTATTAAATTTGCAAGTTTTAGTAGCTTTGTAAATTGTGAGTATTGAAGTTACAGAATCCTTCAGAGTGTCCAAAACCTTAATATTTGGGGTATCTAAGAATATATTTTCACTTACAGCAATAATACTATTCTTAGATCTTAAAATAATTAATTCAGCATTTAAATATTCAAATGAATATTCATTAAATCTGTTTCAGTTGGACAGACTTATTAATATTTCGGTGTAGGATTGAAAATACAAAGTTTTCAAGTTATTTCTGTCTGGTGTAGTATTTCGCTTTTATAAAGGGCGCTGCCAAAACGAATCAACGTCAAATTTTCTCCTAGTAATCAAATAATTTTAGATATTTAAACAATAGTTATATCTTTCCTTATTGCTTTTTTTTCTAAATTTAAGTTTAAGGAAAGTGTTATTAGATACCTACTACCGCGCCTTAAAAAGTTTGTATCTACCTAATATTAAGTAAATGCCTACCTCATTAATAAATGAGGCGCGCGGAGACACGCGGCTATCGCTGAATACCAGCGTCGTCGACTCGTGCCTGTGTATGGGTCATGGCATTATGCTGAGCTCTAGCCGTTTCGCGCGGTAGTGACGCTACTGAGCTGTCTTACTTTTATGGTTTCTAGTATATAAGTTGAAACAGCACATATTTTACATGTTGGTAAAAAACGGCACGAAACAACTTGGTTTTGCTCAGACTTGCCAATTTTAGTCAAGTCAGTCTAGAACTGGTCTAAAGAGATTTAATCCGATTTTTTTTACAACATAATTGGTACTTACTTAATAAATTAAGTAGGACTTATGTTGAGAGCAGTCTCTATGTATGCTTAAATCTTTACAAAGGATTTTGATACAGATTTTTATAGAAAATGTGATTCAAGAAGACGGTTTATACATATGTGTATTTCATGCATTTTACAGTAGAGAAAAACCAGGTTTTCAAAGATTTTATCTATAATATGTAAATATTTATCTATACTAATATTATCTATACTATCTATACTAATATTATAAAGAGGAAAACTTTGTATGTTTGTTTGTTTAATGGTAATGAATAAGCTCAAAACTACTGGACTAATTTTAAAAGTTCTTTCACCATTCGAAAGCTACATTGTCAACGAGTAACATAGGCTATATAATATCACGCTATGTCCCACGGGAGCGAAGCATTAACCAAAAACCTAATGTAATGTGGGTGAAACCGCGACGAACAGCTAGTAAATTATATACCTAAGTATGTCTGGTCTCAGTTGTCTGGTTACCATAGTACAAGCTCTGCTTAGCTTGGGATCAAATGACCTTGTGTGGGTTGTTCCAAAGATATTTATTTGATTAATTTGATTTGATTAATAAGTCCAGGTTTCTTCTAGATGTTTTCCTTTCACGGATGTCTGTGATGTTCCAAATAAACTTTAGGTAGTTTATAATGAATTAGGAAAATCACTTTGATACATGCTCGGAATCTAACGAAATCGGGAGATAAAGGAGCTCATCCTCTTGTTCAAAAACTTAATAAAATTTTACTTAACTTAAAAAACTTTTAAATACATCTGCCTCTTTCCATTTCTTAAAGAAAAGGGCAGAAGATACATTTTAGATTAATCCTGTCAAATTAGACAGCGCCTGAAGAAAATTGACGTATATTTAGACTCCATATGTTTTTAAATCGCGTCTAAATTATCTATGGAGTGTCTAAATTTGACAGATCTTAGCTATTATTTTATCTTCTGTCCTTTTCTTAATTAAATGGAAATAGAAAGGATGCACTTAACTCGAATTTACGTTAGTTTGTGAATAAGAGAATCAGCACCACATTGTCACTATCCACGGAGAGTAACTTCAAAGACACGTTCGCATCACTAATATACGTTTAGTGTAACAGTTTACATACAAAACTAAGCGTACTACGCGTACGCTTCGACAGATTTTCTTAGTTTTGTATGTAGGCTTTTTTTTTTTGGTGAGTGGGAAATCATCCAGTGACTGCTCCCGTCCTGGGTCCGGCGGGAGGGCGTGTCAGACTCTTACTGACTAAAACCCACTCATGTTCCTTCGATTGCCCTTTATGTTCCAGGGTCACGGTAACTATTATAAACATTCCGCAACCCCGGTTTGTATGTAGGCTGCAAGCAGGCGTACACCAACCGTAAAATGACGCGTATGCTGCCTATGCAGCTACTTTCGTAGACAGTGACACTGAACAATTCACAACACTACTCAATTCTCATCAAGTTAGTACAAGTCTAGAACTTTCTGGTCCAAACATATTTGATCTCGATTTTTACACGCACGCAAACAAAATAATTGGTTCTCAATAAAATTAAGTAATCAGTACTCGTTGAGGTTAGTCAACTTTCAAAATGCCCTCCTTTCGGAAACGGAGCAGTCAAAACAAGGTCCATCGGGTACTTCCTTTCTAAATGTGTGATAGTCCCATCGCAAGGTCGGCTGATATGTCCACTCAGTGTTGAGCCGGTGGTCCAAGTTATAAGCGAGCAATATTTAAGAGGGCGTTTCTCTTTGGACTGCTAACCATTGCCAACTTAGATCTTACCGGGGATGCAAAAAACCATTTTTTTAAGGTTTTGTACCTCGAGAAGAAATCGGAACCCTTATAAGATCACTTTATTGTCCGTCGATATGGCTATCTGTTTGCCGGTTTGTCAAGACATATAATCGGATCTGCGATCCCTTAAAGCTGAGAAAAAGTCAATTTTTGAAATTTGTCGTAAAAATCGTGCTTCGGCACTCTCAATGGAATCATATTGGGTACTTGCCGTAAATTTGGCACGAAGCAATAAAAATAAAATTAAAACAAGATTTCTTTACGACGAACGAGCCTGATGGTCTAGTGGTTCGATTCCCACCCAAGACAAACTTTATGTGATAGCATGATGGTTTATTCTGTCTAAAAGTAATTTATCAAATAAATGTACATATTTATTAATTATTTAATTACCTATGTATATTAGTGGTCTGGCTATAACACAAGTTGTGCTCAGCTTAAAATCAGATGGCCGTGTGTAAGTTGTACCAAGATATTTACTATTGATTTATTTATTGTTTTGTTACAAGTATATACGGAACCTATGGTCAAGACACGCAGTTGGCCGGTTTTTTTGGTAAACTAATAAACTTTTAAAATAAACAAACACGCTTTACCTTTTTGATATAAGTTTGGATAATATTCACCCGCTCTCCACTTACATCTTAAGCCCTCCACAACCCATCACAAGCGCTCGCAGAAATAGCATAAGCGCAGTGCTTGGGAGTTTCCCACCATTGTGGTCACAAACGAGCCGTTGTCTGCGCACCTTGGCCCAATCTGGCCGAACTGATGGTAACTATGATCAGCAGCTAAGCTATCCAGCCATGGTCTCAGGAAGTCGGATTTTTTGGCAATTAACGGATTTTTGTACTTCAAGGGTCGATTGTAAGATTGACACAATGACTCTTTCGTGGCCTGAAAAGTAAACAATCATTGTTGTTGACATAACTTTTAAATCTGAATGATTATGTTTTAGTTCTAGGATTGTTGGTAGGTTTTGACAAGCCTGAAGGTCTAGGTCTAGTGGAATCGATATACACTCAAACTTTGTGTGATAAGTATGATTGTTTGTTCTGTGAGTTGTCTAGTTTTGAGTTGTCTAGTCTAGTTTTTGTCAAGCTTTTGCTGTTATCCTCATCGTAAAAGTTAACCACTTTTACGATGAGGATAACAGCAAAAGCTTTGTGATTGTTTATATTGTTAATGTGGTGTTTGTCTATAAATAATTGCTACACCGGAAGCGCTCCTGCACACGATGCCGCCACCGCGCCGTCGCCGCGCCGTCGCCGCACAACTACACTGTACATACGAGTCGCGCGAAGACCGCCACCGCGCCGCCGCCGCGCCGCCACCGCGCGCGGTCCTCGTCTCGCCATCGCGCATCTATTTGATTCATTCCATTACCGGCCGCATGTTCATACGCGGCCGGCAATGGAATGAATCAGGATAATGAAATAACTGGGAACGCGCGCGGTGGCGGCGCGGCGGCGGCGCGGTGGCGGTCTTCGCGCGACTCGTATGCACAGTGTAGTTGTGCGGCGACGGCGCGGCGACGGCGCGGTGGCGGCATCGTGTGCAGGAGCGCTAAGTCTATAGCAAGTATGGGAATATGTTTTTGTAAACAAATGTTGGTGTTCCTACGTAATACCTACTCTAAAAACATTATTTTTTTAGAAGGAATAAGCAAAAATGTTGATACATCCAAAATATACACTTTTGACGAAAACACCTCGGTAAAACTTGCTACAATTTTCTAAGCTTTTTAGGTCAATGGATCTCAAGAAACAGCGTTTTATAAATTGTCTGTTTACCCAAAAGTTAGAAAGTGTTGTTCCAGTCGAATTCCGAGCAGGATGGCTGAAACCTTTAGATTTTAAGGTCATGGAGAATGAGGTTATAAGGCGTATTTACCATCGGTTCAGTTTTAAACAGTTTGCTCAGCTTGACCCAGAATATTTGTTTGTCCGTTTACCAAATTTGTTCTGAAACTTGCGATAGCATTTTTGCTTACTTCTACTAAATTGTTATGAAAGGACACGAATTGAGTTACGCTGTCAAAATAATATTGGTCTGATGATGCCAGGAAGTGGATGGTGAAGCTCTTTAACAGTGTTGTGGAATGTTTATAATAGTTACCGTGATCCTGGAACATAAAGGGCAATCGAAGGAACATGAGTGGGTTTTAGTCAGTAAGAGTCTGACACGCCCTCCCGCCGCACCCAGGACGGGAGCAGTCATTGGATGATTTCCCAATCACCAAAAAAAAAAAAAAAAAGCTCTTTAACAGTAACACCACGGGTGATTCACGATTTTGGTATTCTATATTTATTAGTCATAAATAAATACAAAATGTATGTATATAATGAATGTATGTTTATTACTTATTTAATTATCATTATTTCCCTAGTCTTTCCCATTAAGTTATTATTAGTTAGGGTCGGCTTCCAGACGATAAGTATCCAGCTTCAAAGGTAGCTCTACAACCCAGATATTGGGTAACAAGGTATTCATTCTTTAGTTAGACTGATTGACACATTTTCTGGCTTTTGACTACCCGTAACGACTGTCAAATGTACATACGAATGACAACCGAAGTAAACGGCTTAACGTGCTTTCCGATACACGGGATGTCGGTCGGTGATGTCTAAGATAAACATAATATAAAATACTTACTGCTGCGCTCCAAAACGGGCATGAAGGATGTGAGCAAAAAAGCTGCCAGGCTTAAATGGGATTGATGATGAATGATGATTGATGAATTGTGACCGTTGGGCTAAAGTCGCTACACAGTGGGTGCCGGAGGATGGACGTCGTCACCGAGGCCGTCCCAGGAAAAGGTGGCGTGATGAGCTTGACGCACACCACGAGAGCCGGTTCGTGGAAGCGAAGGAAAGGGGAGTCTGGTAGGAGTTAGGGGAAGCCTTTGCCCAGCTGTGCGACAGCGTAGGATAGATAAAAAAAAAAGAAATACTTAAAGCAACATATTATTACTTTCAGTAACACGTTATAATGGGTGCTTGCTCCTTGAAAACTTTAGAGAATATGAGCCACACAGAGATACTTGTCGTTTACGACTAAGTTAACTACAGCTGCGATATTACCTAGGAGGTCATATAACGAAGAATCTTGACAATGTTCTTTTACAGTTTTAATTTTCTTAACGCTTAATGGACCTGACCTAGTTTCGCTTAATATAAAATAAATATATTGGGACTGTACGCACGACCATCTGATCTCAACACAGGCAGAGCCCGTACTTATGTTATTTATAAATGCATAAAATCTATATCTTATATATAAAAATCTCGTGTCACAATGCTAGTTACCTTACTCCTCCGAAACGGCTTTACCGATTTTTACCAAATATATGCATATTCAGTAGGTCTGAGAATCGGCTACTATCTATTTTTCATACCCCTAAGTGGTAAAGGTTGTTCACCCTTAACATTTTTAACGCGGGTGAAACCGTGGAGGCAGCTTGTTTATATATTATAAAATGGTAAACTGGCTGCCTAATTAACTGTTGATATATAACCGCACAGCATGAAAGGATTTTTGGAAATTCAAAATCAAAAATGGTAAAATTGTGGATGAAAGTTTGATATCCACGCGGGTGAAGTCTCAGGCAAAGCTATTAAATATAAATCATGCTTATATTACACAAAGTTTTGTCCTGTGTGAGAATCACTAGACCAAAAACCCAGTCAATATATTGTATTAAAAAAGAAATTATAATGGATATGAAAATAAATTTCGTTGCATCAATTTTAAAAGCATAAAGGAGTAAATTCAGGAATCTATCCCTCAGGGAAATTTTGGGTCAAAAGCGGACACCGTTTGACAAGAACAAAAGGCTAATTGACAACGGTGAAAATTTATAGTACTTTTATCAAATAACAGCGTAAAAGACTTGAATATATATATTTTTTTTTTCAAATTACACGAAATACTAATAACATTTTCGGGTTAAGTTAAATAATTAGTGATTAGAAATTGATTGTGATTACTATAAAAAATATTGATATGACCGAAAATTGCTGGGAATCGCTATGTTTTCGCGCAAATGTTTTTTTTAATATACCAATTTACTTAAGATCCCGGCAATATCGTCAAATTCTTATCACTGGTTTCTATTACTCAACATACACATACAAAGTGTATTTTTGGTCTTGCTCAACCCGCTAGGAGATAATTCTACCCATAAAAACAAACAACTTTTATTATAGAACCAATTCTAAAATCGCGAAAAAAACATCAGTTGTTTCTATGAAAAGTTCATTGCCCTCCCGACCATAATGTATGAAACAGCTGACATTTTTTTCGCGATTTCCGAGTTGGTTACATAATAAAAGTTGTTTGTTTTTATGAGCAGAATCATCTTCTAGCTGGTTGAACAAGACCAAAAATACACCTTGTATAAACGAGGGCGCACACCAACACGCATGCCACACGCATCGAACATTTATCTCGCCACAATTGTTGCGCCGAATTGTTTGCTACAAATGTACTATATAGGGTGACTGTCAATTAATGTACGATACTTAAACACGTGATTGTGTTCAAGATAACAAACAATTTTTATTATGGGAGCAAAGCCAAAATCGGGAAAAAATATCAGCTGTTAAGTACATTAGGCAAACATAATAATGTACTGCACAGCTGTTTTTTTTTTCGAGATTTCAGGTTCAACAATTAAGTAATTACCAGTCACCCTATGTATCCCCGCAGCATATGTGTTCTTGTGCGTACCGGCGAACTAATAATATACAGGCGCGATAAATCCATCACGTTGCAAATGTGGCGCCACATTTACCAGGATACAAATACATGCAATATGTTCTTTACATTTCTTCTGTCTGTCATTGACTGAATGTACTCTGGCAGCTGGGAGTTTGTCATGCTCACTCAAATGTCTCTCTGACGGTGGCGTGTGTGTTGGATCATTTGGTTCCCTTCAAAATGGTTGAGCTATTTGGTGCCGATCCACATGTCATATTCGTGAACGGGCGCTGTCTTCTGAGACTGGTCATCTCTTAGCTGCCGCAGTTATTTTAAAATTTGTTTTGTTTATTTCTTAAATTTATGATATCTCTTCTTACATTATGACTTGTTTCGTTGTTCTCACATAGTACTTTAAATTCTGCAATGAATGATGTAACCAAATTTTTGTAATCTATTGATTTTAAAAGAGTGTCCATGGAGTTTCTTGCTCGCTCTTCTCCATGAGACCTACTCCTTGGAACGAGCAACTTCTTCTGAAAGACTGACACCTTGACGATTCAAAAGTACCTGTCAATGGTTTATTTGAATAAAATAGTTTTTGAGTTTGATGCCCGATGTGCGGCCTGCTTTATTAAACTTTAAAAATAATTCTGTCTTATCTTTTAGTATTCATTTATTTAAACTTGGTTAAGCCTACCACGTTATCATATACTTAATTAAACTTACACTGTTACTGACTTAATAATCACACCCAAAAGTTTCATTATGTCACTGATAAAATCTTCATTAAAATTTACACGTTATAACTTTGCACGAAGAGTTTGATTTTGAGTGACGGGTACGTTTGTTCTTCGCAGAAAATATAGTTGTGGACGTGACAGCTCTTTGAGTACCATGATATTACAAGAAGTGTCAAGAAGTTATAAATATTATAAGACTGAGTATGTATAGTAAAATAACTAGCGACACGACCTAGTTTCGCACGTGTGTTACAATCCTTTGAAATTCTCAGTTTTTTCCACATACTTTTAAATTTTCCCCAAGTATAAATTTATCTATTGGTAAAAATAGCATGAAAATAAGTTCAATAATTTTTGAGTTTAAGGTGAACAGAGAGAGGCGGCGGGGCGCTTTGTTTTGTAATAAGTATTTATTGCGATAATCAGTATATAAAGAAGAGACAGGCTTTTTGATAGTAATCAACGCACCATCGAAATGATCTATGTTAGAAACCAGCTAGAAACATAAAAGTAGATTAAGGAATTATTTTCAAGAAAATTTTTGGAAATCAACCCCCGACGGTGTAAAATAGTTTGTGCGCAAAATGGCGGGCGAAGCGACGCAGGGAGTATTTTAATATACATCATCTTTTCACTTAGAATGTAAACTATGTTCTAAATGAAACTACCTTTTGAAAGTAGCTTGTAGATTCACTTTATATTGAAACAGATGATTCATAGCAATTTTGTGTTGTATCACAGTTGTGTGTTGTGTCAAATTTTTTTTTTGACTTCTGAAAACGAATCGAGATACGGCAGAAAAACAATTTCGCCAATTCCAAATACTTTTTGCCAGATCTATTCAAAAAGTTATGAGATTTTAATTGGATTTTTTAAGTAATGATAATTAATAATTTTATAAAACTGGCTTGCTGATGTCGAGCTCCCATCTACTATTTTACCCATTTAGGAGTCGAATTTCCAAAAATCCTTTCGTAGTTTATCTAGGGACACCTACCTAAAGTTATCTACTTTTCAATAAGGAAACATCCTCTAAGTTTCAATTTGAAATGTGCATTGATATAGTTATTAACAATCTGTTAGTCAGGCGGAATGTTTATAATAGTTACCGTGACGCCGGAACATAAAGGGCAACCGAAGGAACATAGTGGGTTTTAGTCAGTAAGAGTCTGACACGCCCTCCCGCCGCACCCAGGACGGAAGCAGTCATTGGATGATTTCCCACTCACCAAAAAAAAAAACAAAATTGTTACCGTGACGCCGAAACATAAAGGGCAACCGAAGGAACATGAGTGGGTTTCAGTCAATTAATTCTGACATGCCGCCCCGCCGCGCCCAGGACGGGAGAAGTCATTTGATGATTTCCAACTACAAAAAAAATCTGATAAAAAGTTTACTCTTTTAAATATATACAGATGATTTGATCTCTAACTTTGACCTGGCTTTGTGCTGCGAGAATGCGGTGGCATGAGTGGTAAAACCACAGTGCGATTGCAGCCTTTGTTGAACGTTTAGTTAACGTGGATGCAGCGTAATTGCATATTCTGCATAAATACGGGGAGTTAGTGACTATATTTGTCTTTGATACAGTTTCAACGAACTAGTTTCATTCACTTTATTGGTTTAGTTTTACGTTCAAATTTTGTTTGAATTACAGAATTTTGTTTTGAGCCGTTTTCATGGTAGCCTTTATTTTAATCTTATAATATTGGTTTAGTTTACTTCTTTTTTTTTTTTAAACTTCTGTGCTTTTTTTTCAATGCCTCGTTTGTTGTATTCCTGTAATTGGTATATATTAGCTTTAAGTTCCCTTTAAGTATTACAATAAAGCCAATAGTAAATGTACATAAGTGCTATTAAATAAATAAACTATGCTTTATTAAATTAATAAAAAAGAAGCCACTGTTAGTGGCTTTTTATTGTTCTGCATGAGAAGAAGAATGAGCTTTTATTTAATGAGGATCAATTCAATGAATTGTTGTTTATTTTACTTTAGAATAGTTTAACATCATCATACCAAGAACGTTGTTTTGGGACAATTCTGCCACACCTAATATTCCCTAACACTGCATTTCCTGAAAGCCAGAATCAACGCAACGAAATTAATCAAAACAGAACAGCGTAGGGGTAAAATATGTTTTCCACTTGCTTCAATATCAAGCAGGAAACAAAACCGAAGTAGGCCAATAAGCACAAAAGGGCTACTGAGAAAAACAAAGTGGTGATTTCAACTGGGAGAAGTCCATATTGCCTCACGGGTTAAAATAAAGTTACTGGGTCATATAATTGGAAGCTGTGGGTTTCAATAATAGGCATAGGTTGCAATAACCAAGAACGTTAGTTGAATTAAACTTGTATAGTAAGCTGATTATTGATTCAGTTAGTGGCTACACATACCTAACTTTGCCGGGTCTTAGCACGGCTCCCTGGGGCACCCCAATCAGTTTCGTATAACTCTGAAAGCAGTACTTCGTAAAGTAATCCGATTAGATTGCGAATATTGATAACTTTGGCTTATGGACTACGCTAGCTTTTGCCCGCGACTTCATCCGCGTGGAATAATAGTTCCCGTTCCCGGGGGATTTCCGGGATGAAAACTATCCTATGTCCTTTCTCGGGTTCCGGACTATATCTGTTTCAAGTCGGTTCAGTGGTTTAGGCGTGAAGAAGAAACGGACAGACAGACAGATAGACAGAGTTACTTTCGAGGTTGCGGAATGTTTATAATAGTTACCGTGACCCTGGAACTTAAAGGGCTATCGAAGGAACATGAGTGGGTTTTAGTCAGTAAGAGTCTGACACGCCCTCCCGCCGCACCCAGGACGGGAGCAGTCATTGGATAATATTCCACTCACCAAAAAAAAAAAGTTACTTTCAAATGTATAATATTAGTACGGATTTAGAAGAAGACCAAGGTAGTACAAGGTTTGGTTGTTATGTAGGTTAAAGTTTGTGAAAAAGGAAACGCAGGTTTACGTATTCACAAAGACATTAAACTTATACTAATTGTATTTAGAAACGTAACTATTTATTGTTAACCAGCTGTCTTTCGCGGTTTTGTCTAAGTTAACTTAGCTTCTGCCCGAAGAGTTTTTATTCGTTTGCACCTAAAGCTTTTTCCATAACTATATAATTATGTAGATCTTGAAAAACCTTATGTTCAAAATATTGTTAAGTATTATTTTCTCATTATAAAGTATGCAGAAAACATGATTACTTTATATATGGCAAAATATATTAAAGTTTAAAAACTTCAAAGAGAACTATTTCCTCGTACGTAATACACATGTTTAGGGATATTCTTTGTAATTTTCAGAATCCAAAGAAAGATCAATGTTAAGGAAGGCGGCTGTAACTGTATAGAGCTTATAGCGTCATGGCTAAATAGAAGCCATACGGATCTATCATAGCTAAATGTAGCGTGCGAATTGTGCGTACAAATATTGTTATATATAATGTTTCCGTAATAGGACACTAAATGTGATAAAAATGTGTAGTGCAATGTTGAAAAACAATGTAAAACACAAGTTATAACACATGTAATTAACCAGTACGCACCTAAAGCAAGGAGTTCTCAAACTTACAGTTTGCGGTGAATTTACTAACAGGTTAAGTGTTTTGTTGCGAAACCCTAGCTAGTCGAAATCCTGTATTAGTAATAATAGTAACCACAAAAGTTAAAACCTCCACAATATAGAGATTTTAGTAGGACCTGAGGTTTATAAGAATATTTTTCTAGATACAAGATGACGACAGTCATATCGTTCTCAACCTATACCAACTCTCATTTCTCCATAACAACATCTATTAGACCCAAATTTATAACTATCTACAACAAAGTTGTCTTAAAAGATTTCCCATAACAATAACCATCTGATTTATAAGAGTGTCCTATCAAAGTGTCCATTTTATCGATTATGAGTTACGATTAGTGTCTGTATAGTCGTTTATTGGCTATCGTCCCCGTTCTTGTTCGATAATGCGTCCTTTAGAAGTAATGTGAGGGATCACGATAGAACATTTTGGTAGTTAGCTTATGTTGTTAATGGTTTTTTCTTATCTTTTACTGGCGACTGGACCTAGCTTTTGTGAAAATCTTTTCTCTATTATAATAGGCGAGTGATATTATATCTATACTTCTATAATGTATTATAAAGCTGAAAAGTTTGTTTCTTTAGTTAATCGCGCAGGAAGCATTGGGCCGAATTGAAAAAGTCTTTTTGTTGGACAGCCCATTATATAGCAATCTTTATAGGCTAATTACAAGAACCACGGGTGAAACTGCAGGGGCAGTTAGTGTATCTAAAAATCAAACCTTCCTCTTGGATTCAAAGTCAAAGTCAAAGTCAAAACGTTTATTTCTATTAGACCATGGAACGTCAATTACATTTAAAAAAATATTTTGATTATTCGAAACATCAAAATCTGTTTCGTATTTCCAAAGGTATAAGCGTACAAATATATTTGAAACTATGAGCGTACGTAGAGACGGGAAATTTTATTTTAAATGTAAAGAATTCACCAGTGACGTGACCTACATACATGCTGAAAAGCCTGGCTTGTGCTAGATCACGGCAGCATGGCAGAGAGCAAATATACTAAAATAAAAAAATAAATATCATAAAATAAAATCATAAAATCATATTTATTTTGTAAATAGGTTATATATAACACTTTTACACGTCAATATTTTGTTTTTTTTTATTTATTTTAAGCGAACGATGGGGCCGGTGTTTCGTAGCTGGACTGCTCTGAGAAGAAACATCCGAAACAAACTCAGAGGTCAAAGTCTCTTTTAAAGTCCATACAATCGTATTGGTCAAAAATGTGCGAGAACCATGGAGGTTAATGTCTGAGGCACTCTCTTGATGAGAGAAGGACACAGATTTGAGTGGACCTGTCCAGACAGTGCAAGCATTTGTCAGTAATCGTTTAGCTCAACTAAAAACTATAATATTCGTACTATAAAGTTAATTTGCTATTGCAGAAGTGCCGCAGCGATTTGTCTGAGGTTTTTTAAATGGTGAAATTTTCTACAAGCCCAATCTGGACTTGTACTAATTTTGACCTCTAAACCTTTCAACGACCAGTCGACAGCCGACTGTTGATGATTTTCGTTGATTTTTTTGTTCTTGATGATTTTTTAGAGAAAGTGCTTCTCGAAAAATTCATCAACCTAAAACAACCGATCGCCATAAAATTTATATGGGACCACCTCTGAATCATGACGTATCAAACAAAAAAGAATCATCAAAATCTGTTCATAAACGAAGAAGTTATCAGCGAACAAACATAAAAAAAGCTTATAATATACGGTGGAATTGGGAAACCTCCTCTGTTTTTTAAAGTCGGTTAAAAAAATATAATGGCTTCATATCAAATAATAACCTAAAAAAAATATATCATCATCATAATGAAATTCAGCCGGAATTACGAAAACCATATTTCATACCTACGATATTCTGTACTTATGTACTCACATGGAAAACATTATACATTCTGGCAGCTGAAACTGCCTCCTAGAAAATAACACGTTGATTAACTTCAACTGTTCGCATTAAATTGATTAAGGATGTACTCAATTTAATTTATACCGAACCAATTAAATTGATTACATAGAAATTGCATGCGTGAAACTTTGATATTATAAATAGAAATCGATATACGCCAATCACGTTAAAGGGACGCCATCTTGTTATTGAATATTGCTGTCACTATAAAAAGGATTAATTAATTAAGTTAATGTGTTGGTTATTATAAAAAGCGGATTGTCACTCACGAAAGCATTGTGTTCGTGACTTTGTTCTTTCAATTTATTAACGCCAATATCATTTTATTTGAGTAATTTGAACATGATAAACAAAATACCAGCCTGTTATTGTTTCACAAAGGGCAAAGACCTCTTCTCAAACAAAGAAGGGTATTTAATCACCGATTATAAATATAACTAGCTGTAACCCGCGGTTTCACCCCCCTTTTTAGGGTTCCGTACCTCAAAAAGTAAAAACGGAACCTTTATAGGATCAACTTTATTGTTCTTCCGTTTGTCTAGACCCTTTTTCTCAGAAACGCATCGAAATATCAAGCTGAAATTAATATCACATACTCAGGTCTGCTATCTCTCAAAGCAGTGAAAATATCAAATTTTTAAATCAACGCAATAAAAAGATACGGCTGTTTATATTGCATATTAGACATTTGCAAGGAAATCAAATCGTATAGGGTGCTTTCCATTGACCTAGAATCATGAAATTTGGGAATCACAAAAATAAAACAATTTACAGAACCTTCGTCGCGCGAGTCCGACTCGCACTTGACCGATTTTTGTATAGGTACTGTTCAACAGAAAAAAAAACATATTAGACCAACAGTTCCTAAGTTTAGCGCGTTCAACCAACTAAACAAACTATTCGGCTTTATATTAGGTAAATTATTAAAGATGTATTTAAAGGTAAAGTAATATATTCTTACCAACATACATAACAGCATACATTATGATGTGTATGTTGCATTACGTGCATTGTGTAATTTATCAAGCATTTATAAATAACTGGCAGGTTATCTTCTCGATTGCTATGATATAATCATTTGTTGATTTTATTTCCTTTTCTTATTAACTCGTAACGATTTTGCACTCCGCACTGGGATTAAGTATCTTGCAGAAGCCGAGCAATCGCGATAATTTAGCAATATAAACGTCAATTCAAAATACGTCATGTCAAATAGCAATCTAGCGATAGTGCTGCCTCTGTGGAGCAATCAGTTAACTGAAATAATGCATTTTTCGTTTGGTGGTTTCGTATTTAGTATGGTTTTTAAGAGCAAAGTTAAGTTTTTTTTGTTAACGGTGTTAATTAGTTCCAGCGATTGCTACTTTATCGTCATCGTAGCAATAAGTGCATTAGAACAATCAGCGAGCGATTAGCAATCGGTTCATACATAATACGATTTTTTTGACGTTAAGCGATTAATCGCGCGGTGACCGCGCGATTACTGCGCAAATATTGCTGATTGCTGTTTCATAGGTTCACCCCGCGGAGCATTGTGCCAGATCTGAGTTTTTTTTTTAATAAAGACTGGCAGGTTATCCATTTGATTACTGTTATACTACAAAACTCATTTCCACGATAAATAGTGGTACATACAATATTATTAAGCGCCTATGCCAGCAATTTACGTATTTTTTTATAATTTTTAAAAATTGCTTTGCCAGCGCTCGCGTGTTAGTGAATAGTGCGACAACCTCGGTTTATGTCGAAGAAAGTTGTTAAAATTATGAATTTCCTAGCATACTTTGAGAAAAAAATAATTAATTTTCTAATTAATTATCGGCCAACTAATAAATTGAAAACTTCAGCGCCCTGTTGCGTATAAGCAAAGTTCAAGCAACTATCCGACAAAGTATGCCGAACCGAACGCAAGTACGATCTACTTAGATACTTTATAGTTACGCCTCTTATATAAAAGTACAAAGTTCTAGATTTTAAGTGAAGTATTCTACTACAACGATTATACGTTTTTTTACTTGTACAAGTAAAAAGATAAGTCCATAGTACTCTTAATACAACATCATCATCTTCCTAGCCTTTTCCCAATTATGTTGGGGTCGGCTTCCAGCCTAACCGGATTCAGCTGGATACCAATGTTTACGTGGAACGACTGCCTTTCAGACCTCCACAATCCTTGGTTAGACTGGTCAGGGTCTGTGGTTTCTGACCACCCGTAGCAACTGCCAAAGTTCTACGAATGACAACCGGGACCAACGGCTTTACGTGCTTTCCGAGGCAAGGGATGTCAGTAATGTTCGAGAAAAACTTTTGAAATTACATATATAATTGAAAAAGTCACATTGGCACTTGCCAGGATTCAAACCCTCAACCTCTCACACGAGATGCGTGCGCCTTATCCACTGAGCCATGACGACATAAAACCCTACCCTACTTAGATAAAACGCTACCCATATTATGTATGTTAGAATAAGTAATAAATTTGCTTTACAAAAACATCCATATTTTAACCAAAGCTTAGATAAGACCATGCAACAAGAGATATGATACGTAATACAGGGTTCCGTGAAGCGGTATATCTGCTTTTTCGTGTGTATAAAAACGTTGAGTTAAACCACCTAAGCGCCTGCATGCGCGATGAAGGCAATTTTTCACTCGCCGGCGTTATTGCGTTTTGCAATTTTTATTCGGCAGGCGCTTTACTTCCTTCGCAGGACATAATATACCTACATTGCATTGTAAACTTTAAAGGCAAATCGTTTATGGTCAAAAAGGCACTTTGGAACGTTAATTAAACAGCAAAAATTTGTCTATTCTAGTTGCCTATCTTAAAACATTGTTTCGTATGGAGGAGAACAGACAAGAAACTCTATACTCACACGTTCAAAATAATAGAGTTACAATATTTTTAATAATAGCTTTTGTTAATCAATGAGCCGAGAATTTCGGAATCAAATTGGGTGATGTTCGTTCGTATCAATTGGTTTGAATAGATTAAAAATACTCGACTATGGGTTTGATTAGTAACAACGCCTATTTATTCCTATGCCGTTACAAAATTTGTGCCTCAAAAGTATAAATTCTGAATAGATTTAAATAAGTGTACCTAATTAGTTCCATAGCTGATCCATATTTGCTCACGAATTTTTATTATTCACTAGCTGTTGCCCGCGACTTTGTTCCCGGGGGATTTCCGGAATGAAAATTATCCTATGCCCTTTCTCGGGTCCCAGACTATATCTGTACCAAATTTCATTCAAATTGGCTCAGTGGTTTAGGCGTGAAGAAGAGACAGACATACAGAGTTACTTTCGCATTAATAACATTAGTACGGAAGTACGGATGTCAATAAACGGTTTTATTTAGCTTTACTCCGCAGGTTTGTGTGACGAGCCCCATAAAATTAGCACGTGGCTCGTGATACAGATTCATTAAGCCCCATGTTTTTATTAACTGCACAGACGCCAATACTTGCAACTAAGTACCTGAAACTGTCAAATTTTCTCAATCAACCACTAACATAATATTGTAGCAGTAAAATTGGAATTCAATTAAAAGAACTTTGAAAGATGAAATAGCTCAATGTGTGTGAAAATATTTCGATTCAAATAGTTTCATAGGCGCCATTTATATTTAACTTAAAAGTTTTTTTACCTATTTTGCTTATCACGTATGTACTTAACGAAAAACTAGCAAAAGATTTTCATCGCATAAATCTTGTAAGATCGAAAGGTCTTTTTAAAGAATTTATTTTATATTTTCATTCACGACCCCTCTTTGTGAGTCTGTGTTAGTAGGTCGAAGGACATTCCCCAATAGTAATCGATTATAATATTACAATACGCTGTAACGTAGGTATTGGAGAGCAGCTTTGAAAAGATACCTTCGGGCTTTTCATGACAGCTTTTGTGCTAACCGTCTATTATATTTTTATCAAAGTGCTTTACTAAAATTTAAGATTTTTTATGAGTAAGCTAAAGGTAGGAGTTATCTTAGTGTAATTCTATAGTAGGTAGCTACTTGTTTTTGTCATCTAAATCCTACTAAACTTTTGGATCGGTTTGGATGAGATTTGTATTTTTACTTTAATGGGTTCTTAGTTGATTTGGAAATCACCACCGGAACCAGTATGTCACCAAAATTGTTTTCAGAGCAGGACGAAGCCTGTCGGCACTGAGACCAGTATGTGTATAATAATTCTTTCGTACACTTGTTTGTCACCTTACTCCTGAATTGCTGGACCGATTTTGCTGAAGATTTGTGTAAATATTTCTCTTTTTTTTTCGGTAGATGGCACTACAGACGGTGAGAAAAATACCAAATTATATGTGGCGCTGTTTTTCCGGTATATTATACTTTGAACAACTTTGGCAGCAGAACAACAAAAACAAAATATAAAAGAAAAAAAAAACATTCCATTGTGTCGAGAAATAAGATCGTCTCAAATGGATCAGCCGATCTTTATCCGCAATCTAATGTGAGACTCCACTCAGAACGGACCCAAAAGTGACAAATGACAATCTCTTAACCAACATTGTACATTGTTTCCTTACAATAAATCGTTAGAGTAGAGGATCCGCTTAAAGACGACCTTCAACCATCTGTTCAATACATGAAACGTATTTTTATAAGCCTAATATAGTAGGGTGGAAAAAGACAGTTTTCGAAGTAGTATTGAAAATCGTCGTTTGATACACGTGAAGATTTTGTAACTGCAGCGCTCGGTTCCATAACACCCTCGCCTGCCACTCGGGCGAATTCCGCCTCGCGTGCAATGACAAACTTTCTTCACTAGTATCAAAATGTACTATTATATCAAAATTCAAATCTATACTAATTTATAAAGCTGATGAGTTTGTCTGATTGAATGCGAATATGATAAGAAATAAATAAATATATTTTATTTTTTATTTCAGGAACTACTAGTTCGATTTAAACAATATGTTTGTTTTTATGGCCCATTTATCGAGGAAGGCTTTTTTTTTGGGAGTGGTAAATCATCAAATGACTGCTCCCGTCCTGGGTGCGGCGGGAGGGCGTGTCAGACTTTTACTGACTAAAACCCACTCATGTTCCTTCGGTTGCCACACTCCGTGTCCACATTCCGCAACCCCAGGCTTGTAGGCTATATAACATCATGCTAAGACCTTTGGGATCGAAGTAGTAACCATATGTGCAGATGAAACAGTGGAGGAAAACTAGTTTAATAAATACTAGAAAATATATTTCAAGTGAGCTGTCTAATAAATTTTAGCTAGACTACGATTAAATAATCAAAAATAGAAAAATGACTTTTTTTATACTATATTGCACTCATGACCTTAACAAATTTTAATATCAAGCGAAAGTATATAGCCTGAATATACTGACGTAGAATTGTCTATATTTTCCTAGCATTGGGTTGGCAGGTATAAACAACTAAATGCATAAGAGTTATATTTACCTGTCTCAAGTGGAGCTGCAATGTAGTACCCTTTCTATCCCAAGGAATATTTAATTTGGACCTTTAAATAACAATTGTCGGCCCAGTGGTTAAGCCGCCTTTTATGTGAGAGGTTGTGGGTTCGGATCCGGGCAAGTACTGTGAGATACCGTGCCTCGGAAAACACGCAAAGCAGGGCAAAGCCGTTGGTCCATTGACAGTCAGAAAACAAAGTCTGACCAGTGTAACCAAGGTGTATCGTGTTACCCAGCCACTGGGCTGTAGAGACCTGATAGGCAGTCGCCTCTCGACACTCGTATCCAGATGAACCCGGCCAGGCTGAAAGCCGACCCCAACAAACTTGGGAAAAGCTTAAGGAGATGATGATGACTTCTATGTCACAATTTCCACGCGCATACAATTTTCGAACTAAAAAAAAATCCTGGTCAGGTTTTATTTTTATATCTTCAAAATTGTATATTCATTTTAATATAAAATACTTTCATCCTTTAAACAGATGGGTGAAGCGGATCTTAGACTATCAGGTCCTTTATAACCTATCATAAAAATAATAACCCCGCCGACGCTAGTCCTGCGGTAATACGGGACTCTGGGGTCGTTTAGACCGTGACACTCAAACTGATGGAGATTTTATATATTTTCTCAGTCTTTTATATATTTGTTGTTACTGTCATTTGAAGGGTTGAGTGGAGATGCTTGTTCCTTACTTTATTTTGTAGATAAAGAAGTGGTAATGGAGTGATGCGAAATGTATTGAGTCGTATAGGTAGAAATTTCTGACTTTGAAATGTTCTAAGCAGCCGGGTTTTTTTAAGTTTTATAACACCCGAAAAAAGAAGCCAGTGCGAGTCGCTATTTACTATAATACGTATCTATACAAAACATATCTATGTATCTACTGACGTCTTTAGAAGTTAGAAAACATTGCCCTCCTATTAAAACAGTCTGATAAAAATATTCGTGAATTGTTCTGATTTTTTTTTCAATTTTCTGTTCAGAAATATAAATCTGTCGTTTAGTAAAAACTTTCTACAAAGTATCAGAAATCATAAAAATAAAAGATGAATTGAATCCGTTAAATCGTTCTCAATCGGTGGCGCGACCAAAGGAAATTTAAATATGGATTAAATTTTATATTTTATAAAGGTATAAGGTGGCCGGTAGTCGTCTTGACGACTCGATCTTTGTAAGGGGCGTGAGGATTTACGCTGCTCCCTGCCACCTTCACAAGGTCATCAACCATCTGCTGCTCTTCAAATAAGGGGCCGCTATTCAAGAACCTTTTTCCACCTTCGTTCATCGGGCATTCTTCGAACAATGTGCACAGCCCACTGTAATTTCAGCGTTGCGACTCGATGAGCTATATCGACAGGGTCAAGTAAGGGTTGGTAATTTGTGTAAAAACTGGCGCGCAAAGCCGTAGAAAATATTTTGCTATTGCAAAGCAGATATTTTCGTTCGTATGACAGACACACCACTGCTATCTTATCTCCAAATCCCCCTAATATTTCTCTCCTACTAATGTCGTGGGTCTACCGACCCTGGCTCTTAGACAATAGTATTGAAATATCTGTCTAGTCTAGACGATTTCAATGTTCCATATGACGCTCCTAATCTCCTATGTGGCGATCGACAATCACACATAAAATAATATTATACTAGATAGTATGATTTTCCACGTACGGGGTCGGGGACTTCAATCTATACTTGGTTAAATTGAAACGCTATTTGAAGGATTGCGTTGAGAGTTATTGGAATAATGAATTCGTATATCCTCTCAAGCGTCGGACCTCCATTGCGCCACTACGCCAATTACTGATATAAGTGACAAAAATGCAGTACACTAGAAATACGAAATAAAAATAAATAAATAAAGTTGTTTATCGTACAAGTAGGAAAAAAAATGTTAAATCACTTTTACACGTTAATATTTATTATAACAAAATGGAGTCGGCATTTTCTTTGAGAACTAAAAGATTTTGTTGATTATATTAACAACAAAGTTTTTGGGTATTTATTTTTATTTATGTAAGCTTTTGCGGTAAAGGGTTTGACGTAGAAAATATACGCACGTATAATATTATACTCTGCGGTTAATAAGGTTAAATTCTACATCAAAAAACGTCATTTCATCAAAAGCTCGTTCAAATTGCAGCAAGCCACGTTCACAAACTAAACCAAAACAAACCAACAGAATATTAAACAGCTAAAAGCGTTTTACCTATCAACGACCACGTGACAGCCGGCTGTCGGGCTGCTGTTCTATTATGTCTCGAATTACGTGTGTTCGAAGGTTTAAAACGCAAAAGCAAATTATCAAATGCAAAGCAATAACACTGAAGCAGCACCGAGCTTAGCAAAGCCCACATGTCGTTATCATACAACTACATAAATATACGTACTTGTTGAATGCAAGCTCAGTCGCTTGCTTCAGTTGTTCAGTTCACTCTTCAGTCTTGCTCGAATGTTGGTAGCGTGTAAACGCGCCCGTCGTCCGTCGCGGTTCCGCGATTCGAATGCGCGTTCCATTTTTGAAGACTCTTTCTTTTATTTTTAAATAGTGGAATTTAAGAAATTATGGCTTGAATTTTTTTTGGGTGTTCGATTTGGAGTTTGAAACTTGAATTTGGATTCTTTATGGTTGAATGAAACAGTGTGTGTGTGTTTCTTTTTAATTATTGTTTAATAAAAACTTTAAAAGTAGATCTTATTTAGCTGTAATGTTATTTATAATAAATAGTGTGATTAACTATTGACTGGTGTTGAGTTTTTAATATTCACTGATATTTAAATTGAAACTTAATAAAAAAAGTGTAAATCTGTGTGATATGTTTTGATTCGTTATTATAAAAATGAACTTTTGAACCACAAGTTGACTAACGCACTAAAAAACCGAGCCTTCAAAGGAAACTACGGGGAAAGGCTATTTTCTGCGTACAGGTAAAATTAATTACATTTTTTCTGTTCTTTTTCTCAAACATTAAAAAAAAACATTGTCCAATGACAAATGTTACAATGGAAAAATAATACATAAGTATTTTAACTTTATTTTCCGAAATCGCAATTTTTCGGAAATACTTTTAATAACTTTGATTAAGGAACTTATCTTTTTATCACAAATGCCAGCTAACTGATAATCCCATCACGCTCCATAAGTGTTACAAATGCTGATTTGGAGATAAAAAGTGCTCAAACAAAATGGTTTTTGGTTTTATCATTATAATTTAGAGGCTTTGCAAGAGTTACATTAGTTATGGAATATCCTTAGAAATTATTACATAAATCTTCTTTTTTACATTATAATACAATCAAAATATATATTACAAAAATGTTAAGAAATATAAAATAGTAGCCACCATTACCGGGAAAAATACAGGACACATATTTTTCGCTTGATCAAATTAATAAAAAAATACAAAGATAAAGAGCAACAAAGTTCCAGAGTGGGGGCTTTTGACGTCACTGTTCAGCAAAAATTGTATCAGGTCGTGACGTCATGCGAAACTTCAACGCACTGTATCATTGTAATTTTTGGTTTACGAATAAATCTGAATAAAAAAAAAAGTAATAATAAAATGTTTATTCACAAAAATTACAGAATTGAAGTGAATAAAGGTATGAAACCATCAATATGCCTGAACCAAGAGTGGTGATCTTCTCTGTATAAGACGAGGCTTTTGCGCTGCAGTGGGATAGGAATAGGCTGCTATTATTATTACCTATATATATTTTTTATTTTCTGTCGTGTTGGGGTCTTTTTGGATGACATGCACAGGGACCTGACGTCAACGTCCTGCGGGCACGTATTTTCTGGTGAAATAATTCACCTCGCGATAGATGCCCGATGACAAACTTCGTGCAGATCATTTTTTTCTACTGGTGGAAAAATAATGGTCTTTCCCCCTTTGGATTTTTGTGACCAATATTGAACGAAATGGACTTTTGGATGATGGATATTAGAAAATAGCTGCACCCCGCAGTTTACCCGCACCTTTGGTACTACTGCTCCGCTTTCTTGGGTCAAAGGACTGTCCAACGCAAAATGTACTTTTCTATTTGAACCAGTACTTCCTAAGATTAGCGCATACAGCCAAACACAAACTCTTCAGCTTTATAATATTTGTATAGATTTTCTACTTCATATAAACTTTTACTTAACCTCTGCGAGTTGGCTTCTGCCCTTTTTAAGCTTTCCAAAGGTCCGGGACCCCGGCAGGGACCCAAGAAACGAAATATATTAAACAAAAATAGTACTACTGTAATTTGATGTTACATAGTATGACCATCTAAATCATACAATAATAGCGTTTCATATCTGATTTCATTTGAATCACAATTTCCATTTTTATTGGTAGACGTTTTTATGACACATTTATTGACAATAACTTCTACTCAAGGTCATTTTAGGGACTCGATTTCGCAGTCTCATTATAGCCAAGGTCATTACTTATTGTCTTAAGAGACCCCTCTTTTCATTAGAGGTCAAAGTGAAGCAGGGTGCTCGAAATACTTCGAATTGCTGCTTCAATGAACAATGGCGATCCCTGAAGATGATTTCAGCTGAATTTTAATGGACCGTAAAAAACTGAAAGATTACAGTGTTGCTGTAGTAATAAAAATGTTTATTTTTTAAGTAATTATGCTGATAGTGAAGTTGTTTTGTGAAATTTTGTGGACTGAGTTTTTTTTCGGAATTTGAAGTCGTTTGTAGATTCTATAACGGAATGAGTTTAGTATGTTGTGGCACTTAGTATGTTTGGTGAACTTTTTTTTCATTGCTAGATATTTAAAGCTCAGGTAAATAACATTGTATAAAGAGTGTCTCATTTTACTTTACTGGGAATGTTAAAACTTTCATTAGTAGTACTTCTGAAAATAAAGTCTTGTAGCAGTAAATATCTGTCCTTGGGCATCTTTGGTTACTAATCCTCATTAATCTGGCTATCATAAAAAAACGAATAGGAAGACTAGTTCTAGGGCTTTATTATATGATATGAACGGAACCGCCTAACTTTATAACAGATTTTTTTTAGAAATAGTAGAATATAGGCAACATACTTAGTTAGGAAAAGACTGATTGGATGTTGATGAGAGTATTGCATACTATTTTGCTCCTATCCTTACTAATATTATAAATGGGAAAGTGTGTCTGTCTGTCTGTCTGTCTGTCTGTCTGTCTGTCTGTCTGTCTGTATGTTTGTCTTTCTTTCACGGCAAAACGGAGCGACGAATTGACGTGATTTTTTAAGTAGAGATAGTTAAAGGGATGGAGAGTAACATAGGCTAATTTTTGTCTCTTTCTAACGCGAGCGAAGCCGCGGGCGAAAGCTAGTATCAATATAATTGTATTATAGCTCCAGACATAAGCGCTGCCAAATATTATGATTTTTAAGCTCTTGAACAGCAAACAACTGAATTACCAAATGTAGATTTCTTCATTTATTCAAACACTTGCTTACAAAGTTATCCCAAATCTTAAAGTATAGAAAAATTCAAAGTAAATGTTTTATTCATGCGACCGTTTATCATAAATTCGTCATTAATATTTATCAGTTTTTGTTTTCGGTAAACGAAATGTGTTTATACATAATTGTGCAAACTGTTTACGTTTTGTTGTGATAACATTGGATAATTCCTTTATTATTGTATAATTTATTATCATTTTTTGCGTAGATAGTAGTACCTAATGATATTAATAGCTCTAAGTTCGGTCAACATTAAAATGTTTTTATTCATTTAATTCAATTTTTATAAATGACGGTGGGACATGTCTGCCGCATGCCGGACAAACTGTGGGCTCAAATAGCACAAAGCGGAGCCCTGAGACAAAGAGACGGGGTCGCGGCAGACCACGAAGAAGATGGCGGGACGAGCTGGACGGATTTACTCCCAATTGGACCGAAGAAGCGAAGGGTCGCGAACGATGGAAGGACTGGAGGGAGGCTTTTGCCCAGGAGTGGGACAGCACAGGCTAAAAAAATGACGGTAATTTTGTTAAAATTACCTGGGTGATCCACAGCGAAAAACGCTGGTCCTAGAGACATGAAACTCGAGAGAGTATGTTTGTAGTGAAAATAAATAAGGATTTTTGGAAATCCCAACCCTTTGGGTCGAGGGAGTAAAATAGGGAATGCAAATTTCGACATCCACGCGGGCGAAGTCGCGATCGGAAACTAGTTACATTATAAGCAAATGCCGCACTACAAATCATTTCAAAATACCCGGATAACCGGAACATAACATTCCGTTAATATTCCCAAGAATCCATTTTAGGACAAAGGTGCTCTATAATCAAATATCGGTCTGTCGGAAACGGGCTGTTGGGAATCAGATACGATCCGGATTCGGTTTGGGATCCGAGGGGGGGATGTTAAAACATTGATTTTGCGGATAGCCGGCCGCGGTTGGTGTTTTCAGAAATCAGAAATCAGAAATCAGAAATTTTTATTTGTATAGAATGTAGGTATTACAATTAGATGGTACAACAGTGCAAGAATCCTTGTACATTCTACCTTTCGGCATACAAACATTTGTGAGTCACACATGGCAAAGAAATACATATTTATAGCTCAAGATTAAAAAAGATTATATACGATGAAAAATACAATTATCATAATACATCGTTCAGAAAATCGTTTACAGAATAATAGCATTTACGTAACAGAAAGTCGGTTAACCGTTTTTTGAATATTTTTAATGGTTGTTCTTTTAGATCATTGGGTAACTTATTGTATATCAAGGGTGCCATACATGTTCACTTGGGATAACATAGCTTGTGATTTGTAGACCACAGTTGGGTTACATTATGATGAATCGAATTAGTATGAAGATTCTGTCGAAAGTTGCTAAGACAATCAGCTTGTTTATTACTCTTCCAAGACTAAACCAGTAAACCGCTTTTGATGGTATTCGGTGTGGAATAGGCTCGACTGCCAAAGGAGGTTATAGGCCAGTCTTATCTTTGTCTTTGTAGATGCGAAATAGTTCTAATAGTTACCGCGGCGGTTCCTAATCTTAAAGGGCAACCGAAGGAAAATGGGTGAGTTTTAGTCAGTAATAGTCTGACACGAAAGGGCGGGAGAAGTCATTTGATGATTTCCCATCTAAAAAAAAACTTTTTCTTTGTAAGCATTTGTGATAAACAATGTTTAAAAAAACAGCTCCTTCATACATTGTGTTGTTCTGTGACTCTACATGTATATTATTATGTACAAATGTAAAGTGATAGAACAATAGTTGTTGTTTATAATGTCAGTAATATACGCCTAAAGGGGTTTTAGTGTTTTCATATTACTTTATATGGATACTGTTTAAAAGATAGACGAACAGACCTTTTATCTCATATATAAGCGACAGTCTTAATACAATGTTAAGTAGGTCACGTTTTAACCGACGTGACCGAAGACCGCTTAGTTACCGGTTCGAATCTGTCGGCTCCTTAAACGTATTTCAAGGTCTCTTTGGAAGTCGTTAATGGAAGTCTTTTTATAGTAAAACAATGCAAATTAATCGGTCTTGTGTCGAGCAATAAATGGGTTTGAAATATTTGGTTCCGAGAAATTCAAGCCATTTAAAAGTTAATACGACACAACACGATATGATAATTTAAAAAAATGGAATTGAATAGTCTAGTAATATTTTTTTCAGGATATAGCTACAAGAAATTTATTTTTATTTATATTAGTTAGTAGCTATCATTTAAATAATTATGTGTAAATAAAAAATAACCCCTATTTACAATGATCACGCCATAACTTGAAGATTACTTATTTTATTTAATTTGTATCTTTATTTATTTTAATACTTCGTAGAGGGTTGTTGCAGAATGAAAAAATATCAAAATTGCGCAGAAAATTCCTTGACTTTGGAATTCCTCCGCGGTCGTTCAACCCCTGTGAAAACAAACCTAGTGACAAATAAAATTTAAAAAAAAACTGTTGTAGGCTAGGCGTATTTATAAACTAAAACTCACATAAACACCCAGATCTAGAACAAGTACAAAACGACAAACAACGAAGTAGCCAACATGTGTAGGTATAAGTTCAACCATTGCACAAAAATAATACCATCGAACACATTATACACTTAGATCTCATTTACGCTGGACAGAGTGTCAAAACAAAGCCTAGACAATAAAAGCTAGGGTCCGCTTTATATCTCATGTACGTCCAATCAAGGTTGTCTGAGATTGCTGATAGCGATAAGCCCTTTGTTTTCCAACTTTTATTATCTATTGTGTCGAATCATACATGTTAGCATTTTTTTTCTTTTCGTCTTTCATGAAAAACTAACTTTCACCCGCAGCTTTGTCGGTTGTGTTAGGAATCTGGGCTTTTCTAGGTTTTAAACGCCCTTTTGTGCCTATTATCCTAGTTTTGTTGTGTCCTGCATATTATAGAGGGAAGTTAAAGTCATGTTTTTTTTAATCTTACGCTACTTTTTTGATTAATTCGTTGCGGGATCCAAGACAGTTGAATCGTTTCTCCGGGATTTATTGGGCTTCAAGGGACTCTACATTTGATTCTGGCTTTTGAAAATTGCAGTGGTTGGAAATAGTGTTTGGAATTGTCCCATAAAAAAAACCAGCCAAGTACTAGATGGATTCGCACACCGAGGGTTTGTACATACTTCTAGGTAAAGTAATCTTGATACAGTTACACCAAGGGGTACCGTGTCGCCCAGTAACTGGGTTGTTGAGGTCAGATAGGCAGCTTCACTTAAAACACTGGTGTCCTATGAAATCCGCTTAGGGTATAAGTCGACCCCAACGTAATTGAGAACAGGCAAGGAGAACGATGAATTTATAAAGAATCTAAGTTTTTTTACTGTGTTTTACTTTATCATGATATTGATAAGGAAAACGCCTAACATTTAGAGCACTTATAAAACGAGAAAGTCAGTTAAGTAAAGGCCCAATCTTCTCGCAATCTCATACATGAGAGACAGGTGACATAACCATTGGACCACTCTGACATTTGATCGATTGATTGGTAATTCAATCTGCCAATCACGGCAGTTTACTCACTCTTGACAATTGAACATCAAAAAGGTTGTTTTTGTTCTGAAAACCGGGTGTTAGAGATTTAATAAAGGCAGCTTGATTTGGCACACGGTTGTCTGATTTGACTTTGTTTCAATGAACAAATTGAGAAAAAAAATATTACAGAAATTACTACATCACTTGGCTGACGGATCAGTGATCTTATTAATATTACTTTTTCTGACAAAACCGTGTATATCAATAATTCTGTAAAGAAAAACATTCTGCTTTGAAAAAGGTAAGCTTCTAACCCATTTAATAATGAAAAATGATTATGAAAATGGAAAACGAAAGTCGAAACCCAATAATGTTCAAGCTATTAAAAAAAGCTTTCGCTTAAAAATTTGGTTGAATTCAACTAAATTACTATTTATGTTTGTAGTACCATAGATTATGTACCTAAATCTTAATAAATAAAAAGGAAATATTAACAGTAAAGTACGGTAAGGTTCTTAATTATAAGAAAGGCAATTTCCACGCAATCGTATAAATGTACCTACAAGAATATGCATGCTACATAAAAGCAATGTCACCTAGTTACGAGTGTGATTACATTAAGACATGCCTAACCCTACTACGAAGCCATAAGTCCTTAAACAGGGGTACTCAACCTTTTCAATAAGGCTTCAATAAGGCTACCACCCCACGGCGTTTTCTGATCATTTTATTAGCGGTGTCGTTTTATGTGCATTGGCGTTTTCTCAGCGTCTGGTATTGTCTTTGGTCGACGTCCCACGTACATTGTAAAGACTTTTTTTTTGTTTTATGTCCCGCCCTGGGCGAACAGGGAGGCAGTGTCAGACTTTTATTGACTAAAACCGACCCTTGTTCTTTTGGTTGCCCTTTATGTTCCGTGGGGCCGTGATGGATGGGACTATTGGAACTATTCCGCAACCCCGGAAAGCGAGCGTTAAAGTTGTCAGAGCAATGTCAGATATCGTCATACATTAGACACGTCAACGCGACATAATTATGACGTTGGAAAAACGTCAACGCTCAAAAAAAGCCCGTGGGATAGCAACCTAAAGTAGACACGCAACGTAAAGGTTTATTTAAGATAGCGGCCTAAGTAAGCATTCCGAAACAAAAATACAAGTTTAAAAGTAAAGCTGAGAAAGACGATTAAGAGAAACGAAATCGAAGAAAAGCGCCTTTGTGTCGGCTAAGATCAACAAAATGTGTGGAATACGTTACGTAGAATAATTTTACACGGCAATAAGAAGGAAACTGTTTAAATTGCGGTGAGTGATACGTTCACCAAGCGTTAAAACAATGTTTTTCTTTAACATCTAATGTCATTTTAAGTCAATATTATTAAGTAACTGTTACAGTTTAAGTATAGGTACCTAAATAAAAAAAACATAACCGATTTCAATATTTTTTTTGGATCAAATGTTAAACTATAACAAAACCGCGTTAACAGCTCTGTATGGCGGAAATTGCATTCCCTTTCAGATAACAAACTTTAATGCTCTTTAATTTCTAATTTCTTGGCCGATAGAAGGTGTTCTTCTATTAATACTTCGAACACACGTGATTTGACACACAAATTGCCGGCGTCTGTGTTCCCAAATGCTTATAACCCGAATGTATTCAAGGGACGAGTGCATAGGCATCTTTTGGGTGAGCTCGCTCCATCGTAGGCCCCGTCTATGCCCTCGGGCTAGTCTGGGACCAAGAGCAAGCCCATGTGTAATAAAAAAAAAACAATATAAAGACAATAGCAGCCCGACAGCCGGCTGTCAGTGAGTCGTTGAAAGGTTAAGAAATGAGTTCAAAAAAAATTCAAAATTCAAAGCATTTATTTCACTTAGACCATTTACAGGTACTTATGAATTGTCAAAGAGTCGGTCGGTCTGTTAGTCAGAAAAGAAAAGTGACGCTAATTGCCTGTTCCAAAACGTAGATCTCTATGGAGAAGAACAGGCAAGAAACTCCACGGACACTCTTTTAAAAATATCATGTTTTACAAAGTCTTGGTTACATTTTCTTTTTGGTGCTTCTACATGTGAAAACAATGTAAGTATAATATAACAAAATAAACAAATACAAAATAAAAATAAAAAGTCAAAAATAAAAAGTCATGGCAGTTAAGAGATGACCCATCTCAACTGATAGCGCCCGTTCACGAGCATGACGCGTGACATCAGCACCATTTAGCTCAACCATTTTGAAGGGAACCGAATGATCCAACGCACTCGCCACCATCAGCGAGACTTTTTGAGCGAGCATGACAATGCTCCTAACCGCCATGTCTATTTGTGTCAGTAGAAAACTATCGTAATAAATCACTGCATCGTACTCACATTTACAAAAACTCCAATATGCATCTAAATTACACAAGCCAAAGTTTTGTACTGTAAATAAATATACATAAGTGAAATTTAATTGCTTATAAAAATTATAATAATAAAGATCTTGAATATTAATGTCAAAAATTAAGGGGACAAGAAACATTTTCTATCTTCCAATGATTAAAATTTCTAATTTGTGAGCTGATGTGGAGCAGGACCAGCATTTAGCCAAGCATGTTTGTCATTGATATAATCTTCTAACTTATAATATGCTTGATTACACAGCGTGCGCTTAATGCATGTTTTAAATTTTTTCTCATTTAGATGGAGAATGGAGTAATAGTAATAAACTTCGACAAAAATTAAGAAAGAAAAACACCAGTCACTTGTACACACCAAATGTTTGTCACCCCGTTTCTGTACCCTATTTCCATGATAGCTTCGATAAGCATCTTTACGGCGGAGGTAAAAAACGAGCTTTTGTTCACTAGTGTTAATTGCTATGCCCTACATAGTTACCTGCCTATCCGTGGTGTAGAAAGAGGTAAATGAGCCTGCCATGTTGTACGTGATAATGTATACTTTGTTGTGTTGTCATGTTGCTTTTGAAGGGTTAATTTTGCTGTTACATTTTAGGATCGTAATTATCACTACATAGTATAAAACGAAGTCACTCATCGCATCGCTATCTGTCGTTCCCTTAGGCTTAGATCTTTAAAACCATGCAACGGATTTTCATGTGATTATTTCTTAAATAGATAGAATGATTTAAGAGAAAGATTTATATGTATAATCGGTGCATAGTGTCTTGGACTTTACCAAAGGTTGCTTTCTCAACGATTTTTAACACAAAGTCGCTGTCTGTCGTTCCCTTAGGCTTAGATTTTTAAAAACATGCAACGGATTTTCATATGATAATTTCTTAAATAGATAAAATGATTTAAGAGAAAGATTTATTTATGTATAATCGGTGCATAGTGTCTTGGCCCTTACCGAAGGTTGCTTTCTCAACGATTTTCTCATTTAGGACAGTACTATCACCCCGTCTGTACCTGTCGCAGAGAAGCGTTGCTGTGTTCTGGTTTGAAGAAAGGGTTTCATTGTAATTACAGGCATAGGAAGGCATATTATTATTTGTCTCTAAGATGGGTTCGTCTATAGACATGTCGTCAACAGTGGTCTCTTGATACTTTCATCTGGCCGGTCAACTCTTTTGCCACTTGCACACAATACAAAAAAAAAACGGATTGGCTTCTGAAGGTTAAGGAAATACACTTTACATAAAGATTAGTTTACAGAGAAGAGTTTTTGTTAACGCCAGATAATGCAAAAAGTTTGATACGTGAAACGTCAAATGCACACAACGTGAAAAGCAAAAATATTCAGATCATTTTATCAACAGCAAATGGGTATGAATTAAAACATTTCCATAATATTCATTGAATATTGGTCTACGTATAAAATCCGTCTGTCCAGCTGCTACCGATCTCTTAGTTTTATCAGCGTAATGAATCTAGTTAAAATGTCAAAATTAACATTATTGCCAGTCACGGATTCTTATGGCGCTCTCGATGGAGAACAGCACTTTGTTTTATCGCTACACTCGCCATCAAATATAGAACTTACGATAGGAATATTGTTGAGCTAGTAAAAATAGGTAGAGTGTTGTTTTCCGCATATTTCTACTGTTGATATCTACATTACTACAACTAAAAATTTCTAAAATTCCGAAACATGCAAATATTTCAGAAAGAAATCAAGACAGGTACAAAATGGTCAAGATATCGCAAGCCATTATAATACGTTTTCATCGCACCCACATAGAATACTGGCATGCAATTGGATAGATAACCTACTTTCAAATAAAATAAAAAACAGACAAACAGACATACAAACATTGGTCAAACTATTTACACTCCTCTTTTTTTTACGGGGTTAATAAAACAAGAACTATACAAAAAATATATACTTATTGCAATTTAAACAAAATTATGAGTATTATTAAAAAAATCTATAACTGTCGACGATGTCCAGATGGATGTCAACAAATCATCTAAAATAATCCTTTGCCTAGCTGTGAAGCAATATTCTAAAGTTGGTAAAAACTTGATCACAAACAATTTACTTATACATAATGGCTCCAGATTCCGGACCTCATTTTGAGCGAAATTAATGGATTTTATAATCTATACACAACTTAAATTTAATATTTTTACGAACAAATAATATCTATGACTAATAATATCTTTTAAACATGTAATCATACCTACATGTATTTTATATTCCTATGTAATAAATAACTTGAATTGTATCATATTTATTAGTCATTGATCTCTTATCACTTCAGCCTTATCAGACAACACTTAAAGTGTGCCGAACGGTCTTAATAAAAAACGTATTGTATAATCATCGTCTTTATAAGTTTGAGATAATATTTTTTTTTAGCCGAAATTAGGCAATTATTTAGATTTTGGACTCAAACAGGAAACAGGGTCGTGTTTGACTGGTAGAGAATACCTAAGGCATTATCACTTGCCATACAATCCATAAACAAGAACCAAAACAAAGTAATTAACGAAACAAAAACAAGAAAGTAAATTGCGCTCTTTAAGCGCGCGGTAAACACACACTTGAGTAAGTTACAGCTACAAGTTACAGTTACAAGTTACAATCACCTAACTTGGGGACCCATGTAACGTGCAACTTAACTATCTGTTACGGCTATTAAGTTTTATCTTAAGTACTTAGTTTTACTAAGGCTATGTATCAAGTCGAATGATGGACGCAGGTAGAGAAAAGTTTATCTGTTTTTCTGATGATTTCAGCGTTGAACCTGGAAATTGGTACTGTGTTGCCATTTGGTTTTGCAAACGATAAATTCATGTGAACTAGAAGCACACTTAACAGTCTGGGTTGCTAACCACTTAACCAAATGAATTAATAACCAAAGGAAAGACTTACCTGTTCAATAATAATAATAATTTCCTTTTTTGAAAAAAATATCATCCACGAATACTATAAAAAAAACCGTAATAAATGGTGAAACGCCGACGTTTTGTTTTATCTAAGACACTAATGAATGAACACTTTCATCTGTTTTGTACCAATCAATAAAAATATAAAAAAAAAGGCACAAGTACTCATTCCTTTGAAAAATCGACGTCCGAAGATCTGTCAACGATAAAAGCCTTATTGATTTCGTTGGCTAATGAAATGGAATAAATTAATAATATTAATCAATACTGAAGAACGAACGAAATAGTTTTCTTAATTTTATTAACATATTACTTAAAGTGAAGTATGTGTCAAGTCGGTCTCCTGCATTAGAGATGCATGGTGGCGAATCCACCTATGGATTTTTTGCAATTCAAATATACTTTTTAACTTTACAGTTTACCTGCCTAACCAAGGGGTATCGTGTTTCCCAGTTAATGGGCTGTAGAGGTCTGACAGACAGTCGCACGTACAACACTGGTATCCAGCTGAATCCGGTTAGGCTGAAAGCCGGCCCCAGCATAATTGGGAAAAGGCTAGGGAGACTACGAAGTAAAAATTACAGTTTGCCTGAGTAAGCATGTCAAGCCGTTGGTACCGGTTGTGATTCTTAGAATTTTTAAACCAGAAAACCTGGCAATCAATCTAGAATAGGAGTATCATGTTATCCAGTAACTGGGATATGGAGGCATGAGAAGCCGCTCAATATAAAACACTGGTATTCCGCTGGATCCGGTAAGTCTGGTCGTGAATATCAAGGTCGATATTTTTTTTCACTTTTAATTTCTGAAACCTAATTATGGCTGTGATTAGTCGCCAATTAATCAAAGAACTCCCTGAAAAAATTGAAATATTTCATTTCCATTTTGAAACTACAGTAAAATACTACCCAAGCATACCCGGGCATGACCGCTAGTTTATAATAAATTCAATAGTTGAGTAACTAACGCAAACATGATCTTATTTTTAAATCCTTTTGTTTGTAATTAAATTCTTAGAGTTATTACAACACACATTTGATGTATTGTTATTATGTGTTAAAAATAGTTTCTTGTATATTATTTCATCAACAAATCTATGTAAATATAGGTGTACTAACAGATTATTTATCGGTTACTCATCTTATTTCACGCGAGTCGTAATAATAAGTTGTTAAAAACAGCACCTTTTCCCAGACTAGGTACTATCAGGGACAAAAGTTGATTCTCTTCTGTCTATTATTCTTTGTCTATCATCTTATATAAATTCTTACGATACGATATGACACTGTTTTTCTGTATTCTAAGTGAGATTAGTAGATGCTACACAGCAGGTGATTTGGTAAAGAATTGTTAATGTCACACGATGACGTCACGTTGTACCGTTTGCACCAAGACTTGCACCATCAATGGTGTAGGAGAGACTAGTTTCTTTCGTTGTAGCAGTTCTATCAAATGAAAAGTGCAAGATAGAATAATGGCAACTTAAGTATATAGTTTCTCTTTTTTTGTAACTTTGTTTGTAGTGGTTACCCACAAAAGGTATTTTGAAATTGGAATATTCATTTCAGAAATTACTCCGAAACGTAAATTCTAACAGATTTTTCACTCAGAATGTTTTATTATTCCCGACTCTTGAGTCCAGTAGGCTGAAAATTACCGGCGGATTATACATGGGCAAAGTCTGGTTCAAGATATAAAGCATTTTTGACAGATTGAGATTAGTTACATACCATCCATTACTGACAAATTGGGATCAGAAAACGAATGTTTGTATAATTCGTACCAAAACATTACATTGTTGGAGTGTTACACGACTTTTGTCTCTGACCGTACATACATAAGATGATTCAACACAATGTTTACCTCATCACGAATCATCAAACTGACTGCTCTGTTTTTAGTCTCTCAACAAATCAAATGTAACAAGAGTAAAAGTTCGCGGAATTGCTTCACGGATGTAGCAATCGGCAATCTGGACATACTGGGTTTAATTGTCAATATGGCCTTCATTGAGTACTGAAACAGTATTAACTACGATTCTTTCTCTGGTAAATTTTACTGAAAGGAAAACCTGTTGGTCTATTGGTGAGTAACCCTGACTGCTGAGCCGGAGGTCGTGGGTTCGATTCCCACCCAGGACAAACTTTGTGTGATAAGCATGATTGTTTGTTCTGTGTCTGGGTGTAATTTATCTATAATATGTAGGTATTTATAAATTATATAAGTATGTTTATCAGTTGTCTGGTTACCATAGTACAAGCTCTGCTTAGTTTGGAATCAGATCGTGTGTGAGTTGTCCCAGGATATTTATTTATTTATAATTCAATTCCATTTATTTACTTGTCCTTGCTTGTACTGTGTCATTGCTGGGCCGCTTCTTGCACGTACGCATTAAGGTATTATTGCCACCTTCTTGAGGCATTAAGTCCGCCTTTGTACGGTTTTTTTTACATTTTGTACATAAAGATATATTTTTTTTATAATCCATACTAATATTATAAATGAGAAAGTGTGTCTGTCTGTCTGTATGTTTGTCTTTCTTTCACGGCAAAACGAAGCGACGAATTGACGTGATTTTTTTAGTGGGGGTAGTTGAAGGGATGGAGAGTAACATAGGCTACTTTTTGTCTCTTTTTAACGCGAGCAAAGCCGCGGGCAACAGCTAGTGATAAATAAATCTTTTTCCTGGGTAGGCTCAACGACTCCTCATCGATCCCGCCCATCGTCTCGCACTGCTTAGAAAGTTTCGCCCAGTAGTCGCAATGAAGATAAACCTTTTTTGAGTTACCACGTACCAATTAGAATTAGGTTATTTGATAAAAAACTGATGTAAGACTATGTGTCCTTACGCACACAACATTCTCCTAAATTTAGTTACGTCTTGACCAAAATATTAAAAAGTTTGTTAGAAAGAGTAAACGAGAAACCAATATCTGATTTCGTAGAATTAATTAGTGCCTTCAGCGCAAAGGTAAACAGCCTGACAGAAAGAAAACAGATAGGTATTTATAAATACCGAGAATTTACAGGTGTGTCAAAGTCCCTGCCGGGGTTGCGGAATGTTTATAAGTGTTACCGTGACCCTGGAACATAAAGGGCAATCGAAGGAACATGAGTGGGTTTTAGTCAGTAAAAGTCTGACACGCCCTCGCGCCACACCCAGGACGGGAGCAGTCATTTGATGATTTCCCACTCACCAAAAAAAAATGTGTGTCAAAGTTTATTATAAAGGTCCTTGCAGACAGATACGTGTATATGTTCTGTTAAATACTTTTTTTTGGTGTGTTTATTATAAATACTAGCTATCCCAAATCGTTAATACAGCTTAATAGTTAAGTCAGGCAAAGGCCTAATCATTCGTATTCAGAACTGAAATTTGATTTTACCAACGTAAATACTATTCAGGCAGGCAATATTACTAAGTGATCAAAATAATAATTATTTACAACGACCTTGTTACTCTGACGTGATAGCTTAATATCTAACTTGAATGACGTCATGAGAGGTTGAATTATTATAGATTTTACAGATACGTCAATTACAAAATTACTAATTCATAAAAATCCCATAGATAGATAGATAGATAGATAACAAATTTATTCGGAGCAAAACACATGACATACACAAAAAAAAACAACAATATTTCAAAAAAGAAAATTAAAGTGACTAAGCAGTGCGTGTCTCTGGTTTGCACCAAATGGGTGTCCAGCTCAGCATAATTATGTCATGTATAGGCTCAGCATATACCTGACGCTGGTATTCTGCTGGAACCAGGTGACTCAGGGACGCCAAGAAGGCGAAAGTAAAAGGAGTAAAAAAAAAAAAAAAGACGGGTTGCACTCCGGGAGTGCCGGCAGAAGTGAAAACTTGATTATAACTGTCTACTATCCATCCGTCCTACGCTTTTTCGATCAGGTCACGTGTCCTGACGCGAGTTTAAGATTTTATACCCATTACAGAAAAAGTGCTCAACGCCGCTAAAGAAGTTTTCACTTCAAAAACACATTCGCTCATTTATTTACGAGTGTGCCTTTGGCTCGCCTGCCCCAAGCCATTAGCAGGACCACTATATCTCTCTCTCTCTATCTACAGCAAGCTTATATTAAGCTGTTTCGCCAAGATTTTCCAACACTATTACTCCACGGGTTAAAATATAAACAAAGGACATTGCCATGCGTTCATACATTGTTTGCCTAAGAACCGATAGGGATGTGTTTTTTCATTTTTGGTTCTAAATAATATATGTTTTCGATTGAAACTAAATTAAAACTACGGACACTTGAGACTTCTAAAAGCCATCAAAATACTTAAATAACAACATCATGTCACATCAAAAGTATCATCTATATTTTCGACCAATATATTTGACGCGGCAGAAGTCTTTCCAAGACTTATTGATGTTCCCTTTCTCTTTTACATGGAGCCAGAAGCTGATCCGCAATTTACACAAAATATAGGATAATTTTGGGAATCCATGTTAAATCTGCAATGTCCGTTTAATCTCTTGACACCCACCGCCATGCCAGGTCGTCGTTCTTAGTAGGTCCGTACATCAGTCAATCACAGCCGGAGGTCGCTATTTCAAGAGGAAATCACAGTCCGTAGTTTAAGCGAAGTGGGTAGATAAAATCGGAAAGGAATAATAATAAAATGCAAACAACCAGATTACACAGAACCTGGTCAAATGTTGGCATCTGTCAATTCAATTGACGAAAAACAATAGACTAATATGTTGATCTTTTTTTCTAAACAAATGGCTTGTTCATTTGTCACAGCGCTTTCAATCGCTTTAATGCCCATTTCACACGAGGGCAGAACAGTGGGCAAAACAGTACTGCTACTGTGTGAACGCACAAAACAGTACTGTTCTGTGCCAGCTTCTTAAAACGATGACTCGTAAATATTATATGTTTCCCACAACCAAACTATATGACGAATGTAAAGTTTTAACCGTGAGGCAACTCTTTATCCTCCTACCTTTCTACAGAAAACCTTCTCATATATGGCTATTAAGCTGTACACATGCAATGGATTACTGTTACTTACCAATTTTTACATATATAACACCTAATATACACACACTGACAATCACAAACATGCACACAACACACATACACACACATGCACGCACTCATGACTCGAGAGTTTATATGAATATAATAATTCAAATCGACACTGTTCTCACTTGTTAAATCTTATTATATAATCAATTTAGTTTAATTAAACCAATGGCTGAACCCTGTCTCTTAAGATACAGGCTAGACCTAGTTTAAGGATAGAGTCCAATAATGTAGTTCTACATAATTATACAATATAATTCTAAACTGTTTAGTGTAAGCCTTTATGTATAGGTGCACTGTTCCATGTTTTTATGAAATAAATACTTATTATTATTATAACTGTTCTGCCTCACTGTTCTGCCCTCGTGTGAAATGGGCATTATATATTCGTATTAAAACCTTATTCATAGATCAAGCGCTGAGAATATTGAGTTTTTCAATTTCGGTATACATACTTATTTTAATACTTGGCTGCATGAGCTACGATACCTTAGTCTACTACTAACTTCAAATTAAATCAAAATATCTGACACCGGAGATTGAAACGAAATTGAGTTACTTTTTATAATGTTTCTGAAATTAACACCTGTCCATTGTATTGTAATAGTCGTAAAGTACTTTATAAAAAGAAAAAACTACTATGACTATGACTATGACTACGACTACGACTACGACTACGACTACGACTACGACTACGACTACGAATACGACTACGACCACGACCACGACTACGACTACGACTACGACTACGACTACGTAGACACGATAAAAATCTCACACACACTGATACAAGGTACAATTTTCCCGAAAATTGTACCTTGTATCAGTGTGTGTGAGATTTTTATCGCGCGTTCAATTGTTATCCGTCCTACGCTTTTTCGATCAGGGTCACGTGTCCTGACGCGAGTTTAAGATTTTATACCCATTACAGAAAAAGTGCTCAACGCCGCTAAAGAAGTTTTCACTTCAAAAAGATGGGCTTAGAATGGTCTCCTAATTTCGACTAACCAATTTTATTTCATAATTAACAGTGACATAAGTTTAAACTAGTTTTAAAACTATAATCGAAACGTTAAAAAGGAACTTTTATTAGCAGTGTTATATAATCCATACTAATATTATAAATAGAAAGTAACTCTGTCTGTCTGTCTGTCTCTTCTTCACGCCTAAACCACTGAACCGATTTGAATGAAATGTGGTACAGATACTAGGTGTATTTTTGGTCTTGCTCAACCCGCTAGGAGATGATTCTACTCATAAAAACAAACAACTTTTATTATGGAACTAACTCTGAAATCGCGAAAAAAATTTCAGCTGATCATACATTATGGTCAGGAGGGCATTGAACTTTTCTTAAAAACTGCTGATATTTTTTTCGCGATTTCAGAGTTGATTTCATAATAAAAGTTGTTAGTTTTCATGGGTAGAATCATCTCCTAGCAGGTTGAGCAAGACCAAAAATACACCTAGTATAGTCTGGGACCCGAGAAAGGACAAAGGATAGTTTTCATTCCGGAAATCCCCCGGAAACGGGAAATATTATTTCACGCGGACGAAGTTGCGGGCAAAAGCTAGTTTTAATATAACAATACAATTTTGATAGTACATATATGTACTAACAGTTATATGTACATACATATATCGTAATCAGGCATTCATTTGCACTAAAACCTAAAACTATGATGCGGGTAAAACCGCAAGGGACATAATTCCGAATTTAAAATCAGGTCAAAGGGAATATTGTACGTCATTGCAGGCCCACAGATTTCAAACATCCACAAAACATTGGCAAAAAACAAAACAAAAGCAAAACAGTGTTTTCAAAATGGCCGCCCAATTTTCATTAATGGCGTCTCATCATGGTTCTGTCTCGTTACAAATGGGGTCACTCTCGATTGAGACCCCACATGACACTGAATAATTACACAACGTCAGTGCAATGTGACGCAGGGGCCCCGTTCGTTCGGATGACACCGTAGTTACGGATATTGGGGCCCAAAATATGACGTCACTAGCTAGGAGCCCAAGAGAGTTAGATGTGCTGTGGTTATTCATATCGTCAACATACATTAACGTCGTCGTGTATTTCAAAATTGATGTTGTTATAATGTCATAAGCAAATTCGCGACGGTACTTCTTACTTATGATGTTTATTTCGTGTTTGTGGGTCATAAGGACGTTATTATATGTAGCCTATAATATAACTCTTGAGTCTGACTGTTATACACTTTTTATTAATTTAAAACGTAAACTAACCTCATCTCTCGATGTTTCACAGTTGCAAATAAAATCTTCTAGAGTATAATTATGTGAATAATTGGTGTATATTTTTATATATATAAACAGATACCTATTTCTATATTATACGGGTAGTTAGAAGCCACAAAGTATGACCAGTCTAACCAAAGGGTAGCGCCCAGTGTCGCCCAGTTACTGTGTTGTGGAGGTCTGTTCGGCAGTCGCTCCACGTAAAACACTGGTATCCAGCTGAATCCGGTTAGGCTGAAAGCCGACCCCAACATAGTTGGGAAAAGACTAGGGAGATGATGATGATGAGGTTGCAGGTATTGCTTTATTATTTTATTCATTCTGAGACCTTACAGCTAGCATGAAACAGTGCTCGCGAAATAACAATGACAAAATAATAAAAGTTCGAAACGAACATAATATCTGTGATCAATATTATTTCCCTTAATCGCAGCATACTGCCATATAACAGATTTATCATAAAATGACGGGTCTTTCATCTATTCATAAGCGAATACATACCTACGAACAAAGGCGTCAATATGCAATGGATCAATGGGATTATTTAATAAATAAAAAAGCGTCCTACATAGAAAGATATGTACAATGCATGAATAGGCTTATCGGAAATTGATATATCACCGAATGATTGAGGGACAAGCGAATGTGGCACATTTTTGAGGCTCATTCAATGAGGGTTTTTGCGTATGAGAAATCCACTAGTCAAGACGTAAGCTTGTGGTCTATCTGCTACGTGATTGGTAAATTTTGACATATCTGACAATGTCATGTCGAAACAAGCAATCATGCTGCAGTTGGAACTCACGCCTATGTATTGCTATCTAGCGGATTCTTCATACGGTAAAACCCTCATTGAAGGCATTTATTTTACTTAGACCATCTACAGGCACTTATGAATAGTCAGAGTTAGTCAGAAAGATGACGCTAAAAGCTTGTTCCAAAACGTAGGCAGATCTTTATGGAGAAGAACAGGCAAGAAACTCCACGGACACTCTTTTCAAAATTTTGTTTTTCAAAAACATAGTTACATTATTTTTGGTGCTTTGTAACGTTGCACGTTAATTCTGCTCTTAAAATAAACAAACATTTAATTTACTCATAAACATAATCAGAAATAACTGGCAACATTAAAATAAAGTGGATATGGAGAAGTTGCTATGGCAACATAATAGGGGCGTAGACACCACATGACAATCGTACGTGATTGGCTGCGCTTAATTAGTTCCAGAATCTTCGAAAAACCTCGTTTATAAGCCATTGCAGCGTCATTCTACGGGCACAGACGACCGAGCACCTTGTACTAAACATCTTCACGCTGTTCCTCATTATAAAAAATAGGACGACTAAAGTCTATTAATTTTATAATCTATTTTATAATATATTTCTAATTAAAATCAGTGTTGTGAAAAACCCCAGACGGGTGAGTGTTGCAAATCTAACTATTTTAACTGCTATTTTGCCGCATATATCTACTTGTGTTATTTCCAGCGGGCTTTGTTAATTTAAATAGTAACGATTAAATTAGTTGTTGTGCTATGAATGTTCTGGATACGACGGCTAACTTAGATAGCTACCTACTGCCTATCATTCTAAATTTTCATAACGATAACCGTTAACTGTATTAGTACCTACCTATCTATTCTCTTGTTTTAAATATTGTTTTAAACAATCTGTAATACAGCCTACAGCTTGCTACCTATTATATCTAGTGGAAGATATCCAATTCTATTATAGTGTACTTTTAAATGTGGATGCAGAAAATTACACTTAACTTTTCTTCATCCACCCACATATTTGGATATCATCCATCCTTTGTCTCTCCGAGCCTTTTATTGTAACGCGCCCCTAGACTGCCTCATCTCGATAACCAACGGAGGCCAGCTCGCTGCTGTCTGCGTGGACCTCTGGGTCTATGGTTGTCGGGATGGGCAGTCGGGAGTGTGTGACCGGACACCATCTAACCGGATCACCCCGACTGCATTCCAGGGTTCTACCAACACCTTTAACTTCACCACCGGCGCGTCTACCCGCGCTGCTCAGCGAACCACTGGTGTTCCACCGACACCTTTACGACACCACCTTCAGCGCGTCTACCCGTGCTGCGCAGGCGACTAGAGGTCCAGGAGCGGTTACTACTGCTTTCCACCGCCGTGTTCAGGGGAGTGGCTGGACAACCCTGCAACGCGCTACGGGACCCTGGCCTACCTCCAGTCTCCGCTACCTACGCCTATAGGATCTGCAGGACAGTAGTGTTCCATAGGCGGTTTAACTTAACGCGATATCGATATCTATCCGACTCATCCCGGCTCACCGGCTTTTCTAATTTTAAATAAATTTGTAACGTATTTCCATAATTTTTTATTTACATCCACCACCGCTAGCCCTACCTAACGCATAACGTTACAGCTTCTTTATGAGAAAACAAACCCAGTAATCCCCAAAATTGATCCCAAAATTCTACGGCCTCTGTAAGTGCACTTTAAAACCCCAAGTGATTTAAGATATTAAAATTCAGTTAAGAAATAAATTAGTCTTGAGTTTGAAGTTGCATGTATTTTGCCGTATTTGACGACAGATAATTTCAATTTGTTTTTATTTCTATGTCTATCTGGCTGGATTTTTCCGACTTCATTTAAACTTTTTTTTATAACTAGCTTACGGTTGCAGCTTCACCCGTGTGGATGTTGAGCTCATCCCTTTAGGGGTGAAAGCGAATTTCGGATTTCCGAAAATCTTTTCTAAAAATCGTTTAAAACCTTGAAGCGGTTTGAGCTGCGTGTTGATATATTAATAATCAGTCAGTTATAGATTATGCCATTAAAAAAACTTTTTTCAAAAAAAAAAATAACCGCCTTCAAAAACTAAAAACCCAATAATAACTAAAATTTCGGAAGTCGGTGGCATCTCTTCTGCCATTCAATTTGTGTTGCCACCGACTTCCGAAATTTTATTTATTATTTAAAAAAGTCAAAATCAAAATCGTTTATTTGTGATACATGGGTTACAATTACATGCAGGTGTTCATTACATTAATTAATTATTTATAATGTTCATACCACGATCAGCCACTAGGGCATACAAATGAATAAATAATTTAATACAATAAAAATATGATTCTAAGATTCGAAAGATTTGACATAAATTGCATTTCAGATTAGGTATAAAATTAGACAGACACAATACAAACAAAAAAAACAATAGATTTTCGTCATGCGGACATTTCACTAAAAAAATTTAAGTCTATAAAAAAATTCAGCAACGGAGTAATAAGTATTTTCAATAAGAAATTTGAACAATTTATTTTTAAAAACATGAATATTGCTACATTCTTTTATGTCATTCGGAATTTTATTGTATATCTTTGTGGCCATAGCAAACACACTTTTCCCAAACAGGGTAGTTTTATATTGACGTGTAATGTTATTATATAAATGACTCCTATTTCGCGATCCAAGCTGTAGTGTAAATAGGGTTGGATGATGTCGAATAAATAAGGCCATTTCAAAAATATATAAGGACGGGACGGTAAGTATTTTCAATGTTTTGAAGAACTCCTTGCAACTGTCAGTTCGTTTAAGAGCACACATTGCTCGCACACACCTCTTTTGACATTTAAAAACTTTATCCCAGTTGGTAGCATTTCCCCAGAATATTATTGCATATCTAAGTCTAGATGCGACATAGCTGTGATAAGCTACAAGCAGTGTGTCAATATTGACCTTCTTCGCTAACATGTATAAACCATAAGATGACTGTGACACTTTTTTGCAAACAAACTCTATATGACTTTGCCATTTCAAATTATCGTCTATGTGTAAGCCGAGAAATTTTGTTGTAGTTGTCACTCCAACTTTTTGACCATTCACTTCTATTTGAGTATGTAAACTGTTTTTTGTCCTCTGTTTAAATTGCATTAATTTAGTTTTGTCGATATTAATTAATAAATTATTATTTTGTAACCATTGAATTATTAAATTTAAATTATTATTTATAATATTTACATCATTGTATACAATAGTGCAATCGTCCGCAAATAGTACCATACGATCTGTAGTAGATTTTGGCAGGTCATTAATATAAATAATAAAGAGTAGTGGGCCCAAGACACTACCTTGTGGAACCCCATATTTTATTTTTCTACTCCTGGACTTATAATTCATTTCATGTTTCGTATCAAGAGAAATTTTGACAATACTCGTGGTTTGAGTTCTATTACTAATGTAAGATTTTAGCAAGTCTAAAGTGTTGCCCCTTACACCGTAGGTTTCCAACTTACTCAGTAATATGTTATGGTCAACGTAGTCGAACGCTTTTGACATATCCATATATAAAGCATAGACAGGCTGTCTTTTGTCAACTCTAGGATATATTAAACTTAAGAAATCATATATTGCTAAATTTATGGACATATTTTTACGAAAACCTTTCTGATCAGGCGTAAAGATATTATTCCTGTCAAAGTAATCATACAGGTTATTATATATGGCTTTTTCTATAATTTTGGATAATGTTGGAGTGAGGGCTATCGGCCTGTAATTTTTTATATCCGATTTTACATCCTTTTTATGGAGTGGTTTAATTATAGTGTGTTTTAGCACAGACGGAAAGATTCCTTGTTCGAAGCACATGTTAACAACATGGCTAAGTATAGGCGCAATTATATGAGATACGGATTTTATTACCAACACACATATGTCATCAAAACCAGTGCTCTTAGTGTTATTTAATCTTTGTATAATTGTATCAATTTCCAATGGAGTAATAGGATTAAGAAAAAACGATTTTGGTGAATTATACGTGCATGTAGATGATAAGGGGATATTATTACCCGTAGAGCTAATCTGAGGCTTAACCATATCTGCATAGTAGTCATTAAACAATTCAGCGATTCGTTGAGGGTCTGTAATTTTATGATTATCTATTTCCAATTCACTTATGGTCTCAGGAGGGAAATTTGGTTTTTTGCCATTAATTATGTTCCAGGTAGCTTTCGATTTGTTTTTAGAATTTAGAATGTAATAATTATTCTGAGATTTTTGAGTCAGTTTAATGATTTTATTACATCTCAAAGAATAATGTTCAAAATTCGATTTATCTACGCTATTTTTTGATAGTCTATATTTCCAGAGAAGCGAACGTTTACGTTTACTACATTTCTTTATACCACGTGACATCCATTTAGATCTAACTGTTGTTTTATTTTTAATTTTAATCATTGGAAAGCACAATTCGTAAAAAAGCCTAAATATATCATGAAATGATTTAAAAGCATCATTTGCGTCCCTTGATTCAAGCACTTCAGTAAATTTAAGCTCCTTAATGCACTCTTTAAACTTTTCTAAATTATCTATAGAATAATCACGCTTAAACGAAAACCAATGGTCAAGTTTACAGGTTTTTTTGACTGGACATGATAAATATTGCGCCTTATGATCAGATAAACCAAACTCCAAGACAGTTGATTTGGCACCTCGAATATTATGAAAAATATTGTCAATGCAGGAACCACTACTTGGTCTTGTGGGCTCAGTGATTGCTTGAGTTAAATTAAATCCCGTAGTTAATTGTTCAAATTCTAAAGTGTACTTATTCTTTTTCAGCATATCAATGTTAAAATCACCACAAACAACGATTTTGTTATTCCCATATTTTGTAAAGAGGCGCAAAATGTCATTAAAGTTATTAAAAAACAAATCAATATATTTATTATAGTTACTACTTTTTGGTACTCTATAGAGACATAAAATTATCATATTGTGGTCAGTTAATTTAATTGCAGAGCATTCAATAACATTAGCGATACTATACTTTTGAGCAGCTTCAAGTACAACAAAGTTAATATAGTTTTTAACTAGAATGCATGTCCCCCCTCGACGCTTGTTGCGCGAAAAATGAGTAGCCAAGATGAAATTTGGGATTTGAAGAAGTTCAATATCGTCATTTGTCATATTGTGAGAATTCTGAGAAACATAAAACGTCTACATTTTTACCTGTATCTGCTAAGTCATCAAGGGAGACAGTAAACAGATCGGACTTCGAGATAAGGCCGCAAATATTTTGATGAATAATATTTATATAGTTATAAACGAAAAAAATCATTGGAAATTGTAGATTTAACAGAGACTTCTTTTTTAGGAGTGGAGTCGTAACATGTAGCAATATTAATGTCAGTTTGAGTACTTTTAGCAGATAATTTAACATCATCAACCGAAGAACATGGCAATATAAATTGATTATTATCATTACAATTATTAATTACATTGTTTTCAATACAATTATTGATTACATTATTATCATTACATTTATTCATTACATTATTATATTTTTTACAAATAATGTCATTCTGATCAATATTATTAGAATTAGTCGAGAGTAATTTACAGTTTGAAGTATAGTACAGTCGCAATATGTCCCTTAATATGTACCGACATATGTAAGTCGGGAAATGAATACGTTTAGGTTTAGTGTAGTTAAATCTAAAAAAATCCATTACTACGAATGAGGTATTTAAATGTGTATTACAAATTTTATCAATTTCATTATTTAATTTTTCTTCTTTAAAATATCTATTAAATAAGGGTTCGCAAATAATTATATTTGTATTCTGGACAGATTCTATCCATAGTAAAAGTTGATTACGGATAACAGAGATACTATCATCTTCTGTGAAACCTATCACAATCACAAAATCATTCATTGTAAGGTTGGTTATTTCAGTCATACATGAGTTCAATATATCAGAAAGTTTGCTAAAAGGTTTTACGAAACAAAATACTGCATATTTATCACCTAGGAGTTGGTTTAGAACTTTCTGAACACCACGACCCTGTTGATCTGCAAGAACAATTACTTTGTGTTTAGAATTACTTGGGCCGACGGCTGAGGATTCCATTTTCCAGTCACCTTTGGTTATTATTGGTTGGTCAATATTTTCGTTTAGCATAGTGTCATCCGTGAGCGATGTATTATCCTTAGTGAATGTTCTGGAGAACTGGCTGTCCATATTAGTGTTTATCATCACACGACTCATTTTTCTCTTGTATGCTTTCAAGTTCATGCATAATTTTTTTATTCTGTGTTTTTAGTATCGAAATTGTATTAATTAATTTTTTAATTTTTTTCCCTCGGTTTTTGATTTGTTGTTTACATTTTCTAAATGAAAAAGGCTTTTTAAAATGGTTCGTCGTAGCATTTTCGGTCGTTTGTGTTGAAATTTCTTTTGTTTTTGGAATGCTGCATTTAGGTGATACTTGATTTTCATCGGAGAATACTTTTTTTACTTTTCTTATAACTGGAGTAGAAATAGTGTTCAGCGAGATTTCAGAAATGCCAATCTTCTTATATAAAGCTATTACTTTAGATGTTTTTTCAACACTAATCTTTAATTGCATATTTTGTATATTCAAATTTTCAATCTCTTCGTCAGCTGAGGCTAACCTTAACTTTAATGTAGAAATCTTTTCTTCGTATTCTTCGATTAACGTATGATCCTTGTTTAATGTGGTAGGCAAATTTTTCATTGATGAATCTAATAATGAATTGTTTTCAATATCCATAGCAGTTTCTTCTAGAAAGCTAACATTTAATTGCGTAGCTTGCCTATTTCTGTAGGTGATATTATAAAATTGATCTCCATCCATGATTGCAAGTTAATGAAATATTTTATTGTTGTTACTATAATGAAGAAATGTATAATTAGTTCCAATTGTGGTCGGGGTGGCGCTACCGTCGTGTTCACTGATGCAATAAATTCGCTATGTGCGTCGCTGGAACGCACCACGAACTTCGTCGCCGGGAGGTTGGTAGGACTGAATGACAGCATAAATTGAGCGCACATAGGACTTTCACTTTTAAAGCTTACAAACAACCGTCAAAATTCTGTGCACTTGCGGATTAGACACTGATGATCCGGCACTTTTATCTATTTTTTCACTGTGAATTTAAACTTGAGATTCACTTCGTGTAGTACTGCAAACAGTTATTTGCCGATTAACACTATAGTAGGCTTGTATTTATCAAAAAAATAAAAGTAATAACATCTGATATGAAAATTTTAAAATAGAATAACAAAGTCACGACTTAGCACTAAAGTGACCGTCAGGTTATATGTAAAGTTTTTTATTTATTACTTTTTAGTGTCGACTCCCAATGTTTGACTGTGTATACTGTGTATAGTATCTTTCAAAGTAATTTATTTTCATAATAAAACTACTAACAATCTTAAAAAACGAAAATAGAAACTTGAAGACAAAGCACACATCGTCTATGAAAATTTCGTCAATTTTTTTTTGTTCTTGGTGAATTTTTCGAGAAGCACTGAACCGATCACCATAAAATTTATATGGGACCACCCCTGAATCATGACTTATCAAACAAAAAAAGAACCATCAAAATCCGTTTACAATTGACGGAGATATCGCGTAACAAACATACAAAAAAAAAACATACAGACGAATTGAGAACCTCCTCCTTTTTTGAAGTCGGTTAAAAAAACAAGATTAGTATTGGGTCGACAGTTAACTGTAATTGAAATCAATAAATAGTTTGTCAAATGATGGCAACAAACCCATTTATTGCCATTTAAAATCTGTGGGGAATCGCGTTTTGAAATTCATAAAACAGTAAGCAGTAAGATTAGTGATGTCAGCTTATTAATTAAACTGTCGTTGAACTTTTGCCTAACCTTTTCAAGGATAGGTAAGATAAAAAATAAAGTAATGGTCTCTTGCTGGAGTATGCCCATTTCCCTTCCTTCTGTTATTTTTTAAAATAAGTAATACTGAACCTAGAGCTTTCCCGTTTTATAGCCGTTTATAGAGTGCCGTGTTATAGCCGTTTCGCCCAGTTATTTTAAAGCACCGGGTACCTAGCAACAACCTTTTAGATTACTTACTCAGGTAGGAAGGCCCTCCGTATTTTAGACTTGGCCAGTCCCTCTTTATTTATGAACTTTTCGGGAGCCGAGGTCAGAGGTGAAAATATCACACCGGGAACCAAATTGTTCAGGGTTTTAATAAATTGGCTAGAAACAGGCCAGGGCTATGAATAAAGAAAATGAGTAACACCTAACACAATTAGAAATTAATTTTAAGAAATTGTACATTTAAGTCTAAAACTAGACGGTTAAAAGTTTGTTTCTTATTTTCCTAATGTTAACCTAATCTTTTCTATTTTTAATAGTTAATCTTGTGATTTTTTAAAACGTTTAGGACAAGCTTGGTAGAAATTGTCAGTCTATGCAATATTTTTTTTGTTTTTAATTAAACAATGTTTACGCATTTATTCATAAAAGAATTTCCGTAATCAGATCTGTACTTACCAAGATTTCCTCTAACAGACAAACAATATAAGCACTTTATAAGATTTGTGTAGATTAAGTACCTAACACAAATATCTTTTATTTACTACAATCACGATACCTAAATAATCCATAATGGTTACCTCATTGTGAGTCTAGGGACATAGCCTTCGCTTGCGCCCGAGGGATGATAGGTAGGAATTGAACGGAGGGAGAAAAGAACCGATAGCTCCCGTCGTGATGGTTATTAGGTATTCGGTTAGCATCGACGTATTAATAGTGATTTGTAGTGGTAGTATAGAAGGAACGACGAGTTTATATGGCCCTCTATTGAGAATAATAGGGCTTTTGATATTGTTGGGGAGATTTTTCCATGAATACGGATGATATTTGGAAAATATCAACCGTATAAACTGTACTGTGAATATATCTTTAGGGCCTCCGTACCTACACGGAGCGTCAAAAAAAAAATGATCTTTCAAAATCCACCGTGTCCCAGTCACGTGAACTGTACCGCCCACTCTACTATACCACAGGACATGGATTCGGAGGCCCCCGTAGCTGCCATCTGCGTGGACACTTATTTGTTTTCACAAATATTCGTTGAACACCCAATTTTTAAACGTTAAATAGAATGCCTCGAGGAAAGTATTATGAAGAGAAAAATTGCACAAAAAAATTCAAATTCGAGAATAACTGGAAGTTGGCGTTGTCTTTTGTATGGGGTGGTTTAGACAGGATAAAGTCACCTAGTAGATAACCGCTGTACTAAATTATTTTTTAAACAATTTTCCACTGTAACTGTCATAATTCTGAATTCATTAATGATGGTTTAAGCATAAAAACGTAATACCCACACACTAAAAAGATGTAGGTCTGTGTGTAAAATATTGGTATTTTTTTATGTTATACAGAAGACTGAAAATCCATTTATACAAAAAGGATAGCCAGGCTACAGTAATCTCTTAAAATGCAACATGTTGCACGTTACGGCGTTTGACATATAACATGGAACCCGTAACACGAGGTGTGACATCACACATGCAAGGGCGACGCTGCGTATCTTTTTAAAAAGTTATCTATATTCTAGCGCATCTCTAGGCCGCACTGGTATGCAGGTGAAAAGTAAAAGATAAAAGATACTAGTATCTTTTGACTCAAAGGTAACATCAGTATTTCTGAGGCAAAAGAGATTGTGTGTATTGAGTTTCGTATTAAGATAATAAATTATTGTCGTTGTTTTTACTTTTTATTGTTTGTTGTTATTGGAGTTTTTCAGTTTGAAGAGGTTTGCAAGAACGATATACTTTTTTTACGATATCGCTTAGTGTTTGTTATTTTTTTAAACGACTTATAAACTTTTGTTATGAAAATTGTATGTATTGTGTGGTTTTATATTTTTTATTGAAATACTTTAACGTTTTATTTGATGTACTTTTTATTTTAAATAAGGTAAAGATTATGTCTGACAAACATTACTGAATTAATCACACTGGTATAATAATCCATGTCAGATTGATGGGATCCGTGAATATTTGAGTTTTTTTTTTAATAAGTAATATTTTATTTTAAGCATCAAGTTAATCATTTGAAAAATAAACAGATATCTCGCGGAACTCCTCAAAGATAATAAACACCAGTTTATTCGATACCACTAGACTGAATTACGCAATCATTGTTTCTTTGACAGGGAGGTGTTCTGGAGATGGTCCCTTATTGATTTCAAGGAGGCCTGACAATGACAGACAATAGAACTCCTCAATAACGAACAACACATTGATTGTGATTAGGTCTTGTGCCGAATCTCAAAGATAATTGCTGGTTAACCACATACCCGTGATCCGTGCGGAAGATGAAATTCAATTGCTGGGTAGGTTGGTTTGAGTTACCGTTTATTAATGAATATTTAGGAAGTAGAAGCACAGAAATATTGAAGGAAAAATATCTTTAATTTTGAAAGTCGACGTCTTTATATTTTTGCGTAATATTTGTGAGGTAAATGACCTATTAATTATCAAGGACAGAGCCTTCGATTCAGGGGACAGGGTCACAGTCAAAATCCAAACCGATTAAAAGGCTTCAGAGGGGGTCACATTGTGAAAGTATAGTCAATATATTCGAGATTTAATTATAAAATTATCAGGGCAGCGAGGGTGTCTTGTTGCATAATAGTTCTAATAGTTATCGCGGCATCGAAACGTAAAGGGCAACCGAAGGAACAAGGGTGTGAGAAGTCGTTTGATGATTTTCCATTCTCAAAAGGAACGGGACGGGAAGACACCCTTGTTTTGACCTCTATGTCCCCTGAATCTGTCCTTGCTTCTAATCCATTTGCAAAACATGGTTATTTCCTGTTTATTTCTTTTTTTTACTAACATGATTCCTCTGGGGTCATAGTGAAAGAAATAAGAATAAACATGTTCTTTCTTTTCTTGACCCTGACCTTATATTGTGTATTTTAGACTGGCAATACGTGTGAAGAAAACCTTCAAATGTCACGTACGAGGGCGCGACGCCATCTTAATTGTCAACTGCCTTAGAATTGAAAGATGTTTTATTTGTGTTCCTAACTTTACTTGACACAAATATTATAAACATTCCTGACAGATTCATACAATCAGAAATGAAAAGAGATATCGTGAAAAATGGAAGGAATGGAGGACAGAATTGGTCAAGGAGTGGGCCAGAAAAAAGCAACAAAAAAGAACTTCTTCTTTCATTATTATCACTTATCTAAATAGCTGTCTAGCAACAAAAATAGTGTGACAAGGATTTTGTTAAAACAGCAGCTGATCGCCTTTAGACACGGTATAATTAATAATATACCATTTTGTGAGTAGGATTCTCAACCAAATCCCTCATCTCTCTTTATTATGAAACGACAAAAAGAGTCTTCTTTTTTTATTTAATGTGAAAGTAAACAACACCAACGGATATAATGAACAAAAACAAACTATTTGGAAGTTATATGCATATAGGTAAGTTAAATACACTACTTCAGTCTACTTGGGAAATGAACTTCCAATTTTTCATCATCGGCAAAGGTTTTTCCTAACTATGTTTGGGTCGGTTTACATAACATCCAGCTTTTCAGCAGCAGCAGTATTTTAACAAGAGATCTTTTGGTTATATTCATATTCAGACTTTTTGTTTTCTGTCCACCTGAAACCAATAACTGCTTTATGTGTTTTTTGAAAATCAACCAGTAAATAGACATTAAACGAAAAAGACTTAAAAATACTAATCTTACATGAGTCTTGAAACATGAGTAGGTATCTTAAATTTTTCAGTCACTGCTTACCTTACAAAATTTCAGAATTTCAAAGCATGGGGTACATCATATACACACATTTATGTTAAATGTATGGAAATTCTATGTACTGGCTTGGGAGAGACAATGTTCAGAATCATTTAAATGATACAACTCGCAAGTCACATTATGTTATGGTAATGCAAATACGACTGTTTGTTTGAAGTGAGGCAACCCGGTAGGTTAATTTGTTGTAAAACATGGTTCTGGGAATAAGGAGCTAGATCCGATTAAGAACAGATTAATGTATTTTTTATAGACCCAATTTACTCGAAATAAATCAATTAAATAACCATTTTCTCAAGCGCCTAGCGACGACGTTCACTTGCTTGTATAAAAACAGCATTGGTTGTTATAAAGCCATGCCGAACGACTGAATACTGCGCCTAGCGACGACGTTCACTTGCTTGCATAAAAACAACATTGGTTGTAATCATAAAACCATGCCAAACGACTGAATACTCCCACCTAAAATACAAACTTTGACGGGCCTGTTGGTCTGGTGGTTAGTGACCCTGACTGCTAAGCCAGAGGTTGTGGTTTCGATTCCCACCCAGGACAAGCTTTGTGTGATGAGCATGATTGTTTGTTCTGTGTCTGGGTGTAATTTATCTATAATATGTATGTATTTATAAATTATTTAAGTATGTTTATCAGTTGTCTGGTTACCATAGTACAAGCTCTGCTTAGTTTGGGACCAGATGACCGTATGTGAGTTGTCCAAGGATATTTATTATTATTATTATAAACTTTCGTTTAAAAGAACTCTAATCATTTATTTCTAATAGACCATTTAAAAGGCACTTTAGAACGTCAAAAACAAAGAAAAATGAATCTAGTTTAGTTTGGGAGGTTACGGTCTCGTGTCTCCCCTGACGGCTCCCCTCGGGGAGACATCAGGATTTTTTAAATCCTGTTGTCTCCCCTAGGCGGGGGAGACATCAGAACTTGCTAATAAATTATATTTTGAGTACTCGTATATCCCCTGTCAAGCATTACAAAATAACGTAAGTAGGTACCCATATTCGTAAAAGCTCAGGTCATCAATTAATCTTTTACGCAGCTTTTCCAAAAAATGTCCAACACTGATTTCTTGATCATCATCATCATGCTTGACGGGTTTTTTCTTTTTTGGTTATTATACTTATTATGTAATGTTTGACAGGGGATATACGAGTACTCAAAATATAATTTATTAGCAAGTTCTGATGTCTCCCCCGCCTAGGGGAGACAATAGGATTTAAAAAATCCTGATGTCTCCCCGAGGGGAGCCATCAGGGGAGACACGAGACCGTAACCGTTTGGGAGACCGTACCGGTACTTAACGAACATTTACTTGTGTCTTATTTTAAGTCACCCAGTGAACTGTAAAACCTAACGACATTAAAAAATTACTTAAGTGTTTTTAAGTAAGTATTTTTTTTCATTCATAATAGCATAACTCAAAAAACAAATTGATATTATTAAAGCAGACCACAGATATATATTGACTACTAGCTTTTGCCCGCGGCTTCGCTCGCGTTAGAAAGAGACAAAAAGTAGCCTTTGTTACTCTCCATCCCTTTAACTATCTCCACTTAAAAAATCACGTCAATCCGTCGCTCCGTTTTGCCGTGAAAGAAAGACAAACAGACAGACAGACAGACAGACACACTTTCCCATTTATAATATTAGTATGGATAGCTTTTGCCCGCGGCTTCGCTCGCGTTAGAAAGAGACAAAAAGTAGCCTTTGTTACTCTCCATCCCTTTAACTATCTCCACTTAAAAAATCACGTCAATCCGTCGCTCCGTTTTGCCGTGAAAGAAAGACAAACAGACAGACAGACAGACACACTTTCCCATTTATAATATTAGTATGGATACGGTCTACAAAAGAGCCCTGAATTCAAAACTAGGAAAATCTATCTTAGAAGACAGTGTGTATTTTATGTTATGTAAGTCAATCTAGAGTGTATTTTATGTTCAAGCCATCCACTCTACGGTCTACCAGAGAGTTTACATAGGCAGGTTTGCCGTGATCATAGCGTGCATGAGCGAACATGTAAACATACCACAGTACACAGTACCGTGGCGCTTGAAACGATTTAATTTCGATCTTGGGCCGGTTAATAATACAAGTCTATTTCCGCACAGGTTTCGGCCTCTTTGCGCAAGTATTTCGTCTGCAAGTAGACCTACCTAACTGGTGTAAGGAGATGTGGACAGCCGCCGTATAAAAGGTTCACTATTAAATGCCGACTTAGCCTTTCGACGACCAAGCGACAGCCGGTTGTCGGGCTGCTATTGTGTCTCGAATCACGTACGCACGCAGGCAAAGTAAGTATCGGACTTGTAGAAGAAAAGGTACGTACTACGTTAATCATACGATACTAAGGATAAACAAAACGAGTTGAAATATTTTTTTCTTAGATAGGGACCCCGTTACGTTTTTATGTGTAACTTATCTATAATACTTATGGATTTATAAATAAATAATAAATAAATAAATATACTGGGACAACTCACACGTCACGGTTATCTGATCCCAAGTTAAGCTCTGCTAAGAGCTTGTGTTATGGTAACCAGACAACTGATATACATACTTATATAATTTATAAATACATGCCCGCGGCTTCGCTCGCGTTAGAAAGAGACAAAAAGTAGCCTATGTTACTCTCCATCCCTTCAACTATCTCAACTTAAAAAATCACGTCAATCCGTCGCTCCGTTTTGCTGTGAAAGAAAGACAAACAGACAGACAGACACACTTTCCCATTTATAATATTAGTATGGATAAATACATACATATTATAGATAAATTACACCCACACACAGAACAAACAATCATGCTCATCACACAAAGTTTGTCCTGAGTGGGAATCGAACCCACGACCACTAACCACTAGACCAACAGGCCCGTCTAATTCTCATCTAGGCCACATAACAACAAATATTACGTTAACTATAGTTAAAGAGTAACAATCATATTAACACACATACAAACTTTTATATTTATAATATCAGTAGGAAGTAGGATGTTTAATATAATTCAACGTGGTCATTAATATGTATTTTGGTATACCTAATGAAAAGTTAGCACCACGTTTCACGACTACCCTTAAGTCAAGGGTAGTTGTAGCCGCCGCCCTTAGTAGTTCATTACTAATTCTATGGCCATGTGTCGAGAAAGAAAAGTGTCGCCTTGTCGCAATAAATCTTCATGTTAGTTCAACGACCGTATACCAAGCCTAGCTATCCGTCCGTCTGTCAGGGGTTGTACTTGAACCGTAATGGGTAGAGGGTTGAAATTATTTCTACGTGTGTTTTTGTAACAAAAAATAAAAATTATTTACATAACACATTTATCTTCGCACAACTCGCACGATGCTTTCTGATCAGAAACTGGGCAGAGCCTGTGTTATGGTAACCAGACTACTGATATACATACTTATACAATTTATAAATATTATTTATGTTGACGGGCCTGTTGGTGTAATGGTTAGTAGCCCTGACTGCTAAGCCGGATGAGCATGATTGTTTGTCATGATTTTTTGGTCTGGGTGTAATTAATTTATCTATAATATGTATGTATTTACAGATTATAGTATTTATAAGTATGTATATCAGTTGTCTGGTTACCATATAAAGCTCTGCTTAGTTTGTGATCAGATGACCGTGTGTGAGTTGTCCCAAGATATTTATTTTATTTATTTAGGTAGTCAAAAGCGAGAAAATCGTTATAATACTTGTAATCAACTAATCCGGTGATAAAATAAACCGACCCTAACATTATTGGGAAAAAGCTAAGGATATGATGTATGTATATAATTTTAAGTCTTACAAAAAATAGTTTGAACTTAATTGAACCAGGATAAGCATCTCATTATTTCATTTAAACGATCGAATTTAAAATCTTTAGAAAAAATCTGTAGCACATTTAATTTTATTTTTCTCTTTTCCAATTTTCTAAAACTGACTTTCTCGGAAACGTACAAAGTCTACCAGGAACAGCGGCTTCCGGGAAAACTCATCGTTTCATTGTTATAAAGAATGTTTACAAAGAAGTCATACGTTTTACATAAACTGTAACGTGACGAGATGTTTGAATGTTTCTTTTGTTCTTAGAACTGACAGTCTGTATAAAATAAAATATTAAACTTGGTGTACTGTGAATGGATGCGCAGAATATTTATTTATTTATTAAACCTTAGCTGTTCCCTGCGGTTTCACCCGCATTTTTCGTTACTGCTCCGCTCCCGTGGGTCGTAGCGTGATGGTATATAGCCTATAGCATTCCTCGATAAATGGGCTATCTAACACTGAAAGAATTTTTCAAATCGGTCCAGTAGTTTCAGAGATTACCCCCTACATACAAACTTACAAACTTACAAACATACTAACTTTACCACTTTATAATATTAGTATAGACTAGTATAGATGAGAATGTCGGTGTTTGAGTTTTAAAACTCGAGGAGTTTAAAGTTTATTTCAAAGCTAGCAAATTATTAAACAAATCAAATTATTTAACAATTAAATCGAAAATGATGATAATTACAAAGTACACTGAAATATAACATATTGAATAAAAAAAAACTGTCTAAGAACAAAGTATTAATCAAGAATATAAGGATGTATATCTATGTGCGTGGTTATTGGTTATGTGTGTGCCAAACAGCTTATTACGAACTCGATTTAATTAGGACCTTGTTTTTATTGTAAATAAAATCTGTAAAGGAATGCTTTTCGCCTGTCAATGTTATAAGAAACTTAGCTCCAAGGTACGTTATTTAATTATGTATATAAGGCGACTACTTATAAGTGGCCAATACCTTAATACATTTATGAACCAATGAAAACAATTAAACTTTCAAAACAACCCACGGAATAACAACTTATAACTCATTATCGATTGTACGCACTCGTGGATTGTAGCACAAAAAATGTAATATAAGCTCTCTTAATATATCACTAAACCTATCTTTATTTGAGTAAGTATGCCATAACCGTTTTCTCACTCTATCCGACAAGCACAAGTAATTTCTTTATCTGGCTATTTTCCAAGTACTTTAAACAGATTCTCGATAGATATTGAATTATAAAGCATACATTAATAGTTTTCTACTTGTTTAACAGTACATCACATTCCAGTATCAATTTATAGGTTGTATAAGTAATAAATATACCTATAATATGACTAGCATTGAGAGTCGCAAGACCGTAGGCGCGGATCTGCGGAAGCCGAGCGATGGGTAGCTCGCTACCCGGCTGGGACCAGGCCCGCGTCGACAGCGCGTTAGTGTTCCACGCGCGCCTCAAGGAGAAGTCAGCTCGGGAAGGGGCCCAACATGGCCAACGCCTGCCGGGGTTGTGGAATGTTTGTAATAGTTACCGTGACCCTGGAACATAAAGAGCAACCGAAGGAATATGAGTGGGTTATAGTCAGTAAAAGTCTGACACGCCCTCCCGCCGCACCCAGGACGAAAGTAGTCATTTGATGATTTCCCACTCCCAAAAAAAAAGTATGACTAGCTGTCCCCCGCGGTTTTATCCGCATACTTCGTTTCGTATGCCCTTTCTCAATCAGTTTTGTTTCTCAATCAAATGTTTTTAAATCGGTTTAGTACTTTTTCCGTGAAAGACGGCCAAGCAAACACATGCAATTTCATATTTAGAATGGATAAATTGATAAAAGAAAACAGAAACAATATCCACTGGTTATGAGGATAATATCGTTCAATGTGTTACCCCAGGATACGTCACAATTAATCTGGGAGCTTTTCTGCAATGGGAAACGGTAAAATTAGTTTGTGTCGACCCACATAATGTCAAAGAGGACTAGACCGGAGTCAGAAAATAGTAGGAAAAAGCACCTATTTTTCTCTGCTGGTCTCCATCAAAAGGACTTAGTTAACTTTATAAAGGATCGCGCCAGTCTCACTTAAACCTTTCTGTCATTTATTCGGAGCAAACGAGACGAAAACTGCTAGAATACTTTATTCGCAGAATAACAATTGAATAGCTGAAATGGAAAATTCATGGGTGAACAGTTTTTAAAATTTAGTGAATGGATTCGAAAGAATTCATTGCAGCGATTTGAAAAGTTTGAAGTCAAGTCACTAGTTTTTGTGAAAATACTTAAATAAACTTTAAACCTTCAACAAAAGCATTAAATTTTAAGTAGTAGTATTTTTTCCAACTATATTAGGGTCGGCGTCCAGCCTAACTGGATTCAGCTAGAAACCAGTGTTTTTCGTGAAGCAACTACCCATCAGACTACTCCTTGGTCAGACTTTCTGGCTTCTGGCTAACGTTGTCAAAGTTTTACGAATGACAATCGCGACTAACGGCTTTATGTGCTCTCCGAGGCACGGGAAAAACTATAGAAACATATGAGTTGAAAAAGTCACATTGGTACTTACCCGAATTCTGACCACTAACTGTTACTTAAACAGGGTTGCGGAATGGTTATAATAGTAACCGTGACCCCGGAATATAAAGGGCAACCGAAGGAACATGAGTGGGTTTTAGTCAGTAAAAGTCTGACACGAAGGACGGGACATTTGATGATTTCCCGTTCCCCAAAGAAACACCTCTTACTTAAAAAATTTCCTTACCCAATGGGCAATCACGATTTCTTTCTAGTTATAGCTGCATAACAAAAATACATAGGTACATGCGTAGAACACGTTTTGTCTTATATTATGTCTTACAGCACTCGTTATTTACGTCTTTGCAACGTTTAAGAGAATAAAATATAAGAGAATAAAATAATCTTCCATAAAACCTAGCTGTCATTTACAAACTCTTCACTGTTAGGTAATATTTACTACATCAAAATTTTATTACAAAGACATAACTCTAATAACATAATGTTTCTGTCACTCCTATAGCGTGTAAACCATTTTGAAAGATACTTGGCAACGTCAAGAATGGCCCAGATAAACGGAGAAGTCAGTTTGCAGCTGGTCATCTATCACTTACTCGTATACTAAACGTTAATTATTACTTCTGTTAAGAATGCTTGCTATCATTAATGCCTGTCATGCCATTAGCCGAAGATTAGCAGGCTGTCAATGTAAGGAATTTCTAGATTTTCGGGTAAAATGTTACATAATGGTATTTCAGCCGTCTTCAAAATTAATTAAGTTTCACCTGCAAAACCGAATTTGATGCGACTGTCAGAAAAATATTTGTTACATTTTGGACCAGGTTATAGTTATAACCGGCTTCAAAAACAGGAAACTCAGGAAAACTTCTCACTAAAAAGTAAACATATTTTTTACTTTCCACTGTTCTATAGACATTGCTTAGTCGGAGATACGTTGGTGATGTTTTATCATCGTAGCACGGAAATCAAACTATCTAGTTATACACTAGGTATTTTGTTGTGTTTTATAAATAAAAAGCGACCAATGTACATGAGCACCACCAAGTCGATAGAAATGCTCGACAAAAATGAAAAAGCAGATTTGCTTTTGATTTAAAAGTTCGACGACTGTCAATCGCCGCCCGACGCTCAATTGTTTTGCAGTGTATTGATGCGCACAACATCGCAACGAGTAGAACTGCGACTATTTCTGCAGAAAACGACGAAGCACGTTTCAAACAAGTCGGCAAACAAGAAATGGGATAGGTAGTCCTTGTATCACGTTGTTTATAAAAAAATGACGTTAGCCCTTATCAATTCTAAAAATAGTTGTGTCTTCGAAAAAGTTGAAAATTTGGATGGAAAAATTGTATAAAAATGTGCTCTTAGTGCTGTCCGTAAAGCTTTCTAAACGATATATCCTATACGATACCGAACCTCTTTTAGATCGTGTAAAGTTACCGTACCATTGGCTTATAAGAGAGTACATACATTTTTTAGCACTGTTCAGCTTATGTCCATAATAGAAAACCTTGATTTTGTATAAAGACGGTTTTTGTAGAAAATCGTTGTTTTATATCGATACAAAGTGTCTAGTCTTTTAAACTACACGTCGAACCTTTCGACGTATAACCCTTGTTAATTTATTTGATTTTATCCTTTCGCCTGCCAAGCGACAGCCGGCTGTCGCGCTGCTATTGTCTTTTTATCGTGTCTCCAATCACGTGTATTCGAAGGTTTAATATAAAAATAAATAGCTTGGGACAACTCACACACACGTGATCACAAACAAGGCAGAGCATGTGTTATGGTAACCAGACAACTGATATAATTTATAAAAACATACACATTTTAGATAAATTACACTCAGACACAGAACAAACAATCATGCTCATCACAGTTTGTTCTGTGTGGGAATCGAACCCACGACCTTAGTCTTAGCAGTCAGGGTCATTGGCCACTAGACAAACAGGCCCCATATATATTTACGTACTATGAATACCCTATATATATTTGTATATTGTATATCTTGCGTACTTAGCTAGACCAGGGTGGCTAAAAACATTAACTGGCACTCATATACATAACACTTTTCAAATTAATTCTTGTCTAAATATATGCATTAAAAGCGTTATTTATAGCATCTTGTTTTCAACGGTGTTCCGGGATTCATGCCAAAGTTTCATTCATGGTTTTGGATTAGGAGTATAATTAAAAAGAACTTTTGAAATGATCAAACAAGTATTCACCTTGTCTAAAATAATTTGTTTAAATAAGCAGACTTCCTCTCAACAAAAACAAATGTAAATTGGCAAAGCGTGTCCCGGACTTACCGTCAAAACTATTTTAGTTTATGCATTTTATTTTCTTATACACTGATGCCGATTCTCTTATTCACAAACTAACGTAAATTTGGGTTAAGTGCATCTTTCTCTTTCCATTTAATTAAGAAAAGGTCAGAAGATAAAATATTAGTTAAGTCCTGTCAAATTTAGACACTTCAAAGATAATTTAGACGCGATTTACAACAAAGCGTCTAAATATACGTCAATTTTCTTCAGACGTTGTCTCATTTGACAGGATTAAACTAAAATGTATCTTCTGTCCTTTTCATAAAGAAATGGAGAGGGGAAGATGCATTTTACTTAAATTTAGTTAAGTTTGTGAACGAGAGAAACAGCACCACTAGCTCTTTCCCGCGAAATCACCTGCGTTTTTATAGGATTCTTGTTACTGATTTATTCTCGTGGGCCATAGTGGAATGTTACAAGTCTATGTGTCATTCTGTTGTATAAGCGATATTACTGCCAAGTGTCACCAAAATCTGTTTAGTAGTTTCTGTGCCACAGTTTTACAATAAAAGTAATATATTATTTAAAGTTGCATCTGCGAACCTCTAGTATAGACGGTTAGTTATACTTATAGACAATGATGCCAATTCCCTTGCTCATAAACTAAACTAAATTTAAGTTCAGTGCATCTTCCTCTTTCTATTTCATTTAGAAAAGGACGTAAGGTGTAATTATAGTTTAGTCCTCTCAAATTAGACAGCGTCTGAAGAAAATCGACGCATATTTAGTGGTCATGATTTTAATCGCGTCTAAATTGTCTACAAAGTATCTTAATTTGACAAATATTTTATATTCTGTCCTTTTCTAAATTAAATGGAAAGGTAAAGATGCGCTTAACTTAAATTCAGTTCAGTTTTTGAACAAGAGAATCGGCGCCACTGACGAATTAAGATCAGGTGAGGCGTCAGTTTATTTGCCATCCAATGAAATAAAAAAGAAACAGGACAGTTTCGACCCAGGGATGGACTCAACAGTTTTCGAATTTCCACCTTTGAGCACTGGACCTTTAAAAAAGAAAAAATAAATGCCATTGTTGAACATTCCAAATAGCTTTGAACTTACAAAGAGTTCACTAAAACACGAATACATGCCGTGATTACAAAGCTATGGCACAGCAAGCAGAGTTTCGTAAGTTCATGGAAAACGAATGAAAATAAATACTGAGAATTTTGTATGTATCTAAAAAACGCAAGCTAAGAGAAAGAGTCTGTGAATGTAATTAACCTTTCGACAACCAAGCGACAGCTGGCTGTCGCGCTGCTATCGTCTTTCTGTTGTGTCTCGAATCACATGTGTTCAATGGTATAACAATCGATTTAGTAAATAATCAATATAAATAATAATAAATTCGGTTGTTTATTGCAAAAGTGATTGCATTTTGAAATTCTAAAGAAGGTCTCGCACACGACGAATAATAGAAATTGATAATTAATATTGAACGAAATAATAACTAAAATTGACAGCTATGTAGGTATATAAAAAAGTGATATGAACACTTAAGTTACAAAATAATCCCACCCCAAAGAACATTTGAACAATAAAGTATATTCTTTAGAGAGTTAAGGACATTGTCTGATCTTGGCCATTTTAAACGATGCTATACAAAAATGTAATTTACCAATATTTTAATCTATATTTTAGTAAATGTTTGATGCTAACAATTTTGCATCAATTGGCACTGAAAAAAAAATTTCAACAAAAAAAGAAAAAGAAATCAACTCTGTTGGCTTTGAATTGACTTCACATTTCCACTTTAGTACATGTCATGTACTGATTTGTAGAAAAGTCCATAAGACATTCTGCTGGCACAATTCTTATACATACCATTTGGCACAGTTTAAGCTCCAAAGTGAAAATATACGTTTCAAATACACCAGTGATTTATAGCTGTAGAATTTTCTTCTAGCAAAAAGAATTGAAGAAGTAAAGGTTATCCTTCGTAAGCATTCGGTGAATGCCAGAAAAGAGCAAAAACGTTTGGGACAATATTGAAGGCTAAATAAAAGGCATTGCATTAAAACGTGCCAGATGGAGCAAACAATTGGAAGATTTCAAATCGGCATCAAATGAGAAGACAATTTTGAAGATAAACTTTTGTTCAATTGCTGTTCTCAATTTTCAACCTTAAAACCAAGGTTACAAGAGTCTTGAACAATTGTACGTAGCACTGTGCTGTTATAAAGATAAATGAATACCGATATTTTCAGAAAATAACTGCTTGGTGATTTTCGGCGATGTGATCGTAGGTTGGAGCTTACACATTCTTCTTATTATTGACAAAACATGGTTTTTGTGGGGCTTTGTCCTTTTGTAGATTTGTTTGTTTTTACTTGTAAATAACGTCCGGACGTGACCAACAGCTGAACACATGTTTGTACTCGTTACAACATACAACTTTCTCGACGTTATCTCAAAAGGTAAGCATAAATTTTCCAAATAGAGCTGCCAATTTTTACCATCAACTCACCAAACGCAAACGGATTTCAATATAAAAAACACCTCCAAAAAAACTTAAAATGCCGAAGCCGGCGGCTTCCGTTCTGTGTTTTGTTTTGCATGGCAACCGACTTCTGAGTTTTGTAGTATCCGAATGTGTAGTCCAAATCTAGTCCAATTGCCTATAGGTTTACGATAAACTAAATATTATAACATCATCAATATATTATACAAAAAAAAGCTTTCTCTGGATTTCCCGAGGATCCCACAATCAGATCCTGACCAGATGACTGACAACCTGTGGAGCACCCTTTTTAAACACAAAAATAATTGTCTAAATCGGTCCACGCGTTAGAGTAATCGGTTAACATACATAAAAAACCGACAAATCAAGCACCTCTTCCCCTTTGAAGCTAGTTAAAAGAGATAACAGTACCACCACAGATGGGTACTGCTGAAAAACAAAAGAATGCATTGGCGCTCCCATGCACGTAGTACCCATGATAACTCACAATACAGTTAAATTGCATCGCTGTAAACTAACCACTGCCCGTGCGTTACCAACATCGCACCACTTTTGCATACCAATATCTTATTTGCATGAAAATTCGCTTTAGGGACTACTCACACTTGTTCAGCTTTATTAAGCTTGCGTCCATAGAACAATGGTTTTGTATGAAGACTCGTACGCTTCCGTTCAGCTTTTGTACAGAAACTACTTTTTCTGAAACGTTGTTTTCTAGTTTAGTTAGGTTTGTTCTGAAGTATTCTTAAAAATATAATTCGCACGATGGAAAGAGCCGACATAGCTCATCGAGTTTCAAAGCTAAAGTAACAGTGGGCTGGGCACATAGCTCGCAAAACCAATGGGGAAAAACTGTTCTCGAATGACCTTGTGAGGGTCGCAGTGAACCGTGGGGTACAGGCGGCTCAGAACTGCTGTAAAGAAAAAAAGGAGAGACCTATTTCCAGCAGAGGGCGTTTACGGTCTTTGTGATGATGATGATGACAGTGATAAACTGACATTATTACAGTGATTCAAAACTCGTTTTAAACTTGATATAAAATCAGATTTTTTTTTTTTTTTTTTTTTATAACTTATGGGCTTGCTCTTGGTCCCAGACTTGTCCGAGGGCATAGACGGGGCCTACGATGGAGCGAGCTCACCCAAAAGATGCCTATGCACTCTTCTCTTGAATACATCCGGGTTATATGCTTTTGGAAACACAGACGCCGGCAGAGAATTCCATTCCTTTGCGGTGCGCATAATAAAGGATTTCGAAAAACGCTGCGTGCGGATTCGAGGAATATCGACCAAGAAAGGGTGGTATCCTGCCGTACGTCTGGATGTCCGGTGGTAAAACGGAGACGGGGGAATGAGCTCGTGTAGCTCATGAGCACACTCACCGAAGTGCAATCTGTAAAACACCGCCAGGCAGGCAACTTTACGCCGATGTGCTAGAGGTTGCAGTTGGGCCACCAGCTTCTTGTCGCCAATCAACCTCCTGGCTCTGCGTTCTACCGAATCCAATGCGGCCAGTTGGTATTTGGCTGAGCCATCCCATAGGTGACAGCAATACTCCATACACGATCGGACTTGAGCTTTATAAAGTGTTAGAAGCTGTCCCGGCGTGAAATATCGCTTAACCTTGTTAAGGATGCCCAGCTTTTTCGCCGCAGTCAATGCTTTGGACTCGATGAAAGCGGCGAAGTTGAGGTCAGAACTCAACTCCATGCCAAGGAGTTCTAGGGAGCCGGTTAGATTTACAGGTGCACCTCGGAAAGTAGGAGCCAGGTCAAATGGGCTCCGTTTAGCGGAGAACAGACACGCTTGCGTTTTGGCGGCATTGAACTGCACTAGATTGTGATCGCCCCATTGGGACACACGGCTCAAGGCAAAGTTCACTCGCTCTACCATGGCCTCTCTCTGTGAACGTATATCGTCCCTACTGTCTTTTGCGCTGGCCAGATATCTCTCTACAACGGTACTGTCATCTGCGTAACCGACTATGCTAGGATTTAGCATATCGTTTATATGGAGCAGGAATAGTGTTGCAGAGAGGACAGACCCTTGAGGAACACCGGCATCAATGGCCATAAGGTCAGAAGAGCAGCTGTCGACGACCACTCTAATCGACCGTCCCGTTAAGAAGTCTGATACCCAGCAGCAAAAGTCAGCAGGGATGCCATAAGCAGGAAGCTTGCTAAGGAGACTAGCGTGCCAAACCCTGTCAAAAGCCTTTGAGATGTCGAGCGAAACGGCAAGGGCTTCGCCGTTTTTCTCAATGGCTTCGCCACAGCAATGAGTAACATACACTAGAAGATCTCCAGTAGACCGACCACGGCGAAAGCCATATTGCTGGTCACTGAGTAGATTGTTGTCTTCTAGGTATGCCAACAATTTGCTATTTAGAACCCTTTCCATGACTTTACAGAGCATGGAGGTGATGGCGATTGGTCGATAGTTACAGGGGTCGGCACGGCTACCCTTTTTGGGCACTGGCTGCACATTAGCAAGCTTCCAGGATTTTGGCACCGTTCTAGTTTGGAGAGAGAGGCGGTATAGACGTGTCAATACAGGCGACAACTCAGGCGCACACTGCTTAAGTACTCGCGCAGGTATTCCATCTGGTCCGCTGGCTTTATTCACGTCTAAATTCAGCAGAACCCTCCGTACCTCTTTTTGGTGAACAGCAATATCCTTCAATGAGGAATCGCAATGAGGTAAAGTAGGTGGTTGATGGAGGCCTGCATCAAGACGCGAGTTGCTCGCAAATAGAGAAGCAAACAGGTTCGCTTTCTCTATCGCGGAGTGGGCCAGCGTACCGTCGGGTTTCTGCAACGGTGGAAGTGTGGGACGGCAGAAGTTAGATTCGACCGCTTTGGATAGGGACCAAAATTGCTTGCTACCAGGAGGGTAGGACGCAAGTCTGGCCCCTACTCGACTGATATGGTCAAATCGAGCCTTCCGAATCACCTTTTTGCAGGACTTGGCGGCAGCATTATAGGCTTTCTTCTTCCTACGAACCCTCTGGGCCCTTGCTTTGGTGTCGCGGGCTTGCACCCAAGCCAGGTATGCAGACTGTTTAAGGGCCTCAGCCCGAGCACAATCCGCATTGAACCATGCTTGGGTTCTGTGATCAAGCGAGAGGTCGGAGAACGGAATAAAATATTCCATTCCCTGCCGAATCACATCTACGACAGCCTCAGCAGAACATGAGGGGTCGCCAGAGGAAAAACAGACCGGCCGCCAAGGGAAAGACGCAAAGAAATGCCGCATCTCATCCCAATCTGCTGACTCGTATCGCCACACTCTTCTCGTGCCCTTTGGGCTGAGATCTGGAGGGGAGCAGACCGATACGGATTTCACCAGACAGTGGTCTGACGACCCCAGCGGAGCTGAGACCGAGACAGAGTGCCGATCCGGATCCGTTGTCAGTAGAAGGTCTAAGCAATTGGGTGTGTGGTCAGCAACATCAGGTACCCGCGTCGCAACGTTTACCAGCTGGGTGAGGTTTAGCGACAGCGCAAATTTGCGTGCTTCCTTGCCAGCGTGGCAGGTTTTCTCAAACGGGAACAGCCACTCCTTGTGGTGGGCGTTGAAGTCCCGAGAAATACCAGTTCCGCAGCAGGGTACCGTTGTTGGGCATTATCTGCAGTCTCAGCAAGATGGTCAAATAGCCTGGTTGTCTCCTGGTCACCGACGTGCGATCGGTAAACACAGGCATATAAGGTCTTCTGGGATCCTGTGTCTACTTTGACCACAGAGTAGAGAACCCGGAAGTTTCAAAGCAGCGAAGACGCTTGCAGCAGATGTCGTCGCGGACGTACACACAGACCCCCGCTTTCTCTTTGAACTTATGTTCAAGTGAGTAGCCTGGGTAGTTGAGGTACGCCACGTCCGCTGGGGTTTTAATTTGCGTCTCCGTCATGAAGAACAGGTGCGGCTTTTCAGTCTCGAGGTGGTGGTGGACTGCGTCGAGATTTGAGTGCAACCCACGTATGTTGGTTAGGTGCACTTTCAGCGGGAGGAAGTGCCGCCGGTGTTTAACCCTATTCTTATTTTTGTTTTTCATATTAAGTAGTGCGGGTTGGGGGACGATTGGATGTCGAGGCGCTGCTTTCGCCAAGTGGATTGCACGAGTAAAAACCGAACAATGAGGAGCTCACTTGGAGACTGCGGGGACGCCCGAGCCCCCCGAAATAGCCACCGGATCCTCCCATCCAGTCGCCAGCTGGCACGGTGGAGCTATTCCAGGATTTTTCGCGAGGTGGCGGGGCAGCCTTTGGCACGTGGCTAGCGCGCTACTTGGGCCCCCAACTACCTGCGGTCGGTCACCGGCAAAACCGTGCCACGGATCCCGCTACCCTCCAGAGTGAGCTACCCGGTCCGGTGTCACTCAAGGACCCACAGAATCGGCTATATGCAACACAACTAACAACCATTCATCCCCCAAAGGCTCTGGTGTTCCCGCGCACAGATGAAACACAGCAAGCTGCTTGACACCTGACTCCGGCGGGAAGGTGGTAGCTACCAGGCGGACTCTTGCGAGACCTACCACCGCTGGTTGGGTCATTCAGCCGTCACCACAAGTGGTGTCGTTGCCCGGGGTGGACCGCTAGGAGGTAGACCCAAACCACCCCTAAATCACTTTTTCTCTTCAGACCGGTATGTGTGAAATAACCCTTACTGACGTTACGTGGGTGTAACGCAGATAAGATCGGCTGTGTAATCTAAATTTTATTGGCATCACGTTAACTTTTAACCTAAAGTTTTGTGTGTATGCTGGTAAAATTTATTATATTAAATTTAGAAGCAATACCTCACGTTTTAACCTTAAGTTGGGTATTAAGTTTTTGCTATGCTCCCGTGATGAATATTAAATATACTGTCTAAACGAAATATAATGTTATGGCCACTATAATCTGCGGCAAAAGATTTTCTACATTTTATATTTTTTAAACCTTTGAAAGCATATTCGAAAAGTTCCTAACAAAGGCGTCATCAATGGGGTTAGAGGGGTAGATACCAACCAAGACCCAAGAGTTTGTAGTGCTCTAAACACTATTTTATATCGTTTTCTTTACAGTATGGATAGGTAGTAAGTGACTAGCACTGTATTGACTGTACCTACAATTCATACTATTTCGTATCCTACATAATATGTATCACTTGACCCCTTTCTAAAGTTAAATGATAAAACAAAAAATCGATTTTGCTTTATCAAAATGCGTAGTATATATCTCTAGCTAGACAAATAAAGAATTTTGTTCTTTAAATGAGTTTGAAACTGATAGCAGAGTTTGAGTACTTGACGACAGTCGAGGACTCGAGGCTTTACTGCAAAAACTTTTCGTCATTTACCAAGTAAAGACAACTCACAACGAAGGAGTATTTCATTTAAGCACAGCTCACATAGAGGGGGCTGTGGAGCCCACCCTTCAAGTTCCCACCGCCTCTTTTGTCTGCACAGAGCTTTAAAAATGTTCGCATGCAAAATCACAAAAACTCTGGCAAAATTCGTTTAGAATTTTTAAGGCAAAACAGTATTTTGATTTTCCCTCGGGGATACAAGGTGCCATTTTGAAACTATTTCATAAATATTTTTTATAGATCGAGTTTGATATTTTTTTTCTTTGCCATCGTAGGCGTGAAACGTAAATACAAAGCTATTTATCTGACAACTTTCGATTTTATCATTGACGGGGAAAATAGATGACATTGCTTTGCTGAACTTTTATATAGAGCCTTGAGCCATCTCTTGAAATCCAATTCTTGTGCGACGCAATGTTGAAATCTACATATACTAAACATATGTATGTACAACACTTTGTACTTCTTTTTAATCATAAAAGCCTATACAGATGTACATCAAACAATACATCTGCAATATCAGAAGCCTCACAGATGTGCCGCCATCCTAGAGACTAAGCTGCTTGTAATTACTAACGAATATGATCTCTAAATGACAACTAATAGTTAAGTGCATACTATGCTACTCTAATAGGTCCTCAGGTAGAGTTGAGCGAAAGCGTCCTCTGGTCAGCAACCCAAAATACACGGAGCAAAAACAGATGGTAAAAGTCGGCCGAATGCATGAGCAAGAATACCACTTATTTGTTTACTACAAGCCCAAATTAAATCTATGCTTTTAAGCATCCCGTTTCAAGGTTGATTTTAAATGGTTTAGGCGCATTAGGGCTAATTCTCTTTTTGGCAACCGACTCCCAAATGGACTACTTCTCATTATGGCTTCTTCTCATTTGGGCTACTTCTCGTTTGGGCTACTTCTCATTTGGGGCTACTTCTCGTTTTGGGCTACTTCTCATTTAGTAACTGACGGCCTATTACAGTCGGAAATCATTCTATATCAACACACACACAGACACTGAGCTGCGAATTGCAAAAGTACGTAAGAATATTTGAATTTCGCGGGCTACCTTGAACATCCACCTTAAGGGACAAATCACAAGCTACACTAAATTCACATTGGCATACATAAAGAATTTGTACCTTAAAGTAAAGTAAAAAACTCAAAATAAAAACGAAGTAACCGCAATCGTTTACTATGTCAACGTAAGCAACACGGAGTCACGAAATCGAAGCAAACAGTAAGCCAGCAATCAGTCAACGTCAACGACAGAAGATTTAGGAGCATTACACTTGATTCGCATTAAGCTTGCTCAATTTGGGCTAAACACCAATCCCAGATCTGATTTAGTTGACTTAGTGGTGGTTTTTACTTGAGTGAATGGTGATTCTAAGATTAACTTAGCGAAAGAACTTTCTGAGCTTGAATCTTGTTGATTGTATGTATTTTATACTTGGTGATAGTCTTTTAATTACAATGGCTTTCGGCTGGGGCTTTTTTTTCATGATTGCTAAACTTCCATTCTCTATTTGTCCTCTATAGGGGTGGGAATTTCCAAAAAATCTTTCTTAGTACCTACTCGTCATGTCTTTACGACCAGAGGTTTGGGCTGTGCGCTGATATATCAACAATCAGTCAGTTGATCATCACTACATAGTATAAAACAAAGCTGCTTTCTCTGTCCCTTTGTCTCTATATGTATATGCTTAAATCTTTGCAACTACGCTACGGATTTTGATGCGATTTTTTAATAGAAAGAGTTATTTAAGGGGAAGGTTTTTAAGTATAATCCATGCTTATTATAGTAGAGAAGAGCCGGGATTTTTTAACCGACTTCAAAAAAAAGTAGGTTCTCTGTTCGACCTGTATGTATGTATGTATGTATGTATGTTTGTCCGCGATTTTCTCGCGTTTGGCTCAACCGATTTTGATGCGATTTTCAACAAAGTGTTTGTTACATTCTGGGGAAGGTTTTAGTATATAGCACTAATGGATATCCCGTGACGTTACGCGCATGGAGCCATTTTCATTTTTTAAGATTATAAGTAGTGTTATATTTTTTTTGTTAGTGTAAGTTAGACTCTAACTAAAAAGTAAAAAATAAAAAGCTTTTTAAAAAAAAGATAACCGACTTCAAAAACTAAAAGCACAAAAATAACTATTTCGGAAGTCGGTGGCTTCTCTTCTGCCGGTCGATTTGTGTTGCCACCGACTTCCGAAATAGTTATTTTTGTGCTTTTAGTTTTTGAAGTCGGTTATCTTTTTTTTAAAAAGCTTTTTTAATTTTTGTAACACCACCCGTGCGCAGTTAGGGCGGATCGCTAGTTGTATCTTTACAGGTTTGCTGGCAAACGCACTGTCGTATAAATACCTATCTGCATACTAGAGGCATCTCAAATGCGATGCCGTCGCACATACAATAATGAATGCTTTATGAGCCGAACTGAAAGCTGGAACAAAACAAGCCAGCTTTATTGTTTTCCATTCTACGCCGTTCGTGTTAAGCGCACACCCTCGATTTCTCGATGTTTTTTTCTATTTAACAGCTTACCATTTCCTTTTGGTCTCATTAAACCTTCGAACACTCGTGATTCGAGACACAATAGCAGCGTGATAGCCGGCTGGCGCTTGGTCGTTGAAAAGTCCTTGAGGTTTCACATTTCTTACTAAAACTTTAGTACCAATGAGATCACTACTTCAGATCCATATTCTATATCTAGGTCTTATAATTTCCAAGGTTGTAACTAGGAGTCACCAGTCCACCTCAAATCATTTAAATATTTTTACAACCCATGAAATCTTTATGATCATATTTTATTACTTACCAAGCTGAGATAACGTGATTTTTCTACCATTGAGTTAAATAATAAAATATTGCTCGGTAAAATAAGTTTAGTTGTTGGTCTATTCTTAGAAAGTTCTCTAAGTAGGTCGCCCTGATTAAATAACAGAATGTTTGTTTATAAACTGTTGGAAGCTCTCAGACTACCTGATAATGTTTATGTTTGTGTTGATAAACCTACATACACAGAGGAATCGGCACTGGGATTACGTATCTTGCAGAAGCCGAGCGATCGCGATAATTTAGCAATATAAACGTCAAATCGCGATAATTTAGCAATATAAATTCAAAATACTTCATGTCAAATAGCAATCTAGCGATAGTGCTGCCTCTGTGGAGCAATCAGTTAACTAAAATATGCATTTTTCGTTTGGTGGTTTCGTATTTAGTATGGTTTTTAAGAGCAAAGTTAAGTTTGATTTTTGTTAAAGGTGATATTTAATTAGTTCCAGCGATTGCTACTTTATCGTCATCGTAGCAATAAGTACATTAGAACAATCAGCGAACGATTAGCAATCGGCTCATACATAATACGATTTTTTTTGACGTTAAGCGATTAATCGCGCGGTGACCGCGCGATCACTGCGCAAATATTGCTGATTGCTGTTTCATAGGTAATAACCCCGCCGATCTCGTTTCATGTGTTATTTTGTTTTTGTTTCGTGTATTCTCAATAGGAGACCACCGCAGGTGGAAAACAAACAACAAAAATAGAATTCCAAAAACAGTGGCACCTGATACAATCGGACCTGAAGCCGTATCGATTATTATTAGAAACGAGAGTCTGTACACAAAACCATCCATTTTTATTCAAACGTCAAACTGAACTCAAGAGTGTGCTTTGAGGGAACTGAAAGCCTTCTCGCTGTTGAAATTCCAACTTTGTTACCTTCAGATAAAGTTTGAATTAGCTCGCTGTCGTTGTTGGCAAGGAAGGAATTTTGAAGCACACTTATCATAACCGTAAGCTTGCAACTTGACGTTTTGATAGGTTCGTTAAAATATACCAGTTGTTAGCGTTTAGTTTTCAAACATTCTAGGCTTTGCTTTTTGTGTTGTTTTTTGTGTTATTGAGATTTTATTGGCAGGTGAGAATTTTAACTGGCGTTTTCAGAGGGGTAATTCTATTGTTTATGCTTAATTTCGTACTGATGACTTTTAGACCTTGCTGTTTTGAGTGAGATTTTGAGACCAAAATTTTGAATTATTAATACAGGCACTAATGTCAAATTGATACAGCTATTCTATTCTTAACTTTAACTCTTATTTCACCCCAATTAAGTATCTACGAGTATACATATAGCTGTTTTGAACACAAAAGATGTTTAAAAATAAAATAACTGGAACCACATCATACTCCTAAGAAGCTGGTAACCCATTTATTGAAGTGAATCGAGATTCTAGCGTCAGATAGTCACTGTATGTGTTACGAGAGTTCACCTTGTTACCTAAATTGGCCATGTTGGCTCTACGCAGCCCGCGTCAACGGCGCGTTAGTGTTCCACGCGCGCCTCAAAGAGAAGTCAGCACGAGTAGGGGCCCAACAGGGCCAACGCCTGTCGGGGTTGCGGAATGTATATGTATAATAGTTACCGTGACCCCGGAACATAAAGGGCAACCGAAGGAACATGAGTGGGTTTTAGTCAGTAATAGTCTGACATGCCCTCCCGACGCACCCAGGACGGGAGCAGTAATTTGATTCCCACTCCCCCAAAAAAGGGTCTATGCACGCTTATTCAGTCCTATTCCGTATATGTCATAGAAAACAACGATTTGAACACAAGTACGCTCCCGTTCAGCTTTTTGCGTCTGTGCAGCTTTTGTATAAAATCGTGATTTTATTTATTTATTTCCTATAAACGTAAGCTGAATAGAGCTGAATTATTGTGCGAAGTCCCTCTAATGATGGCCCAGTGGATAACGCGCCCGCCTCTCGTGTAAGAGGTTGTATCAGGGCAAGTACCAATGTGACTTTTTCAATTCATAATTTTTTCAAAAGCTCTGCTTTCTAAAGTTCATCTTGGACATCACTGACATCCCGTGCCTCGGAAAGCACGTAAAGCGAATGAAAAAATAACGAAGTTCTAGGTCCCGGCTGACAGTCGTAACTGGTTAGCCAGAAACTCTGACCAGTCTCACCAAGAGGTATCGTGTCGCCCAGTTACTGGGTTGTGGAGGTCTGATAGGCAGTCGCTCCACGTAAAACACTGGTATCCAGCTGAATCCGGTTAGGCTGGAAGCCAACCTCAACACAGTTGGGAAAAGGCTAGGGAGATGATGAGTCCACTAAGCTTGACGGTTTTTCTCATTTTTACGACGCTGAACGCGGTTGATAGAAGTAGAATGGTATAAGTGTGACAAAAACAGTTCAGCAAAATGCGAATGGAGCCGAATAAGTAGGAGTAGTTCCTTATGATGGGTGCCTTTCACACATGACGATCGCAACATTCAGATGAAAGTGTCTATCTTGTGTAGGATTTGTTTTGAGATCGCCCTTCAACGAGAATGGTGTCAATGCTCACTTCTATATTGAAGAATTTTATTATCTCTCTTTAAAGGACAGACAATGAAATTCATGTAGGAGGGGTCAAAAGTAAATAAAAGAACAGATCTCAAAAACAAAAAAGGGGGGCATTTCTAGCTGCGCTACAGATACTTTTTATTATTTTATTATTATTCCATTTATTTATTTTTTAAACACATTATTTACATTTTTAAATATTAATATAAAAAAAATAAAAACATTTAAAAATATAAAAATATAATATGACTAAAACAGTTCAGCAAAATGCGAATGAATCTGAATAAGTGGGAGTAGTTCCTTATAATGGCTATATTTTTAAATGTTTTTATTATTATTAATTGTTAGAAATATATATCATATAAAAACTACATGTACTTAAACCAGAACAAATCTGGATGACTTACTGATGATAAGAGCGTGGCGGACCACGCTCAGTGTAGGGTTCCGTAGTTTTCCGTCCGCCGCAATAAGTGTTCCCACTTATGAGTTCAAAAAAGGCTTTTTGTTACGTTGACATAGGTACTAAGTATGCAGAAATTATTTTGTACCATTTTTTTTCTCTTTTTTGTACAAAAACTGTTCTTTCTATCAAGTTCAAAATATTTTTCCTAGAAAGTCCTTATATAGTTCTACTTCTCAGATTTTTTCATATTTTTTATTTTATGGACGCATCGTTTTTTACTTTTGGAGCGATTATTTCCGAAATTATTGACATTATCAAAAAATATTTTAGTAAACCCCTATTCATTTTTAAATACCTATCCAACAATATAACACACGTTAGGGTTGATATTAAAAAAAATCACTACCCATTTAACATATAGGGGGGCTACCTTAATAAAAAATTTTTTTCCAATTTTTATTTTAACACTTTGTTGGCGTGATTAATATACATATTGGTACCAAATTTCAGCTTTCTAGTGCTAACGGTCACAGAGATTTAGCGAGGACGGACAGACAGACAGACAGACGGACAGACAGACATGGCGAAACTACAAGGGTTCCTAGTTGACTACGGAACCCTAATAATGTGAAAGCGACAACAACACACACACAGCGACAATTACTGGACTCGTTCTTTTATCAAAACAACACTACATTTACAATGCAGCTATATTCATTCGTCTACGTCCTTTTTAACCTACATTCACGTAACTGGCTAGAAAGTTCTAGTAACTAAACAATACTCCAAACAAACTTTATTTACTATTGTTATATTGATCTTAAAAACTCGTGGGTCGACCTCAAGGTCGCAAATGGTTATTAAAAAATCAATGGGCGACAGAACTCAGCTGAAATTGAAATTTTCCAGAAAGATTATTGTCTTTACTAAGCGTTTGAGCAAGTATTTACGTTACTTGTGTAATACAGTCTATACTCTAGAATTATTAAAATAAGGTTGATATTGCGTTGCATCGAACACGCCACTTTTTGCAAGTGAAGTCGCATCGGGAATGGGCAAGATACCTGAACACAATTTCTATCAGGGATCTGACAGATATTTATACAAAAAATATGTTTATAGAAATAATATTATTTTATTGTTTTCGGAAATAGTTAACAATATAAAATTATATCGGATTATCCATTAGTTTCACATAGGGATTGCAATCCGGTCCGGCGGATCCGGTAATCCGGCGGATCCGGTACGTTTTTATTGCCTACCGGATCCGGCATTATATCCGGATCCGGTGGCCGGATCCGGTAATTAAGAAAAACGCAATTTCTCTCATCAAAATCGTGCAAAAGTACTAAAAAACACGCAAAATCGTACAGTATCCATAAGCTATTGATTTTTAAAATTTTAATTTGGTTTATAGAAGAATATATGATGTTGATTTAATTTAGTTTTTATGAACGGGCTTAACTTAATTTAAACCATAAATAATTCACTATTGTTTGTAATCTTTGAGACTAATTATTATATTATGTAGGGTGTCTCAGTAAGAGTGCACTTTTCATTTCTAAATAAAAACAAGTATTTTATGATAGAATTGTGATATTTTTAATGTATTGTAAAGAAGACATGTTCCGATTAATTATGGATTAAAATATCCAGCAAATTACCCCCACGGCTCCAATGATAAGCCATTACTTTTTTTTTCATGAAATTTTCTATGACTTTTGCACAGAGATTAGCTGTATCTCACCAATGACGCGTTGGAGTTCTGGTTTGAGCTCAGGAATTGTTTCGGGTTTTTTCGCATACACCCAGAGATTTCACAAAACCCCAAAGAAAACGCACGGCGTTAAATCGCACAATCTTGGCGACCAGTTGACTTCAGAATTTCGTGAGATGATGTGTTTTGGAAATCGTTGCTGCAATAAATCAATTATTTAATGCGCGGTGAGGAGAAAAAATATATTCCAATTTTAAAAAGTGCACTCTTATTGAGACACCCTTTATAATAACTGACGGAAAATAATCCATACTAATATTATAATGTGAAAGTAACTTTGTCTGTCTGTCTCTTCTTCATGCCTAAACCACTAAACCGATTTGAATGAAATTTGGCACAGATTTATTCTGGGACCTAAGAAAGGAGATAGGATAGTTTTTATCCCGGAAATTTTGCGGGATTGGGAACTATTATTCCACGCTGACGAAGTCGCGGGCAAAAGCTAGTTATAAATAAAGAAGAGTTGGTTTTCGCACAAATTCGGTTCTATTTTTCCCCGTAGATTATTTACATATTATGCCATGAAGTTAGAAATATGCGCTATGTTGAAAACCCAAAATACCAATCCGGCCGGATCCGACCGGATCCGGCGGAATTCTCGTGGATCCGGCCGGATTCAAAGTTGTACCGGATTGCAATCCCTAGTTTCACAGTTTCGGTAACTATAATCATTTTTTTTTGTTTTATTAGTACCTATACAAACTTCTGTACTAATATTATAAATGCGAAAGTAACTCTGTTTACCTACCTGTCTACCTGTCTCTCTCGCTTTCACGCCAAAAGAACTATACCGATTTAGATGAAATTTGGTGTAGAGATAGTCCGTAGCCTGAAAGGTTTTTATTCAAATATCCCACGGGAACAGGAACTACGCACGTGGCAAGGAAAATTTCTCATAACATTTAAGACATGCATAATTTAGACTTCTTCCCTATCCAAAATAATCCAAAATTTAAAGTCGGATTCAGTTAATATTGAGGATTTTTTTTTTGTTTATGGTTAGGCAGCCTTCTTTTCTGTAGGTACATAAATCATGGTCTATTTACCTAAGTTGTACCCTATTTTTGGCCACAAAATATCCGGTTGTCCGACACACCTGGCGTTTCCTTCGGAAATCTTGATTAACTCGTAAAACCTTCTATTTAGTAACCAAGTATGGATTATGACCTTATTTTTGTTAACACATACAAGGCTGTTATGGCGGTCGAAGAATATTACTTGGATTGAAGGGTTTAATAGTAATTACTTGCAATTAGAAGTTTTTTTGGCAATTTAAACGGATTGAGTGATTGTTGGTTATTTATCTATGTATGTGTTATTTTTAGGTGCCATGTGAAATAAATTAACGAAAAAATAACACGTTTGGTGTATAGTTAATTATATTCTGGTTTTTAGTCTTGGATCATAGCGGTAACTTTAATACATCATCTGTGACTATTTCAATAGTTCAACGTTTACGGTTCATGAGATACAGGCAGACAAGTGCACGATGTCCGTCTGTCTTAATAGGCGAGACGACGAAAAAAAAGTAATTAGTCCGTCACTGAGATTATTAAAAAAATTTGGACACGTATATTTTCTCTTTTCTCGTAAACGAAAAATGACGACGATATTATAGTGCGTTGAAGTTGTGCGTGACGTCACAATTACGACATCAGATACAATTTTTGCATTACGGTGACGTCAAAAGCCCCCACTCCAGAACTTTGTTGCTCTTTATCTTTGTATTTTTTTTATTATTTTGATGAAGCAAAAAATACGTGTCCTATATTTTTGGCCGATCTACAAGACGGACTAAACAGAATGCCATTTTTTTATGTTGTTGTTATCCCTATTATAGGGTCCCGTTTTACCCTTTAGTACGGAACCCTAAAACGAAGAGGCTGTCACTAATAGACCTTATGCATTATATGAAATAGAACTATATTTGAATGCGGTGGTCCATGCACCAAAACAACCATTTTGGTGGCAATTTATCTTCGTTTATTTATCACCTGTTAACCAAAAATAGCCCTTATTATTTACTAACACGAGGAAAACATAAATCATCAGCTGATTATTAATAATATAATTCGAACTATTGCCAAAGTTTGCTGAAGTAACGCTTGATTTACTACGGCAGCTGGCACGTAAGATAATCTATATATTATAGGTATACAAAATGGTAAACTGACTGACTGATTGACTAATTGTTGATATATCAACGCACAGCCCAAACCGCTGGTCCTAGAGACATTAAACTTGGAGGGTGTTGAGTACAAAAAACTAAATATAGTCAGAAATATAGTATGTCATGCTCGCTCAAAAAGTCTCGCTGATGGTGGCGAGTGTGTTGGATCATTCGGTTCCCTTCAAAATGGTTGATCTAAATGGTGCTGATGCCACGCGTCATGCTCGTGAACGGCCGCTGTCAGTTGAGATGGGTCATCTCTTGACTGACTTTTTATTTTAATTTTGTATTTGTTTATTTTGTTACATACATTGTTTTCACATGTAGAAGCAACAAAAAGAAAATGTAACCAAGATTTTGTAAAAAATGTTTTTTTTTAAAAGATTGTCCGTGGAGTTTCTTGCCTGTTCTTCTCCATAGAGATCTACGTTTTGGAACAGGCAATTAGCGTCACTTTTCTTTTCTGACTGATCGACCGACTCTTTGACAATTCATAAGTACCTGTAAATGGTCTAAGTGAAATAAATGCTTTGAATTTTGAAATTTTGAATAGACTGTTGGAGGCGTATTTACCCTGTTGAAGGATTGAGGATGTCCTTTGTAAAAAGTAGGTATCCACTATGAAAGGGTTTTGGAAATGCGAGTACCTATCATAGGTGGGAAGTTCAACATCCACGTGAGCGAAAGTTGGTCTACATATTACAAAGCTCTTAGCCGCGATTTGACCTGCGTAAATATTGTTTTACACAAATACAATGAGAAATTGTAGAGTAAAAAGTAGCCTAAGTCCTTTCTTGTAGCTTAAGCTTACTCTGTACAAAAGTTTATCAAAATCGGTTATGTGGTTTAGACTTTGAAATAACAAAAAAAAATAGAGTACTACTTTTTGTACGTACTTCGTATTTTTCTTCGACTAGCAAATCACTCTTGCGTTTCACGGGTACATAGTAGAGTTCTTTGAGTTCTTTGAAATCTCGGGTTTTCTCTACAAATAAACCTCGTGAATAACTCTGTCTATTGGTTTAATTGGTAAGAAAACCTGTTTTGTAGTTTTTGAGTTTATATCCAACTGGTAGGCAGATACGACGGGGGACTCTATTTGACAATAATGTGTATTCCTTTATGTTGTCATGGGTGCGTATCACGCCGTAAAACCTTCATCAGGTGCTCTCAGATTATAGTTTCAGTTGTTTTTGTTATTTTAATTAGCTTTTATATTGTACTAACATCCGTACTATCCGTACTAATATTATAAATGCGAAAGTAACTCTGTCTGTCTGTCTCTTCTTCACGCCTAAACCATTGAACCGGGACCCGAGAAAGGACATAGGATAGTTTTTATCCCGAAAATCCCCCGGGAACGGGAACTATTAATCTACGCCGACGAAGTCGCGGGCAAAAGCTAGTACTACATAAGTCTGATTGTTACTAACCTAATATGGACCACTTAAGTCTGAAATGTTTTTTTTTTATTTATTTATAAGCCAAGGAACATTACTCTTTCCAGCTGATCCCTAACTTATGGGGTCGAAATATTAATTTCAAAACCAGAGCGGCCATTATTCATGTGCCGTCGGTTGATATTATAAATTAATATTTCGGCACGTTTAGCCTAGGAAGGGTCAGAAATACTCAGAAATTGATACCTTTGTGTAGGTAAGTTATTGAAATGACCCCTTACTGCGTCGGTCTTACCTACTGTATTGTTCTCTAGTTTAATTAACTCCTACGTGAAAGGCTTTATTAACAAAAAGGGTAATATGTTTGACCGCTCTCCGTGTGTCTATCTGTTTGTTTGTGGCACTGTAGCTTTTAAACGGGTTAACCGATCTGGTTACAGTTTTTTTTTATTTAAAACTGTACTGTCTAGCAATATAGTTCTTAGACATGATTCATCAAAATCGGTTTGGCCGTTTCGAAGTTATCAACTGTTGGGCACGCCGTTATAGCGGCGGTAAGACCCCTCTTTGAGGAGTGGCTGGAGAGGCGTCATGGCACTCTCACGTTTCGCTTGACACAGGTCCTCACCGGACATGGTCAGTTCGGGAGGTTCCTGTGTCGGATTCGGGCGTAAGCGACGCCTGGGTGTCACCACTGCAGTAACGGTCGCCTGGAGGACACGGTCGAGCACACAGTAGAGGTGTGCCGCGCATGGGCGGAGCATCGACGTGTCCTCGTAGAGGCGATCGGCGGCGGTGACCTCTCGCGCCCGGCGCTGGTTCAGGCCATGCTCCGGGGCGAGACGGAATGGGATGCCGTCGCCTCCTTCTGCGAAGCAGTTATGCTAGTGAAGGAAGCGGCGGCGCGCGAGAGGCAACGACGAGCCTCTCGCCCCGGACTAAGACCCAGGCGAAGACGTCGAGAGTCGCAAGACGACTACCGGCCACCGTAGGCGCGGTTCTGCGGATGGCGAGCTATGGGTAGCTCGCCGCCCGGCTAGAACCAGGACCGCGTAGACGGCGCGTTTTGTTCCACGCGCGCCTCAAAGAGAAGGAGTCAGCACAGGAAGGGGCCCAACAGGGCCAACGCCTGCCGGGGTTGCGGAATGTTTATAATAGTTACCGTGACCCTGGAACATAAAGGGCAATCGAAGGAACATGAGTGGGTTTTAGTCAGTAAGAGTCTGACACGCCCTCCCTTCGCACCCAGGACGGGAGCAGTCATTGGATGATTTCCCACTCACCAAAAAAAAAAAAAAAGTTATCAACTGTTTTGTTTTGTTATAGTGGGTCTCTGTATAGATATATTATTTTTGTGCGAGTCGAGTTGCTCTCCTAGTGTAAACGATGCTTAACAGTAGAAACGTAGTCATTATTATCTAACTGTTTCCTGTGGTTTACCAGCATCTTAAGTTACAGCTCATATTCCGTGGGTCATAGTATGATGTTATAATATTAATTATAATCTATACAATTTTACAAATACTGTGATTGAGATTATTAATTTCCATTCGGGATCGGAGTTTCAAACATTACCACGTTAAAACAGAAAACAAAGAAATCTGAGTTGTACTCGTACACAAAGGGTTCTGTTACTAATTATGTATTTTTTTCAAAACTCTCTTATTATCTGATGATCTTTTAGGCTGGTTTCCGGTTTTTATTCGAACGTAAGAAACCCTTTATTTTGTGAGGAAATCGTCATGGATACTTTCAACGAAAGATTATGTCGGAGTCTTATGCCTTAATCACACGTACCGAGTAAACCGGCGAGACAGTGCTCTCGGCCGAGTACTACCACTTATCTCTATAACTCGCTTACATCACTGTCTCGGCCGAACACCATTTTACTGTCTCGCCCTTTTGCTCGGTACGTGTGATCAAGGCATTAAAGATTGAATTGAGACAATATCCACGATCCACAAATGGTGTAATACAGCTATCAATACCGTAGTATATGCGACCTGTCCAACACCCACACATTCCCTCAAAGAACCACACGCACGGAACCCTAAAAACTCTTCAGCCTAATTATATTATGAGCTAGAGCAAAGTAGGTTCAGCCATTTGCAGAAAATTGTCGGTTCCAGGAGAGCTACTTGCAAACAAAGCTTTCACGTAGTTAGCAAAACCCGCGAAGCATAATGTAACAATTATGTTACGCTGCAAATGAGGAAAATAACCGGAAAACTTGTTGCCTAGTTTTTTATATACAAAATATTTTAATTTTAATTCAAAACCTTTTACTATGTGGAAAAGGCTTCGTCGAATTATCAGGGCGTAGGGTAAAAAACGTGATGTTATTGCGATCGATATTTAATAGAGAAACCCTTTCCTTGTAGCCATTTATTTAGTTACAAAGTTCTGTTAATACGAAAGAGACGTATATTAGAATTCAAAAATTGAATCAAAACTAATTATTTTATGTTAATTAACGTCTCTTTGAATTTGGAAAAACTGCCTATCATCCATTTTATTCTACGAATATAGACCAGTAGCTCTACCATGAGTTTGCATCGATAAATTCGCTAGCGTCTCCGTAAATAAATTGTATGAAATGTTGCACAGCGCCCCTAGCGGTCACAGATAGAATTGACAGTGACATATTGGGAATCAAAATTAAACAACCACTAAATCCCTAAAGTAGTTTACTAACAGCCAACCTTTTTGTTTAGTCGGATTATTGGCTGTCACAACATTTTTACGCCTACGGTAGCGAGTAAGTTTTCGATAACAACTCATGGTAGGGGTACTGTACGTACATATATGACGATTGGTCAGAAAAAGTAAACGGCTATGATTGGGCCTTAGGTAAAGGTCCCCGACATCACATTTCGGTTGAATAAGAATGAATGTTTAAAAATTTATAGAAACTCAGACATGGAGACCGATAATATCAAAATATTAATACAAGAGTTTGCTTATGATAAAAGAAAAAAAAAACAGTATAAGTGTTTTTTACCTTCTGACCATGTTCTCAGATTGTGTTTTCCTTGTGACTCACCCACAAAACTGCAATGAGGTTAAGTTAAAAATATTACAAATGGCGCCATCTAAATGAGAAATCTTAATCGTCAGATGTCTTTAAGATTATCCTTAGATTATCTTTTCGTAGAATGTATAATTTTGGAAGAGAAGTAAAATACTTTTGCCGTAAGCAAATTAGTGTTGGTTTTTATTGATGATACTTAGTTTAACCTTTCGACGACCAAACGACAGCCGGCTGTCGGGCTGCTATTGTCTTTCTATTGTGTCTCAAATCACGTGTGTTCGAAGGATTAAGATATAGAAAAACGTTGCTTAGCTATTCAAAAATACGAATTATATTCATATTTATTTACTTATTTGTATTTAGTTAAATATACACTTCCGGACTCCTAAATCGAGCCATTTAGCATAATTAGTTTGTGTTGTCCATAAATTTACAAAAAATATAAATAATTATTTCCTATTAAAATTATTAACATCATCAACATAAGTTACCTGAAATTTCACCTGAATAAAGTAATATAATTATTATTATGAAGTAATTTATATTTAAAATACTCTTTTATAAGGAAATAATGAAAAGCCACAGGCAGGTATTAATTTAACGGTACGAGAGATTTAATAATTTTACTAGAATATTGAAACATTTGCCCTGAAACTGTAATTGAATTGAATTGTGCTTGTACACTTTATTTCATGCGGAACATAATTTAATAATAACTAGGAGCGGTTTCATTAATTTATGTATGAGTCAGAAATATAGACACACATTAATATAGGAAGTTAATTTATTGGATTACATATTCAGAGCGTCCCACGGCTATGCCACATGGAGAGAAAGTACCTTAAATATTGTAAATAAAACATTTTACTTAAAGAAGACATAATTTGAATTTTAAAAACAATTCAATAGCATTAGTCAACTAAGGTTTTAGTCAGTAGAAGCCTGACACTCCCTTCCGCTCCGCCCAGAGCGGGAGGAGTCATTTGACGATTTCCCATCTAAAAAAAGACCTTATATTTAAAGACTAGTCCTTAACTATTTCTTATCCATGTTTATAACTTCTAAGATATTTGGACAGGGAATAACGCCAAAATTTAAGATGAAGAGTAGAATATAATGAGAGTTCTACTTTTTCAGTTAATTATGAAGTTAATTACCTCCAAAAGCCAATTATCCTCAAAGAAGGTTGATTAAATATTGTATATAAACAAGAATTAACCGCAATGATTGATTGTTCAACCTCGAAACATGTCTTGGTTTTAAACGGAAAGGAATGTCAACAATTTTAATAAGATTTATTTTTAAAAATTGACATGTTTATGTCATTTGCTCGTGGTCCTTTGAGCCAACATTGTGTCAATGACAATAAATAAAGTTAATCCGCGAGAAGTTTATTTTGAACTGAGCTAATAAATATGGTTAAGCTACAATTAATTTGTGGTCTTACAATGTTTTTGAGAAATGACGAAATCTGCCTCCGTCTTGAAAAAAGTTTGGGTAAAAGGACCAGTACCCGTAGATATTTTAATTTTTATCTTCAAAAATATACAATATTGCGGAGCTTTGAAAACACCTACTATGTATCTAATACAAAGTAGGTGTAATCTGTGAATTTAATACAAATAAAATAATGATATTACCTCCATTTGTATGAAAAAAGCAAAATCTAGGTCACTTTAATATTCAGTAATTGTACGTAACAAAATAACTTTAATTTTAAAACTCAAGGTATACCCAGTATATTTTAAGGAAAAGAGAAGCAAACTTGCTTAAGGTAGATTGGTGATTTCAGTCTTATGCTAATTATATTTTAAGTTCAAAATACCTTACAAACAATCAGAAAACAGTCACAAACAATTCCGTCATTACGAAAGTAAATCAGACCAAAGTTTCGAAAACAAACAAAAGCTTTTAGGCTTAAGATTCTACTAATAAACAAACAATAAAATAAATGCGTTTTCGAACATTGAACTTCGAACAATAGTTCCATTGATCTCAAAAAATCTACAATTTATTTAACCTAAATGCACATCGTAAGTCATCCAATTGGTGCTAGCAACACTGAACAAAATTAGACTTGCCATAACTGAAAAAATATAGCCAATAAAATGGCCGTAGTTCCACACTTCGCGCCAAAACAAACATAATCCAAATTCATTTTCGATTCGATTTTCAAAACTACTTGCTTTTTTACCAGCCAGTGATATTTTCCTTAAACCTTGATCGGTTACTTCTTACAAAGTATTCGTGTAAGGAGGTCTGACCCTCCGTTGTGTGGATATGCCACTAATCCAAGGATTGTTGTAAGAAAAAGGCCCAGTATGGAGGATTTTCTTTACCTTGTTCAACTATTTTCTTTTCGACGGATAAAGTAGGGATTGGTTAGTAATCCTGCAAGCAATTTCCCTTTTAAAAGATGGTTATGTATGACATAAATATCGTGTATCTTTGTTGAAACAGTTTTTTAGTAGTAATCAACGCACTGCCAAAATTTTTGGAGCTAGAAACATAAAATTTACACAATAGTTTCTTTTTATGGTGTAGAAACACAGACTACTAGAGGAGATTTCTGAAAATGTAACCCTTACCGGAGTAAAATATAGGATAAAAGTTTGACCGAAAATGGGCAGGTGAAGCCAAGAGAAATACCAAGATAATCACAGTTGTTTTAGGCGGATTGATGATTTCAATATTATGTTAATTTCTAACTGTCCCCCTTTGGCTTCAACCGCGTTATGTTAAATCTTTGGTTACTGTTATATAGCCTACTAGCTTTTGCCCGCGACTTCGTCCGCGTGGAATAGCTCCCGTTCCCGGGGGATTTCCGGGATGAAAACTATCCTATGTCCTTTCTCGGGCGCCAGACTATATCTGTACCAAATTTCATTCAAATCGGTTCAGTGGTTTAGGCGTGAAGAAGAGACAGACCGACAGACAGACAGAGTTACTTTCGCATTTATAATATTAGTATGGATGTATTATTCTGATGAACATAAAGAAAAAGATGTATTTATTTGTAACAAACATACATACAACTTTAGCGTGTATATTATTAGTAAAGATAGGATATTTTTAAGTTCAAAATACCTTCCTTCACCGATGTCCAAGATAAAGTAAGAAAGTACCTGAATAGAATTCATAATTTCAGTGGTCGCTTTGAAACTTGAAACTACAGCGCATTGGATATTAAGGAACAGGTAAATTAAATTACAGTTTTGTAGTGAAAATAGCGTAGAGTATTTCAATGTAGCATTGAATAAACCAAAATAATTAGAAAGTGTCCATTTTACGACAATGTAATTATTATGTACGCTTCAAAGTTTATTTAATAGAAATCTTTATATTAATTTGAGTGTCATTATGTTTTTAAGTATTGTTCAGAAGAAATTTATTAACAAAAAGAAAACAACTCACTTTTCAGACGAGATTTTTTGAAATCTTTAAATAGCTTAGCAGGTTTTGTTTTTACTGATCAGAGGAAAATCGAAAGCTTCTCTAAACGTTAATGAGAAATATTTATCGTTCTCATATTTTTTAATCCGAGTATTGTAAAGATTAAAAGAAAAGCGAGTATTTTCTTGTAAAGCGTGATTCTCTTTATAATCGAGATTGATTATTTAAGAGAAAAAAAGCAATAACGGCTCAAAGCCTTTAAGTAATACTATAAAAGCTGTGAAGTGGAAGAATTGCCTCATACAAAGGTTCTCTTATTTATTACTAGGTCATGCACGCGGTTTCGTCCATATGTATATCCAAATTTCCATCCCCTATTTGAGGGCCTACGCAGACCGGGACGGCATGGCAAAGATTTGATTTTTTACTAATTGACATTCAACCATACTGTTACAGAAATACGACATAAATTGCTATGCTTTAAAATGATGCCGTGGCATTGAAAGGGATTTTATCGCACGGCATTAAAAGACGCGCCACAGGCTCCCGTGGCGGGATGCCGTGGCATGCTGCGGTAGGCAACGGCATGCCACGGACTCCGGCGGCGACTCACTCTAAAACAGGGGCACACCAACACTCGATCAAACGCTACTGAAGACTAAAAGTGTATCGGGCAGCAGGAGTCGCTGAGGCGTGCTTTGTCGTGCCGCGGCACGCCGTGGCATGCCGTAGCAAAGTGCTGGAATGCCGCGGTATCTAAGCGGCCAGTGTGCGCTGACTCACGGGAATATCCCTTGCCATGCCGTCCCGGTCTGCGTAAGCCTTTACCCATAAAGGTTTGGCATTTTCGAAAATTCTCTCCGGTAAAGGCCTACGCAGACCGGGACGGCACGGCAAGGAATTTTCCAGGGGACAAAATTTCCCAATTTCAAATGTTAAAATTCACTGTCTTCCTTTTATTTGTGACACTATGTTATTTAGAAAAAAATAATTCCTATGATGAAACCTTTCGATCGGTATGATAAAACTACAGGATGATTATTTTTTCTCGTGAAACAAGTTCGATTCTCGGCCCAACAATTTAATTATTTAAATACCTATGAATGCAGTTTAACTTGTTTTTAAAATTCAAATAATGTCTTCTTTCAGTAAAATGTTCTATCTACAATATTTAAGGTACTTTCCCTCCATGTGGCATAGCCGTGGGACGCCCTGTATATAGGTAAAAATGTTTACTATCTTGCAAAGCCATTAATAATCGAACACCTTATCACCCTTTTGGTACTATATTTGGGTGCTATATAAACTTAGGCTCAGATAAATAATCGTTCTTTAACACCTACTTTGGTTTAGCCATATTCTGTCTCAATCTTACCATAGTAATTTGACATTTGTGCGACAGTGAGACGAATACACTCGTATATTGTGTAAAACTATCATCTCAGGCTTTTAATAAAGTTACGTTGGCCATACCTAACTATATTATTTCGAAATCTGCATGGAACTGACGTCGACATAACATAAGTATTTATACAACATGTCCCGGAATAAACGCACACCACCAGACACCCCAATTAGGATATTGTGTTATAATCATAATACATACACTGAATTTTTATTATTATGTTTAAAACACTGTTTTTTTAGGGTTCCGTAGTCAACTAGGAACCCTTATAGTTTCGCCATGTCTGTCTGTCTGTCCGTCCGTCCTCGCTTAATCGCTGTGACCGTTAGCACTAGAAAGCTAAACTTTGATACCAATATGTATATCAATCACGCCGACAAAGTGGTAAAATAAAAATTGGAAAAAAATGTTTTTTTAGGGTAGCCTATATGTAAAGTGGGAAGTGTTTTTTTTTTTAATTTCAACCCTACCGTGTGATACATTGTTGGATAGGTATTTAAAAATGAATTGGGGTTTACTAAAATTATTATTTGATAATGTCAATAATTTTGGAAATAATCGCTCCAAAAGGAAAAATCAAAGCGCCCCTCTAACTTTTGACCCATAGATTTAAAAAATATGAAAAAAATCTGGAAAGTAGAACTTTATAAGGACTTTCTAGGAAAATTATTTTGAAACTTGATAGAAAGAAAAGTTTTTGTACAAAAAAAAACAAAAAGGTTGTACAAAATAATTTCTGCGTACTTAGTTGGTCAATGTAACAAATACCTACAATAGTTTTTTTAAACTTATAAGTGGGAACATTTATTGTGACGGACGGGAAACTACGGAACCCTACATTGAGCGTGGCCCGACACGCTCTTGGCCGGTTTTTTATAAATTAGTTGTACAGATTGTGGGAGAAAATTATAGTCACATTACAAATCTACGCATGCACACAGTCGCACTTGCATAAGGTTCTAGCGTAGTAGGTATTTCATCCATTTTAGTTTGTTTTGACTGTACAGTGGAAGTGTGACAGCAGTTTACGTAGTTTTAATTATTTTTGGGATAAAATATTACCTATATTAAAAATTACAAAAATCGATTCAATACGATTCTGAACAAACTATTTTCTCAAAGTGCATTAATTCAGTTACACATTGTATACGAATTCCAATGAAGTTTAATATTATATCAGAAAGCTCATAAGCTCCTAAGCTTACCTAGGAATACTATCATTTCACCAAGGATTATATAATATTAATAAATATAAGTATCCAATCATATAAATATTCCAAAGACTGACACAGATTGATACCTACCAAAGCTTTATCAATCTATTGATAGTGAAAATGATATTTTTATGCAATATTGATAAATATTTTGACTACGAACGTCATTGCAGTTAATAATGCATTATCTAAATTAATATATACTTGATTTATATTATTGTTTATCAAAGAGACCATGGTTTTATTTTCCTATCTATCTAGGAATCCTAATTAATTTGGTTGTATGAATAATTAAGCCAATCAAAGGGAATTGTGCCCTTTAATCAATAGCGCAGTTGTTATTGAAAAGATAATTAATAGGCACGGGTATCGAACCCCACTGATTAGCTAGATACGGACTGTAGATAATGGACTTCTAGGCCCCCAAGCTTGAATCCCTAAATGATCAAAATGAACAGGCGTTTTTTAATGCTGGCCCATTTAAAAAATCAATTTTTGTTAAGGCGAAAGCATAGGCCAAACTACAAAATAGAGCTCTCTTTGAAGGATTACTACTACTAGACAAATGAACCAAAATAGACAAAAAAAATACTTTTCTCAGAAAAAAATCGAATATATCCGCTTTATTTTTGCAATAATTTGCTTACTGCTCTCAAATAACTAAACCGATTTAAATGTTTCCTTCACACTATAATAGATAATTTATTGATTCATTAAATTTAAGTTCATAATTTTACAACATTGTTACTTATATGACGCTAAATCAATAATACCAAATTATTACACTCGCGCCCTGCGCACACGCTCTTCGGCCGCTAGTTGCACTTTAATGCTCAAGGACGTTGGGGTATCCTTTCGCCTTAAAGTTGAAGTTTTTGTGATGATTTTCGTTTTTTGGAAGTACTACGACAGGTCTGGTTGAGGAGACAGTTATTGAGGTATTGAGAAACCTGCTAGGCTAGCCGCGCTCCGTCGCGTGGCGCGGTTTATTTATTTACTTTATTTAATTTATATCAGGTAACAAAGACCCATACACAGAATAACATACATATTATTATACGGAATAACATACATATTTATTTTATATTATAACTACTATAACAATTGCACACGAAGTGACGGCGTCTATCACGCTGCGAGGTGTCACGTGTATCCTACCGCGAAACCGGCGGTTTTTGACACTCTTCGACCAAAACTCGACTCTAACACTAGTCTCAAAGTCCAGTTCATCTTAACTTGTATGTACGGTGGGCAAAGCAGATAAGTATCCAGGGCCGTCAGGTACAGCTTAAGTTTTCTCAAAAAGCCACGGATATTTTTTAATAAAAATTTAATCTATAGTAGAAAATGACTAGTTCTTTTATTAGGTTAAATTTCATTTGAATACATTATTATTCATTGGTATCCAAGAAAACCTCAATTGACTTATCTGCTTTGCCCACTGTACAAGTTAATTTAACGACCTCCTGTATCTTCGAGAAGTGATGCACCTGTGACACCAAAAACAAGATTTAGGCTGCATAGGTCCATATTTAAATAAATACCTCAGACCCATTTCTAATACATACAATAAAACGTAAATATCCGTTGGCTGGTACTTCTCTGAGTTGCTCTAAGCTTTTGCGTACTAAAATTCAAAAGCAGAATATTAAAGTTCCTTTAGTAAATAACACTTCATTTACCTATATTTGTAAACTGATTCATATTTCTCACGGGAGCGTAAGCAGGTGCCAGGTATACTCAAAATGGTGACGACATGAATGAATGTCTGTGATTTATTCCCGTTTGCCACGTCTGCAGTAAAATATTGATGCAGCGTGTGTTAAATGCCAAGTATTGAACACTGGTTTCTGTACTTCATTTCGTCCTTGTAAAAATCAACCATAAATATAATCCTAATAGCGATCCGTCCCAGCTTTCCAGAAGTGTGATTGATCTCTGAAAATCTTTATATATACCCTACCCTACTCTACCCTACCCTACCCTAGGTTGACTGGGAGAAAATGCCTTCGGTATTAAGTCCGCCTGTGTACCATTGTGCATAAAGTGTTAATAAATAAATAAATATACATTTTTTTACTCATAAACCTACTTTATCAATAATTCTATCAATTGATGAAACCTTATTCAAATCCATTTTGTGGTTCAAAAATTGCATAGGAAACATGTGTTTTACTGTGTAAACTCGAAAGGATTAAAAAATTGTGTTAATAACAAAAACTGTATAAACTCGAAAGGATTAAAGTTATATTTTTATAAATACTTTACATTATTGTACTTCTAAATGTAAAAGTTTATTATTATTGAATGAAACCTTTTTTCATTATGCTATTCATCTATCACGTCACCAAAACACGTTTCAATATTGAATTTGGAAAAAAATAGGTTAGTATTTGACCTACTTTTTGCGGTCTAATTGCCACATTTATATTTAGCCCAAACACCGGTTGCAAATGGCAGGACCCTTAAAAGGAGGGCACATCAATCACCAGCCTTTGGTCTAAAAAAACCTCTTTTCCACCACATCAATCATTTTAAAACCCCAAAGACAATAATTGAGTCAATTTTAAAAATGGAAGTAATTAATGTGCTGTAAATGTCGTGCATGTATTTTGGCTGACTTGGGTTGTTGCCAAGTCCCGGCCAAGGTGTACCAGATAGTAATATTTATTAATTTGATGCTTGCACGGTAAATTTAAGGAATTTTCGACTTACTCACAACTGGTTTACATAATTATTTAAACGTTTAAATGCTCCTTGCGTTTTTTGTGGCTGATTTACCGATAAGAGGTATAATTGAGACTGGTAGCTTTAATTCGTACTGAAGGACCAAACTTTTCCTGCATATTTTTTTTATATGTTCTTTCAGTAAATGCTATATTCCCATATTAATGTAATTTTGAAAAATATTTTATCGCCTTATAGAGATTCATTCAAATATGAACACTTTTATTGAAATTCATCTCAGTTTCAAAGTAATTTACAGACGAACAAAGATTAAATTTGATTACTGTTACGAGTCTCGATAAATATAAATTATATGCTAATTTTATTCAAAGTGTGGATAGATCTGGTGGAATACAGTCCTAGCACTTATTTAGTCACTCGGTATAAAATCCATACTAATATTATAAATGGAAAAGTGTGTCTGTCTGTATGTTTGTCTTTCTTTCACGGCATAACGGAGCGACGAATTAACGTGATTTTCTAAGTGGAGATAGTTGAAGGGATGGAAAGTAACATAGGCTACTTTTTGTCTCTTTCTAACGCGAGCGAAGCCGCGGGCAAAAGCTAGTCAATAATAAAATTAGAATCGAACGGGTTGAGTTAATAGAAAAAGATTGAAAAAAAATGCTTTCTTTATTCTTTATTGCACAAAAAAAACAATACACATAAAAAAACAGCAAAAATATATGAATTATGTACAAAGGCGAGCTTAACCCAAAGCTGAGTTATCTTCCAGCAAACCTTAATTCTATAAAAGAGATTGCAATGGAGGATATATAATGCTTATTTATAGCCTAATATGTCTTTGATTTGAATATTATTATAATTTACCCAAATGTGTGTTATTATCCACACACCGTAATGATCGTTACATTAATATGATTAAGTTTTGTAGCGCTAGTAACTAAATAATTATGCTTTAGAAGCGCTTCAAAAAAAACCAAATTAAGCTTGATTAAACAGGTTTTACGGGCAGTTTCCCGTTGAAAGTGGCCATTGAATTTTAATTCCAAAGTTTCTACCGCGACGGGGCGTTAGTCCGCTTTCAGAAGTTAGAAGAAAAACAAGGAAAAATTCAGCACAAATATTTTTTATTACCTACTTGTGTGAAAAGTTCTAAACAAAGTCTTTAATTTTCTCAAAGAACGAAGTTAATTTATTCATGCTTAAGGACTTTGGCTGTAGTGTTTTAGAACTGGGACATATTATTATGTACTAGCTGTCCCCCGCGGTTTCACCCGCGTTATATCAGATTTTTGGTTAATAAAAAAAAAGATATAAAGTATTCTATGCCCGTAGGTACTCTGGTCCTAAACTCTCCCCACCAATTTTCAGCCAAATCGGTTCTGCCGTTCTTGTGTTATAAAATGTGTCACTAACACGACTTTCTTTTATATTTGTACTAGCGGCCCGTCCCAGCTTCGCACGGGTAGATATAAGATTACACAATAAAAACACAACAATAACAAAATAATAGATAACACAATGATAACAAAACTTTTTTTAATTTGATCGCAGTGCTAACTGTCGGGACAGACTAAAATTAAAATTCGAATATTATTTAAAATTTGACATTGCGATAGTAGCGCCGACATGTTAAGAAGTATTGCTACGCATTTTCTTATAGAACCTTTTTAATATCATTGTCTATGTTTATGACATCTGAAAGTGATTATTATTTAAAATTTGACACTGCGATGGTAGCGCCGTCTATCGGATCCAATGTAAAACATTCCAAAATCAACAACTACTAATAAATTAATTGTGACTGTCAAATAATAACAGACAAATAATTAGCAATAAATTAAAATTGCGACTATAATTTGAGATTTAAACTATCCTATCTCTCAAGTTGGATCGAACTGCGCATGGTGTGCGAATTTTATTATAATCGGTTAAGTGGTTTAGGAGTCCATTGAGGACAAACATTGTGACACGAGATTTATATATATTAAGATATAGATATAATGGCTGATTGTTGATATATCGACGCATAGCCCAAACCGCTTTTCCTGGTGACATGAAACTTGGAAGGTGTGTTCTTTGTGAAGAGTCAGTATCTACTAAGAAAGGATTTTTGGAAATTCCAATTCTGGGGTAGATTACTGGACCGAAGTGCGATCCACGTGAGCGAAGCCGGGGGCAAAAGCTAGTACTTTCAAAAACAAGTTTACTACCTCCCGTGCCGGGAGTGGGTAATTTGCGCGCCTGCTGCCTTCCTTGGATGTGGTAGCCGTTTCTCTGGCTCCCTCTCCGGAATCGAACCCTGATTCCCCGTTACCCGTGACAACCATGGAGTAATTTACAAAAACATTTATCAGAAATCCGTACTAATATTATAAATGCGAAAGTAACTCTGTCTGTCTGTCTCTTCTTCACACCTATACCACTGAACCGATTTGAATGAAATTTGGTACATACATATATACGAGTAGTCTGGGACCCGAGAAAGGACATAGGATTGTTTTCATCCCGGAAATCTCCCGGGAACGGGAACTATTATTCCACGCGGACGAAGTCGCGGGCAAAAGCTAGTATAATATATACCTTTCTTTGAAACTAACAAAAGGCATCTTGTTGGTATTCAATGAACAGATAGACAATCTTTAAGAGTGGAAACCCAATCTCCTCTCTCACCGGATATTGAAAAATATTGGGGACACATACCGATAATATCGTTTTATGTACGTAGAAATATCCTGAAAATCTGAGTAAATCTTACATTTTTGTACAAAAGATGACTGAATAAGTAATAATGTGGTTCAGACTTTCCTTGATTATGTTGTTAAAAGAAATCACAAAAAAATACTAGGTGTATTTTTGGTCTTGCACAACCCGCTAGGAGATGATTCTACCCATGAAAACAAACAACTTTTATTATGGAACCAACTCTGAAATCGCGAAAAATATATCAGCTGTTTCTAACAAAAGTTCAATGCCCTCCCGACTATAATGTACGAAACAGCTGATATTTTTATTTTATTTTACACCTAGTATAATAAACTAGTTTTCGGCCCTGAGTAGATGTCCATTGCTTCCATCTTATTTCTACCCTTCAGGCTTTTAATTCCCAAAAATCCTTTCTTACTGAATTCTTCACATATAATTCACCCTCCAAGTTTCATGTTTTTAAGACCAGTGGTTTGAGATGTTAGATAAATTACTAGTCAGTTAGTCAGTCTGTGAGTCAGTTTATCGTGTTATATACATAATATATCTAAGATATAAAATATTTTCTCATTGTCTTTATCTTCACTTTCTTGTCTAAATTCTTTCATCTTTTTTTTTAGCTGTATCAACCTAGCATTTTCAAGGACTTTCTTTTAATTTAGTCCTGACCTGTGTCAGACTGTGCCAAATCTATACTTAATATTATAAAGAGGTAAAATTTGTAAGTTTGTAGGTTTGTAAGTTTGTATGTAGGGGGTTATCTCTGGAACTACTGGTCCGATTTGTAAAATTCTTTCAATGTTAGATAGCCCATTTATCTAGAAATGCTATAGGCTATATACCATCACGCTACGATCCAAGGAAGCGGAGCAGTAACAAAAAATGCGGGTGAAACCGCAGGGGACAGCTAGTAACCTTAATAAGTAGGTTTTATTTACTACAATAGCCTTTTACATGTCTCCAAGATGTAATTTGTCCTGTATACCCTAAGGTTTACAATACTTTGTCCAGACCTCCGCCCACGGCTAAACTGTTGACCCCTAGACTAATGCAGCGGTCATTGCACCCACTCCTAATATTGTAATAACAAAGAAAATGTTATCAAACAATTTTACACCTGATAAGCTAAATAACATTTAATTAAAAGCCAGACCCACGCATAGCGTGTTTTAAATGAAAAATTTTGATGGTAACGAAGGGCCTAGAATTATTTTATGTTTGTATAAAAGGACCATTCTGTGAACTTGCAATTTATACGTTTTAACTTTTACGTTTTACAATCTATACTTATACTAAAAACATTTTAAATAAAGATCCACCTGCAAAATCCGAAAACAGAAATAATACTTTAATTTCCGAAGTCGTTGCTTCCATTCTGTTTATTGTTTTACATTGCCACCGACTTCCAATATTTGAGTTATTTTTCGAAATTAATTTATTTTTTAAAAAACTTTTTTAAAGACGGGTAACTAGTAAATCTTGTTGGTATTTAATTATTAATTAGCAAGAGATAATCTAAAAATATGGTTCATATCAAAATAAAAAAAAACCGGCCAAGAGCGTGTCGGGCCACGTTCAATGTAGGGTTCCGTAGTTCCCGTCCGTCACAATAAGTGTTCCCACTTATAAGTTTACAAAAAAAGGCTATTTGTTACTTTGCCATACTAAGTACGCAGAAATTATTTTGTACAACCTTTTTGTCTTTTTTGTACAAAAACTTTTTTATATCACGTTCAAAATAATTTTCTTAGAAAGTACTTATAAAGTTCTACTTTCCAGATTTTTTTCATATTTTTTAAACCTACGGGTCAAAAGTTAGAGGGGGGGGGGGACGCTTTAATTTTTCCTTTTGGAGCGATTATTTCCGATATTATTGACATTATCAAAAACCGATTTGAGTAAACCCCTTTTCATTTTTAAATACCTATTCAACAATATATCACACGTGAGGGTTGAAAAAAAAAAAAAATCACTTCCCTCTTTACATATAGGGGGGCTACCCTAATAAAACATTTTTTCCAATTTTTATTTTACCACTTTGTCGGTGTGGTTGATATACATATTGGTACCAAATTTTAGCTTTCTAGTGCTAACAGTTACAGAGATTAAGCGAGGACGGACGGACAGACAGACAGACATGGCGAAACTATAAGGGTTCCTAGTTGACTACGGAACCCTAAAAAATACACAAATATTGAGTTCTAGTGTATGATATAAATTATGTTTTAGGGTATTTTTAATTTAGTCGCAAGTAAAACCTAGTTGGTTATAATTTAACAAATTTAATCAAGTTTGATGCTCCCCTGATGTTATTAATTGGTGATATTACAAATTAGCTGCGTTTAACGCTTCGGCGTAGAGTGCGGCTCAATTAACTAACCTCTAATTACTGTACCGCTCCAATATGATTCTTAGGCAGCTAGACACTAAACTTGGTACCTATACTACGTGTATTTTTGGTCTTGCATAACCCGCTAGGAGACGATTCTACCCATGAAAACAAACAACCTTATTATGGAACCAACTCTGAAATCGCGAAAAAAATATCAGCTGTTTCTAACAACAGTCCAATACCCGACCATAATGTATGAAACCAATTATTTATATACCAACTTAATGCAAATTGGCAAGTTATTATTGTTTGGCCAACTTAATTTGCTTTGTTTATAACTTTTTAAATCTCCGTGATTGTGTGACTTATTATCTTTTTTTTTCTCAGGACGTTATGCCATCTTTTGGAGGACGACTTTCCTAATTAATATTCTCCAAAGTAATCTTTTCTTTTTTAAATAAATATCCTGGGACCACTCACACAGGGCCATCTGATCCCAAACTAAGCAGAGCTTGTACTGGTAATCAGACAACTGATATATATGTTTATATAATTATAAATCCATTCATACTATAGATAAATTACATCCAGACACAGAAAAAACTATCATGCTCATTACACAAAGTTGGTCCTGGGTGGGAATCGAACCCTCGACCTCCGGCTTAGCAGTCAGGGTCACTAACCACTAGACCAACAGGCCCGTCCAATCTAGTTCAGTATTGATATTTTCAAACTACTTTCACATAACGCACAACATCTGTTTATTCTACAAACGAATAAAATTACTAATAGATGAAAATACATTAAGTATCTAAACAGCATTTATCTCTAAAATTAGGTGTGTCTAGACACACAAATTTAATTACATTTTTATCATATTGATTTCGACATACTATCATTTTTAGCCCACACCAGTCCCTACCAATCTAATCACATAAAGCTTTACAACCTTAATCCATATAGATTACAACCATAAACCTTACATTTTAGCAGAAGATAATAAAACCTGAAGCAACAGTTTATGATTGAATTAACTGACAGAACATTCACCTTGACTGCCGAAATAAATCTAGACTTAAAGCAACTCTACATCAGGGCTGTAACGGATTATTTCGGATTTTCATGCGGATACGGATATGAAAGAAAGAAATAAAGAAAGAAGAGAAAAAAGGAGTAATATTATATCGGTTTCGGATATGGGTAAGGCTACGAAATTATTTCGCAATATCCGTTAGTTTCGATTAGTTTTGATTACAGATATGAGCTTTTTAGAATATCGTTATTACTTTATAGGTAAAACCTTGCAACAATGAATAATAAAACGCAAGACGCTCTGGGATTTCTTTAGAGTCTGGATGATACATGATATGGAATTTTGTCACAACATGTATGATTTAGACTCCGTCCCTATCCGAATTTTTATCATCCGAAACGGTTACGGTTGCAGATATTTTATATGTTCGAATATCCGAAAGTTTCGGTTACGGTTACGAAGCTCCATAACATCCCTACTCTATATGTAAAGAAATAAGGTATAAATAGATCTCATACGCAACGCACGAACGAAGTAAATGGGTTACATTTTTCGTATATATTAATTCATTAAATTCATGGAAGGGAAGCGATGTGGGTGAGTATGTCATTGATATTCATAATGACATTACATCTACGTACGCACGTAAGCGCAATTTATATTGTCGAAGGATTTTGTGCATACCTTTTTAATAATTTCTTGTATATTTATATTTAACCTCAGAATAGAATGGGATGATGATGATGATGATAATTTAAGGTAATGCCTCTACCACCAGGTGTGTTATTACAGGCCGATAATATCGCAATGCGTTATTGCGATATTGTGTCCCGATTATTAGTGCGTTTTTATTGTGCGATCAGTGTAACTTCGTAGCCGTCATACGCGGGAAAATATAATCGAATTCGAATTTGATTATGGTGGCGACGACGTTAATGTATTTTAAAGATCTTACTTTTTTGTAGGCACGTCACACCCTATTCAACTCTCTTGTTTATACCAATTTTGAACACATATACCACCAATCTATATTTACCAAGCAATATGTCTACTCCTAGCTTATTTGTCCTAAGTTTAGCATACAGCTGTAATGTTTGTTGTTTCGGTAACAGCAGTTCTGGAGCGCTGATGTCGCTATTTGTCATGCGAAGGGAACGCGCTTTGAACTATTATTCATACGCGTAATATACTGATGAGTGTCGCGGTTGTGCGAAGTTTTTGGCTAAAAACTCCTGCTTCAATAAAACTGGTGTAAAAAGATATCACGAAGACGAAACCACATGTTCCTTCCGAATATGTGAAGAGTCTGACTCGACTGACCTCAATTTACGATTAAACTTTCATATTGTAAGCTATTTGTTTTAAAAACAAAAACTCGCTATAAATAATAAAACTTCATAAGATTAACTTTGGTAACAAGTACGTCGGTTTTCCTTATTAATTTAAGCTCTTTTAACTTGTTTTAGGGTAAACTTTCAAACATTGATCTAATTTTTCCACACGAAGTTCTCAATTAGATTGAACTTGGTAAAAGTGCTCTCTGATTAATTTATTTGCTACTAGCTTTTGCCCGCGACTTCGTCCGCGTTCCCAAGGGATTTCCAGTATGAAAATTATCCTATATCCTTTCTCAGGTCCCAGACTATATCTGTACCAAATTTCATTCAAATCGGTTTAGTGGTTTAGTCGTGAGGAAGAGACAGACGGAGAGACAGAGTTACTTTCGCATTTATAATATTAGTACGGATTTTGGTCGTTTGGCATTTTTTTGTAAACTTCCATTATAATTTTCATATTCTGTCAAAAGTGCGATGTAGCGATAATTAAAGTTGACCATTAAACCTTAGAATACACGTGATTCGAGACAAAATAGAAAGACAATAGCAGTGCGACAGTTAGTTGTTGCTTGGTCGTCGAAAGGTTAATTAACTTCTTAGTAACAAAAGTTAATATTACTGGTAAAAAGCCAAAATAAAGTTTTTTTTAATATCATTGGATAGCAAACGAAATTAAGGCCCATCTAAGGTTAAATAGTAACCTATAACAGAAATGACCAGAGATAAAGATATATCTCCAATATCTGTAATTACATATGCAATTATACCCTTCAGACAGCAACATTCCAAATCATAGCTATTTATTGTCAAAATTGATTTCATTTCCTAAAAATCAGTCGTTAACCTTCTTAGTCCCACTTCTGATGCACTGTATTACAACTTTGAAGGAAAATATCTGATTTGCAGGAAATAAAAAACTCAAGTAGGTATTTGTTTTTATTTATGCCAAAAATAAACCAGCTGAAATCCTAATCTAAACATTACCTCGTTTTACTGAGGACATGAAACATTTATCAACACAACGGGTGCTCGTAAAACCTTTATTTTTATCAAGATATGACGTATGGGCGTGAGTAAACAACATTTTTATAATTAAACGATTATTTTATTGGAATTTGCTAATCTGTGTCGAACCACATACAGGAAAAGGACATAAGGAAATATTCAGACAAGAACTTGGGCGGCCAAAACTAAAGTTATTCCAAAATGCTAGGTCACACATACCGTAACGTACCGTACGTGTCGTGATTACATAGTGGTTAAGGCGCCCGCCTCTCATGCAAGAGATTGTGGAAACCAGGCCCCCTAGAGAAGTGGCATTGTAGAATAGATAGCGGACGGAATAGAATAGATTGTCAAATGTATGGAGATGACAAATTAATTAGCGAAAGCTTATGTCAACCCCATACATTTGACAATCTATTCTAATCTATTCTACAATGCCACTTGTCTAGGGCCCCAGGACTCGTAGTTAATATGAGACCGATGTCGCCAATCCGCCTAAAGCAAGCATGGGAATCAATGCTTATGCCTTCTCTGTATGAGAAGAGGCTTTTGTCCTTCAGGGGGACAGTAATAGCTGGCACTATTATTTATTATTATTTACATACCGTAAACTATTACTACCGCGGGCTTAACCCTGTAACTGCTTTTTCTTAGTACTCATTTCTTAGCGCTTTGTAAGGTGAGTGACCGCGCGACGTAATCCAGACACCACTAAGATAAAGCAGTTACGGAGTTTAACCTTTCAACAACCAACCGACAGCCGGCTGTGGGGCTGCTATTGTCTTTCTATTGTGTCTCAAATCACGTGTGGTCGAAGGATTAATTTATAATAGTAGTTTAAGGTATGTGTGGCCTCACTGTTGTAAATTTTAGGTCTGGCGCTCAGTTTTTTTTACCAAATTGCTATATTTCTCGGGGTTCCTCTTAAAACGAGTATTTTTAATTTCATGCTTGTGAAATTAAAATAGGTAGGTAGATAAAAAATACATGAGTAGGATGATAAAAGGAGACCTAATTAATGCAGACTAATTATGACGCGACACAGCTGACCTAAATTTAAGCAATCGTATATAAATCGTGTGGCGACTTCATCCTCGTGGAGTAATAGTTCCCGTTCCCGGGGGATTTCCGGGATGAAAACTTTCCTATGTCCTTTCTCGGGTACCAGACTATATATGTACTAAATTTCATTTAAATCGCTTCAGTGGTTAAGCGCTTCAATGCCTAATGAAGAAGAGACAGACAGACAGACTGAAAGACAGACAGACAGAGTTACTTTGACATTAATAATATAAAGTACTGATTAACAAAATTATGAAATAAATTAGTAAATACGAACAAGAAGCTATTCATTTTACTGTTACTTACATTAGGAGCTAATAAAACCATGATAAAGAAAAGCTCAAAATATTTTAAATCAGAAGCTCACCTCACAAAAAGCCGTAACCTTAATTCAGGAAAGTGATTCAATAAATAATCATAATCCTATTATTATAGCTATGGCCGGCTAGCATTAACCGCACGCAACTTCTTTCATAAAATAATCGATTTTCTGACCTTTGGGAATGCCTTAAAAAACCTTCAAACAGTACAATAAGTATAGCTATTAGGGACAATACGTTATTTCATATTTTTTAAGAAACCATAGAATTAAAATAAAAAAGTTGATAACTCCGAAACAGTTTCACCGATTTTGATGAAACAGGTCCAAGAACCATTGCTATATAAACTACTTTTAAATGAAAAAAAGCTGCATCCAAATTGGGTCACCCGTTTAAAAGCTACACACGGAAGCACAGACAAACAGACAGACACACACAGCGGCCAGACTTATAACACCCCTGTGTCGGTTACAAATTAACCGTTAGTAAATATATTTTCTGGCCATGTTATCGAATTACAATACATAGGAATACTTACTTAGAACGTACTAGTTTTATTACAATCTATAAAATTCGCCGTTTAGATAGTACACATTACTTTTTATTTCATACCAAAGTAACCTCTAGCACCGTTGTCAAAAAGGCCAAATTGGTGTCATGGAAAGTCGTAACTGTCATTTGTTTGACGACGTAAAGTTTGTATGGTCCAGTAAAGTACTGCCCTTTGATCGAAATTCAAAATAGGTTTCTCTAGCCCGCATAACATTACAAAAAGATACTCATTGTACGGCGGCATTGGAAAAACAACCTTGCGAGGCTAGACTGTAAGACTATTTTTGAAAGGACGACGCAGTAATTTGTCTACTAATTTACGGTTGAACATTACGTCCCTAAACACTAACTAATTTACGGTTCTATTTTCTAGATGAAATCCTTAGTAATTAATAGGCTGGAATTATACTCCTTATATTACAAACTTAAATGTAAAAGTTTGCATGTGTGTATGGGTGTTTATTAGTCTTCCAGCAAAAACTGCTGTAAGGATTTTGACAAAAGCTTACAGTAATATAGCTCACACATCAGAATAACACATAGAGCATATAATATTACGCTAGATCCCAAGGGAGTGAAGCAGACATAATCATAGACATAACATAACGCGGATGAAACTGCAGGGACAGCTAGATTATAAAAGTTCTTCTGCGATTCCGCAGTCGTAACAAAAAAGAATCAGAATCATCTCCCTAGCCTTTTTCCAACTATATTGGAGTCAGCTTCCAGCCTTACAGGATTCAGCTGGATACCAGTGTTGTACGACGCGACTGCCTATCAGACCTCCACAAACCTGTTACTGGACGACACGATGTGACACGATACCACTTAGCCAGACTGGTCGTAACAAAAGAAAGTTGCAAATTCTGGTACTACAAAAACCAACCAAATAGTACAACAAAATTAGTAGAAAAAAAATTCTAAATGTATCTATTTTATGAATTAAGGAAACTTGGAGGAAAAACACCAGAAAAGAAGTAATCAGTATCGCGAGCCTAATTTGATCTGTACGAGGCAATTTCCCCGTAGTAACGTTCGCTTGAGCGGGAAACTTAAATAGCTTAGGACAGGGATACTCAACCTTTTGTCGTATTTATTTAAGGTTTTCACTATACCTGAGAAATTATCCGATAAATACCGTGTTTAGATGATATTTTTGTAGATACTGTAGCTGCTGTCATTAATTCCAGATAATTATTGAATCCGCGAATTTATCAGTGCGTAATTTTCAACTAGAGCGCTCAGAAATAATGTAGTTTTTGAAGTGAAAACTTCTTTAGCGGCGTTGAGCACTTTTTCTGTAATGGGTATAAAATCTTAAACTCGCGTCAGGACACGTGACCTGATCGAAAAAGCGTAGGACGGATGGATAGTAGACAGCTGTCACCATCCATGGATGCGCGTGGCACGCTGTTAATAATCAAGTTTTCACTTCTGCCGGCACTCCCGGAGTGCAACCCGTCTTTTTTTTTATTAAAAACTAGCGGTCCCCTGCGGTTTCACTCGCATTTTTCGTTACTGCTCCGATCTCGTGGGTCGTAGCGTTATGGTATATAGCCTATAGCATTCCTCGATAAATGGGCTATCTAACACTGAAAGAATTTTTTTATCAGTATTTTTACCGAATTTTACCCGTACGAATAAAATAAAAAACCGGCCAAGAGCGTGTCGGGCCACGCTCAATGTAGGGTTCCGTAGTTTCCCGTCCGTCACAATAAGTGTTCCCACTTATTAGTTAAAAAAAAGGCTATTTGTTACGTTGACATACTAAGTACGCAGAAATTATTTTGTACAACGTTTTTGTCTTTTTTGTACAAAAACTGTTCTTTCTATCAAGTTCAAAATAATTTTCCTAGAAAGTACTTATAAAGTTCTACTTTCTAGATTTTTTTCATATTTTTTAACCTACGGGTCAAAAGTTAGAGGGGGGGGGGACGCTTTAATTTTTCCTTTTGGAGCGATTATTTCCGATATTATTGACATTATCAAAAACTGATTTTAGTAAACCCCTTTTCATTTTTAAATACCTATCTAACAATATATCACACGTCAGGGTTGAAATTAAAAAAAAAATAACTTCCCTCTTTACATATAGGGGGCTACCCTAATAAAACATTTTTTTCCAATTTTTATTTTACCACTTTGTCGGCGTGGTTGATATACATATTGGTACCAAACTTCAGCTTTCTAGTACTAACGGTCACAGAGATTAAGCGAGGACGGACGGACAGACAGACATGGCGAAACTATAAGGGTTCCTAGTAGACTACGGAACCCTAAAAGTATCAAGCAAAAAACAGACACATGGAAAAACTTTACGAATCTCTTGTTGACTACGACATCGGTACACTAAAACCTATTGAATGGGTAGAGCACTATTGGAAATTTATTTACCTACTTATAATTTTATTGATGTAAACAAAATGTTATATTTGTATAATCTTGCGGTTGCGGGCATTTAATTAAGTGAAGGGCAAAGTATTTAAAAAAAATCCATAAGTTTACCTAGTGTTGAGAACCACTGACATTTTTTGTTTAAGATAGGCCTACAAGGGACAATTTCGGCTGCTCCCTTGGTATGCGTAACTGTCTCAATCTTGTACAAAACTAGCACAATACCTAGAACGATATATTAGACCATGTAAGGAAGAATTCCTTTAGTCTTCTTGAAAGAAGTTTTATTTCATACCTTATTAATATGAGCACTGGGTTTATATTCAGTTTATACAATAGTCTGGGCGCCCATAATTCATGTACTAGAGTTGTGTTACAAAGTAATTACTACTGGGATTCATGTAAAATTGGTGATTTACTGCAAACAACTAATGCCCTAACTAATAATCACTGTGTAAAGTTATGCGATGAATAAAGCCTGTGTAACCATACATTTTTTGACGTATAAACCTGTCATAACTTTATGCAGCGATTATTAGTAAGGCGCTAAGAGTATAAGGAAATTGATATCTCATCTAACGTAGGTACCTATTATAAATGCGAAAGTTTACTTAAAACTTCTGAAACTGCGGGGCCAGCTAGACAGCAAATAACTTCAATCATAATAAAATTTTTTATTGAGATAAAACAGTGCTTGAAGCCCTGATTCCTGAGTTAGGTTGTACCTGTGTTACAGCAATCAGTGTCTTCTCCCGTTTTTGTTTCTTGCGTACTTACATTTTATTCAATAACATACAAATTGATTTAACAACTATATAATAATAAAAATGACAATATGTGAGGGATGAGAGTATGTGTTGATATGAGTGTGTATAATTATAATTATAACTGACTGATTGACTGACTGTTGATATAATTATATCAACGCAAAACCCAAACCGCTGGTCCTAGAGACACGAAACTTGGCCTTAATTTATATTTATTAGAATAAGGTATAAGGTAGCTATGTTGCACCAAAGACGCAAATTGTTGCCAAATACGCAACGTTAAGTCGCACCATAATCTTATGAATGTGTATGTAATATAAAAAAAATACTGGTGCGTGGATATTACTCTTACCAATGACTTACAAAGTCTGAAAACGCTGACAAACTATACTCTAGTCTTATTAGAATAACGTTCATATTACGTTGCATTGCACATCAAAAAGTTTGCCCAAGTGAAGTCGCCCCATAACCTTATATGAATGCATGCGTAATATAAAATTTTCATGCGTGGATTTCACTCTTTACAATCACTTACAAACTCTGAAAATGCTGAAACATTCGCTCTCAATACCTCCTGAAAGACATCTGACAAGACAAGACATGAACGGTTTAATTAAATTCGTCGCGTGCTCAAATTAATTAGAAAACGTGAGCTATTTGAACACGAACAAAAGATTTACGTTTGTAAATATGTGTGTAGGAATTATGTGGCGTTCTTCCCTTGTGAGAGAATTAAATACGGTTGGAATTTAATAAGCTTTTTTGGGAAATGGGGTGGTATCTTTGGGATATGTTTTGTGCGATGTTTATTGTTCTGCTTTATGTGGAATAGGGGTATTGTAACATTTTTTTTCTGTATTTTATCATTCTTGTTCTGGCCTCAGACTTACCAAATTATGTATAGGTTAACAGCTATGTAGCACCCATCTCTACGGACATCTTACCAGTATCATCCAATAATTATCTACCTAAATATTATAAAAATATTTAATTTTGTTTACTCTGTGAACACCATTTGCGATGTCACAGACTGTGTTTGATAATTTAATTTGAGTTAATTCACAAACAGGCATTATTGTGCTAATATTGGTAATATGAAAATAACACGGTATTGTTATACAATGTCTAAAAAGGTTTTATGTTTAATACGCAGTTACGCACCTACGTGATAAATAAAGCGTTAATACTGGCCATATTTCATAAAAAAAAACATCTGTGAAGCCATTTAAGTATTAAAATTAAAAGAAAGATTAAAAATATAACTTTAATGTCGTTCTCATTTTTTTACGCTTAATGGCCAGTACGCGGTTTTTCTTATTAAATCCTTTTTCGGTGTTTAGCTTTAAAATTTAAGAAAGAAGGTCTTGTTGCATATTGTTTTATTTAAATAAATGGTTGTTTCTCGTTTTATTTAATCTAGCTGTTCCTCGCGGTTTCACCCACGTTACATTAGGTTTCTAGTTACTGCTTCGCTCCCGTGGGACATAGCGTGATATTATATAGCCTATGTTACTCCTACTCGTGGACAATGTAGCTTTCGAATGGTAAAAGAATTTTTAAAATCGGTCCAGTCGTTTTTGAGCCTATTCATTACAATCAAACAAATAAAGTTTTCCTCTTTATAATATTATATTTTAAACGAAAATATAAAAAACTGGTCAACATAATTTTATTAATAAAAAACAGGCAATTTGGTGGCAATCGTAGCAATAGTTATTTCTTTTCTGCCCCCTACACAAGTGGCATTTTAGAATAGATAACGAAAACGAATAGATTGTCAAATGTATGGAGATGTCAAATTGTTTAGGCGATTCACACACGGCACCGCGCACCGCCGCGGATGGCGGTGGCGGTGAAGCGGATTTCTTAGCGGTTCTCCGCGCGGTTAGGCGGTTTACGCGCCTGTCCGCGCGGATCGATTTAACGCGGTTTTGATCAGTTTTATCATAGACATTGGCAAATGGACGCTGAAGTGGTAGCAAGCAATCAGGCTGTTATGGCCTAAAAAGAAAAAAAAACAAGATATTGGGTTCATCCATTTTTACTTAGCAGATCTCTAAATGGAACTTTCATGGTAAATAGCAAAAAATATCTTTGTGTTTTCACAGACTTTTATAGAATTATCTATAAAAGTCTGTGAAAACACAAAGATATTTTTTGCTATTTACCATTGTTTCATTCTAAGAAGTTTATTACTATTTTATGTGCTCATGTCCTTATGTATATGTGTGTTTACATGTCCCAGATAGCAGAGCGACTTTCGATCTCCGAAATAAACTTTCCGACATCGAAATAATTATTGAATAACAACATGACCTACACCTACAATAATCCGCGCGGTTATGCGGCGCCCCGTGTGTAAGGCTCCGCCCCACCGCGCGGACGAGCGGTGTACGTGTGTTAGGTATCAACGGATTTCTAAGTGTCTTGTACAACATGACATCCGCTTCACCGTCCTCCGCGGCGGTGCGCGGTGCCGTGTGTGAATCGCCTTAGCGAAAGCTTATGTCAATTTCATACATTTGACGATCTTCGTTTTCGCTATCTATTCTACAATGCCACTTGTCTAGGCCCTCTGGACTCTAACGCCTTGTTTGTAAGACTCCGCTTTTTTCATCTGTTTGTCTACCCATCTGTCACCAGGCTGTATCTTATGAGCCGAGATAGTTAGTTGGACAATTATAGACTAAATATTTATTTAAGTTTTGTATATATTATATTTAGATTTCATAGTTAAGTTAGTTATATTAAAATAATAAACAATAATGTCTCATTATAGACTTCAACAGTTTCTAAATATAGCATCAAAACCAATTTATCTCAAAGACTGAAATAGTCAAGTGCAAACACTTGATACAATATTTTTATTAAATGTAGAAGTTTCTCGAATGAAGATTGTGTAGGTATTCAATACTCGTATTTATTCAAGTTGTAAGTTTAAGTTCAAGCATTGTGAAAGGTCAGGCGAGGACGGGCGGCGTTTATGAGTATCTTGAGAAGCGTGCTATAAGTGTCAGAAATTGGTTCAATATTTTATATTTTTGAAAAAGTAAAAAGTTGAGTATTAAGAATTTAGTTTTTAATGATTAGAGTGCGAGACAACAGCCCTTACCAGGCTTTTATAAGACAAGACTTAATAATTACTTACTTATTTATTACTTTAATAACAAAAATCTCTTTCGTGTTTTAAATGATGAATGAAATTAATTTATTTTATCTGCGTATCGATTGTATGCCGAAAGGTAACTAAAGCATAATAATATGAAACTAATTAGTAAATGAAAAAAGAACTAGCCAGAAAACGATAAATGCCGAAAGGTCATTTTTGTGACCTTCATTATAATTTTGACAGACATACTGTCTACATTTCTGCAGCCACATGAAAGCATAACCTATTTAAATTCTGGCTAGTTTTTCCTTGACCTTCAAATATTTTATTCGCATATTCAAACAAGTCCACATGTCTATGTCCATAGACATTCCAGACATCAAAGACTAACATCCTTTTTTTTTAATTACAGACTTGATTACCGCATGATCTCATGAATAAACTAAAACGTAAACATTTTTTGCTATAAAAAAAGCCAATATTGTGTATAAAACTCATATAAAAACCGTTTACGATAGTAGTCTAGAAAGTTTGGCTGAAAGTAAAAATGTTGTTTATTTTTCTTACATTTTGTGATGTCAAAAGTTACTGCAAAGAGTTTAAAGTGGATTATTTTGTTATGAGTTTGGTCATAAAAATATGTGTATACTAGCTATCTACTGCCCGCGACTTCGTCCGCGTGGAATAGTTCCCGTTCCCGCGGGATTTCCGGGATGAAAACTATCCTATGTCCTTTCTCGGGTCCCAGACTATATCTGTACCAAATTTCGTTCAAATCGGTTTAGTAGTTTAAGCGGAAAAGCGTAACAGACAGACAGACAGACAGAGTTACTTTCGCATTTATAATATTAGTATGGATCTTGGTTTGTTTTATATTTTCACACTTGATTGCGATCCGTAATTTTACCGTATTTAAACTGTATTCTTTTTATTTATTTTTTTTCGTAGTTTATAACCATATTAAAAAAATTATAAAAGAATATAATCTTTGTTTATTTCTGCAGTTATATAATTCTATTTCTACATTTTTTCCATGTAAATGACTTTTAAAATTGTTAGTTTTATTCGGTCATTAGTAAATGAGTACCTACCTACACCTACGTAACTCTAACGAATTTTCCAAACACTGAAAATTTTCCGCTGTTTATAAAAAAGCTTGAGTTGCTACTTTCAGTACAGCCCTTGAAGAAAATGGCCATGAAAACGTTATAATAGACTGATAAGCATTTCACTAGGTCAAGGTAACTCAAGGGTACGCAGACGAGAATCTCCTCCAAAACGTCAAATGGGGAAGCTTTATGAATATTTTAAAAATAGAAGGCTTGTTGGAAAATGTTTAATGTTACTGGCCAGCTAGGTGCTGTTACAAGAATACAAGGAGTTATTATGACAAAATGCTGCGTTCATTTTTCCTTGTATAGTGTACCGTAAATTATTATTAGTGTTGCTATTATATTTTTTTTTAAGTAAAATATACATTGTTAGGTATTACTAGCTGCACATTTTGTCCTAAATATGCTTAGATTAGAAATAAAAACATTTAAAAATAGCCCACTGGCATTGGGAACAAAGTCCAAGCGACCGGTGGTCAGGGCTCCTAATAGAGGAATCTCCAGACAATGCTTTCCTTGTCCAGGACTCTCTGAATCAGACCTTCGACTTAGCTGCCTATCCTAGCCTCCTCAGGTGTTCGTCGAGACCCTTTGCTACTTTTGCCGTGACGACTATTACCACCATTATTGCTAAATTCACATCCATGTCCACAACGTCGTAAGTCGGATTAAGATACAATATGTATGTATTAAATTATAAAAGTATGTTTATCAGTTGTTTAGTAGTACAAGCTCTGTTTAGTTAGGGATCAGATGGCCGTGTGTGACATGTCATTATTTATTTATTTTACTTATTTATTAGATACTTGGCCCGCCTATCTTTCTCTGATTTCAGAACGCCTATACCAACAATTACGCGACGCTCTAATCTATCTCCATTATGTCAGCCATATTGGCAACAATAGTCCTTTCAGTGATGATCGATAGTGATTACGAGCCTAAATTTTCGCACTGCTAGGCAAAGGCCTCCGTACTTTTCACTATTTATTTAAATAATAAATAAGTAAGTAGGTGTTAACAATCCATACTAATATTATAAATGGGAAAGTGTGTCTGTCTGTCTGTTTGTCTTTCTTTCACGGCAAGACGGAGCGACGGATTGACGCGATTTTTTAAGTGGAGATAGTTGAAGGGATGGAGAGTAACATAGGCTACTTTTTGTCTCTTTCTAACGCGAGCGAAGCCGCGAGCAGAAGCTAGTTATTAATATGATGGAATTTTAGTAACGACTAGCTGTTTTCTGCGACTCTGATGGCTCATTTTTATACAACATTTCATCCCTTGTTTTACCATGTAATGAAAATAAAAAGCAATACTGTGCATGTTTCTAGCTTCAGTAATATTGAGCTGTGCATTGATTACCATCAAAAAGCCTGTATTTATAATCAAATTAAGTAAACCATTTTTTTTTTCATAATTATTTCCGTCGAGAATAAACCGAGAGAACAACTATTTATTTAAAACAAAATGCAACAAGACTTTCTTTATTAAATGTTAAAACTGAACACTAAAAAAGGTTTTAATAATAAAAACCGTGCACACTGGCCATTAAGCTTAAAAAAATCGAAACGCCATTAAAGTTTTATTTTTTAATCTTTCTCTTAATATTAATAGATGGCTTCGCAAATGTTTTTTTTAACAAATATGGCCAGTATTAGCGCTTTATTTATTACGTAGGTGAGTATTAAACACGAAACCTTTTTGGACATTGGATAACAATACCGTGTTATTTTCATATTACCAATGCTAATACAATAATGGTTATTTGTAAATGAACTCAAATGAATAATCAAACACAGTCTCGTTTTTGTTCAAATGGACATACATAAAGCGTAGCAAGTCAACTGTGACATTGCAAATTATATTCATAGAGTAAATTTCAATGTACAATAATACTCGTATTGCTAGATAATATTGGATACTGGCAGGATGACAGGGGTATGACCGTAGAGATCGGTACAAAGGAAGAGCTAGGATTTGGCACAATTTGGCAGGCCAGACTAACAATGATGAATAATAAAATATTATTTTGAAAGCATATACGTCAATGGCTAAAGGAAAAGCTGTCCATGTTTTTACGTTATTATATGACCTACTTTTATTTGTTCCGAGTCTGGTTATAACAGTGTAACTTTAAATGTTTTTAAACGCACAACCTAATATTTTCTGCTGTGAGGCAACGTTTTTAACAAAAAAACCGGTCAAGTGCGAGTTGGACTCGCGCAACGAGGGTTCCGTTAATTTGTTTTTTTTTAGCGAAATAACTACAATATTACGGTTTTCGCAGTTTTTTCTTTACTTGTGCTACATGACATTGCTTCTTGCTAAATTTCCTGATTATTGGTCAATGAGAAGTACGGTGAGCTACACATCAAGCTATACATAACCAGTATAAGCTGACTTCTAATTGTACGAAAAACAAACACAATGCGAGGTCAGCTAAAACTGTTTTTTTGTATAGCTTGATGTGTAGCCGTGTGTACCATATAGGTTTTAATTTCCTTGCAAATGTCTAAATATGCAATGTAAACCGCCGTATCTTTTTATTGCATTGATTTAGAAACTTGATTTTTTCACTGCTTTGAGAGATAGCAGACTTGCAGCTTAATATCTCGACGCATTTCTGGGAAAAAGGGTCTTGACAGACGGACGAACAGACGGACGGATGGTTGTGAACTAACTACAAATTTACGTTTTTCGGAACTTTTCCTTTACTGGCGCTACATGACCTTGCTTCTTGCCAAATTTCATGATTCTTGGTCAATAGGAAGTACCCTATAGGTTTTGAGTTTTGATTCCCTTGCAAATGTCTAAATATGCAATATAAACCGCCGTATCTTTTTATTGCGTTAATTTAGAAACTTGATTTTTTCACTGCTTTGAGAGGTAGCAAACCTGAGTGTGTGATATTAATTTCAGCTTAATATCTTGACGCGTTTCTGGGAAAAAGGGTCTTGACAGACGGACGGATGTGAAGTAACTTCAAATTTACGGTTTTCGGAGTTTTTCCTTAACTTGTGCTACATGATCTTGCTTCTTGCCAAATTTCATGATTCTCGGTCAATGGGAAGTACCCTATAGGTTTTGAGTCTTGATTCCCTTGCAAATGTCTAAATATGCAATATAAACCGCCGTATCTTTTTATTGCGTTGATTTAGAAACTTGACTTTTTCACTGCTTTGAGAAATAACAGACCTGAGTGTGTGATATTTCAGCTTGATATCTTGACGCGTTTCCGAGAAAAAGGGTCTTGACAGACAGATGAACGGACGGACGGACGGATGTAAACTAACTACACGGTTTTCGAAGTTTTTCCTTTACTTGTGCTACATGACCTTGCTTCTTGCCAAATTTCATGGTTCTTGGTCAATGGGAAGTACCCTGTAGGTTTTGATTTCCTTGCAAATGTCTAAATATGCAATATAAACAGCCGTATCTTTTCGATTTGAGAGATAGCAGACTTGAGTATGTGATATAAATTTCAGCTTGATATCTCAACGCGTTTCTGAGAAAAAGGGTCTTGACAGACGGACGGACGGACAGACGGACAACAAAGTGATCCTATAAGGGTTCCGTTTTTACCTTTTGAGGTACGGAACCCTAAAAATGGTACTAAGTTCAGCTTATATTGTATGTACTGGAGATAAACGGTCATCAACATTCTGTACTCAAATGTTGCAGATCAGTATCAGCACAGCCATTGTGTACACGTGTCTATACCATCTGTCACCATGGAAACAAACGTCAATATTGTATTGACAGTTCGCTCCGCCGCCATGTCGCCTCAACCCGAAATAATTCGGTTATTTCAATGCAATAGCACTTCAACGTATTGTGTCATCGTTTGAAATTCAATCGCTAATTGTACGTTATATACCATGCATACCAAATTACATTTTACTGCAGTAATTTTCATTCTAATATACACTTTACTGTCTTCAAAACAGAGTCTAAATTCGGATGTTTGCTTCTGGCAATAATCGATTATAAGTGATCGAATATTTTGTACAAATATGTAGCCGAAATCGCTAATTTTATTGATTGAAGTGATAATAAACGAATTCTGTCAGCGTGTCTTTGATAGAATGTCAGTACTGTGACTGTATTGTTTCAAGTTGGTTCTGTTTCACAACTAAGCAAGTTATTCACGAGCTGCCTGTGGATAAGACCGATATTAATAAACGTTACTTAGCATTGCTTAGACTTAACCGGTTGTCTGCCGTAATTAAAAGAACAATTAAATAGCATTGTGTCTCGCGTAGATCTGCGCCTCCGGCAGTCTAAGGGTTAATATTCCTGTCACTGTCATACTGCAAGTGCAAGATAGAGACGGGAAGACAGCTAAACGAAATAAAACACAAAAAAGCAGCAGCTTATTGCCCTTTTTAAAAAGAAGTGTTCATTTGTTAAATAACATTATTTTATTTCCTGGTATACCCAGTCAGTGAAGTGTTAGTGTGTTCAATCATTATTATCGGTACTCTTGCAAAGTATATTTTAATTTGAAAAAGTTTAAAAATAAGACAACGAAAAAAAAAAGTGAAGCTAAATTAAAGTTAGTGAAAGTGACAAGCAAAAATTAAGATGTGTTTCGACTTTTCAATTCAAATTGAAACAAAACCTAGCCAGGATGTCATGGATGCCGAAAGCAGAGAAGGGTAATCTATAGACGAAACTCTTTAAAAAAATCTCAACAAAAACATTAGGCATAAAAAAATAAAGAGTTCTATTTTCAAAAATAAAATTGGAGCGAAATGGTTGCGCAAATTTAAAATAATGGACGTCATCGTGATATATTGGCCTTACAAACCCGGTATGTAGGTGCCTAAATAATTAAACCATGTATAGTTAGATAAAAATGTATATAAGTTTGTTTGCGTCAATGATAACAAATTAATATTCATCAAGCTCCATCTATGGTCAATATAAATATTATAATATGGATAAGTAATTGGAACGCAAACAGTTTGATTTAAGCAGTCGTTGTTTGTGATTGTGTTATATCGTAGTTTTTTAATATTATTCGATATTTCTAGAATCAAATTAACTTTTCGACGTCCAAGCGACAACCGGCTGTCGCGATGCTATATACTGTTGTCTGACTATTGTGTTTCGATTTCGAATTACGTCAGGACGAAGATTTAAAATAAACTAATAGTGAGTACCTAGTTATTGTTTTCGACAAAGTTAGCGTAAATTAGTTTTAGAAAATTAATTAATGTTGGTGAATTCTATTTTTAAAAGTGTGTCAAATCATAACGATATTTAAATCAATGTAAGATTTGTAAGTTTCCAAATAGAACTATAAATGAAGTTGTGTCGTGAATATAAATGGTCCATTTTATACATAAACGCTCGCGCACCGCATGGGTACTGTATTCTATGAAATATACCAATAGAAATTTATGACTGTTTTAATAATTATTATCATTTTAATGTTTACCAAATCGTGGTCATTTCAATAACCTGGTTAATGAAATGACCAATATTTAATTATAATTAATAACCTCAACCTAATAATTGTCGTCTCATTTATGCACGAATATTTACTGCCGTGCTTGCTCAAAGCGGATTACAAATTTTTATTTAATTATTTATTACAACACAGTTAACAGTTCAGGAGATAACGCTAATGTGGTAGCTTAGTCCTTAATTAAATTAACTTATACTTTACTATTATTATGAAGAGCAAAGTTTTGTATGTATTTGTGTTTGTTACTCTTTTACGAAAAACTACTGAACGGATTTTGATGAAACTTTACAGAAATATAGCTTAAACATTAGAATAGGACATAGGCTACATAACATCACGCTATGACCCACGGGAGCAGAGCAGTAACCTAAAACCTAACAAAGCGCGGGTGAAACCACGAGGGCCAGCTAGTCTTAAATTACATAACATATTCAATATTTTTTTTGTGAATTCAATTTGATTCTATTATTTTAACACACTTACGTACTTCAACGTTTTTGAATAAAAGTGAGAAATGAGAACGATACACAAATTCCTTACGTTTTCAATCTTCGTTTCTAAAGAGGTCATGCAAAGATATGTTGTTGGAATAAACTCTACGTTCTCCTGAATATTAATAGTTCCAATAAATCAAATAATAACACCGCATTCTTTCTTCTACAGGTCACATACCGAACTCAACATGACAACTGACAACGCACTCAATTCTCAAAGGTAAGTCGTAGCAATAAAGTGTATTTTCCTGCGAAATAATCTAGAAAAGTGAAGAAAATGTTCGATGAAATATTGTTTGCTCTGAAATGAACGATTGAATGTGACATGAAATGTGAATGAGCTTTTGTATTGAATTAGATCTTAGAATAGCCTATAAGAATTACTACTTAGAATCTATTTGATGGGCTCAATCGAATTGTAGCTACTTCACAAAAAATCTAAACGTGTGCAACGAGGCCCGTCTATTACAAGCGCGAGTTAATAGTACAAGTTAATGAGAATGAAAGATACTCCTTTTACTATAATAGATAATTCTTTTACTATCTTAACATAAACATGCAAACAATTTCAGCTAGGTATAATAATAACGACTCACTTAAACATTCAATAAAATATTCACATCTGTCTAAGTATATCATACTGAGATCAAATTCGGTAAATAATTTCAAATAGACAATACAATATGACAAAAAATACATACTTAAAGAAATAATAATATAATATTATATAATATAATATTCTGGGACAACTCACACACGGTCATCTGATCCCAAACTAAGCAGGGCTTGTACTATGGTAACCAGACAACTGACATACATACTTATATAATTTATAAATACATACATATTATAGATAAATTACACCCAGACACAGAACAAACAATCATGCTCATCACACAAAGTTTGTTCTGGGTGGGAATCGAACCCACGACCTCCGGCTTAGCAGTCAGGCCTACTAACCACTAGACCAACAGGCCCGTCAAGAAAATAAATAGTAGACAAGACAGACGCTTCTATCAAAACTTTAAAGAAATTATCAAACATTCCCATTAAACTACATCATCACTTGCTACCTAAATTGGATGACATATCAGTTAATCTGAACAGCTCTGGTTGCGGCCTGTGGGTGGCGGGATTGCTGGCAATTGGCCTAACAATTGACCTTATCAACACTGGTCCAGCTCTAATGATATCTAGATGCGTCTAGATAATGTTACGTACTTTATAATGATTCTAGGACTTCATTTAAATTGACGTCATGCCTATATTTGTAAAAAAAGTTGACCCACTGAGAATTTTTCTTGTATCGTGAGTGCGTTTACAACTCACACAAAAACTAGACTCAAAAAACAAATACTTGGTTATTTACCAATGTTAATCCCGTTAGGAAATATAAGACTAATTAGGCTACACTAGGTTGAAATTACGTATATATTATAACGTAACGTACACCGTTCATCAAATATTACTAACGATCTTTGATTTCTTTCTGCAACTAAAATCGCGGCACCGGCATCGGCGTATCAGCGAAATTGAATCGAATATACGTCAGATTTTTGCTTATAATGTAGCCATTCCTTCCAGTCGCATCGATAATCGCTGCCTACTGTAGCCTCAGCCCTAGGCCCATTGTCCACGAAGGCATAGCTTAAACGTAGCGACCGATTTAGCGATGAAGAGTAGGCATAGATGCGAACGCGACGTTCCCGTTTCGTGGACGGAGATACATGTCATAGTTTTACATGTAAGGTGCAAGCAGACAGCAATTATACATACTATTTAAAAACACTATTTTAGTATCAAGCAGGAATATACCAAGCGTACAATGACGAATACAAATCATTACAGGGTGTTCAAAAAGTCATCGCCGAACAACAAGCTGACGCTGTACCTAGCGTCGCGCGACCTGGTGGTTGAAAATGGCGCCATCGACAGGATCCAGGGAGTGTTGCACGTGGAGCCTGAGTACTTGGAGAACAAGAAGCTGTATGGACAAGTTACATTGACGTTCAGGTAAAATAAAAAATAATCTTTTTTGAAAATCTCATCTCTTCTTTAGTGTAATATGCAGGTATTATTTTTAAAACTGACCTCTTGAATCACTCTATCTATTATTTAAAAAAAAACAAAGCATTGGCTCCCGTTGCGTAGTTTTAACACATACAGGATGTTCCACGTTACGGCAATGCCACATGGATGGAAAGTACCTTAAATATTGTAGATAGAACATTTTACTGAAAGAAGACATTATTTGAATTTTGAAAACATTTTAAACTGCATTCATAGATATTTAAATAATTACTTAGTTGAACCGGGAATCGAACCTGTTACTCGAGAAAATAAATCACCCTGTAGTTTTATTCTACCGATCGAAAGGCTTTATCACAAGGATTATTTTTTGCTAAATAACATAGTGTCAAAAATAAAAGAAAGACCATGAATTTTAACATTTTTAATAAAAAAATAGTCAATTTTTTAAACGCTCAAAACTAGTCCCTTCTTCTTGAAATCTTAAATACAAAGTGATACCTTTTGATCATTTCGTTCCCTGACGATTTTGTGGTCTTGTTGTGGTGGATATCAATTATTTATTTAAATGATGCGTACTACTCAAGTGGGTAGATTAATTAGTAATAAGTAGTTATGATTGTCAATTGTATGTCCTTGCGGCAATGTAAGCTTTTAACTTTTCAGAACAAAATTTTACATCAAATGTTAAAATTCACAGTCTTCCTTTTATTTGTAGAAGATAATCCTTATCATGAAACCTTTTGATCGGTATGATAAAACTATAGGGTGATTATTTTTTCTCGTGGAACAAGTTCAATTTTCGGTCCAACCATTTAATTATTTAAAAATCTATGAATGCAATTTAAATTGTTTTAAAAATTTAAATAATGTCTTCTTTCAGTAAAATGTTCTATCTACAATATTTAAGGTACTTTCCCTCCACGTGGCATAGCCGTGGGACACCCTGTATAGGGACGGACAGACAGCGTAAAGCGACTTTGTTTCATACTATGATTCCATAAAACAATAATCTGAAAATAAATAGACGTTGCTTGCTTAACTAAGTAATGGCTGCCGAGCTACGATTGAAAGAAAAAGTCATATAATAACTAACCCAGAGTACAAGCTATGTAAAGTATTTAAGTATCTCGGAATTCCTTTAATTTTTCAATAACATTTTTATTTCATGTTGTATTGTTATAATAAAGTAAGTAGTTGAGCAATTGAATGTCACAATTCACTTTTGTCGTACAAAACCTTTAAAAGTTAATTACTTTTAGATCTTTTTAATGAACTTATTGCCTTATTAGAAATTTAAATTATAATCTAAGTAGCAGTACCATACATTTCTTACATATAAAACTACAACCCGATTGCACATTGCCAGAACTGGGTTAAAACATATGCCTCAGAATTCACGTGTCGATGAATTTTCTCTTCAACGACATTGGACGACTGCCCTTCAAATGTTCTTTGAGGGCCTAAAGAGTTTTCTAAGCATTATAAAATTTAAAAATTTTCGCGAAGCCAAAGACTTATATTAACTCGAATATGTTTATATTCTGTTAAGTCTTGTATTTACACAGCTAACAATGTTAATAGGTACAATAAAGACTCATAATTTCGATAACACTTTATCCACTATAGTGTCTGAACAATCCAACGCGTGGCAACTAAATCCAATATAACGTCTAACAGTATTAGCAAGTAATAGCTTTACATTGTATAAATGTTTGTTATTAATTATGATAGTGGATTGTGATTATAATGGATCATGATTTAGTAAAATGTGTGATAACTAGACAAAGTTACTTTGAGTAATTTTAGTGGAATAAGTAGGTATTATTTTACATGAATATATAACATCACACACACCAGATATTGGTAAAGAAAAAACATTATGGGAAACCCTAACCCTAGACTTTCGTTGAATATAAGTATGAAATCGCTAATCCACCTTGAGCAAGCGTGGTGATGATTGTCGTCCTTTCTTTCTTTGAAGGGGTAATAATGAATTATGTCACACTTGCTACAACAACCAAGTGGTATATTGACACAAAAAAAAAATAGATAAATAAATAAATAAATATCCTGGGACAACTCACACACGGCCATCTGATCCCAAACTAAGCAGAGCTTGTGCTATGGTAATCAGACAGCTGATAAACATACTTGTATATTTTTTAAATACATACATATTATAGATAAATCACACCCAAACACAGAACAAACATTCGTGCTCATCACACAAAGTTTGTCCTGGGTGGGAATCGAACCCACGACCTCCGGCTTAGCAGTCAGGGAAACTAACCACTAGACCAACAGGCCCGTCAGATAGATAGAGATAGTTGTACATTATTGTTTTAACTTCTCCACGATTTCAGTCGCGTTTTTGGCTACTGTTCCGCTCTAATTGGTCATAGGTGGATGTTATATATATAGTTTATTCTGTTCATCATAACAACGGTTTAGTTTTATTCCTTGGGTACAGAACCGTAAAATCGGTTTATTAGCAGAATAAAATCGGCTAATCTTATTTAGAATAGGTTTTTTTTTTTTTTTTTTTTGGTGAGTGGGAAATCATCCAATGACTGCTCCCGTCCTGGGTGCGACGGGAGGGCGTGTCAGACTCTTACTGACTAAAACCCACTCATGTTCCTTCGATTGCCTTTTATGTTCCAGGGTCACGGTAGCAGTTATAAACATAACATTCCGCAACCCCGGCAGGCGTTGGCCCTGTTGGGCCCCTTCCTGTGCTGACTCCTTCTCTTTGAGGCGCGCGTGGAACAAAACGCGCCGTCTACGCGGTCCTGGTCCTAGCCGGGCGGCGAGCTACCCATCGCTCGCCATCCGCAGAACCGCGCCTACGGTGGCCGGTAGTCGTCTTGCGACTCTCGACGTCTTCGCCTGGGTCTTTGTCCGGGGCGAGAGGCTCGTCGTTGCCTCTCGCGCGCCGCCGCTTCCTTCACTAGCATAACTGCTTCGCAGAAGGAGGCGACGGCATCCCATTCCGTCTCGCCCCGCAGCATGGCCTGAACCAGCGCTGGGCGCGAGAGGTCACCGCCGCCGATCGCCTCTACGAGGACACGTCTATGGTCCGCCCATGCGCGGCACACCTCCACCGTGTGCTCGACCGTGTCCTCCAGGCGACCGTTGCTGCAGTGGTGACACCCAGGCGTCGGTTCCGCCTGAATCCGACACAGGAACCTCCCGAACTGACCATGTCCGGTGAGGACCTGTGTCAGGCGAAACGTGAGAGCGCCGTGGCGCCTCTCCAGCCACTCCTCAAAGAGGGGTCTTACCGCCGCTATCACGGCGTGCCCAGCACTAGGTTGCGACAGTCGCTGTCTCCACTCCGCCCTGAGATCTCGCCGGAGCTCCGTGAGCCGTGCCGCGATAACCCGCGGCAGCAGGACTTCGCCCCGGCGTTGCACTTCCACGCGCCACTCGTACGTGTGTGCAAGGACTGTTGCCTCCAGATCCCACGGCGGAGTGCCGGCAAGGAGGCATGCCGCCTCGCAGGAGATCGTGCGGTATCCCCGCACCATGCGAATCGCCATGACCCTCTGGGACGCCCTCAGAAGCCGGGCCGGAGCCTTGGCTAGGTTGGGCGCCCACACCGGAGCCCCGTAGAGGGCCATGGACCGCACGATCCCCGCGTAGAGCCTCCGGCAGGAGGCGTTTGGGCCACCGAGATTGGGCAGGAGCCGTTTGAGGGCAGCTCCAGCCCTCGCCAGTTTGGGGCCCAAACGTCGGAAATGCTCCGTGAAGTTCCATCGGTTGTCGAGGACAAGTCCCAGGTACTTTATCGTCGACTCGACACCGATGTGAACCCCTCCTACCGTTATCTGAGACCCCGGAGGTGGCCGGTGCCGAGGGCCATGAAAACACATGGCCTCGGACTTGTGCAGGGCCACCTCAAGTCCCAGTTGCCGGATCCTGTCCACGACTGTCGCAACACCACTCGACATTAAGTCGGCCGCCGCCTGGAACGACCTTCCCTTATTTAGAATAGGTGACCACTGATCATCACTTTGCTGAAGAAGGATAGGCTATATACATTTTTAGCCCCTTCTGTTTTTAACCGACTTCTAAAAAAAGGAAGAGGTTCTTAATTCGAATGTATGTATGTTTTTTTTTTTTTTTTATGGTTGTTCGCGCATATCTCCGTCGTTTGCCAACCGATTTGAACAATTCTTTTTTTGTTTGAAAGGGTAGGCTTCCCAAATGGTCCCATTGTCATCAGGTCCAGGATCTGATGATGGTATCATGCCGAAATCGAGGGAACTCCTGATTTTTTATAGAAAAACGTACATTTTTTTTTAAAGTTACTCTAAAACGTAGTTGGGACTCTAACTAAAAAGTAAAAAAAAAAACTTTTTCCAAAAAAAGATAACCGACTTCAAAAACTAAAAGCTCAAAAATAACTATTTCGGAAGTCGGTGGCAATGCAACACTATTCGACCGGCAGAAGAGAAGCCACCGACTTCCGAAATAGTTATTTTTGAGCTTTTAGTTTTTGAAGTCGGTTATCTTTTTTTTGGAAAAAGTTGCCTACTCTGGTGACTCGTAGGGGATTGATAAAAAGATATTGTTTTAAACAAATATTAATAAAAAAATTCAGCTTTTTAGGGTACATAGGACTCGGTATCCTAACGATTTTTGATACACCAATACTACAACTTAGAAAACACATTCACAGCATAACTTTGTTACATAGAAAACACTTTTACTTACATCATAAAATGAAATCGGAATTGCTGGTAAAACCTCTAATATTTATCCACTAACTTATTTCAAAGAACCGAGACCATTTCTAAGTTTTCCGACTCTTATAAGTTGTTCTTAAATCTTCTTATATTGAGTACCAAAGTTCATGACCTCACGTTATATATATGTTTAGGATTAAAGCCAGTAGGTTCGTAAGGATTTACTGCGATGTTTTGATCTATAATCCGTACTAATGCTAAAGTTACTTTGTCTGTCTGTCTCTTCTTCACGCCTATTACCAACTGAACCAATTTGAATGAAATTTAGTACAGATATAAGCTGGGACTCGAGAAAGGACATAGGATAGTTTTCATCCCGGAAATCCCCCGGGAACGGGAACTATTCCACGCGGACGAAGTCGTGGGCAAAAGCTAGTATTAAAACAAATAGGTCTAACTGGCTGTTTGGTCAAATGGTTTGTGACCCTGACTGTTAAGAAGTTTGGACAGGGCATTTTTTTGTGATGAGCGTAATATTGTTTGTCTGGGTGCAACTTATTTATTTACATACGTATGTATTATGTAGCTACTTACATAATATGTATGTATCAGTTGTCTAGTTACCACATTGAACCAAAACAAACTCTGTCTAGTTTGGTATCAGATGACCGTAAGTGAGTTGTTCCTAGATATAATTTAATTTTATTAAGTTTCATCAAAATACGACGATGTTATGGTTCTAGTTTACTTTACTTCTGCCAAATTCAGCTATCACAAAATCTCGCAATACTTAATTACATTTATTATTACGTCAAACTAATCTAAACCAATTGTGCTGGATTACAATACAGAAATAACAGTTGTACGTCCCAAACTTTTTAAATTCACCAGCATTCATAATCCTAAATCCAATTACTTCGAAAAATGTGACGTGTTTGACATGGGTTAAGACCGTTTTAGTGGAAATGTACCCAGTTTAATTTAAATCGTACTTTTAGTTTTTTATTCGAATGTTATATTGGCGTTTTCAGCGACCTTAATTCATCAAAATGTCAACAGATTTTGTTGGAGAAAAATCTCTTCCACTTTTCCTGAAAAAGTCAAGTTTATCAATCAGTCTATTTCTCATTTATATAAGATACACAAGCTAGGTTAACTTCACAAGGGCCAACGAAGGAAACGGGAACGCTCAAATTTTTAGAATTTCATAAAATTCGTGAAAATTCGATAGAAGCCGACGGAAAATTGTTGAGTTCTGAATCTCTTTAAAATTCCGTGTAATTGAGTTAAGTTTTACAAAAAAAGAAGTTTTACCATCTTGTTCACAACACAGTGTAAAATAGTTTTGTAGAGTAGCTGTACACAATAAATTAATAACTCATTTAAAAAAAAACTGACATGTTAACCTTGGTTAGCTCTTGAAGTTACCCCGTTTATGTTCAAATAGTCAGTGCAAGGTGATTCTGGGGCCATTGGCGTAGGGAGATTTATGCATTGTGTCATTATAGCCTTTTCACAACTATGTTCGGGACGACTTCCAATCGAAAACAATGTTTTACATAAAGCGACTGCCTTTCAAACCTCTTGAACCCAGTAACTAGGTACGATTACATCACTCGGTTGGACTAATTGTTAGACTTTTCGGCTTCTGACTCTTGGTAATGTCAAAGATCTAGAAATTACAACCGCGATTACGCGATTACGCGATTTACGTGCATTCTGAAGCACGATATGTGAGTGATCTTAAGATAAACTTTATAAAGTACATAATTACGAAATGAAAAGTCATAATTATCAATACCAGATTTTAATTTAAAATGAATGACAAAGTTTTTTCCCATTTCGCTATGTACGCAGCCCAACTTTAGCCGGGCACATTTTGTCGATACAGTTTACTGGTTCAAAGGATCCCAGTGACATGTAGAAGCTTAGACATCCGGCCCGTAATACCCAAGAGATTTAACCCGATAATAGAAAGTTGATAAAAAGTAAAAAAGCTTCTCAGCTATTCGTGCCACTTGATGAAGCACATCACCCTTCAGTTAAGGCTCCCATTACACGGTAGATTTTGCTGTCAGTTTTACTTCAACTCGAACTTAGATTGTAAATTTTTGTAAAGCGACAAAGGCACTTTTGTCGTCATTTACAAGAACAGAAATGAATCTAGTTATCTGTACCAAATTGCTGTTTCGTATAGACACGAATGGGAAAATAACTCCTCCATGCTAACTCTTTTAAAATAACTGTATATCTAACAATATTATTTATACATGATAAATATAAATGTGGATATATTCAATCAAAATTTTTCAACCATCATTCTTTTCAAGTTTTTATTACTTTTGGAATTAAATAAAGAAAAATTTTCCGTCTTATGTGCGCCTAATGTTTCACAAAGATAAACCATGGAATAACCCCTCTAATTTTATAGCTGACAGATAAAAAAGAATTACTATAAAAATGGAAATTCTTTTTGTAGAAGCGAATATCATATGTCTGGTCTGTTTTACTACGGTCCCCATTATTGTGTTCTTTTAGAGTGTAATTCCATAAAAAGTATTCCATTACCACGATATCTTTATTTTTATTTCAGTTTTAGGTTACTTCTGGTTTATTTCATGGATTTAATGGAACCTTTTTAACGGACTTGGGCTCTTTGCTAAAACTGTGAACTTCAACTTGTTTCAGACCGCGTTTTTTTTTTCGTTAAATTCATGTTATAGTTATAAATATGTTTTATATTATTTTTTGACACTCATTTATGACTCCTGCCTGTGGATTAACAGGTTTTATATGAGAAGACAAATAAAAAAAAACAGAAAATAAAAAAAAAATAAGACGTAAAATTCTTACTTTAATTCTATTGATCTACAACGTTGTACCATTATATCCGAATAAAAAACTGCTAAAAGACGTATGGAAGCTTCAACCCTATATACCCCTATAAACCCTATATACATTAAAGTAAATATATCCATGTAAACCGCTTTTTATGAACGTTTCCAAGCTTCTTTATATGAAAAGAGTATCCGTAAAAGATGGGAGAACTTTTCAGCTCTGAAAAGTATTTATACAGGTAGAACCAATTTGGATTGCATAAAGCTATGACTACACGATTAAAAAGATTACTATATAGCTTTATCCCGCGAGTTCGACCGCGTGGAATAACAGTTCCCGTTCCCGGGGGATTTTCGGGATGAAAACTATCCTATGTCTTTTCTCGGGTCCCAGACTATATCTGTACCAAATTTATTTCAAATCGGTTCAGTGGTTTAGGCGTGAAGAAGAGACAGACAGACAGACAGAGTTACTTAAGCATTTACAATATTAGTACGGAAGTACTGATTTTCACTTGACTTCAACCTTTTAACTACCGCGTTGCTATTGTCTTTATATTGTTAGTTGTTTTAAATCACGTGTGTTCGATGGTTCAATTGTAAATATGCTCGACTACGTAAAAACTACGGTCAATTAATAATTTTATAATCAAACGTGAGTCAGATTCTCACACAGACACACACGTCACAATGAAAATAGAAAAACACACTCTGGAACAATTTCGACTCTACTTATTACACTTGGGATAGAGCCTTGACTGACAGATGGACGGACAGGCGGACGGATAGAGCAGAGGCTTAATAACAGAGTCCCTTTGACACCTCCCAGGCTTTGAACCGTAAAAACGTTTAGCGAGATGATGCTAATCTACTACTTTAAAAAATCCTTTATCTTGAAACTAGAACTCGCATTATGTAACCATCTCTGTTGTGGTGTTCTTTAGCTTATATGTTATTCTGATCTATAAGCTACACTATTAATTAATATCATTAACATCTGTTCAGTATTTTTACGTGAATCAAACATCCATTCATCATCACAAACATTCACATTAATAAAATTAAGCAGGAATAAGTATAAAGAAAAACAAAATAGCCTACTTATTTCAAAGGTTAGGCAAACATTTTAATATTTATATTAAAATGTTTGCCTAACCAAATTACACATTGTTACAGAGATTGCTTGCTTCTATTAGGTATACACTATTTTTGTATAGCAAGGTTTTTTGCACGTACAAACTCTGCTATAAACGTGACCCTTTCGTAGGAACCCCTTTTGTTCGCCAGTTATCTATTTTACATTGTGTATACACGTTTTTATGTATATGGGGAAATAAAAAGGGTTTGCGAGTTGTGTTTGAGACAATCGAGTGAAAATTTTTTTGAAAAAGCATTTCTTAGTAATTTTGCCTTTGTTTAAAATCGTAATGGCACTACTTTTCTGTTAGAACTCTTTATATTTTTTGTGTCGACGTAAATTTTGTTATTAACGTAAAAAAAGCGATTCGTTTGTAAAATAATATGTATGTAGTAACCGTTTGACAATTTGTCATACAAAATCTGTAGCGGAAATTGGAAAAACTGCAATTTGGACAGCATTTCGTGACAATACTCGTATTTTTGTTCTAAATATTTGAGTATCGAACCATACCTTTACAAGAGGAAAAGTCCATCACGTTTAGTACGTATTACGTATTAGGACTTTCTGACATTTTTCTCAATATAAATACCACAAACAAATTCCATAACCGAAAGACCGCACATAAATAACATTATGGCAAAAACTCCTAACTCCGACTTCCTCGAAAAACTATCGCCAACGTCCGGGCATTACCTGAAAGTGCTGAAATAAGATATTTTTCCTTAACAGTCGTGCAGGAAAATTTTATGTAGTCGACAGGTTCCTTATTCCACTGCAGCAGATATACATACATTATGTAAAAACAAGAAAGCTAAGCGTACACTACGATAAAAAAACGTTGTGAAAAATTGTCTGGGAACAAGAGAATAAAACAATACGCTACAAAATCACAAACGCTTTATTTTCACAGCGCATGGATTTTGGTGCAGTTCTGTTGGTCACACACAATGATATTAAATTATATTACTTATTATTAAAAAGGTGTCAATCATGAGAGATGGATGATTAATTTTTTTTATGGACTTCACCCGCCCTCTATGTCAGACTTTTACTGACTAAAACCTACCTTTGTTCCTTCGGTTGCCCTTTATGTTCCGGAGCCGCAGTAACTATTAGAAATATTCGGCAACCCAGGCAGAGAGGATCAAGTTTTGCCAGTGAAAAAGAAATGAATATAATTTGGTGAAATAACTACATTTTAATTTTTTTCTGATTATCTATAACCTATCTACACCTTTTTACTTATCTATATCATTGATCACACACTTTCAATATTTTTTTGAAACGTTTTTTTTTGTAGTAGTGCGCGCTTAGCCGTAGCCCCTAAGGAAATGTCGAGTGTAAGATAACGTATTACGTAAAATTCTTTTGTTAGTGTGAAACGTAACTCTATAATGATATGAAAAGCGAAAAAACATATTTTTACATTTTCTTTTCTATGATTATTTGTTCTGTTGTCTGCAATGTATTATATTCATACAAGATAAAGTTTCAGCCGTAACAGTTACGTGAAAATAGTCTTTGGAGAACTATCAATGTTATTGATTTATAAGTGAATTGAAAGTATTTAATTTCACGAATTTTATAAATAGAAAGTTGGACAGCTACAGATTTTCAAATGAAGTATATGTATTAACGAGGAAGTCGTATTTATAAAAAATACACATGTTTAGTTAAAGTACTTAATAATTCGGATAACGCTAAAAACTTTTCTCATATATTTTTTAGTCATCCAAGTCAAAAAATTTGGTAAAACTGATACACATAACAAAAACACATGATGGTATGCCATTTTATACATATAAAAAAAAATTAAATAGTTTTACACAAAATGTAAGTAGGTACGCGAAAAGTTTTTAGCATTTCTAACTTTATAGTACTCTAACCTAGATGTGTAATTAGAGTGACTGCAAATACATTAAGGTCATAAACTTTAAGCCACCCTTAGTTCATTAACACAACTAAAATTTAACTACTCCACCTTATACATTGTAACTTTGTTTACGTTGACCACATAATAAAAAAACCAGCTTATTACTGTCGGAATGCAAAGGAAAGACTTTATCTCAAATAAAGAAGAGATCACCACGCTTGATCAAGACGGATGACGATTTCGGACTTATATTCATTACTAGCTGTCCCCTGCGGTTTCACCCGCATTTTTTGTTACTGCTCCGCTTCAGTGTTAGATAGCCCATTTATCAACCTACGGGGTTGATAAATGGGCTATCTAACACTGAAAGATTTTTTCAAATCGGACCAGTAGTTCCAGAGATTACCCCCTACATACAAACTTACAAACCTACAAACTTACAAATTTTACCTCTTTATAATATTAGTATAGATTACCTCTTTATAATATTAGTATAGATAAGTCCAGGTCTCCTCACTATGTTTTACTTTACCGATGCCTGTAATATTTAGGATATACTTTAGGAAATACATACATATAACAAAGTAACATTGATTGGAACCTACCATCTCTAAAACTAAACAACCTACCAACTTAACTACCTATGGGTCATTACGACTGCTAAACTGATATTCGAAAATATTTTTAGGTTATATTGACCCAAACTAACCTAAACTAAAGTTAAGTGTGTCTTTCTCTTTCCGTTTCATTAAGATAAGGACAGAAGAAAAAATATTAGTTAGGCCCCATTCAAATTTAAACACTGCATAGATAATTTAAGCGCAATTAAAAATTTGGCGACTAAACATACGCCAATTTTTTGCGCCTTCTGGCGCTGGCGTATTTGACAGGACTAAACGAATATGTATCTTATGTCCTTTTCTGCACCTAACTTTTTAGGTTAGTTTGTGAACAAGAGAATCAGCACCATTGTCTTCGAAATGTCCAAAATTATATTTTTTCAGTCACCTATTAAATATAATAGAGAAACCTTTAACGCTTTGTTTAAAAATAGTCTGTAATTGGACCCTCCCCTTCCAAACTCAGGAAGTCTACTCATATTTCACCCCGGGCCCTTAATTAAACCACGTTTTTCCCACCATTTATAATAATTTCGTGGTCGGGAATCGTTTTGTGGTAATGGATGATGTTGAAATGCCTATTATACACCTTTGTTTTAATGTGTAATGTTGAATATGATTATTTTAGAAGATTTATATTTTAAATGAGTATTTGACTGCCTACATATAAAGTTTACTAGTTTGTTTTTTTTACTGAGATGGGTAAGAATCTTTGGCGGACCATCTTCTAGCTTTTGCAGACCGGCCGGTTGGAAACTAATCGGTACAAGTACTAGTATTAATTTCAATTTTTTGACAAACTGACACCTTGACGATTCAATAGTATATGTAAATGGTTTATTTGAATAAAATAGTTTTGAGAGTTTGTTTACTATTAGGTATAGACTCTCGAGCAAAACCTACGAAAAGAAATTTAAGGATCGTCATAATTATTATTATCATAAAGAAACATATTGAAACTCAAAGATACATGTCAGACTACTATTTAAGAAAACTTTTATGTTAATATGTTAGTTTACGTAGCAATGCAAAAATATTCAAACTAGATTTCCTTTACAGATATGGGCGAGAAGATGAAGAGGTCATGGGCCTTAAGTTCTGCAATGAAGCCATTATGAGCTTGGCCCAAATATGGCCACCACACTGCAACCATGATAAAGAGCCCAACACTCCACTGCAGGTAAGTTTCAAAACTAAAATAAATAACAAATTAAATTAAATAAAGAGATTGGATGTTCGGATGCAAAAAAGCAATATGCATGTGCTAAGAGAGTATGGGAGCGAATTTTTAGAACGTTTATCTCACATATACCTATTATCTTATAAATATCACGGGGTATACATAATAACTAGGTGTAAAGTACGGAAAACCTTTAAAAATCCGATTTGAACAGTCTAAAACAACACACATAAATCTTTTTTACCCAAACCTAAATTCGTCGATCCCAGAACAAGTTGTTTTTTCGGTACAAAAGGGTCATATTCCCAGGGTTGCGGAAAAGTTCTAATAGTAGCTGCGGCCCCGGAACATAAAGGGCAACCGAAGGAACAAAGGTGGGTTTTAGTCAGTAAAAGGCTGACACTCCCTCCAGCCCCGCCCAGGGCGGGAAACGTCATTTGATGAATTCCCATCCTTAAAACAATGGTCATATTCCAATAGCCAATATCTCAAATTTAGTTAAATATGCATTCGGATATCTGACCTCTAGTAATAACCTAACCTAACACAGTTACACAAAGTTAACTCATTAGTACTTCGTGGCCACAACTATTGATTTTCATGCAAACATAACAGAATTTGGCGCCTTTATTTCCATCGGCCATTTTGGCTTACTCGGCACCTTTTATATTGAACAACAGAGTTTTAACAAAAGTCCTATCTTTGTAATCGTTTCTGTTAGCTTTTGCTAAGCTATTGATGACTAAGTAAGTGGATGAATAATGGTGCAATGATGATCAAACTAAACTTTTTTATTATACACAGTTACTCCGAGTAAAAAAACAGAGAGACAGGTTCTTTTTCTTTGTGTGGGCCGAGTTTAAAAATAGTTAATTGAATTTGCTTTTCGTGTAAAAACTGCTATTTTTACATAACAAACACACTTTAATTTTAGTCATGACACAATAGCTCATCCATTTCTCTCATTACATAGTCCAGTATGCTATACTTTTTTTTATTTATTATACTCACACACCCCAAATAAATGTTTCCTTATTTCAAGAAAGTAAAGTCTTGTGTATGTAAAAAAAGAGTTAATAATATGGGTTAGTAGCGTTATGACTACATCTCGATAAGACTAAATAGCAGATATGACTAGTTCGCTATAGGACTTAATCTCGATATGACTAGATCTTGTTAGGACTATATCGTGTTTGGACTAGATCGCAATAAGGCCAGATATCAAAATGACTCATTATCGATATGACGTACAATCGTATCTAAAAGTGGCATAAGTTTAAGAACTTCATGGAGTACCTACTTAGCTTTACTAAAGTGAAAAATAAAAATAACAAAAGAGATAAACTTGAGACGAGATCATCAAATGACTGCTCCCGTCCTGGGTGCGGCGGGAGGGCGTGTCAGACTTTTACTGACTAAAACCCACTCATGTTCCTTCGATTGCCCTTTATGTTCCAGGGTCACGGTAACTATTATAAACATTCCGCAACGATAAACATTCCGCAACGTTGAAAGGTTTAAACATCTATTTTATATTTGCACGGGCAAGCTTATGCAATGACTTTATAGTTAAAGTCATTTGCTTAAGCTTGCCCGTGCACCCTTAAAGCGTAAATGACCAGCTCTTAACCTACTCTTTGTTTTCTTTTTACGAGATATTCTACATCATTCCACAAAGACTTTATGGCGCGAACATTGTGAAACAGTGTAAAGGAAAATTATATTTAAAAAAAAGAGTATTTTTTGCTAGAATATATGCGTTAACATATTTTGCATTTATTCAAGCGATATATACTTTAAGAAGTTATGAAAAGGTTCTTTATAATGTCACAAGTGTCTGTACTAACATTTAATAAAATACTGAAAACTGTTCAGTGCAGAATTTAAATAGATGGTATTTTAAAGATCTAAGCCGCTTACACCTCACTCTTTTATTAACCATCTGCTGTCAAGCAACACACCATTCTCAAATCCGAACGAAGTTTAAAAAAAATATTCTCTCGCATTTTCGATACAAAGCTCCCGTTAAGCTCGTAAATCTTCGGACATAAAGGCAGTGCAGCTGCTGTAAAGGGGCATTCTAAACGATTTTCAGAGCTCCCTGTGCGTAAAGGCCTGGGAACGGAACAGGTGTGGGTCGCTGGGACATTCACACTAGACACTCGTACACAATAAGGAAAGCTTCCTATCTTAGTTCAAAGATTTATGATAATGTACCTGTTGATTCTTTTATCCAAAGTAGCGATAAAGACGCTGCCTTTAAGTCTCTACAAATGCTTTACAATCTCCGCAGAAGCACCTATAACACAATTTGTTAACATAGATTACGTTAATCGATTAAAACAAGAAGCTGTTAAGAAATTCCCAACAACAAATAACAATAAACGAGTCTCGTATAACAAAGTTTCCAGGACTTACTTGTTCTATACGAAACTGGTATAATTATGTTAGGTACTGGTACGTGTTCGGTATGTCGTAAGGCGAGATGGTAACATCTTGATACTAAACTAGATTAAACTTAGTCAATTGGTCCTCGATATTGCTCAAAGTATGCAAATTTAACTTGTGTTTGGAACGTCCAAATGATGTGGTGACACTGCTGTCTACTCATGTCCATTTGGTCAACTTTATGTAATACCTAAAGAGAGAGGTATTTGAGTTCTAAATCTAGAACATATAAATGAAATTTACGGCCACACGCACCCAAGTAGTCCCGTAATAAATTTAAGTTTTCGGTTTAATGTAGCAATTGAAATTATGCTTGAAACGTGATCAAATTCTATGACATTTTGCAGATGGAGTAGTAAAAGAGAACATTATAGGTATCATTTTCTGTAATAATTTCATGAAATGCTTTGGCAAAGTCTATAATATTGTATTTTACATTCGTATCATACTCCGCAGTTTGCGAATATTGTTTTACATTCTTTCAATTTATTTCTTGTTGTTTTTACCCATTTGGAAAACCAAGCGATCAGCTTTCACGATAAATTCGTAGTAATTATTATAGAATTATTGTTTGATAATAGTAGGTATTTATTTCGTTCGTTTTTTCTTTTTAAGTACATTTTTATAATGATTGTAATGTTAGTCGCAAATGTATTTTTATGTTGTCTCAGACATGTAATAATATATCTAAAAGTTAATATTTTATTTCTACAAAATCCATCTTGTTAAAATTTTTACTTCGTGGGATTATACAGAAATAATGGGTCAGTTTAGTGGCATTATTCTTTATATTCTCATAACGTCAATTTATTTGGCTTCTCCGAAAGCTTGTTATAGAAACAGTTGTTAAAAAATCCTACAAAGAAAAATATTTAATACTTATTTTACTGAAAACGTTACGGTGTAGAAAACTTGATTATGAATTTACGCTAACATGGTAAAATTATGATGTATCTTAATTGAGATCGCTGTTTGATTTAATTAACCTGACTGCCTCTTTGTTTGGCTTACAAATTACATTGGCCTAATGAACGATTTTGTGTAGTTTTCGTTGTAAGGCCGTATCATTAATATTTTATATCGTTTAGGTTCGTTTATTACATGAACAACATATATTTTACAAATAAGGTTATTAAATAATAGCTGTTGCCCGCCGCGACTTCGTCCACGTGGTTAATATGTAGTTCCCGTTCCCGGGGGATTTCCGGGATGAAAACTTTCCTATGTCCTTTCTCGGGTCCCAGACTATACCTGTACCAAATTTCATTCAAATCGGTTCCGTGGTTTTGGCGTGAAAAAGTAACAGACAGACAGACAGAGTTACTTCCGCATTTATAATATTAGTACAAATAAAAAAACCGGTCAAGTGCGAGTTGGACTCGCGCAACGAGGGTTCCGTTAATTTTTTTTATGAAATAACTACAAATTTACGGTTTCTGGAGTTTTTCTTTTACTTGTGATACCTTGCTTCTTGCCCAATTTCATGATTCTTGGTCAATGGAAAGTACCCTATAGGTTTTGATTCCCTTGAAAATGTATAAATATGCAATATAAAACGCCGTATCTTTTTATTGCGTGGATTTAGAAACTTGATTTTTTCACTGCTTTGAGGGATAGCAGACCTGAGTATGTGATATTAATTTCAGCTTGATATCTCGACACGTTCCTGAGAAAATGGTTCTTGACAGACGGACGGACAAACGGACGCCTGATGTGAACTAACTACAAATTTACGGTTTTCGGAGTTTTCCCTTTACTTGTGCTACATTGCTCTTTGCCAAATTTCATGATTCTAGGTCAATGGGAAGTACCCGATAGGTTTTGATTTCCTTGTAAATGTCCAAATATGCAATATAAATCGCCGTATCTTTTTATTGCGTTGATTTAGAAACTTGATTTTTTCACTGCTTCGAGAGATAGCAGACTTGAGTATGTGATATTAATTTCAGCTTGATATCTCGACGCGTTTCTGAGAAAAAGGGTCTTGACAGACGGACAGACGGACGGACAACAAAGTGATCCTATGAGGGTTCCGTTTTTACCTTTTGAGGTACGGAACCCTAAAAACGAATTTGTTATAAAATGCTGCGGCGTAATTATGAGGACGTATGACGTCCCTAACCATTTCGATGACCAGTTGCAGTTTTATCAAAACTCAAAGCTTGAAACTTAGAAATTATTATGACATTCATTACATTTATGTGTCTGGGTGTAATTTACCTATAATATATAAGTATTTATAAATAATATAAGTTATAGTTGTCTGGTTATCATAGTACAAGCTCTGCTTAGTTTGAGATCAGATAGCCATGTTTAAGTTGTCCCAGGATATTTATTTATTGATTTTAATTAACTTCGTTCTCAGTTTTCAGTCATATTTCATTTGTTTTCTATTACAGGATGCTCTAATAAAACGCTTGGGCGCCAACGCGTATCCTTTTCACCTGGAGCTGACACCACTGGCGCCACCTAGCGTACAACTGGTACCAGCCAAGCAGTACCACGGTGCACCCATAGGAACTTCATATGATGTCAGAGCGTATATCGGTAAGTCCTTATTTATTTATACTTTATGCACATGTAAAAAAAACAATGCACAACGAAGGACTTAGACATTTTCTACTGGTCTACCTTATTATACTCGATGTACTTATTTCCATAATATGTGCAGATTTTTTATTCATGTATAAGAATATGTCTACACTAATATAATACATATAGAGGTAAAGTTTGTTTTTTAGAGATCCGCAGCCCAATGACAAAAAAGGAACCATTATGGATTCCTCATATCTGTTTCTCTGGCCGTCTTATATCACAGCCACTTTTTTTCCGAAACTAAAATAACAATGCTGTTAAAACTTGTCAAGTTTAGTAGATATATTCTGTGAACAGCATTAAGATTTTTACACAAAAATAGAAAAAATGAGGGATTCCCCATAATGGTCTGATTTGAAAAAATAAAGTATTTTTGTGTTGGATAACCCATTTATCGAGGATGGTTATAGGCTATATAAAATCACGCTATAATCCCACGAGAGCGGAACAGTAACCAAAAACGTATGATAACACAGGTGAAACCACGGGGCACAGCTAGTATTACATATAACATCAGACTATTAGTATAAATATAAATTTACATTACTATTATTATGTTGCCGTACCCTGTTCGGGCTCCATGTTGAAACTTACCTATACATATTATGTATAGTGTATTGTAACAACTAATGTACTTACACATGAATGCAATAAAGAGTTTGAGTTTGAAATATGTGTTTACCCGTCGACAAAGTAAACATGTGAAATAAAAATAAAATTACAACAATAAGGACGCATGGAGGAACCCTATCCTACGCGTATTTTGACACGCAGTTGGCCTGTTTAATATGTGAATTATGATGACATAATAATATTAAATAGTCACGCCGCTAGACGTGCCGCTGGGCAGTGCGCTGTTAAAAACGGCGCGTCTCAACGGCGTCACACTAAAACCACAGATTAATAAATAGTTACTACGTAACAGATACTTCACTCCAATACAAAAATTAAAATACCTACGCTATAATAGCCTACAAAATCATAATAATAATACCAGCTGTTTGCGGCGAAGAGAAATGTACCATAAGTACGCACGAAGAGAGTTGAGATTCTTTTGCCCGCCGCGCGACTAACATGTGTGCGTGTCGTCCAGCAAACGTGCTAGGGTTATACGTATGATGATAATGGTTATAAAACGAATGTTTTAGAAAAACAATTATTTTTTTAATTGTTGATCAAATATTTTTTCTTTTAATAAAATGGCTGATACATATTTTTCGTTCCTTGAATTCCCGATTATTATATTTTAGTGTCAAAAATATCCAAAACAACGTGAATAATTTTAATAAATAATCAAAAGGGAAACAGGAGAATTGGGAAACAGAGGAATTGCACAATAATCACGCAATAATTACTTGGTTTCGGCATTTTGATAGTCAGCGCTGTACCCGTGACGCGCAAGCACTTAGCCAGGCGCGCGACAGCCCGGTGCTCGTTGTATCGTCGACGATACGCGAAGCGGTAGGCATAAAACGCGTGGCCTTGAGCGAGTGACGGACGCCTGCTAAAACGCACACTGGCCGTAGAACCGCAAACCGGCCCGCGCGTTTTCTGAACGGCGCTGCCGAAACGCTTGACAATAAAACCAGCCTAAGAAAAACCGCGGGCACAGCTTACACAATATTATTATCTTCCCTCCAAGCGCAGATTTGTAGCTAACTGTGAACAACAACTAAAACAAATCTCGAACAATTCGCTCTCTGTTTTGTACTTAATTAATACAATTACGGCTTTGTGATGTCCTTAATACTTTGTCGACTCTCGGAGAGTACTTGATGAGGTTTTATTCGGCCCTCGAGGCATTCCTGAGCTTAGGATTAAGAAAAGGGGACAAAGTATTTATTTTGTAAGTAATCTTTCATTTGGATTATTTTGCTCTTCAGTTTATTATGGCTGAGTAATTAATAAATAGAATATATTGTAATTATACTTAATACATAGTATTTAGTAATATTTTTTCTTTCAATTTAGGTATACTATTCAATGCCCTATCGACCATAATGTATGAAACAGCTGATATTTTTACGAGATTATATAGTTGGTTCCATAATAAAAGTTGTTTGTTTTCATGGTTAGAATCATCTCCTAGTGGGTTGTGCAGGACCAAAAATACACCCAGTATACCTATATCGTAAAGATGATTTGATTTGATGATGTTGATTTACATAATAATAAATAAATCATATCTGGCGCATGAGGTTGCCAGCTTATAGAATATTAACACAATATTTATTGGGAAAAAGGTCGTGTCAGTAAATATGTGACTTCAGAGAAAAAAAAAACGAAAATGAAATTAAACTGTCGCTAGGTCAATAATTAGATGCAGTAGTAAGATAGTAGGCAGTTTTGTTGGTCTAGGCACCATAATGTAATGAGGTTCGTCACTCTGTATAAAACACCATGCTCAATTTACACCTTTACTTACATAGTTTATGTAAAAATCACTTTACGAGTTAAATATGTATTTTTTTTTTGTAAACCTCATCGTTTAATATCTATCGATTCTGCCCAATAGGTCATAGTGCAAATTAGCGAGTAATGGTTTGACGGAGCGTGAAATTCCGCTTCACATTTTGCAAAGTCCAAGCTTTCGGTCAGCCATATTGCCATATTGATATTATCCGTTTAATTTGTTATACTTTTAAATTGGTATTGGCTGTGGAATAGAATATTAAAATAAACTGATGTTTTAATTATTATTGACTCTATGTCTGCTTCATTATTCATCGTTTGCAGTAATAAAGGTTAAGAGCGGCCAACCCGACGTACATTTTCATACAACCGCTCTTACGTGATGATGGTGTTATTACACATCTTTCTTCAGATATTTTGGATACACATATATCTTGTGGCTATTACATAGGTTTCTAGGGAAATCAAAACGTAAATTTGTGTAAGAGTGATCCAGTACAGACCTCTAAAAACCTGCTATTTTACGTGAACTTTGACTCTCTCTAATGTACTCCTATATTAAAAATATAAAAAAGTACTACTATAGAAACCTAGCGCAACTAATCGAGATTCAAAATGTAGTATTTTTTTAAGTTTTAAGAATCTTTCAAGTAAATCGGAGAATTACTGAATGCTTACGGAGGAGACAAAAGTAATGCCAAAAAAGAGAGGTAACACCTGTATTACCTCTCTTTTTTGGCATTACTTTTGCATCAAACAACACATTGGATTGATTTACATAGATGAAGCGACAAGCTTTTAAACCATTTTCGACGTAGACGATATGCGAGTCGGGAAGGCCCACCTTAATGAAAGTAATTTAATGTAGCAATTTTATGTGTTTAGCTTTGAAGGGTAATTGCAGGGACTTGAGACTTTACATATGTGGGATAACAACGTATCTTAAAGGCCTTTGATATTACATACTAGCGGTCCCCCACCCGCATATTTGGTTACCACTCCGCTCTCGTAGGTTGTTTTATAGCTTTCTTCGATAAATGGACTATCCAACACAAAAATATTTTTTCAAATCGAACCAGTAAGTAGTTCCTTTGACCGGCCCGTTCAGCCTACCAAACAAAAACTCTTCAGGCTTTATAATATAAGTATAGATTTATAAAAGTGGCAATGGCCAAAACATCAGTGAGCCTTATTTGCCACACAAAACCTAAAAAAATATATTTCTCACAGCGGAACGTCCAGACGAGAAGGTATCGCGTCGCAGTACGGTGCGCATGGGCATCCGAGTGCTGCAAGGGCCTGGCAAATGCGTGCCGCCACCCGTTCTGCCGCCATCTTCGCCGCACCACACGCTCAGTGCGCTCGCGCAGTATAATATGCTCAGGTAAGAAATTACAGTTTTTTTTTTATATAGGAAAAAGGAGGTAATTTGTTTAAACTCTTAAAATGTCTTTAGCTTACAAATTATTTGATGATACTAATGTTAATGTGTCAAGATTTAGACCATTTAATTCCTGATCTAGTCCTAGTCTTAGTCGCAATAAGTAAAAAGCCCTCTACTTTACCATTCGTTGTCTTGATAAGTTTTAGACATTGATCGTCTTGTAAAAGGCACTTTTATCAAACGTTTTTGTTTACCATACATAGCGGTCCAGATTTCACTCCCCCCTCCTCTCTATTGGGTGATGCGTTCGCAGAATTTCAGAGGGGGGAGTCCTTGAACCATAAACCTCGGGGCTTATGAATATCAAGACCACTGCGGCCTTGCCTATAAAATATTCAGACGTAAAAACTAGTTTGTTCGATTTGTTTTAACTTGTTGTTTTAACTCGATTTCGTTTACACGCGATTTGATCGTTGTTGTGTTTATTTTTAGTTTTTAATAGAATCGTAGGTGGAGGTATAAATGGGGTATTATTTATATTTAGTTTCTATTAATGATTTCAGTGCAACAAAAATGGAACTATACACTTAATTGAAACTCATTTGCTAGTTGTCGAAGCAAAAATATTATTTTTAGGGCTTCTTACCTATGAGAATTCTTTAATTTAATTACGAGCGTTTTAATAACAGAATTCTCATAGGTCTACTTACCCAAATACCTTGCTTGTCTGTTAGTCACAAGCTTGACTGCCGTACAAGGAGTTCTGGGTTCGATTCCAAGGTCGGGCAAAATGATTTTAGACTTTTCTATCAGGAATTTCTTAGCCCAGAGTTCCAAAAGTTTGAGGTTTGACATCCGTAAATAAAACAATAGTCAATGTAAAGAGAGAGCAGTATGCTCTAGCTTTAAAAATTATATTATATTGCAAAGGCAGTAGAATAAAAAAATGTATTTTGTATGGAAGATAGTTTCCAAGTTATTTTCAAATCTTTTTGTTTGTTAATCAAGTCATGGCGGAATAGCAGCTTCGCGTTATTTAGATATTGTTAATATTTTAGGAACAGTATTTTTTCTAAATTAATTAACCCCTATCCCTTTCTGTGCCCAGGCCATAATGAAAACATGCAATTGAATAATTATTAGATTCGCGATATTTTCCTTCACCCAAAAGCCACATTGGCACTTAACCGGTAACTGATTTAATGAAAATCTAGCTTTCATGTGCGTGATGTCGAACTTCTATTCACTATTTTGCCCCTTTTGGGATCGGATTTCTAAAAATCCCTCTTAGTGGCTACCTACTCAAGTACTCACGACTTTGCTGTTTAGACGAGGCAGTCAAAAGATCAAGAATATAATTATATTATCTTTTTGATCTTTTGACTGCCTGTCTATAAATTTGAATAAAAAATCCTATGTAATTTAAAATTTGAATAAAAAATCCTATGTAATTTACGTAGCCGTCGTCGTGTCCATAAAGTTAAATAAAAAATCCTATGTAATATTTTTTTTCTTTGCTTAGAAATAATCTAAGCAAAGAAAGATCTAATCTATTCTAGTCTATTTTGAGAGTTCACTTGCCTAACACGGCGTAACAGTTGCTCCTTCGCCGCAACTCTTTAATAGGTTTCTATGGATAACAAGTCGGTCAGTTTCTTGAAGCAAACCGAGGAGCAGGCCAGTTTCAAAACAGTAATCTAATTAGTTCTCTGAAATTTACGTATATTTATAAAAATGAATCTCTATTTAGTTTGGTCACAACTCAATTCGAGAACCGCAGAACTGATTTCAATTGATTTCATTAAAGTTTTTTTTCTAATAATCCTGAAATTAGAGAGTAAGAAAATCTGAAAATTTCGACACAAAGTTGAAACCGTGGTTTGACTACTGAATCAAAAGCTAGTAGTAGGTAAGTACAATAAATTGTCAGTCTCTGAAATTAAAAATGTTCAAATACATAATTTATTAAATTAGTATTTTTTTTTATAAAGGGCAATGTTCCTTCTTACATAGAAAAGAGCTTGATACACTGTGACACGTAAAAACTGTGAAAGCTTTTACTTCCCGCGGGTTTCTAATTTCGGACGTATATAATATATATTAACTGTCCGGCCACGGCCCGCTCCTTTCCTGAATTTGGCTATTATATGCGGATAGAGCTTTTACAATCCAACTGGTGCTTTCAGAAATTAGCGCACTTAAACAAACTTCAAAATAAATAAAAGCTTTAATATATAGTATAAATAATTCCACGTTTCTTTAAGGTCTCTTAAATGGTCACGAGACATAGGCGCCTCGACTTTTACCTCTGGATCAATAATTATCACGATACTGCGTTCATAGAGTAAACTTCTCATTATGCGTGCCTGAGTCGACCTACGAGAGCCATTGCAGCCAAGGCAGGCTTGGCTTAGTGCCAAGAGCTTCATATGGTACCACACGCACGTGAACCATGATGACAAAAAGGACTGGAGGCGTGTGCGGCACGGCTTAAGAGGACGAATTGGAAATTTTGGCATCAGTGATCTCTATTTTTCTCAGTAATTACGAAACGAATAAAAATATGAGTTGGTGATCTGAACAGTTCATGATGAAAACCTTATTTTGTTAAAGTTCATTACATGATTAAGTAACTTTTGTAACAGAGAAAACAATATCAAACATACCTCTTTTTAAATAGAAATTTAGATTTTATGGGCAAACGGGACCGATTTTAGCCTCTCAACTTGCTCTGTAGACAAGTCTATAAATACTCCTCGAAATTGTAAGAGGAATTTCTCAAGTTATCATTTCCGACTAAATAAAATAACAAAAAGCCTTTTGTCGTTTACGTCGTTTTGTTCTAAGCTAATGCGCATATGCAATCCTCGCCCCGCTGAAACGCTCAGTCCCCTCTTGACCATTGTCAGCGACGGGTCTGTGCTAGTCGGCTTCCGGACTGCATCGGCGATTGCGTGATCAAATTTAGCGGTTTTATTGAATAAGGATGGGAAAAATGAAAGAAAGATGTTCCAAAAGGAAAAGAAGAGCATGTCTTTTAGAAAAAGGTGCAAATATGACGAAAATAAAGTATGTTTTCATAACGAATTGTGAAATGTGAAGCGGTGGTAGTTCACTAAAAAAGATGACATTCAAAAAGTCACTTTGACTGTGACTTCAATTCTTATTTTTGTGATAAAACTGAAACTATGGAGTCGTCAACTTGCAACAAAAATAAAGAATGACAGTTTGCTTTTTAGGGTACGTATGAAAAATTCCTAAACGTCCTAACATTTTGTAAAAGCTATACATAGGTAATAAATATTATTATAACTAAAACACTTTTTCTTGTATCTTCTAGAAATGAAAACGACGCTCTACCGAATTATACAGAGTTGCAAAATGTGTAAGTTTTTATTGCTATGTATTATTCAATATATCTACGAATTCAACGATTCTTTTATTTTAGAAATGCTGATACTAATGACACTTATATATCACAAAACGAGAGCATTCCCACAGCTACAGTGAGTATATTAGACAATTTTGTCCTTTATACATAACCGACGTACCTATTAGTCGAAATATGTTATCTCTGAAGTTAGTACTAGGCCCTAATTTATTTATATTTTCAGATTAGCAGACAGCGTTCGAGTGATAAAGCTTCTACAGAACTGACAATTGAACGCCCTACTGAGGCACCAGTAAGTAATCGGTTTATAAAACACAATAGATTGTCTGATTTTGTAGGAAAAGTTGGAAGCCGGTTTCAATGGTTGCCTAGATATGAGAACCAAAAAAAAAATTTATAAACATAATCAATATCTGTGAAGTGATTTATTTAAATAAATAAATAAATACACAATGGGCAAGACATTTTCCTGCGCCATGCTATCACATTCCATGTACGATTTTGATACTTATTTTTTATATTCGTTTCAGATGGAGCCGGAGGTACAAGAATAATAGTTGTGAACCACTTTGTAACAGAACTTATAAAGTTCTCTCAACAGAAGTCTTTGTGGATTAGCCACATTAAAATTTGAGTCTGAACATCACGTAGACTTGCAATTAGAATTTACATATGTTTGTTCATTGTGTGGTTACAAAACACATTTAAATAAAATCGTCATTGGCTGATGTAAACAAAGCCGCCGTTGCTGGAGTTATGGCTGCTGGTTGTGGTCAAGCACAGCTTAATCAAATTTTTGTCTTGAGTAGGTTTACCCAACATGTCCGATTTTACTTACAATAAAATGCATAACGCTATCTGTGATGACTGGGAAGAGACTGCATAGAATGAGATGAAAAAGGCTGGCGATAGAGAAAAAGAAGCTGCAATAAAAGAAGGAGTGTCAATAAAGACGGTATACCCCTAATAGATGTCATGTAGATGGCTGTTGGTGTAAGCGATCTTATCGGACTAATTATGCGGCATTATCAGGGTGTGCAGCTATAATTGGTAGACGTTTCGGCCAAGTGCTATATGTGCGTCAAAAATAAATATTGTTGCCTTTATTGCTTATATTGTTGCATATTATTATATGCAATCTGCGCACCTTCTTGATGTCGTGTATGGGGCAGAGGAGGACGGTCCTTCACTATCCAGGATGTCGGCACATCCGAGAGAACACCGAACCAATAAGGATTGAGCGAGGCATATTTCAGTCCGATAGTCTGAGTCCATTTTGGTTCTGTTTAACCCTGAATCCTATCAGCGCATTGTTGGAGGGTTCAGGACTATCGGTTGCGCAGAGGTGGTCAGGCTATAATGGAAGCATTAGGCATCAACGTCGCCGACATAAAACAAGCGTTGAAGGAGGCTTCTTTGGCCGCCTGAACAAATTTTTAAATAGTCTTTTATTATGCCGGTTTTGATGTACCAATTTAACATACTCAAATGGACTCAGACAGAACTGGACGCCCTAGATAGGAGGATCCGCAGTCTGCTGACCGCAAATCGGATGCATCATCCACAATCATCGGTAATATCCCACAGAAGTGTGGTGTGGGATTATTTCCTGAATGCCGACATGGGGATGCGTCGGGATGTGGTTTAGGTGGATAAGGGCCTCACCCCGCTCTCCTTAGCAAACGAGAACTGGCGCAAACCTGTATTAATGAATACTAATTAACGCAGGGCGGTATGACAGAGCAAGGAGCTCCATGGACGGTTTCATCGGGTCCTATATGGACCCGATGTAGATTTCCTAGCGTCCGTATCCTGGCTACGCTTTGGTGACCTCTTTGGGGAAACCGATGGTTTTGTCTGTGCAATAATGGACGAAGTTATGATGACAAACAACTACCGGAAAAACATTGTAAAGGACGGCATGGGTGACATATGTCGGGCATGCCACCGTCCCGAGGAATCCATCCATCACATTATTTCTGGGTGTTCTAGTCTGGCTAACGGAGACTATTTGCACAGACACAATCTTGTAGCCAGGATAATTCATCAGCAACTTGCCTTGAAATACAGTCTTGTGCAATCAGAAGTACCGTAATACAGGTATGTGCCCGACCCAGTTCTTGAAAATGACCATGTCACATTGTAATGGGATCGATCTATCATTACTGACAGGACTATTATTGCTAACAAACCTGACATAGTGGTGATAGATCGATTAGAGGGTCGTGCAGTGATTGTTGATATTGCTGTCCCGCATGACGAGAACCTCGTTAAAGCTGAGAAAGATAAGCAGACCAAAATCTCGACTTGGTTTGCGAGGTTGTCGACATGTGGGATGTGGATTCAGCAGTCATTGTGCCGATAGTCGTGACAGCCAATGGCATAATAGCGAAGAGCCTCGACCAACCTCTGAGTAGGCTCTCGCTAGGCAGCTGGGTCAAGGGTCTGATGCAGAAAGCGGTACTCCTGGACACGGTGCGCATTGTCCGGAGGTTCCTCTCTCTGGAGCCACTGACCACCGGTAGCTTAGGCCCTATTCCCAATGCCGGTGGGCTACTATTTTTAAATGTTTATTTTTGTATTGATATTAAAAATGTAAATTATATATTGTATGATTAAATAAATGGAATAATAATACACACGAAGTGTAATTAATATGTGTTTTATTGTAAATGATATTAAAGTAGAATAAATTATGTTCCTTGTTAAAATAAATAAACACACACACAGACACACAATAATTTAATACTTACAAGGAAAAGGTTCCAGCCTTAGAATACTTATGTAAAAGTAAATAAAGATATTTTGATCGTATAAAATATTTAAAATATTACAAAAAATTATAATTTTTTAAAATATTTTACGGTAAAAAGAAATGTGCTAATGTTTTTCAAATAACGAAACTTTTAATTTCGTTATTTGAATAACACTAGCACGTGTTAGTTTATTTCCGAAAAGACAATCAATAAAAAAAAGTCATAGGTAAATTCATAAAAAAATATATAAGACAACTCCAAGGTGTCTATGTTCCGCGCCGCCAACACCGCGGGCCGCTCCCCAGCGCCCTCTGTTGCAATGCATACGTTACTTACCGGGGTGTGTGCGGTTTGCGGGGTGCGTGCGCCTGGTTTTAGAAATTATTGTTGAACAATTCGTCGCCTTAAAAGTTCTATTAGCAACCCGACCAATTTTATAACCAACTAGGTGTTCCTCGCGGTTTCACCCGCATTACGTTAGGTTTTTGGTTACTGCTTCGCTCCCGTGGAAGTGTGTCCCACGTAAGCGAAGCAGGACATGATATTATAATAGCCTACGTTACTTAGGGATAATGTAGCTTTCTAATGAAAAAAGATTTTTTCAAATCGGTCTAGTATTTTTTGAGTTTATTCGTTACATACAAAAATATAAAAATACAAATCTTTCCTTTTCAATAATATTAGTATAGACTAAAACTCAATTTGTATCCCCGTACCGGCAGTAAGCATTCCAAATTGACGCGTTTAGGAAACTGTTTACCTGAGCGAACATAATTCACATCATCGTACTCCAGTGGTTGCGGGGTTGCCACATTAATGCCGCTCAAACAACTTGATACATGGTTCAATTGAAAATGTTTCACTTTGTACAATTTTGTTCAACGCAATTTTTCGAATTGCGCGGTAGATAATTAACGGTTGGCTGATCATAGTGTACACGCCACGCGATGTAAATAAATACAGATTTATTTACATGGAACTGATGAATGAACTAATCACGTCAATACTGAACTTGCCAATGTAGCAGAAATTTATTTGATTAACTGCAACATGCCATTGGATACTTAATATCTAAAACTAACATGCCTGCCGAACAGACAACTTTCATAAGTGCTCGAAAGGCGCATCTTGCTCGTCGATTTAGGCCGGTTTTAGAGCTCGACCGACCGTCTGTGCGTACATCGGTCGCGCTTCTCATTTGTATGAAAATTCACAAGTCGTCACAGTGCTCGACCGACCGTACGCACGCGTATAAATGTCAATTTTCATACAAATGAGAAGCGCGTCCGATGTACGCGCCGACGTCGACGGTCGGTCGAGCTCTAAAATCGGCCTTAAATATAGAAAAACTAGAGAGAGAGTCCAATGAGCTAGAAAAACTGGTTCGGACAAGAAAGGTTAAAGGCCCATCTTTTCTGATGTTTTATTAGAAAGTATGGGGCTAACCTAGTCTCCACAGGGACAATTGGAAAATGACTATTGTCGATCGTATATGAAGTGACAATCCTCAATATTTAATAATTTTTGAGTAGAACTAGAAATGTACAGACTAGTATTAGACGGCATAGGCTTTATAACAACACGCTTTATAACATCTTCGAGACACAATAGAAAGACAATAGCAGCGCGCCGCCGGCTGTCGCTGGGTCGTTGAAAGGTTATGTAAAACTATGGGATAACTCGTTGGACAAGATCTCATCACTTAATTTTGTTTTAAAACTGATAGTGCAATAGATTTTTATTTAACATGTTTTGGTTTATGAAATGTTAAAAGAAAGTGAAGAAAACGTATGACACATATCTACACATTAGTAATACCATAAAAACTAATGTGCAAGATATAGAGCCTAGATTAAGATCAAAGAGCCGGCCTACGCCTAGTAATTAGTAAACTAGTCAAGATAATCACTGGTCCCCGAGGAGAGCCTACAGACATGAGATTGACGTTAATTCGGTTCAGGCCAACGCTGCAATTCTTGTTTAATTACTCTAGTACAACTGAGGGATTACTTATTAAACTTTATGTTCATTTAGTACAAATTACTTTTCTAGTAGGGATGTGGAAGATACAAAAAATTTGAATTTATTGATGGTTTTATTTTCAGATATTTTATTTTTATGGAAATTTTAAAATTAGCCTTTGGCCACGACTATTTTTATAGCTTCAAGTAACAATAAAGTTATTTTATAATCTTTGTGAAATATTTGTAATCGAGACTTCCTACAAACAAAATAATAAAAACCGGAGTATACGTACTTCTTCATTATATTACTGCAGGTAAGTCTTTTTTGGTAAAAGCTTCTAACTATTGCAAATAACCTAAATAAAGTACTCCATTATTTAAAACCTCATCATGTTCGTATACCGTTTCAAATTGATTTTTATTTTGTACATACAAGTGGCAGTTTCGGCTACGGAGCCTCAAAACAACCCTATTTTCTATCCCTATTATATGTAGAGTGTTCTACAAGCCCGCAAAAAAAAAATACCACTGCCAAAATCAACCAAATTTTATCGTTAAATTATTCTAGACGTGGACTGTCAACACGTTGAAAAAACATGACTACGCTCCATAACAAAAATAAAATTATCCGACACGCACATGTAGATATACGCATATATAATGTAAGTTTGTTTGTCACATGTGATACTGTCACCATTTCACATACACATTATAATTAACAGACACGCAACATACTCATTAATTTCCACATTTCTTTTTGTGTTATTGTCATTCTTTAATTATATGTCATTACTGTTTCTGCTTTGTTTTTTCACTTTAGTGACATTACTGTTGTTACTCATGCTTATCAATGTGTTAGGATCAGTTAGTCATTAACTGATTATAGAATATCAGAAAATGTTCTGATGCTTTTCTTCTAGCACGGATGTCGTCACGTTCACAAAGGACGAACTTTTTAATCTCAAGCGGCATATTTATTAAAAACTAGCTTTTCCTCGCGGTTTCACCCACGTTACGTTAAGTTTTTGGTTACTACTTCGCTCCCGTGAGATATAGCGTGATATTATATAGCTTGTTACTCAGAGGTAATGTAGCTTTCTTATGAAAAAAGAATTTTGATCGGTCCAGTAGTTCTTGAGTTTATACGTTACATACAAAAATACAAATCTTTCCTCTTGATAAGAGATTGAAATTCAATTGGAGTTATTATCGTACTTAATTTTTTAAGCTCAACCTGATCATCTTATACCCCCTTTGAAACTTTGAATAATTTTCAAACCCAATTCTGAATTATCATTATCCGGTATCATCTAGATAATAAAGCCGCAATGCCAGAAACATCAACCGCATGTAACAAGCCAATGCATAGAAAAAAGCACTGTTAGCAAAAACAGAGGCAAATAAGTAAAAACTATCATAAATAACATCAAAAGAACATCCGTACGTTTTGCAGCAGTTCATAGTACCATCAAAACAACCATTTCTGTCTGAGTAAAAAATGTGGCTCATAAACCTTAGATATAGGTATTCAAATTGTGTAGGAAAAGAAATATCGGACATTGAATTGATACAACGTCCGTGTTCAGGTGAACATGTGAAATATGGCAACCAATTTATTTTTTCCGACTCTAGCTTCGGCCTTCGATGTCGACCATATTATTATGGAATTCAACAAAACCGGTCGGCTTATAGTAGACCGGATCCAGCTGAATTTTTTATGAAGCGGCTGCCCGTCTGTCAAAGATCTACGAATGACAACCGGCATTTACGGTTTTACATATTTTCCGAGGAACAGGATGTCAGTGATATTGTTTTGAATATTTTTGTACATTTATTTTTAAAAACTCACATGGTACTTTCCCGTTTTGAACTCACAATCTCATGTATGAAAGGTGGGCGGGCGCCTTAAGAACTTGGCCAACACGTCATAAAACGAAACGAAAGGAAAATGTCATGTTCTATAAATAAAGGGCTTTTGGTAATCGGACGAGTGTTTCCCGAGATTGCCTCCTACAAGGAAAATAAAGTTCGTCTGTAATATTATACGTACAGTCGTACATTCGTTTTTGTTTCATTTCATTCATGTTCTTTTACGCAACTGTGAGATTAAATCCAGAACAAGGAAAACTTTGGTTACTACGAGTCGTAACTTTTCTTTAATAAAACATCGACCTGTTTATACTATCGATTTTATTTTTTAATACTTCCACCTTGATAGTTATGGCAAGCTATGAATAGTTTTTATGTGTAGGCATGGCCAGCGGATGGTCTCAAATAAACGTTTCCTGTTTTTACCCATTCGCATCGACTTTTGTGAGCGAGTTGAGCTGAGCGGAGCTTAAAGAGTGCGGTTGAAACATCGCTCCTTTGATGTCGATATAATTAGGTGTATTTTGGTGCAACGTAACAATGTGGTTAACCGTAAACCGCACCTATCAAGAGGTGTTTGTTTTGTAATTAGTTTCTCTAATTTATACCAAAATAAAGATCAATGCGTTTTCCAGTACTTTGTGTGTAAGCTATTAACCTCGCATTTTACACAAGATGCATAAATTAAACTACCTGAGATGATCACATTTTCAAAACGTTACTATTTTTTTTGACGTGACAACGTCTTAAATTAGGTTGCGGCTGGGAGTCACTTATGAAAAAGTGTAACGCTCGGTAACGTTACGATGAGTCACCGAACGAGAGAGAGGCCCGCCGAATGCCTTGCGTCTCTCTCCCACTCAACTATGATCGGTAAAAGACGTTGTCACGTAAAATCTTCGCCCGTAAAACCGACTTTACAGGCAACCATTTTTTTATAGAAAAATGTTGCACTTGAAAGTTCGCTTTTAAGTTGTGAGTAGTTTCTTGTGTTCTTACTTTCAATACATTAAACAAATATCGTGTAATTATAGTTCACCGAACTTTGGAAACCCAACAGGAAGACCATATGGTAACCCCAAAGGTGAACAGTTCAAGACAACAAGTGAACTGGTCAACCTTCTCCCATGTCAAAACTTTGCGGTAAGCAATAAGTAATTAATGAAAGCTTTCAACCAAAACACAGGACGAAAACAAAACTTAAATTGCGCTGAACATGTTAAAGGTTTAATCTGTGAAAATAGCGCATTGTTTACGAGAAATTTCACAAAACAAAATGAATAATGGTGCAGTCACAGCGTCGTGTCAGCGGACTTTAGTTCACTTTCTGCAGGAAATGTTATTTCCCGCTGCATGTCTGAGGTTAACAGGGTTGTTGGTGGTAAACAATCGCATTCAAATTACGTTCACTTCCTGGGGTTCAACGTCCAAACTAATTTTATAACAGAGAGGTAAACTCTTTTGTTTGAAGGGATTAAGTGACAAAACACTTTATTATAAAGAAAGCTACATTTTTGCCGAATGCTGTATGATAAATGTTTTATTGTATACTTTTTATTGGTCGAAGTAGCGAGAATATTGATGAGATATGTTGATTTTACTTTAAATTTATTTTATCTTTGAAAATATTGTTTGTGAGGTTAAGGTAGTGTAAGGATATAATAATCGAAGTTCCTGTTATTACTTTAAAATTAAAACAGAGCGGTCCAAACTCCGGCCTCCCAAATATACAAAAGATACCATTAGGTTTTAAATATAGGACCGGTCCTAATTAAAAAATTTAACCTCTACAAGTCAATTGGCCTAACCGTAAATTAATCTTTACATGTATACAATGTATACTAACGTTATGAGGAAGTAAGATTGTTTATTTGATTGTCTAAAAGAGGTAATATCACCTACAGAAACTACACGATACGCGGACTTGATTTGTAATAAACTTGACTTCGAAATATGGATTCAAAATCTCGGGTAGTAGTGGTTCTATGATATTTATGTTGTCCTATTGTCCAAATGGTTATCATGTACCATGGCCTCTTATGTACCTTTTTTTTTTAATTCATCATACTTTCTAAAGTTTATCTTAAACACCACAGACATCGGTGAAGAAAAACATCATGAAGCTACCTAGACATGTAATTAATATAAATAATTTCGAGCTCGCCCATGTCCCTTGTGCAAGCGGGGTAATCAATGGCCAAGCCTTCTCCATATCAGAAGAGGCCTTTGTCCTTTAGACATGAAAACTCTTGTATAGAACAAAGAAATAGGAGTTCAAAAGCATCACTATGCACTTCGATTTGCATGGCTCTTTTGTTCTGTCTCGCATCGGGACTCGCACAAAAGCGACTATTGCTAGCCGAATAATACCCGTTTATAGTGCTATAGGTAGTTTAACCACGAGTATGCTGCACGATAATCTCCTAATCGATCTTATCACTGGCTATATTTACTGACAGTTCGGTGTAACTATTGATTTTCCTCGCATCTGGATTAGTTTAACGTCGAAATGGTTAATGAATTGGATGAATGAATGGAAGGTATGTGTGTATAAGGATTGAGGAGATAGTGCGCTTCATACTAGCAAAATACGTGCTTCTTTATAAATGAGTACCTACTCTATATCATTCATGGCCAAGCTTAAAATTTATGACATTCACAATTCGTCAAGAACCATTTAGCCCAAGATCTCAGTTGACGACTTAATGCTTTATGGCTTGAGTGTTAGTATGTCTGAAGTTATGATAACAGATTTAGGATTATATAATTCAGAAGGGATCCAGAGTGCTACACTTAATACTGGGCCTAGTTATATGCCTAGGGATCAAAATTAGAGCAACCCTAACAGATGTTTTAGGATTAAGAATAAACCAGCAAGTGCTTATTTAATCCTTTAAATTGTTTATTTTATATTTAAAATATTTTTTACTGAGGACTTATTGTCCATCTTATTATTGCTAGACAGGCTTTCTGTCTGAACCTTAGTGAAACTAAAAGCTGCACAAAGTACTTCATTTACTCATAATATTCTAAGTCGACAGCTGAGATTTATATTTTACTGAACCTACGTTACATTGTTGAAAACCATCATATTTATTACCAGACTAGCTTCTGCCCGCGACTTCGTCCGCGTGGATTTTTCCTGAATTTTCTTTGCTATAAACCTCACGGAGCCCGCGCGAGACCTTTCCAACGAATGCAAAACCGTGGGAATCGGTTCGTGCGTTCTGGAGTTATAGCGTCAGGAAGGAAAACCCGACTTATTTTTATATAGTAGATATTTATTGTGGGCCCTTTTTGTAAGATGACATAAAAGTCAAAATGTTCAATCATCTGGTTGAAAATACATCCATACTAATTTTCATAATAGGCATTGTAGTATAAATGGTAGAATATAATATACTGTTAAACGTATGGGATTGATATAAGCCTATGCTAAATAATTAGAAGTGTTAAGCTACTTTTGTCGTAAGCCGTAGTATTTAACGTTCACACTTTATGACTAGGTATTATAGCCCTAAAGCATTGACGCAGAATATTAACTTAAGTGTTTAAATAAGCTTCATACTTAACTTGAATATATTATTAAAATGTCTGCTCCATAAAATAACACATTAAGTACAATAATATACTTTAAGTACAGCGTTTAAACTCACTTGTTTAAAGCATTGAATATAAAAGCATTTCTATTTAAAAGTATTAAAAATGTACAATATATAAAGAGCTTTTACAGCTCAGTAGTCGTTAACTTTTCTAAAGATTTCTAATTTTATGCGCAATTTTTCTTATTTTTTGTGTTGCGGTACTCTAAAGGAAAAACGGCTTACTCTGCTATCTGTCTTTCTTTCTGCAAGAATCTTTTTCTCAAAAGAGGGTGAAAGTAGTAATCAGATATTATCTACCTATTGGTATGCAATCGTTTGAAACAGTGAAAAAATTTAAATTCTAAGTCAAACTATACCAAAGGATACTGTCGTTTAAAATCAAAACCTTTGAAGTATTTCTGGTTGACCTAGAATCATGAAATTAGACAAAAAGCAACATCGTGTAGCACAAGTAAAGGAAAATACCTTAAAACCGTATATTTGTATTTGGATCACTACAAAAACACCAAAACAAGACTCAGGACCCCTTTTCTCAGAAACGATTGAGAGTAATAAACTTTTAAAAAAATTGGTTTCAATAAGTTTGTTAGTTTTCATGATCACATGTGTTTGCGTATCGGTCACTATATTTTTTACCTAGCCTATATACTTCATGACACATACCACCGTTCCAAATAAAATACTTATTGCAAAATATATAGGCTAGAAACTAGTACAATAATTGTAATTCATTGTCATATCAAAGAGAACGTCCATTTTCGCTAGCCATACAGATTTCTAATAAAGTTCTCGCCCCGCCCAAACTTATTCATGCGGAACCCTTTTCAAAGCAGGTTCATTGCCTTTGAGATTGCTCGTTCAGACCGGTCGTAGGGGATTTGTATTCTTTTCAGCGTCTATTGAAGCAGTTTCTTTTAAAAATTGCGTGCATATTATGTAAGGATATTAAATGTTTGGTTCTTGAATGGCGATTGCTGATACAGGTTCTCGTTACTAATAACGTTCAAAGTTCTTGCTCCGTCAATGTCAAAAAGTAAAAAATGTTAGAGCTGTTTTTGACAGATTGTGATTGAAATTAAAATACAAGAGAGACCTTATTATTTTCCTTGAGGTCGCAGTTCGGTCAGTTTGTTTGTTACTTGTTTGTTAATTAACATTTAGATTTTTTAAAATCATTTACGGAATTGATGTTAAAACAACATAAAATAAACTTTTAGTATAATTTTATGTCTGTTAAAAAAATAAGCGAAGAAAACAGTGTAAATCGACTTTATTGTTGACTGTATATATAGGCTAGTAGCGAAAAAAATCAGTATAAACAGTCGCGTAGGCGTGTAGCTTCGCACGTAGCACTGTACGTAGCGGCACGTAGCAGGGCCCTGTCGTAGACGCTACAATGGAGGACGATTTGAGTCGATTTTCGATTTACACGTTTATTTTAAACTTTACACGAGCGTATTATATAAATATACCCATTAATGTTAATAAAACCTTTAAAACTAGAGAAATTTCATGTGCAAAACAGGAACCTTCAATACAAAAACGAGTTTAAGTTACTTTTATGAAGTCCTCAGAGCCATCCCGACTTTGCATCACTTCAGTAAATCTTTAAAACAAATAAATACTCTTTTTGACCTTCTCGTAATCAGTAAATTATACATCTTATCACTTCAATCATGGCTCTTCATCATAGCTCTTCTCCATGTGATCTACTTTTTGGAACGAGCAACTAGCTTCAATTTTCTGACAGACTGACACCCTGACACCTTGACGATTCGAAAGTACCTGTAAATGGTTTATTTGAATAAAATAGTTTTGACTTTTGACTTTTCACTTCACTTTTCTATTTATAATGGCAATCCACCGAATTTTCGGTGATTTCTGCCAGTGTCCAGTTTGATTAGGTAATAATATTTTAGTGACAATTGTACGGTTATTAAATTATAGTATGGAGATCATACACGTGTTCTTATAACCAAGAACACGAGATGACTCCTACATCTTATCAATATACTGTTTACATTATTCACCATGACATAATAATATGTCAGAAAATGACGTGTTGCTCATTGCATGTTATGCTTGTCGAAGAACTAAACATCTTTATCAAAATCAATGATATTATGTAAATTACTTATCATCATCATCTTCATTGATCAAAATGAAGAAATTAATTCGATGTCAACTGAAAATGACGAAGAAAATCATGTAAGCACATGGGTTTATAATTTTCTTTATGCCTTAACAATATGTTTTCGAGTACTAAATAGAAATTAGACTATTACTTAAAAGGTCATAATAAAAATTCAGTTGTTGAATTATCACACTAAGCATATCTTGAGGACCCTTGAGGAAACCTGGGTTTGTAATAAATATAAGTCTGACATAGCCAATTTCTCTAGGGCAAGCGTGGCCATTAATCATTGTGCCTTCTCTGAATGAAAGTGGGACAATAAAACTGTGATAAAACACTGGTATTACTGTCATAACTCCTAACGGCAATTCAAATTAATAACTATGACAAATAATCAATATATGAATTGAGTGTATTAACAGAAAGGTTTGAGATATAATATACTGCAACCTTTCTGTTAATTCACTAAATTCTATTTACTAATTCACTAATTCTAATACTCACGCGATGTCTAAGAGGGATAAAGCCAAAAAGCGTTACAAAAGGGACCCTACCGATGAAAACTGGTCTCTGTATAAAGAATTGCGTAACCGCTGCGGTCGTTTGTGTAGGAATGCTAAAAGGCGCCACATACACAGCACAGGTTTGGCAATTCCTCAATTCACTTGGTATTGGCAAAGCTGCTAATGACAGCATGCCTGATATTGACCTGAATTCAATTAATTCTCATTTTTCTAAACCACCAGTAACTCTGGATCATTCTGTCAAATCTTTTACTCTTGATACTCTTTCTAATCTTGCTCTGCCAATATGTGCTTTCTCTTTTCAGCCTGTCACAGAGAGGGATATTAAACGGGCCATTACATCCATTTCTACTAAGGCAGTGGGTGATGATGGTCTGCACCTTAAGATGTTTCATCCTATCCTTAACGATCTGATTCCTATAATTACTCACATTGTGAATTATTCCCTGTACACTAGTTATTTTCCGTCTGCTTGGAAGAAAGCCCACGTCTTGCCTCTTCCTAAAGTTTCAAATCCCTCTTCAGTATCCCAGTTTCGTCCAATTTCCATACTTCCAATCCTGTCCAAAGTACTTGAGAGTGTTGTCAATAATCAACTGTCATTTTACCTTTCCTCCAATGGTTTGCTTAGTCCTTTCCAGTCTGGTTTTCAGTTCTTAGTCCTTTCATAGCACTGTGTCGGCCTTACTTAAAATAACTGACGACATCCGATTAGCCATAGAAAACCGACTCCTTACGGTGTTGGTTCTACTGGACTTTAGCAGTGCTTTTAATTCAGTTGATTTTGACATACTCTTAGGTATCCTTTCCTCTCTAAACATATCTCCTGCTGTGATTACTTGGTTTGATTCATATCTTCGTGGTCGCTCGCAGTCGGTACACTTGAATGAGGCTTCCTCTGATTGGTGCGAACTTTCTGCGGGTGTTCCTCATGGTGGCGTCCTTTCCCCTCTTCTTTTCTCCATTTTCATTAACGCTGTCACTAAGGTTTTAACTTCAAATTATCATCTCTATGCGGACGACCTGCAGCTTTACCGCCATTTTAAATCCGAAGATCTGTCGGCAACCATTCAAGCCATCAATGATGACCTTGTACACATAATGTCAGTGGGCTAAAAGATTTGGGCTGTTAGTTAACCCAAAAAAATCACAAGCTATCATTATTGGTGGTAGATACTTCATTAATCTATTAAACCATGTGTCCCTTCCGCCTGTTATGTACGATGGTACTGCTATAGACTACTCCACGAAAGTTAAAGACTTAGGCGTTTTCTTGGACTGCAACCTATCTTGGCATGTTCACATTGCTGAAGTAAGTCGGAGGGTGTTTTGCTCGTATAAATCTCTTAAGCGTCTTCAGAAGTTCCTGCCTTTTCAAACCAAAATTACTCTTGCTCAGTCTCTTCTACTACCACTTTTAGATTATGCTGATGTTTGTTTCCTCGATGCGACTGAAGAACAACTAAATAAGCTCGAACGTCTGCAGAATTTGTGTATCCGTTTCATCTTTGGTCTTCGAAAGTACGATCATGTGTCGGAATTTCGGAAGCGGCTGAAGTGGCTACCTATTCGGCAGCGTCGAGATTGTCACACTCTGTCTTTTCTTTTCTCTATTCTTCATAATTCTAAGGCTCCTTCGTATCTTCGGGAACGCTTTGAGTTTCTTGTACCTAGAGGTAAACCCTGTCGTTCAACTTCATCTCTTCTACTTCGTTTCCCTTCCCACTCTTCAAGTAGGTATGATGGTTCATTTACTGTTCGTGCTGTGCGTCTTTGGAATGCACTCCCACACTCTTTGCGGGATAGTATTTCCTTAGAAGTGTTTAAGAAAGGAATAAGAGAACATTTCCTGTCTATTGATTGATATGTATATGTATTTATATATTGTATTTATTTATGTAAGTATATATTGTAGTTCTTTAGGATTTAAGAAAGAAAAGTATTGTCTTGCACATGAGTATATCCTCCACTGCAAAATTTCTCTACCAAATTATGGTTTGCTGGAAGAAAACTCATTTATGGGTTAAGCTCGCCTTTGTACATGACTATTTTATTTGCTACCATTATGTATTTTATTTTTCTTGTCCGTGTGCAATAAAGAATATATGAATATATATATGACTCATGCATACAACATTTGTAGATAAATGCAGTACAAAAGAATAATGTTATGAATTATGATGAATATAATACAAAACACATGTCATTTTGTTCATATTGGATCATATTTTTTGTATACAAACCGCAGGTTGGAATAAGTAATTGAGAAATAAAAAAAAACCGCGAATTAGACCCACAGATCAAATGTTTTGAATACTTATAAATTCATACGCACTGAAAATAAGTCTATCAAATTACTAGGCCTAAAAATAATTTTTAACGTAATTTTATCCATTGTTATATTCAGACTTTTAGAGTCAATAAAATTAAAGGCGTCTTAATGAATATTTATTTCTTAGGGACGTTCATAAAGAAAGAAAATTGCTTTTTAATTACCGTTTTACAATAGATTATTTTACAACGTGGTTTTTATTTGAATCAATGAATTATAGGCAACCTTTTCTTAGCATTTGGCCTCTGGGAGTAAGAAAGGTATGCCTATTTCTTTGTGCATTAATTTTTTGCGCTAAAATTTCATCATGTATCTCCCACAACAATTTTCTTTTCATTTCTTTTCTAAACTATTCCTATATATCATGTAAAAAATGATTACGATGTTTAACCCCTAAAGAACTTATTAGCTTTCTAAAATGTATATTTTTCTGTTGCTGCCTGTGTTAGTTGTATGAATTATACTGGCACTAGACTAAGCTTAAATTGATCGTGTAATTTGTTTGATATATATCATTTATGACATTATTATATTTATTTATAATTATCATAATTTATAGTCATTAGATTACAAATAAATTGACAGTTCAACTAATGTTAAGTGGTTGAAGTCACAAAAAAAGGCTCTTAATAGCAATTTTAAATGTGTTTACTTTTGTAATTTTATAACGTTTTCATGATCCTTTAATCAGCCACATAAAAACTTCAAAATAAATTTAATAAGTCCTAACCGACTTTGAAAAGGGTTTACATTAATGACTCAAAGACCAACTTTGTCGACAACCCAGTCGTGCACTGAAATTAAACCTTTTACTGTGGAGGGTTGATTAAAAAATTAACAAATTAACTATGCAACGAAAAACTTTGTTCGCAGGTTGAAAAATAAAACGAAAATGGAATCGGACGAGAACTGCCGACCGAAACCTGAGGAAATAGGTAAGTCCGAGTAATTGAGTTGTCTCCCAAATTAATTTGAGTCTTTATAATCGTATTAAGTCGAAACCCCGAATTTGTTGAAGTAAAACTTTTTTCTTCGCTGTTGATTCCGCTCAACTGGTCATGTAATAAAAGTTTTTTGTGTGCCGGTTTTGTTTGCCTAAAAAAAAGCTTATTGACAATCACAGTAGTATTGTCTGTCGCTGTATCGAAGCACTTTCAGTAGATATAATCACCTACTAGTTTATCGCAGAAAAGAAAGATCTAGCTTTAAATGTATCAGACATGACACATTCCTTTTCATATTGCATTTTACCGCTGACAACAAAGTCCACGGCTCGCTTTACAATTTATTCCTAACCTACTTTAACGGTCCTCTAAATTCCATCTGTGTGGGTGTAAATTTGGTATTTACATAGACATTAACAAGCACAAAGCCTGAACATAATTACATAAGCTCGCGTCATCTCATTTCGCTTGTTATAAACTTGAGATCAACTTTAATATGACATAAGAGAAGTATACGTACACACAAATAATGAGATTAGTGCACATGCTAAACTTGCAGCTTTACCCTGATAGTGTTGTTTAACAATGTTTAAAAAACATGTCATGGTTAAACGTGATTGAAATTCTATTTTGTCTAAATAAGTGGCTGTGTAGTTTGTAACTTTTGGAACAACTAGCTTCAACAAACAAAAATTGATCTACTTTTTGCAAATTCGAAACTGCCTGTCAAATGGTCTTAATTAATTGAAATAAATGCTTTGAATTCGATTTGTTGAGTAATCATTAAATTACTTTTACCAGTTATAAAACTTAGTGCTAAGAATAAGTTCAATGAACTGTTATTATGTCATAATAATGTAAAAGCAGAACTGTTAGACGTAATTAAAATAATAACTGACAGATTGTACTTTGGCTTTTAAACGACCCTGATCAATTCAACCGAAGTATTTTGATAGTGCAGTAGAAAGATAAATCATTATACTCGCTTGTGTACCAAAGTCTTTGGTTGACAGTACCTTGGAGGGATAAACGCGGGCAATTAAAGTTTTATGTTGTTTCAGAAAGCTCCGAGGTTCAGCCGCCACATGCGACAGTAGAAAAACCTTTTCTACTATCTGATGGAAGGTGAGATCTTTTCCAATAATTATATAATCACATATACACAAACAATCAGACCCCGTACAATCATCTTGACGAGCATGTTGGTCTAGTGGTTAGTGACCCTGACTGCTAAGCCGGAGGTCGTTGGTTCGATTCCCACCCTGGACAAACTTTATGGGATGAGCATGAATGTTTGCTCTGAGTCTGGGTGCAATTTATCTTTAATATGTATGTATATATATAAAGTATTTGAGTCTGTTTATCAGTTGTCTGGTTATCATTGTACAAGCTCTGCTTAGTTAAGGACCAGATGTCTGTGTCTGAGTCCCAAAATATTTATTTATTTATATTTTGGCCATACAAATATATTTTCGGTATGAGAATCAAAGTCGACTATTTCTCGTATCGCAATTCACAGTAGCCCATCGCTCGGTAGAGACAAAGTTCAAACCATTTATCTTACTTTCTTGTACAAATAGTTGGAATCAAATATTGTGCACGTCAACCGTACGTGGATTTGACTTTGGATTCCGACAAAATAGGTGATATTGAGTACGTGACTTCGAGCTGTGATGTCACTTTTAGAACTTTATCAATTTTATTGGTCAAGTAAATAAAAAATTATGGTAGCTGTGTTAATTCTATTTTAAATCATTTATAATACCAACAGACTTTGGGCGGATTACGTTCTTTCACAAAGTCCGCCCCTAAAATAATTTTAAACTTTCTTATCTCCAATCAAAACAATCCCACAAATCGCAGAAAGTTTTAATTTTAGCAAACTTGCAGTTTAAAAATTCCTCCCCCTTTAAACTGTATAATCGTTACTTTTACTTGTGCAATTATGCTAATGGAACCATTTTGTAGACAACGTTGGTAGAACAGTCGGGCTTTTGCTAAGTTATTCAACGCCTGCCGGAAAATATGGCATTCGTTAGGTTTTACAATTCTCGAGAATATTCTGCTGTTCAAGGCTTAAGGTATAATATTTAAATTAAAACTGAAATCCCTGTGAAGGATTTATTTATTACTAGCTTTTGCCCGCGGCTTCGCTCGCGTTAGAAAGGAAAAGAGGAGGCTATGTTAGTCTCCATCCCTTCAACTGTCTCCATTAAAAAAATCACGTCAATTCGTCGCTCCGCCCGTTTTGCCGTGAAAGAAAGACAAACATACAGACAGACAGACAGACACACTTTCCCATTTATAATATTAGTATGGATATAGAACGACACTCATTTGCGATAAAATGATTATTGATGGGACGGTCCGCTTGTTACTTTAACTGGCAGAGCTAAACTAAAGTATCCCTTTGTTTTTTTGGTAAAATTTAGTAGTCATATCTTGATTTCAATGTCCTTTTACAATACATTTCAAAACACGTGGAATCATCGAAATTTTACGTATATACTTCTTGATTAATCCGGCTTAAGAAATAAGCTTTGTCTTTTTTAATAAAATATGGCTTACACTCATCAGTACATATCAGTCAAAACATTGCGCTGAGATACCCTTTTAGTAACTTAAAGGTTAGTTCCTTAGCAACCCAGTTGCCCCTTAACAAAGTAAAAACGGTTTCCTTAAAAAAATATGTTTACCTGTACTTAATAATAATAAATCTTTGCTCTCATCGCGCGCATCTCGTAAAAACTTGAGTAGGCACCACTGGAAAATAAATTAGGTGAGGTAGGCACTTCAAACACACTCCTGTTTGCCACGATGTGTACTCATTCTGGTTTACCAGTTAACACGATACAAACATACACGGTTACGTTTTATTTCTTGGAATTAAAACTTAACTGGGTTTGTTTAAATAATGCGTACTTAATCCTAATAATGTAGGTTGTTTTATTTTTCCACGTGTGTTTTTATTTCATTCTGTGTTATTATTTCACTCTAGTTTCAAAATTTAGAGCATTTTTTTGTGTTTTTCTAATATTTAAATAGTAAATCTTTAGGATAGTTTATTGTAGCACATTTTAATTGTTAATTTATGGGGCATGCGGTGCTAACCTATAAGAAATTGTTATACTAACTTTAGTTTATAGCATATTATTGTTAAAATGTATCAGCATAAACAATTGTTGGTTGGCCATTAAAGTAAAAATAATGAGACTTTTTTTTAAATAGGACACATTTGAATTGTAAAGTTATGCATTTGGATACAATGATGTTCCCTAAATTCATATTGTGGCTAGCCACGCTAGCTCTAATAAGACCATAACATAAACCTATCAATAAACAAATAAGTAACTAATATAAAACATCCAAGAACAAAGATCCTCTAAATTTATAAGTATTAACTTTTTTTATTCAAAACGGACCAGGCTTCAACTAATAAAATCACTATTCTCAAGTAATCTAATTACTTCAAGCCGAGCTTTTCGGTTTGCATGAAAGGCACACCGCTGACCTCTAACAAAGCCACTAGTTACCACTAAAGTGTTCTTACTAACCCTGTATCCACTACAGCTCACCACAGTAAAGCCACTGGACGTCATCAAAGCAACTAGTGGCCGCCACAGCAAAGACGCCAATGGCCTTCACTTCACAATTTGTACAACAAAATTTTCCATCACCAACATTGTATCGATCGGTTAGTTAACGATCTTAGTGAGTAGCGGCGACCAGTTGTTAAATGAGTGACGACTAACATTATTCCAATTAAATAAATTAAATACTTTGGAATAAATTACACACGGCCATCCGATCAAAAACAGTGCCTGTATTATGTAACCTCAACTGGCATACATACTTATTTAATTTATAAATAGGTACCTACAGATAATATCCGTACTAATAGTATAAATGCGTATAATCTGGAACCCGGGAAAGGACATAGGATAGTTTTCATCTTGGAAATCCCCCGGGAACGGGAATTGTTAATCCACGCGGACGACAAAAGCTAGTTAGATATAAATTACTCCCAGACACAGAACAAACAGTTATGCTCATCGCAGAAATATTAGTCCTAGGTGGAGCAATAAATTCTCATATTTATTCATTTATATCCCATAGAGTGGAACTGAAAGCCTGGCTGGACAAACCAACGTATTCTCACGGAGAGTCCATCCGAGTCGGCGTGGTCGTCGGCAATCATTCGTCGAAAACTGTGCGACGAATCAAGGTACGTGTGTTTGTTTATTTGTATTCTGTTTAAATGTTTAGATGTTGACTGTGAGATCGATACATCTGTTGTGAAACTGTCTTTAAATTTTATAATTAGGATAAGTAAAACTACGAAGTAATAACTAGTCACAACCTTTGCAAGTCTAAATACACATAAAAATAAGTAACTATAACTCAGCATAATAAAGTCCAGTTCACAAAGTAATTAAAAGCAAAAACGACAGCTTTAATAAAATCTTTTTTATGCCTAGACAACCTATAAAAAATCATGTATTTTTCTGAAGTTTTCGTTACACGCGCAACATAAAAGTACTTGTCTTAAAAAACTTGTATGCCTATAATCGTTACACTTTAAAAATACATACAACATTTGGCTCAAAAATTTTGGTAAAATACCAACATTAAAAACATTTACGGGTAAACTTTCAAAGTAAGTTTTGAAAGCAATTTTACATTTTGCAAGTACCACGTGTTATAAGCACAACTCCAGGTTAGAGGCTCTTTAGTAGCTCTTATAAAACTCATTTAAAGCTCTATAAGGGCTTTATAAGAGGCTCTACACAGTCGTAGAACTCTCTTGAACGTAATTATGAAAAACATTGAACTTATTATCCTTTGTAGTCAGAATTTATATTTCTAAGATAATGCTCGTATTTTTCTTGGATAGAAAAATATGAATGTTATATTTCTTGCAGAATTCTAAACGATCTCTTTGTGTCTTTGCATAATAATTTTATGAGGAAAGCGCTTTGATATTATATTATACAGCAGATCTTCTTACGCAGTTAGTATATAACTAGTTTAGTTGTGTTATGGTGTTTACAATTATAAATTAGACACAATTATTTTTTCTAATTGTTGGAAGCGATGGCTAACACATTATTTTTCATTGTTTGAGGAAAGTGATTTATTTGTAAATGTGTTACACTAAATGTTCGTGAACTTGATTAGCTTCCATTTCCTAATATTTTTTTTATTATGGTTATTTATTTTTTTGACGGAAATGGTTTTGACATAATATACATTCTTCTCTTCACACTTAACAATGTACAAACAATATTGTAACAAAATTATTTTAAAAGAGTAAAGTTTGGAGTTTCTTGCCTATTCTTCTCCACACAAATCAACTTTTTGGAATGGGCAACTAGATTAATTTTTCTTTGTTTTAGACATTCTAAAGTGCCTATTAAATGGTCTATTAGAAATAAATTATTTGAGTTTGAGAACACCGGATGGCTTATAATAATTAATGCGCGTATGAAATAGAACAAGCTGAATAAAATCAAAAAAGAACATTTTATTAAATAATTGCGTTATATTACATTTAAGTATGACAATGATTACACTTAGGACTTAGTGTCCATAGTAAAAACGTATGCCTAAGTACTTTTAACTCCTAAATAAATTCAACTCGACCTAGTATAAAACCCTTGCTTATCAATTTCGATAACGGAGACCTTTACAATTATTTCTTAGCGTGTGTCCTAAAATCACTGGCCACGCCGAATTTCGTTTTAAATATCTGATGAGGAATTATAACTTTTAGGAACTTTTACTTTGTAATCGCTGTCTCAATCAGCTTTAATTAAGTACGAGTTCACGAAATGTTATAAGCAAGTTCATAAGCCTTTTATCCGTGGAATAAAATTGACGCCTCACAGTTTTTATATGAAAAGTCTGTCAAAAATTCAAATTTATTATACGTTCCTCTTTAAATGCTCATAACTTATTTATTTAGTCGATGCAACACGCTTTTCCCTTACAAGTCGGCACTTACTTTATTTCTCCTCAATTTTTCACACTATCCATCGATCTTTTTTATAATACACAATATCTAAAATAAGTTACAGAGGTATCTTAAGATAAATTACGGTAGGTGTCAACTCATCGTTAGGAGACCTCAAGAGTTCCGGGAAAGTGTCACTAAAGGGCGGGCCGTCTTATACCTCGCACTGTCGTTTAGTGAGCTGTGCAGTTTTTTTTTGTTTTTTTTTTTTATAATTATGTATGTTAGTATGTGAGGATATACACAAACTTTCTAAAATCTCTGAAGCCATTTTTTTTCTTTTTAAAAATAAAGGATGTTTCCTTTAAGTAAAACTATTCTTCTTAATGATTTAAAATAGTTTTTTTCCAGGGCTTTTAAAAACTTTTTGCCCTATATTATTATTATTTGATTTTGTTACCTGAAATAAACGATTTATTAAAGATTCGTAAACAAATAATCCATTATTCATACACCATAATCAAGGCGTAAACCAGTCGCACGGAGATTAGTTTAGCTCGTGGTCAAATGTTGCGCACATAATATTAACAACCATACGGCCGGTGGCTCTCAATCCTATTATAAACTTAATGAAGCCGATCATCAAGAGATTTGCTCGGCTTACATTGTTTACTAAATATAGGATAGTTTTGCCTAAATAAACCAAACAATGTCAATTTAGAACAATTTAAATTCAAAGCCAAAATGGGTCCCAAATTCTGCCGAGTTTAGTTATTTCGGCGCGGCGTCAATTATTTGCAGTGATCAGAATTTAGGTGCTATTACTGTCAAAAATATGGATATTACCAAAAAAAGTTCCGGCAATCCCGTTTTTTTATTTAATAATGTCATTAAAAATATATATAATTATATTTTATTATAGTTGTTTATACTTATAATTATTATTTTTATTGCGTTCATATTATATTCCTATTTTTGATAGTAACAGAACCTACTCGTAAATTCCAATTACAGGTTCTTTGTGACCATAAATGGTGTGTGTCAAATAAATGCCTTTTTCTTTGAACTTGGCTTGACCCTCTGCCATGTAGGTATCTAGATATATATTTTGTGTCGACGCAAAATGTTTCTTTACTTTCTCTACGAGTAAAGAGCTCTTTTGATCTGTATGTGTACCAATTATCAACATAATATTATCAAAACAAATTGACACAGGTAAATAAAAAGAAGACACCGTAAACATTAAGCAAAAAAAAACAGCAAAATTAGGGAGCTTCACATGTCGCAGACGAAACGTAACGTCGACAAATTACATTTTATCGCGTCTTAGCGAAGACGCTAGCTCACGACGCGACGCGCGACAAATTACGTCGACGCGTTATCGCGCGTCACCGCTCGGGAGTTAACTTTGATAAATAAAATACGGAGGAAAGATGGTTTGTGTACGGAACAAACTTTGACAGGGTGATTTAACATACCTACGTACTTAGGTATGTTTACCGCCTCGCCAAACTATTTACATGTTTGAGTTATTGAAGGTATTATGTGTATTCAAGATTCGTCGAATAGATAGTAAAGCCTAGGTTCGGAGTTAGACTTTCCTCGGTCATAACAGGTTGTCTAGATAATGACACTGAGGTCGAAATATACAGGGTGTCCCACGGCAATGCCACATGGAGGGAAAGTACCTTAAATATTGTAGATAGAGCATTTTACTGAAAGAAGACATTATTTGGATTTTGAAAACATTTTAAACTGCATTCATAGATATTTAAATAATTACATAGTTGAACCGGGAATCGAACCTGTTACTCGAGAAAATTAATCAGCCTGTAGTTTTATCCTACATATGGAAAGGCTTCATCACAAGGATTATTTTTTGCTAAATAACAAAGTGTCAAAAATAAAAGAAAGACCATGAATTTTAACATTTTTAATACAAAATTAGTCAATTTTCCAAATGCTCAGAACTAGTCCCTTCTTCTTGAATACAAAGTGATAACTTTTGATTATTTTGTTCCCTGACAATTTTTTTGGTCTTGTTGTGGTGGATATTTATTTATTTAAATGATGCGTACTTCAATTGGGTAGATTTATTAGTAATAAGTAGTTATGATTGTCAATTGTATGTCCTTACGGCAATGTAAGCTTTTAACTTTTCTGAACAAAATTTTACATCAAATGTTAAAGTTCACGGTCTTCCTTTTATTTGTGACACTATGTTATTTAGCAGAAAATAATCCTTATGATGAAACCTTTCGATTGGTATGATAAAACTACAGGTTGATTATTTGGCCCAACCATTTAATTATTTAAAAATCTATGAATGCAATTTAAATTGTTTTTAAAATTCATATAATGTCTTCTTTCAGTAAAATGTTCTATCTACAAGATTTAAGGTACTTTCCCTCCATGTGGCATAGCCGTGGGACACCCTGTATAAACGTAGCTTAGAGTCATCGTCGTAAAACTGTATGGTGGTAGGAAATGGTACAAAGACGACAATAGCTAAGCTGAAGCACCTGCTAAACCACATTTACTTACATATGTCGGCCTTAAACCCAGGGTTGCGATGAACAGAAACCGGTGAAAGAGATTCAGAACGAACCATAGCGCTGAACACGTGCTAAACACGTTTATTAGATGAGGGGCTGATTAGTGAGAGAGAGACCCAGATAAATAAAGTTAGATATGTTGCTTAGCTATTCTCCGTCTCCTTTTTGCCATCATAGTTATGTAGTAAAATAGCTTAATAATAGCTCTAACTAGTTTCTTAATCTGAACATGACTGTCACTACAGTATCTCCTGCGTGCCTGGCACACACGTTTAGATTCACCCGAGACCGGAATTCAGTAGGAGTAAATTAATTCTCTAATATTAATATCTACGTAGTCAACCCACAAAAAACCCACAAAATAACGACTTTATCGTTCATTAACCTAGTAATAAGCTCGCGTTGTTACTGAAACAGTAACCGAGCAGGGTTTGTATATTAAATTGCTGCGTACATTAGTAACGCTTGTCGCGCTAACCGCGTCGTCCTTAATGTGGAACGACTCTTAATTATGACGTTATTTCATACTTAATGTCCAATCTTCATTCTGGTTCCAATCGGAAAACTTCATCCATTTTATTAACTGATTATAATATGAAAGAGTAAATAAAGGGTTAAAATATAATTAGCTGTTCTATACATTTTGAGCGTGTCACTGATGCATTTTTCATGAGACTTTCTTAAACCGACTGACTAGCTGTACTCGGCGGTTTACCTATACTATTTTATTTACCTCCACAACAAAAAATATTTTAATAGACTGGTAGACGGTAGTTTTACAAGATGTTATAGTCAACGCAACACCGTAGGATACATCGTCTTCATTGCTTGCATAAAATAGGCCAACACACAAAAATGTCGTATAGAGTTTACTAATTTCAACGTTGGTCCTAGAAACATAAACTGAATCATAAATTCACTCGATATAACATGTGTTTTCTTTCACAGGCTTTGGTGGTTCAGCATGTGGACGTGTGCATGTTCTCCAACGGCAAGTTCAAGAATGTGGTTGCTCTTGTGAAGGGCAATGACGTCGTGCTGCCCGGCCAGACCCATACTGACACTTATACGCTTACGCCGCATAGAGGTGAGATAGAACTTCTTTTCGCTTAAGATTTATAGTTAGTTACCAATATAGTTCGAAACCCACCTAGAAGGCAATGGCATTTCTCTTCGTAAAAATGACATTACGTCACTGAAGATCTTCGTATGCCTAATTTCCATTCTTCAAGATACCAAATTGTTCGCAGGTATAACCAAAAATTGGATAGCACTCGAAGATTCTTACTCGAAAACAGGCGCCAGCCTCGCTTCAACAGTACTTAGCAACAATACCCCAGAGGACAGAAATGTGTTCGCGATATACGTGTCCTATTACGTCAAGGTCAAGCTCACCTTCAGCGCCATGGGCGGAGACCTGTCGCTCAAACTACCCTTCACCCTCACACATTCATGCATCAACGAGGCACCAACCGACAGCGTCACAGAAGAAGCCACTCACAAAATGATTCTAGAAGGAAAAGAAAACAGCGAAGACGAAGACAGCAAAGCAGAAATAGAAAGAGACAAGCAAAACAATAACGGGGAAGAAGTTCCCGGAGATGATACTGAAGTCAAATCTCCAGATGACCACCGATGCGTTGCTGATGTCCTCGTCAACATCGAAAACAAAATGGACAGACCGAAAAAATTCGAAGGACAAACAGAAGTGCGAACTGTGAAACCGAGTGATGAAGAACTGGATCTCATCGTCAAATATCCAGGTTCGGACACGTGATCCGACGAGGAACTAGACAATACAGGCCAGGGTGACAAGACTGACACAAAAGTGAAGAAACCAACAATTGTCAAATGCAAGGCAGAGGTCCAAATTAATAAGAGTGGTTTTACAGAAAATCTCAAAAGAGCCGTGTGTTGTATAGACAGAAGACGACAGTCATAGCTTAAGGCATACTTGTTCATAATTATTGTTATAAAAATACGGAATAAAAATATAAACCGATGTTGACACCTTATTTCTTGGTATTTTCAATTCGTGAGGGCAAATGTGTGTGGAGCAAATAACCACCCGAGGAATTCTTCAATTCCGTATGCAAATATGCTCAAAGCATACATGTTTGGGAAAACTAATGCAAATAGCATCTTCTTATATTTTTCCAATAAAATTGGCGCTCGTGAATTGAAAATATTGAATAGACTTTTTTATAATTAGTGTTACTAGGAATATTTCGAGGGCGTGAGAAGACTAAATAAAAACGACGTCAATCGAATATCGTCTGAAGTAAACGAATTGCATCTAGTCACTAAATAAGAGGTAATTTATGTATTTCACTATTGTAAGGTCATTAATAAACGTAAGACTAGTCGGTTCTCCGACACATGAAGCCTGAATGGATATTACGCTTATTAAATTGTAGTCAGTGTTAGTAGTTTTAGATTTAAGACTAGTAATACCGATTTGTAAAGATTTTCAGCATCGTTTTCTAGCACTGTTTACAGTGGCGTATAATATTTAATCTTTATATCTGCTGATGCAGAATAAAATAGCCGTGTATCACATAGCAGTTTGTCAGCAGCGATTACTATCTTACTATCAACACAGTTTTGCGTTGGACTGAGCTCACTAAAACCAATTAAAGTACTTATTTCATTTTAACTGGTACTAAAATTATTTTATAATTTCATTTGATAAGTCTGAGACATTAGCTTAAATTAATTTCAAATCAGAGTCGCTCTTTAAATCACAATTTGCAGGCAAGTGACAGCCATCTTGATTACATTTTAATCTATAGATAGAAAAATAATATACATTTACGTGAAACTTTGTTCAATTAGTTCAATCAATTTTAAATTGATTGTCAGTCCACAAAAGATATAAATTAGCTTTTCATTATTCATTGCATTTGCACGTAAACAAAGTTATGTAAAGTTTGTACGCCACAGATGTTTTGAGTTATAATTAGGTGTGTCAATGTTTCATAAAGTTTAAATAAATAATTTTATGTTAAGTTTTATTCGTTATAATACTTACTGCCTTTATAACTTAACGCTTATTACATCTAAAGTTTCTACGACGTCTTTGAATATTGTTTGTGTTTAAGTGTTAAAATTACTTGAAAACTGGCACCTGATAAACTAAATAATGATAAATGTAGTAAGTGCTGTACATAATAACTGTGCCATAATTTATAAATGGTGAACATATACTTTATTTTTGACCAATACAATATTGTATGGACTTTAAAAGAGACTTTGACCTCTGAGTTTGTTTCGGATGTTTCTTCTCAGAGTAGTCCAGCTAGGAGACACCGGCCCCATCGTTCGATTAAAAAAAAAGGAAAAAAAAATTACGTGTAAAAGTGTAATTTATTACCTATTTACAAAAATAAATCATATTTTATTCATATTTTACAATATCCTTTCTGTATTATATTCGAGGTCACATTATGTATCCTTATCACATTCAGTTAGTACAAATACACAAAATATATTTTCTTCACAAAAGGCGTCATTGCCTTTTCTACTAAAAGCAGGGGCGTCAAAACGTCCCTACTTTCTTTTATATTATGACAAGCGTTTGATCCTTTTGACATTATATATCTAGCAACGTTACGTAACGATTACAAATAAATCGAATATCAAGTATTTCGTTTTCAATTTGTTTGTTCTTCACAGATACCAAAGGCAGATCAGAAAGGGAGATATTTTATTTATTATTGTAATATATTATTCTGGCTGTGCCAGTAGTTCCCACAAGTCTTAATCTCCCAAAGAATAGCAAAATCCAATTATTTATATGTCAAGAGTACTGACTTACTGACAGCCACTCAGATCAAAAAACTAGAAAGGCAGTATGGTGTGGCATAGATCTCAGAACTGGTCTGAAGTAAGCATGATCTGCAGTAGTGACTACTTTTAACCTTTCGACGAACACCGACAACCGACAGCCGGCTGTCGAGCTGCTAATGTCTTTCTATTGTGTCTCAAATCACGTGATTTTGGAGGTTTAAATAAGCATTGTGTAGAATATCTCACGAAGGCAACAATCTACTCAGAACGGCCAGTATGGCTTGTCTAAGTGTAAATAACCCCACTAGTTAATCATCCGTTAAATTTACCTGTTAACGTAAAATGCTGTAGTGAGGCACGTCATTTAGCTCTTACTGAAAATCATAAGATGGACTGAGAAATCTTTTTTTCCTGGTCTTGCGTATATATTACTATACGTAAGACCAGGAAAAAAGTTACTCTTCATTACTTTCTTAAAACACAATAAATAATTCAAAACATCCGTGGCTTAAATAGTGGCACCATTGAAATAGTATTATAAAAGTTAAAATTAAAGTAGGTATGTAGTTGAAACCTACCAGTAAATTAGGCTTTTGTTGTGATGATTTCATAACGGAAAGTAAAATATTTAAATATATTTGAAACAAGACATTAACGAGTTTTCTATGTCAGTAGATATTTTTGTTGATATTGAGCAATGGCCAGAGGACATTTTAGTAAAAATTATTAATAATTTATCTAAAATGTTGCGCTTCAAAAACATTTATTTCGAATTTATAAAAACTTGTTACTTCAAATGAAGCAGAAAAATTATCAGCATCAGTCATTAATATTGTAGTCACTAATTTGTTGAAAACAAATAATTTGTATGTTTTATAGTTATTCATTAGATAAACTAGAAAGTATAATATTTAAAACCCACTAAACTGTATGGTATCTACGTATAAAAATTGTAGATGAAATTGTAACTTGAAATATTTTTCAGTGTTTGTATATATTGTAAATATACTTCAAAATTTTCTCATTGTTTCATTTTATTGCTACCTGGATTTTACATTGCTGTTTTTTGCCGAAAACCCAGATTTTCCTTGGTTAGATTTCTAAAGTTATATTAAAAAAGAAATAAAAATGTTTACAAGAGGTTATCTATTTTAGTCCTGATTTCATTCTAAACTCTTTGACTTGACTTCAACGCAAACATCGTCACGTGTAAAAGCTAGTTTTATAATAAAAGTGAGGTTGAGTTACATCCGACATTTTTCTTGGAGAAAATTCTAAGAATTCTTTCATAGAAGGACATGAAAGCCATAAAAATAACGGCTAACTTATAGATTGCAATATTCTTCTAACATAAACTCAAGAATTATTCAAGAGACGAGTGCATAGGCATCTTTTGGGTGAGCTCGCTCCATCGTAGGCCCCGTCTATGCCCTCGGGCTAGTCTGGGACCAAGAGCAAGCCCATATATGTAATAAAAAAATAAAAAAATAAAAAACTGTAAGCCATAGTTTCATTTATAGCGACCTGGTAGACAACCCTCGGAATTGGGCCATGATTTAAATCTAATCTATATTATATAATATCCATCTATCTGTTATACTTTCACAGGAAAACCACTGAACCAATTTTGATTGGAATTTCGGATTTGATTTTGGTACGGGGTACGGAGTAGGAACTTAACCTCCCAAGGAAGGACAACATCTTTCATTAAGGTTATTTATAAGTGATCGATGAAGAACAGAGACTGCAACTGACAAACTGGCATTCACGAGGACAAGTCAAAAGAGGCTAGTCGTTAATTATAAGCACACATCTGTCGTATTTCGATAGCAGATAAATAATACGACCACCCCTCACTGTTTTATTAATTAATTTTTAATTAACTGATTTTTTGTGGCTTTGTAAGCGGCTAATACACGGTAACAGTTGGAAAACTAATGACATGACAGTTTGTTATTACCTAACAAAATCCATAGGTCCATATATCGGTACCTAAACTTCTTATAAAAAGTTTGTGTTTATTTGATAGTGTCTGATACCATATGACATTATCTATGCAGTTATATTGTGATTCATCTTAATAGATTGGTATTTTCACAAATGAACTTAATAAACATATAATATACCTACACGATTTCTTGAAAAGTCTTAGGCAGAGATAATAGGCGAGATGACAAAAAAAAAGTAATTAGTCCGTCAGTTAGATAATCAAAAAATTTGGGACACGTATTTTTTCTTTTTTCTCGTAAACAGAAAATGACGACAATACAGTGCGTTGAAGTTTCGTGAAACGTCACGCCTTTGTATAATTTTTACTCAGAAGTGACGTCACAAGCCCCCTCTCCGGAACTTTGATGCTCTTTATCTCTGTATTTTGTTCTTAATTTGATCAAGCAAAAAATATGTGTCCAGTATTTTTGGACTGTCTAACAGACGGACTAAACATAATGTCATTCTTTTGATGTAGTCATCATCCCTATTAAACGTTTCTAAGTTCTAAGCACATACTTTAGCTTTACTATTCTCCGTCATTATCAAACTACGTTGTGGAACTGTAACAGATTGTTTGACAAATTCCGAACTATAGAAGCTCTAAATAGTCTGTCAGTGAATACCTACTCTATAATCCGAGAAATTCGATAATCTGACATAGCCCTGCAAAACGTCTGTCGAATTGCCGCAGTAGAACCGCGATTAGCAGTTCCCTTTGAAAAGTAAGTACATTGTCCTAAAATAGTTCTATCGTTCACTTACCTCGACCTAATTATCATAGAGTACTAAAATAGCAATTTGATCAATAATAAACTCTAAAAATCAACACACAGATTCCAGAATTTCAAAACAACATCAAAAATACAGTTCGACGTAAATAACCGTTGATTAACGATGCTTTGATTTTCCGCAATTGAAGGCTGAAATGGGAACGGACAATGCATGAAGTTTGCTCCAAATACGTCAACAGCAAACACTGCCGGATGAGCGATAACATATATCGTAATGTGTGGACATCAGCTAGAGCTATGCACATCTATTGCCGGCTTATGGAGACATTTTCGATTAGAGGATATATTCGTGAACTATACAATATGTCTGAGTTCGGACTGTACAAACTTAGAGGGATGACAATTTGCTCTATTTTATGACTAAAACCAAAACATGTGGGGTCTAAATCCAACGCCCTCTGAATGGCAGCCATTTTTGTATTTAGGTAAAGTTTGTCACTTCTTAAAGTTTGTACAGCCTGAACTCAGGCATATTGTATAGCACTGCTTTTTGTAAAAGAGTTTGGCCGGTCAAATACTTACACCAATCCTATTTCTGCAGTGAAGCAGTGTTGCTGTGATCAGGTTAAAAGTTTATGTATGCTGGTATAAATACAGACTTCAGAGACATACACATATCATCTATGTTTCTGGGATGGCAATATATCTGCGGTATGTTTGTTTGACATCTAATGAAAAATTAAAAATAGAAAATATGTAAAAACATTGCCAGGAAATTAAATTGCCGTAGATTGATTCTGACTACCAGAATATATTTTTCATTGTTGAGGCAACTCCTGAAAGTCAGCATCAACAATGACAATCACCGGAAAATCTCGGTATAGCAGCTCTAAACCAGTGAACTGTCTCAAAATTAATCAGAATAAAAAAAAACATCGGAGAAGTAAGGAAAAACATAATTTCAAAACCGATAACTATCGCGTTTCTGAATATTGAAGGACAAACTTGATAAACGATACAATAATATAACAATGATTTATATCCAATATCTTTTACTATCTCAAAATGATCGATAACCCTATAACGGTTCTGGGAAGATCAGAATTTATAATATTCGTAAACCAATTTCGATTTCCAACTTACCTTTTGTAATTCTCCACTGAATTGAGAATATTAAAAGATAATAAATGGCGACCTTGAGATAAATGAAGCCTGAAAAATTTACACCGAGCATTTCACTGGTTATTGGTGAAATATTATCTATTTTTAACGTGTACATTTGTAATAATTATTTTGTTTTGTATTTCTACTGACTTGCGTCGAAAATTAAAATTAAAATAAATTAAATTATTGCTGACTAAAATATGTAATAACAATGATGTACACAAGATTCTGTTCACAGTATATATTTACTATGTATTTAGTACTGACTCTAAAACGAGATTGTTTAGTTCTTGTGTGTAAATTGGTTTTTGTATGGATCAAATAAATAAATTTATTTATTATTTTATTATTTATTATTTATTTTATTAACCTTTCGAAGACCAAGCGACAGCCGACGGTCTGGCTGCTATTGTTTTTCTATTGTCTCGAATCACGTGTCTTCGAAGGTTTAAATAAAGTTCAAGTTTGAAAACACTAGAAATATTTCAAGAACGTAAACTTATATCTTAAAATAGACTATTATATTACTGCGCCACTGCATAGGCGTCTGGTCATACAGAGAAGATGAGATGTTATGCAATCCCTAAGAATTGAGAAATTCACATTGGCACTTACCCGGATTCGAACCACATCTTATATGAGAGGCGGGTGCTTAGACCAGTAAGCCAATACGTTTAGCCTGCAAGTAATTATCATGAACTAATCTTGTGTACATAAAAACCTTAGCTAGATGAGTGATTAACGAGAGAGCTTTATATTATTAATAGTTGGTTTTCTGATTCCTGAAGTTATCACATATTTTTGTGCAATACTAAACACACATGACTTATCAGTTTACGTGTACTATTAGTTTGTTCATGAGTTAACAGCAATTTTTATTAACTAGCTGTTCCACGCGGTTTCAACCGCGTAATGATAGGTTTTTGGTTAACTGCTGGATCATATCGGTCAATGCGTGATGTTAAATAGCCTTTGTTACATGCTAATAACACAGATTTATGTTAGAGTAAGAATTTTTCAAATCGGTTTGGTAGTTCCGGAATATATTCAATGCAAACAAACAAATAAATGATTAAATCTTTCCTCTTTACAATATTAGTAAAGATAACGTGTGTTGTTCAGAGCACTAATCACGGTAAAAGGCCGCTTTCTCTATCTGTAACCTGTTTTTTTTTTTTTGGTGAGTGGGAAATCATCCAATGACTGCTCCCGTCCTGGGTGCGGCGGGAGGGCGTGTCAAACTCTTACTGACTAAAACCCACTCATGTTCCTTCGATTGCCCTTTATGTTCCAGGGTCACGGTAACTATTATAAACATTCCGCAACAACCCGCAACAACCCGCGTCTGTCTGTCCGCGATAGACTCACAAAATATAAACTGAGAAATTCATGCGGTTTCACTAATAGACAGAGTGATTCTCGAGGAAGGTTTAAGTAATTCATGCATATTTTAGTGAAGAACCGCCTGACGTATCAACTTACAGCTGAAACTTCACTGTTGAGGATCGTTTTCAGGTTATTTACCATATGGGAAGAGATATTCATATCTATATCTAAACCATCCATACTAATCCATACTAATATTATAAATGGGAAAGTGTGTCTGTCTGTCTGTCTGTCTGTCTGTTTGTCTTTCTTTCACGGCAAAACGGAGCGACGGATCGACGTGATTTTTTAAGTGGAGATAGTTGAAGGGATGGTGAGTAACATAGGCTACTTTTTGTCTCTTTCTAACGCGAGCGAAGCCGCGGGCAGAAGCTAGTTCTTAATAAAGAATTTATTTGCACAAAAAAGACAGCACAACACACAAAAAAAAACAGTTAAAATGTAATTTATATACATTTGAAAACACAAAGTGCTAACATTAAATAAAAAAGAAATACATCATATTTTACAAAATGTTTTAATTTAAAAAATGTGCCGTGTGCATCTCAATATACCTCGCTGATATTTTGCTAGATCCCTTTAGTGACAAAGGTGAGCACTAAGAATGGGTTTTTAAAAATTAAACCTCTAACGAGGGAGGCCTTGGCCAGGAGTGGGACAGAACAGGCTAGCAAAAAAAAAGAATCCGTCCTTTTCAAGTCACACCACTGACTCCATTTATATAAAAGTTAGAGGTTATTTCCACTTTGACTGAAAATAAAATCTCTAAAACTAACAAAAAGTTTTCCAGGTAAAGTTTGGCAGGTTCGACAGTTTTATAGATAGAGGTACCAGCTATGAACGGATTAACTTTGGCTTCTACTTGGTCAAAGTCGCGAAACTTATGACATTTGCTTAAAAGGAACGTTCCGTTGAAGATTTGCTTCCATTTTATATGCAGCGAAATTTATTGCCGTCGCCATTTACAACAGACGTTCTACATCACGCAAGCAGAGATTGACGCGACGTCAACTTCAACTTTATTCTGTTTATGGTATTCCACCAAAGGAGGCGGGCATTGGTCCATACATTATTGGGCTGGACTATACAGCAACGATTCTTGCATTACTAATTTTTGATATTACAACTATTAAAAAAACCTACGTATATTTACAATTTCTACACGGGACAAAAAACATAGGTTTTTATTGGGATTGTTGTTCACGTTCTAATGTCGCCGTTATCTCACATAACGCGATGAAGGATTGTCAGTTGTAGTTTGCATGTTCGGCGATAGATGTCGCCACAGTTCGAACAAAATTAGCTTTGTTTGTTTTGAAATAAACGCCTTGAATTGATATTATGGATTATTGATTATTGTCAGTCTTGGTATATGTAAATATAAATCAGAAGTATTTTAGTAATAGTAACAGTTTATGACCATGTGAACTTATTTTGAAATAAATTACTTACGACTGCGTGCCACCCATTGCTGTCTAACTGAAAGAATTCGTTCCTCTTCTATATAGCGCAAACCTATAGAAGAATTACGCCTCCAGGTTATATATTGAAGATGTTGTTCACTCATTGTATTTTACTTCGTAGTCCAAAATAACTTATCAGTCCGATATAAGAAATGCGTAGGTCGTTCGTCAAAATAATAACCGTCAGAATCCTTTACACGTAGCCAGAGTCGCAAAATAATACCAATCAAATAATTAAACTGCACGAAAACACAATAAAACAAAATATTCACTATTGCAAGTTTAGAACCAACGAAGTGTATGATTTGTTTGACTGTGACATTGACATGAGTTCATACTGTGTGGCCTGTATAACAAAAAAATATATAATTGATTGCAACTTTGATTGATTAAATATTATTTTGTGCGATATTTAAAAATAAAAACAATTATTTAAAATATATTATAAAACATGTCAACAGGTGAAATCATGATTCAGTGTTTCTTCTGCAGATTATGTTTTATTTATTTTGTTCTAGATGTCTATTTTTATTCCTAGTTCGACTGATCGATTAACATATTTCATTTGGCAACATTGTTAAAAACCGGAAGTGCAGAAAGTCAGTTATGTTTTGAATTAATAATTAATTTATTATCCCATAACAAAATATCTAAATATTTCATGGTACAAAATAATAAATCTTGAAAAGAATATTGATAAAGTTTTCATTAGTGTCCAGCCTTAAGCCCATTTACGCCCGTGTCCTTTTCAATTAAAGGTTATTATTAATTATAGTATTTTTTTTTGGTGAGTGGGAAATCATCCAATGACTGAATTAATTAATAAATAATAATATATTCTTAATTATAGTATTGAGATCATACACATGTTTCTATATCCAAAAACACGAGATAAATCCGCGACGACATCAAGTTATCATAATAAATAAGGATCCTCCCATTTCAGAGGAGGATGAGGAACTAACATACGTTCCCTTATCTATCTTTAATAATACCAGCCTATTACTGTCCCACTGCAGGGCAAAGGCCTCTTCTCATACAGAGAAGGCACGAGCATTGATCACCACACTTGCTCAAGGCGGATTGGCGATTTCGGACTCATATTAAACTACAAGTCCAGGTTTCCTCACGATGTTTTTCCTTCACCGATGTCTGTGATGTCTAAGATGCATTTTAGAAAGTACATATTAATTGAAAAAGTCGCGTTGGCACTTGCCCGGATTTGAACCCACAACCTCTATACCTATGTATAAAATGGTAAACTGATTCTGATTGACTGTCTCTAGATTTATCAACCCAGGCCAAACCGCTGATCCTATAGACATGTAACTTGAAGGGTGTGTTCTTTGTGAAAAGTAGGTATCTACTAAGAAAGGGTTATTGGAAATTCGACCCATTAAAGGGGTAAAATAGGTGATGGAAGTGAGACATCCACGCGGGCAAAGCCGCGGGCGAAAGCTAGTACATATCCAAAGCAAAAAACTTAGCGGTACAAATTCGTGTGCAAAAAACGTAATCACACTTTTATCAGCCGTCGACCATGCACTGTTGGCCATGGAGTCCATAGCCGTAATGACAGTCTATGTCTGGGTGAAATTAACCCTAAATATCTATAGGTGTATAATGTACGTAATCCACTTATCTCTTGACCTCTGAAGTTAGAACGGACAAAATTAATTATCCGTTAAATCAGATTTGGAAGATAAAAGATTAAACGATCAGAATTTTAATACAGAAGTCAATTTGGATAAAAGGCGAAATTTATTTTGTTATATAGCTGTTTCCTGTATTTAATTTTCTGCGTAATTTTTATTTTACTTTTTTGTTCCAAAAAAACAAGCTTAAATGGAATTGGTTAAGTCATTCTCAAATTACGGACTTGATCTAGGAAAAAAGGATAGGATAGGAAAAAAGGCCCATTCTGAACTTTAATAAAAAGACACGTATTTTTAACGCCCCATTTCAAAATCTACGAACGAAAAACAAGAATGTACACTGAAAACGAAATTAAAAAGTAACCGAGGTAACTTGCGTGACCCTCTTTATAAACAAAGCCACCCTACAGTGTGGACATTTATTTCCGTGAAACGTAATATAATAACAGGGAAACGGGGACTTTAATAAATTGAATTTACACGGCACTGTGGAAATATTGAAATTGTTGGAAACTTCACAATTGAATGAAATTTTTGTGTACTGGTACAGTGGTACAATTTATTGTATAGTGTAGTAAGTTTGTTGAATTGTAATCAAGCCGAATTAATTGATTTGCACAAATAATATCAAAAATGAACCTATTATAATCAATAAAATGTATAATTGGGTCGTTCTTCTTTTTTACCGACAATGACTTGTCTCCTCCACAAAAAAAATCAAAATTTGCTCATAAATACTAAATTACTTATTTTTTTTATTATAAAAATACACTGGACAATGCAATAATTATAATATCCTCAAAACTAGATTCTACTCATAATTATTTTTTAAAAAATCAGTGTGACATAGTATACAAAAAGCGTGACGGAGGTGTTATACACACAAATTAAGTGTGTCCCTCTATGACTAGCAATGTTAACAAACTGCTCTCGTAAAAAAAAAATCACATTAAAAGTTTCTATCCAAGAACATTTACTAAACTACTTAACCTTTTTTATTACATTAATAAGAATAAATATTTTTTAGTGTTTCTATTATTAAATAAAAAAATATTTTATTGGCTGTCTCCCGATGTATATGATTTTAGTTGCTACCTTCTGTCACTCATTTTATGGTACAAAATATTGTGCGTTAGAAACTTTGACCTTGGTCACTAGGCTCGAGAAGAGTCCCTCTTCACCACGCACTCGCACTAGACGTTCCTACGCCCCGGCAATACCAGTCAGTCGCTTGCAAACAGTAAAAAGGAGGTGCGTGTGTTTATTTAGCGACCGCTCTGTCACGTAATTTACGACTTCCAAATGCTATTCTAATTTCGGGGTTTTAATGTTATTTGAATAATTTATGATAAATATTTCATATATACTCAGTTTTAAGCGTAAATTATAATTAGGAAAATGCTGAATATCTCGAACACTACTATTTTACACCTCTGTCACGTAGCACCTCTGTCACGAAAATGTGTGACGGAGTGGTATAACTCGTGACGGAGTGGTCATGTTTGTATGGAACTTAAAGCCTTAGTTAATATCCATTATAGATGATTGCTAGTTTTTTTATGTTAGTTATTCTATCGTCAACTATTTTGTTAATTTAAGGTATAACCATCAAGTAAATGAAAAAATGGCATTATCTGCGGCTGAAAGACAGCGACGGTGTCGTGAAAAAAGAAAGCTCAACCCTGAACTTGTTGCAGAAGTAAAACGTAAAGATTTAGAGAGATATCATGCTCGCAAAAGGTTAGTTAAGGATATGACACCAAAAGAACATAAAAAAATAAACATTGTTTACCACTCCGTCACTTAGTTAACAACGCTGTCACAATTTGTCCCCCTTAAAATTTTAGTTCAAAGTAAGTTATGAACCACTTTATTGTTAGTATTTATAAAAATAACGTTTTCTAGTATTATATGCTAAATAATAAAGGTGTTCATTAGATTTTTAGGCGACTTTATTAGGCGACTTTTACAATATTAAAAAGTTTTATGTCTTATGAAGCAAAAATGTGACAGAGTGGTAATAGATAACTTAAAAAAAATGATTTTTAAAAAAAATCCGTCTAATTGAGCTAGATAATAGTAAATGTGTATATTCTTGATAAGAAATTAATAAGAAACTGAAGTTCTGATTTAAAATGAGACATAAAAAAATAAATACTTTTGTGACTGAGGTGTTATTTTTTTTCATACCATTCCTACAAAATTTAAAATAAAACGAAAATTACATTTAATACTTCGCTGCATTATATGTTTTTGTAATCTACAATAATGAGGCAATAATTTAAATCACATTTCACTAAATAAAACACAAGTTTATTTTTTTATCAAATATAAAAATTTGCCGGACAGATTGTCGATAAAAAAGAAGAACGTCCCAATTACGATTTTAAAAAGTAAAGTATTATTTCCGATGTTGTGTCTTTATTAAAAAGATTTACGTTTTACTTTTTGTTTTCCTTGTAAGTAACATTGTAAAATTCCTTTTGTCAAAATAAATATTCTTGAAACCGAATAAACTATTACAAATATTAACGAATTTTTGGGCTTTTTCTAATTCGTCAAGTCTTTGACTTATAATGAATTGCAACTACATTCATAAATATACACCTTAACATTAAATATACATTAAAACAGTCTAGATTATTTATAACCTGGCATCATTATCAATACTAAAATATTTTTACAACACAACTACTGCTAGTCCAAAGATTAGGGAGTTTTAAACAAACAAAAAATCTTTTTATCTTTATTTTATTTAACAATATACAATTTTTCTTTCTATTTAACACTCGCATATGTTATAATGTTATAGTTTTAACGCTGAAATAACGGCAACTGAAACATACTGAGAACATAATAACATAAACACGATATTTTTTGTGTAAAGTAGCGCCAGCAACCTCGCAGCCTGTCAAAATAAATAAACAGATGGTTTATGGGCTGGTTAGAAGTAAAACAACATAAATATGAATTATATTGTTGTGTACAAAACGAAATTAACAGTAAATAAATTTGGTTTGGAACCTCCATTTTGAATTCAATATTATTAAAAGGTTGCGGTTCTCTAGCGCTCCTTTTTTTCGCTTTGCCCCTAAAGTTGAATTGGCCTCTTTCCGAAAACCAAACGTATGTACCATTTTACACTGGACAGCATAAAACTTATGACCGGAATTACCAAATGGTGTCCCCACAACTGCCATAAATAGTTCCCGTCAAAACAATCATTATCGTCACGAAGTAGGACATAATAAAAACGTCATTAGCCGTCACATAAACGACGACACAATATGAACGTTATGGCCGTTTTAAAAGCCGGAACACGTGCCTTCGCCGTAATTACTCAAAGCTGAAACCAACATGGTGGTTTTATTGACTGCAGCACTAAACTAAATTTTATAAGGTATGTTGTATTTCGTTTATGGGTAGAAATGTAGAGAAAATTTACTACAAACAGGTGACTTGCATAAGCAAACAGTTTGCGAAAACCGAATCTGTGTAGACGGTAAACAGATAAATATTGGTACAGTCACGTGTTTATACATGTATTCACCACGCTAACATTAAAATTAATTTACTCTTAGAATAACTACAATAATATTTAGTTTTAAGGCACATTTTATAGTAGTCTATGGTATAATTACTATGAAATAAGTTTTAATTAACTGAAAATTATGTCTCAGTTAAGATGTTTTTTTTTCTAATCTTTGCATAGTGTATACATGTTTATGCTCGTGACTGTACGGAATTGATGTAAAGGTGAGAGTAACTTTTTACTTAACCCATAGGTCCCCCTATGGGTTAAATAAAAAGTTACTCTTAGGTTTGAAAACAACAGAGTTAAAAATTACATATCTTTCATGAACAGGGAGGATCTTTTGACCAGTTCTTGTATCTGTGGGCTGCTTCACAACGGTTGTTGTAGGTATTTTTTTATAAGGGCATATGCTGATGCCGCAGCAAACTCCGATTGCACGATGTAACATCGGTCTCGTCACAAACCAATTTCGTTTCTGTTTAGATAAGAAAAACTAACAGTATCGACGTTTTTTGCTTACTGTAGACTGTATCATGCAAACGATTAAGGGTCCGTTCACACAGACCGGCTCGGAGAGCATCGGCGCGCATTTTTCTTTTCACACAGACCGGATCGTATACGCCTGGAGTTGGTCGGAGCGGAGCCGCCAACTAATTCACATAAACCGGCTGGAATCGAATGCGCTCGGAACCGGTTGGATGCGCTCGCAGCCGGTCGGATACGCTCGCAGCTGGTCGGATGCGCTCGGAGCCGGTCGGATGCACTTGAAGCCGGTCGGATGCGCTCGGAGCCGGGTGGGTACACTACAAAGGCAGTAACAGTATTCCACGCAGTTCAAGTTTTCGCTCGCATGCGCGAGCGACAAAGAGGACGCAATCGGAGCCAATCGGCTGCGCGAGCTTTAAAGAGCATGCAATCTAAGCCAAACGGCTGCACGATCGAGATAAAGTACGCGATCGGAGCCGGTCAGCTCCTCTTGTTATTTCACACCAAGCGCCATTCTCAATAACGAAAGCAGTGTACATACAAAAATACACCTTACTACAAATACTAAAAATTCTGTTTTTAACGTGATAAGAATTTGCTCTCCTCTCCGAGCCGGTCTGTGTGAACGGACCCTTAATATAGATCGTATTGTACCTTTTTTTTGTATTTGCACAAACCATGCTGTTTTGTGCAACCAACCTTTAACTCTATTATTCCATACAAATTAACATTACCAAAATTATAAATTATCTTAATTATAAATCACATATTTAGATTTAGGGTTTATAATAATTGTAGTGAGCCCCAGTAGCAGTTAATGCCACCGTCTTCCTTATGCTCACACTCTATTAGCATTCGATAAACTGCACAAACCAACCGCGCAGTCAGATCGTAACGATAAATTGTGGTTTTGTGTACTGAGCATAAATTATAAATTAAAGAAGTTTTAACCTTTCGGCGTTTTAACCAAGCGACAGCCGGCTGTCTTTCTATTGTGTCTCGAATCACGAGTGTTTGAAGATTTAAAATCCGCACAGCAGTTTTTTGTGAAAAAGTAAAAGTATCTATACATACAAACATCCTCAGAAACTGTCGCCTTTAGACAAATTATAAGATAAGTACATATTATTAAAAATACTACCTTGATCAGGAATAATTAATTAAACAATAATAAACACATATACATAATGCTAACAATATCTATTACAAACAAGACAAAGCTATTGCAACACAAGTCATAGTCCCAGTCATCCCTAAACACAAACGACAAAGACAATAGAACCTGCATTTCCTAAATGCTTGTATCTGTCGCAGTCATCTGGTTAAATCAGCTATTTGATTGTCTGGCTAGCACGTTCATTGAATGACGACATTTAATTGAATGACTAAAGGACAACTCGTCAAGTTGATTAATGTAACGTTCAACGACTTGACTGAACGTCATTTAGCATTGTCGTTTAATGAGATATAGTCGACTTTGTAATGTTTGTTTAGGGTGACCATAAGTTTGCAACTTAAAAACTTAACTTCCTTTACATAACAAAAATGAGGACATGACATGACACACTTTATTATGATTTTAATAAAAAAAAAACGTTAAAACTAGCCGGCGGCGGCGTATCAATAGGTAAATCCATGCTGTCACACTATTTTATCAAGAATAAGTCACTTTAAAGAAAATTTAATAGAAATAATATCAAAACAGTGCTATCTGCGCGAGCTATTTTACGCCATATTTGTTTTGGTGACTACTAACGCCGCAGTGGAAAAAAAATGAACTAAATTACAATCACCTGACTGATATTACGTCCGCTCTGCTCAAAGGGCTATGCTTCAATCAGCTATCTAGGTGGACGTTGAGTGACGCTTGTTTAATCAGCTTTCGGCCTAGTCATTCAATTAAATGTTGCTATTCAATGAACGCGCTAGTCATACAATCAAATAGCTGATTCAACCAGATGACTGCGACATATCCATTATGTCGGATATCGAGGTACTACGAGGAACATCGACGTCTCAATATCGAGCGAGTATCTATTTCCGTGACACAATACTTCGATAGACATGACACTACATTGGGCCTGGTGTGAATGAGCGGACTTAAAGTTATTGCTTTTATCGACTTAACAAATAGAAATAACTGTTTTACACGACAGTGTACAAATGTTTTCTATTATTGATTAATTGTCCGACTTTAGAAATAGAATAAAATAATGTTTTATAATATTTTCCTTTTTTTGATAAATTGTCGTATGATCACACGTATGTTATCCATACTAATATTATAAATGGGAAAGTGTGTCTGTCTGTCTGTCTGTTTGTCTTTCTTTCACGGCAAAACGGAGCGACGGATTGACGTGATTTTTTAAGTGGAGATAGTTGAAGGGATGGAGAGTAACATAGGCTACTTTTTGTCTTTTTCTAACGCGAGCGAAGCCGCGGGCAGAAGCTAGTCATTTATATTTCTTTTGTCACGTAACTCTTAAACAGCTGGATAGACGAAAATAATGTGTGTATATTCTCTCCCTGCATGGCCTACAGCTTGTTGTCTGCATTACCACATTCGACGACAAAATATTATCAAAATATAGTTTCTAGCCTAAGTTGAAGCCAGATTTTGGCAGGGCATTGTGCCAGTCCTCAAGTTAGATATTTTTTTAAATTAGACTTTTCAGGTTCTTGATTGCCATATTTAGACTTCTTTTTAATAACCTAAACTGTCCCACTTCTGGGCAAAGCTATATTTAGACTAAAAGATTTTAATTCCGTTTTTTTTAAAAACACGTCAGTTAAAAATGTTTAAAGTGCTTTAAATTGGCTTTACCTGCCATATTTAATTTTTCATAATTTCTTTGTCAGACGCAGTATAGATATTGATGTGAGAGTGCGGTAATCTTGTTTTCCGAGATATAACGTTTGAAGTTCCGAACATATTATAATAATAACGAAAATTAAATTACCACGTTTCTCGCGTAATAATCGTATTTCCAATTCGAAGAAGCGCTTATACAAAGCCTTCGTAATACATTATAGCGTCGTTTGTTACGAGGTAAACTACACGTGAATAATACGAGCAAGTATCATGTATTTTGGGCTATAGAGCACCGCATTTCTCATTTTGGTTACCGCTTAAAGTATTTGGTTGAGGTATACAGCTCCCGCCAAAAACGTTCTTCTGCAAAGCAGCGGTTAAGCTCATTTTAAATTACGCTATAATATGTATAAATAGCTTTCGCCTGCGATTTCGCAAGCGTAAATTTCGATACTTCAATCCAATGATGTTATAAGTAAAAAAGTGTATATAGCTTACTCAAACGAAATTCTATCTTCAGAAACGGCACACTAACGCACACATACATTACACGTCAAAATAGCATGACATGATTGAAGTAGTGCGAGTGAAAAAGAGATAAACGTCAAATGTCAACGCGATACTCAGTATCATGTTGGTCAATTGGCAAACTTTTAATGTGCCACTTTTTGGCTGCATATAACCTATCTAAGTCCATTATTTTACTCCTTTATAGTTGGAATTTCCAAAAGTCCTTTCTTAGTGGCTACCTACACTTCACAAAGAACACACCCTGCAAGTTTCATCTCTCTAGGACCGGCGGTTTGGGCTGTGCATTGATAAGTCAAGAATCAGTCAGTTTAACATTTTATAATTTGAATGAATGTTTTCAATCATTCGCCATATCGATTTTTTTGGTTAACCTTAATAGCCTTTCAACTGTGCTTTCAACAAATGTTTACACTGATTAAAAGTTGGGGTGATATCGTGGTGTGTCATTTAAAGGCAAAACACGTTTAAACGGACACAATGTCAAATGATAAGTTAGGTGATTGACAGGCGATTATGTGCCTGATTACCACTCATAATGGCCATACCATAACCGCTAGGTTATACACGAATTTACACGATACAATACCAAGCTTCATATTGGACATACAGCTAGGTATTGCATGCACAATCTACTATTAAGCCTACGAACACACGTGATTCGAGACACAATAAAAGTCACACCGGAATGGCAGCGGCCGGCAGCGGCCGCCCGCGGCGCCGCGAGGCCGCCAGCGGCCGCCAGCGTCGCTAGAAACGAAAGGCGCTCGGCCGCTGGCAACCGCTGGCGGCCGCGGGCGGCCTCGCGACCTTTTTAAGTATTTCAAGCGATACTGGTCTTTGAAGTATGTAGTTAAAGTTTAAAATTATTTCACACTGAAAGTGCTCGCCGCGTCGCTGCCGACCGCTGCCATTTCGGTGTGACTCGGGCCTAGTATCGCTTGAAAAGCTTAAAAAGGTCGCGAGGCCGCCCGCGGCGCCGCGAGCGGCCGCGCGCCTCTTGTTTCTAGCGACGCTGGCGGCCGCGGGCGGCCTTGCCATTCCGGTGTGACTCGGGCCTTAGATGTAATTGTCAAACATTCTAGCTTCTGAATTAATACCGGCACCGACGACTATCCCTTAAATCGAAAAACCCAAAACACTTTGCCTGACCTAAGTCGTATTACGCGCTAGCGGTTACAAGTCGGACAGTGTGGCTTGACGACCTTGCTTACCTACTCTTCTATCCCATTTTTTTATTTTAATTAAGTTGAAGGCTTAAAAAAGTATAATTCTCTGTCTAGACTCAAAGCTAAAAATACCAACGTGATATCAGCTTTAGATAAACATTCCCTGAACGCATTTGTTGTATCACAGATAAAAATATTTTGTGACAATCACGAAAGTGACATTTAATAGCTACAGAGAACATAGATATATTTTTAACAGCTTTAATATAAAATGTTTTCTGTTTAACATTTTCCCTGTACGTCATAACAAGAGCAGTTTAATTTTATTATCGGCAAAATTACTCCTAGGTTGGTTTCCTAATGTGATTCTGTACCTAAGTACCTAATTACGCCGAACACGCTACGTTGAGTCTAGCGTAATTTCATTTTAACACTGTTTTAGTATTTTAATAACAGAAACAACTATGGCTAAGAGAATACTGTAATATTAGCATAGAAATTACAGTATTTTTAATTACATCAAAGCCAACGTTGAGATTATAAGTTTAGGTTAATTACAGCGCAACGTGTAAGTACAGACAAGTGCATTAATTTTCTTGTTTGTATTCTATTAAATTAAAAAACCTTGCTAACATGGTTTACTTAAACCTACTTATTTTATTAATAAAATTAAGGTTGGCTGATCTCAATCTTACTTAATAAACTGTCATCATCTCTCAAGCCTTTTTTCCCAACCGTGTTTGGTCGGCTTTCATTACAACCGGATTCAGCTGATTCGGTTGGCTAGGGTTGGCTACATGGATCCAGTGTTTACTAGAGTTGCTGCCTAACAGACCTCCACAATCCAGTAAAGCCTCGTCCCCACTAGGAACATTTTGTCGAGCGACATGTGTCCCCGCGGTGACATCGGGCAATGTCGGGCGACATCGCCGCGACTTTGTTGAAACTGTTCCTTGTCGCACAGTCGATGAAAAGTAGAGGTTCGACTGAACTGATGTTGATGGAGAAGACATCGGGCGATGTGGGGCAATGTAGGGCGATATCGCCCGATGGCTCCGGGGACACATGTCGTTCGACAAATGTTCCTAGTGGGGACGAGGCTTAACTGGGTAACACGACGATTCCCCTTTCTATATCAGAAATAATTTGAGCCGTATAACTGAATAGTAACAAATGTGCTGTAACTGGCAACATAATACTGTTTTCTGCGCGTAATTTTATAGCCTAATAGCAATATAGCCTGAGGTAAAATGTTTTACCAGTGAACATAATAATAATTATTAGGTTAATTATTTACTGTTTACCTCGTTATTATATTATTATTTACGTACATTATATCTCATTCAAAATGTATTTTGCTAACCATGTTTTCTTTTTCAGCCTAGTAGTAGAATTACGCACATTAACATCGATATTGATGACGCTATCAGCGCAATGTTTGAGAGTTTGGTGGCAGCACTGCACGTCATAGATTCGATTCCCGCAGAGCACAAAGATTTGTATGGCCTACAGGTATTTGTTCCATGTCTGGTTGTGTGCGTGGGCGAATATCCGGCGCCTTAAAACCGGACGAACTGGCTAGAGGAAGACAACCTCGACATACGAAATAACACTTACGAAAAGGAAAACTTACCATGGAAGCACAACTAAAGAGACAACTACCCCAGGAGGGTACCGGTGGCTGTTCAGTAGCCGGAGAATCCCTCCCTGAGCATAGCTCGGGCTGCCCCACGTATTCTGGGGGGGGCGAAGTGGTGCAACCCAAGGAACAAATAAAAGCAACGAAAACCCTGACCCAGCAAGTATTTCACAAGAGTTTATTTATCAATCGTCCCAGGTCTAATTCACTCAGCGACACAAACCATACTAAAAACAACACAATATCTACTGCTACTACAGAACTACAGGATGAAGAAACTAATGACAAGGCAAATACCACCGCCACTAAATGGCAACAAGATCGAGTGCCAGACTACAAAAGAAAAAGGCCATACACTAGTCCTAAAACCAATCCTGGAAAAAGGACAAAGCCCTTAACTACATTTACTGTCCCAACTCATAACAGGTTTTCTGACCTAGAATGCGACACAGACGATGACAATTTAAGCAGCAAAAAAGCACACCCAATACCAAAGCCACACCCAATACCAAAACCGGAACCAATATTCATCACCGGTGTTACAAATGTACTGGATCTGCGCAAAACCTTACAGCAAATTACAGATCCCGACAAATTTCAAATGTCCACACTACGTAATGGACACACTGTCAAAGTCCTACCATGTGATGTAGATTGCTATAAAATATTACGGGCATCCCTAATTAAAGACAACATAAATCATTACACATATCAGTTAAAACATGAAAAGGCTTACAGAGTTGTACTAAGAGGCCTTCATGCTACCGAAGACATAAATATGATAAAGGAAGATTTAACCAAGAAAGGACATGATATAAGAAATATTACTAACGTCATAAGCCGGAAGAACAAGGAAAAGCTACCATTATTTTTTGTAGAATTGGAACCAAAGGAGAACAACAAAGAAGTCTATCAAATAAAAGCTCTCAATAACACTATTGTGCGCTTCGAAGCGCCACGCAAGTCACAGGACATAGTCCAATGTAAGCGTTGCCAACGTTATGGCCACACCAAAAATATGTGCTACAGGCCCTTCAGATGTGTAAAATGTGGAGAAGATCACTCAACATCACAGTGCAAAAAACAAAAAGACACACCTGCAACCTGCGCAAATTGCTTCGGGTCTCATCCAGCCAGTTATAAAGGGTGCCTAAAGTACCAACAATATAAAACAGACATAATGGGCAGAAGAGCTCCATCTAAACCACCCAGGGGCGTAACAAATAGGGATGGCACTACCCAGCCACCAGAAGGATCCAGAACTGATACTGCCCAAACAAAGAGCAAGGGATACTGGTATCCCAACACTCATAATTCTCCTAAAATAACATATGCTAAAGTTGCTGCAAAAATATTACCCCAGGACAATAATTTCAATTTCAATAGTAATAATATAGAACAACTTATGGAAAATATGCTCACCAAATTTGAACTCATGTTGGAAAAAATGATAGAAAAAATGATGGACAAAGTGATAGACCTAACTACAAGGTTAATTAAATAAATGGCCACGTTAAGGATATGTACGTGGAACGCCAACGGCTTGAACGAAAGAATTCAAGAAGTTAAACAATACATCACCAGCAATAATATTGATATAATGCTAATTTCAGAGAGTCATCTGACAAGTAAACATCACATAGTAATTCCAAATTACGATGTGTATCAAACAAATCATCCTTTAGACAGAACCCATGGTGGCACACTAATCGCTGTAAGGAAAACAATTAAACACCATGAGATTGAAAAGTATAGCCAGCTCTATCTACAAGCGACTACAATAGTTATAGAAACGCCAAATGGTCCCCTGACAATCAGTGCAGCCTATTGTCCACCTAGTAGACGACGTGGTGAGAGTATGCAATCTGATCATTTTACACAGTACCTTAAAACTCTTGGGAGCAGATTTATTGCGGGAGGAGATTGGAACTCCAAACACACGGCCTGGGGTTCCCGTCTGATTACCACGAGGGGCAGACAACTCTATAAATCGATTGTAGACCTTAATGTCCACTATCATTCGACCCAACACCCAACACATTTTCCGTCAGACAGCAGAAAAATACCGGACGTCCTAGACTTCTTTCTATCTAAAAATATAGCTAACAAGTACATTCTCACAGAAAATGATACTGATCTTTCCTCTGACCATACTCCAGTAACTCTAACTATCAGTACCCAAGTGATACTCAAGGAAGAAACCTTAACACTAACAAATAAAAATACCGACTGGGATCAGTTCAATGAAATAATGAATCGCACAACGAACCCAATGATATCATTGAAAACATTGGATGACATTGAAGAAGCTGTAGAAAATCTAAATAAATCTATTCAAGAAGCTGCCTGGGCCTCTACGCCACAAAAAAACAAATCCACCCGAAAGGCTAACCAATATCCACTAATAATAAGGGACAAAGTCAAAGAGAGACGACATCTTCGCAAACAATGGCAAACAACACGAAATGCCATAGATAAAAACAAATTTAATAGAAGCTCGCGTGAGTTAACGCAATTGATCTCAGATCGGGAAAATAATTCACTACAAAGTTACTTGCAACACTTGACCCCTGACGCACAGACTGATTACTCTCTCTGGAAAGCAACCAGATCCTTCAACAGACCACTTCAACACATACCCCCACTTAAAAAACCAGACGGAACGTGGGCTAGGAGTGATCAGGAGAAAGCTGATTTATTTGCTCAACACCTCACCAAGGTATTCCAACCGAATCCAAGCACGATGAACACAAAAAACGAAGACGAGATAAACAACTACCTCACATCTTGTTACCAACTATCACCGCCCTTAAAAAGCATTTCACCTAGGGAAGTCAAATACCATATACGGACCCTTAAAAACAACAAAGCTCCGGGGTACGACCTTATCACTGGAAGAGTACTAAAGGCTCTCCCTCACAAAACAGTAGTACTGATCACAGCAATTTTTAACTCTATATTGAGAACTGGCCACTACCCTGGACAATGGAAGATCGCTCAGATAATCATGATAGCAAAGCCTGGAAAGCCACCCAACGAAGTAGAGTCCTACAGACCAATTAGCTTGCTACCCTTGATATCAAAACTTTTCGAGAAAATCTTTTTTCAGAGGCTCAGACCCTACTTGGCTGATATAATTCCAAATCATCAATTTGGCTTCCGCGAACAGCACTCAACAATTGAGCAAGTTCACAGAACAGTTAACACCATATCAAGAGCGTTAGAAAACAAGCAATTTTGCACTGCTGCCTTCTTGGACGTTAGTCAGGCCTTTGATAAGGTCTGGCACAAGGGCCTCCTTTACAAAATTAAAACAGATTTTCCTTATAATATCTACACTGTTATAAAGTCATACTTAACGGATAGATGTTTCGAAGTTAAATTCAAAGAGTCTATTTCTAGTTTGTGCAAAATAATGTCAGGTATACCACAAGGATCAGTGCTGGGTCCTGTTCTCTATCTGATTTTCACTGCCGATCTGCCAATAACTGCTAACACTGTGACGGGCACTTTCGCCGATGATACTGTCATACTTTCCTCTGATGTCGAAACAACTGTTGCATCACAGAACTTACAAAATAGTCTGAATGAAATCTATCATTGGTTTGAAAAATGGCGCATAAAGGTGAACCCCACAAAATCTACCCAAGTAACATTTACACTGAGAAAGCCAACATGTCCTCCTGTCTCCATTAATAATCACAATATACCACAGTCTGACCATGCTAAATACTTGGGTATCTACCTTGACAGAAGGTTGACCTGGCAAAAGCATATATGGACCAAGCGAAAGCAACTAGATAACAAAGTCAGAAATATGAACTGGCTACTAGACACAAATTCAAACCTATCTACTTCAAACAAGCTCGCCATATACAAGGTAATCCTCAAGCCAGTGTGGACCTACGGCATTCAACTGTGGGGCACCGCCGCTGATTCCAATATTAACATCATTGAGCGCTTCCAGACAAAAATGCTCAGAAGAATATTTAAAATCCCATGGCATGTCAGCAACAAACACATATATCTGGATCTACAACTGCCCACTGTGAGAGACGAAATAGAAAAAAATATCCAAAACTACACAAGCAGGCTTGCAGCTCACCCCAATGAAATGGCAAAAGACTTAATAGCAAAAAATGACCATCACTTTAATAGACTAAAGAGGCACAGTGTGACTGGCCCTAGATTCAACAATTAATTAAAGACAAGGAACTGAGGAATGGGGTCAGAGGACACCTCTCAAGAACACGACAATTCCCAGCGAAAGCAGACACCAATGCCGCTCATTGCAGACTACTCTGCAGATCGCAGCATCTTGTAACCTAACATAAAAGAAAAAAAAAACAAAAAAAAAAAAATGTCTGGTTGTTTGTGGGTGTAAGTTTATGATTGAAAACGATAAAGAACCTTTACAGTAAGTAATCCTTACTAATATTATAAATGCGAAAGTAACTCTGTCTGTCTGTCTGTCTTTCTGTCTGTCTGTCTGTCTGTCTGTCTGTCTGTCTGTCTCTTCTTCACGCCTAAACCACTGAACCGATTTGAATGAAATTTGGTACAGATATAGTCTGGGACCCGAGAAAGGACATAGGATAGTTTTCATCCCGGAAATCCCCCGGGAACGGGAATTATTACTCCACGCGGACGAAGTCGCGGGCAAAAGCTAGTATAATATAAAGCAGATACAGAAGATATTCTTAATGTGAAACGTGTGTGTGACACGCTCACTGTTGGACAAGGATCTCACCCAAACAGTTTGAAACAACCAGTCTATAAAGTACGAATCACAATAGGGCCATCAGTCCAGTAATCCACATTGAAGGAGGTGCCACTTTAATGTCTAGTTAAATTTCTGCCACAGCCTTTGGTTTAGCTCCATCTTATAGCCATAGTTTGTTACAATTGCGAACAGTCTTTAAAGCCTGACAAGGTTTTTTTTGGGGGAGTGGGAAATCATCAAATGACTGCTCCCGTCCTGGGTGCGGCGGGAGGGCGTGTCAGACTTTTACTGACTAAAACCCACTCATGTTCCTTCGAATGCCCCTTATGTTTCGAGGTCACGGTAACTATTATAACATTCCGCAACCCTGACAAGGTTATTCTTAGGTTAGACTTAGAAAATAAGCTCCATGTTTACATTTCATTTATTAAAAACCTGTTTATAAAGGACGTTCCCAGTGTGAACGTTTTCATAGAGACTTGTCTGTGTGAAACAACTCAAATTACTGACCTACAAACACTTGAATCTTGTAAGTTATGCTTTTCACTATGTAAGTGGGTTGATTTCTCCTACCGATTGTTCATCTGTATTTCTGAATGGAGTGCCGATAATGGCCCCATTGCAACGGCGCGTTAGTGTTCCACGGGCGCCTCAGGGAGAGGTCAGCAGGAGAAGGGGCCCAACAGGGCCAACGCCTGCCGGGGTTGCGGAATGTTTCTAATAGTTACCGTGACCCCGGAACATAAAGGGCAACCGAAGGAACATGAGTGGGTTTTAGTCAGTAAAAGTCTGACACGTCCTCCTGCCCGCCGCACCCAGGACGGGAGAAGTCATTTGATGATTTCCCCCAAAAAAAAACCACAAAAAATTCGTTCATAGTCTTTTAGGCTAGGCTCCTAGGTACAGTTTCAATCTAATCTTGTGTGAAATAGCTTAAATTACTGACCTACGAATTTTCAAAAACAAACCAATCTAACATCATCCCGTGCGTTAAGCGGTACTCACTAAACGCACCTTCCGTTCGATTACCCGCCACGCGTTGTGCACATCGCTTAATATATCGAACTATTTGAACGCTATTCCGATCGATTGCTCAAACGGACTAAAAATGGAATGTTTCTCTTTGAAATCATGTAGAAAAGTTTACATTTGTGACAAAATCTACAGGGCTACATGGTTGCTTTGAGGCTGTAATTTTAATAATAATTGTTTACTTAGGGAACAAATAACACTATTTTAAGGGTGTGTTTTTCTTTTTTATCTGGAGTGGAGCAAAGGATTCTAGACTAGAATCCTAAGCGCTGCGAGGGATGCAAACTTTGTCACGACTATTACTCCCAAAAGAGAACTCTGCTTGGCGATTAATCCCTAAAAAATTTTAACCCTAAATTTTTTTTATCCTAAAGACTAAAAGTGTTGTAATCCCTAGGGACTAAAGTGCTACATTTTAGTCCCATTTATAAATAACAAACCTGTTTTCTTTTAAATAGATATAATTATGATAAAAAAAACAGACGAATATGTAGTAAATATTTATTAGCTTTAAAGCTGGGTTTTGTCTGGCTCTTGGTCCTACACACTACAATGATAGACACGTGAAAATTATTGATATATGGCTGACTAAATTCTGAAGTATGTAGGTATAACTTCTCTAAGTAGACGTGGTGAGCGATGGGTAGCTCGCCGCCCGGCTAGGACCAGGACCAGGTCCGCGTCGACGCGGACGGCGCGTTAATGTTCCACGCGCGCCTCAAAGAGAAATCAGCACGGGAAGGGGCCCAACAGGGCCAACACCTGCCAGGGTTGCGGAGTGTTTATAATAGTTACCGTGACCCTGGAACATAAAGGGCAACTGAAGGAACATGAGTGGGTTTTAGTCAGTAAAAGTCTTAAGTCGCCGCACCCAGGACGGGAGCAGTTATTTGATGATTTCCCACCACCAAAAAAAAAGGCAGAAGCTAGTCGAGCTTAAAACTTTACACTACACCGTACAATTTTAATGTATTATAATTACAGAAACTGTAAACCGTGGTCAATAGAACTCGCGGGGTCAATAGATACAACAAAGAGGTGGTTAATTACGAAGGGGTGGCTAATTAATCATTATTGTTTTGTATTGTCGTTCCAATCGGGTGGTTGGAGCAATAATACAGAATCAGGTGTATTTATTATCCCCTGGTGGTGGTAAGTAGACGTTTTAGATATTGGTGCTGATTTCCTAGTTCACAAACTAAACTAAATTTAAGTTCAGGGCGTCTTTTTCTTTCCATTAAATTAAGAAAAAGACAGAATCCATACTAATATTATAAATGCGAAAGTAACTCTGTATGTCTGTCTGTTACGCTTTCCCGCTTAAACTACTGAACCGATTTGAATGAAATTTGCTACAGATATAGTCTGGGACCCGAGAAAGGACATAGGATAGTTTTCATCCCGGAAATCCCGCGGCAACGAGAACTATTCCACGCGGACGAAGTCGCGAGCAGAAGCTAGTGTATAATATTAGTCAAATTCTATTAAATTAGCCAGCGCCTGAAGTAAATCGCCGGAATTTTAATGGATGAACAAGAGAATCAGCTCTATAATAAAATAAGTGTACCGCGTGTGTCTATCTGCCTGTTACGATAACTTGAAAATTCCTTTCCATGTCCTTTTCACCAACAGACAGAGCAATTAATATGAAAGTTTTAGATGCAAATTTCTTGCGACCCTCGACCCAGTCGGAGTAGTATTTCCATTAGCTATTAACACATCGAAATATATAGTTTTACCTAAGTCTTCATGAACACAAAATAGATTATAAACTCTACAACTTTACAAAAATCGTAACAAAACATCCAAGGCCCTGTTTCACAGAACATATTTTTCGTGTAAGCGAACATACAAACATGCCAGACATTCGCCTTGGGCCGTAACTTCTAAGGCTTTCTCTGGGCTATAATTTTAAACGGCACTTTAAAACGTGTAAACTCTTTGATAGGTTACACGACTATTTGGGACTGACATAATAATATGTTACTGAGCTGTCTAGAATGCCTACTACTACAGTATCTACAAAGGATATTATGTGTATAGTCTTATACATAGTATAAAATAAAGCCGCTTTAATATGTCACTCCTTATGTATGCTTAGATGTTTAAAACTCGCAATGAATTATGAAGCGTTTTCTTTAGGGTTCCGTACCTCAAAAGGTAAAAACGGAACACTTATAGGATCACTTTGTTGTCCGTCCGTCTGTCAAGACCCTTTTTCTTAGAAACGCGTCGAGATATAAAGCTGAAATTAATACCACATACTCAGGTCTGCTATCTCTCAAAGCAGTGAAAAAATGAAATTTCTAAATTAACGCAATAAAAAGTAAAAGCTGATTATATTGCATATTAGACATTTGCAATTTAATCAAAACATAAAGGATCTTTCCATTCACCTAGGATCATTAAATTTGGCATGAAGCAATGTCATGTAGCACAAGTAAAGGAAAAACTTCGAAAACCGTAAATTTGAAGTTATTTCACAAAAAAAAACAATTTACGGAACCCTCGTAGACCTGAATGTAATTACCATATACTAAGAAATAAACGCTATTCTATTCTATTCTATTCTCGTTGCGCGAGTCCGACTCGCACTTGGCCGGTTTTTTTATTTAGATAGCGTGTTTGGAAATAAATAAATAAATAAATATATTGGGACAACTCACACACGGTTATCTGATCCCAAGTTGAGCTCTGCTAAGAGCTTGTGTTATGGTAACCAGACAACTGATATACATACTTATATAATTTATAAATACATACATATTATAGATAAATAGTAATAATAGAAAGGAAGCTTTTTATGTTTTTCACGTGTAGGTATATAATATAAGAGAACAGCCAGGATTTTCTCAGATTGTAACACCTTTGCGAATCTAGGGTGGGTATAGTTAGTATTGTATAATATCGTAATGAAAGCCACAGAATGAAATGAATGAAAAAATGCCTAGTAATCTTTTTTTACATAGTATAGGGTGTAAAACTTCATGTTCACAAAGAAGTTGATCTAACCATAATATCTTGCCCTAGCCATCGTGTGCTACTCTTATCTTAAAGAGGTCTACGAACCCACACAACTGTACCGCTTTAGAAGTCATGAAATAAGCTTGCAAGTCACCTACAGACCATTTGTTTTTTAAATAGATTACCTTTTAACCTCACGCGTTAAGTAAACTATTTCAGGTGAATGTACTTTACTCAACTGAAATAGTTTACCTGGTAGACGGATCAGATGTCATCTAAGTAAAGGTCAAAGACATATTTCATTTCTCTAACGTAGGACATAACGGCCAAGTACGAAATCGCAAGGATCCGTATTACTACCGTACGATAAGAAGAATAAATCCGTGCAGATAAACCATATATCCGCTCTTATGGGGATGAATGAAAAAAAACGAGGGTGATATACATGACATAATAGAGCCTAAAATAAATTCCAGTTTTCGAGGAAGTGTACTGAGAAACGTCATTTGATACACGTGAAGATTTTGTCACTGCAGCTCTTACACATTACACAAACTTCCTCCACTTGTATCAAAATGTACTATTTTTACATGGAAACCACTTTAATTTACGTACATTATTATGTTACTAGCTGACGTTAGAACTTTGCTGACTGCTCCGCTCTCAAGGGATGTTACCCACTCAAATGTACTCAGGCCAACACAACACAATATTATGTAATGCTATATTTATCTCGGTAAGTATATTGTGGAGACCGGCTAGTTTACGTATATTGAAACCTTATTTCGATAGATTATGTTTTGGTAAGCTATATAATAATACAAAATACCAACAAAAATAGTTTAATTACTACGTATAGTATAAAACAATGTAGCTTACCGCTGTTTGTCTGTCCCTATATATGCTTAGATCTATAAAACTACTCAACGGACTTTGATGTTTAGCAAAAGATGGAGTGGTTCAAGAGGGAGCTTTATATCTAGAATACATGCGTATTATAGCAGAGGAAAATCGGGATTTTCAGAAAATTTATAACATCCGTGCAAAGAGGGCCGGTGGCTATTGTATTATGTGTTACTAGCTTTTGCCCGCGGCTTCGCTCGCGTTAGAAAGAGACAAAAAGTAGCCTATGTTACTCTCCATCCCTTCAACTATCTCCACTTAAAAAATCACGTCAATTCGTCACTCTGTTTTGCCGTGAAAGAAAGATAAACAGACAGACAGACACACTTTTCCATTTATAATATTAGTATGGATATTCCAAGTAACCTACCATCTAAGGAACCCTAAAAATAGCAACCCACAAAACAATTTCTCTGCTCAGAATTTCGAGTCACTTCTCCCAATTCTTTCATCCTTCGTCACTCTTTGTTTGTGTACATCCTCCTCACAGATGTTATCCTAGTACCTACCAACGTCACTCAACTAAAACCTTGTCATTTAAGTAACAATGTTGTGCAGAAAATAAGTGGTATTGTATTATTTTATTGTAACATTCGACCCCGTTCTGAAAAGCTATTTCATGTTCTCGTGTTTAACGATTGGAATTATTTCTGGAATAGGTTATTTTGCAGTAGGTTATAGTGTGAAGGTTATATTTTTAACTTTTGTACTCCTTATTGATAATTATTAACCTTTCAACGACCAAGCGACAGCCGGCTGTCGGGCTGCTATTGACTTTCTATTGTGTCTCGAATCACGTGTGCTCGAAGGTTTAATATAATATTAGTCAACCTCTTCTCATACAGAGAAAACATGAGCATCAGCACTTTTGCTCAAGGCAGTTTGGCTGTCTCAGACCTACATACAAGGTGTATTTTTGGTCTTGCACAACCCGCTAGGAGATGATTCCACTCATGAAAACAAACAACTTTTATTATGGAACCAACCCTGTAATCTCGAAAGAAATATCAGCTGTTTCATACATTATGGTCGGGAGGGCATTGAACTTTTGTTAGAAACAGCTGATATTTCTTCTCCTAACCGGTTATAAAAAACCAAAAATACACCTGGTATAAATATCCGCCTCAGTTTCGCACGAGTTTTAAAAATATTAAAAATTCCCTGGTTTTTCTTTACTGTAATATGCACGTACTATACATATGAACCTTTCACAAAAATCACTCTATCCCGTAGGTAGTAGCGTGATGTTATACCTATAGCCTTCCACGATAAAGTGCAACGTAGGGAAGTGTTACTAACACAGATTAAGTTTTATTTTTACTAACAAATTAATTATAATTGTATGTATGTTAGATTAAGGTATTTATATATTATGGGCCTATGCAGCCTGAAATAAATTTGATTTGATTTGATAAATGGGCTATCCAACACAATATTTTTTCAATTCGATTAAGTACTTCCTGAGATAAGCGCGTTCAAACACACAAACTCTTCAGCTTTATATTATTAGTGTGGAATTTATCGGCTTTTCTTAATGCTCAGCGTCTATAATACACCTAAACTCTTTCTATTGCTGAAACAGCGTGACAATCCAATGGGTAGTTAGTTTATTGCGAACTGACAAACAGACGAGGAGACGTGTTTGTCACAACTTAAGGATATAATAAACAACTAACAGTAGAATACTTTTCAGCAACAAAGTATTTTATTTGATTGTTAAAATTCCATTTAAATGTTGCATTCCTATTCATTCCTTTCTCTGTAGCATTCCGATTACGAATTATTTATCAAGGCAAGACTGTTGAAACTTATTGGATTTGCGTATGTCAAGGAAACCGTTGTTGCCGCCGTATTGAATTAAAGTAGTTCGTGATAGACTACATAAATAAATATATCTCGGGAGCAAAACTTGTTATAGTAACGAGTAAAACTGATAGCAAACTCATATAATTTATAAATACATATTATAGGTAAATTACAGTCAATCATATTACCAGTACAAGCTCTGCTTAGTTTTGGGATCAGATGGCCGTTTGTGCGTTGTCAGAAGATATTTTTTTTATTACTTATTTAGTCAGTTATCTTTTTATCGTTACTAAAAGTCTTGCCTATTATTTTATTAATAAATAATTTTACTACATGGTTGGCACTAAAGTTTAGCGCTTGGCTGCTGCGTTGCCAGATGCAGATTCGAATCCCGCACGGGGCAAACATTGCTGGTGTCAGTTTATACGTGTGATTTCCATAGTTATGGCAAAAGCGTCGTGTATCTATTTTACCTCTCAGTACAATAGCCATGTGCCATTAAAAACTGAATACATTTCAGCTACCTGAGACCCTTTCCCTAGCAGACCTTGTTAACGAGAAAGCCGTAAAAATAACACCCAAAGCTTTACAGAACTCAATAGCCTGATTTTACAATCTTTTTACAGCCGTGTTGAATGCCAAACCATTCGAGGAAGTCGTTTTAAAGGCTTTTTATTAGCACGTTGATAGATGGCTGTACCTGGTTATCAGTTGTTGATGGTGCTATAGGTTTACGTAAACTAGGCACGGCAGGCAGAAACTATAAAGATTGGGATCGAATGAAGTCGATTTTACGGCTGTCATATTGGTAACTGTTGAATGGTGGTTCTAAAGTTATGGTAGTGGGTAAAACGGGACCCTATTACTAACAAAACCGGTATCCGTCCGTCTCTCTATAATCTACCCGTCATTCACCAGGCCGTCTCTCATGAACATAGTACGTGATACTGTAGACAGTTAAAATTGGATATAATTTAAATGATCAACAAAAAAAACTTATTGACTACCAAAATGGATTAATGGTCACCAAATTGTGTTAGGTTAGGTTAAGTTAGTGACTACACAACGCCAGATCTACTAGTGATTCATATAAAGTTTCAGATTTCAGTCAAATTCATATAAAAACCAAATGGAATTTAGTTTATAATATTTTAAGAAACGTTATTTGGTGACCATTTATCCATTTTGGTAACCGTTTAGAACTTTTTTGGTAGTAAAATTGGTACTTTTTTGGGTGGTGTTTAAACACAAGCCGTTAAAATTATCAGAGATGATGCATTTTTGTTGCTGTTCTAACAACCCGTTTCCAGACATCCCGTGCATCGGAAAGCATGTGAAGCCGTTGGTCCCGGTTGTTACTCATAGAACTTTGACAGTCGTTTTGGGTAGTCAGAAGCCAGAAAGTCTAACTATGGGGCACCCTGACGCCCGATAACTGGGTTGTGGAGGTCTGATAGGCAGTAAAACACAGGTATCCAGCTGAATCCGTTTAGGCTGGAAGCCGATCCAAAACTAGATGGGAAAACGCTAGGCAGTGACAAAACTCCTGTTTCCTCAGAGCCGTGACTCACCGCCCGAACTGCCTCCTTTATAAAACGTCCCCAATTTTTTCTCCAAACAACTCGAGTAACAGTGAGTACTACAAAACTTTTTAATGTATTGTGTGGCCAATGTTTTGTTATCATTTATGAGGTAATTCGTTATCTAAATCCCCTAAGTAGCGTGACGCAGGTGTCAAACACATTTGGCCGATTATTCGCGGTTTCCAAAATGGCGGAAAAAGTTCTGGTGAAGTAATTGTATTTGAGTAGATTTTATCCGTGTCTTTGTTCACGTGAATTACAGTGGAAGTGTTAGTCAACTTTTATTTTTAGAAGGTCCCTATATTTATTGTATAGGTTAAATGACCTATACAATAAATATAGTAAATAAATAAATATACTGGGACAACTCACACACGGTCATCTGATCCCAAGTTAAGCTCTGCTTAGAGCTTGTGTTATGGTAACCAGACAACTGATATACATACTTAAATATATAATTTATAAATACATACATATTATTAATGTCTGTACAACCCGTCGCTGCAGACCAATTGTAACGATGAATCGATAGTATATGTCGAAATCGTTAACGATTTAATTAATCGAAAACGATATCGGAATTGCAGCACAAATGACTAAATGAAACATGAATATAATACTCTTCTTTATCCTTTTTCAATCAAATTACTACCAATTTAATAATGTACGTAATAAATACGTTAATAATAAGTAATATACAATATATAGTTGTTACTACCAATCGTTTCGTGTATGGGCATCATTTTTGATGCGATCAATAGCCACTATTTTCATCAGATCGATCAAGTGTACCGTATTTTATATGGGGTTCTTTAAATGTTTTAGATTGATTGACAAAAGCTTACACTAACATTATGACATCTCGTATCGAACTCTATTCTACTACCTTTTTTATAATGCCACTTTTCTAGAGGTGTCAATTGGATTAGGTTGTGTTACACTGTAGCTTGTGCTGAGAAACTTATCGACGAACGTTGTCTAGGACCACTGGTGGTTTTGGACAGAACTTCATAAATCTTAGTTGAAGTTATTGTTTACTCAAAAATACTGATAATAATGTATTTCCTACTCAATTTTTAATGCATGCCGTGGCAGCCTTTAATTAAGGCTACACTATAAAGTTGGTACAGATGTAAGCGTTTTTAACATGTATTTTGGTGTAGCTTTGTTGGTTGTCCTTAAATAAATAAATGCCTTATATTTATTTGTCTTGTTTTAACACTCAGTCCGTATTTTTCTGCAAGTATTATATTCACTCATTATTGATTAACGACATGTTTTGCTGATCATTATCATTATTTTGTGTTTAACAGAAATCAAAAAAGGTTCATTCGTTGTTATCATAATAATAAATAAAACGTTTGGCAAAAAAAAACAGCTGACCCATTCATTTTGTGAAGATAGCCGCGCATAAATGTACGGATTTGGTTAATATTTGAATTGGCGACCTACCTAAAAATATCCCTCATCCAAATAAATTAGGGGCAGTTTTCAGCTTATCTGAATTGGCAATTTCCAGGGTGGAAGTTACATCTACATAATAAGTAATAATTATCTTTTTATTAAAATAAACATTGGTGTTGAAACTACTAAAGCTAAAATCATGAAATTTACACAATATTTTATTTTTATCACGCAGAGATGCACTAAAACGGGGATGAAATTTAGAAGTTTAAAGAACCAGCTAGTACCATTACATAAATAAAGCTGAAGAGATTTTTGTTATTTATTCAAACAGACTAAACCTCTGAAACTACTAGGTTTGAATATATTTTTGTTTAATTTGTGACTATTGTAGCCAGCGCCTGATTCATGAGAAATACGCAATAATTATAACTTTACCCCACAACCTACGGGAGAGCAGCAGTCACCAAATGTAGGTGAAACCGAGGGCCATAGTTAGTTCTAGTGTAAACTTCCAGCGGTTTATAACCTAACCTTTCCACCAATCATTATTTTAATATATACCGCGAAAATATTCAACAAAATCCCCATGGCTCATTATGCAGTAATTGTGCCCATATTCCCATAATAATTCTGATAAAACGGGTTTCAGAGTTCTATTTTAAAACAGGGTGAGAGTAGAGTAAAATTGGGGGACCTGGATCAAGGAGATCCAGGTCACCCCAATTTTACTATTCATTTCATCAATATTCAAATAGATCTCATACTTTCTCCAACTTTACTATTAGTTTCATTTATAATATTAATTCACAATATCAGTTCAAAGTGTTGTCTATTCATGCAAATGTATATTAAGTAACTGAGTACTAATCACTACGTGTGTTTGTTTTATATATTTGATATTCTAGTTTTATGAACTAACCTAACACTGAATACTAAAGGGACATACGATATCTTCATTATAATACGAGTATGTACTTCGTGAGTCTGAATGAGCCTTGCAGCTTCATATTATTATGTTTCCATGTAGGTACAATTATGATGAAGATGATGTCATAAAGTTTTTAAACCGGTTTTAAGATTTAGATAAATTAAATAAAACACTTTTCAATGAATACGTAGTTATGATTTATTTCAGATTAATATTATAATATAAATAAGTATACGAGTAAGTAAATTAAATGAATAGGTACACTTCATTCTTGTTCTACAGAGACTGGTAAAAAGTATTGTTCAAATAATGTAGCATATCCTTCACTCTCAAGTAAATGCTGTCAGTATAAATGTTCTTCACAACGTGCTGAAAACATATTTCAGCACTGCACTGACATACGGAATTTTCAATGCTTCCAAATTGATTTGCATTATAGACCTCAATCCGAATTACTTTAGAGCCGGTTGACGTAGTTTTGTAAAAACTTAACAACTGTTTGTTATCAACATTGTTCGCTCGTTCCTCCTCATCCAAGTAATTAACGACGTTTTCAACGATGTCAGGATTTATCATTAATGGAGAGGATATCGGTGAGTAAACCCAGCTCGGTATCTGAAATAGAAAAAATCTTGTTATTCTAATTATAAGTTATTAAAACAAATACTTTGCGTATTTGTTTTAAATAAATAAATAATATATTAAAATAATATAATTGAATAAACTTACCGACATTGTAGTTTAAACAGGAGCACACCTGAGGAAATGGAGAAATTAAATGATGCTTTATTGGTCTCGATTTTATATATAACTACTTAAAGTGTTTTAATTTGATATTGAAATAAAATAGCGAAAGATGAGATCAGACAATGTTTGTTTGTTTTAACCTTCTTATTGATTACGATTTTAATATTTTTACCATTAATTAATTAATACTATTTAAATTATAAACAAATCCAGAGGAACCTATATGTATGTATCTCTAGCATAGAAGGTATACCGTTAAACTAACCAAATAAAATTTAATAATTTAAAACATTAATTGATAATATTAGAATATTCAAGCAAATCCATAGGAACTAATATGTATGTATTAATAGCATTTAGGGTCTGTTTACATCGTACAGAATGTAACACCGTGTGCATAGATTTAATAGAAAAAGTATACAATTTATTTACAATGTGAGTGTCAGTGTATCATCACCTTAATGAAACCAAACGTATTTGGATAAAATGCTGACAGTGTTCTGCAATCATTGATTCTAAAGGTATGTCACTATATTGATTATGGTCTCTGTATGTTCGTTGTTGTTAAATATATGTGGAAGTAAATGTATGTTTAGCATTTTTACGACAAGTGAAGTCGGGGTATTTGTGTAGTATAATTCTAAGTCATATTTAACAATCCTTAAATGATTAGTAACTAGTATATTTTGTTTACAAATGTAAATAGGATATCTTGTTTTGCTTAGTTATCATATTCTTATACACAGACTTTACATATTTGGAGGAACATCGTCTGGATTTTGCTCTATATAATGCGCAAGAATCTTTGCCAAATCACAAACTGCTCTCTACGAGGGAAGGGAAAGAATCAACACCTACACACTAGCTACGGATCAAGCAGAAAAATGTAAGTTAACTTTAATTATTTTATTAAATAATAATGAGTTACAAATGTGTGTACATACTATTTAGTCGAACTGTAATTTGTGTGCAGCGTGTATGCATTCTGTTTCAATAACAGAATAACACTACTACTAAAAAATATTGTCCCTCCTTATTCAATAGGTATAGAGAACTTATTTAATCCTAACTGATATTATAAATGACGAGTGTTTGATTATAGTACAAACTTTGTACAAATAAAATTAAAAATGAATTCGATTTAGCTATTAGCAGAAATTCTGATGAGCAAATTATATTTTCCTCGTTTATTTATTATTTAGGTTCTTCAATAACTTATTTGCTATCATTTTTAATAATATTTTGAATATATTGTTTTAGGTCCAAGTCATCTTCAATGCCTCAATTGTTCTCATCTGGAGAAGAATCAGATACCGAGCAGCAGCCGATGCAGCAGAAAACGACATCATCGCATCGGGTTGAGAAATCTGCTGCAAACAAGCGTTCCAAAGCATCTGTCGGATGTGGATCTAAGCCTAGCGGATCGAAGAAGCCTCGAATAAATCCGGTGCCGTTGACTGATAATAAGTTAACAGCACGAGACCTGTTCGGCAGTGAAAGCGAAGAGGATGTTTCACTCAACCCGTCCATATCAGCCGGTAAAAAATCGCCTCCTCTTTATTCTTACTATACTAGGAAAATTGGGAAAGGCTATGCTCGAAAAATTAGTGAATCAAAACAAGGACCGTATTACGTTGAAGTAAAGGTCTATAATTGTGAGGAGATCGCGAGTGTACCACCGGTAAATAGGTGGCGTCACTCAATCGTTACGATCAAAACAAAAACTGATACGGATACGGAGATGTGGCGCCATCTAAAAGCATTTACGTCCTCAGTCGATAAAGATTTTAAAAACTGTCCAGTGAATTTAATAAATTCTTATTATTAAGTTTTTTTTTTTATATTTCTGCTTAATTTGATTATGATAATCCTTGTAATTTTCAGTAACCTTCTTTAATTAATTCTTACTTTAACGTTTTTTTTTTTTTTTTTTTTTTTAGTTTAGTATTGTTTAATTTGACTGTATGCTATGTAATGTAATGTAATCCTATTATTTACATGTAACAAATGTGTAGTCAATTTAATAAATAAAAAAATATGCAGATATTCTACTTATATCATGTGTTTTTATTTTTCACAGTTGTACAGTCCAGAGAACACAGAACACCATTCACAAGATCATGTAGTACAAATATGACTTGTAAGCAATGTAACACTGAAATACCACGAAATCAGTATGCATATCATACGAGAACTAATATACACAAGACTAATAGTTTATTAAGAACTGAATTCAAAAATATTTTTATTGTAGCAACAGCATTTAAAAATAGAATCGCAACTTATCGTCTGAACTTAGCTCAGGATGACGAACACCTCACTTCTGAGGCGATCCTGAGTAATGTTGATAGACATATGAGTCAGGATGACGAGCACCTCACCCCTGAGGCGATCCTGAGTAATGTTGATAGACATAAGAGTCAGGATGACGAGCACCTCACCCCTGAGGCGATCCTGAATTCTGTGCTTCCAGATATTAATAAATTAATAACTATGATACTGAATAAGTATGACTGTATAAAAGTAAATTTTGAGCTTTTTGTTAATTTTCTTTTACTGAGATCTGACAATGAACAACTAGAACTGAAATCTTTTAACACTAAGTATGATATTATCTATAAAAATACTGATATAAATGACTTCTTTTCGAATAAAATACATGTCTTGATGCGGAAAATGTCTGAATTTGAACACGTACAGTCAGGCTGGACATATCTTTCGCTAAGTCATATTGAGATGAATATAAGTAAATATTGCCCCATGAGAGGTGGCACATACATTAAGTTGCCCTCAGTAATAAAAAATACTAAAAGTTGTTTGAATTTACATAATAATGATGAATGTTGTTTTTTATGGTGCGTCGTAGCCGCATTATTTCCTAGTACAAGTAATGTGTGCAGAACGACGTCCTATCCTCATTATAACGAAGTTCTCAATATTCAAGGAATGTCATTACCTCCTTCATATAGTGATATTAAACTTTTTGAATTGATAAATCCTACAATAAGCATTACCATATATGGTTTAGACAATAAATGTGCTGTCACCGGACCTTTATATATGACGAATAAGAAAAAAGAAAATCATATTAATTTATTATATGTTGAAAGAAATAGTAAAGGACATTATTGTTTAATAAAAGATCTCGTACGATTAGTGCGACGTCAGATTACGCATCATCATGGCAAAGTTTTCCTATGCGATTCATGTTTACAATTTTTTACGAATGAAAATAAATACACATCTCATACTTGTTCTAAAATATTGACTATACTACCGGAAAAACATACCATATTGAAATTTAAACACTATGAAAGACAACTTAAGATTAATTTTATTATTTATGCTGATTTCGAGAGTTTGTTAATACAATGCGATGAAAATAGCTCTAAAAATACTGTGACATTAAAAATGCATCAACCATCAAGTTTCGCATATTACATATGTTGTTTTCATGATAACAAACTTAACAAATTTGTTACGTATAGAGGCGTAGATTGTGTTGAAGTATTTTTAAAACGTTTAGTAAAAGATGCTAAACGAATAAACAAAGTTTTGTCTACTCATTTATCAATGAAACCTTTAACTCATACTCAAGAACGAGAATATCGAAATGCAACTAAGTGTCATTATGTAATCAGTTACTGTCCAGAGATAAAGTTCATGATCATGATCATATTACTTCCGAGTATAGAGGGGCAGCGCACTCGCATTGTAACTTGATGTACAAAGTGTGTCCATTCATACCGGTTGTATTTCATAATTTAAGTGGTTATGACTCACATATATTTATTAGAGAGTTGGCTAAATATGAAGGCTCAATTAAAATAATTCCAAAAACTAAAGAAAAATATCTCACAATTACTAAATTAATTAAGACAAAACAAGGTACTCGCTCAATACAGATTAAATTTATTGATTCCTTTCATTTTCTTAGCTCAAGTCTAGATTCTTTAAGTAAAAGCTTGTCAGAAAAAGATTTTGTTTATTTAACAAGAGAGTTTAAGGATAAAAGTAAACTTAACTTATTACGTAAGAAAGGTATTTACCCATATGATTATATGGATGACTGGTCAAAATTTGATGAAAAAGAACTACCCCAAAAATCTAGTTTTTATAATAGTTTAACCATGGAATCTCTAACAGATGACGAGTATGCTCACGCTCAAGATATTTGGAATAATTTTGAGATAAATACGCTTGGTGAATACAGCGATTTGTATTTGAAATGCGATGTTTTGTTGTTATGTGACATATTTGAAAAATTTAGAGAGACAAGTTTACATTTTTACAAACTGGATCCTGCTCACTATGTGACTTCACCTAGTTTGAGCTGGGATGCTATGCTTCTGTACACAAGCGTTGAATTAGAGCTCATTAATGATTTAGAAATTTATACATTTATTGAAAAAGGTATACGAGGGGGCTTAGCACAATGCTTACTTCGTCATGCTAAAGCAAATAATAAATATTTACCTCATTATGATAATTTAAAACCGACGAGTTATTTGATTTATCTAGATTGCAATAATCTTTATGGTTATGCAATGACTAAAAAGTTGCCTATTTCAGAGTTCCGATTTTTAACTCAGAATGAAATTGACAGCTTTAATGTATTGCATGTATCAGATGACAGTGTATATGGTTTTATATTAGAAGTAGATTTATGTTACCCAGATTGTATTCACGATCAGCATAAAGATTTACCATTTGCTGCAGAGAAATTTATGCCTCCCGGGGGAAATCAACCAAGTTAATTGCTAATCTATATGATAAATTTAATTATGTCATTCATTATGTACATTTAAAACAATGCATAAAAAATGGTCTAGTTTTAAAAAAAATACATCGCATACTAACGTTCAGACAGGATGATTTCTTGAAGAAATATATAGATCTGAATACCAATCGGCGTATAGCATCTAAAACATCTTTTGAAAAAGATTTTTTTAAACTTCTAAATAATGCAATATTTGGTAAAACTATAGAAAATAAAAGGAAACAAGTGGACATAAAACTAGTAACTAAATGGAATGACAACGAAAACTTCACGAATAAGAAACTTTGTGCAGAAAAATTGATTTCCAAACCTAATTTTAAAAATGTGTCAATATTCGCGGACGATTTTGTAGCAATACAGTTAAATCGCGATAAAATAATATTAGATCGACCAATTTACATCGGATTTACAGTTTTAGAGTACGCCAAACAACACTTATATCAGTTTCATTACGATTACATAAAAAAGAAATATGGAGACAAGGTTGAATTATGTTATACAGATACCGATAGCTTACTTTACTTAATTCATACAGAAGACTTTTACCATGACATGCACGATAATATAACATATTTTGATACTAGTAATTTCTTAATAGATAATCAATATAACATACCTAGAATTAACTCAAAAATTCCTGGCTTGTTTAAAGACGAAATGGGAGGTGATGTTATTACAGAATTTACAGGTTTACGAGCAAAACTGTATTGCATTAACAGTTTGAATTCACTGATAACAAAAGCGAAAGGTATGTCTAAATCTGTTACTAAGCATTTAAAACAAAGTAATTACAATGATTCTTTGTTATTTGATAAAAGCCAGTCGTTTAAAATGAATATTATAAGATCTATCAAGCATATATTATACTCGCAGCAAGTTAATAAGCAAGCATTAAATAGAAACGATGATAAAGTTCAGATACTTTCAGATCAAATTCACACTTTGCCTTGGGGATATTGTGATGCGATGATTTAAACCAGCGTTCATTAAACTTTTCATTGATCTTATTACGTTTAAATCGAGCATTAATTATTATGTAATCCACATCTAGACAACCACTATTCTAAATTAATGTATTGTATAGAAATGATGTATGAATAATTATTTTAGAATAAGTTATGTACTATATTACGCTACTATTATGAGTGAATGTATACGCCACGATGAACATGTATGATGTTATATATTATATTATAATAAAATGATATTTTCTCAACAAATGGACTTTTATTCAAACGTATTCAACTTCCTAAACGTTAAGTTAATCTTTTAAGTTCATGCTTGTTCTATATTTAGGTTCATGTAGTAACGAGTATATAAGTGTACTTCAGGTGGAAATAAGATTAATATGCACTATGAGGTTGATCAAACAACCCGTATCTCTCCATGTTAATAATATAAGACTAAGTGACTCTGTTCACCACATCAGACATAGCGCTTTACTACCAAATACTATTCGCTGTATAATATGTGGTCCATCAAACTGTGGTAAAACGAATGTTATGATTAGTTTACTGCTGCATGAAAATGGGCTCAAATTTAAAAATCTTTATCTTTACTCTAAAACTTCGTTTCAACCAAAATACCGTTTCTTGGTTGAAGTATTAAAAAGGGTGCCACAGATTAACTTTTACGAGTTCAATAATGACAAAGATGTAATTTCTCCGAGTGAAGCTTTAACAAATTCTGTATTTATATTTGATGATGTTGCTTGTGAAAATCAGATAAATATCCGCAATTATTTCTGTATGGGTAGGCATAAACAAATAGATTGTTTCTATTTGTCTCAAACCTATTCTAAAATACCAAAACAATTGCTACGCGACAATGCTAATTTTCTTATTATATTCAAACAAGATGATGTGAATTTAAAGCATATTTATGAGGAGCATGTCAGTTCTGATTTACAATGGAAAGAGTTCAAAAACATTTGTCAAACTGTTTGGAGTAAACCTTATAATTTCCTACTTATAAATAAAGAATCATCATTAAATAATGGAAGATACAGACAGAATTTTGATATGTTTTTTAATTTTGACTGACTGTTTATACACACATATAAGTAATTAATAATACAAAATCAATTCAGTATAACTTGTTCTTTAGTTGAATGCAGTTCTTATAATTGGTAAAACATGGAAAGAAATATTAAAATAGAATTAATGAAGTCTGTAGACTCTATAAAAAACAAAATAAAACAAATGAAGGACCAGGAACACTCCATGAATTTGTCATTCGATAAAATGCTAAAACCTGTCACAGATCCACTTAAAACTCTAGTTGATTCAAATATAACTATGGACAAAATTAAACGTTTAGAAAATACAAAATTCACTGATTCTGCAGATATTGAATTGGATGACATTAATACTAGCTCATCTACAAAGTTTGAGGACTGCTACAATCCAAAACCAAAGTCTGTACCAGTACTTAAAAAGTCTCCGACAAAAGAAATATTAGATGATTTAGAAATGTCACTAGAGGGTCGTGATATCCATGATATTTATGACGGTGTAAATATACCGTTTGGAATAAGAAGTGTAAACAAAACATTGCTAATGGGTAATTCTATAGTCTCATTTTCTAAAATCGATAGTTTGAATGACGACAGTGTCATTTTAATTAAAGTTGGTGACAAATGCTATAATTTAACCCCTGGCTTGAAGGAACTTTTACTTCGAAGAAAGCCTGATTTAAAATTAATATCGAGCAAAGATAGACTAGTCTACAAAGACATGCTGCATTATACAAATGCTCATAAGAGAGATTTTAATCCTGGTGGACAAATAAGAGGCGATAAGGGAATAAAATATCGTGAAGTAATCAAACCATTATTTTCCGAATCATTAAATGAAAATTTTCACACTGGAGGAAGCTTACCAACTCTAAAGAAATACAAAAATAACACTGACTTGGTATATTGGGATGACCCTAACGAACTCGTTGAGAGACTGAAACTATTAGTTGCTTCCAGAGATGCTGGCAACACAAATCATGATAATGAAATATTGTCGATCGTTGAAGAATTGAAAGAAGCTGACATAATTAAAGAATAAATACTCACCACCATAAATTTTTCATCCAGTATTATAGACAGATTCAAAACAAATGCACTGAATTGTGAACATGAGCAAAATCGACGTGGTAAACGAAATTCATAAAAATGCGAGGGTGAACTTTCCCCGCAGATGTGTTATCATGAAAGATATAGATGACCTGTGGCAAGCAGACTTAATCGATATGCAATCAATTTCAAAGCAAAATAAAAATTACAGATTTATTCTTGCTATTATTGACACATTTTCGAAATATGCTTGGACTTTTCCTTTAAAAAGTAAAACCAAAGATGATGTATGTAACTCTTTTAAGAAATTATTGAATAAAGGGCGTGTTCCTAAAAATTTACAAACGGATAAAGGAACAGAATTTTACAATAATCAGTTTCAAAAGCTTATGCAAACTTATCACATTAATCATTATTCAACCTTCTCAACAAAAAAGGCTTCAATAGTTGAGCGATTTATCAGGACATTAAAATCGAAAGTCTATAAGGAATTTAGTTTAAGAGGTAGCTACAATTGGATAGACAGCATGCTTAATAATGTTATTAACAAATACAATCACACTTATCATCGAACAATTGATGAAGTTCCCGCTAATGTGAATAACATCAACAAAAAACGTATATTAGAGAGATATTCAAGATTGGCAAAAAATCATAGTATTAGAAGCAAGTATAAAATTGGTGATTATGTGCGTATCAGTAAGTACAAAGGAACATTTGAAAAAGGTTACACTCCCAACTGGTCTACAGAAATATTTAAAATTCGAAAGATACAAAATACAAATCCTATTACCTACTTAATAGAAGATACAATCAGAGGTCAACCCATTTTAGGTGCATTTTATGAACAGGAGCTTCAAAAGACGAAAAATCCTAATTTATATCTTGTTGAGAAAGTTCTTAAAAGACAAGGAGACAGAGTTTTAGTAAAATGGTTAGGTTTGCCTTCTTCTGAAAACAGTTGGATTGATAAATCGAATATTTATTAAGTGTTCTGTCCCAAATGTATCAGTCTTATGATGTGTATTGAAGAGAGTAGTCTTCTCAATTGGATTATAAATCATTTACCATTTGAATTACATTTACCTGGATACAATTATTGTGGGCCTGGCACTAAATTAATTAAAAGGCTTACACGTGGAGATAAAGGTGTTAATAAATTAGATGAATATTGCAAACAACACGATATAGCCTATCATAAGTCTTCAAACCTAAAAGATCGTCACAAGGCAGATTTAGTTTTATTAAATATGGCTGAAGAACGAGCACTTGCCTCAGATGCAAGCGTTGGAGAAAAACTAGCAGCGCACTTAGTAAGCAGCGCCATGTCAACAAAAATTAAAACTGGATTTGGTCTAAAAAAGGATAGCAAAAAGTGTTCTCCTAAAATTAAAAGTGGAAAAGGGTTAACAAATAAATTTAAAAATGTTATTAGCAAAACGAAGAGACATATTAAAAAATTAAAACCAAAATGCAAGAAAGTGGCAATAAAATTAGCTATGGCCGCTGTCAGAGAATTAGCTGATGATTCATCCATTAAACTTCCTCGTGTTATTCCTATACCAAAAACTGGTGGAGTATTGCCTTTGATCCCGATTTTTGCGGGATTATCAGCGGTAGGAGCTTTAGCAGGTGGTGCAGCTGGTATTGCTAAAACCATTAATGAATTCAAAATGGCTAAAAAGTTATTGACTGAATCGAAGAGACACAATGAAAAGATGGAAGCTCTCTGTATCGGGAAAGGATTACATCTTAAACCACATAAAGATGGGCTCGGAATATTTCTATCAAAAGAAAAAAACTAAGATATCGGCTACCCAAACGAGCCTTGACTAATTTAGACATTTTGAAGTATGGAAATAATATTCCCTATTTCAGAGGTGTCTTTATGAGAGATAAGCTCCCTAAACAACCTTTTAAAAAAGAATGTGGAGTTATAAATTTAGATAGCTCTAATAATCCTGGTTCTCATTGGGTAGCCTATGCCAAATACAACGATTATATTGAGTATTTTGATAGTTACGGAAATCTTAAGCCTCCAAAGGAATTTATAAAATACTTGGGATCCAAAGTACACTATAATTATGACAACATTCAGCGTGATCACCCTTTTAATTGCGGACACCTTTGTTTAAACTTTTTGAATAATTTTTGGTATAGTGAAGGAATAAATATAAAATAAGCAGGATCTAAGAAAAAAGTTCAGTGTCGAAGCATGTCTACTACGGTTACCATCTCGGGTAATAAATCAGAGTTGACCTCATACTTTCATCCGCCACTGCATTTATCAGATCAATACGAGTGTGGTTTGCTATACTTTTCAGTAATAAATTCCAGACCAAATATTTCTAGCATTAACAGCAGTCTGTTTGCGATCAGAATCGAATGTGATCTTGTGAACGGATCGTACTCATTTCAACTTTTAATTTTATTCAACTCATTTTATTCACGAATTTGTGTCTGATATTCATCCAGGTCATCGGTGCATAGAAATACCGCAAAATATTATTTATTTTCCAGTGAACAAAAATATAATTTCTTCGATATCTGTTAGGATTGTAGATCAATTTGGTCACTGTATTAACTTTGGCGAAGAACATATTCAGCTGCGTCTTCATTTAAGAAAAACAAAATGATAATTTATTATAAAAACAACCAAGTCAGTGAAAAACATCTTAGTTCTTCAACGATTGCTAAGGTGCAACGACGTAAGAAAAACGTAAAGAAATTGACAAAAGTAAATAAAGATTTCCTCAAAGCTCTTGGGTTTAAAGTATGAATATGCTACAGATTACTGAATTACCACACTTCGACACTTCTATCGAAAGTTATGAAGTCCATTCATACAATCCCTACAATACCAGCTTTAGAGAAAACGATGAAATCAGAATTCCCATCCACCAGCAAGACATATACGTGTTACCATCGGCCAGTTCAATTTATATTGAAGGACAAGCAAAGCTGTTCGGTAAAGATGGGAATCCGATCAAGAAAGCTGTTACATTCACTAATAACTCTGTTTTGTCTTTGTTTCAAGACATCAGATACGAAATAAATGGTATTGAAATAGATCGCATAAAAAACTCAGGAATAACATCAACAATAAAATCATACATTTCATTAAATGAAGCAGAATGTAAAGTTGCCGCCCTATGGGGATGGAATTTAGAGGGACTTCAAAGTGATGGTAATTTTAGTGCTGTAATACCGCTTAATAAGGTTTTAGGGTTTGCGGAGGATTACAATAAAATTGTGATAAATTGTAAACATGAACTTATATTGAATAGAAGTAACACTAACTTAAATAGCGTTATTCTTACTGATGATACTGTTCATTTACAAATAGAAATACACAGAGTTCAATGGAGAGTCCCGCATATAAAAGTATCAGATCGAGAACGACTAACACTTTTAAAGCATCTAGAAAGAGATAAACCTATTCAGATGGCTTTTAGAAATTGGGATTTATATGAATATCCATTACTGCCTAAAACCACGAAGCATTCTTGGTCAGTTAAAACTGCTTCACAATTAGAAAAACCTAGATATGTAATTTTTTGCTTACAAACTAATAGGATAAATAATAAAACTAAAGACAGTTCAGTATTCGATCATTGTGAAGTAACTAACGTAACGCTCTTTTTAAATTCACTATATTATCCATATGAACCTTTAAACTTAAAATTTGCTGAAAACAAATATAGTATATTATATGAAATGTTTGTGAAATTTCGTCAGTCGTATTACAACTGTCCAGTAGACCCGTTGCTTGACTTAAAGGCGTTTAAAGAAACAGCCCCTCTCTTCATCTTAGACTGCTCAAGACAAAACGACAGCCTTAAAACAGGTCCAGTAGACGTGAGGTTGGAAATTGAATGTTCTACACCAATACCAGATAAGACGACTGCATATTGTTTGATTATAAACGATCGACTTGTGGAATACAAACCTCTTAGTAACATTGTGCGAAGGATATCATGATTGCTATTGTAGATATTCAGGGCTTTAAAACAGAAGCAAATGAATTTATACTAAAAGAAATTGCTATAATGTATGATAAAAAACTACAAGTGTTTTTAATTAAGCCACCATTTCCATTTAAAAAATTAACGAAATCAGAAAAAAAGCAAGTTAGTTGGCTTGAACGTAACAGAAAGATACATTGGAATGAAGGTTTTGTGCCCTATTCGAATTATCAGACTTTGATTCTAAATATTTTAAGAGATATGTGTATCTATGTCAAAGGTTCAGAAAAGGTTTTATGGTTAAAGCACATTTTAGAAAATAGTAATAGTAAAATATTCAATTTAGAAGATAAAGGTTGTTCTAGTTTGATAAGTTTGTATGATCAATATAAACATTCTGAAGATATACATAATTGTATTTATCATGACTCTGTTTGTGCCTTAAAGAATGTATTATGTTTGAATAAGTGGTGTTTTGAAAATAAAATTTTTAAATAATTATTTACTTGTTTAATTTTATTTAAGACAAAATATTTATATAAGAATTTTATATCCCCTCCCAATCCTTTTCAATCACATATAAGTTGCTAACAATAGCGGGGATAACTCATTATAAGTTTATGATTATCCATGTCAGTGAATTAGAAAGTAAATAAATAGAAAATGTTTCTTATTGAATACAAACCTCGATATAATATGTATAACTCACATAAAATGCGTGAAATTTCATTTCGTTCCTACTGGGGGACGATGAATTCGAAGAAAAGATTAGTGATGGAAATGGCTGACGCTGGATTCTTTTATTGTGGAAATAGTATTAATGATAAAGCGGCATGTTTCTCATACGGGGGTATCATAGAAGATTGGGAGATTTATGACGATCCTTGGATGCAACATGCTATACACTATCCTAAATGTTTTTATTTGAATGCTGTCAAAGGAAACGAATATGTAATTAATACACGCATGTCCCTTTAGTATTCAGTGTTAGGTTATGAACTAGAATATCAAATAAATAAAACAAACACACGTAGCGATTAGTACTCAGTTACTCAATATACATTGCACGAATAGACAACACTTTGAACTGATATTGTGAATTAATATTATAAATGAAACTAATAGTAAAGTTGGAGAAAGTATGAGATCTATTTGACTATTGATGAAATGAATAGTAAAATTGGGGTGACCTGGATCTCCTTGATCCAGGTCCCCCAATTTTACTCTACTGGTGAGTCCCGAATGACTTGGATAAAATGGTTAAATATTAACTGCCTCACACGCCAAAGGTTAATCTTTCCAACCTTTTGGCCGAGATTGACGGATTTATTTTAATAATACCATAATGTTACTCAATTAAAAATATCGTGTCGGTCCAATATGTGGACTAAGGCGCCTATCATGTATTTAGAGCTTGCGAATTCATAACGAAAGTAGCTATACGAAGGTGGCTTTTTATCATAATGTAATTTTTATGTTTATTCTAGGACATCTCTGGCATTCCATGCCTCAGAAAGCACACCAGACAGCAAGACCCTAATTCATCATCATCAGCCAAAACCCGTCCACTGCTGGACAAAGGCCTCGTCCAAAAATTTCCACATGCATCGGTCCTACGCCATTCACACACAACGAGACCTTGACCTTTTTTATGGATGGGAAAGACTTCTCCAGCACTGGGCGGGGCGGGAGGGAGTGTCAGACTTTTACTGATTAAAACCCACCCTTGTTTCTTCAGTTGCCCTTTATGTTCCGGGGTCGTGGTAACTATTAGAACTATTCCGCAACCCCGGCAGGACCCAACGACCTTGACGAGATCATCGGCGGTACATTTTGCGGGAGACCCAAATTTACAAATAATATATTTGATCCGTTTGGGGTTGAAACACCGGAGCCATGAGGTCCGAGTGCTGATCTTGTTTTTCAAGATATCGCCAAGCGGCTGGTTGACTCTCTTTTCTTGGGACAAAGAATTGGCGTATGGCAATCCATACAACGTGGCAATGCTGCCAGCCTTTACGGCACCTGTCTTGTTGACAGCGATGCGGACGAGTTTTTTGATGCTCTGTGAGCCCTTCTTTTTATAACTTGTATATATTTATTTTAGTATTATTTATAAGTTTTGTACATATTATGTTTAATTTATATAATTTAGTTAAGATTAATTTATATAAATAGTTCGTTATTAGAAAAAAGCTTTTTTAAAAAAAAGATAACCGACTTCGGCAACACAAATCGCCCGGCAGAAGAGAAGCCACCGACTTCCGAAATAGTTATTTTTGAGCTTTTAGTTTTTGAAGTCGGTTATCTTTTTTTTAAAAAAGCTTTTTATTTTTTACTTTTTAGTTAGAGTCTCAGTGTCTGACTACGTTTTAGGGTAGCTCTCAAAATAAACTTATAATCTTATAAAATCTACAATCCAAGAAAGCAAAACGCGATCTATGCGGGCAACGTCACGGGATATCTATTAGTGTTATATACTTTTTTTTTTTTTTTTTTTGGTGAGTGGGAAATCATCCAATGACTGCTCCCGTCCTGGGTGCGGCGGGAGGGTGTGTCAGACTCTTACTGACTAAAACCCACTCATGTTCCTTCGATTGCCTTTTATGTTCCAGGGTCACGGTAACTGTTATAAACATAACATTCCGCAACCCCGGCAGGCGTTGGCCCTGTTGGGCCCCTTCCTGTGCTGACTCCTTCTCTTTGAGGCGCGCGTGGAACAAAACGCGCCGTCTACGCGGTCCTGGTCCTAGCCGGGCGGCGAGCTACCCATCGCTCGCCATCCGCAGAACCGCGCCTACGGTGGCCGGTAGTCGTCTTGCGACTCTCGACGTCTTCGCCTGGGTCTTTGTCCGGGGCGAGAGGCTCGTCGTTGCCTCTCGCGCGCCGCCGCTTCCTTCACTAGCATAACTGCTTCGCAGAAGGAGGCGACGGCATCCCATTCCGTCTCGCCCCGCAGCATGGCCTGAACCAGCGCTGGGCGCGAGAGGTCACCGCCGCCGATCGCCTCTACGAGGACACGTCTATGGTCCGCCCATGCGCGGCACACCTCCACCGTGTGCTCGACCGTGTCCTCCAGGCGACCGTTGCTGCAGTGGTGACACCCAGGCGTCGCTTCCGCCTGAATCCGACACAGGAACCTCCCGAACTGACCATGTCCGGTGAGGACCTGTGTCAGGCGAAACGTGAGAGCGCCGTGGCGCCTCTCCAGCCACTCCTCAAAGAGGGGTCTTACCGCCGCTATCACGGCGTGCCCAGCACTAGGTTGCGACAGTCGCTGTCTCCACTCCACCCTGAGATCTCGCCGGAGCTCCGTGAGCCGTGCCGCGATAACCCGCGGCAGCGGGACTTCGCCCCGGCGTTGCACTTCCACGCGCCACTCGTACGTGTGTGCAAGGACTGTTGCCTCCAGATCCCACGGCGGAGTGCCGGCAAGGAGGCATGCCGCCTCGCAGGAGATCGTGCGGTATCCCCGCACCATGCGAATCGCCATGACCCTCTGGGACGCCCTCAGAAGCCGGGCCGGAGCCGTGGCTAGGTTGGGCGCCCACACCGGAGCCCCGTAGAGGGCCATGGACCGCACGATCCCCGCGTAGAGCCTCCGGCAGGAGGCGTTAGGGCCACCGAGATTGGGCATGAGCCGTTTGAGGGCAGCTCCAGCCCTCGCCAGTTTGGGGCCCAAACGTCGGAAATGCTCCGTGAAGTTCCATCGGTTGTCAAAGACAAGTCCCAGGTACTTTATCGTCGACTCGACACCGATGTGAACCCCTCCTACCGTTATCTGAGACCCCGGAGGTGGCCGGTGCCAAGGGCCATGAAAACACATGGCCTCGGACTTGTGCAGGGCCACCTCAAGTCCCAGTTGCCGGATCCCGTCCACGACTGTCGCAACACCACTCGACATTAAGTCGGCCGCCGCCTGGAACGACCCTCCCTGCGCTAGGACTAGCGTGTCGTCAGCGTAGCACACTACGCTGACGCCTTCGGGAAGGTCGGCGCGCAGCACCCAGTCGTACCCGATGTCCCACAGGAGAGGCCCCAAGACCGATCCCTGTGGAACACCGCACGACATCCCTCGTCGACTCCACACTCCCTCGTGACCGGGGTAGATGACGGCTCTGTCCGTCAGGTAGGCCTCGACCACACGACAGAGGTAGGCCGGCATTCGGTGATACCGTAATGCGGCCGCTATGCACCCCCAAGGCAGGGTATTGAAGGCGTTGGTGATGTCAAGAGACACCGCCAAGACGACCCTGCCCCGTGCCACCGCATCCCCTGTCGTGAGGGCCCGCACGCGCATGATGGCGTCCACCGTGGAGCGTCCTCTGCGAAAGCCGAACTGGCCGTCCGATAGATCCGGCCCGACCCGCATCAGCCGCTCGACGAGACGGCTCGCAATTACTCTCTCCAAGAGCTTGCCCGCCTCGTCGAGCAAAACGATGGGCCAGTATGCGGACGGAGAGTCCGCAGGACGCCCCGGCTTCGGAATAAGGACCAGCTTCCCGGTCTTCCAACGAAGTGGGAACTGGCCCTCCTCCATGCATGCGCTAAAGAGCCCCCTTAGTCGAGGCCCGAGAGCCCCTAAGGCCAAGACCCAGGCCTTTCCTGGTAGGCCGTCGGGTCCTGGGGCGGTGTTCTTGGCCCTAAGCCTTAGCACCGCCGCTCCCAGCTCTACCTCGGTCACTTCTGGAACGTCGTCGTCGTCGCCGTCGCGGTCCGCATCGGACAAGTGAGAAGAGAGTGTTATATACTAAAACCTTCCCCAGAATGTAACAAACACTTTGCTGAAAACCGCATCAAAATCGGTTCAGCCAAACGCGAGATAACCGCGGACAAACATACATACATACATACAGGTCGAACAGAGAACCTACTTTTTTTTTTAAGTCGGTTAAAAAATGAATAAATATTTTTTAACTTACAAATCTTCATTCAAAACGACTTTCGACTGTTTAATGATTACCAATTATTGTTAAACACAATACATACACATAACATTCTGCTGCTTAAGCTCAGAATATTATTGCACTACCCTCCTAAGCTGAAATCAAAAGCCGCTTAAAACGGATGCTTCCTATTGGTTTAGCTCTCCAGCCGAAGCGAAGCAAGACTAGTATCCGATAATCCGAGTTTGCTACACGCTTCAATATTACTTAGCTTCGGAAGCCACAATGCTTCTATTGTTAGCTCGGTCATTATTTAGACTGTTATTACACTTGATATTTAAATTATACTACTAACCCAAACGGAAAGCACGGGTGTTACGAAGTTTTGAAAATTTATTGACTCTGTAATATGCTAGTTGTAATTTACCTAGGCTTAATGACGTACATTACCTTCCTTTGAAACAGTCTACCTAAAGATGAAAACCTTGCTAAATATCCATTTTGTACTTTTAAAGTTATCACCGTATAAACTAGACCAGTCTTTCAATGTTTCATTTTGAGCTGAGCTAGAAGACCAAGAAAGGTGATCGATCGACAGAAGGGGCATTTGCCCCTTAGCGGGACAAAATAATAGCCTGATGTTGTTATATCTACTTACATAAAGGTATTTTGGTTCTTTGACAACATTCCAGTGGGAATTCCAACGGTTTACCTATCTAATCATGAAAGGGTTGGACTACGTAGTAACTATTTAGTAATCTGTGGTTGGATGAAAACGCAAGAGCCCAAAGTTTTCATCAATATTAAAGGCACGATATTTTATCCACCAAATATAAACGTTCCCAAGAGATATTAAAAAGGTAGATTAAATATCTGTTGTGTTTTAATCCAACGAATAAATACGAATGAGAACTATCCCCATAGGAGCGTAAACAAAATTTTTTTGCCGCCATTCCACTCGCGAGATTGCCATATGCAAATAAATTCATGAAGCGTTCCACAGCGGCGTAATGGCGCGTAAACGGTATGACTAGCACAAAAAGACAATTTTAATCTTGTTCCACTTGATTGCAGCGAATAAACTGATATGGAAGCATTTAAAAAAGGAACGAGAGTATGGAAAAATAAAGTGAAAGAATAAAAAGTAACCTACCAACCATCACATGGTTGGTCGGGGGCTTTAAAATAAGCCTGCTTTAATTTTAATTTGCCTTGGAAAAGGTCAGTCCTGTCTTTTTTTAAAGTCTTAATTTGGCATTTACGAACGAAACGAAACGGCCCATTAGATGGAACAAAATTAGAGGTAAATGCCAACCAAAGCAGCAGGACTAAGCCAGCCAACTGAGTAAGTAAGTTTTACTACGTATAGTGTATCCCTTGTATGTGTAACTATACTTTGTTAGGATTAGCCAACTAAGCAATGCATTATAACACCGCACATTGAATCTATGTAAAGACACAATGGTACAATTTAACGAGATGTTTTTTAGATGCTTTTATTTACATTTTGACAGACCACTTAAGGAGAGAAGCATATTATGAAGAGAAAAGCATTTACCACCTCATGACTATTTGAAGTCCAGGGACCCCTATATGAAAAGACACACACACATCACACTCTGTTGCGTATCTATACTAATATTATAAATGGGAAAGTGTGTCTGTCTGTCTGTCTGTATGTTTGTCTTTCTTTCACGGCAAAACGGAGCGAAGAATTGACGTGATTTTTTAAGTGGAGATTGTTGAAGGGATGAAGAGTAACACAGGCTACTTTTTGTCTCTTTCTAACGCGAGCGAAGCCGCGGGCAAAAGCTAGTTATTCCCTAAATGTATCTCTAGACTAATTTGCAAATCCTCAAGCGACCATGATTACAGCGAACGGCGCCGGCGTCCATACCCATTAATTTGATGCCTTGATATGAAATTATCTTGTCGCTGTACTGGCCTTTGATTTGCGTAGTTGTATACTTAATCATACCTAACTTTTATGTATTCGTTCCTACATATTACAAGGTTAGTTTTGGAACAATTGACATAATCAGCGTGAATAACTTTACGAAGTAAGCACAAGTCATCATCTCCTAGCCTTTTTTCCAATTATGTGATAGCTGTAGGTGTAGGTATAGCAGTGTTTAATGTGAATCGTCTGCCCATCGAACCTCCAAGTGAAGTAGTACGGAACCCTAAAAAATAGTTTAAAAGATTTTTGTCAGTTTCTTTGTATTTTTATGTCAGTTAAAAAGGAAGTTGAATTTTAATAATTTTATAAATAAAAAAAAGGATCCCAGTTTGACCTGTACGAGTATTTATGTATTAACTATATCATGTTAGGCTGAACAGATTTTGATGCGGCTTTCGGAAAAATATTACATTTAGGTGAAGGGGTGATAAGATCAACCGACTTTAAAAAGGAGGATTTCAGCAGAAAATCGCACTAGACAGTAGTAATAAAAGCTCTAAAAACATAACTTAAATTTAGAATTTGGTAGCGATGTAAAACAGTAAACAGAACGGAAGCCGCCGACTTTAGATATACTTCTACTTTTTTAGTTTTTGGCCTAAATAAACGTTTTCACTACTTGATAATGGAATTCAGCATAGTTTAGTGTAGCAACAAAATCAAATAACTTAATTTAACATTGAAAATAATTCTATGAGACAAGAGATAAACTTTATATAACAAGTTAACTAAACAGAAATTAATTAAAATGTAACAGCAAAGAACTCAAACTTATCTGAATTAGTTTTGTTTTAACAGATACAACTTTAAATGAAATAATATATAATTTCCCAATCTTATTTTTCTTTAATCTTAGAACAATCTAATACTCTGTTTTTTTAAATAGCTATAATTTCTCTAACTATATTAGTATTACAGATATATTCTATTTTTATATGTATAATGTACGATACTTAAACACGTGATTAACCTGAAATCGCGAAAAAAATCTGCTGTTCGGTAAATAAAAAAACAAGTAAGAGAAAAAAATAAAATAAATTTAAAGTTCTTGACAGCTATAACAACAAGGTCCAGTACAGCAAATGGTGCATCACGCTTTTTGGGTGCAAGCGTATTATGGAAACGGTGACTCAATAGCTCATGTACACTTCATGCGCCAAGTGACGAGCATCAGGAAATGGATCCGGAAGTTCGAGAAAACAGGTGCGACGATAAAACTTCAAAACGCTATGCTCGTCGCTGGTCGCCGTAAAAGGTCGTCGGAAACGGTTGAAGAGGTGACGTGAGGAAGTGGTGAAAGACGTCGGTTCGTCAAAATCCGGCGAGGCCGATCACTCGATCTGAATAGTGATCATTATTGCGATATGTTGCGAAAATTTTTGAACCCAAAGTTGCAGGACTTTGCAGGTGAACTCAAGAACGTAGTTCCAACAAGATGCAGCCACTTGCCATACCTTCCTGAAGTTTACTTGAGGTAGGTATGGCAAGTAAAGGCACATATTCTAAATATCAGTAAAAATTATGACTTGGCTGTTTCGTCACTTACTTCAGAAACTAAATTTTCGCATCACCGCCACGACGACGGTAGCCAAACGGCAAAGCCATACACTTTTACTGATATTTAGAATTTGTGAAATTAGGGTCGGTAGATTTAGGCCTTGTAGATTCAGAAGCTTGGCTCTACATGAGATCTGATATATTTTTCACATGGCCTTATGTGGTTGTCTTGGCAACATTTTACATGAAATGTTTTTGGTGGGTCGTTTGTTTTCCTAAAGCTGTTACATGTTTAGATAGGTTTAGATATTTTCGTTGGCCCCAAACTAGGATACATATGATTCATCGATTAAAACTAAGGCTATCCAACGAGCGTTAAAACAACCCCATATTAATCATCCGATATTCTTGGCATTCTTGGCACTAGGCTACGATAAGACTTGCATAAAGAGACGATTTGCGCTAACTCCTGCATTCTGCCAACTAGCTTGCGATGGGTTGCATAGGAATTAGCTTTTTGAGACTTCTACATATCAGGAGGAAGTGCCGCTAAATCTACATTTCAAAGTAAAACTGCTGAAGTTAGGAGCTTACAATCTTGCAAAGTTATCTTTTATCAGATTACACAAGCCGTATAGTACGAATGCTGGAATTGAATTTGCGAAAATTTACGGATCCACGGCTTTGGGCCAAAAAGGTTTGAGTTATTTTTAGGAACATAGGAACCACAGAACATTGTTGCATTTCGATTTAAAGTCGTACGCCCTTTTTTATAGATATACCTACGTGTATCTTATGAAACGTAATAAGTTTTTCGGAGTGATTATTTCTATATGATGGTGTAAAATACAGTCAATCATTTTATATAGATTCTTAAAAGGAAATAAACTGACAACGACTGACAGACTTAATAACAAGTGGGTGAGTAACAGAATAGTTAGTAAAAGACCCTGAAAATTATGATTTTTTAAACACGATTAAGCGCCAATTAAGGCCTTTACCAATTAAGAATCAATTTGGTTGCTCAAATCCATACTAATATTATAAATGGGAAAGTGTGTCTGTCTGTCTGTATGTTTGTCTTTCTTTCACGGCAAAACGGAGCGAAGAATTGAGGATCCCTTCTTTTCGTATAATATTCTTTGTCCTAATATACTTCGGCATAACGATTTTGGCACAATTTGTTTTGGCATAATAATACTTCGCAATAATTTTTTTTGGCATACAGTTTATGTTGGCATAATCATGTTAAAGACTAATTTGTTTTGGCATAAATTTGATTCGCATAACGTTAGTAGGCCTAATGACTATTAGCATAACGTTAGTAGGCCTAAAGACTATTTAGCATAACGTTAGTAGGCCTAATGACTATTAGCATAATAATGTTTAGGCATACAATTAATATAAATAACAAAAACAATTTTCATGCAAATGATATATAAATATAAATATACATAACATTATGTAAGGCAAACCAATTTGCTGTAGTTTCTGTAACAATCAAATAAATTGTTGGTTAAAAAGTTAATATGCTGTGCATCAAAAATTAGTGACAGAACCGAATTGCTGCAAAACCGACTCCACGTAGTCTTGTTTGTCCTACCCCTAGAGTGTTATTTAAAATCGCGTAGGCGCGTAGGGGCGAGGCGGCCCGCGGGCTGAGGAGCAGGCGGCTGGGAGCGAGCCGCCGCGGCTGAGGCTGGCCGGCGAAGCCGGCCAACAAGCCGAAGCTGCGGTGGTGAGCGAAAGCCGTCTGCGACGATTAGCACGCGTGGAGCCGCCGGAGGCCCGCAGCGCCGGAGCCGTCACAGAAACCCTGCCTGCTGCATGTTGCTGCATGCTTGCTTGCATGCTGCATGCTTGCTTGCATGCTGCATGCTTGCTTGCATGCTGCATGTTTGCTTGCATGCAGCATGCTTGCTTGCATGCTGTATACTGCATGCTTGCTTGCATGCGGGTATAGTGTCTAATATATTAGGAGTTAATAATTTTTCCATTGTTGTATACCTATAAAATTATGTTTTAATGCGAAAATTTTATGCGAAATTTATGCTTAAAATTTTATGCTTTGGGACATTATGCTTACTAACGTTATGCTTTAGAACTTTATGCTTTAAAAAGTTATGCTTTAGAACTTTATGCTTAATAAGTTTATGCTTTAGAATATTATGCCTAATCATTATTATGGTTAGAGACATTATGCTTAAAAAAGTTATGCATGAGCAGTTATGCGTAATTATGTTATGCGAAAATATAATTATGCCAAACAACATTATGCGAAGTTATATTAGGTCTTAAAATTTTATGCAAATGGATAGGGAACCGAAGAATTGACGTGATTTTTTAAGTGGAGATAGTTGAAGAGATGGAGAGTAACATAGGCTACTTTTTGTCTCTTTCTAACGCGAGCGAAGCCGCGGGCAGAAGCTAGTATATTATAATTTTAACAAGTATTTATTTTCTGTTTTTATGTTATTTGAAATGGTTGACTGACTGACTGCTGACTGGGCGATATATCAACGCACAGCCCAAACCGCTAGTCATAGAGACGTGAAATTTAACTTTTTTATATTCTTTGTGATAACCACGAAATGTCTCATGTTTTTGTCAAATCATGTTCTTTGTCATATCCACGAGAAAAGTATTTTTGAAAATTCAACCTTAAAGTATATAATGGGAGATAGAAGTATCAAAAGACACGCAGGCGAAAGTTTATCTTATACGAGGTGCCTCCCGCGGTTGCACCCGCGTTAAAAATGTTAAGGGTGAAAAAAAAAAGAAAAATATATACATAGTAGCCGATTCTCAGACCTACTGAATATGCATATAAAATTTGGTAAAAATCGGTAAAGCCGTTTTGGAGGAGTAAGGTAACTAACATTGTGACACCAGAATTTTATATATAAGATTTTACAGGGTGTCCTACGGCTATGCCTTAAATATTGTAATTTTATAGAACATTTTACCGGAAGAAGACATTATTTGAATTTTAAAAACAAATTAAACTGCATTCATAGATATTTAAATATTTAAATGGTCGGGCTGGGAATCGAACTTGTTCCACGAAAAAAAATAATCATCCTGTAGTTTTATCATACTGATCAAAAGGTTTCATAAAAAGGATTATTTTTACTAAATAACATAGTGTCACAAATAAAAGGAAGACCGTTCGATTCCCAGTTCAACTATGTATTTATTTAAATGTTTTTAAAATTCAAATAATGTCTTCTTTCAGTAAAACGTTCTATCTACAATACTGCCGCGCTTGTGATAAATACAGTAAGTGTCTTGGAGACACTTTTGAGAAAAAGGCGGTTAAAGTTTTTATTTTTATTTTTGACGTTTCTCCTAAAATATAAATTAAACTTAAGTTTTCTCAAATGTTTTAGATAAACATAGGATTGCTTAACAATTTGTATATTTTTATTTTTATTTATTGATATTATTTTTAATTGTAAAATGTGAAAAAATATTTATGTTAAGGAATGAACAATTAAAAAATAATGTTTTTTTTTAGTATTGGTACAGTAAGTGTGCGACTTACTGTAACAATCTTTACTTTAAAGTACTTACTGCAACAATGATTACAAAACGAGGTAAAGTTTAAATAGAATAACAAAAATTACACAATTTGCCTAATATATCTTAATCACTTACTGTAATTATAGCTTGGAGTAATATGTAAAATTATAGCATCAGCCATAAAGCACCAAAGCCAACATTAATGACTTTTCTCAACAATTTTAGTACATAAATGAAACAAAAGACTTATTATTACATCATAGTTAATGTAAAATTACACAGCTCGTGCTACAAACACGAATTTATTAAAACTTTTGCTTCATACAAAAAAAAACCATACAATAACACATTGTTTAAAAAAAGGCAGTTTTCTTTTGGATTTCTTAATAATATGGCTTGCCTTCATTGACCGGCTTAGAGTGAGCAACGACGAGGAACAAGGCTCCCACCTCACTCTTGCCTTAATTAGCTGGTTTGAGTTGAGACTCGCAAGAGCAAACGTGCTCGAAAAAAGGAAGTATTCCAGTAAGATGCTGATAGCCGTGGAATACATCTCCACTCCTCAAGCACCTCGATATAATATGTTACCTCCCTTGTCGCTACGTCACTATGTCGTAGCGGCCGTTTTCGGAGGCCCATTTATTGAGTGTGCAAGTCACCCCCTGCCATTCTTACCGTGTTTGCAACCACTGGTTAGGCAGGGGCCATAGTCATGGTATCTGGTACCTTATTCACTAAAGAACGCAAATCCATAGTTCAATTTTTTTTAGTTGCCATCCTACACCAACCGGGGGTTGTCCTTAGGTGCACTTACATAGTGCATATAGAGATAATCGTCGGTTCGTGTCCCATTTCTCAAACCAAAAGTTTTGCTCAAGGGGCCTCTGCGAGTTGGCTTCGACCCTCGTACGCCTTCCAAAAGTCCGGGTGTCCCTGGGTACCGAGATTATATATAATGATTTGCGACTGTTATAGGCCATTAGTTACATAACTCGATTGATTGCCTATTTCATGAAAAAGTCATTTAATTGAGTTATGTGCACTTTGAGGGCTGTTTTGATGATTTAAATGATTATAACTCTGTGTATAAGAAATAAAGATTGAGTCAAAAGCGTTTCATTAAAAATTCACGTAATCAAATTCTGGGCCGCAACTACTGACACGCATTTTGAGAACATACATTGTGTTATAATTTATATCGACTTAAATTTACATAAGTTAGGGTTCACGAAGAAATTAAGGATATGTAGGTCTGACGTCATAAGATTACATCAGTTATCTGTCTTTAAAGTAATGTAAAATAATTGCCAAACATATTATAAAGAAATGAAACAACGTATACTTTTATTAAGTGATTTTGGCGCCAAATTTAGTCTCTGTCGCACGTCGTCAGCAGACTCTGTGGTTGCATGCTGACCGCGACTGCAAATTTACGTACTTGACCCTCCCCGTACTACCCGGCTGAACCCTAAACGCCTTAGAATTTTTGCAGTAAGTAACGCATTTACCTTATTTGGTCAAGGCAAGTCTACGCATAAATTGGAAATATTCCTAAACATAATTACAGTAATGAATCTTGCTGTTATTATGTCCGCGCATATTAGTATATACTTTAATTCGCTGACTACACACATATACACAGTAAGTTCCACTTACTGTACTTATGATAAAATAATAGATACATACGTTGCGAATCTCTTAAGCATTAATATAATAATATGCTGTTACTGTAAATATGTTATGGATTAGTATATTAATGTTTTATTTTCAACTTAATGTAATGATAGCAAGTGCCACTTACTGCAGCATTACCTAGGAAATGGTTTTAACTTTCTGAAAAAATCCACCGTATGTGCCCATACTGCAATTACAATAAGTAAGATTGCCGCCAAATGTGTCTTACTGTAGTTATGCTAAAGCTTATTTGGCGTTCTATTCGACATTTTGAAATTTCAAATATACAGAAATGTAGATATCGATCTCGACATTCCGAATATATACTCAACTCAATTCTGGCAAAAATGTGACTTACTGTGATTATCATAAGCACGGCAGAATATTTAAGGTACTTTCCCTCCATGTGACATAGCCATGGGACACTATATATATCAGATAAAAGACAATCTTATTACGCCCAATTTAATTTCTCTCTAACCTTGCTTTCAAGGAAAAATTACGTACAAAGGAAGAACAAACTAATCCACAAGAAAACAATCTAAGTTTCACATGCAGTCGTAATCAAGAAGTGAAAATAAATCCTAATTAAAATCTTACCGGCACACAGGGGTAAGTTCAAAGGGTAAGGGTAAACACGGTCAGTGCCGGTGTATAGAAACGTTTACGAAGTTTGTTTTAGCCACGGTCGGCGAGATCCCTGTAGACCGCCGCGCCGCTGGGTTTCTTTTAAATGTACAAGTTATGAGCGAATTGCGACAATACAACCAAGATAATCCTAATACTGATAATATATATGTGAAAGTTTGTGAGTATGGATGAATGTTTGTTAGGTACTCTTTCACTCATAAAGGTACTAAACAGATCTCACTAAAATTTTACAATAATGTAGCTTATACATCAGAATAACCACTAAGAAAGCAAGTGCTAAAATAAATCCTAATTAAAATCTTACACAGGGGTAACTTCAAAGGGTAAGGGTAAACACGGTCAGTGCCGGTGTATAGAAACGTTTACGAAGTTTGTTTTAGCCACGGTCGGCGAGTTCCCTGTAGACCACCGCTGGTTTTCTTTTAATGTACAAGTTATGAGCGAATTGCGATAATATAACCAAGATAATCTTACTAATATTATAAATGTGAAGTTTGTGAGTATGTCGTTGATGGATGTCACTTTCACGCGAAAACTACTATACAATTTTCGTTGAAATTTTACAGTTATATAGCTTAGCTTAATAATCAGAATAGCCGCCGGAAAAGTTAGTGCTAGAAGAAATTCCAATTAAAATCTTATCGGCACAGAAGAGAAGGAACTTCAAAAGGTAAGGGTAAACACGGTCAGTGCCGGTGTATAGAAACGTTTACAAAGTTTGTTATTTGAATCTGACGGGTACTATTACTCTATATATATATATATATGTATCTAAAATTCTTTATATATATATATATATATAAAGAATTTTAGAGAAAAAATACCAACTTAATAAAGCACAGTGTGGCCAGTTTTCTATTTACTTCTTTTACACTTATTAAGTATCTTCGGTATTTGGTATCAATAAAAGTCTAACGCAAATCGCCTTTTATTTATAACGCACACCAGACTCTCAAGTGAAATACATTCGGAACTAGCTGAATAGTTTTAAAACTTAGATAGATATTGAAGTTGGGCGTTTAACTGAATATACGGTAAAGTTTATAGCACAACTTTAATCTAAATTATGAGTTTATTTATAGAAACGTGGCCACACTACGAATTCCCGTCCATCGTGAGAGCTTTTTCTTTTAACTCTTAAACCCATATGCAAAAACAATCAGACTCAGAACCCAAGAAAACCTATAGGTGTGTCATACGGTTTGCCTCCACCCCAACTGCCCTATGCTTTGAAAATACTTCAGAGTCTCCTACCGGATACGGACTAGACCAGAGCGGTACTACAGTAACAATTCTGGTCGATCTTCTCGATCTACGTGATAATTACACGATCGAGAAGAAATACAGATAACATTCGAGTATCCGATAAATGGGTGGCGTCACCACCAACTTGTTGACTCTGGGCTAATTCTAAAAAATAATTGATTGAAACAAAAAAACAATAGCTAGAGTTGCAGACATGTTTGCGACTAGAACCATGCACTTACAGCAGGGCAGACAACTACTGTTGCAGATACTGCAGTAGTATTTGTATTCATGAACATCTTAACATCAATGGCTCATAGCTGACTGCAACACAGAATATCGAAGTTTAGAATGTCGATATACATAAAGTTCATAACTACAGTTACTTGAGTTAAAAAGTACGGAATGTGACATCATTAAGTCCCATCACGCACTAACACCAGACACACATAGTTCGTCAAACTCCAGGTCACTTCGTCCTTCATACCTTGTATCTCTAATTATAGCAGGGCCCTTAACGACTAATTACTAATTACCGCACCTGTAAGCAAAGACACGGCTCCAGTTCAAAGGAGGTCATTTAAATGCTAATGCTTGTCTACTGTTCAACTTAACACTGCTTTAATGAATTCTGACTGGAATAACAACGCATTACATATGCTGCAAATGAGGTTTTAAGGTAATTACGTAATAATTAGTAATAGTAATGTGATGGCCCAGTGGTTGAGGCACTAATTGGAGACTCCACAACACAGGTGCATTATTAGGCGAAAAACAATGGAATCCAGTAGAATCAAGTCAGTCTGGAAGCCGACTCTAACATAATTGGGAAAAGGCTAGGGAGATGATGACGTATTTTGTAAATTTATCTTTGGTAATTCTTATATTCCATGGCTCGAAAAGATCATTGACCATCGTTATGGGTAGCCAGAAGACTGACAAAAAGTCTAACCAAGGAGTACCTTACCTGTAACTGGACTGCGCAACTTTGGTTGTGTTAGCAGCAAAATGTATACAGTTGTGTATGAAGGGTATTTCACTAAGGCCCACTATTCACGGAGGCGTAGCTGCTTAGTACAGGGCTTGAAAACGTTACCAATTCACATTAAAAATAACGTTAAGTAACGTTATTTTCATAGAGATACTTGCATATCGGTATGATTTGGTAGCGTTATTTAGTAACATAACATTAAAAGAACGTTAAAAATAGCGTTAAAAATTACCGGTATTTTTAATGTTATTGTGAAAATAGCGGTAACAAGTTAACGGTATATTTTGGTTATTTTATGCGACGTTGCCCTTTTTTCCAAGGCCGCGCGGGCGCGGCACGGCGGGTAGCGGCGGCGCCGCGCCGCGCCGCGCCGGTAACAAAACTGACTCATAACGATAAAATTAACGTTATCGTACATTATAACGTTACGTATATTTAACGGTAAAATGTGCCAGATATAACGTTAAATTTGGTAACGTTATTTAGTAGATAACGATATCTGCATCAAAGGGCTGTAACGATACCATATTTTTAACGGTATTTCAAGCCCTGGCTTAGTATACCCGTGCTGCAAGCGAGCGCACACGTAAGCGTATTATGACAAATACGCGTCTATGCTTCTTCGCCTCCATAGACAGTGACATAAAGGGCGGAATAAATAGACGTTACTTAATAAGCACTTTCCATTGAACTGAAATAACATTGAAAATGTTATTTCCAACCTGGACATTGGCAGAAATCTCGGTGGATTGCCAAAATTAATAATTTAATATAAAGTTAAAGTTGAAGTATTTACTTTGGCGAAGTACTATATACCTGTCATTGTTACACCATCATCTCCCTAGCCTTGACCCAACTATGTTGCGGTCGGCTTCTAGCCTAACCGGATTCAGCTGGATAACTTTTGACGTTCTAAAGTGCCTTTGAAATGGTCTATTAGAAATAAATGATTTGAGTTTGAGTTTAACAGTGTTTTACGTGAAGCGACTGCCTATCAGACCTCCACAACCCAGTAACGGGCGACACGGTACCTTTTGATTATATTGGTCAGACTTTCCGGCTTATCCGTAACGACTGTCAAAGTTCTACGAATGACAAACGGGACCAACGACTTTACGTGCTTTCCGAGCACCACATCATTCATCATCATTTTGTCATTGTTACACATCTGTCAAAAATCAAATTCACGATAGAGACGGAACATAGCTAAGCCAAAGTACGTGCTTAGTAGCGTTTATATATCTCGCCTTTAGACACGCTTATTCCTAACACTGTCACATCACTGACAAACTACCATTGGAAGATAATTACGGAGCATGGCTAAGCCAAAGTGTGTATTTATCTCTATGTATATCTACGTCTAAGATTTTTATGGACCGCACACCTGGCCAAAGGCCTTTCACCTCCTAAACTTTTTGATATTGCGCTGTGATTGGCTAAGTCTGGCCATTAAATATGACGTCAAACACTATTTTCAATTATCCTCCTATTTTTAGAAATAACTTTGTAATTCAAAACCGTACGCCCTGCAGTGAGCAATCGAATATTATTTACGTGTCTAGACAACAATTTAATGGCTTACAATAAATAGTGCCAGCTACTGCTGGGTCAGTAAATTATCTGCCATCGACAGCTTCATTTACTTTTAGCGTGGCAATTCGATTTTTGAACTTTTAGCGTCCAATTACATTTAATGTCATCTAACTGTCATCATGTCAATCATAAAATAATGCAGTTTCAGCAGATTCGGGCGGCCATTTAAATTAATAGGCATATGTTTAGTAAGGTGTAGGTTAGTATTATCTTTTTTTTTTTTTGCTAAAATCTATATTTTTTAGTAAAAATATAGATTTTAGCAAAAAAAGATAAAATGACTCGTCGTACATGGCGTAGGCTTGGTATTGATTACCTATTATACATAAAGATTTATACATTTATCTTTCTGTCAGTGAAAGCTTTTTACGAAAAACAACTACAAAACGGACTTCCTACCTTCTACCACATTTATTCCTCAGATAGAAGTAAACTGATGATTGAAAAATCAGCCCTAAATAAATATTATGTAAAGTAAATAAAACTAAGCTAACCTCCTTTCATAAAACTTCTTTACCAACAATTTCTAATTTTAGAATTGATCAATAGAAGCTCGATATAATATTTTACAGTATCGTGCAGAAAAGCCTTTGAATTTATTTTTAACCGATAAAAAGTGTTCAAAGAAAACTTGTGGGAGATTTTCCTTACACAAAGACTTGATACCGTGGACATTTTATAAGTAAGTACAGTTTGCTACGTTGCAATATTTTATTTTTCATTACATAGAACATGGGTGTATTCACAGTGCCTATTGATGAACATTATAAAAGTCTGACACGCCCTCCCGCCACACCCAGGACGGAAGCAGTCTTTGATGATTTCCCACTCACCAAAAAAAAATCCTTCAAACACACGCAATTTGAGACACAATAGAAAAATAATAGCAACCCGACAGCCGGCTGTCGGGTGGTCGTCATAAGGTTAATGATTACAGTCAAAATATAAAATAACGAATCGTCACCTGTCAAGTATGAGCGTGGATGGGGGTTTGCTATTCTTTTACGCAATAACTAGTGAACGGATTTCAGTTACCATTTTATATGTTGGGTACATATATTATTATAATAGAAACGCCCATATGCTACATAACCTCACGCTTTGACCCATTCAAGCGGAGCAGCAGTTAAAGACATAACAATATGACGGACCTGTTAGTCTAGTGGTTAGTGAACCTGACTGCTAAGCCGGAGGTCGTGGATTCGATTCTCACCGAGGACAAACTTTGTGTGATGAGCATAATTGTTCGTTCTGTGTCTGGGTGTAATTTATCTATAACATGAAATTATTTATAATTTGTTTAAAGATGTTAATCAGTTATTTGGTTACCATAACACAAGCTCTGCTTAGCTTGGGATCAGATGGCCGTGTGTGAGTTGTCTCAAGATATTTAGAATCATTTATATTTTGGTAGTAAAATAATTAAAACAAATTATACTTACTCTGTTGTATATGTAATTGGAATAACCGCACATCCCACACAATGAGCCCACATCTCCTAGAATAAATTAATGAAGAGATAAACTTTGTATATCTCTTAAACTGTTTGTCGGAGGAACTTCTGCTTTATTTGCCCTTATTATTTTTACTTATGAAGTTACTTTATTCCAGAATAGCTACGTGGGCTATAAAATATTTTAACCAATCAGAAACAACAAAAGGGAACCAATATTCTTAGAAGTTCTTTTAAGAAACTTATTTCACAGAGTTACTGAGAATTAATCAATTATACGCGGGCGAAGTCACTGGCAAAAGCTCATTTAAAATAAATAAGGCCCAATTCCCACAAGATACATTAATTTGGAATGAACGGTGAGTAGAAAGGAATGTATGCAAAGGTGTGAGTAAGAAGAGTATAGGAGTGAAACTAAAATTACTCTTGCTCAGTCTCTTCTTCTACCTCTCCTAGACTATGCTGATGTCTGTTTTCTTGATGCGACTGAGGAACTTCTTAACAAGCTCGAACGCCTGCAGAATTTATGTATTCGCTTCATCTTCGGTCTCCGAAAATACGATCACGTGTCGGAATTTCGGAGGCAGTTGAGGTGGCTACCTATTCGGCAGCGTCGAGATTGCCACACTCTTTCTTTTCTCTTTTCTCTTCTTCACAATTCTAAGGCACCTTCGTATCTTCGAGAACGTTTTGAGTTTCTTGTACCGAGAGATAGACCTTGTCGGTCTTCATCATCTCTTCTCCTTCGTTTTCCTCCTCACTTTTCAAGTCGGTATGATGGATCATTTACAGTTCATGTTGTGCGCCTTTGGAATGCACTTCCGCACTCTGTGCGAGATAGCCCTTCGTTAGAGGTGTTCAAGAGGAGAATTAGGGAACATTTCCTGTCTGTTGATTGAGTTATATATGTATTTTATATTATTTGTATCTATTCATTATTTTATTTATGTATTTATTTATGTATATATTTATTTATTAATAGTATGTTTACTTATTTTACACTATTTGTCATAATTTATTTTTTAGGTAAAAATGTATTGTTATGCACACAGGCTTATCCTATATTGCAATTTCTTTTATAGAATTAAGGGTTTGCTGGAAGATAACTCAACTTTGGGTTAAGCTCGCCTTTGTACATAGCTCATTTATGTTTGCTGTTTTTATGTGTGTTTTCTTGTGCAATAAAGAATAATATAAAGTGAAAGGGACAGAGAGAGAAAGAAAAAGTATGGCGGAGAGTGCATAAGACGATGTACGACGATAGAAGCGGTTAGGAGTTATTATTTGAGTTTTTTCTTTGTTTTATTTGAAACTAGCTTTTGCCCGCGGCTTCGCTCGCGTTAAAAAGAGACAAAAAATAGCCTATTTTACTCTCCATCCCTTCAACTATCTCCACTTAAAAATCACGTCAATTCGTCGCTCCGTTTTGCCGAGAAAGAAAGACAAACATACAGACAGACAGACAGACCGACACACTTTCCCATTTATAATATTAGTATGGATATAGAAGTTTACGAGTCGCCAACCATTTCATTTCACCACCCAATCCCACATTAATAATTAATTATTATTTCTTAAAGATTGACAAAACTGTTTGATTGTCTAGACCTAGACACGTAGGAACGTGACATTAAATAATAGAAGTCTCTACTGGCAAACAAACAAAATAACTGAAGGCACAGGATCAATAGACGGCTGACATGAAGTTATTCAAACTATTTATTAAATTTGGAACTAGGTCACTTTGTTGAATTTGTTGCCTTTCATCCGAAGATTTATATTTTCAATAAATGCCAGCACGTCAAAGTTGTTTATAAGAATACTTGCTTTGATGCCGTACTGCCATCCACATTTTACCCTTTTAGGGGTTGAACTTCCAAAAATATGTTTCATAGTGGCCACCCAGCCTTTATAAAAACACAATCTCCAATTAACGTCTACAGAACCAGCAGTTTGGGCTATCCCACATTAGTTCTTGCCCTAACCACAGGCCCATCACAACTTAAATTAAACTCCTCCATAGTAATAATAGAACAAGCAAGTTTAATATAACTTCGCAGAAAAGTAAATATTACACAACTTCTTGAATCTCGAACGCCTCAATTCCAAAATCAAAACCGAACTTTTCGAATCACAAACATCAACAGACTCTAGATCAAAGTTACAATTACAAATATGGCGTCCAAAGGGCGAAGTTGTACATGTTATTGCAACCAGACCAGACCCGACAAGTTAGAAATTTTGAAAGGTCTGACCCGTCTACAGAACTGCTTTGAAAAGATAAACAATATATAAGTTTAACGACTTTTGTAATACGACTTCGTAATGGGTTTTTTGAAGTCTAAGTGAAAACAAAAAATCTTCGATTATGTGCCTTTATCAGCTTAGATATAAATCGAACGAAAAATGTTAACATTCATTACTTTTGCCAGTTTAGTGGCTATGTATCTTTTCTGTGTTAAATAGAGCTAACAATAGCACTTAGTTACTCTTTTGTTCAATTTTACTTTTGGTTGCAAAAGATCGAAGTGTATGAATGTTGGTGTGGAATTGTGGATATTTTTTTTCACGCAAAAGCTATCGGATGTATTTTGCTGACACTTTACAGTAACACAGCTAAAACATAAAACTTAATTACAAATGTTTAACTAAAGGCGGGTGAAACCGTAACATTTATAATTACTTGCCTTGACTGACTAACTAATTCATCAACGCCGATCCTAAACTGCTGAAGTTAGAAACTTTTAGAAATTATGGCAGTAACTTTGTCTTATAGGCATTTTCTTTAGTTTGATTTTCGGCCAAAAATTGATTGAAAGTTCGGGTCCGATATTTATTTTTGATACCCTAGTGTAATTTACAATAGAATTTTCAACTTTACTACACAGTATAAAAAAATCTTTTTCCAAAAAAAGGGAACCGACTTCAAAAACTCATAAGCACAAAAATAACTATTTCGGAAGTCGGTGGCAACACAAATCGACCGGCAGAAGAGAAGCCACCGACTTCCGAAATAGTTATTTTTGTGCTTATGAGTTTTTGAAGTCGGTTCCCTTTTTTTGGAAAAAGATTTTTTATTTTTTTACTTTTTAGTAGAGTCCCAATGTCTGACTCCGTTTTAGAGTAACTTTCAAAATAAAACTACTTATAAGCTAATAAAACGAAATCGGCTCCCTGCGCGCAACGTCACGGGATATCTATGAGTGCTATATACTAAAACCTTCCCCAGAATGTAACAAACACTTTGCTGAAAACCGTATCCAAATCGGTTCTGCCAAACGCGAGATAATCGCGGACAAACATACATACATACATACATACATACAGGTCGAACAGAGAACCTACTTTTTTTTTGAAGTCGGTTAAAAACGAGGTCGCTTTTCGCTGTCTGTCTGTCCCTATGTTTGTTTAGATCTTTAAAACTCCGCAACGTATTTTGATGCAGTTTTTTAATAGATAGAGTCATTCAAGACGAAAGTTTATAATATGTAATACGTGCCTATTATAGTAGAGAAAAGCTAGGATCTTCAAGAATTTGGAATACTAGTGCAAAGCTCGGGCGGGCCTCAGCATCTTAAAATGTTACGGACTCGGCGGAAACGGAGACCGCTGCCTAAAATTTGTTTTGCGCTGTAGAAGTTTTTTCGATCTGATACTAAAAATAACCTACTGCAACTAAACATTTACACCGAAGAACTTTACTAAGTCCAAAGTGTCTCAAAGACGATCGCTAAGAAGTTAGTCTGCCCACCCCAGTACTACAAGTCCAACCGCTTACTAAAGTGAAAAGCAACTTGTAACAAACTGAGTAAGGTTCAAACTCACTTAGCAAGTTCAAAGTAGAACATTATTTTATAATCTTTTTACGGAAGACTCTGGGTTATCTTGTCCCGAAGTATTACGTTACTGAAGGGCTTAAAATATTTCCTTATTTAAGAGAATTTGTTTAATGAATCAGATTAAATATCTCGCTTTGTGTTATGATGTATTTAAGTAATACCAGCTGGATAATGGAATCCATTCTGTAAAATACTAAATTTCGCCCCCGTAAATGGTGAATATTCCATCCTCTATTTTAGGGGTCGAATATTTAAAAGTTCTTTCTTAGTGGTTACTTATTCTTCACAAAGAATACACCGTCCAAAGGACAAAACCCATATTGGGCTAATTTTGAAAGTGCCAAAGAAAAAGAATATGATATTCTGTTAGATCTTGTTCTTGTAAACATTTTTTATTATGGCACCAAACCTGTGGGTCTTCCCCTTGATTTTATTTAAGTTCAAAGTCGACCATACTTTAAGTAAAATAAGTTGCCAAAACAAAATATTTTGCTGTTAAGATGTATGAGGAACATAGTGCAAAGCTCCTCAAGGATCCTCCGACCAGACGGATGTTGTGTCTGGTGGGTTACTGCCCGACAAGCTGTCGGGATTTTTTATATTACGGTAATGTCAAACTTGTCAAACTCTTATAGCGCGACGTAGACTGTCAGTTATAGTACACAAATGTTAGGTGATGAATATCGCCAAAATTAGCCCAAAAATGTATGGAGGTTGGGTGATCTCCTTTCATGTCTAAAACCAGCGTTTTGGGCTGTGCGTTGATATATCAACAATCAGTCAGTTTACCATTTTCTACATTAGATTAAAACACAGTTTTCTAATATTCAATTGAAACTACAAAGTTGTGCTCTGGGGAGTTTGTTACCCCTTTTGTTGTAGGGTAACAAACTCCGCAGGTAAGTGGAACAAGTTCCCGTTCAACCACTAAGGCCGATATAAATACATTCTTCACGTACTTTGGCTTAACTATCACCCGTCTCCATGTACTTTCTCCCCGCTTCACTTTGCTATAGAATTACGCTTCCAGGATTTTTCTTATTGTTTAATATTTAAACTATAACTTTTTGAGCGAAAATTTGTATTTAAAATGGTTGCGGAATTTAGTTCTATGAGTTACCGCGGCCACGGAACATAAAGGGCAACCGAAGGAACATGGGTTGGTTATAGTCAGTAAAAGTCTGACACTGCCTCGGGAGAAGTAATTTGATGATATCCCATACTTAAAAAAAATAGTATTGATAGTATATTTATATATTAATTATCATTTAACATGAGTGGAATAATAATAGTTTGATTGATTAGCAAAAGCACTTGTTAAATCATATTTATTTACCTTGTCCTTGGTGTTTGTTTGGTCAGCTCACTAATTACAGATTTGTTCACGTGTGAAATTTCAGAACGCTACAAACGTTCAGTTGTACGTCATTATGCGTGAATTTGGGTTATGTTAGATGACGTCATCACTCTGCGGTTTCAAATTGAGCTGTTTCGTTTCCGATTCTGCATTGTTCAGTGCGCTTAGGAATGAGTCAGTTAAAAGAATTAAAGTTATTTATTCTTTATTTACAAACATACAATTATAGCAGTAATACAGAGCATTCCAACTAAATGCTATAAGTAAGAATAAAAAGTTAAGTTAGTCACATATAGGCCTGACTTCTCTGGACCATATCTTCGACCATAATCGCTTTCAAACCCTTAAGTGCTAAGCAAGGTCGCGACCATTTCAAGGAGATAATTTTCGTATACCGTCCATTGAGAATCCTTGGCACACTACTAAATAACACTACGCAGTTGGCAAAGGCGTTCCACTCGAGTCCAATAAAATACGGCAGGACAAACAAGAGGAAAGTGAATATTACGAGTATATATTTGTTTTGGAGATAAGTATGGCCTATCCTTTATGATATTTCTATGTTAATGTAGAAATATAATAAAATATCTATTGTGTCGCCCTTGCTTTGATGTTTTGTCAACATTGTTGACATGTTGTCTTTATGGTTGCTCTGAAGGATCTTGTCTAGTCTAGTTATATAACATAAGGTTTTACCTTTAGTGGAGCACTGCAAAAACGTAATATTTTTTCTGCATATCAAATTATTGATTTTCAATGGTTAAGAGACTACGCAGACTTATACAGCTCCATTCTCGTTTCGCTGAAAGATTATGTTTTCACTTTTATAGCTCTGCTTCTATTAAGAATTCTGTTTCTGTTCAGTTAAGAATGGGAAAAGCCTTCAAGCTTAATAGACGTGTAAAGCTGAACAGACGTGTACGCGTCTTCATACAAAATCGTGGTTTTTTATTGACAAAAGCTGAATAAAAGAACATCCTATACCTTTATGACGTCAATCGATCAACAAAATCGATGTACAAACACAATGAGCGTCGTATAAATAAAATAATCTATCTTAACAATTTAACCTTTCGTCTACCAAGTGACAGCCGGCTGTCTGGCTACTATTGTCTTTCTATTGTGTCTCGAATCACGTGTGTTTGAAGGTTTAAAGAGTCCATTAAAACTTTTCAAGCTGTATTGTACAATATTTTAGATTTATGTGACTCTGCTTGTGAGATTTATTTCATCTCACGTATATTATAATAATTCCCGGAAGGCAGAGGACTAGGAACAAGGAAAAATGTTGTTATATGATAATAATGTGAATTCTTGACGACATTTCACGATATACAGTAAACTCAGCAACACACTTTATGTCTACAGTACAATGTTATTAATCTGTAAGCTTTACGTATCCATACTAATATTATAAATGGGAAAGTGTGTCTGTCTGTCTGTCTGTATGTTTGTCTTTCTTTCACGGCAAAATGGAGCGACGAATTGACGTGATATTTTAGTGGAGATGCCCGCGGCTTCGCTCGCGTTAGAAAGAGACAAAAAGTACCCTATGTTACTCTCTATCCTTTCAACTATCTCCACTTAAAAAATCACGTCAATTCGTCGCTCTGTTTTGCCGTGAAAGAAAGACAAATATACAGACAGACAGACACACTTTCCCATTTATAATATTAAGTATGGATAATTTATATTTATTTATTGTATAACGCCAACTACAACAAAAGAAAACCTAGTCCCAGCATACATACCGTGCTCAAAATGAAGGACAAATTTTCTCTTTTAATTTCTGAGAATAACATGACCTTGCAACAGGGGGCCTACCACAAACCCTTATAGCAGTATTACTTTGATATTACTTTCAGTGGGAAAGAGACGGCGCTAGACAACGTGTCTAACGCTGTCACTTGCACACTCCTGCAACAGGACTAAAACAATCTTACTTTAAACGTCATGGTAAGGGGGCAGGAAGAAAATCTTCACTTTCTGCATTGTTAAGACGATGCTAAGTGCACACAGCTCAGGCAGAAACTAACGACCCGACTTGCTAGCCCCGAGCACACGACGAATGAATTAGGATTAACGTGCTTCTCGCATGTGAAAGGCAATTAAATATAAACAAGGTTAGTTTTGGTTTATACGAAACCTGAATATGACTATGTCAGTCCTCCCCCTCCAGAACCCAGTTCATGCCGTATATCCATACTTCCATACTTATATTATAAATGCGAAGGTAACTCTGTCTGTCTGTCTTTCTGCCTGTCGGTCTGTCTGTCTGTCTATCTGTCTTCTCTTCACGCCTAATAGCACAGATTTGAATGAAATTTGGTACAGATATAGTCTGGGACCCGAGAAAGGACATAGGTTCGTTTTCATCCCGGAAATCCCCCGGGAACGGGAACTATTATTCCACGCGGACAAAGTCGCGGGCAAGAGCTAGTCAAATATAAACAAGGTTAGTATTGTTTATGCGAAATCTGAATATGACTGATGGACAGTCATCTCCGCAAGTACCCAGTTCATGCTGTATATTATTTGTAAAAGTGTACCAAGCATAATTAAATGGCAACAAACAACTCCTTGGCATCGCCGTCTACATATCAACGTGGCAACGTGGTCAAAACACTTTTAGACAAAGTTTAACATCTGTCAAGCCATTTTTTTTTTGGTGTAATCAATATTTACTAATAGGTATTATACAATGTGTTAATGAAATAACCCAAAACCTGAAACTAGTTTGTTTAGAATCGGCAGCAAAATCGAATACAATAATTTTTATTATAGGTTATATTTTTCCAAAAAAATATTATTTGTCATGCCGCCTCTAATATTTTTTAACGACGCTGTACACTACTGTCCAACGCGATGTAAACGATAGTGCTCCCGTGTTCGTTGACAGCGGCGCGGCGATAGAGCTACGAGTCTGTAAGAAGTGGCGCGACAACAACATTTTCAAATATCTATTACTATAATTTATGAAAATAAATAATTATACGTCATATCAATTTATTAGTATAAAAGTCGGTTGGGGTGTCCGAGGTTTTGGGTTATTTAATTAACACATTGTATATAGCAATAGCACCTATAAAGAAAACACAGACACAAAAAATAGGCCAAGAAAACAAAGCAAATGACATTAAATGTGCGTTGTAGTGATTACTTGTAAATATAAGTACTATGAATGTCCTACTTTTTGGGAACCAGGGCCGAACTTGGTGTGATATTCAGAGATCGAAACAGATACATTTACAAGTACGAAGGAGTAAATTATCATACAGTGGAAAAAGTTTCTGAACAAAATTGTCGTAATTAAAATTTTAACAATATAAGTAGGTTTCAATTTTCGACTAATTAAAACAAAACTTAAATTCAAAACCCTAACAAATCTATCTAACTGTATCTACATAAAGATATAATTTGTAATTTGTGATTTATAAATCTTAAAAAAAAATTAAAAGTTCATTCTAATATTTATGATAACGTATTATCTACCCAATGTTATCAAATCCTCCTAAGTTTAGGTAAATGTACTCTACCTAGTTCGGCGGTATTGGTGATGATACAATTTAAGTAGGTACTTAAAAACCACGGGTCGGAACTTTTTGGGACATTTCACCTTTGAACTCACACCTTTCCCAAAATATTCTCTACCTTTTTTACACTTCGATGGTCTAAGTTCACCCTCACAGGAAGGGGCCCAACAGGGCCAACGCCTGCCGGGGTTGCGGAATGTTTATAATAGTTACCGTGACCCTGGAACATAAAGGGCAATCGAAGGAACATGAGTGGGTTTTAGTCAGTAAGAGTCTGACACGCCCTCCCGCCGCACCCAGGACGGAAGCAGTCATTGGATGATTTCCCACTCACGAAAAAAAAAAAAAGTACACCCTCAAAGTATCTTATTCTTATCTTCAAATTACAGACAAAGATTTGGTCTTAAAGGAATAAAGTATATATAACAATTGAGAACTTACAAAGTGCACTTGAAAATTTTTGCACAAAATGAAAGCTGAATTGAAATTTTCAATTCAATCCGTGGAAGTAACGGTGTAGTAAAACTTGAATTTTGTTAAAGTCTCGATAATATGAAAGGTTCAGACTTTCTTGATTAAAATACAGCTGAAGGAAAACAAACAAGTAAAGTAAGTGAAACGTTAAAATAAAATCGATTCTATAAACAACTTTTCAGTGATACTTTCTCAATTCGGATATTAAACTCACAAAAAATAAAATGTTTATTTGAAAAGTAAGTAGGACAAAATATTATACAATTTTCTTACCCATTAAATTACATTACTTTTGCATATTTGCCTGAACTAGGTTAAAATCAGTGACTCTAATTTAGAAAATCTAAACAATGAATTTTTGTATTATGAGTAAAATGAAAAGACTTATTAACAAATTTCAGTCTTCATAGTCAATACTTTAAAAACGAATAGAAAATGCTTAGATCACAAATTATATGAGTTATGAGATACCTACAGAGTCTAAAGTTCTTCATTCTGCATTGAAAATAGTTGTGGGCACGGCCCAACGGTTGCCGTTGGAATTTTGTATTTATGTGCAATGTCGCGTCAAACTCGGCGCGATGAAGGTCAATATAGTCAATATAGTCAAACATTAGACCAAAAAAGGCACTTTGAAACGTCATACTTATAAAACAAAAGTGAATCTACCGCCCATTCGAAAATGTTGTTACGTATGGAGAAGAATGGGCAAGAAACTTCATAAGGATAACAGTACTAGTTCCCATGTTGGGCAATAGTCTCCACAGAGCCATTAAACACGTAGTTAGTTAAACTACGTTGTAGTTTTTCATATATCAATGTTACTATCGTGTAAATTAAGTAGTCTTTACATTGCCGCTCATTGCTGACTTTTCTGCAGTGTGATCCTTGAGTAAGACAATTTAGCTTGCTATAATACACACACCCTTACTATCATATACGGTATACGCAATCTCATTCCTTATTTATTCTTATCACATCATCAAAATCAATGTATCTACCTCCATCCCTGTTCGCAGTAGGCGTCCCGCAGGGAGCGATGTTGGGACCGTACATTATTCTTCAATAACAGAAGCAACATGGATTCGCACTCAGACTATTGCGATTCTATGACGTGTTATGACATTGTTATGTTGAGATCGGTCATTGACCCTCCTTTACTATTTCTAGAGTGATAGTTCGTGTTGTAGTCTTAGGATGTGAGTTATTTTGTTGGATGGGAATGTTGGTTAAGGAAAGAACCTGGTTTTTCTGTTTTATTTATTGGGCGAGTTTTGTGTGATTTGCGTTTCTAGTCTTTTCTCGAATTATTTTGTTTATTAGTAACTAGCTGTTCTTTGCGGTTTCACCCGCGTTACGTTAGGTTTTTGTTTACTGCTTCGCTCCCGTGGGACATAGCATGATATTATATTATATAGCCTCTGTTAGTCAGGGATAATGTTGCTTTATAAAAATAAAAATTTTGAAATCGATCCAGTAGTCTTTGAGTTTATTCATTACATACAAAAATACAAAAATTCAAAAATTCAAATCTTTCCTCTTTACAATATTAGTATAGAAAGAGTTTGACTATTTTTTGCATGGAAAACTTCTAAATTTATTTTCCGAAAATTAAATTTATTTGGAGGCAGGTATTAGGTGCGCAAGTTTAGTATAATTGGCCCTTAGAAATCTTCCTTTTCGTTTCGTTTCTTATAAAAAAGCAGCCAAGTGCGAATCGGGCACGCACATAAAGGCTTCGTTCTTATATGCTTTCCTGTAATGTCAAAAGGCTAGGGAAATGTTGACGTATAGGTTAAGAACTACTTGAGGTATTAACTATTGGTTTTCGTATGTTTTATTTTATTATTAGTTTTGGAGATAAAAGAGTTCCCTCTTTCAGTAATCGTTTAAAAGATTTATTTTTTTCGATTAATAAATAAACACCATAACGACGTCTGACTCTGAATTTTATCAGAATATATTTATGCACTGAGGCTGAGGCTACAGTAGGGAGCGATTTGCGATGCGACTGGAAGAGCGAAACGAGAAAAACATGGTATGGCTACATTACAAGCGAAATTCCGGCGTATATTCGGCGATGACATGGCTACAGTACACATGCTCAACAACGAATTAGCAAGAGCGATTCATGCGACTTACTATCCATCTAGGTTTTCTTTACGCGTAATGTAGCCACACGCATATTTAGCAGCACTATTGAACTAGTCGTGCAAGTGAGAAATTTTCTAATAAATTCGCTTCAATTTCGCTCATATGTTGATGTAGCCGATGCCGTGATTTCAGTAATGTTGTTCCTATCGCATTAAGAAATCAAAGATCGGTAGTAATATTTGATGTACGGTGTAGCCATATACGTGAGCATTCATTTACTTGTTTTAATCGCTCATGTGTCGCAGGTCGCATCGCGGCCTAATGTAGCCTCAGCCTGACATTTCTAGCATCAGGTCTTCTAAGGTACACAGATGGACACACAAACAGACCAACAAAATTTCCTTTTTTCAACCAGAAATACGGACCCCTAAAAAGAAAAGGAACATAATAAGATGCTTGTTTACTCCTCAAATAGCTACTATACAAATACGAGGTACTCTCATCATTATTTACTACAAATACGATATAATATAAGATCATGAAAGTGTCTCATTTACTGCTTGAGTAGCCAAGGAGGACAGATTCCAAATTAACTTCGTATTTGCACCTTAATTACATAAGTAGATTAGTGACCGGAATTACGAGAAGTTACTTGTGCGTTAAATTGTGTAGGTATGTAGTAAATCTTTATTAAGAGGCAGATTCTTTGGAGGCAATCAACGCACAGCCGGAACTACTGGAAATAAAATTATAATAATACCAGCCTATTTACTGTCCCACTGCAGGGCAAAGGCCTCTTCTCACACACAGAGAAGGCACGAGCATTGATCACCACGCTTGCTAAAGGCGGATTGGCGATTTCGGGCTCATTAACTACGAGTCCAGGTTTCTTCACGATGTTTTCCTTCACCGATGTCTGTGATGTCCAAGATAAACTTTAGAAAGTACATATGAATTGAAAAAGTCACATTGGTACTTGCCCGGATTTGAACCCACAACCTCTTGTATGAGAGGCGGGCGCTTTAACCATTAGACCATCACGACGATACGACTGGAAATAGAAACATGAGAGAGGGGATGAAAATGAGGAGACAAATTAATAAAATTAGTAAGTTATTACAAAGAACACGGAATGAAGAATAAACGCGTTACGTTACATTATTAGTAAATGATGGCATAAAGAAAACAAGTAAAAAATAGAATAAAATATGGCCATACATTTTAATTTAGTTTTAAATTTTGTATGAATATTAGATAACTAACTAACTAAGAAGTCATGAATATGAAATAGTGACTGCAGCGGTTTACTTACAAACTAACTACGTTTTATATATTTCCATAAATGAAATGAATTACTTGGTTATAAGTTATGACCAAAGCATGAAATGAAGTATTTTGACTAGACTATCGCGGAGAGCTATTTTATGAAAATGGACATTACGTGCTTACAATAAGTCTGCTATTTAAAAAACCTGAAATATTAATCTAAGGCATGATCGTGATAAAGCGTAAAATAAAAGTTAATTAACATTTCTGTTAATTCATTCTAAGGAAGAAAGATGTGAGTTCGCTCCATGTATTTTTATTAAAAATATAATTATAGTTTATACGTCCATTATTCTCTGTAAAAGGTATAATGTTCTTGAGCAAAATCCATTAGATGCGACCATTAATATTCTAAGATTTAAAGGTTTCTTGGGACAATAAACTATGATAACAGATTAAAGAAAAAATAGATTTTAATCAAGTTCCTAGCAACAAATTATGTCGAAATAGGTGAAAAAAAGTACTACGATCACCATTATAATATTAATCTAGAGCTGAAATTGCCAAAGTCACGTTACTTGTAGTGTAACAAGTAACGATTTTTCAGCTTTCGGCGTGCTTCATGTATATGTTCATCAATTCCATGTTTAAAATAATAATAAATAATAAATATCCTGGGACAACTCACACACGGTCATCTGATTCCAAACTAAGCAGAGCTTGTACTATGGTAACCAGACAACTGATAAACATACTTACATAATTTATAAATGCATACATATTATAGATAAATTACAACCGGACACAGAACAAACAATCATGCTCAACACACAAATACTGTCCTGGGTGGGAATCGAACCCACGACCTCCGGCTTAGCAGTCAGAGTCACTAACCACTAGACTGAAAGTCTGAAATGAGTGCATGATGGATTTTACTGGCCCAGCAACTGATGCCGTTTCAAAATGTCTGTAAAGTCATAAATTCTGTGCCCTTCTGAGTTTGTTACGGATGTTTTTTTTGAATAGTCAGCTAGGAAACACCGCCCCCATCGATCACTTAAATCAAGCAAAAACGAACTGACCAGTAAAAGTGTTACATTTAATTAATTTATTTATTTTATGGCTCTCCAACGACTTACTCACTGATACACTTACAAAAATAGGTTTTATAAATTTTTTTCATGTTAGAGCCGATTTTTCAATAGCCAGATAACTTTTATCTGAAGAGTATGTTTGACGTTTTGACAGCTTTTGTATAGAAAATATGTCAAACCGTCATATTTATTCCTCAGATAACTGATGATTGAAAAATCAGCCCTTAATGAACTTGTCACTTATAGGACTTGCACAGCACTTGTATTAACCAAACATAAGAAACAATAAATAATAGTTTAATCAACTTATACAAAAACTATTTTATCATTTGATTAATACAAAAACTAGTGTATTTGTATACATACAACATTATCAAAATCAAATTCAAATTGCTCAAAAAATATATTGTCAAATTGCTTCGAAATCGTTCTCTGGTGTGTACTAGAGAACGATATCAAAGCAATTTTACACACCTTGACATTCATCATAGCTGCTAAAACCAGCACCTATATTTGCACTATCCTAAGTACAACTAAAACAAACACGATTCTACGCCTCTTCAAAGGATACTAAATAAACCTTAAGGCGCGGTAAGCAGTTATTCGCGGTGGTGCATCGAATTAATAGAAATAAGGTCGAAAATATTTTGGCAAATCCGCAAAAATGTAAGTAATTTTGCAGTTTTAGTTGAATATTTTAAAAAATACAGTTCTGGGTTTAAAAATTTTTAGATATGTATTAGTTTATAAAATTTTCTTTGTTATAGATATAAAAAATATAATGGTGTCGCTGAAAAAATTGAGAATTTCGAGACGATAACTTTTTTTCGTGGTCTTTTTGAACATTTTTTTTGTAATACTAGACCACATTTGTAAATTGTTTTTGTGTAAGTCTTTTCTTTATATATTAGACTTTAGTTACACTGTATTTTTTTCTGGCTTGTGGTATGTATAGATACGGCTAACTTTGCGACGAAAATCTAGACTTTTACAAGGTGTTCGCTATGGACAGCGCCTTAACTACAAACAGCCGAATAAACTAAACTACGAAACTAAACATCGTGTCTTAACTAACAGCTGTTTAACCACGTTAGGGCTGAAAACTGTTACAACAAGCTATTGTTTCACGCAGACCCCTGAAACTTTGATAGCGGACGACTCACGAATGCGGCGTTTTCAATGAAAAATTCATGCCTTGATACGAAAATAAATTCAAATTGAATTTTTTTAACGGAAATTCACGGCAATTGGATGTGTGTTACACCGTTTTGCTAAGTTTGACAAAATGTTAAAAGACTTTGAAATATTTTTTAATGTAAGATTTGGTTTTTTTAGCTAACTATAATAATGTTATACAACCAAATATTATATATTATTACTAGCGGACCCAACAGACGTTGTCCTGCATATGTAGATCGATTTCTCGTCCCCGAAAACCCCCACATATCATATTTCAGCGAAATCGTTAGGGCCGTTTTCGACATCACATGCATTTTCAAGCAATCAGCGCCATCTGCCGGGTTGATTTGTGAATCTAAACCATTCCCAGATCCCCTTGAACACACACAAAAAATTTCATCAAAATCGGTCCAGTCGTTTAGGAGGAGTTCAATGACATACACACTCACAGAAGAATTATATATATAAAGATATAAACACCAGAATTATGAAAATTCGTTTTTGTTCGCGTCTAATGAAAGTCTACGAAGCAAAACCTAGTTATGTTATAGGAGATAATAAGTAGTTTAGTTATAAAAGACACGCCCCAGCAATATTCTCGAAATTTTCAACTCGTATTTCTCGCATGAAATATTCATAATTCCAAATTACTACGTCGCGCAATCTACCATTTGTAAATAAATTACTCAAAGTGACAATCTAAGCTAATATTCTTGTTGTAGTTTGATTAACAACTCAAAACAACTATGAAACTGGAGTGACAATTAACCACACTTACCACTTTGTTGACAATGCTCTTGAAATAAAATAATACTTGTTTAATTGAAATATTTTCAGGCAGTATTTTATTACTCTATGACAGGGATAGCTCCTGAAAATCATATTTCGCTACTTAAAGATTTATGTTTTTTTTTTTCATATGCAAAGCCCAGGGTAATACGAAAACATAAATTAAATCACATTTCTTTTCTAGAATTATTTCGTATCAATGATATATTTAAAAAAAAAATGAAATAACTACATATTATTAAGTATAGTTGAAAATAATATAAATCTTTTACCTCAATAACCTGAAATATAGGGTGGGTGGTGGTGGTTATCAATAATAACCGGTTCCAGATAAAATGTCGATTAAATCCGATATTTACCGGAATTTACTGCTCCGGTAAACAAAAAACAAATATTTTTTCGCTACCAAGCCAAGTTTTATTTCGCAGTAGCAAAAATGCCGTGATGTGCGTGACTTGTCATCATTAATGTTCTACACGATATTTTAATTACTGACAAGGTAACTTCATTATTTTCTCTCTACCACGTAAAAGCAATAATTAAAGTGCTTTTAATTATACGTTCATGGAACTTTTGACGTTAACAAACTGTGTACATTTGATTGACTGGCCTTTTTTTTCTTGTGGTTAGTGGCACTTAATGCATAGCCGAGGGTAGGCATTAATCCTTTTACACAACAGGACAGCACAAAACTTTTTATGATGTTCGGGATTATTTGTTCTGAGACTAATGGCGAGATAAATAGACGTTACTAAGCATTGACTTTGACTTAGCACTATACCTCTCACTGTTACACAACTGCCAAACGTCAAGTGTACGATAGAGACGGAACGCAACTAAGCCAAAGTAAGTGCTAAGTAACGTCTAATCTCGCCATACTACAGTGTAATAATTAATATGAAAATATTTATAAATTGTTTTGGCTTTAGATGGCCTAGGATGTAAGTTGTCCCTACTTTTTTTTTAAATTAAGTATTTGCATAAAAACTTTGGTGTGAGAGACGGTCGTCTCTTTATTTGAAAATTCCTTGGTGGGCGATAAAACAATATATCTGACGATGAAGTTATTAAGGGTCACAATAATTTACATGCATTACATTGCATTGTTATGTCTGCATTAAAGATAATGTCATTGTTTTCTTAACTTTTTAAAGATAAAAATGTATAATAAGTATTTTTTTTGTAAAACATGCCAAAACTGTATAGCTATGAATAGCTTTTGCCCGTAGCTTCGCTCATTGCCCTGTCTGTATTCCTTGTCGCTCACTTAATTTAGCCGCATGGCTACAATTTTAATATCTGATATGGATTAATCACAACCCACTTTTAGTTCAATCAAGTCATCATTAATTAACTTTTCGCTTATGTTATTAAAACTGTTTCTCATCGTCAGTCTCTATGTTTTTTTTATTCGCACGTTTTATAATTCCCCAAATACAAATGCAAATATTATAAACCTGAGCTCGTTTCGCAAAGACCCCTAGAGTGAAATATAACGACTGTACCTTACATTAGGTCTTATTAAGCGAGTTGAAAGCTCATTTGCTGGGGTCGTAACTTAGTTCTGAATACCCGAATTGTTTGATTAGCCCTGGCTTGGGCCTGAGCGATGTTGTGATGCTTGGTCGAAAATTACCGTTTTAAACCCTATTAGAGGTCCCTTGAGAAATGGTGCGGACAGTGATGAATTAAATGCTGGTCATCATAAATTTGTTATGATATATTTCTCGTTTGGTCGTAATACTCTCATGTTCTCGTTAAGAAAGTAGCATCAGGACCAAAATCGATTGATGTTGTAATTATGAAAACCGCCTTCAAAATCTAAAAACAGAAAGATGTATTTTATTTTTCTCTTTTAAGCGCGGAGTTCCAATGTCTGACTGTTTACAGTAACTTTCAAAGTATATTTAAAATAAAACTATTAACAATCTTATAAATAAAAATAGAAATTGAAAATCCTCAATACGTGTAACTTGTTTTAAAGCTCACACATCGTTAATGTGTGTGAGTCCTTATTTTTCATTTTGTTAAATTTTTCTATAAACCCTAAACTGATCGTCAAAAAATTACATGGGGCTACTACATAACCTACCTAACAAATAAACAACCATCAAAATCCGTTCATTATTGATGGAAATATATAATACAGTCGAATTGACAAAAAAAAATGAAAAAATGTTTTAGTCGAATTGAGACCTTCCTCATTTTCTTGAAGTCATTACAACAATACTAAAGCTACTAAAAGGCCATCAATCGCGATTGGGTGAAGGCCTACCTCATTAATATCAAGCACTCTTATCACAATGCCAACTCATTGATAATATTGCAAATTAGAAAAATGCAATCAAAATACTCAGACGGTACGTTATCGCCTAATCTACTCAGATTCAAGGTGAGCTTTCAACGTAATGAGTAGAGGTTTTATTTTTACGAACGGACGAAGCCTAAGGGAAAAATGATGTTTATTTGGTATTAATAGGTAAAAAATTACACTTGTACACTTAATTTTTTCTTATTTTAATTGAACGATGGAGTCAGTATTTCCTAACTGGACTACTCTGACAAGAATCATCCGAAACAAACTCAGAAGTCAAAATCTCTTTTAAAGGCCATACAATATTGTATTGGTCAAATTATGCGAGCTTAATAATTAAAGTGATCTTTTGATGAGAGAAGCACACGGATTTGAGTGGACCTGTCCAAACAGTACAAGCATTTGTCAAAAGTCACTTGGTTGTTTGCTCTGTAATTATTTTGAAAGGTTTGTGATACCTTAGTGGTCCGGTTACCATAGTACAAGCTCTGCTTACTTTGAGATCAGTTGATCGTGTGTGAGTTGTCCCAAGATATTAATTTTACCATGGTAGTACTATTTTCAGAGGCGTGTTCCTTCACAAAGACCTCTACTGCTCTAACATTCCAGGATTTCTTTGAATTGAATAAAGTAGTTCAAAGGTCTCTCAACCGTATTAGTTCTATTAGGGATAGAAACTTTGACCGGTAGCTGATTCATATTCATTAGCTTCAATAAATTCATGACTCTAATAAATAAATTCCTATTTTTTTTTGGGTTAGTAGAAATCTAAAACCTTTATTTAATAGACCTTTAAGAGACCTTTTTTTGGGACAATCCCACCACACTATTCCCAACCACTGCCATTCCTGAAAGCCAGAATCAACAGTGGAGTCCGCCAAAAAAGCGCCGAGCAATGAAGCTCGACGAGTCCCGGAGACACGATTCAACTGTCTTAGATCCCGCAACGAAATTAATCAGAAAAAAACAGCGGAGGAGTAAGAAAAATATATTTTCCACTTCCCTCCATAACAAGCAGGAGACAAAACAGAACTAGGCCGACAGGCACAAAGAAGCGATTACAACTGGGAGAAGACCAGATTGCCTAGCACCACGGTAGAGAATCTGTTAAAATTAATGGGTCCTAAAGTGTGAGCTGTTACTATTGATTCCAATTGTAGGTATGGCAAAAACGCTTGAACGCACGGAAATTGGTTCTGGTTTCCACAAGGTCCGTATAATAAACGACTCCGGATGTAACCTGTTAACTATCCATCATAACATTTTATTACTTATGGCTCTTGGTCCCAAACTAGCCCGAGGGCATAGACGGGGCCAACGATGGAGCGAGCTCACCCAAAAGATGCCTATACACTCGTCTCTTAAATACATCCGGGTACATTGACACAAAGGCGATGAGACAACTTTTAAAATTGCCATGACCTGTGAGAAATTGAGCAACGCAGTGATCAACCTCCTACCATGTCTTAGCCAGCCACTCACTAACGGATGGCAAGAACAGATGGAGGTGACGGCCCTTCATGGAATTATCCCACCTACTTTAAGAGTTCCTCCCAGACTTCAGTCTGTGGTTTAATTAATCTAGACATTTTTATTAAGGTCGCGTTGTGGTGTAAAGTTAATGTCCATGGTTTCCCGCGCGGCAAAGTGCATTGAAGCACGACGCTGTACCTCAAGATCGACTGGAAGTACACCTGCGAGTACCGGTAGGGCTTCAGTACTGCTTTACACTACTTGCACTTCTTTAAGAGACCTGTCTATCAATGGACTGCTATAACCCATTACCTTCTCTACCATGCTTATACGGGGCCCAAGCCCAAAGCCTACATTCTCACATGGGTCCCGAAAAGCCGCTATATGTATTTGCTTATGATTTCGTACTATTTTAATAATAGTAACAAACACATATTGTTAAACTAGCTAGCCTTTATGCCATTTCGATAAAGCTACATTACTATAGTTTCATAAAAATATATTTAGCAGTTTTAGTAAAAGAAGAACAAACATCGATACACTTTTTAGTGACAGCACAAAATCTCTTACAGTTGACATAATTATAATCAAAACACTTATTATTTAAACTATCGTAGGTATGTCTAAAAAACATTCCTTGTTACGACATTGTTGGTTAAAAAAAAAGTTTTCCATAAACCGTATCCCTAGCGGTGATTTTACGATGCGGTGTCGTCTAGACTGTTTCCAAAATTGTATTGGCTTGTTTATTTTTATTACACCTCGTCTAAACGCGGCCATTTGGGACCCTCGTGACAGTTGTTTAAAACTCTATTATCGTAGATTATGTCCTTTGAAGTTAAATTGTGTGCCGTTAGAGATAACCCTTGGTGCTTTATGATAATATTTAGGTAAAATCATAGTTATGGAAGAGAGAATTTTATTCATTAAAATATTTCGCTTTGCGGCCTGTTATAATATTTATGTAAATACCTAGGGGCCTTTTTAACAACTTATTATAATAATAACTGGCTGGTTATCAGTTTAGGTTTTCAGTTAATGCCGCTCCCATAAGTGACGTTACTCAGGGGTACACTACATAAATACTCCGACTTATCATCACTCCTATTTTTATAATTCCGAAATTTCATTATTCCGAACGTTTATAATTCCTATTCTTAAAATACCGAGGTTCCTTGAGTCGGGGGTTCTAACCATATTGATGGCATCAATATATATTTTAAGCGTTATGCCTTATGATTTTCGATTTATTTAGTGGACGTTATATCCAATAAAATTATACAAATTAATTTATATAACATATAAACGTTACATAAAAAGACATATCAACAGTTGGTATATTTTACGTTTATTATGTTATTGAAATTAAATTATACTTACCTAATGATTTTATATGTTATGTACGCAAAGCAAACTATTTAAGTTTACATACGCATACTACCATAATCTTGGTGTGCGTAAAATCTACTTGTAAGATAGACCCGTGTTGTTATGCACACATTTGCACTTGTCACTTTAACTTTAATGTTGTAGGTAGTCAACAATAGCTACTTCGCGTTTGCTTGACAATATAAATATAAACCAAAAAATAAGAAGCACAAATTCAGACCCCCATGTAAGTAACTCGATGGCGTAGGTGTGTAAGCCTGGCACTCGATAAACTGTGCGTCACAGGTTCGAATCACATAGTCCTTATTTTCTTTTTGCATTTTTTTATTTGACTTAGGATCGAACCTCACAAACTGTGTTGTTTTTTTTCATTTCTAATAACATTTCTGTTAGTTTGTTGTTTATTTTTGTAATTTATAATAGAATAGAACTAAAAATGAAACAATTTGTAATTAGAAATCAACAATATTTATTGTTTAGTAGATTTTTATGATAATTTCAAAAACAAAGTTTTATGCATTACAATTATTTTAAATCGGACAAGAATGAATGACACTTTTTGTATTTAAGTGGGTAATTTATTTATTTATGATATGAATAAACATGTTAGTGAGTTATTAAGATACAGTTATCCCAATTGTAACCTCACAAACAATAACATCACTCACATAAATGAAATTACCTCCACATATTATATTTATATCCGATTGATGCGCCTTCACTATCTATAACTTTTAGCACCATATGAGCCCTTAGGTTCGATTGGGTTCTGAACAGTAGGTAATATTATCTACTTACATTTTTTTTTCTATTACGCTCACTATTTTTACGCCATAATAATTATTTTGCGACGTTCCTTGTCCAATTTAAAACACTTTTCGTTATTAAGTATAACTATATTATTGTAAAAAATAAAACGGTTCCGGTTTTGCCTGTGAATAATGGGAAGGAATAGCCTACGACGCTTTAAACCAGCTGCTGGTTCCGCACATATTGTAACGTGTCGAAGTCAAGAAGACCTCAGCTTTATGCGTAACAAGTTAACAACCATATCACGGTGTCACGCATTGTCATTTGTGTATGCCAATCCTGCGGTGGTCCCCGATCGACAATGATCAATGCTTCTCGTGTCTGTATAGCGGTGCACCTACAGTTTTTCTCTGTGAACAAAAATGAAATATTGTTATAAAAAAAACAAGAATAATTAACGAGATGTAAATAATTATAATATGTATAATAATCTATATATAATGTTATATATATATAATAAAATTATTTAATAATATATGTAATATATAAAAAAACATTATATTATATAATTATATAAGGAAGCTATAAAGTTTTATATATGCTTCGGTGATAAATAGGCCATCTAGCACACATATAATTATTCAATCCAAACTACAACTCAGCCAAACAAACCAACTCCTCAGCTTTATAATAGTATAGATATAACATCATTCGAATCATAAATAATGAAAAAAAAAACTGAATAATTATTTTGTTACTCACCAAAATCTTCATCTTCATCGCAATTTCACATATTAAAGCGTTTTGCTCATGCTAAATAACAATTTCAGTTCTCATCTCTCAAAGGTATAGTAAAGTGATTCATATTGACTCACAACTAAATTAACACAACAAAAAACAACACTTTTCCAAGCAAGCAGGGTATAATGTCTTAAAACGTAACGTAAGTCCGATATAGATGTTCTGTGAGATAATAGTCAAAAGCAATGTAACGATGAAACTAAACTATTAAATAATATACTACCCTCAAAAATTAAGAATCGTATACATGATTCTTAATTTTTGAGGGTAGACTATACATTTTTCCAAATCCAAATATGACGAAGTCTTGCTAATAATTGTATTTGTGTGCGTGGACATCAGGTTATTGTCAAGCAAACACTAACAAATAGGCAATGTAAATACACGAGTTGATTTTACTCACACATACATTATGTATGTAGTGACTGTAAACTTATATAAGTTGCTTTGTGTACATATTGTAAGCTAAAATAAGTATACCCTACAAATTGTAATATTTTAGCAGTTTATTCGGAATATTGAAATTCGGATTATCGTTTCTCGGACCTAAAACCCATCGAGCATTTGCTTCTTCGGAAATATGAAAATCGGAAAAAACACAAGTCGGAATTATGACATTCGGTAAAATAAATTTCGGGATTTTTAACAATCGACATTATAATTTTTCGGAATTATAAAATTTGGACTTTTGAAAATCGGAACATTAAAATTCGGAATAAAATATTTCGGAGCATTTAGGTTCCCGTACCGACAATATTTTCTTTTATAACTTAGATTTCTCTTGGAACTTACAGCTCGGCACAAAAACAATATTATGTGAGCAACAAAGTAAACCGGATTACCATGTATATCCCTTATCAAAGATACGTGGGTTGAATGATGAATCAGTAGTAACTGTAAGTGTTAATAATTATCTAAAGTTATTCAGGCCAAGATCGCCATACTAGGCATAACGTGGTATTGAAATGAAAACCTTTATCAGTTGCCTCGTGCTGAAAGATTTATTCATTTTGCCAAGTATGTGAGTGTTCTGAATCAATTAGGTAATGATGATGATGATGCAATGACTTGCTTGATGAATCTTTTTTTTTGACGTGACAACGTCTTAAATTAGGTTGCGGCTGGGAGTCACTTATGAAAAAGTGTAACGCTCGGTAACGTTACGATGAGTCACCGAACGAGAGAGAGGCCCGCCGAATGCCTTGCGTCTCTCTCCCACTCAACTATGATCGGTAAAAGACGTTGTCACGTAAAATCTTCGCCCGTAAAACCGACTTTACAGGCAACCATTTTTTTTTTTTGAAGATCGTTGCTCCAAAGTAGGTTTTTTTTCGCAGCATGTGAACTTTGACATTGACAACCAGCCCCAATTTTTTTTACCTGTAGCCCGCATAATCAATTGTAAAGGTAATTTTGTTTGTAGGGCGAAATATCCAGATCAAATAATCATTGAGAATAGAAAACTACATAATTCCTGAATGCAATAAAATTATACGTGGATGAAATAGGGTGCAATGGCAAGGCTAGTATTTGATAAGTCTATCTGGTCCTATGGCCAAACTTGTCTCCGATTCGATTCGGATTCGGACTAGACTGTGTCAATTTAAGTGAAGTGATCTAAAGTAAGTTGTCAAAGGTGGTGTACATCGCTTTAGTAAGTATTATTGCAGCAGAGACCACAGTTAGTCGGTATATCTACCGCCGCCGCGCCGCCGTCATCGTCACGTTAGAGACCGAGATAACGGGGAGCCGATGTTTGTATGAGGTGATGTGACGTGCGGTGGACACTCGGCTATAGTAAATGTTTGTGCCATCACTGCGGCTCTGTTATGTCGATGTTATTGACGGGACGGTGTCGATAAAAAATAATAATAATACCTTTTCGAAAAGTCCTTAGTGCTTTAATAAAAAAAAAAATGTCGACCTTACTCTAATTCTGACCGCTACACACGCCACTGACCGCCCGGCTGAATAGTTTGCCATCCAATTACTTAAAAACACATTTGACAGGGTGAACACGAGAATTATGGCTCAAGCAAGAGTTTTACAATCTCGTTAAGTACCTTAATTAAATTGCAAAGGGCTCAAGTGTCTCATACCATTACGCTTAGTAAATATTAGCAATCTAATTAAATGCGGACGGGTCCCAGCGGCTGAGGAGTCAACATCTCCTGAAGATGAGAGGGATGAAATACGTGTCGAGTTTAAGTATTGGGTGGCAGGTTGCATGTTACATTACAATATAATATTGCTCGTTTGCTACTTGCTGTCCCCCGCGGTTTCACCTGCGTTACGGTATGTTTTTGATTACTCTCCTCCCGTAGGATCTGTCATGATGTTATGTTATTCAGATGTATAATCTGTATTACTGCAAAGTTTAATCCGTTCAAGTAGTTTCTGCGTGAAAGAGTAACAATCATCCACACACACTTTTTTACTAGCCTACGCTGTCCCACTGCTGGGCAATTTAGAATATTGGTAGGATATTTTATATACTTACTGCTCTTCTGCATATGTATATTTTTACGGGCGAAAAAGTGGTGCTAGCGTGAATTTAGCATCCAAAGCTTGTTATGAAATTGCCGAGTTAGGGGCAGGGTCGTCTTGGCTGTGTCTCTGGACACGCCTTTAATACTCTGCCTTGGGGGGGCTCTCCGGTATCACCGGATGCCAACCTACCTCTGTCGTGTGGTCGAGGCCTATTTGACGGACAGAGCCGTCATCTACCCCGGTCACGAGCGAAAGTGGAGTTGATGAGGGATGTCGTGCGGTGTTTTACAGGATCGGTTCTGGAGCCGCTCCTGTGGGACATCGGGTACGACTGGGTGCTGCGCACCGACCTTCCCGAAGGTGGCAGCGTAGTGTGCTACGCTGACGACACGCTTGTCTTAGCGCAGGGGAGGTCGTTCCAGGCGGCGGCCAACTTGATGTCACGAGGTGTTGTGACAGTCGTGGACAGAATCCCTGGCAACTGGGACTCGAGGTGGCCTTGCACAAGTCCGAGGCCATGTGTTTTCATGACCGTCAGCAACGGCCACCTCCGGGGTCTCAGATAGCGGTGGGAGGGGTTCACATCGGTGTCGAGTCGACGATGAAGTACCTGGGACTTGACCTCGACAACCGATGGAACTTCACGGAGCACTTCCGACGTTTGGCTCCCAAACTGGCGAAGGCTGGAACTGTCCTTAAGCGGCTCCTGCCCAATCTGGGTGGTGCAAACGCCTCCTACCGGAGGCTCTACGCAGGGATCGTGCGGTCCATGGCCCTCCACGGGGCTCCTGATGGCAATTCGGATGGTTAAAAGCGTGCCGTCGATGCCTGTTTCTAAAACGCCGTGTAAAGGTTATTCGTGCCCTTCGTTTGTTCCCTATAGAGTACTTCAATAATGACGCAGTAGTTACCTAAGTAAAATAAAAAAGGGGTATTCCCTTTAGCCAGCAAAAATTAGATAACAAAACGACACCAAGAAATTCCCCGTTATTTGTTTACCAAACAACGCAGGACAATGATATCTCGATTTTTGAACAAATATATTGAAGTAGGTACGCAGTCAGTCTCGAGCGCAAAGATGAGTTGACGTTAAAATTGTGTAACACCTAAAACACACATTATTTTAGACCTAAAAACTTTTAATAAATTTGATGGGCATGTTGGTTAGTGACTGACTGCGAAGCCGGAGGTCGTAGGTCGATTCCCGCCCAAGACAAACTTTGTGTGAATAGCGTGAATGTTTGTTCTGTATCTGGGTTATTTATTTTTATAATGAGGTATAAAAAAACTACTTAAGCAAAGAAGAACAGGCTTTTTGACCTATGAACCAATGACGATTTTCTTGATGATGAAACCGGAAGATAGGCATTTGAAACTTCATATCGGAGCATCGTAAGAAAGTGCATATCAAGATTATGTTTCGTGTTGGAGTTCTAGTACCTTCCAGCTTCATAATCAGACCATGTTGAAAACCAATTATGGTTAAAGTGCCTCTCAACACAATAATTCCCGTACTTGGCTTTATTGTACAATTACTTTTTTCACACAGTGATTTGGAACTTGCCGCCATACAAAAATTTAAAAAACATTAATATGCTTTTTAGTTGTATAATTATAGCACATCGCTATAGGTTCTTGAGCAAGCTTCCATCCATTTTTTTCGTTCTCTTTTCTTTTTTACCGACTTCACAAAAAGGAGGAGGTATTATGTTCGGCTGTTTGTATGTTTTTTTTTTGTATGTTTGTTCATCGATTACTCCGTCAATTGTCAACGGATTTTGATGGTTCTTTTTTTGTTTGATAAGTCATGATTCAGGGGTGGTCCCATATAAATTTTGTGGCGATCGGTTCAGTGCTTCTCGAAAAATTCACCAAGAACAAAAAAAAATTGACGAAATTTTCATAGACGATGTGTGCTTTGTCTTCAAGTTTCTATTTTCGTTTTATAAGATTGTTAGTAGTTTTATTTTGAAAATAAATTACTTTGAAAGATACTATACACAGTCAAACATTGGGAGTCGACACTAAAAAGTAATAAATAAAAAACTTTTTTCAAAAAAAAATAACCGCCTTCAAAAACTAAAAACCCAATAATAACTAAAATTTCGGAAGTCGGTGGTTTCTCTTCTGCCATTCAATTTGTGTTGCCACCGACTTTCGAAGTTTTAGTTATTATTGGGTTTTTAGTTTTTGAAGGCGGTTATTTTTTTATGAAAAAAGTTTTTTTTTACTTTAGGGATTACGATTACGACTATGCTTTGTTTACTATCAAAATACCTGACTCTTTTTAAACGTATACGGATTTTTTGCAACAAAATAAAGACCAGACGAAGACACCGAAAAAACAACTTGTTTATTTTTCTACAGAAAACTCTTTATTTTTCTGGACTATTTACTTATTTAAGCACGTGTCACTAATCCTTAAAGAGCAGAACAAACAGACAAAAATAGCATATATATCAGATTAATTCAACAAATAAATCGGAGTGTATATCGGAAAAACAAAGTTCCTTACACCTATTGTTTCTGAAGTGTATAATCATTGTCAATCTCTTATCTCTTAGCTAGGTTCGTTTTATATAAGGCTGGAGGTAAATCCGTAGCACATAAGGGCAGTAGTAATATCTTTGATTGGACGTCACTTAGCAAAAATGTATACTATTATTATTGCTGGTTTGTTTTTGGGGGCTTCTGGTAAGTTATTTATTTTTAACCGACTTCTAATAAAAGGAAGAGGTTCTCAATTCGGATGTTTGTAGTTTTTTCTTTTTTCTTTTTTTTATGTTTGTTCGCGCATATCTCCGTCGTTTACCAACCGATTTGAACAATTCTTTTTTGTTTGAAAGGGTAGTCTTCCCAAATGGTCCCATTGTCATCAGGTCCAGGATCTGATGATGGTATCATGCCGAAATCGAGGGAAGTCAGTTTTTTTTTGCAAAAAATCATCTTGTATTATAGTTTATTTCATGTATGATAGAATATTTAGAGTATTTTTAAACCTTCAAACACACGTGATTCGAGACACAAAAGAAAGACAAAAGCAGCGCGGCAGCCGGCTGTCGCTTGGCCGCTAACATGTTAATAGCGTTTTATAAATACGGGGAGGAGGTTACATACTATAGCCAAACAAATTCACCCGCGTCCTGCCCCTCTTCCGTAGATCGTAGCACAATGTTATAGCCTTATGCTATTCCCCATCAATCCGACTATTTCATATACCTACAGAAGAATACAATAGGTTTCCATTACATTGAAATCTAATTATTATAAGTACGAATAATGTAATAGGTATATGAACCCTTAGAAGTCCGAATAGGTCGATTCTTTTTAGATAATTTAAATAATTAATTTAGCTTATGGTGGCGCCACTAACCAAATCTGGCAGTTCGACGTCTGCCGAATTCGCTAGTTCAAACGTGGATTGCCACGATATTTTAGCAGAAATTACCCCGTAAAATAAATAAACTTTCACAATTAGCTACAGTAATAATTTTACTACCTACAAACAACATTTATAAAGCGAAAGTTGCTGTGCAAACCTTGCAAAAAATTACTCAAACAGTTTGCATTTAATGAATTGATTTCGTTAACTTTTTTAATTAAATCTTTTAACTAACTTTCATCCGCGACGTTCTGCGTGACATCATCCAGAAATAATGAAGCTTTTCACCAGTGTTATTTTATTTTTAAATATAATAAAACTGGTGTGAAATAAATAAAGATTCTAAAGACCCTTTAGAATCTTTATTTCTGAAGATTACGTCCTAAAACTGATACAGAAAATTCTAGTTACTATTCACTATTCATCAGTCAAAAATGCTCACTGATTGGTCTCTTCCTAAAATGTCCACTAATACTAATCCTGCGACACCCGCACCAATCAGGACCGGGCAACTTTTACGAAATTGCCACTCATAAAATTATTAAGCAGCTCCATTTTCCAGATAAAATCTTACACCGTTTTCCAGGTGCGTTTCTCCAAGCTCCTCTACGCCCAGCATCACAAGAAGACGTTCCATTCGAACTGCCCCTCCTCTTCGACCTGTCAGAACCGCGTATTGTGGGGGGAGTGGCCGCACCTGAGGGTCGGGTCCCTTACCAGGCGTCGTTGAGGAATGTACTGAACTCACACTTCTGTGGAGGCTCGATCTTAAACAACCGATGGGTACTCACAGCGGCTCATTGTACTGCTGGGTAAGTTTAAGACTATTTTTTTGTTTGTCGTGTGTGTTGTGATGATTGGTTAGAGTCGTCATGCGATGGGTTTTTTTTTGGGGGGAGTGGGTAATCATCAAATGACTTCTTCCGCCATGGCGGCGGGAGGGCGTGTCAGACTTTTACTGACTAAAACCCACTCGTGGTCGCGGTAACGCGCGGTATTATAAACATTCCGCAACAGACGCACCAAGATCATGGCTTATTTCAAGGTCCTTTCTAATATAAATAATGAAACATCGCATGCGGGTATCCGCATCATAATATATCGTGATTAACGATTATAGCCGGATGTTCAGGTGTTTCGTTTAACATAGGACTAAATATCGCGTGTCAGGGATATCACAAAATATTGAGGGGTCGGCTTAAACAGGATTAGGTGTATGGTCGCCAACAGAAGCGAAAAACCGGTCACACAATATTATAATGAGTAAAATACACCAAATAATCATGTTTATTTGATCCGTTTTTTTTGTTACAAACATAAGGTACAACCAGACGAAGATACTGACAGACGAACGGACTTACAGATGGACAAATGAACGGAAGGAGTGGACCAATAGACAACACATTATATAATTTTGAAAATATAGTTTACACCATAAATTCACCCAAAAAAATCCTCCTTAGGCGTCAACTTTCTTTTAAAAAATGTCCAGTGTGTCGGTGGAACAAGTGTACGCAAGAGACACCCTTCAACTCAAAGGAATTCCAACTCTTATACTAATACCAATAAATAAACTACGTTACGAAACGGCAGCGTTCTCATTGGCTTCCTTAGGTCATATTTCCAGAATCTGTCAAACAGAAAACGTGGGATACCGCCGGATCTCATTACTGTTACTGGGAAAATTACTCGTCCCCTAAACTTATATTTGGCTGAAGGTTCTCTCGTAATTGGCAATCTATTTCTAATTAATCGTTAACTGGAATCACTTCCGCGGAAAAGCCTTTTGGTATTTTATCTTTGTAGCTGAATGTTTGGTTTTTGTGTCGATGAAAATCTGATTTTGACCCATCACCTTTCTGTCCCTTTCCTAACTATGATAACATCAAGCAGGCCTGATGATGAGGTCAGGTGGAAGGCAGTTGCACATTTTAACGGCTACTTCCAGGTCAAAAATCAAAATAAAAGCTAGAAAACAAAAATAGGTAAAAAGAACTTTAAAGTTTAACTTCACACTAGGTTGGTGTCTTAATAATATTCGTAGGAATAAACAGTGGTAAGCAAACAATGCTTTTGAAAAAATTACATGGTCGATGCATCGCAATATAAACTTTATTCCATTATGTCTAGAGTAAAGTTTGTATTGACCAAGTAACGCAAATATACCATACGCCAAGTGAAGTCACACCATAATTGGACAAACAAATGATATTTTATTCCTCAGTAAAACAAACAAATTGTAACCCAACCTTTCTCATCACAGCCAATCAAAATACGGCATACTGGTTGTCGTAGGGACTACCAACCGGATAATCGGAGGTGATGTCTACCTAGTGGACGAAATTATCCGCCACGAGGACTACGACAGTTCAGCCATTAAGAATGACGTCAGCCTTCTCAAGCTCAGATCGGAGATCGAGTTCAGTGACCTCGTGCAGCCGATAGCACTGCCTACAGAGGATACTGGAGCCGATCAGGAATTGCTGCTCAGTGGATGGGGAAGACTTTCCGTAAGTATGACTGCACCTCTAGACTAATGGAGATGTAGAAAATATAATAGAATAGATTGTTAAATGTAAGGGATTCACATAATTGACTCGTCACAAACTCTATTCTACATGAATATATAAACGGTGGTGGCCTGTTAGTCTAGAGTCCTGTCCACAAGTCTTTGTGGGATGAGCATGATTGTTTGTTCTGTGTCTGGATGTCCAAAATTCAAATATGCCCAAAACTTTTTCAAATTATTGTTTAAATCATAAAATTTGTACAGAATACTAAATTTTAATATTCAAAGAAAACGCTATATAATTCGATCAAATGCATTTGCTTTTGAATTTGTAAAAAAAAAAAACAAATGACACTCGATTTTTTTTACAACTAGCCAGTAAGTCCTCTCGATCAAAAAAGTTTAACTAAAACCACTAAAATCATTTTTGTTGTTCTGCCTAGTTTGGGATTAGAGGGCCGTGTGAGGTATCCCAAGATATTTTAGTCCTTTTTTTAAAACTTCACCCTTTCTAGAACTGCCTTCTATGTAGTGGACGCCTTATAAGAAAAACTATTTAAACATGTATGTCAAACAACTTCAGTAATAAAAAACTTATCACACTCACTTATAAAGGACGCATAGTTTTTGTGAATTTGCGTAGTTTCAGGAGGCACAGACCCTTCGTTACCGTTACTATTCCCGACACATTCGCGGCGCTCCCTAATTGTATCATTAGTGCTTTGCGGCAACCCTTAATAGGCTAGGGCTGTCAATAATCCAACCATGTTGATCAAAAGAATAATAATTCTTTCGCTCTTTAAAAGATCAAAGGCGGATTGTATGCCTTGGGCATTCTTCAATATTCAACAAAGAATGGTTTTATTTATTTATTTAAACTTCATGCACAAGCGTACAAGGGCGGACTTAATGCCTTAGTCATTCTCTACCAGTCAACCCAGGTTTACGTTTTCTTTTACAAACAGACAATGCACAAACTTACAATTTTATAATAATACTTTCTCTTTGTAAAGAACTTAAGAGAAGTTGACCACTAAGAAAGATTTATTGAAAATTTCAGCTCTAAGGTCGAGATTTTCAAGTATTTGTACACTCGTACAAAGTTGAGGCGGGCCGCTGGTTGAATATTATTCAATCGTTTTGCGACAACCCTGACACGAAAACCTACGCACCGTCGGGTCCACCATTACCGTGTCACTTTTGTTTATCTGTTTTGTTTCTTCTTCAACTACTGCGTAGTTTCATCCAACAGCTGTTTCCACAGTTACAGGACCATTTGGTACCTCAGGGTCATAGGTAAGGTCAGGACAGTTGGGACTTTAAGCCAGCCTGTACTGGCAAGCTTACCTTTGAGGTGGACGTAGACGTAGCGAAATGTGCTTAAATTATACTTGTCAGCATTTTTCGACTCGACATATCTCAGGTCGGCATCAAGACGGCGGCCAATTTCATTACATAACTTCTTACTAATTAAATCAATATAAATGAGTAAAATATAAATTAGGATGAGTGTCTACCCAAAGGTGACTTAGAAATAGGTATGTTCATTTTTTAAATCAGTTAAAAAAAGGGACGTCTTGTTGTGGACTAGTCTCAAATTTCATAAATAAATAACAATACCATAACAATGCAGTAAGAAGCTTTGTTCTATTGTGACATTGATTGCACAATAAAGAACTGTTCATAAAGTATGTTTAAAGTATGGATGTGAAACATCTATAGCCACACGTAAAACAAATTTCTGCTGGCGTGGCGACGCATGCCGTGGCGTCGCCACGCTATATGATGGTGTATATATACAGTCACAGTCTTGTGTACTGTGTGGCAATGATGTAATGTCGATGTTTCACATCTGCCAGGCGTCCCGTGACGGCTGACTTTTTTTTGTATACTCTTATATATTTATTAGCACCTGAAAACTACACGCGCTACACCTACTCTTTCTACATTTCCTGGTATACAAAAACTGTACTTTTTAACTTTGTGTTCTTGTTCGGGAAAAATATAAGCGGATTTTTCCAGAATTGGTTAAACTTCCTACCATCAAAGCTTTCACTGTAAATCTATATTAGTTAATACTTAATTCTCGATATCTGTATTACTTGGAACCATGTGCCATGTACCATATTTTATAACAAAACATTTATTTAACCAGAAAAATAATTTCCAGCGAAATGGTTCTGGTAGCGAAATATTTTTTTACTCGTATTTTATATCGAAACGCTCAATGTTTTTATGACTACTCACTTTAATATTGTATGTCTATCTATTCTAGTGCAGCTGAATAACACAGAACATTATCTGCCTAGCCTTTTCCCAATTATATTATTGTACACTTTCAGTCTTACAATGTTTACATGGACCGCCTGATTATCAGACCTCCACAACCCATATCAGGTTTCTGAATTTTGAATATCCGTGACGTCTGTCAAAGCTCTAAGAATAGGGACCAACGTCTAAACGCACGTGATGCCTGTGATGTCCAAGATTAACTTTAGGAAGTACATTATTAATTGTTAATAATTGGTACTTTCCAAGAGACCATAATGAGTCGCACGGAGAACATGATTTAATAAATATACCTAAATAAATATCTTTAGTAACTAACTCACGGTCATCTGATACCAAAGTAAGCAGAGCTTGTACTAAGGAAACCAGACAACTGATTAACATACTTTTATAATTTATAAATACATATTACACATAAATTACACCCAGACATAGAACAAACAGTCATGTTCATCACACAAAGTTTGTCCTGGGTGGGAATCGTACCCGCAACCACCGGCTTAGTAGTCAGGCCACTATCTACTTAATTATCAGGCCCGTCAAAATGAATCATTTGATACTCGCCCAGATTCGAGACGGGCGTTACTGACTGACTTCACATCACGTATGTAGTCGCACGGAGAACGTGATCAAATAACTTTACAACTACTAAAGATTTCCTGTTCCACAGTACCCTGGCTCCCTACCAGTCCAGCTGCAGATGATCAACCTGACCTCTTTAAGCGTGGAGCGTTGCCAGAGCATCTACAGCGCCATCAACCCTGTGTTCGACTCGCAGATCTGCTCGCTCACTAAGTCTGGTGAAGGAGCTTGTCATGTAAGTACAATGTGGAAGTCAAAAGAATGGTTGACTTTTATTTGTCATAAGTCATAAGTATTTATTGCATTCCATAATGTTACATACAGGTGGTGAGTAGTAAATAAAATCAATCATGGACCCTGTTGGGCACAGCAACACAGTAATTAGGTAGAGGAGAGGAAGAGCGCTTTATATTTTTATTTGGTTTTTATTTTGACTTTGAATATTTCAATGTTAATCTTTCAGCGAGAGCCGGCTGTCGCACTGCATTGTCTTTCAATTGTGACTCGAATCACTTGTGTTCGAAGGTTTAATAGAACTTCCACTTTGGCTTAGACCAAACTTTTTGGTTATGTAGTTAACATTAGGCCGTTTGTCCACCGCCGTCGTCACCGTCACGTCCCCGAGAAGTAGATGACGGCACTGGTACCACATACATTTACTAAAGTCGCGTGTCGACTGCACGTCACATCATCTCATATTAATGTCGACCCGAAATAATCTCGTTTTAGGTGGCGGCGATAGTGGACAAAGAGTCGTTATATTCAGACTTTGACATGACTTTTATTTTGACTAAGTGCCTTACTAATAATCGCTGCATAAAGTTATGACAGGTTTATACGTCAAAAAATGTATGGTTACACAGGCTTTATTCATGACATAACTTTACACAGTGACTATTAGTAAGGGCATAAGATTCTATCAAAGTAACAGTTAAGTCATGCCAAAGTGAAAGTTTTATTAGTAAAACATATGGATTTGATCATTTCTCTATTAAAATTGTTTCATGTCAACCCATATTTCCTCACCACTGATACATATTTATTTTTACAGTACATATACATATATCTCAATCTGCGGCTAATGTCATTCCAAATATTGTGTTAACACACAAAATGGCGGCGCTCACAATAAATCATGAGTTTATTATGTTCGGAGATATTTCGTCATAACATTTGTTAGCACAGTCGGATATTAATATTTGTATTTCGATCAAATATCGGCGAATGATGGAGTTTTTTGTAAAAACACACACGTACCGTTACTGATAAAAAATAGGTTATTAGGTTTAGGGATTTTTTTAAAGTATTTTGGTGCATTTACCTATTATTATAAATTCTTGGATACAACTTATAGTTTTATCTATTCGAAGGTAAATATCCGTCTGGAATTTTTAATTAAGAGATGGCTTCCACTGTTTAGATATTAGAACAAATATTTTTTTAATCTATGCACCAAATAATATCTAACCAGCTTTTAACCGCGACAAATATCCTATCGTATTAAATACAAGGTGTATTTTTGGTCTTGCTCAGCCAGCTAGGAGATGATTCTACTCATAAAAACAAACAACTTTTATTATGGAACCAACTCGATAATCGCGTAAAAAATATCAGCTGTTTCATACATTATGGTCGGGAGGGCATTGAACTTTTCATAGAAACAGCTGATATTTTTTTCGCGATTTTAGAGTTGGTTCCATAATAAAAGTTGTTGGTTTTCATGGGTAGAATCATCTCCTAGCGGGTTGAGCAAGACCAAAAATACACCTTGTATATGGAAAAATGGAAAAGAAATATAAACAGCAAGGTCAACAAATGTAATTTAAAAACTCCCGCCCCGAGGTTAAACAACGCAAGTAACATCACAACTGCAGCTTACAAAAGGATTAAGTAATAAACTTCGAAACGACTAAACCAATTTAGGTAAAACATACCTAAGATCCATCAATAGATAACTTACTTTACTTACAGTCCTAACTTCTACTCAATTTCTCCAGGGCGACTCCGGTGGTCCTTTGGTTGCTGGCAACAGCGTGGTGGGGATAGTATCCTGGGGCATGCCTTGCGCTCGCGGCTACCCTGACGTCTACACCAGGGTCTACTCCTTCCTGGACTGGATCCAGCCGAAGATTCAGAACTAAATGATGCAAGGAAACTAGGAGATGTTAACATTAAGAAGACTGTTGTAAAATTATCATATTAAAAGCCGGTTCATTCTGTAACAATGTTTTTTTATTACAGTTAATCCTTGAGGCGAGCTTTCTAAACTAGGACAGCTTACCTAGAATGTGAGCTATCAGCATCAGTTCTGTGACTTTAACCATAGCATTACCACATGTTTTAATTTTCTTATTCAGTAATCTATGTTGCCCACATAGATTACTGAATAAGTTTATTTTTCGAATAACTTTGTTCCGAATATGATCCCCGGATACTTTACCTAAATAGAAAATATTTATAGGCTAAGCCGGCTAAAGATAGCTTCTAAAAATAATATTTCCCAATATTCTTCAAATCTCTTCCTTATGAGTATTTTTGTATTTTATATCATCTTACGTCTATTTGTTTTTAGTTGCACTACAGCCCACATTAAAGCTTTACTAACGGGTATCGTAAAGGTACAATTCCGAGACGGGCCGCAGACGGCAACCGCAGGCGACACTGCGGCTACCGGCTGCAGTTACCGCAATGCTGCCAGCGGTCGCTATTCCAACCGCGGCTGCATGCCGTGACTGCACAATACACAGAACCGTGCCTCAGTTGTTCCAGTGCCTTCGTGCGAGACACAATGTTGGACTACCGATAGTGTACTAATGTATCAGAAAGAACTAGATGACCAGCAAAAAAGTTAATGAGTTTCTCTTCTTCGTCTTCCGAAAAAGTAGACATATTTGACATTTTTGTACGTGTGAACTCTCTGCGGTTCGCGACACGACTGGCGCTGCAGCCAGCGGTCGCTGCGCGCCGCGACTGCAGGCAGCAGTGTAGTCGCGCTTGGAATCAATTTCATAGATATTCATAGAAACAAGTGGTGTCGCTTGCAGTTTTCGGTTGCAGTTTGTGGTCTGCGGCCCGTCTCGGAATTGTACCTTAATATTGATTATTATGCATTATTTGCTCGAATGTATTATGAGAATAATAAACACCGAAGCATGTTTTCGAGGCTTTTATTAGCAAAACACCTAACAAGATGTTAAACACACTTACTGCAGTCGATAGTTTCATTGTTAGCTCCATCTGCGCGGTATTTTTTATTCACCATACCAGACCTGGTACTTGGTAGCAGTTTTGTGTATAGTTTCCAGGGAAGCACTGTCCCCCTAATAATAAACCGCATGTCAGATACTGTCGATGGTATAACTTCATACAGCTCTGAACCACAAGTCGAGTCTTCAGAGAATAGAAACAATACTCGTAGTATTGATCACCAAAGTTGCTCAAGGCGGATTGGCGATTACGGACTTACTTGAACGTATATTGCAATGCGGATTGCATCTCAGAAAACACCAGGTTTCTCCACATTGTGAAAACCTTGAGTTAACTGTTAACGTAGTTCTAGTAATGTGAGAAACAATCAGAAAGTTCGTATGTGCATAGAGTTCTTACCTATCCGTATCGATTGCGGTATATATTGCGGTATTAGTGGTTAAGATGCCTGTCACATGCATGAGCATGTGACAGGCATCTTAACTGCTAGGCCACTACGAACTGTCAAGCCACAATCAAGACCTGTCGCAAACAACAGGCAAGAAATAAACAACAATTACCTCATTTACTTGAAAAATCTTTATACCCATTTTCTTTTTATAACATTAGGTTTCTACTACAAGTCGTGATGGCCTAATTGATAAGGCGCCCGCCTCTCCTACAAGAGGTTGTGACTGAAAATGTGACTTTTTCAAATCGTATGTACTATCGACAAAATTGAATCATGACCCATTTCGACGACAAATCGTTTGAAGCTGTCAAAATAATAAGACTAGACGTGTGACATTTTTAATACATGTTTACGCGATTGTCATCCTAATTGTATTTGAATGTATGTAGAAAAATAAGCTTATGGTGGGTCATGATTCCATTTTGTCGATTGTACTTCCTAAAGTATAACTTGTATATCAATGTTATTCCGTGCCTCGAAAAGCACGTAAAGCCGTTGGTCTCGGTTGTCATTCGTAATACATTGACAGCCGTTACGGGTAGTCAGAAGCTAGAATGTCTGACCAGTCTAAACCAATGGTATCGTGTCGCCCAGTTACTAGGTTGTGGAGGTCTGATGGGCAGTCGCTCATGTTACTCGTTCACGCAATAACTAATCAACGGATTTTAATAAAACTTTACAGTAATATAGCTTACACATCAGAATAACACATAAGCTACATACCAGGGCCTACGGGAACGAAGCAGTAACCGAACACATATCATAACGCGGAAGAAACCGCGGGGGACAGCAAGTAAATAAATAATTTTAAACTACCACGTGTAAACAAACCACAATATTCATTACGTGTTATATAAATAGGCACTAGAATGTACCACCCACGTGGCGTAAACGCGTGCATATTTCTCTCACAGACGCAATGGGCATGTGGCAGGATTGCGAGAAACCAGTCGTTTCCAATTAATTAATTTATTATTATTGAAGTCAAATTCTCGGAAGTGTTCATAATCATGAAATCGGTTGGCACCAGCATAACTATTTCAGTTTCCAACCCTCGTTTCAGTGTGTAACTTAGGGGTCTGTTAGTCTACTGGTTAGTAACCCTGACTTCTAAACTCGAATTCGTGGGTTCAATTCCTCTCAGGACCAACTTTGTGTGATAATCATGATTGCTTGTTCTGTGTCCGGATGTAATTTATCTATCTTATGTACATATGTATTAATCTATATTATTAATATTATAAAGAGGTAAAATTTGTAAGTTTGTAGGTTTGTAAGTTTGTATGTAGGGGGTAATCTCTGGAACTACTGGTCCGATTTGAAAAAATCTTTCAGTGTTAGATAGCCCATTTATCGAGGAATGCTATAGGCTTTATACATTAACGCTACGACCCACGGAAGCGGAGCAGTAATGAAAAATGCGTGTGAAACCGCAGGGGACAGCTAGTCAAATTATAAAATAAGCCGCGATCAGTTCAAACTCAAACTCAAATCATTTGACCAACAATGAAGTTCACAATGAAGATTACGGTTTTAGCATTTTTTCCCTTTATTTCCTTCGTAGCTGTAGCAGTACTATTAAAAAATTAAATCCCCCGCCCCGAAGTCATTGAGATCATGACTACACTACCAAAAGTTGATAACTTCGAAACGGCTAAACCGATTTTGATTAACACATGTCTAAGAACCATCGCTAAATAACTTCCTTTCTAACAAAAAAATAACCCATCCAAATCGAATCATCCGTTTTAAGGGACAACGCACACCGGAATGGCAGCGGCCGGCAGCGGCCGTCAGCGGCAGCCCGCGGCGCCGCGAGTCCGCCAGGCGTCGCTAGAAACGAAAGGCGCGCGGCCGCTCGCGGCGCCGCGGGCGGCCGCTTGCAGCCGCTGGCGGCCGCTGGCGGCCTCGCGACCTTTTTAAGCTTTTCAAGCGATACTAGTCTTTTAAGTATGTAGTTAAAGTTTAAAATTATTTCACACGGAAACAGCTCGCCGCGTCGCTGCCGACCGCTGCCATTCCGGTGTGACTCGGGCCTTATGGTTACGACCTGTAACTTAGACTGAAAAACTGATAGACAATCAAACAGACACACACAACACACATACAACTAGTCAAACTCATAACATCCCTCTTTTTGTTTAGGGGGTTAAAACAAAAACAAAAAAACAACAAAAAAACTTTGTTAGCTCTGCAAAAAACAGCCATATCTAAATGTAAATACGGAAATAAACATTACAAAGTCTTTGAACTTTCGCAATTCCTCATCGATTTCGACCCGAGGGGGCCATGAAGGTCGGCGAAGGACCTCTTCGTCTTGGCCTTGACTGCCAGCTTTATAAATAAAAATGGCGGAGTAAAACCTCTTTGGGAGGAACAGAAGTTCCTACGGTGTACTAACATCATTCATAAGAGACGCATAATGTCTCATAATATGATACAAGTCTTTCTTTGAATAGAAGGTATTAACATAACAAATGTATGCTGATGTAAAAAAACAGAAAAGATTTTTTTCTCTTTTTTGTCTGTGTTTTTTGAGGGCTAATTTCTGAAAATACCAGATAATAAATGTCATCTATCTATATATATAAAACAAAGTCGGGTTTGTTACAACACTTATAACTCGAGATCGGCTAGACCAATTTTCATGGTTTTTGGTTCGTTGGATTTGTCCCCGCCCCGAATAGCAGAATACATCTTAAAAATAATGAAAAATCGACGAGAACATAATTATAAAAGATGAATCATTTTCCCTTAAAGTTAATTCTAAATTCAATTAAAGATTGTAAACTTAAGAGAACAATAGTACTAGGAGCGCAGTAATGTGAAGTGATAATGTGAGAAAATTTAAAATACTGTGATTGGTAATTAGTACTTAAATCAATCAAAAGTACTAGGCGCGCAGTTGTGTGAAGTGGTTAATAGAAAATGTGAGCGCAATTTTAAGAAAATATATGTTTATGAACTTAAATAATATCCATCCATAATAATATTATAAATGGGAAAGTGTGTCTGTCTGTCTGTCTGTTTGTCTTTCTTTCACGGCAAAACGGAGCGACGAATTGACGTGATTTTTTAAGTGGAGATAGTTGAAGGGATGGAGAGTAACATAGGCTACTTTTTGTCTCTTTTTAACGCGAGCGAAGCCGCGGGCAAAAGCTAGTAAGACATACTTCTGGACTGGAGCAATTAAATAAAAAATCGAGGTTAAAATAAACTTTTATTTGTTTGAATTCCGTACTTCAGAAGAAAAAAAAGGAAAAGAGACAGACACCCGGGTTATTTAGGCCGCTTCGTTGTCTTGTCTGTCGGTATGTCAAGAGTTTTTTTTTGTTGGGAAAGTTGGTAAGTATTTCATTAAACTTATTAAAATCAAATACTGAAGCAATAATAATCAAACTTCTAAATCAACGCAATCAAAGCATACGGCCATTTACGGTCGCACATTTTATTGAAGATGTAAACCCGATATGAGTTCACTTTTTAAACCATAGAGTAAACACAGGTCGCATATCAGAAAATAATAGCATTCCACTTGTCTCTTTTCTCATCTCCTTTCTGTAATAACTATCAGTGGGAAATTGAGATCACGACTTTGTCGATAAAGTTCAATTTTTCTCGACATCATCCGTAATGCGAAGCGAAAGTTTTAATATCGCTATCATCGACAACGCAACACAAAAATAACTTCAAAGAAAGTCACTTGTAGTCTTGTATCTTCTTTTATATTACATTTGTTTTATATATTAATGACTTATTTATTCATAGCTTGTTATTGTGACTTCTAATTATGGGACAAGGGAAAATGCGTCACGAAGTAATAAGCATGAGTATATAATATTAATGGACTCAAGGTTAATCAAAGAAATAATGTAGCTTTTCATCAGTCGTAGAGGTCAGGCGCGTAGCACTGCTACGGCGTAGCGCCTATGGTGCTACGCAATACAAACGAGCACAGGCGTAGTACTAGTTATATGTATGCTATTAATAGCTGTTTGAAGCGTTTTTATTCGTGTGGATTTCTCAAATAAAGCAAAAGATGACAAAAACATTTCGTATTACACATCTTTAAGACGGAGGAACTAGTCAAATTAAAATTATTTTCTTTTTGTATGATGATTCATGAAGATTCTCCGCTAGTGCATGAAGAGGTTGTGGGTCCATACAAGTGCGAACGGAACTTTTTTAATTCATTATATACTTTAGTTTATATTGGACATAGCTAACAACCCGTGTCTCGGAAAGCACTTAAAGCCGTTGGTCCCGTTCGTCACTAGTAGAACTTTTACAGTCGTTACGGGTAGTTTGAAACCATAAAATCTGACCAGTCTAACTAAGGGGTATCGTGTCGCCCAGATACTGGGTTGTAGAGGTCTAATAGGCAGTTGCTACACGTAAAACACTTGTATCCAGCTGAATCCGGTTAGGCTGGAAGCAGATCACAATATGATTAGGAAAAGGCTAGGTAGAATGTGAATGTAAGTATAGCTAGGAATATCTGAAATATTTACTTTACATTACTAGTGAAATAAAAACGGGCAGATCTAAGGGTCTTAAATTGCGCAGTCCCATGAGTTTGTAGGAAGTAAACAAACACGTTTGTATTGTGTTTTATCACTTAGTGACGGGCCCAAGGATGGCGGAAATGAGACCGACGTCGGAAGCAGCCCTTCTGCGTCACTAAGTCCACTAATATTTAGTTTTGTACCTTCGCTTTTAATTTGTAGATAAGTATATTTCGCACAAATGGAAATTTGAAACGCCATATTTGTATATAAAGCTATCTAACCACCCCATCTTTTCATGCTTGTGAATATGTGAAATGCTCCGTTTTCTTCTACTGTGTGTATTATATGCATGTTTATGTACTCCCTAAGTGCGAATCCACATGTCTTGGATTCGATTCCCATCCAGGATTTTTTTTTGTGATAAGCATCATCGCTTGTTGCATCTGGGTGTAATTTATCTATAGTATTTAGTATTATATGGATTCTCTAAGTGTGTATATCAGCTGTCTGGTTACCATAACTTAATCAAATAAAAATTTAAGTGCATTAACCTTTCAACGACCTAGCGACAGCCGGGTGTAGAGCTGCTATTATCTTTCCATTATGTCTCGAAACACGTGTGATCGTAGGTTTAATAATAAATATGACCAAAAGAGCTCAATTTCATGCTAAACCTATGCCTTTAACAGATTAAACTTAATCATTTAAAGTGCTATTGCCTTTGTCCATCAAAGATTTCTTAGATACAGACCAGAAGCCCTCGGAAAACACGGAAATCACCTAAAGCCATTGGTTTTCCCAGTTGTGTCAGGTGGCTTTCGTATGGAACTGTGAGTGGAGAGCACACCTGTGTTTGAACACACTCTAAACTTGTGAAATATAATATTTACGTTCTTAGCAGTGGTAAGTGAATTTTTTTTGTGAAAATAATAATAAATATATTATTACTAGCTTTTGCCCGCGACTTCGTCCGCGTGGATTAATAGTTCCCGTTCCCGTGGGATTTCCGGGATGAAAACTATCCTATGTCCTTTCTCGAGTCCCAGACTATATCTGTACCATATTTCATTCAAATCGGTTCAATGGTTTAGGCGTGAAGAAGAGACAGACAGACTTACAGAGTTACTTTTTTTTTTTTTTTTTTATTACAATGGGCTTGCTCTTGGTCCCAGACTAAAATTTATTTGCAAATGCAACAATAAATATAAATATCCGGCTATTACTTTCCTTTTGCAAAAGCCTCTGTTCATCTAGAGAAGGCACGATTATCGATCACCCCATTCGCTCAAGGCAGTATAACGATTACCGACTAGGGAAATATTATCACTAAAATGACCCTTCTTTATTACCATAAATACTCATGATAATCGAATCAGATTAAAGATAAAATATTTATGTTTTCACATCGTATCGCTGACAATAAATTCCTTTGAGGATTCCTTTCATTCGGATTAATGTGTATTGTATTCAAAGCGATTCAATTCTGTCGACATTTTGTGCGTCAATTTAATGTTTTATTCGAATTTCGAATACAGTGAATGGATAACATAAGGTTTTGTTAAATTTCCAATAACATGTTGTATCTGATCGAAAATTTTCACAAAATAAATATCGAGGGTTACGGGGTCAAACCCGATAAGTAACAAAAATTGAGATTTTTACCTAAAAGTGCAGTTATAATGCATTTTTTGCGCTCTTTTTAATGGTATTTACAGATAAACCGACTTAATGAGGATCACTGAAAAGGCTGAGTTAATAACCCAATAAGTATTGTATGTATTAACTACAACATCGGTATAATATAGTATAAGTAGACGTAAAGCTTGAGATTTTGGTTTTATTTAGTGGAAGAAACACATAACGTATATTTATGGGTGTTTAGGGCAAACGTTTTTTGGCCAAATTTAACTAGATCTACAAAGTAACACCAGTTATTAATCTTTAACGGGTTTCGCTTCTTACGATATTATAGTAAAGTTATTTTTAATGATAACCAGAAGCTATTAACCATATTTGTCGGATTTTACTTTAACGATATTATTTAACTTAAACATATTTTGTTTTAGTATAAAATCCAATAAATATAATTGTGGTGTTTTTCTGAAAACCCATATTTAAAAATAATACGTAAAGTTTAGTTATCGGATTGTCGCAATTATTTTTTAACATTTTATTTTTTATTTTATGTGAGGTGAAACCCAATAAGAGCTTAGAGCCGGTCAGTTCGCGCTGCGATAGCGACCGTTGAGCAAGCGCACGCATCAAAATAATAACCAAAAACGTTGAAAGTTAGTGTTTACTATCTTAAAAAAACTAAGTGCTGCTGTTATGAAAACTAAAAATAAAGATGGTAACAAAGAGACTGTGAACTGGCTAAAAATTACCTCATAAAACAGAATTATTTGCGTGCGCTGCCTAAACAGTTGCTTAAAATTATAAACAATGTATGGCAACTTGGTTTGTCTTAATTATTTCTACAAAAAAGTCCGCGATACCATATCTCTATCTTTTATATTTTATCTTTCATACTTCTTTTATTGCATAATATAAAAATAATTTTTCGGCATACTTACGTTTGGTTGATTATTTGAGCAACAAAATATTAATTCTTATGACAATAAGATTATTATTATGATAATAATTATTTCAGTATCACAAGGACATCATACGGATAAGATTTGCTATTTACAGTATGTCAATTGGTCATATAGTTTCGGAGATAATGGAAGTCATTTATAATTTCAAAAAATATCTTCGGAGATATTCACAGTTTTAATATTACTCCGCAGCAAGCAATATAAATGATAGTATGTAATAGAAACTGCTTATTAGCGAAAAAAGGCCGTCTATTGTACTCTTGCATATTTGTTTGTATTGTCCTTTACTGTTTTTGTCCTATTGGTGTACAATAAAGAATATTGGCCGGTGGCTTTGCAAGATATTCGTAGCTTATACATCAGAATAACACATCTGGGTCGTCATAAAGGCGCGTGTAAGAGGTTACGGGTTCGAATCCGGGCAAGTACCAATGTGACTTTTTCAATTCATATGTACTTTCTATCACTGACATCCCGTGCCTCGGAAAGCATGTTAAGCCCCGGTTGTCATCATGTTACGGGTATTCAGAAGTCAGAAAGTTTGACCAGTCGAACCAAAGGGTATCGTCGCCCAGTTACTGGGTTGTGGAGGTCTGCGGATGGTGCATGGATACCGCAAGATCTCCTGCCTGCCTGATCCTTGCCGGCATACCGGTGTGGGTACCACGCACAGTGGCGCGTGGAAGTGCAACGCTGGGGCGAAACTCACACACACTCAGCACACAGAGCTCCGGCGGGATCTCATGGAGAATGCGTCTGTCGCAATTCATTGCTGGTCATCCCTCTTTGAGGAGTGGCTGGAATGACGCCTCGCCACTCTCACGTTTCGCCCGACACAGGTCCTCACCGCACACGGTCATTTCGGGAGGTTCCTATGTCGGATTCGGGCGGAAGTGACGCCTGCGTGACACGATGTAGCATACGGTGGAGGTAGGCCCCGCTTGGGCAAACCACCACCGTTTCGTTGCAGAGGCGATCGGCGCTGGTTCAGGCCATGCTTCGGGGCGAGACTGAATAGGAAGCCCTCGCCTCCTGCGAAGCAGACACGCTGGAGACGAAAGCGGCGGGGCGCGTGAGGCAGCGTCAAGCTTCACGCCCTGGACAGAGACCCAGGCTTAGTTGTCGAGAGTCGCAAGATGATGGCCACTGGAGGCGTGGGCCTGCGGGAGGCGAGCGGTAGGTAGCTCGCCGCCCGACTAGGACTAGACCCGTGTCGACGGCGTGTCGATGCTTAGTTACCGCGGCCCCGGAATATATAAGGGTAACCGAAGGGACATTATTGGATTTTAGTCAGTAAAAGTCTGACATTCCTTCCCTCTTCAGGGGCGGGAGAAGACATTTGATGATTTCATATCCATCAAAAATAAAAATGCCATTGGATATGTTTTGGATGCTTTTACCATGGCCAATGTAGCTCTTTCACGCTTATACAACCCCAAAAATCTTTTTGTGTACGCTCAAGATAGTTCCACAGTTAATCCGTACTAATATTATAAATGCGAAAGTAACTCTGCCAGTCTATCTGTCTGTCTGTCTCTTCTTCACGCCTAAACTACTAAACCAATTTTAAATGAAATTTGGTACAGACATAGTCTGGGACCCGAGAAAGGACATAGGATAGTTTTCATCCCAGAAATCCCCCGGGAAACGGGAACTATTATTCCACGCGGACGAAGTCGCGGGCAAAAGCTAGTGTTAAATATTTTTTACTCTTATGTACCAAAGAACGTTTTATGTTAAGCTATAAGTAATAACAATTCAAAACGAATATTTTTTCACACTTTTATTAAACTTTAAACACAGGAAATGGCTTTTTTATTTGAGCTAAAATCCAATATGTCGGTACCCTTGAGTACAATATATTTTCTCATAAAAAAACTAAATACGATACTCAATTGAAAACCACGTAAATTGTATCTATATTAGTACATCTTATTTTAAAAAAATATTACTTTCCGATTTACTTTTTAATTCAAGTTTTTCTCGTCTGCGAACTTTTAACATTGAATATCTCGAAAGTAGCTTTTTTGTACTTACCGGGTTTGACCCCGGAACCCTCGATATGCGAAACATTTATTTTGTGAAAATTTTCGGTCGGGGATCAATACAAATGCAAGTTTTCGGTCACCCTTTTCAACTTACTTTCGATATAAATAAATTAATAAACTTCTTGAGTTAACTCACACACTGCCATCTGTTCCTGAACTAGGCAAAGTCTATGTTATATAATTTATAAATTATATAGGTACATATATGACTATCACATTAGGCAACGACCTACAGTAGCGAAACAACGACCAAAGTTGAGTTGAAACCACGACTTTAAAGATGTCAAAACTGATTCTGCCCCCTTACCATGACGTTTAAAGAAAGATTGTTCTATTCCTGTTCAGGAGTGTGCAAGTGACAGCGTTGGACACGTTGTCTAGCGCCGTCTCTTTTCACTTCCACGTTCACTGAAAGTAATATCAAAGTATCACTGCTATAAGGGCTTGTGGTACGCCCCCAGTAGTAACTAAAACATCACCATGAAGTGTCTCAAGGCAGCACTTGACACAAGGGTGACATGATCTTATCTTTATTTGAAGTATGTTATTAACTCCATCCCAGCAACTTGAAAATTAACACCAAAAACATACTTTACAACTAACGACTTTGCGCTTGAAATTAAAACCACACTAAACCAAAGATAACGATCTCCAGCGAAATAGTTTTAAACTTAAGAGTTAGTACCCAACTACCCACAAATTAACTAAAGTACTTACGTTCGTGGAGGGTTGAGTCGAAAGTCTCGTAATGGTATTCCTGACCCCGAGGGATCAATGCAAATGCACTAGTTTAACTCCAAGAAGCTGGAGTAGGGTTAGTATGTTTTTGAGCTAAAACAGACAAGTTTTATGAAGAACTTGGTAAGAACTAATAATATGTATATTCAAGCTCTGCGCAATGTTTTTTAGATTTCGGTAGGTTTGTTTCAAATTTTTTACACTTCAAAAGTGCATGTTTTTAGTTTCATTTAAAAAAATATTATTCAAATTTTTACTTACTACGCCGTAGTCGCCAGGCTACTTACTCTCTGTTTTTATTTTATCAAGCTACTACTAAAGACTTTCATTTTAACACTTCAATTTTAGCATTTTCTCTTTGTCTCCTTCAAACACACGTGATACAGCGACGATAGCAGCGCTACAGCCGGCTGTCGTTTGGTTGTCGAAAGGTTATTAAAACCACGGATCATCCTGAAACCAGAACATGCAAGTTAAATATACTTAAATAATGTTTAGATAACTGATACACTAAACCGAAGACTAATAAAAGCGAAATATAGTTAAAAAATTACAGACTAACCTAATAAAACTCTGTAGAATATAACATTCTACGCCTAAATCCTTCTACTAATAAAATACCAAACGGCATTCATTATAGTTTCCCTCCAAATTCATACACTACCCTGGAATTCTCTTTGCGTAACTATGTTATTCAGAAATTAATGTTAGCAGGGATTTCTGAACAAACTACGTATGTCAGACTTTAGTATTTGTTGAGTTGTAAGTTCCTGCCGGGGTTGCGGAATGTTTAATGATAGTTGCCGTGACCCCGGAACAAAAAGGGCAACCGAAGGAACATGAGTGGGTTTTAGTCAGTAAAAGTCTGACACGCCCTCCCGCCGCACCCAGGACGAGAGAAGTCGTTCGATGATATCCCACTACCAAAACAAAAGCTATTTAAGCTATATAAAACTATATATTTTAGGTTAAGCTCGTCATTGTACATAAGTTTTTTTTTTGTATTTTTGCTATAAGTTTATATATGTTATGTATTTGTTGTGTGCAATAAAGAGTCCGGGGCTAACTTAAAGTTACGACACAAGAATTGAAAGATATTTTACCCCCATCCAGTTAAAAATTTATCAAATGATATTTGATATTATTCGATATTTCGTTCTTGTCACAGTTAATTACAAATGTAGGATCTGCCCTTCCCTTGTGTGACATACTAAAAATATATTTCGAATGTACTACAAGAATAAATCATAATACTGATGTTGATGCAGATATATTATGTCGACATGAATTTATTCATATTATAATTTCGAGGCAGGTAAGTAACTATAATACACACATCAAAAGTGTCTAGGGATATTTCAATTAAACCTAAACAACAAAAATTCTATTAACTTTTTTTTAAGACACCTACACTTTAAAATAAACCTTGTCCAATAGCCTATCTAATCTGATAATAAACTTTTAGATAAAGTTAAATAAAAAAAAACTTAGAAGAACAGGAAAAACTCGCAAAATTTCAATCTAAACTTTATTTTTGAAACATCAAAACCTAAACAAAACAACATTTTTTTTTTAATAAAAATTGTTGATAACTTAAAATTAATAATCCGTGGATCCACCTAAGACTCTCCTGACACATCTGCAGCGGTTCTGTATACTCAAAACAAGGGTGTCAATATCCTGTTGTGGAATACTGTCCCAAATTGTGGTTTCTGAAGCCATGAGGACCAGTCAGAGCGTTATATCCGGGCTTTGGTCACGTTTTCGTGTCACGGGGGAAGTGGTGGAACGGCACCGAGGACCTCAACGCATTAAAACACATGTACAGGACCGATTCATAGTAAATGCTGCACGAAGTCAACCAAATGTAACGGCAATGCAATTGGTTCAAAGGCTACAGAGAGAGTATGGTTTGCTGGTAAGCGGTCAAACTTTGAGAAGACGACTGCATAAAGTCAACCTACGTACTCGTAGGCTGATTCGGGTACTAGCGCTAAGGAGAGGCAATCAATGAAGAAGATTACAATGGGCTATTGCACACGAAAACTGGAACCATTCTCAATGGTCACTTGTGCTTTTCACTGATGAATCCAGGTTTGGATTTCATCCTGATTCGCGAAGAGTACGCGTTTGGAGAGAACCTGGACGTTGGAATCGACTGCAGCACCTACAACAAGTTTATGCATATCAAGGTGGCACGATTATGGTTTGGGCAGGAATTCGTCTCGGCGGTAGAATGGACCTCGTTTGGATACAAGGCAATGTGACTGCTCTAAAATACCGAGATGAGATGCTAAAGCCTGTAATCTTGCCCCACAGACAACAAATGGAACAAAATTTCCAGCTAATGCACGACAATGCCAGTCCCCATACGGCGCGTATCGTCACAAGTTGGTTACAACAGCATGATATCTAAGCTTAAGACTGGCCTGCACAATCCCCTGACTTAAATCCTATTGAGCATGCCTGTGATATGCTTCTGAGAAGAGCTCTTAGGAATTTCCCTGAAGATATTGAGGATGAAAACCAGCTTTTCTTGCATCATAAAAGGACTTTGGACAGTATTCCACAACAGGATATTGACACCTTGTTTTGAGTATGCAGAACCGCTGCAGATGTGTCAGAAGAGTCTTAGGTGGATTCACGGATTATTAATTCTATGTTTTCAACAATTTTTGTAAAAAAAAATAGTTTTTTTTTGGTTTAGGTTTTGATGTTTCAAAAATAAAGTTAAGATTGAAATTTTGTCTGAGTTTTTCCTCTTCTTCTAAGTTTTTTTAATTTAACTTTATCTAAATGTTTATTATCAGATTAGATAGGCTATTAAACAAGGTTTATTTTAATGTGTAGGTGTCTTAACAAAAAGTTAATAGAATTTTAGTTGTTTAGGTTTAATTGAAATATCCCTAGACACTTTTGATGTGTGTATTATACGTCATAAATACATTTTGCAATTTTACGCAAACTATTGAATAAATATGAACAGCAGATACAAAATAATTACTGTTTACATAATACCAATATAAATATTTAAAAACATATCTAATAGTTAAACAGAAATGCTTAAGGCGAATTTCGCAGACTTTTATTACAAGTTTCTACGAATAATTATTCAATTTTCAGTGAGCATTTTCATTTTACGAATTATTATTTATTAAAACACATTATATGAAATAGACCTTAATTGAAATCTAGAAAGTATTCACATTTTATATAAAAAATACCTTCAGAATTGAAGAGATATAAAAACTCAAAAAAATGGATAGAAAACATTATGTCAAAAAAATCCTTTAGTAAGGATTTCAGAAAAAAACCAAAAACAATCCCCTCTTGTAGAGATTTCTGGAATAAACCGAATAAACACAACCGATCCAAGAAAAGTCCTGAATATTATGATGAGCTGGCCACTGTGAAAACAATTGAAGATAGTGGAGCAAGGACCTGCTTATCTGCTACAGCACTGACTCACTGCCGCGCGTTACTTTGCAACTGCGCTGAAATAAAAGCTACCGTCCCTCGACTGAACTTAGAACTCCTTTTCATGTAGAGAGAAAATTGTGCAACGGTATTCTTCGACTATAAATTGAAGGAAAACCTGCAATGTCGAATATTGTAGTTGGGTAAAAAATTTAAAGAAAATAAATACATTTATCTTGGCTTTCCTAACATATATTTCTGCATATGTGTATTTACTATTCATCATTTGCCTGAAATATGGAGATACCTACGAAGGATAATAAAATAACCGATCTTTGTTGCGTGATTGAGTTATAAGTATACATTCTACCTAGGCATTGTAAAACCAGATTCGATGCCATCTCATCATTAATAAGCACTGACTTTGGCTTATCACTATACCTGTCACTGTTACACAACTGCCAAACGTCAAGTGCACGATAGAGACGGGAACATGGCTAAGCCAAAGTCAGTGCTTAGTAACGTCTATTTATCTCGCCATAAGACTGACTAAAATGTCTGACTACTTACTAAATGTCTAGTAAAAACAACACGATAATGGTGCCAATTCTCTTGTACACAAACTTCACTAAATTTAAGTTAAGTACATCTTTCTCTTTCCATTTCTTAAAGAAAAGGACAGAAGATAAAATATTAGTTAAGTCCTGTCAAATCTATACCACCAAAGATAATTTAGACGCGATTTAAAAACTTGCTGTCTAAATATACGTCAATTTTCTTCAGGCGCGGTCTAATTTGACAGGATTAAACTAAAATGTATCTTCTGTCCTTTTTTTTAAGAAATTGAAATAGAAAGAAGCACTTAACTTAAATTTAGTGAAGTTTGTGTACAAGAGAATTGGCACCAATATAGTACTATAATAAGGCTTGACTTCACTTTGTTTGTCAGCAGTCCTAAGCTGATCGAATTAACTTTGTTCGCACAAGTAAATCTTCCGATATCGTCAGCCAAAAGCAAAATATATTGGGTCCCCGACATTTTAGACTGGAACATGTACCTAACAAGATTGTTCAATCCAATTTTCTTGATTTCGTGGAGGGGGACTGAGAATAAATTCCATTAGATAAAGAACTGCTTTTTACAGCATCTTGTGAATGCAGCTGCGAATAAAATTGGGTGAAAAACTTCGTACACTTTTACTATTAAAGGGAAAGTTTGCATATTTCAATTCGCGACGCTCAGGACAACTTTTATGACTAACATTTAAAGTAGCAATCATGATATCTCGATATTACTACGTGCTTGAGAATATATAAAGTTTTTTTTTGTACTTTGGCGAAATACATAAATTCTTCTAGCTTTATTATTAAACTTGGAACGTAAAGGACTGCGCTTATCACCTACCTGGTCTTTTTCAAACTATATTTCAGTTTAATCAAATAAATGTGAATACCAAAGTTTTATGATCCGACTGAGCACCACAACCCCGCTACTGAAAAAGACGATGACGATAAGTTTTAGAACAGAAAAACGATAAAGGTTGGAGTCTGGTTACCTATAGACATCTGCAATACCTCATATCCCTGTATTTACAGCGGCACCCTTCAAATCGAAACACAGAATACTGCTTTGTGACATAATGAAGTATGGTGATATGAGGGAGCCATACACTTTAACTAAATATTTTAAGTAACAATCAAATTAAATAAATGCATTTTGGGCTTATCACCTTTAATATACCAAAACCTAATTATTTAAAATGGTAAATTGACTGACTCACTGATGGCTGATATCAACGCACAGCCTAAACCACTGAGGCTAGAGGCATGAAACCATGAAAGAAAGTAAACTCGAGCCTTAAAAGAGTAAAATAGGGGCTTAAAAGAGTAAAATACCTAATACATACTATCATGTATGGCTATCTGGCGATAACTTCTTTTTTATCTAGCCTACGCTGTCCCACTGCAGGGCAAAGGCCTCCCCTAACTCCTTCCAGACTCCCTTTTCCTTCGCTTCTTCGAACCAGCTCTCATGGTGTGCGTCAAGCTCATCACGCCACCTTTTCCTGGGTCGGCCTCGGTGACGACGTCAATCCTCCGGCACCCACTGTGTAGCGATTTTAGACCATAACTATATATGATAATTTCTCACATTATTCAAACCGTAACACAACAACGCTGTTTTACAGCAGAAATAAGCTTAATGGTAATCTTTCCTGAACAAGCTCCTGCACAAAGAGCTCTTCGTCTAAAATCTGGGATACATTCATCATTTATATCTCTATAATAATACCTTTCAAAGCGACCGCAGCCGTCCAATTTATACAACAAACTACCAATTATAACTTTGAGATGAACGTTTTGTTCAAAGAACTTGAAGACGGAACTCTGCCAGCTAATTTGTTGCTGCTCTGCTGTGAGATTGTGGGCAACAATTTGGAAGTTAGACAGAGATGGAAATAGTATACTTTGTTTTTGTACATTTGCCCGTAAAGCGACTGATATTACATCCCTTTTATCCAACTGTTTGAGGAATGTAGGGTTATTTTACTTATAATTGCTGCATTAAATATTAAGTTTTTTCTGATTAGCACTTTTAGACAAGTAGCATTGTAGAAAGGAATAGATTGTTAAATGTATGGGATTGGAAAAATCTTACGCTAAGTAATGTATGTATTATTTATAAACAGACAGAGAAAAAAACTACATTTTTGGCTTTGTCATCGGTGGTATAACATGTTAAAATTTTGTTGTGTATAGATAGATTACTTCGAAAACTAAATCTAACTTGTACTGCGATTTCTAAACAACAAACTTAACACTTTAATAGCAATGTTTTCTATATCCAGACAAAGGGTACGCCAATTACTAAAAGTGGACTGGAGCCGCGACGAGTGGAGCGGAGCCAAGGTATGCACGAAGTTACTAATATCCCATCGAAAACATTTCATGTAAAATGTTGCCAACACGACCACATAAGATTTGCCCTGTGAAAAAGATATCAGATCTCATGTAGAGCCAAGCTCCTGAATCTACTCGGCCTAACTCTACCGACCGTCGTGGAGCTGACGCCAATATTTAGTTTCTGAACTAAGTAACTAAACAGCCAAGCCATACATTTTTACTGATATGTAGAATTTGTGAAGTTAGGCTCATCGCTCATTTTCGCTTCAGTGGAAACGCACCCTGTCACAGCCCACGTACTCATACTTTTCAAAATGGCTGCCAGACGTTATTAAAACTGCACCAAAGTTTGCGACACAACCATTTTAGGTGACGTCAACGAATATAACTGCCTGTTTTTAGGGTTTCGTACCCAAACGGTCAAAAACGGAACTATTATTTATTTTATTTTATTTATTATTAAAAGTCCATTGTTTTATATATATCACTAGCTGCTACAACTAAAAATAATAATAAGAAACCATACCGTTCATGCAAAGAGTTTCACTGTGTTTGCATTTATTTAATATACTTTATAAAGCTCAAGTCCGATCGTGTATGGAGTATTGCAGTCACCTATGGGATGGCTCAGCCAAACACCAACTGGCCGCATTGGATTCGGTGGATCGCAGGGCCAGAAGGTTGATTGGCGACAAGAAGCTGGTGGCCCAACTTCAACCACTAGCACATCGGCGAAAAGTTGCCTGTCTGGCGGTATTTTACAGATTGCACTTCGGTGAGTGTGCTCATGAGCTACACGAGCTCATTCCCTCATCTCCATTTTACCACCGGACATTCAGACGTACGGCGGGATACCACCCTTTCTTGGTTGATATTCCTCATATCCGCACGCAGCGCTTCTCAAAATCGTTCATAATGCGCACCGCAAAGGAATGGAACTCCCTGCGTTTCCTGTCTGTGTTTACAAATTCATATAACCCGGAAGTATTTAAGAAACGAGTGCATAGGCATCTACTGGGTAAGCTCGCTCCATCGTAGGCTCCGTCTATGCCCTCGGGCTAGTCTGGGACCAAGAGATAGACCAAAATAATAAAATAAAAAAAAATTAGAACGCTCAACATTTGCTTAGCACAGTTAAAAAATATTAAAGTTTTTTTTTACTTAGAAGAACAATAAAAATTGTACAAAAACGTTTTATTTCCGACTCTAATATTATACGATATATACGATACGATGGGACAGAACCCTCCATACACAATTCCACCCCACTTGACGGGGTTTTTCAACGTTGTAAAACGTCCTTAAGTCTAATTGCTTGTAAAACAATATGAACGACATTTCGGAAAGTCTGAAGACAGTCTTTAGAAAAGTTCGTCTCCCCGCGGTATGACTGAAAATAATAAAGAAATGTAAGCTGCAGTATTGCTGTGCAAGCTTGTTGCAAAGTTTACTACAGTTCACCTAACTGAGATTTATATAGAAAGCATGTTTTCCGTACGAGCGTGACTTAAAGACTGCTTGGAATATGAAGACAAATGTCGTGAGTTGAAAATTTAGAGCGGTGGCGCCGCCATCTTGTTGAAACGATATAGCTACATAAAGGAATATAATATTTTTCTTATATTTAATTTAAATAAATAATATTTCTAATAAAAATGTATAACAATAATTCATTGTTTCGTAAAATTACGTGTTTATCAACGAAATGATTAAACAGAAATGCGCGAAGTGCAAAAAATTAAATACGTAGAGTTTTAAGCTGAGAATAGAAACAAGAGTTTAGGTTACTATTACTAGTCACCATAGCTTCTAATCATATTACTTTTATATCATGCAAATGCAACCAAAACAAAATAACATTTGACTTACTTTCTTCCCCATGAAAAGGAAAAGTGGAATCGAAAGTCTACAAATCATTGTCCATTCGAATCAATTATGTTCATTTGGGTTTATTGGCTTAGTCCGCCTTTGTACTTTCATGAATTGGTTTTGCAGTTACAGGTACATTTATAAGATAAGATAAGATAAGATTCTTTATTTGTATAAACATGGTATACATACAGAAGCATGCATGCGAAATTGTAATATTCTTTTCACAAAAACTCAAACGTTCTTACAGTATCATGTTCCATTTATTCAGAAACATATCAAGACCTGCGTGTGGGTCGGGGTTCAGAAGAGCGTTAATAGCGGATAATATCCGAGAAGTAGATTACTTACTTCCCATAAAGAAAATCGACTTTTACCAAATACTTTCACGTCAGTACGAGTCTCGTATTCAATCCATACTTAATGTTATAAATGCAAAAGTACTCGTACTTTAATAAACTCTGTCTGCCTGACTGTCTATCTTACTTCCACGCCAAAACTACTGAACCGATTAAATTCAGATTTAGTACAGATATAGTCCATTGCCTGATAAATGACAAAGGTAAGATTTTATCCCAAAAAACCCACCAGAACGGGAACTAAGCGGGTAAAACCGCGAGGGACTGCTAGTAAATAGTATTTACAACTAATTTAACTGTTTTTTAGGGTTCCGTACCTCAAAAGGTAAAAACGGAACCCTTATAGGATCACTTTGTTGTCCGTCTGTCCGTCCGACCGGCTGTCAAGACCCTTTTTCTCAGAAACGCGTCGAGATATCAAGCTGAAATTAATATCACATACTCGGGTCTGCTATCTCTTAAAGCAGTGAAAAAATCAAGTTTTTAAATCAACGCAATAAAAAGATACGGCGGTTTATATTGCAAATTTGGACATTTGCAAGGAAATCAAAACCTATAGGGTACTTCCCATTGACCTAGAATCATGAAATTTGGCAAAAATCAAGGTCATGTAGCACAAGTAAAGGGAAAACTCCGAAAACCGTAAATTTGTAGTTAGTTGACATCAGGCGTCCGTCTGTCCGTCTGTCTGTCAAGAACCTTTTTCTCAGAAACGCGTCGAGATATCAAGCTGAAATTAATATCACATACTCAGGTCTGCTATCTCTCAAAGCAGTGAATAAATCAACTTTTTAAATCAACGCAATAAAAAGATACGGCGGTTTATATTGCATATTTAGACATTTTCAAGGGAATCAAAACTCAAAACCTATAGGGTACTTCCCATTGACCTAGAATTGTGAAAATTGGCAAGAAGCAAGGTTATGTAGCACAAGTAAAGGGAAAACTCTGAAAACCGTAAATTTGTAGTTAGTTCACATCAGGCGTCTGTCTGTCCGTCTGTCTGTCAAGAACCTTTTTCTCAGGAACGCGTCAAGATATCAAACTGAAATTAATATCACATACTCAAGTCTGCTATCTCCCAAAGCAGTGAAAAAATCAAGTTTCTGAATCAACGCAATAAAAAGATACGGCGGTTTATATTGCATATTTAGACATTTTCAAGGGAATCAAAACTCAAAACCTATAGGGTACTTCCCATTGACCAAGAATCATGAAATTTGGCAAGAAGCAACGTCATGTAGCAAAAGTAAAGGAAAAACTCTGAAAACCGTAAATTTGTAGTTAGTTCACATCCGTCCGTCTTCCCGTTCGTCCGTCTGTCAAGACCTTTTTTTTTTTCAGAAACGCGTCGAGATATCAAGCTCAAATTAATATCACATACTCAGGTCTGCTATCTCTTAAAGCAGTGAAAAAATCAAGTTTCTAAATCAACGCAATAAAAAGATACGGCGGTTTATATTGCATATTTAGACATTTTCAAGGGAATCAAAACTCAAAACCTATAGGGTACTTCCCATTGACCTAGAATTGTGAAATTTGGCAAGAAGCAAGGTCATGTAGCACAAGTAAAGAGAAAACTCCGAAAACCGTAAATTTGTAGTTATTTCACTAAAAAACAAATTAACGGAACTCGCACTTGACCGGTTTTTTTTTTTTTTTTGGTGAATGGGAAATCATCAAATGACTTCTCCCGCCGTAAAGGCGGCGGGAGGGCGTGTCAGACTTTTACTGACTAAAACCCACTCATGTTCCTTCGGTTGCCCCTTATGTTCCGGGGTCACGGTAACCATTATAAACATTCCGCAACCCCGGCAGGCGCCGGCCCCGTTGGGCCCCTTCCCAGGCTGACTCTCCTTGCGGCGCGCGAACACTAACGCGCCGCCGCAATGGGGCCATTACTGGCACTCCATTGCGGCCTCGGTAGTCGCGGCGGCAGCGGCGGACGCGGCAGCAGCGGGGGCGGCTGCGGAGCGGCGGAAGAGGACTTCCCTCCCTTTCCTCTGGTCCTGGCGGGTGGGGCGCAAGCCTTGCCCCCAGCCCGGTGATCGGCCGGCTTGCCAGCTGCCGCACATACGGAGCAGTGCGGCGCGGCGGTGCACGAGCCGGCCTTGTGACCGGGCTGACCGCAGCGGAAGCAGTCGCCACTGCGGTCTACCTCCGAGGTGCAACGGACACCGACATGGTGTCCCACCTGGCACCTGAAACACCTCAAAGGCCTGGGCTCCAGCAGCTTGACCTGCGCCGAAGTCCAGTCTCCCACCTCCAGTCTCCCACCACTAATTTAACTTCACAACATTCTTTATTTCAAATAAACACGCAATAAAATCTAAGCAGGACTCGATCTATATATTTTTACTAACGGCTTCTAAAGGGAGATAGTTTTGCCAAACTATGATTGATAATAGCAATCCTACTTATTGCAGATCATACGGCCCCGGTGACCGATCAATCAATAAATACTGGGATTTCCACCAATGAAATTTGAAGGCTTTATAATCTCTTTTATTTTATATACTGAAAACTATTTGAAAGTATACTGGAAACTTTTAGTTTAACAAGTCGATCTTTATAAAAGATAGCTGGCCGCCGAGGTTTCACCCGAGTTATATTTTTGGTTACTGCTCCGCACCAATGGATAGCAGTGTAATGTTATGAAGCCTAAGTATTTGTTATTATTGTAAAGTATATTACTTTAAAGTTTCAACAAAATATGTACATTCAATAGTTCTTTCGTGAAAGAGTAACAAACATCCATCCTCCCGAACTTTGACATTTATAATTTTAAAATAAATAGGTTTAACTAATTTAATTAAACTCTCTAAAAAGTTTTCACATCTTCTAACTTACGTTAAAAACTGGCAGGTATATCCAAAAAATAATGGTGCCGGCCATTATTTGTTTTGAAAAATAAGAAATAAAAAATAAACACAAACGGCGATTCAAATTTTTTTGATGAAAGATGGCCAGCAACCTTTGTTATATGATAAATCGAGGAATATCCAATAAGGTTTGATTCAAGTAAATTTACTATAATTATATTAGAACTTTTACAAGAGATGGCTATAGTTTTGGTGGTTTTCCGTAGGCTATAGTCTTAACAACTATTTCTTAAAAATGTTAAAATGCCATTTGTGTATCGATCTCTTGTGAACTCTTTTTTATTTTTTACTAATAAATTGATTATAACTGTTTGTATGTTAGATTAAGGTATTTATATGTGAGCCTAAGCAACCTGAAATAAAGTTTATTTCTATTCTTTTTCTTTGTTTCCCCTCCCCCTCCTCTCCGCGCTTTCCCAAGGGGCGGTATAGCGCTCATGGCCGAACTATATAATCACCTCAACCCTGATTTGTGTGACATTTAATATCGGAAGCTGTGCAATCGCAGAACAAACAAGTTTACCTCAGTTCCGATTACCTGTTTACCAAAACGTCACCGTCATACGTCACGTTCGGTGCTAGGGTTGCACGGTAATCGGGAAATTTTAGGCCTTCCTCGTGTCCAGCCAATGATATTTTATGTAAAAAAGTGTAGATAGGTTTTAAGCAGTCAAAAAGTGGCACATTAAAAGTTTGCCAATTGGCAAACATGATACTGAGTATCGCGTTGACATGACGTTTATCTCTTTTCACTCGCTTTACTTCAATCATGTCATCCTACTTTGACGTGTAATGTATGTGTACGTTAGTGTGCCGTTTTTGAAGATAGAATTTCGTTTGGGTAACCTATCTACACTTTTTTACTTATAACATCATTGTGTCCAGCTATCATACTTAAAGAGCTCGAAATTCCTGAAAGTTTACTTTGTATTTAATCCTTCGAACACACGTGATTCGGGACGCAATAGAAAGACAACAGCCCGACAGCCAGTTGTCGAAAGGTTAAAGTCGTACGTACCTAAAAAAAATTAAATGTTTTCTTTCCTTTAACACCCCTCGTTTTTCGTCAGGGGTTACCAGATTCAGTCAACAACTGTCAAAAATGCCTCTTAATTACCTATTTTTAGGCGGGTAGGCGTGTCAGACTTTTACTGACTAAAACCCACCCATGTTCCTTCGGTTGCTCTTTATGTTTTGGGGCCGAAGTAACAATTAGAAGTGAACTAACAATATTGGCTCTCTATTTTGACTGAAATAGACAGGTGCGCTTAAAAAAAAATTAAATCGGCCCCCAGATATAAATTGCTATACTGCCAGTCAACCCTATTCAGTACACATGCAGGGAAAATTAGGTCAATGCCGCGGTCGATTCGCTCAAGGTTGACCACGATGTTTCTGCCGTGGCCGTACGATTAATAATAGGGGTACTTACATTATGTGGACCTCACATCTTAGGGGTTAAGTATGTTTCAAGGAAACGTGAAACTGGGAGAATTAAGTTTAGAAACTGCTGACTTGGTGCGAAAATATTGTTTGGGATAATAATATCCCAATCAATATTTTCTACAAAGGGAAAACAGCATAGGTAATATCCCGGATATTACCTATGCTGTTTTAAATTAAAGTAATTAATAGTTAGCGAAAATTTTAAAATATAGGATCCTAAAAATGGCTTTAAATTGGTATATTGATTAACCTACATATAAAATATCCAGGATACCCATAGTTATTCGTTGAATATTACTAAAATAATGACAACAGACGATGTAAATACGTAACTTGAAGATGATTTTTTTACAACAGCTTAAAATCATAGCTTACTCAACTAAACGTGCAAAAGCATGGCAAAAGCATAAAAAAACTATGAATATAAATTAGGTACTTGCTATCAATGAAAGAATTGTTGAAATTCAATTCAAATACTACATATGAATCCAAAGTTTGACAAAATTTGAATGTTCTACAAATAAATTACAGTTAGAAAAATCAATACTTATATTTATAAATGATAAAGTAACTCTGTCTGTCTTGCTTTCACCCTAAAACTACTGGTCCGATGTACCTAAATAAAATTTAGTACAGAGAAAGTCCATAGCTTGTTGTGAAGAACATAGTAGAGTTTTTATCCCAAAAATCCCAAGTGAACGAGACTACGCGGGTGAAACCGCGGGGGACCACTAGTTAATTATACATGTTTGTAATTCATTCAGGCGTGAAGCTGAGTCAGCAATTTCCAGACGTTACCACGAAGACCTCACTTAGATTAACTCGCATAATAATATTATTATCTAGTGGTATAATGTCTATTAATGTGGAAAAACAAACAGGTCTCGATGTTATCATAGTTTAGTCTTAATAATAATTATGGCCCAGGGCAGTTTCGACAACATTACTAATTCTATGTACTTACATTAAGTATTAACTATTAGGATATCAAGCAATAACATAAAGCTTTTCAATATTACTCTCAAAAGTTATTGCCTCCAGTCTCTTCTAAGATTTGTACTCGTAATGAGTACTATATTTATCTTGGCCACAGTCTCATACCCTAGATACTGTACAATTTTTGCGACATGCTTGCCGATGAAACTTGAACACATACTTTCGGTAACTTAAGCAGATAGTTCGGCGAGGTTCTCAACATACCTGACCTATATTAAATCAGCCTGTCAAAGTTCGTTCTAAATACAAACCATCTTTCCTTCCTTCAAAGTTAATCTTCCTTAAACTTTATCTTTGAAAACTAGAAAACACGCATCATATACCTAATTAAAGACCACACATCTCTAATGCCCTTGACTATAAAACAGGTTTGCAAGTATCCCAAGCCATCAAGGACCCGTGTGTTGGCAACACTAGTTATTGTGGGCCACACTTTTGCATTTTTCACTTCATACAAAATGTCCGACCTGTACGACCTGTAAAAGTGATCTAATAAAGATTTTTATAATAAACCAGTGTTTCAAAACATGGTGGCAGCGGTAAATCACTAATCAGTAAATTATCTCCAGCGAAGGGTGAAAGGATTAATGAAAATGGACTTAGCAGAAGTCATAAAGCTGCAGACGCAGCTTCTGCAATCTATGCAGGAACAAATCAACACTATCAACGCCAGTGTTAATGTTCCATGGCCATCCCCAGTGAACATAAACATAGACCCAGAGGATGCGTACAAAGCATTTGAGTCGGCGTGGTCAAATTATTGTCGCGCCACTCGCATGGACAAGTGGCCGGCAGCAAACGAGCAGAGGAAGGTCGGTGTGCTTTTTGGCGCCATCGGCGAAGAAGCCTTATCAAAATATGGGTATTTTGGCCTCAATTCGGAGGAAGTTCTCACATGTAAACAAGTCCTCAATGCAATGGAAACAAAAATGGTACCAAAAAAGAACATAATTTACAATAGGTACATATTCTGGAGCCACAATCAAAATGACGAAGGATTTGATGTCTTCTACAGTAAGCTGCTAAAACTTGCAACAGAATGTCATTACAAAGATAATAGAGATGAGATGATACGGGATAAAATTGTATTAGGCATAAGAGACATGAACATCAAAAAAGAATTATTAAAGAAAAATACTCTAACTTTAGATGAAGCAGTCAACATATGTAGATCAGCAGAAGCAACTAATATGCAGCTTAAAATATGTCTGGGCGTATACCAGAGGAGAATATAAAGAAAATCACAGAAACAAAAAAGGAAAATGCCGTTTCTGTGGCAATACTCATATTTTCAAGAAGGAGATGTGTCCGGCCTGGGGCAATACATGTTCTAATTGTAAAGGCCGCAACCACAATGAAAATGTGTGTAAGAAAAAGAAGCAGGTGAAACAAATAATTGAAGAAAATAAAGAAAATATACAATCAGACAATGCAGAAGACATGATGGTTATAAACAAAATAGCTAACCAGTATAGGAAGAATCTTGCAGAATGCAAATTAAGTTACAGAAAAGATCGAGACTGGTGTGAAACTACTTGCTTGCTCGACACAGCTGCTGATGATTGTCTAATAGGATTGAAGGATGTGCAAAGTATGCTGGGGGAGGAGTATGTAAAAAAAACAATGAGACCATCTAAAAAGTGTTTATTTAGTTTTAGTGGACATAATATTACCATACATGGGGAAATAGATTTAGTGTTAAGAACAAAAATTGCAAACAAACCTTCCCAATATAAAATTACTTTTCAAGTTGTTCCCTGTCAACATATTCCTCTTCTGTCCTGTAGGGCTTGCCTTGAGATGGGTTTAGTCAAGTTCTGTAAAGAAGTGACATGCAGATACTCTAGAAATACCCATGAAATCATTGACAAATACAAATCAGTCTTTGAAGGTAGGGGAAGCTTTTCAGGTGAAGTAAACCTTGAAGTCGATTCAGAGGTTCCACCGGTTATTCAGAAGGCACGTCGTGTACCAGTGGCACTCCGCTCCAAACTGAAATCAGAATTGGAAAGATTAGAGGAGGAAGGAATTATCACAAAAGAAACATCTCATACGATTGGGTAAGCAATATCCTTTTAATACAGAGAAATGATAGGTTTCGTATATGCTTGGACCCCATCCCATTAAATAAAGCTATTAAAAGACCTAACTATCAATTCACTACAGTGGATGAAATCCTACCCGAGTTAGGTCAAGCAAAGGTTTTTTCTGCATTAGATGTAAAAAAGGGATTTTGGCATTTAAATCTATCAGAAAAAAGTAGTAAATTGACAACATTCTGGACCCCTTTTGGAAAATATAGATGGAAAGTGCTACCTTTTGGTATTTCTTCTTCACCTGATTATTTCCAAATGAAAATGAGTGAAATAACTCAAGGATTAGCAGGAGTAGAAGTATTGTAGATGATCTATTAGTCTATGGGTAGGAGAGTCTATGTCTGAGGCAGTTTTAGATCACAATACTAATTTAGAAAATTTGTTGAATAGATTAACAAAATTTAATTGCAAGCTTAATAAGGATAAAATGAAGCTACTACAGACATCAGTTAAATACTTTGGTCATGTTTTGACAAATCAAGGTCTACAACCAGATCCAGCAAAAGTGGAAGCTGTTCAGAACATACCAGTCCCAAGGAATAAGAAAGAAATACAAAGATTTCTTGGGGTGGTGACTTACCTGAGTAGATTCATTCCAAAATTAAGTTTTGAATCATCACACCTAAGACAGCTTACTCACCAGAATACACCTTGGAACTGGAATGGTAGGGCCCAAAAAGAGTTTGAAAAGCTCAAAACCATAATTAGTGATGTTCAAACTCTAAAATATTATGATAAAAACAAACCACTTATGATTGAATGTGATTCTAGCGAAGGAGCATTGGCGTAGCGGTGTTTCAGGAAAACCAGCCAGTGGCTTACGCTTCGCGTTGTCTGACACCTACTGAGAGAAAATATGCTCAGATAGAAAAGGAGCTCCTCGCAGTAGTCTTCGCATGTACCAGGTTTGACCAATTGATTGTGGGTAATGCTAAAACCATAATTAAAACTGATCACAAACCTTTGTTAAACATATTTAAAAGACCTCTTTTGCATGCACCCAAACGTTTACAATCTATGCTGTTAACATTACAAAGATATAGTCTGGAATTGCATTTTGTGTCAGGAAAAGAAAATGTTATGGCAGATGCATTATCAAGGTTTTATTTAGACTGTAAAGATATAGACAGATCTAAAGATATGAAGATATTTAAAATAATAGAAAATGTTAACCCTTTAAGGAACCTCCCAGTTTCTGATAGTTGCATAAAAGAAATTCAATTAATTTCAACCAGGATGAAGACTACCAAAAACTTACACAGTATGTTATGAATGGATGGCCCACATATTTTAAAGACATTCCAGATGCCCTAAAGCCATTTTACAGTATTAAAAATGATTTAACTACCTACCAAGGGCTAATATTAAAAAACCAAGCTATTCTTATTCCTCAAAGGCTAAGAACAACAATTCTGCAAAAATTACATAAAGCCCATTCTGGTATAGAAAATACATTAAAACTAGCTAGAGATGCGGTATTCTGGCCTTCAATGTCCAAGGACATTCAGGAAATGATTAAATGTTGTCAAACTTGTAATAAATATCAACCTAGTCAACAAAAGTTCACCATGCAAACTCATAAGATTCCTGAATATCCCTTTCAAATAATTTCCATGGATGTATTCTTCTTTAATCGAAATGGTAAACAAATAAAATACTTAGTTACAGTAGATCATTATTCAGATTTCTTTGAACTTGATATACTTAAAGATTTATCAGCTAAGTCAGTAATTGAATGTTGTAAAAATAACTTTGCTAGACATGGGGTCCCTGAAAGGGTGGTGACAGATGGTGGTACAAACTTTGTTAATCAGGAATTCACAGAATTTTCTAGTAAATGGGGATTTTTCCATACAACATCTTCTCCCAATCATCCACAAGGTAATGGAAAAGCAGAAGCTACAGTCAAAATAGCAAAAAAACTATTGCTTAAATCTGCTGAAGGTAATGAAGATTTCTGGCTCAGTTTGTTATGCCTAAGAAATACACCTAATAAATTAAATTCTAGCCCAGTGCAACGTCTCTACTCTCGGAGAACCCGAGGTGTCTTGCCAGCAGTGGTCTCGAACGTCATAGAGCGAGATCGGTAGAATTGCCAGCTAAAATCGGTATATTTGTACCCAAAATCGGTATTTGACAAAAGAAAAATACAATATTCAATAAAATTCGTTTATTTATTAAAAAAAAACTTACAGACTAATTTGCAACAATCATAATTATTTTTTATACCAATATTCTTTGGCCATAGCCGCGGTCATCTTCGAATTAATTTCAAAATCGTAACAATTAGCTGTATTAATGAGTCGTTTTGAATGTAATAGACCAGTGATTGATTCAGTAGACAACCTATTTCGCTGCTTTGTTTTTAAAAGATTAATATGTGAAAATATGCGTTCAACGTTAGCGGATGAATGGGGAAGTGATAAAATATTAAAGATGAAATTAGACAACAATGGAAACATTTGAGTTTCATCGCCACGCTTTAATAAACTTACTTCATCCCAAAATAGTTCTACATCATCAGGAAATGTTTTGATTTGTTCACAATTTCTTAAAATGCGCCACTCTGTATCAATTTCCTGGAAATCATTGCTGTGAACAATATTGGGAAAGAGCCTACTCACAGGAACTATCGAAGCAGTTTTGCCAATTTTAACATTTTTTGGATCAATTATGTCTAAACCTTTTATTGGGTTATTTTTCAATGGAAACCGCGTGGTTATTTGCTTACAAGCTTCGATATAAAAATCTAGGCATCTGCATTTAAACAAATTTACTTGATCTGAGTTTAGATTTTCTGAACTACTTAGTAGTGTATTAGACGCAGCAGCACCATAGTATACGTCATCAATATCCATAAAATTTCTGGGATTCTTAAAATCAACATTTTCGATTGGAGTGCTAGTTAAATATTCTCTTTTTAAAAAACAATCAAAAATAGTTTTTAATGTTCCAGTTATTTTTTCATATAAATTATGAATTTTCGGGTGTTCTGCTTGCATTTCTTTATTTAAATCGGTAAAGAATGGAACTACAAACTCTAAACATTGCTAAAATAATATCGTAGTAGGATCTTGGAGCTTCTGTAATATATGTTCTGCAGCTAAAAGATGATCATTGTTAGATATTTGGTCTATAAAAAATAGTATAAGAGCAGAGAGTTGTTCCAATATTCTCTTCACTGCTGCATGTACTGATAACCAGCGTGTTTGAGAGGGGTGAAGTATTTTATGTACTTTTAAGTCGCAAAACATTTGAAAGTTTTTAAACTCTGCCACTCTTTTTGGGCTAGAAGAAAAGTAGTTGTAAATGTCTCTTACAAGATCCTCTATAAAACGTGGCAATTTGGTACAAGCATATGACGCGCAAAGGTGAAACGAATGGCAGGCGCATTTAAGTATAAAAATGTTAGGAATTTCATTTTGCAGCAATGTTACAACAGAATTATTACGTCCCATCATTACGTTTGCCCCGTCAGATGCAAAACCTATTAGATTATCTTTATATGGAATATTATTGCTTCTAAAAAAATTTACAATGTGTTCAAATAAGGTTGCTGCATTAGCTTCTTCTAATGGAATAAGAGCTAAAAAACAATCTTTAATACGATTCATTTTCGCATATCTCACAACTAAGCACAAGTGTTTGGTCGTACTAAGATCAGTGGACTCGTCAATAATAAGCGAAACTTAGTTTGCCCTAGATCTTCACATAAATTATTGAAACTTTCTTACCTATAATATGATCAATTATGTCATGAGTTTTGGTTGAAGAGCATTTTATTTCTTTTGCTATTTTTGAATCAGGACAAATGGCTTGCATCAACTGCGGTAGGTGCTCCATAATAGTGAATGGTAGATTGTGTTCAGCAACAAACGAAGCTAATCTTATTTCACCTGAAATTAAAAATAAAGAATTAAAATTACGTAGGTATATCAGTATGTCTAGTAGCGATTAGGGTATAATTATATCCACTGCTTCTATAAACCGATAAGTAGAAAACCAAATAATATAACAATGTAAATAGTAAAATAAATAACTAAAAAAATTACATTGCTTAACCATTATATCAGATTTATGAGTTTTGGTCACAGTAAATGATGATATCTTCGGTTGTGATTTTATATTCTTTGATGATATTGAGTGTGCTTGTGAAGAACTATGTTTCTTTATAGCGTCTTTTCCTGATGTGATGTTGATATCTTTATTACAACTTTTACAATAGGCATAGCTTTCGCCTTTACGACTATCTTGCAGCCAACCTGGAAATTCTTCTTCCCATTCTTTTCTATAATATTGTAGATATTTTTTTCTTCTTACACTCGCACTTGTGCTTGGCTCCTCGTCAGACGACATTTTAACTTAATTATCTGATTTTGTAGGGACTCTTTCGGTTAGGTACTCACTCTTCAAAGTTAAGAAAATTAATGAAAAAATAAAACTGAATTACTGTTTATATATACTAGACAGGTAAATTCCCGAGCGGGAAGCCCCTTATAACATCGAATTGCAGGACACAAGGGTGTCAAGGGTATTCCCCAAAATATATGAACTACATTCTGCACTAGGTCCATACTATTGAGGGCTTCCCCGTAACATTAAACATAAATGAAAAGGGTTGCCAACTTAAAAGTGTAAAATCGGTAGAAAAATCGGTAGAATTTCCATGTATACTGTGAAATCGTAGAAAAGTCGTTATATTTCGGTATATCGGTAGAACAGAGCCCATATCGGTAGAAATACCGAAAAATCGGTAGGTTCGAGACCACTGCTTGCCAGTGGTTCCTAGTCTCTTAAGACCACAGATTGTAAAAGATGTTTCTGAAGACATAGAAAAAAGACGAAAAGACTCTAAACAAATATTTGATAAGAGAGCAAAAAAGGCAATAACTTTAGAGATTGGTCAGCCGGTTTCAGTACAAGTACAACCATCAGTAAATAAATCTTGGACTCCTGGTATTGTTGAGGATGTTCTCTCTGATAGATCTTATATAGTTAATGTCAATGATACTTCACACAGACGCGATCTAGCACACATTCGCCTTTTAGAAGTGCCTCCTCGGGCAGGCTCTCCATTGGCTGAGGAAGGAGTTGTTGACACTGAGTTAGGTTTAAAGAACATGAGTTGTACACAAAACGATACATATTCTGATGACACTATCCATCCTCAAACCTCACCTATGATAGACACTCCATCTCCTCAAATAGAACAGAATTCTATTGTGTCTAATATTATTCCCCAACCTCATAACCAACAAAATGTATCATCTCCTAGACCCAAGAGGGAAATCCGTAAACCCTCCTATCTTAAGGACTATTATTGTTAATTAGTTGTTTCGTATGTTTATTTTATGTAAAATGTCTCAATGGGAATACTGCTTATTATAGTAATGCTGGTACTTAAAATATTTTGTGATAAGTCAGTGTAATATTTATATTCAGTACCAATACTGTAACTGGAATTATTGCATCCCATGCAAAGCCAAAAATTGTTAGAATTAAGTTAATATACTGTAACTGGAATTATTGCATCTTATGTAAAGCCAAAAAATGTTAGAATTAGGTTAATAAAAATTTATAAGACTTTTTAATTTAAAAAAAAAAAGGGAACGTGTTGGCAACACTAGTTATTGTGGGCCACACTTTTGCATTTTTCACTTCATACAAAATGTCCGACCTGTACGACCTGTAAAAGTGATCTAATAAAGATTTTTATAATAAACCAGTGTTTCAAAACACCGTGTAAAGCCACAAAGGTACCGTGAAGGTCGCATTATTACCCGCGTGGAAATTCTTCAAATCCGTAACTTTGTCTGTGCCTCAAGGCCTCTCGAGGTCCGCTTCCGTGACAATAACGACTCTCCGACACCCTTAACAGACCCTCGAAAGTAGACCTTGAATAATTAATTCGCAGATGAAAAACTGACGAATGAAGCTTTTGGTTTAAAATTCTGTGTTGGGTCTAAGTACCTATACTCGTATTACGGGTAATGTGATTTAAAATGGTTGGAATGTAGGTAATTACTTAAGTAGACCTTCAATGGGTTTTTTCAGGACACGTTAATATTTTATACAGCGTAGAATATTTATTTTATGCAATTTTAATAATAATCTTGGTAAATTATTTTCACCTCGCAGCCGTGTATGTTTGAATTTTCCTTAGCTCTAACTAGTATTTAATTACCAGCTTAGTAAAAATAGTCCTATTTTAAAACTTAGAAAGTACTCGTACAATAGAAAATTCCGGAAAATTCCGAAAAGATTCCGGACAAGAGAGACGGGCTGAGGCGGGTCATCATAGCGCCATTATTGTTGTACGACATGATGTGGCAGTGTATTTATTTTTGTGTTAGCACTTTAGCTTATTTAGATATAATGGGATTAAACGAATTGTTGCGTAAATGTACATACCCAAACTTTAATAAAAAAGTTAACTTCTTTTCCCTTTCTGGACGAATCTTCTAACTTTTTGGCTGTCAATATCGAAAACATCAATGTCATAAGCATAACGTCAACTTATGGGTGCGTTCCAAAAAGGGTAAAAATTACACGGAGTAGTGCGAAAGTTACTCTAGAGCGTTCCGAAATGAGCCGAGTGAAACCGAGGGTAACCGAACATTTACTCGACAGCTACCCGAGCAGTATTTAGGAACGCTTTCGGTAGAGTAATTTTCGACTTGACAAGTGCGATTTCTCTCCCTTGGCTGAGCGTCGTTAAAAATTACCTGACATATGTCAAAATCATATATGAGCCAATGTTGAAGTTTAATGTTAAAGAATGGATTTACTAAAGTATAAACGAATAGGTAGTACTTATTTATTTGCAAAATATACTTAAAAAACACGATTTTCCTTCTTTGCAATAGAGAAAAAAGGTTATGTTGACAGTGTCATCATACGACTCTAACCATCTTTACCCTAACCCGTTCCAAAACAGAAAATCGCTCTGTAGCGTTCAAAAACAGTATAGCCGTTCTCTTTCTTTCGTTGCTTCTATCTCTTTTTAATTTTCGAGTGAATTCATCGCACGTTTAGGAACGCACCCTAAAATGTCAACTTTAACTGTCCCACGCGCGTTGCTGTTTACGAAACATAAACTTGTGGTATTTTTTGTTTTAATGGTCAAGATAAACCCAATCCTTCAGTAAAATGGATTTCATTATCGATACTGTTGGAGATGAAGATCTCCAAATAAGAACAGAATTAATTGACGATGCTGAGAAACCTTACTTTATAGGTTAGTTACAATGTTATTTTGCTGCTAATGTACAAAATATTCTACATTACTTATTTAATTTTTTCTGACTAACATGGCACTATAATTGTTCAACATTTTGTCTGTTTAATGAGAGTCCAGATTTAAACCTACATTGGAAGAACACAGTAGACTATTTTTTTGGAATTCGATATCCGTGGTTAGTCTCGGGCCCATTAAACCCTATAAAATAATAATTCTTATTATTTTACAGACAAAGAAGACAGAGAAGCAGCAATATTAAATTTATTTGACCAAAAGAAACAAGAACTAGACACACAACTGTCTACAGAAGATGAAGTGAACACAAAGCTAAAAAACTTAAAGATTGACAGTATATTTGACGAATTCTTTCAAGAAATGGGATGGTCACAGTCTATCATAATCAAGAAGGAAAAGAAAAAGAGGTTATTTCACTTTGATCAGCTAGATTTGGAGACTGGGAAGTTAAAGTCAAATCTTGGGGGGGTGGATGTTGAGAAGGAAATGAAGAATAGTGTGCTGAAGCCCGGGTTTGAGAAGGAGCATGAAATGCCGAGTTATGATGTTAGCAAGAATAAATTGAAGGCGCTTAGACGGGTATGTTTATTTAGTTGGCTTGTTTGTTATGTCAATGTTTATTTAAATCTCAAACTTAAAACATTAGGTTAGATAATATGGAATTTTCTGAAATTCCATATTATCTAACTATGTCAAAGGAAATCTTTACATCCCTTTTAGTCTTTCCTACTGGTTGGCTATTGAATTTTAAATGCCCAGTATTTATTTATTTATTTAGGATCTCCAACAAAGAAGTAAACATAACAATATATAAACTTAAACTAGGTATTTAGTTGGTGTACCCCTTCACTTATAGGAGACCACAGCATGCACAGAAATTTAACAGCTAAGCTAACAATAACAAATTAAACATCTTTAAAAAGAAACAAATCAAAAGCATAAAAATGAAATTGAGAAAATTGTGAAAGTTACGGGAAGCGAATAAAAACAATGTATCATTAAATATAAATTAAATTAAATCTTTTAAGCATTTTTTATACTTAGATAGAGACTCGAAGATATCTAAGTTAGATTTCTTTGCCAACGTGTTATATTGCCTACAAAGCCTTGGCAAGTGTTAATGTGGACCTACAGAACCCAGTTATTGACTAATAATAATTCCTTGTTAAGACTAATTGACAGGTTTTCTAGCTTATAGCTTTACATGCTTTCTGAGACATGGAATGTCAATGACAACACATCTAAAAATTGGCAAAAGTCATATCAATACTTTCCCAGTTTGAAAATCCGAGCTCATGCCCATGAGGCAGGCGCTTTAACCACCAGACCAATACAACACAAATGATGAGTAATAAAGTATAACTATATCTATAAAAACACTTCAACATTGCAGAAAGAACGAGAGAAAACAAAGGGACCTGGCTGGTTCAACCTGCCTGCACCAGAGGTCACTGAGGAGCTAAAGAATGACCTGCAAGTGTTAAAGATGAGGTCGGCACTAGACCCCAAACATTTCTACAAGAAGAATGATATGGAAGTATTACCTAAGTACTTCCAGGTAAGGTCAATTTAAAACTTGTCTATCTTTTTTTTACTAGTGCACTATAACATGGAATAAACAAGCAAATCTTTACCTTTTAAACAGAAACTTTGTTGATTATATTATCTACAATGTGTGGGAAGCTCTATTTTTATTTGTATAATTAAAATAATTATTTAATAAAATGTAGCTCAAAATTGCTTTGTCTTTGAAACATTTTTATACAGTAAAGGTTTTATTCAGCATTCATTACAGTGCGAGGTACTCTGGGATCTGAAACATACTGAATCAAATAGTCCTAGACTGGTTAAACTACCTCTGTAGCCAAAACTAGTGAATTTTTGAGCACAAATTTTTCATCTATTTAATTTTTGATGACTATTTTGATAAAATTAAACCTAACACCTGTTTTGTAGGTTGGTCGCATCATGGATTCATCTCTTGATCACGTTAATGAAAGGCTCACCAAAAAACAAAGAAAGAGAACCATGGTAGATGAACTGCTAGCAGACGCAGAGTTCCAGAAGTACAATAAGAAGAAGTACAAGGAAATAGTAGATGAGAAGAGAAGAACAGAGTACAGGACTTTCATGAGGGACAAGAGACAGAAGAATAAAGCTGATTTAAAGAAAAATAAGTTAAAAACCAAGAAGGCAGTAAATAAATAGTTGTAAATACTATTCAATTTTCTTATTACTCTTTTTCTTAGTGTGTCGAAGGCAGATTGTATTGAGTCCACAGCAAAGAGTTTGGTGCTAGAATCAGTTACCTGTAGTGGTGGTGTGCTAGTCATATCTGTCACAGGAGGGATGCGGTTAACGGTTGCCACGTGTCTTGTTCTGCACTATCCGCAACTCAACTCTAACCTTGACAAACCAACTCAACTCAGCATACAATGCCATATTGATTTTTGTCTGTGTTTTGTTTCCGTCACTAGGAAATTTCGGCGGTCAAATGGAATTACGCGACAAACACACGTACAGAACAATTATCTAAAGATAATTTACTTTAAGACGAGCGGGAGCTATTCGGATTTAAAAAAACACATACAGATCATTCAACCCTTTATTTCAATTTAAGTATCCTTGTCAATAAATATTATAAAATTCGAAGTTATTTATTTGAAAATATCACAGGTGTAGAAGACACTAGTTTGTAACTGTGTAAATGTTTACGAGCATAGCACCATTATTGTAGAGGTTAGCACGAGTGTTCAGCTATAAGCGCCAGGCCACACAGTGCGGTGCGGCTCCGGCGCGGCGCCTGAGCGGTGCCGCAACGGTTTGCTACATATAAAATTGGATGGTATGCCACACGGTACGTCCGGCACCGCTCCGGCGCCGCACCGCAGGCTCACCGGACAACGGCGCGACGCAGACGAGGCGGGGAGGGGTGCAAGCAGTGCGGTGCCGCAGCGGCGCCGCTCAGTTCATGATTGTCGTCAACTGACTAGTAGGCAAGCCGCCAAGCTTGTTGCGGTGCCACAGCGGCGCCGTAAGAACATTGCGACGCCGCACTGCTCGTGTGGCCGCCAGTGCGGTGCGGCGCGTTGCCGCACCGTGTGGCCTGGCACTAAGGTACCTTTGTACATAATATTTATTAAATTAATTCGTTCCCTACCTCTAGACCGACCACTATGTTAAGTTCATGTAACTATACGCTCGTGCTAGCAACAAAACAACAAATATTGGTTCTATATATAATAAGTATAACTATATCCCAAAGGATTTGTAACAATAATAATAATAAAATAATTACAAAATGTATCTGCGCAAAAAACTCGAGCGTTGAAGACTAGAACTATTTACTAATATTGTTGCTGAAACGATTTAGTACAAACAAAAATAAAAGAGACTTTCAAACCACCCTCAAAATATAAACATTTGTACACTTAAAAATACTATTAACACCTAGGCCAACCCATGAACCGAATGAAGCAGAATAAACCGAGTTAGGCTCAATTTACACCGCCGTGGAATGGAATGGAAACATTAATTTTACCTCAAGTGACGCGCGAATTCGCTGGAATGCGCGAGAATTCTCCCAGCGAATTGAGCAAAAGACGACTCTTCCACTATATTCCTTACACGATACCGAATTCTCGAGAATGCACAAGCTTTACCCAGAAGACACATGACCATTTTATGGTCTTATTTAGTTCAACATAAAGTTCACTATAATGTGTACAATTTCGTTGCTGAAAGTCTCTTTCATTCCGTTGCCCTGCAGTGTAAATTGAGCCTTATCGTCACCAATTTGCAACTATCTGCAATTTTATTTGTTTATCAGTTTAGAATCCCCCAGTGACGTCGATGGCCGCTCCCGTCATGAACGAGCTCTTATCAGAACTCAGAAATGCTATCACCTCCGCTAATTCTGAAATTAAATAAATGAAGATTGCATTAGAAAATTAAACCTCAAGGTAACAAGATAAAAAGCAGAATCATCAGAGAAACAATCTGAAATAGATAAGTATGTTATATTGAGGACGATACACAAACAAAAACTGATTTTTACAGATTTTTACGATTTAGGGTAACTCTACCTCTCTCGCCACTGGTTATTGGATTTAATGAATAAAGGTTTTTTCTGGTGAGTAGGAAATCATCAAATGACTTCTCCCGTCCCGGGCGGGGCGGGAGAGCGTGTCAGACTTTTACTGACTAAAACCCACTCATATTCCTTCGGTTGCCCTTTATGTTCCGGGGCCACGTTAACAATTATAACTATTTCGCAACCCAATCAAGTTTTATTTAGATCTCATTGAGGCGTTGTATCCTTAGACACTCACCACTAGGCTGCCCCATGCGCCCCAGCGGCACCATTTTCAACATGCCCTGCATCACCTTGTCTGGCACAGTTTTAATCATCGGCGTCTCTATGAATCCTGGCAATACCACGTTTACTCTGAAATAATAATGTTTAAAAATAAAATATCGGTAATTCTGTACCAAAGTCGATATTGGCGCCGATTCTCTTGTGCACAAACTAACGTAAATTTAAGTTAAGTGCATCTTTCTCTTTCCATTTAATTAAGAAAAGGACAGAAGATCAAATATTAGTTAATCCTGTCAAATTTAGACACTCCATAGATAATTTAGACGCATTTTAAAAACATGGCGTCTAAATATACGTCAATTTTCATCAGGCGCTGTCTAATTTGACAGGATTAAACTAACATGTATCTTCTCTCCTTTTCTTTAAGAAATGGAAAGAGAAAGATGCACTTAACTTAAATTTACGTTAGTTTGTGCACTAGAGAATCGGCACCATTGGTATACACCAATCAGACAAAAGCTGAAAATAAAAAATAATTACTTTGATTGAACGCCAAATACACTAAAATGTAAAAAGTTGTAAGCCCCGCGAGAGGGCACTGTGTATTTGTATTCAAATCATTTTGAGCAAAAACTAGCGTACTCTTAGGAAGGAGGTCTATTGGAATCCAAATCAAGTATTTTAATAAACTCCATTCAATGGATTATAATACTTTTACCATTGTTAATTAAGAACATAATCACTTGGCCTAAAGTAAAAAGTCCTCACCTAATATTGAATTTTCCTAACTCCTTAGCAGCAGACTGTGTCATACCAATCACACCAGCTTTACTTCCAGCATAATTTGTTTGTCCTGAAACAAAAGGCAATGGTTCAATAAATAGATAAACAATTACTACAGAGGATCTGAACAAAAATCATTATGTAGTTTTCATGGGGAAAATATTGTTGCTAAAACAACAAATAGTAAAAATAAAAGTATAATGAAGAAGAGTATTTTATCGGCATTTTTCTCAGTATGGCGGTCATAGGACGACACCCTTCGTTTGTGAGTGCGTCTCAAACTTGACATGTTATATTTATGTGAATTAAATTTTTTAAATGCAAAGCCATTTCCAAAGAACAGTACTCTTACGACAGAAAAATGTGATTTATCGAGGCACTTGGATAGTTGGATCAATAGTTCAGATAAAACTTGTTTAGTCACTGAGTTGCAGAACCTGCGCTAGATTAAATCAAGGTTAAACAATTAAATACTTAAGTAATTAATTGTTGCACATTTGAACTCTAGACAGGAAATAATTAGAATATAGAATTATATAGTTCTTCACTCCATATACGGCGGAACCAAATCACCATACCATATATTTGCCTGCGTTTACAAACGTTTAAAAATCACATAATTCTATCCTAATGTTTAGGCTTGTAACAAACATCTGTCCAAACTCGAGCGGGAATCGAAAAAAAAACTAATTTAAAGGCTTCTTACCGATGTTTCCATATTTGCCCACAATACTAGATATATTTACGATAGAGCCTGGCAGACCTGCTTCCGTCATCGCTTTTGCAAAAGTTTGCATGACTAGAAAGGTTCCCTGAAAACAAAACAAAAGTATTTCAATTTATGGCGAGCGATGGGTAGCTCGCCGCCCGGCTAGGACCAGGACCGCGTCGACGGCGCGTTAGTGTTCCACGCGCGCCTCAAAGAGAAGGAGTCAGCACAGGAAGGGGCCCAACAGGGCCAACGCCTGCCGGGGTTGCGGAATGTGTATAATAGTTACCGTGACCCTGGAACATAAAAGGCAATCGAAGGAGCATGAGTGGGTTTTAGTCAGTAAGAGTCTGACACGCCCTCCCGCCGCACACAGGACGGGAGCAGTCATTGGATGATTTCCCACTCACCAAAAAAAAAAAAAAAGTATTTCAATTTCGACGCAATTATATTTTTTTATAACTTCTTGACTATTGCACAATAAATGAATGTTCATAAATATATTTTTTTATTAAACAATTATTTTAATATCATCATTTTTTTTTTGTTAGTGGTAAACTTGTAGGATTAATAATATTGTAATATGTTCGCCTACAAAATTAATACTATCTAGTACTTTTGGAGTCATTTTTTCAAATTAACTGCTTAGATTTGCTTTTGAAATAGCTTCAGGCAGTTCAATTTGCTCATCATAGTCATCACAAAACAGTCAACTTAAATAAATATATTAGTAAGCAATTTATAGTTACCTTTAAATTAGTATTAATCACACTATCATAATCTTCCTCGGACATCTTCAAAATCCAGTTGTCTCGAGTGATTCCAGCGCAGTTCACAATTATTGTTGGAGGAGCCTTGTACTGTTTCAAAGTAGTCTGCAGAAGATTCCTTACAGCCGTTGAGTCGGCCACATCTAGTTCTACGGCCATGTGATCTCCATCTGAAATAAATTTTTCATTACCATGATATATTGGGACAACTTCTTTTCAGATCCCTATCTGTAAGCAGTTTTGGCATTATTAGATTGGATAAATACTATAATGTTCATGTTGTTGGTAGAAACAAATCATTGAAAAACATTACCCTCTCTCTGGGTCAATTGAGTGAAAAAGTAAGGTGATTGGTAATTTGTGACTGTTACCTAAACACATGTTTCTACTCGTTGTCAATCACCAATCATATTATTTTTTTACAGTCTGCTAGCGTTTTGACTTCGACCATGTGAACAACGGTGGTTATTCTGGTTGTATTTTTAAAAGTAAGGGACTAAGCTTACACTGACACAATAAAAGATTTAAATCAAAATCAATAAACATTTTGCATTTATAATATTTGTATGGATGACTTCCTGAGTCCTTTGTTGTCTAAATCAGAGGCAATAAAAGCTGTACTGTAATAGGTAAAGAGATTATATAGAAAGAAATTATTTATATAACACATACCATTTGTTCCAGACGCTAAAGAGGTGTGTGTTTTGATAGTATCTACAGCTGTGTCATACTGCTTGTCGGCAGCAATAACAGTGGCTCCCTCTCTGGACAACACCTGGCATGCTGCTCGGCCTAAACCAGATCCAGCACCTGGTAACACAAATACTTCTTAAAAAATTGGTTTACAGGTAAACATACAAAATATTATTTACTCATAATTATGATAACCTTGACAGAAAGTATACATGGCAGATTTTTTTTTATTAAAATGGACTTTATAAACAGTTCTGTACAGTTATGGATTCTCTTTCAATGAGTATAATTTACACCCTCAACAAAATGTATGGTGAAAAAAATAACAAATAAAAATGAGTTTTATATACAGTTAAATAGGGTTTAATATTTAACCAGAATAGTGTTTCATTAGTTTTTTTTTCCATGTTACTGGGATAAATTCTCAAAAATTCTATTGTTTCTTACACATCTTGATATTATGTATTTTGTGGCTTAATTCCAATTTAGTGTGTTTGTCTTGGCTATTGCTTTAGGTTATTATGACCAGTATAGATAAGTAACAAATAGGTAAGCCAGGTCTAGTAGCAGTTTTTTTATGTTGATGTGGTTTCTATGAAATTTGTATAATCCCACAACAACATGTCTATCAAACTTGTTTTTGGAAGAAGAGGCCTTCAAAGATAAGGAGTTTGTGATATTAACCTTCTTACATCATTCAATTTTTTAAAACACATTTTGTATTTAACCATTTCTAAATGGTGTTAGTCTTGTGACCATTACGCTAAGAACGGTCATTCAATAAGGAAATTGATAAGATGTTACAGAAAATATAAACATACAGTAGGCATGCCACATACAAGTATTTATCGGCTAGAAAAAAACATTTATGACTGATTATTACAGAAAACTGTCTTGAACACTACATTAAAAGTATTTTTCTGTCATGAGTTTTAATTTTACACTACTCCAAAAAAAGTGGCTAGGTAATAAATTAACCGTACTCTTGAGTTCATACCTACTTTGGTACATAAAATAAATAATTAAATTAAAATACTTACCAGTTACTAAAGCTAGCCTTCCCGCAACTATTCCTGTCGCCATTTTCACAGATTTTTAGTAAAGAAATTAGATCTGAATAATTTATCTAGCCGAGTTTATCTCGGATGTTTAGAAAGTTTGACTTTGAACTTTCCTGTGTAATCTTATCAGTATTTTTTATCAAACTGTCATTTGTATGTCAGGCAAGTATAATACCTGGGGTGCGTTCCAAAACGTGCGAGGAATTCACTTGGAAGTTAATAACGAAAGAAAGAGAACGGCTATACTGTTTTTGAACGCTACTGAGTGATTTACTGTATTGGAACGGGTTAGGGTCATGATGGTTAGGGTCGTATGATGACACTGGTGCCGATTCTCTTGTGCACAAACTATCGTAAATTTAAGTTAAGTGCATCTTTCTCTTTCCTTTTAATTAAGAAAAGGACAGAAGATCAAATATTAGTTAAGTCCTGTCAAATTTAGACACTCCATAGATAATTTAGACGCAATTTAAAAACATGGCGTCTAAATATACGTCAATTTTCATCAGGCGCTGTCTAATTTGACAGGATTAAACTAAAATGTATCTTCTGTCCTTTTCTTTAAGAAATGGAAAGAGAAACATGCACTTCACTTAAATTTACGATAGTTTGTGCACAAGAGAATCGGCACCACTGTCAACATAACCCGTTCTCTCTATTGGAAAATCATGGTTTTTAATGATATTTTGTAAATAAATAAGTACTACTGGTTCGTTTCTACTTTAGTAAATCCATTCTTCAACATCAAACTTCAACATTGGCGCATATATTATGATTTTGACATATGTCAGGTAATTTTTAACGTCGCTCAGCTAAGGGTGAGAAATAGCACTTGTCAGTGCGAAAATTACTTTACCGAAAGCGTTCCGAAATACTGCTCGGGTAGCTGTCGAGTGATTGTTCGGTTACCCTCGGTTTCACTCGGCTCATTTCGGAACGCGCTAGAGTAACTTTCGCACTACTCCGTGTAATTTTTACCCTTTTTAGAACGCACCCCTGTTTTGATAACACTGACGTTAAAATATTCGTTCAAAAACAAAACATTATGAATACAGAACAGATAAAAAAAAACATTTCTTTTCAGTGCGCCATTGTCTAGAACGGCTTGGGGTATGCCTTTGTCCAACAGTGGGGCACTAAAGGGGCGCCGATGATGTTCTTGCCTACGGCGCTCTCGACCCTTAATCCGCCTCTGGCCCTACCTCTCTTATTTTATTTACTAATTCAATAAATTCAAAGTAAACTAGGTATAGGGACAAATAAACATTTATTCTTATTTACTAAAACAGGTTCATGTGCAACTAACAAAAGTAGGTAACCTTTTCAGACACCTAAATAAAAAAAAAGAGTTTTAGTCATTGGGTAAATATAACTAATTTTACTACCTACAAGTATTAAAAAGTTGTAGTTCTGGTATAAACACTTGAAATCTTAGAGGCTTACCCTGAATACTCAAACATCACTTGATTTAAGGCACTCTCAAAACTGTTGCTGTCTTTCATGTCTTTGTCACTGAAAAGGGATAAAATAAGGACAGAAAAGATTTAAAAGTGTCTTATAACTAAGTGATGTTTGAGTATTTGGAGGTAAGTACTCTAGGCTTGTAATTGTGTTTATACCCCAGAACTATCACACACATACAACATTTTGCCAATAACATTTATTTTTATAAAAAAATATATCCCAGTTTGTAAGCACCAAGAAAGAGACAGGCTATTCAAATACTGACCATTATTATAAATATTATTCTGTTTATTAATATCAAGTTAGTTTTTTTAAAACAGTAGACACAGTTATAAAGCAATTCAATCACATATGCCTCAACAAGTTCAGCCAACAAGGTAAAAAAGATGGCTATCCTTATTCTTATAATAACTAAACTACATAACATTATAAAAATATAATAAAGTGCTTTATGGCTTACCCAAACATAATACTAATTTGTTTTATGTATTACAATAAATGTAATCACACAGTACACATATAATGGCTTTTTATATTTGGCAGGAACAATTTGTACCTATGTAAACATTTTTCATGTGTGAAGTTGCAATTCAAAGTGCATTAAAAATAAAAACTAACAATATTGTTTATGGCAGTCACTGGAATATTATAACCATTTTGGTAAGAGGTTAAAAAGTCAGGAGAATATTGTCAATTAAAATAATATAACAATTAGATTAGAAAAAATAAATGCAGCATAACTTGCACTGATTATACCAACCTCCCATTTGTTTCTACTTAATACAAGTTAACAAAGGTATTATTTTAACACATTTTCATTGAAAAAGAATACCATTCAAAATATCTACAGTGCCACTTATAGGAGTATTAATTTTAAAGAGGTCCTACTGTTACAAACGAGTTATACCCCGTACCTCATAAATGAAAAAAAAAAGCTATTCTTTAGTAAAATAAAAAAAACTTAGCTTACTATCTGTTACAAAATGAGAAATTAGGAGATACTCTTGAAAATTTAAACAAAATTAAATAGAAAAAAAGTAACAAACAGTTTTACTGTCAGTTTAAAAACACTAAACTTAACCTACAATTGGTTTAAATAGAACCCAAAGTCTCTCGAATTCTTTCTGGTATTGTTCTACTAGTTCTTTCTGTGAAGTCACAAGGCAGTCTTCATAGTTTCCACACAACGCTTGGTTTGTCCAGTTCAACGAGCCGGCCATCACATAGGGAGTAACAAGGGGGTTTTCGCTCAGAGTGTCCACTAGACAGAACTTATGGTGCATCAAATTCGTCGACTTCATCCAACGTACCGGTACACGATACTTTTCTAACCTTCTTACTGCAGACCCAGCAGAGAATGCCATATCAGCGTCAATAATCAACCGTATCTTCACACCTCGGTAATGTAACTTCAATATAACGTTAGTTATATCCATATTTGTCCATACGTACATACAAACATCCAAATTATGCCGCGGCTGGCTCAAATAATACAATATTCTGTCCATACTTGTTGAAATCATGCAGCGGGAATATTTACTTTTCTTAATTTCTTCGGCGCCGTAACTAAACATTATAACTTCGTGAATCTCTTTGGGTTGACATTTTTCTTTCTTTTTCTTATTTGTTAAGTAATTGTACGTGGCACGAGTAACGAATGCAAACGACAACAAAATGAACAAAGTTTTGCTGAAAGTTTTTAACGACATGTTTTTGATTGTGAATTAAAAATAGTAACTCTGGTCTTATAAATAGGTTTGTGAACTTATCAAAACATTTTTGTATTGAGAGTTCTGTAAAATTAAACAGTATCTCGAAAGTGTTATCTCATATCGGCCGAAATAACACAAAAACACATTTTAAAAATAACAAGGAAATGAATTAAAAGAGATTAAAATAGATTTTTAACGTCACACAGGTCAATTTTGTGATGTCTGTCACATTTGGCATTGCCTTGCCTGTTCTGTCAGTTTGACAGTCATTCAATTAGGCATCTGAAACCTAGGGGTTTAGCACATGAGTAGGATAAACGGGTTCCGGTTGTAGTCAAATGCCAAAGAAAAATTTACCTTTTAACGACCCAAGGGATATCCAGCTATCGGGCTGCTATTGTTTTTCTATTGTGTCTCGAATGTTAAATGTGTGCTCTTGAATCTGTAACTACAATTACAACGAAGTGAATTTAATTACACCCGAGACGCAACTTTTATCTCAAGTCGAAATCGTGGCAGTGTACCCAAAAGCGTAATAGTGTGTACCTAATGTACAGTGTTTGGAACAGGGTAAACATCAAAGGACAGGGGCAAAAAATTATACTACAACATTATTTCGGGAAGTCCCAATGTCGAGATATCACTAATTATTAGTAACCAAAATTAAAAGAGCTGTATTATTATAATATTTTAAAATGTTACGCCAATAAAAGTTATCTAAAATCGATTCGTTTACACTTACTTTCATACAAGCATGTTGAAAAAGAATAAAAACACAAATTAACGTAATTGAGGTTTAATTTTCCAGATATAAACAGACTATTTACACAGTTCGTAAGTAATGCCACACATTTTGAGTCCGCCATCTCATAACGTTATGTTGTTTATACTAAAATCGTGTGGTCTCAATCTTAAGTTTAAATTATATGAACTGTGATGTGCAGGCTGCAGCGATCCACCGTATCCACCAATGAGGCTGCAGGAACCATAGCCGTTATCTGTAGTACTACCATATCCGACTACACTTTGGCCCATCAGACTGTTGGAGTTTGGGACATATTGTCTATTGCTTACGTTTTGCATCATCAGGGAATAATCGTTTTGGTAAAGCCCTGTGTTCGCTATAGGAATCCCTAAGTTCAAGTTCAGGTTGTTTGCTTGAAAATGATGGAGCCATGGTTCTTTGGAGTTGCGTGCAAAGTCTTGTCTAGGGTCCTGATGAGGAATTCCAATGGGTACCGCGATAGGCTCTGGTGAACTCTGGTTGGTTGAACTTCTGTGAGTCGAGAGTGCTGATCTTTCGTTTCTTCGGAACTTCGCTCGGCGGTTTTGGAACCATACCTGCCAAAGAAAACTTGGTTAGACCGGACGAATAACAAAAAAATAATTTAAAAACACCGTCATCTTCCTCATCTTTCCCAGCCGTATCCCAAAAATATAAGTTATACAATCTAATCTAACCAGATGCACATGTATACATACATGTCGTGTTTACTTAGAGCAATAGCCTTTCAGAACTTCAAAACCCAGTTATAGGGTAACATGAAACCCCTTAGTAACCTTTGGACACTTTACCTTGGAACAAATACTGATAACTGGGATCACAATCACTTCGAGTATGCTGTATGCATAATATTAACTTACTAAATACTGCTAAAAAAATCCTAAAACTCAATTTCGCTACCCGGGAATCAGTCCCGAGATTCCGCTTCAGTTACCTACACTTGCAAACACGAGACCAGTCAGCTAAACTCAGTTTCTATAAAATTAATACGCTCGCTTTAACCCTATTAAGACTAAACTATTTCATTCTCCTAAAGTTTCAATAAGATTTTGTGTTTAGATCGGAATCCTACTAATATTACAAATGTGAAAGTTTGTGATTATGGATGGAAGGATGTTTGTCACTCTTTTACTGAAAAAGTACTGAACTAGACTACTATATGTAAGTACTGAAGTATTGTTAAAACTTTACAGTACAACTTATACCTAGGTCAGAATAACAAATACTAAATAGGCTAATAATTAACATCAAGCTATGACACAAGAGAGCGAAACAAAAGCCAAAATCCTAACATTACGCGAACGGTTTATATTTTCGTTAAAAAAATTGAAGCGATTTTTTATTCCTCACCTGAACTCTAGCTTCAGTCAAATTAACCCTCGCAGCGAGATCTTCCCTAACAAAAGCATCAGGGTAATGAGTCTTCTCAAACACCTTCTCCAAAGCCGCCAGCTGCTGGCTAGTGAACGTGGTCCGGTTCCTCCTAGGCTTCTTCCTATCATCCGATTTCACATCTCTTTCTTCCTCAGACTCTTTCGGGTTCTCTCTCTCCTTCGCACCCTTGTCTTCGTACTTTCTCCTCATATCTTCATATGCTAGGTAGTCGACAGGTTTGATGTAGGGTCTTTGGAGGTCTTTAGGGTACCAGGTTAGGTCGTTCTGGTAACTTGGGTCATAGGTGCTGTTGATCTGCCGTCCCGCTGTCAAGTGATGGAGACGAAGGAGGCTGTCTTCATGGCATTTGATCATCTGGAAGAGGTTGTGGTTGTTCTCTGGGTAGTTTCCAGGGTTCACACTGTAGTTGGCGCTGTTCTGGGCTTTCGGGTCGTAGTTCTTTGTGATTGGCTGTCGCGTGTTCGGGATATCTGTGGAATGTAAAAAAAGGTGCGTTTGTTTTAAAAAAGGTGTGACTTATGACTAGCTGTTTACGAATATTTAAAAACCATTTCAAACGTTTATTCTGTTATCTATGAGGAGAAAAAATATCATGATATTCTTAATAGAAGAAAGATTGGAAAAATCGGCGGGATCAACGTGAACGTCATTTTTTTACAGGACCTATATAAAATCAAGGCGATTGGGCAAGACAACGTCGGTCGGGGTCAGCTAGTAATAAAAAAATGTGATCGTACAATCTATCCCCCATATTAATTCGCATCAAAATAACACCAAAACAAACAGCTCGAACACAAAAGCTCGTTTGTTGTTCAGATCACACACGCACCGGCGGCTAACGTCTGTAGATCGTTGTTGCAAGAGAGGACGGCGATGCAGGCAGATGCGCGGACGCAACCCTATCGGTTACTTCACAATGCGAGCACGTGGAAACTGTTGCTCATGCTCATTTGAACTTACGAAGGTTAAAAGGTAGAACGGTATCGATATATGTATAAGGACAATGGTAGTTAGTACCAGTAGCTACGCTCTGAAACTAAATTTTAGTTATTTTTTAATTATTTTCTCAGAGAAATTATAATATGTCTAAATGTAGATTAATAAATAAAATTATTTTTATTTATTAATCTACTTCAACTTTTACAGGCTAACCCATTGCATTAATCCTAACTTTTTTGATAATTAATTTAAACTACGCGGGTACCTAAGGCGGGTACCTATATTTTTTTTTGTATGATTTATTTGTATGATTAGATTATGTTGTAGTTTTAAATGTTAATAATTCTACGTTAATTAACGTAATTGGACCGGTTCTATAAAAGAAAGTCGTGTTAGTTACACATTTTATAACTCAAGAACGGCAGAACCGACTAGGCTGAAAATTGGTGGGGAGGTAGCTTAGGACCAGAGGACGGACATAGGAGTCTTTTTATCTTCTTTTTTTAGTAACCAAAAATCCATACTAATATTATAAATGGGAAAGTGTGTCTGTCTGTCTGTCTGTATGTTTGTCTTTCTTTCACGGCAAAACGGAGCGACAAATTGACGTGATTTTTTAAGTGGAGATAGTTGAAGGGATGGAGAGTAACATAGGCTACTTTTTGTCTCTTTCTAACGCGAGCGAAGCCGCGGGCAGAAGCTAAATAGTCTGATATAACGCGGATGAAACCGCGGGGGACAGCTACACAGCTAGTATACTATAAACTCCTTACAGGAAATTCTTTAATACTTCGTTGGTTTAGTTTCGAATACTACTTTGATAGAACCTCTATTTAAATCTCGATCTTCTTTGATTTATAATTAATCAGGGTTGCTGGCATTCTTTCGTTGAAAAAACATAGAAATGCCATTTAAGTTTTTTTTTATTTTTTACTTTTCGCCAGAAATAATGGCTGTCACCAGTTTTTTGAATATGACGGCCAGTTTTGAAGATGAAAAACAGTTTCGTGAGTTTTTTTAACTGGTTAAACCTTTTGATTATTTTCTACGAATATTATAAATGTCAGTTTGTGAGGATATTTTGTAATTCTTTTAAGTAAAAACTAAAGAACGTGTTTTGAAAATTTACGGTAATATTTATGTAGCTTATACACCAAACAGAAACACAGAACAAACAATCATGCTTCACCACACGAAGTTATTAATTGAAATTATATTATTATTATAGCTAGCTTCCGCCCATATTTTAAACTTCCATCCTATATATTTTTTTTTTTTGGTGAGTGGGAAATCATCAAATGACTGCTCCCGTCCTGGGTGCGGCGGGAGGGCGTGTCAGACTCTTACTGAGTAAAACCCACTCATGTTCCTTCGATTGCCCTTTATGTTCCAGGGTCACGGTAACTAATATAAACATTCCGCAACCCTGCATTTTACCCTTCACAATGATTTCACAAAGACTTACTCTTAACACGGAACACAGCACACCCTCCAAGTTTACTGCTTCTAGGGCCAGTGGTTTGGGCTGTGCGTTGATATATCAACAGTCTGTCAGTTTACTATTTTATATAAATATCTAGCTGATAGATATGGCTTTTGTTTCATTAACCTTTCGACGACCAAGCTACAGCCGGCTGTCGCGTTGACTTTCTATTGTCTCGAAAAATTTCATTTCATTTCGTAAACTTTGCTGAATATTCCAAGGAACCTTCTTTAGAAATCGCTGATTTAGCTGACCTCCGCGTTACACCTGCGTGTTTTGTTACTGCTCCGCTCCCGTAGGATTGAGCGTGATAATACCTACCCAACCTTCCACAGGCTATCCTATACAAAAAGCTATTTTCAATTCGGACAAACTCTTCAGCTTTATATTATTAGTTTAGATTTGCCGTAAGTTATCCTTACTAATATTAAAAATGCGAAATTAACTCTGTCTGTTTGTTTATCTCTTCTTCACGCCTAGAGCACTGAACCGATTTGACTGAAATTTAGTACAGATATAGTCTGAGACCCGAGAAAGGACATAGGATAGTCTTCATGTCGGAAATCCCCCAGGAACGGGAACTGTTTCACGCGATCGAAGTCGCGGGCAAAAGCTAGTATTATTATATTCCTGATATTTCTTACTAGTCTCGTTAGCCTATCATATACCTTGGTGTTGTCAATAGACTGGCATTTGGGACCTAAGCAGTTTCCGTTGCACGTAGAGCAAGGTGAGAGAAATCAAGGGTACAGCCAGTAGCTGCTTCCCAACTAGCAAAAACTAGTCTCACAACAATCTCTAGACTACTGTTTTTTTGCTCTTACATCATTCCTATATAATGATATAAGCCTGGGTTTAGGCACCAATTATAAGCATATTTAGTTTTATATCGTTCTAATATCGGTATCTTGTAAGCCTGCATAGGCTAATATTGGTCTAAGGTTAGAATATTTTGAGAATTTTACGTCAGATCCAACTCAAAAGTTAGTGTGAGTGTAATTGGTGTGAAATTAAATGAAATTATAATAAAGTTCGTAAAGTTAATGTTTATAAGTGCTGTACGGCACTTTAGTATAAAAGTAAAGGTAGTTTTATGGTAAGTAATCGTATTGGAATTTATTATTTACTGTTAATTAGACCTGGTTTTACGCTTCAAAATTCATGCGCCCTGTTAAATAAGGTATTTGCTGTTCTTGTTTAATTATTTTATTTGTTAATTTGTATTGAGAGTGTCGCCATTACTATAGCTGCATTTTACAAGCGCACTATTAGACTAATGTAAGATTGTTTACTCTATTTTAAGCATTCGGCATACTAAAGATAAATCGCCATATTGGAATAAGTTAGGGTGCCTTGCAATTATAACATTTCATTGTACTTTTTAACAACTCTCCTCCTGTAGCCACCAGTTTTCTTAAATCTTTTCCAGTTTTTGTAATCCATTAAATATCGCCAGCAAAACTACTCTTTAATCTATTAATTAGTTATTCCCAAAATCGATCTAAGATCAAACGCTCTTACATGGGTCTTGTCTTTTGTATTGTAAAAATGTTGATTCATGATCTCTCTAATATCATACTCATCCAGTGCTATTGGTTTTATATTAGTTTCAATTAAGATTAGAAATGCACTTACTCACAGTACTCTTATGCTATGCTGATATTAGTCTGACATCTTACAATAGCATTTAACAAGTCTAATATAAAATCAAACGAGCTTAGAAAATAACCATGTAAGAGCAAGATTTTTGCAAGTGCAACTAGTTTTAGTAAATCCTCTTATATATAAATATGAGACTTGGTTATGAGACTGAGCGTTTTTGAGGCCATACCGGCTTTTATAAAAGTAATATAGGATCGATGGTATGTTTAAAACAAATATTAGAGCGCTTCAAGCCTACCACTCTTAAAAAGTGCGAGTTCTGAGACTGTTTTGCTAGTTGGGTTGTCTGTCTCGCACGCATCTATTGTGTGTAGAGGGAGTACCAGATATTTACTGACTGATATTTGCTTCGGTTGCCCTTTTAACAACTCCACAATCCCGGCAGGCATTGGCCGTAGAGGGCCCCGTCAAGGCAACTGCTTAACCTGGGATCCCGAGTTCGTTTTCTTCCATTTCAAATCAGTACATCAAATGTAAAGAACTTCTCAAGTTATTTAATTTGAAAAAAGTTTATTTGGAACCTTGGTTAATGTTTTATGCAAGTATAAATATTATGGTTAAAAAAATAACACAATTGACAAAGTTATAAAATAACGCGAAACACCTATGTATATTTTTGAAAACAAACTTTGACTCCTAAAGATTAGCTTAGCACCCGGTAAACGTGTTAAACATGATAATGAGTTTAGTTCAGGCGGTTAATCTACTGAACTTCATAATCACAGAGACTAACATTTAGCTTTTTAGAGAAAGGTTTTTATAGACGTCTAGTTAACCGACTTCAAAAAAAAAGTAGGTTCTCTGTTCGACCTGTATGTATGTATGTTTGTCCGCAATTATCTCGCGTTTGGCTGAACCGATTTTGATGCGGTTTTCAGCAAAGTGTTTGTTACATTCTGGGGAAGGTTTTAGTATATAACACTAATAGATATCCCGTGACGTTGCCCGCATAGATCGCGTTTTGCTTTCTTGGATTGTAGAATTTCAAAGACGATTGTATGTTTGACCGCGATTATCTCGCGTTTAGCTATACCGATTTCGATGCAGTTTTCAGAAAAGTCTTTGTAACATTATGTGGAAGGTTTTCAAAAAAAATTCAAAAATCAAAGCATTTATTTCACTTAGACCATTTACAGGTACTTATGAATTGTCAAAGAGTCTGTCGGTTAGTCAGAAAAGAAAAGTGACGCTAATTGCCTGTTCCAAAACGTAGATCTCTATGGAGAAGAACAGGCAAGAAACTCCACGGACACTCTTTTAAAAAAATCATGTTTTACAAAATCTTGGTTACATTTTCTTTTTGTTGCTTCTACATGTGAAAACAATGTGTATGTAACAAAAATAATAAACAAATACAAAATTAAAAAATAAAAAGTAAAAAGTCATGGCAGTTAAGAGATGACCCATCTCAACTGACAGCGCCCGTTCACGAGCATGACGCGTGGCATCAGCACCATTCAGCTCAACCATTTTGAAGGGAACCGAATGATCCAACGCACTCGCCACCATCAGCGAGACTTTTTAAGCGAGCATGACAATGCTCCTAACCGCCATGTCTATTTGTGTCAGTAGAGAACTATCGTAATAAATCACTGCATCATACTCACATTTACAAAAATTCAAATATGCATCTAAATTACACAAACCAAAGTTTTGTACTGTAAATGAATAATATACATGGGTGAAATTTATTTAGGTACCTATAAATATAATAACAATAACGATTTTAAATAATCATGTCAAAAATTAAGGGAATAACAAACATTTTAATCTTCCAATGATTAAAATTTCTAATTTGGGAAATAATGCTTTTAAATTATATAAAACTAAAGTTTTAATCTAATATACAAAAATAGGTATAACAGTATTAGTTATTTATGTCAATTTTGGGACCATTTAGCATATTTCTCTTCCAAACATCCCTAATTTGTGAGACTAGGTGGCTGTGGAGCAGGACCAGCACCCAACCATGCATTTTTATCTATAATATAATCCTCTAATTTATAGTAAGCTTGACTGCATAGTGTGCGCTTAATGCATGTTTTAAATTGTTTTTCATTTAATTGAAGAATATTGAGAGGTATTTTATTGTAGCATTTAACGCAATACCCCATGAAAGAAGTATGTACCTTGGACAATCTGAAACTTGGCTGGTCTAATTTGTTCCTGTTTCTTGTATTGAAATTATGCCTGTCATTTATTTTACTAAAGAGCTGAAGATTTTTACGGACATACATAATATTTTCATAAATGTATTGGCAGGGAACCGTCATGATGTTTATTTGTTTAAACAATTCCCTCAGTGATTCGCGTCTGCTGAGGTTATAGATAGCTCTGACAGCCCTCTTTTGCAGAATGAAGATAGAATCTATATCTGCAGTATATAACACTAATGGATATCCTGTGACGTTGCGTGCATAGTGCCGTTTTCATTTTATAAGATTATAAGTTTATTTTGAGAGCTACCCTAAAACGTAGTCAGACACTATGAGACTCTAACTAAAAAGTAAAAAATTAAATGCTTTTAAAAAAAAAAAGATAACCGACTTCAAAAACCAAAAGCTCAAAAATAACTATTTCGGAAGTCGGTGGCTTCTCTTCTGCCATGCCGGTCGATTTGTGTTGCCACCAACTTCCGAAATAGTTATTTTTGAGCTTTTAGTTTTTGAAGTCGGTTTTCTTTTTTTTTTTTAAAAAAAGCATTTTCACACATAATTTTCAACCTTCCTTTCATAAGTATCCCCTAATAAAAATAATAATAACTAAGTATAACAATAAAGTGACGCTACTTTACAGTTAATTAATTAATTATAAACATGTGAAGATCGACTTACCTTTATTTTGCTCCATATTACAGATGAATTTGGCTCACTTAACGATTTAAAAAATCGAAATTGATTTTTATTTACTCTAATATTTCGTAAACACTGTCACATTTGTTTTGTATCAAATCCCTGCGACCACTCCAGCGCCGATCGAACGCAGCCAAACCGAATAATTGTTATTAATTCGCCCTCTTATTGAATTACTTTATTTAATTAAATAATTCGACTAACTCATACTAATGTGCGAACTAATGGAGTCTGTGCCGCGATCTGGCTGCTTTGCTACTTCATCTCAAAAACAACATGTGTGTTGGTACAAAAAATACTCTGAAACGTCCCTCGTACGAACACACCCAATGATTGAAAAAGAAAACGTAATTTTCATCTCTATGGATACAGGAATAGGTTTCAAATCTCGAACCTGCAGCTTTTATATTTGTCAAGGCAAATTAACACTTTTGTTTAAAGCTTCAAGATTAGTTTTGTAATGGTTGTTAGAAGTGGGAGTATTACCGAGTTCTAAATTTGAATTTAGTTTCGTAGGCCGCGAGGCGTGGTTTGCTATGGCGACGCCTGTGTGTGAAAAAAAAAGTTAAATATTTTGAGCGGGAAACGATTCGGGCAATAATTGACCCGTCAACGTATTATTTATAGCGTTCGGGAGAAAATGAACATAAAGTTTTTAAGTAATTGGATGTGATAAGTTTATGTTGGTGAAATGTTGCGGTGCGGATGTGGAAATTAGAATGTTATTGTCATACAGGAAGATTTGGATGTGAACTGTAGAATGAACGACAGCCTAGCTATGTTTGGCATCGTCTACGCGTTGCAAATGTGGCGAACTTCAACATTGGGCATGTGAGTACCTACCAATAAATTTATTTATTTTTCATATCTCGATACATAGCATTCGAAACTCTTCCTTCTAATCTCTAAAAACTACCTTTTAATTTTAACACGTTACATGTTTTTGACATGGCCTCTTTAAAAATACAAACAGTGAGTCTGTTTACTACATAACCTGACTGTCCTGAAGTGACCTCTATTGATATCTGAATTTAAGGCACCCCATTCAGTGCTTAAAAAATTAAATGACCTCACGCTAAGCGACCTCTATGGTGTTGGGCCTCGGCTTGGATAGTTCTAAAAGGAGACACTTGCGAGATGCAGAACAAGTACCATTTCTATCACACAAAATTCCACACTTCTAAAAAAACATTATAATAAATATTGAAAATGGAAAAATGTATCAATTATTATATTTTTAATAGCTTTTGCCCGCGTCTTTGTCCCGTTCCTGTTCCCGGGGGATTTTCGGGATGAAAACTATCCTATGTCCTTTCTCGGGTCCCAGACTATATCTATACCAAATTTCGTTCAAATCGGTTTAGTGGTTTAGGCGTGAAGAAGAGACAGACAGACAGTCGGATAGTTAATTTCGCATTTATAATATTAGTACATTTAGTACGGAAGTACGGATTTTACAAATTACCCGCTATATGTTATGGATTTATTGTGTCTAATGTTGTGAAAGATTATGAAAAAAAAATACTTTTTTTCAGTAAATTATACCTACGCGCGTGGTGCGTGTGTCTAAACTTTACATATTGAAGTTTTGTTGCGCTGAGCCCTTTGGTCTTTAAATTGCCAATTCGGTATCGTACACACCTTTAAATCTTTAAAAGTTTGCGTTTCCGCAGTTTAGGAGGGGGTTAGGGGGGCTCTGGGGACCTCCCTTAATCGCTACAAACCGTAAACAACGAAAATCTTTGTCCAGTATTGTACAGTTTAGCCTTGAAAATAATTTGTTCAATAATTACTATTACTTCTACTAAATTGAAAGAGATTTAAAAATGAGTTGCTCCATTCTGGCCTTTTCTGGCAGAACCAAATTAAAAAAAAAATACTTTAGTGTCACAAACAATTTTTTTTGTACTTCGTTCAGCTCTCATACCACATGTTAACCTTCAATCCGAAACGACCCCTCCAAGTTATTTCTCGTCATCATAGTCTCCACGTGTCATGATAGTTTTGCCAAACTGATCATCACGACACAATGATTGGAGTGGACAGTCTCTTGGCTTGTTTGTTATTGGCATCAATTTATACTTATTTGTTTTACATTAACCGTTCTATTGAACATGACAACGATAATGGAGGTAATTTAGAAAAAAATCGGTTTCGCAAGTAGGTAGTACGGTTTCTACTTTTGCTAAAGCTACAGCTAAATCATCAAAACAGCCCTCAAATTGCATTAACTCGATTGAATGATTTTTTTCACGAAATAAGCAATCAATCGAGTTATTTATGCATTATAATTTTGTTACTAATGGCCTATTACAATCGCAAATCATTTTATATCAGCACAAACCCAGACACTGAGCGGCAAATTGCAAAAAACGTTCAAAAATTTAAATTGTGCGGGCTACCGTGAAGCATCCCCCTTAAGGGCACGCCCAGCTCAGTTTAGAATAAGTAGTTACAATAACGTATAGCCAAAAGTCCCAGCTATTAAACCGAGACTGAAAAGCTTACATTGAGCCTGTCCTCTGCAATTCCCTTAAGTGTAATTTAGGTGAAATAATCATAAGGTGAGTTGTTATCATTTCTATTAACTCACTTAGCAAGTTATACCTATACCGACAAGGCAGCGTTGCAGGAAATCTGATAACTTAGGACCAATTTATATATTTTAAACTTTGCAGGCATTTAATATTTAACTCAAATTTAACACATATTCTTGGCTGAAAACCTAAATTTGCCAACTTCAACAAGTCATGTCGCACAGGACACAAGTCATAAACCTATCTTCACCATTTTCTATCAAATAATAAACTATAATTTAATCAACTTATTTATGTACGTAAGAAATTCGTGCGTTATTTCGTAGTCATCCCGCCGTACCTTCCCGTCAGCCGGGAATAGAACCGGCGACCCGTCGGATCGAATTAGTGTGAAATGTTGAAAAACGCCTGAAGCGTACCGTAACGTACCGCAGACGCTGCCAGATGCCACAGAGTAGTTAGAAACATTTAATTGAAGAGAAAGGAAGTCGAGGAAGATATTAAAAGGTCAGTAGATGAACAATAATAGTCTAATAAAAAAAATAACGTAGCATGTTACAAACTTTTCCCAATGTTAGGCTTAACGTATGCAGTACGCTCAGTCAGACCAATACCTTTTTATTGGTCTGAGGCAGAATAATAGCATTTTACATGAAGCAAGTGACTATCAGTATTCCACTACCCAGTTACTGGATTTTTATCCCTTGGCTATGCCTAGGCGTTGTCAGATTTTCTGGCTTCCGACTACCAACTTACTTATAAAAGAACATAAATTAAAGATAATAATATAATATACTTATCACATTTGAAATGAACCGCATTCAGTCGGAACCTGCAACCCCATAAGAGTTGCGGCGGGAAACCACTGGGTCATCAGTTTGCGATTTAAAGTAACTATAAATAAAATAAAAGTTTGTAGGTTTATGCACACAGAAATAATCACAAAGATAAACTTCTTGCAAATGCATATACTTACGGCATTATATGATTTTCAATCGATTTTTGTTACAAACTACATTTTTTTTATACGTAAATAATAATTTGGTATAGGTGTTAGGTAAATCCTAATGCCTGACATAAAAAAAATATGGGACATTAGAAAATCGCCTTGATTGGAATATTTTGAGTAGACCCTTTGTAGGTTCTACTATAGAACAGTCCCAAGAACCAAAGTAATAGTATAAAAATAATAATGGTTTCTATTTCTAGTTTTCCTATAATTGAAAACAGCAATGTTTTATGATTTTATTTCGTAAATAGGCAATAAAAATATTATTTTCATGACGATAGTTTACGATTTCTTTGAACCTGTTGAAATGTTTACAATTTGAAGACGTATTTAATTGATTATTTACAAGGAATACACATTTTGAAATCAAAAACGAAATATTAAAACTTGAATTCCTTTGAAGCAAACGTTCTATATTCAAATGCAAGCGCGCCAAGGTGTCATGGCGGCCATAATTGGGGATGACAGTTGTCGGCGGGAACGCGAGCGACTCGGGCGCAAGACAGCTCGTTTGCGCCTGAGCATAACGAGACCGTACTAATCTCGTCTTGTTCTTTAATAATAATAACTGATCTACATTAAAGAGAAACGTAATTTGATTTAAGATTTTAATGTCACCCATAATATTGTTGTCTCACCGCTAGATTTTCTTGACTTGGCACAGATTTTGAATTGCTGATTGATGTTTGAAAATTATGGTTTCGATTTTACTGAGTTTAAGTATTCAAATTATATAAAATTGTAACTATTTTCAAGACTCAGAATTAGTCAATCACTTCCAGTTTCTGAGTTGTGAAAAAAAGTGTCTTGTTTCATGCTTCCCTACAACCTGCGACAAAGCCACAACCAGTCAATAATTAAATTCATTTTCCACATCAAACCATCTACTAGGTATACCATGTGTTAAATTACTATCAAACTATAAGGCTAAGTTCATACGGCCGCGCGGTACCGCGCCGAACCACGAACCGCGCGGTACAAGATCAATAGAAACGGTAATGATCGTCTACATTACCGCGCGGTTGCGGCACCGCGCGGTACCGCGCGGCCGTATGAACTTAGCCTTACTGATATTGATCTTGTACCGCGCGGCTCGTGGTTCCGCGCGGTACCGCGCGGCCATATGAACTTAGCCTAACAGGTCTTAATAATTGACGATTCAAATGTAACTATGTTATGCCAGCAATATTAATCATTGCAATGTATATTAAAATTTTTTGACGCGCGTTTGTGGTCGTGTTTCAATGGTAATATTAATCCCATTTGATCTATAAAAAACAAGGTACACTTCAGCGTTTTTAAGGAATCTGAAATAGGATGCTTGGGGAAAGCAAAGAAATAACAATCAAAACAGCTTCAAAATTAATAATACGCAATTTGTTTTAGGCGGGATAACAGGTGTTCATTCCTAGGAGTATCTCTTAGCTAATGTTAAGTACCTCTTGTGTTGATGCGTTTATTTCACTTAGACTACTTACAGGCATTATAAAATAATATAGGAGTCTATCAAAGGTAATGTTTTTTGTTTCAAATCCGTAGGCCTTTATGGAGAACAACGAGTAAATAATATTTTACGACGTCCCAGAGATTGAGATACAAAAAGATGTTTTCCAACTAAATTATTTAAAGTCACTAACACAAGTAATAAGATAGGTAATTAAATTGGTTTATTTCGATTCGCACAAATTAAACAAAGTTCAAAACAATTATTTTCACCATTCTAATACATAAATCATATTGGACGTTAATTTGTGGAAGCTTAGTAAAAACGCAATAATAATTAATTTGGCCACGGTGTGGTCTAACCTGACATGTACGTGTTCATTTTGAGGGGATGTCGGCTCAATAACCCGTGAACATAGCCATTTGTCACCAGATCATCCGGTATGGTGGCCATGTATGACTTTGTTTGACTGGAATGTGGACAGAAAAGATTGAAGACTTGTCAAGTGCTTTTTATGCAGACGGCAAAATTTTATCCATACTTATATTATAAATGGGAAAGTGTGTCTGTCTGTCTGTCTCTGTCTGTCTGTCTGTCTGTCTGTTTGTCTTTCTTTCACGGCAAAACGGAGCGACGGATTGACGTGATTTTTTAAGTGGAGATAGTTGAAGGGATGGAGAGTAACATAGGCTACTTTTTGTCTCTTTCTAACGCGAGCGAAGCCGCGGGCAGAAGCTAGTAATATATAAATCTATCCTATAATTTTTATTTGAAGAGCTAAATGATATAAGCTCTACAAATAAAAAAATAGTTAATAAAATAGTTAATATTTGTCTCAATAATACTTTTAAGAAATGTTGCACCAGAAGTACTTATTGCGTCTCATGCATACATACAGTGCAACATTGTCTGTATCCAAAGCCTTAAAAAAGGAAGAAACCAGCTAGCTAAACATCCCAAATCTTCTGAAAACATGGCGAGTGCGCGGCGCGCGCATGACAATTACCTCAAATCAGTGAAGCCATTACTCACGTCGCATCCACGCAACAGTTGGGCCCAACGATTAATTAACGATTCAGTTTTAGCACTCACACGAAAAATACTAAAACAATTAAATGTTGAACGCAAATAGAAACGCGCCGTAATTGATGATGGATTACCGCTGCGATTTGAAACTTTGCTAAAAAAAAGGAACTGTTCGCTATTTTAAATATGTGATGGGTTGCTTGAATCGCAACTATGTGATTGTTTTGTTCTACAGAAGGTAGAACAGGGAAGGTTAATGATAAAGTGGATTCAAGAAAAGACGAGAGTTTGTTATCCAATAAACAAGAACCTAGTTACTTCTACAAAGTAAGATTCATCTGCTGTGCAAATCACTTAAATGACTTAAAATTATGCGAATTCTCCTAAGTCCATTAACTTATGAACCATTTCTAATACTTAAATCTACACTAAAGGACAATGGGCAAAAATGTATGGGGCGTGGTACCAGCTCCAATAGTCATCATTAATATATCATAGAAAAGACATTTTGATGCACAAAAACGTCTACCATGGCGCTTGTTGCTATTCACGTTTTGGAAGCAGTAATCTCACTAAGTTTAATAAATGAGAATTTACTACAAACTATTTATATCAGTAAAATAAAGCTAGGATAAGATTGACTTAGACGATGATATAACACTCTTAGGATTTCATTATTAACAGAAGTAAGAAAACAAGCGTTCTTCAAATAAAAATCTTATATTTTAGCAATAAGTGAGTAGATTTAAAACATTACATATCGGCATCAACTATAACAACCTTAAGGAAAGATAAAGAAGCAGTAAATCCCGTATGCCTCGCATAGCCTTGATACCTACCATACGATTTACACTATGTGTGCGCACACGCACACCCCGCGCTCAAAAGCAGCGAGGCTCGAGTTAAAAGAAAGCTAGGTGCATAGTGATGTCTAACGTAAAAGCATTATTAATAGAAAACTTGAACGGAAAATGCAGAAAATATTACCTTGGTACTTACCTACTCATTTTTTTAAGTAGAGTAAGGGGTACCTAATATACTCGTAATGTATGTTTATCCCGGGGCCACGGGACTGTCTAAACAGGCTACCGTGACCATGGAACTCAAATGGCAACCGAAGGAATAGGGTTTTTATTAGTTAGTAAGACTGTCGTGTATCTCCAAACGCATTCAGATTTGAGACTGGCGGCTATAGTAAATATTGTTCCTCTTAGTAAGACCTTTTAAACGACACTACAACCATATCTATTGGAGCCGGGTACCATTTTGCCCATTCTCCTTTTAATTTGACGAATCTTTGTTAAAGTTGTAAATTTTTATAAAAAGTTATGATTTATTAAATTTTATAAAAGCAAGAATTAGCCCCTATAATTAAAATTTAAAATTAAATTTTAAACGGTTCACTTAAAACGTACTCTGGACATACGTCTGAAATCTTAAAAATATTTGCCATAATACTAATTTATCACCGAAACATAATTATCGGTTGCGGCCCATCGCCGACCACTCCTGTGTTGACGTGTTCACTAAATTAATGGGCTTCCATGCTAACGAGTCGTGCGATTCGCGGCGCAAGAGCATCCGGAAGAATGCCACCACGGAGGTAGGCGCCGTTGTAAAAAAAGTGTTCTAATTTCTAAACATGGTAGGAATGTCGTATTGTAGGTATGTATTTCGGGATAAGTGGATGATTTTTACAAGGGTGTTTCTTCGTCATCTTTAAACAGTCTAGATATAATAGACTGAATACGCATTATACAAAAAATAGTTTCTTGCGCAATTGCGACAAAAAAATAATGGACCAAGGACTGCACCCTACGGAACTCCTACCGTGTACTCCTTATTAAACCTTAATATTTTTTATTTGTTAAAAAAAAGTGGCAAAGCTTCACAAGACACTAGATACTTCGTGCGTATAAAGCAATACATAAGGTATGACATTGGATGCTTCTGGAAAGCAAAGAAATAACCAAAAAAATGGTTGCCTGTAAAGTCGGTTTTACGGGCGAAGATTTTACGTGACAACGTCTTTTACCGATCATAGTTGAGTGGGAGAGAGACGCAAGGCATTCGGCGGGCCTCTCTCTCGTTCGGTGACTCATCGTAACGTTACCGAGCGTTACACTTTTTCATAAGTGACTCCCAGCCGCAACCTAATTTAAGACGTTGTCACGTCAAAACCCAAAGTTAACGATCTTTTATCGCAGTCTCTCAGTCTCAGTTATTTGAGTAATATATGTCACAATATATTAAGTCATCGGTGTCGAAGTGCTCGTAAACCTACAAATAATTTTCAAGATAAAAATAATAGATAATCAGATATTTCCTCAGGAAATTTGTAATTTGTGCCCGTTACTATAATTTTAATTAGAAACATTCGGACAAAAATAGTTCTTTCTTTGACGGCTTTTAACTTTTTACGTCGATAATGTCGTTAAACTTTGACACTTTTTTACGGACACACTTATATCGTTTTTTTACTATAGTTGCTAAGTGCCTGTCAGTGTTAGCTCTTCGTAAAGTTTCGGTGTAATCGTTTGTTCAGTGCCGATTTCTCTCTCTTGGGGTTTTAAGTCATCTTCGTTATTGACATGCCCTTTTTTGGCAACTGCTGTTTAGCTTTTTGTTACTTTTGAAGATAAAACACAGATGTAACAAAAAATCTAACCGATTTTAGACAGTTCTTGTCTATTTCATTTTTTTTTATGTAAATGCTCTATATTAAATGACTTTTCTATAGAGCTGACTAAAATTACCAAGCTATATATTTACATACGTATTTGGCTTATTAGTTTTGTTGCATCGTGCTTTGATATTGTTTATTGGCACATTTGTATATTTCTTCTCGCTTTCCTGGTAAAAATTTCGTTTAGCTGCTCGACAAATAAGAGAAAAATTGAACTTAGGTTAATCTTTAAGATAAGGTTCAATTGTTCCATGGCACAATTAAAAAATAACTACGCACATCCTAGTAACATAATACTTTCGGCATGTTCCGTCGGTTTCCGCGAAACTTCATAAATAGCCGACCACCACGTATGCGCCCATGGCGGTATTGCGGGGTATCGGTTTCAACTCCTGCGCATCACTGTCGGCGTTACAGCTGTCAACAGGCGTGTCACCAGACCATGACTTGTCAAGGTTCCTTGATCGGATACATTTCTGGATAGGTCAATGTATAAAATCTATTGTATAAAACTATTCGGGAAAAAAAGCAAAATGGTAACATAAGTAGACCGATCTTTAAATTTTCATAAACATAAATTAACCAGTATTTATCAAAAGATTTTCTTTTTAATGTTTTTGAGATACACTTCTTTCCTTGCATGACATACCTACATACAAAGAAGATTCGCCGTAATAAAATTTTGTTTTCTTTACCCAAACCGCTAAAGCCGCAATATCTGCCATCTAAAGGAATTAACTTAGCCATCAAAACAGCTATATTATGGCCGACTTCAGCACTTATTCATTCTTGTAGTTAAAACCTAATAAATCTGATTAAATCAGCGCCCGTTGCGTTTAAATCTAAACAATTTCAAAGAGTCGAAATTTGTCCTGACAGAATTTACTGCGACAGCGTACGAGCGGCGCGGGCGCATGATTCGTCGAGATCAAAGCTTCAGACGCACCGTCATGTGTTCCCGACTACATGTAGGTCGCCGAAACCCCTCGGGGGCACTTACAAAAAGTGAGCTTGTATGTTTTGTAAATAATATCTTATTGGTCTTTGAATTTCTTTTGCTTGTATCCAACTCGTCACTGGCGGTGTGGCACCGACATTTTTGTGCAGTTTTTTTACAGTAGCTGCTTGCTTGCTTAGTAACTTAATTTAGCTGGAATCGACTCGAGTCAATGATTAGTAGATAACTAGAGCTTCCATTATTTGTTCTTATTTGCTACCAACAGCATCAACTATGTTCACTTTAGTAGTTAGTACATCTAGATTTGATAAGCACCAGCCTTAAAAAAACAATCGTAGAAAATATTTAAGACGCACAATATGGATCTCAAATTCAATATTTAAATCATGTTGTTCCCCTTTTTTAACCGACTTCAAAAAGGAGGAGGTTCTCAATTCGTCTGTATTTTTTTGTTTTTTTTTTTGTATGTTTGTTACGCGATATCTCCGTCAATTGTAAACGGATTTTGATGGTTCTTTTTTTGTTTGCTAAGTCATCGGTGAAGTGGTGATCGGTTTAGTGCTTCTCGAAAAATTAAACATCAAAAACAAAAAAAAATCGACGAAAGGAGACAATTTCTTTTGTTCGGGGAATAGGCCCACCACAAATTGTGGCATTTACTAATGAAATGCACGTTAGTTTATTCCTTATAATCTCTAGATTACAGTGGCAATATTAGCAAAACTCTACGTAATCGGAATACTGGGAAATACGACACTCAAAACATGACTCTCGTAATGACCTAAAATCTCACAAGAGCGATTATTTAATGAGTGAACAGGTTTCCTAGGTATTTTATGTTAGAATAGTGTTCAATAATAATATAGGTGTAAATCACATAAAAACCTGGCTTTGGTGAGTTTCTTTTCCGATTATTCTTTTACTGTGGACGCCAATGCTTTTATAAGTAAAGTTGTCGCACATTTCATTGAAATCGAGCTGTACAATTGTTACAACAGCTTTATAATATATTATGCACAGTATCTACAGAAGCCATTTTATCTAACTTCTATTTAATAAAAATACGAAAAGAACAGAAGAAGCACTCATCTGACTATCTAGAAAACTATTGGAAATTATTAGGCTAAGTTTACATGACCGCGAGAAGCCGCGCGTCGCCGCGTGGTTGAGGCATTCGCATGATGATGTACATATACCAGCCCGGATGTCAATGTTGCTTGAGGAGGGGGCAATTTGCTTATGGATTTTATACCGAAGGCTGAGTCGTCGCAGAAAATGACAAAGACAATAAAAAAGCATTCTTGAATTCTATTTTAAGTGAAAGTCTTTCACTTAAAATAGGATGCAGGAATGCTTTTTTAACGAACGTAGAACGCACGGAACGCGCGGTAATGCCTACGATAATCACTGCTTACTTTGGTCTTGTACCGCGCGGTTAGTAGTACAGCGCGGTTTCGCGCGGTCGTATGAACTTAGCCTAATAATGTAGTCTGTCAGTGTCAAACTAATTGAAACTGTACCACAGAGCATCTACAACGGAATGTTAATTAGGTACGTTTCGTTTCACATAATATATTTAAATTCACGTTAAAATTAATGTAAAAACGCTCCTAAACAAGCATTTTTCCGTAACAGTTTTTTACTATTATTTCATTATTCCCGTTAGATTTCTATATAATTTTTAGTGGGTTAGTTATAATAAGATGATCACTTGTTTCATGTGTAAAATTATTAATAAACGTTACCGTTTAATAGTGGGCCGAAAAAAAATTGTCTCCTTTACATTGATGATATTATAATGTGCGTAACTTCAATTTCTATTTTTCGTTTTATAAGATTATAAGTAGTTTTATTTTAAAAATAAATTACTTTGAACAGACATAGTTAGACTCGACACGAAAAAGTAAAAAAAAAACTTTTTTCAAAAAAGTTTTTGAAGGCGGTTATTATTTTTTTGAAAAGGTAATTTTATTTTATTTCATCTAAAAATTAAATACAACGACGATTTTATAAAAAAGTGTAGTTAATTAAAATAATATTCAAACTTAACTTACAACAATGTATTAAAGCGACTATAATTCATAGAAAGAACAGTCATACAACTAATGGTTATAAAACTAAAAAAGTTAAGATTCATCTCCATGCGCCTGGGCAGTTGTAGTATCTGTTGATGCGAAGCCAGTCACTGTCAGTAACGTAATTACGCTGGCCCATGTTACCGTCGAATATCTGTAAGTAGAAGAACTGACTTTAAAATCCAAATATAATATATTATTTAAAAAAAAATAAGCAGAACTGAAGACAAAAATATAAAAGGTTAAACAAAAACCTGACGATAATAAAAAAATGAAATTGAGAGCTCCTCAATACTAAAAATCCAGATCTCACAAAGAAGTTCCATAAATGTACAAACCCGCAAAGCCTCGATCGTCGGTGCACCGTTAACGCTAAACGAATAAGGTCCATAGTGCATGCAGCTGACATAATCGTAGTCTACGTTTAAGTTGTTAACTTTAGAAACTTCGTACAAGTCAAAGTTGTGTTCACTGCCTGAAACATATATTGGATGGAATCTTCAGAATTGGCACTGATATTATTGTTAGAAGACAAGACTTAATTATCTCTCAAGTGGCAGCGAAAGGGGTTCCTTTTCTCTGACGCCTACCTTCTTGTCTGTATCACTTGCGAATAAAGACAATTTATAATATTATTAATTAGCTCTTTTTCGGCCAAATTCTCAACACTTCATAAATCATTTTAATAATTTCTTCCTACGTCCTTAACACTTGGTGATTTTGATCAATACAGCTACTATAAACAAAACATATGAACTAGTCTCACCTGGTGATATATTCTCTGGATTTATCCTGACATACTTGTCTCTATTGAAAGTCGTATGCATATGAACGAAGCCGAGGATGTGCATGAACTCATGAACGATAGTGCCATGTCTGAAGCACCCTGCACCGACGGTGTTTTGAGCCAGGTTCAGTTGGTGGACCCCACGGGAGACACGGTAGCCGACGTGCGCGAAGCAACCGCTAGGTTCGCCCTGTCGTCAATTAATTATTTAATGGTAGCTAGAAGTAGTCTAGTCGTAGTAGATTCGAATGAAGTAATGGAATGTCGTGATGGCCCAGTGGTCAAGGTGTCCGTCTCTCATGTGAAAGCAAGCTAGGTTGCTTTGCCCGACCGGAGTAACTAACTGTTTATTGATTTAAAATCCGGATTTTAAGGACTAAAATAAAGTAGGGTTTTATAGAAATTTTGTCGGTCGTTTCGGATCCTGGTCAGACAATATTTAATTCGTTTTTATTATACGTAAGCTCATTTGTATAGCATAGGTAAGTAATACTTACAGTAAGTCTTACATAGACAGTGTCCGATGACGTCCTGTATCGGAATTTCACGCAAGTATGTGCTTCAACATCCAAAATTGCTTCCCAAATAGCGGCTTTCTGTGCGTAAGCTAAAACAGCATTAATTTTAATTACCTATTTTTAAATATCAATTATTAAGTAATGATACTAAAATACGTGATTCGATTAGTTTGATAGTTTTTATGCTTTAATGCTTTTGTCTAGCGGTGCCTTCATACTGGTCTACGCACCTATTCGTCTCACGTTTCGCTGAACGACTTTTGGGTACACTTATTTCTACTCGCGTTCAGCGACGTAAGAATGAGAAAAGCCGTCAAGCTCAAGGGCTACGCACATTTATTCAGCTCAATTTAGCATAATATGTTTATAGGAAACAGAGCTTATTGCGAAACGTTCATAATGATGTTTATTGCATGAATTTGAAAAAAAGTAAAGCGAGATTTGAAATATGTGTAACACTCGTACGAAAAGCTGGGGGGCAAAGGTGAAATAAATAATTATACTAATAAAATAACAAAAACAAATGTCTCTATGAATAACCTTTCAAGATTAAGAATTAGAACAAAAGGTTTGCAGCCACAATAAATGTGTCACCACAACTTTATCAAAGGAAGTGAGCATCAAACATATTGATCGTTATCATCAAATGTTTTACAAATAAGCATAATAATATAAAAACAATATAGATAAAATCGATATAATACTTGACATTCAGTCATATCAAATTGCAATCAAAGATTAGAGACGAAATACAATTTTGAAGTAGGTACTTAATGTTGTTCGTGGTATCTTGTTGATGGCAATACAGAATTTATCCAGAATTTTGGACTATAGCAGCGTCAGCATCATTCAGAGGCGTATTTACAAATTTGGCGCCCCGGGCCAGTTAGCTTTGCCGCCCCATATTTTTTTTAATAAGTACATCTATTGTTACTGCATACCGCACACCTAGATCAAAACTAAGACAACTAGTCAGTAGAGACGTAGACCGTAGCTAGTCATAGGTAAAGTACGTATTCACTTGAACGAAAACACGGATATTTCGAATTGTTACAATTTGTTGGAAATATATAAGAGAGTTAATTTTAGTTGTTACAGTGTAGTTGAATTGCTCTGACACTTTACTTCAAGACTTTTTAACTTGTTCCAGTTTTGTTTGATAAGGTACGTAAATATTGTGTAAGTATTTTAATTTGACTTTGTTTTGGTGGATCAATAAGTAAATTTCAAGTTAACCTACTTTTGTTGAAATATATTTATTTTAATTTTTTCCAATACAAATCGTGGTCTTTTACTTAATACGCTTAAAAAATAATGCACTAATTTTAAATTTCTGTTTTAAACTTATACCGTTTTTATTGATACTATGAGCCGCTTGGTTTTAAAAGAGTTTTTTGAGTTAACTTACTATTGTTGGACAAGTAATACTTACAATAGTCACTTTTTCTTTTCAGAGAAAAAATGAAACTAGGCCGTTTTCGTGTCAATATTATAAAAGAACGGCATAAAGAGAACCTATTAACATTAAATGCTTAACAACTTCTGCAAATACAGAAGTACAAAAAAATTAAGAAAATAGGCCAATAAACACTACCGTGCGGACCAAACCAAGCCACAGCGAAGAAATTGAAAAAGTTGCTTATATTTCACAAGTGCTTATAGTTTAATATCTAATCCAAATTATATCATAACATAACATAAAGAAAAAGAAATGCTCGTACCTCTTGAAGCAGTTCCTAATAGGCATGAAGAAGTTTATAGAATATTGTCAGCAACTTCTTTCTTGCTTTATCTTATTTAAACATTTCCAGGCTTATATTTTGTGATTTATAGCCTCACATTAGATAAAAGTTTAGTTTTATATTTGTAAGACATTTAAGATAAGCCATTTTTAATAATAAGAGACAGTAATAATGTCAAATTTTTCTGTTCCCATTTAACTTTGGAGATTCAATATTGTTATCCGTAAAAGCATTAAGTATAAAATAATTCACTTAATAATACATTAATGTATAATGGTAAGTGAAACAGTAATGGATTATTGTGATATTTCCTTGATAATTTATGTTTTTTAACTCGTTTAGAGCAGTTTTTTTTTAAGAATTAAGTATTTCATATTTCAAGTTCTACTCAAAATGGTTAACAAAAACTGTATCAAGTCTAAATGTTGTTTATTTTTTATACAACGTCACCCCCCTAAAGTGTAACAACTCAAAAAAAAGCAATTATAAGGAAAAAGGATAAAATCTCAGCCCCAATTTATTTACAGTGACAATTGAGAATCTATTTAGCATCTAAAATAAATTTAAATTGTATACCTTCCCATACAAAACATAACAGTAACACGTTTTTTTCGTCTCCTGAAATATTACCTTTTTTGAGTTGTCTTAGTTTAGATCTAGGTGTGCGAATTACCTTAATAGATATAATATTAATTGAATGCAAATGTTTTTAGGAATTAGTAGGACTCGATGCATTACTACTATCTGGGGGCACGGCAGTGCCCTTACCAAATCAAGTGAAAATGACATTCTTTCGTAACATAACATATTTATCCGTAACATACCATCCTTTTCTAAAAGCAGTTCAAGACATTTTTGACCCTCCCATAACTTCCTTGTGAATAAAGCCTAAAACCAGAATTATAACTAGACAAAGATTCTCATTTTGCTTGACATCTGTGATAGCTGTGGGGGCGGCTCTGCAACCCCTCGCAGTAGAAGAACTAATATGTGAGTCTTGGTTTAAACTTAACAATAAGAGGCGTCATGAAAAGGCCGTGGGGGCAGCTCTGCCGCCCCTCGCATTAGAAGAACTAAGTTGTGAGTCTTGATTTAAACATGACAATAAGAGGCGCCATGAAAAAGCTGTGGGGGCGGCTTAGCCACCTCTCGCAGTAGAAGAGCTAAGGTGTGAGCTATCGTTTAAACTTGACAATAAGAGTCGCCATGAAAAAAAAGTGGGGGTGACTTAGCCCCCCCCCCCCCCTTGCAGTAGAAGAGCTAAGTTATGAGTCTTGATTTAAACTTGACAATAAGAGGCGCCATGAAAAAGCTGTGTGGGCGGCTTAGCCACCTCTCACAGTAGAAGAGCTAAGGTGTGAGCTATCGTTTAAACTTGACAATAAGAGTCGCCATGAAAAAAATGTGGGGGCGATTTAGCCCCCCCCCCCCTCGCAGTAGAAGAGCTTTATGAGTCTTGGTTTAATCTTGACAATAAGAGGCGCTAGGAAAAAGCTGTGGGGGCAGCTCTGCCGCCCCTCGCAGTAGAAGAGCAAAGTTGTGAGTCTTGGTTTAAACTTGACAATAAGAGGTGGCATAAAAAAGCTGCGGGGGCGGCTTAGCCACCTCTGGCAGTAGAAGAGCTAAGGTGTGAGCTATCGTTTAAACTTGACAATAAGAGTCGCCATGCAAAAAATGTGGGGGCGACTTAGCCGCCCCTCGCAGTAGAAGAGCTAAGTTATGAGTCTTGACCATAAGAGGCGCTAGGAAAAAGCTGTGGGGGCAGCTCTGCCGCCCCTCGCAGTAGAAGAGCTAAGTTGTGAGTCTTGGTTTAAACTTGACAATAAGAGGTGGCATAAAAAAGCTGCGGGGGCGGCTCCGCCACCCCTCGCAGCGTGCCGCCCCGGGCCATGGCCCCCTTGGCCCTAGGGTAAATACGCCACTGGCATCATTTGATTGCACATGTGCACGATGCCAGGTGGCCAATGGTTTTAAGAACAGTGCTACATCCCCAGTGACTCCCCCAGTGGTCTATTTTTCCATTTTGCCACCAGTTTTAACTGACCAAGGGAATCCGAATACCCAATATTTGTAGTGATCCCGTAAACGATTTTGGATTTATCCCTTTAACGCTTTTGTGAGGTCGCAGAACCCATAGTTTAAGTTATTCATCTCACCGATAATATGGTAAAACTAAATCTATGTTTAAGTTATTTTCATAAAGCTAGATTTGATTAAACAAAAAAACACAACTTACTAAATTCTCCATCGCCAAACTCAAAAATGACAGTGTTCTGAGGCCAGGGGCCGGTAGATGATGAGACGTATGCACTGCGACCTAATGCATACTCCTGCAGCATCAGCTCATAGTCCTCATCATCCAGGACTATGTCACCTTGATACCTGCCACTCAGTTCTTCATCATTGGCAAATGGGAGAGCATTCTTTCTCGACTGGAATTGATCGGCGTTTCCGTTGCCTGTGTAATGGAACAAATTTTAATTTACCTATGATTTTTATTAACCTTTCCATGACCAAGCGACAGCCGGCTGTCGCGCTGCTACTGTCTTTCTATTGTGTCTCGACTCGAATCACGTGTGTTCAAAGGTTTAAATGTGTGTAGATTGAGTTCTTCTCTACAGATATTACTTAAATCTTTTCTAATTAAATTGATTATACCAATTGTAATAAACACAAGTAAGTATACCTATCTAACCAATGTAAAATTAGTTCAGGAAATGATTTTTATTTTTTATTTTCAGTATGTCAGACGAGATATTATCTTTAGATCAGTTTGATTGACATGTATTTTGTACCTATATGTTTGAATAACTTTGCTACTGTCGTTTGCCAAACTATTTTCATACAAAAGGACTATGTCACTTTGCATAAGGTCAGACTTAGGTTAAGATAAATAGACACGTCCTCTGACTTAGCAATATATACTAATATAGTTAGAACAATAAACTATAATGACGAGACAAAGAAGAAACATGGCTGAGTCAAAGTAGTGCTAAATAACATTAACTTTTCTCAGCCTAGATAGAAATATTTGTAAAGAAGCAACATAGAAGCTCTATAGGCGCTATTTGGAAGTTTTAAAACCTTTCAGCCATAGTCTTATCTTTAATATCATCAAATATAAGGTAAGTAACTGATAACTTTATAAAATTTTACAATTCGCTTGGCACTGCTTAAACGGAGTTAACTTATCAACCTCGGCTAATATGGACAAATAAAAAAAAGTGCGTTTTTGTAGTGTTTTTCATCTGATTTTAAAACATGCCAACACCTGGTGCTAACGAGCTGTTCAACAAACAAGATAATTTTTTGCAAAAAAAACCGACTTCCCTCGATTTCGGCATGATACCATCATCAGATCGTGGACCTTATGACAATAGGACCATTTGGGAAGTCTACCCTTTCAAACAAAAAAAGAATTGTTCAAATCGGTTGGTAAACGACGGAGGTATACGCGAACAAATATTAAAAAAAAAAAACATCCGATTTGAGAACCTCCTCCTTTTTTTAGAAGTCGGTTAAAAATAGACATCGGGTTAATTCGGGTGCTATCAAAATGAGCTAACATAGACAACATGGTGTATTTTTGGTGTTGCACAACCCACTAGGAGATGATTCTACCAATGAAAACAAACAAATTTTACTCTGAAATCGCGAAAAATATATCAGCTATTTCTAACAAAAGTTCAAGTAGCCCTCCCGACCACACTGTATGAAACAGCTGATATTTTTTTCGAGATTTCAGAGTTGGTTTCATAATAAAAGTTGTTTGTTTTTATGAGTAGATTCATCTCTTAGCCGGTTGTGCAAGACCTAAAATACACCTAGTATATTATTATACCTAAAAAACAGACCTAAATTAAAATTACAATTCCACATACCTTTTCGAATTTCTTCTAAGAACTCCTTAAAATCCTCAATATCCTTTCGTGTCCTCGACACAGCTGGACTGGTCACCACGACACTGATCAAAACACACACTACTGAAATAGCGACAAGTCGCGACATACTGATCCTTGTAATCTAGTTGCAATACATAAACTGCACCTTTATACCAACTTTTTATTCAAACAATAATTATCAGCATCAAGATAAACGGGAAACTTTATCGGTAATGCTGAAATATTTTCGATCCTCGGATTTAAGCTGCAATAATTCCTTTGTTTATTCACCTTTATTGTGTTAGTGCATTTTTTATCTGTACATTGGGAAATCTAGAGTGCTCTTTGTATTCGTTATTGAAACGCTTCATTTCCATTACTTTATCTTTATTTATGTTATCATTCTGTCTTTAAATAGAGAAATTAATCAGCAAATCATAAGTATTTCCGATCGGAAGTAGGTCTTTAAAAATGATTATAAACGTTTTTCATATAAAGTTTCTCACTTCATTGCGATATTGATTCCCTTGTTCACAAACTAAACCTTTAAGTAAAGTGCATCTTTCTCATGACAGAAGATAAAAAATATTAGTTAAGTGTGTATAGATAGGTGTTTCCTGTAAGTGAAGAAACACAAGGACTTTTATATTTTTATGCATGTGTATACTGTTTGAGTCGTGTATTCTTTGTTGGAAATCCTAAATAAAATAAAATAAATAGATTTGTATGCAGTATTTTACTGAGGACACACTTGGTGGTTTGTTACCGTGGACCGACGATTTGGGAATAAGCCAATCACCCGCTGGTGACTCAACCAGAAATATTCTGTAAGCTCTTTAGCTCTATAGCCATATTATTTTAAAACTACCGGGAATGCCCTCCCTTTCTTTTACAAGGAAAGTACGTATAGCAAAGGAACTGGTTAAGTACCTACTTTTTGACGTTCGTTTTGAACGTGACAAACTTAGTGTTCGTTTTGGTGTTTCTCGCTTGGTAGCTCTATACTCTACGGTGGCGCCACCAAATTGCGCAAGTGATGTCCTATTGAAATAGGACCCTACCTAGTTACATACTTCTTTGTAATACTGTGTCATATGTGTATTTTTCAAACGTTGGAACACAATGCAAGTCACGTGTATAATACAGAAACAACAGACTCGAAACTTTCTCTAATGTGTTTTGTGCTTTGCGGGGATATGAGCAGCCAATCGCTTACTGCGGTAGTAAGATAGCCTTTTAACAGGTTTCCCAAACTCCTAGTTGTTTACAAATGCTTACTGAATATCAGTATTTTGTAATATTGAGAGTGTAGGCAAGTTTAAATAAAATTAAAACATCATGTCAAAAAAATAAATTATATTTTGTATCACTTTTACAGTGCCATTTTAGACGTTTAATTCAGGTTCATGCTCGAATATAATAAATAAAACATCAGCAGAAATAGAGCAAGGCCTTTGGCCAGCAGTGGGGTTGATTTACATTTCAAGACAAACGCCTGGCTCCATACGGACTAATTATAACAATAATTGTTTTTACTTATTTATTTCCATATCAGTCTACCATTTTATATTGATCTGTTCTTCAACATCCTCATTCTCTTGAATGTCTTCGACAGCATCTTCAGGCTTGGGTTCATGGAAATACTCTCCCTTATTCAGCTCCTCAGGGTTAATTTCCTGGCTCCATGCTCCAGGGCAGTTGTAATGTCTGTTAGCCCTCAGCCAGTCCCAGCCAGTGATGTGGTGCTGCTGACCCATTTGGCCGTGATCGTCCTAGAAAATTAAACACTTATGTAAATAATGGTACAATGAATTTACCGGATGAAAAATAAATATATAGTAGTGTTTTAAGTTTGGATGAGTCTCCTTATTTAGGGTTCCTTAGTGAACAAGAAATCTGTATGGTAACGCTGCCCGTCTGTGTCCCTGGCTTAGGTCAGATAAAGTTTTTACTGGTTAAGGAATAATGTCAATTCGAAATTCTAAACTGATCCAATAATATAATTGTTCCTTCTACTGTGGATATTACTAATAATATAATGAAATATATAATTTATAACATGAAGCTAATGAGTTTGTCTACTTACATAGATCGGCAACAGGGTCGGTTGTCCGTTGATGCTGAAGCCGTATCTGCCGTAGTGTAAGTTGCTGGCGTATTCGTAAGGGAGTCCCATGTTGTGGACGATGTCAGTTCCGTACCTATCGAAGTTGTGTTCCATACCTACGGAAATAGAAATGCTGTAGGTAAAGTATATAAAGAAATACAAAAGTCATTACCTGTACATTGGTGACCCGGTGTTAACTTAACATTAATACTAAATTTAAAAAAAAATCAAAGACGGATATAACTCACATCATCTTTAAATATGAAGCATTATTTTATATGTGACTAGCTTTTGCCCGCGGCTTCGCTCTTGTTAAAAAGAGACAAAAAGTAGCCTATGTTACTCTCCATCCCCTCAACTATCTCCACTTAAAAAATCACGTCAATTCGTCGCTCCGTTTTGCCGTGAAAGAAAGACAAACAGACAGACACACTTTCCCATTTATAATATTAGTATGGATGGATATTATTTAAGTTCCTAAACATATATTTTCTTAAAATTGCGCTCACATTTTCTATTAACCACTTCACACAACTGCGCGCCTAGTACTTTTGATTGATTTAAGTACTAAGTATCTCAGTATTTTAAATTTTCTCACATTATCACTTCACATTACTGCGCTCTTAGTACTATTGTTCTCTTTAGTTTTCAATCTTTAATTGAATTTAGAATTAACTATAGGGGAAAATGATTCATCTTTTATAATTATGTTCTCGTCGATTTTTCATTAATTTTAAGATGTATTCTGCTATTCGGGGCGGGGACAAATCCAACGAACCAAAAACCATGAAAATTGGTCTAGCCGATCTCGAGTTATAAGTGTTGTAACAAACCCGACTTTGTTTTATATATATAGATGTGACTCTTTGGTCTCTTAAAGCAGTCCATTTCTATAAAATGTATAGGGGTGTAAGCATGAGTATGTGTTTCACCAAATGCAGGCTACTGATGGGGAAAAGATTATTTGTCGTCCACCATAAAAGTCTCAAAACCTAACCTTACCTAAATGTGAAAGTTGGATCATACCTGGCCAGATGTTCTGCCACAGAACCCAGACGTAGTTGTCCCTGTTGTAAGTGGACTGCATGTGGAAGAAGCCGACGACATGAAGCCACTCGTGGATGATGACGGTGTGGTGGAAGCAGCCGTGGCCGGGGGAGTCGAGAGCCAGGTTGAAGGTGTGAACGCCCCATGTGTGCCAGAAACCAACGTTGGCGTAGCAACCGTCGGGTCTGCCCTGGAGACAGAGGAAAGCAGTTGAGGCTAGATAATACTTCAGCATTTGAATTAAGTAAAAAAATGGAATTAATGCATACCGCGAGACAGAGGCATGTAAATAATGGAAGTGTGTCAGATACAAGCTACAAATAAGTATCTAATTTCTAATACGGAACTTTGACGCACTAAATATCGATAAATGCAAATACCATGCTACAAAATTGCGATGCATGTTACAATTTTTACAGATCCAGTATAAAATTAGCTACTCCATGTCCTGCTCAAACATTAATGTGTCCAGATGCTTCCACTTTACATATACTCGTTGACGACAAACATTACAGTTGTCTAATTAAAAATTTGAGATACCAGACTATCTCTAGATTTTGTACTTACGGTAATCCTGACAAAGTTAGCATCCCAGGCCTCACGGTGACGGAACCTAATGCAAGTCCTGTATTGGATTTCATTCATGGCCGCATAGATGGCGTTTACTTGAGCTTGGTCTGGAATGTGCAGAGGAGTATCGTTAGGGTCGGAAGTTAGACATAACTTATATTATGTGACTATAAAATAAATAGTCTGGTTTACCTACATCACTGTCACAAAAGCAAAGAAGGTAGGTTTCTAAGGAAACGCATGGGAGAGGTAATACATAATATGTCTACCATTAGTAAAATTTTAGGAAAAAGGTCAAAATATTTATTCATATATTTTTAATAAAGCTTGAGCTTTAATATATTTTTAATATACTCCATTAATAAGGTGAAACGTATTGAAATATATGGTTCTATAAAATGCAATAAATACAGACTTTGTAGCTCTTAGATTATAAAATAATAGGCTTCAGGGTTGCGGAATGTTTATAACAGTTACCGTGACCCCGGAACATAAATGGCAACCGAAGGAACATGAGTGGGTTTTAGTCAGTAAAAGTCTGACACGCCCTCCCGCCGCACCCAGGACATATTTGGTGATTACCCAATACCCAAAAAAAAAGCTTTTAAATTACTAGGTAGGGATGCTCCTTTCTAGGTTCACTTAGATGCAAAATGACCAAGGTATGAAACTTACTAAATTCATTGCTGAATTCAAAAACAATGGTGTTGCCAGGCCACTTTGTGCCGGGCCAGATGTACGCATTCCTGCCTTCGGAGTACTGCTGGAGCAAGATTTCTGCCTGCTCATCATTGAGGAGGATGTCACCCTGGAACTTGCCGCTGTTCTCCCAGACTGAAGCCTTGGGGTTGGCCAGCATGCGGGAGTCTAGCAAGATGCCATCATCTGTTGAGAAAAAGATTGGTAAGTATATTTTATTTAAAGGGCACTTCTGCCACAGAGACCTCAACCTCGAACCACCCTTCTGTGTTTTGAACTGGGGCTCCGGTTAAATACCTGCTTCTATGAAGTTAATCGTTTAAATATTTATTCGAATTATATGTATTACCGTAGAAATGTTACGTAGGTGACATTCGCGAGCTTAGCTTGAAGTAAGTCTACACTAATATTACAAAGAGGTAATGCTTGTTCACTCGCATGTACAAAAATCCTTTGATAGAATGCGACATTATGTATTCTTGGTTATTAAATTTTGCTTCAGTCTCGGCTGAAAACTAATAAAACATAAGTTTATCTTCCTAATAGCTGACCCCGCGGTTTCACCTGCGTATTTGAATACTCAAAGTCAATACTATCTCTGCCTATATATTGCGTTCTTCGATAAATGCGCTACCCAACACTAAAATATTTTTCAAATAGGATCAATATTTCCCGAGATCAACGCGTTAAATCAATCAAACAAACTCTTTTGCTCAATAATATTTGTATAGATTAGATTTATCTAAACCACGATAAATTATCAACTATTTTAGAACATTATCAGAGTTTATCATTAGGTAATGGCGTATAATTGAAATGATTAATGTAATTAATCATGAATCAGTTTAATAATATCTAACACGGATTTGTCGTTATCTTAAAATTATTGCTTGGTAATTATTACGAGCAAGAAAAGACTACATAATAATAATTTATGCTTTGATCACCGCCAATTTTTTACCTACCTTTGTTAAGATAGGCTTACAGTATAACCGGATGCAGCTTTATCGGAATTCTGACTACCCTATAGGTACCCTATACTATAGAATTTCAGGAGCGGGGGTGTATGCTATTATATTGATTCTATTGGTGGGTTTTTGTCTCGCTCACCACTTTGCTGCCTCACTCGGTTCCTATGAAAAGGCAGCTTTACGACTGTCAAAGATTCACGCATGACAGCTGGGACAAACTAAGGCACGGGAGTGTCACACACTAACTACTAAATCCTGGGCTGCTTACTACTTTCCTTAAACCCCAGTACACTTTGGCTGAATCAAGAATCGAATTAATTTAAGGACTCCCAAGCTGTGCAGTCGTGCTTTTAATCACGAGGCCTACTGGGCTGACGAACGAACGCCCGTGGCCCGTGGGTTAGGTCTGCAACGAAGACTCAATGGAGCGATTAGTGGTGCAAGGGAGAATAGAAGGGCAGCGTCCTCGTGGTCGGTCACCAATCAGATGGTCGGATGCTATAAAGACAGTAACATCCAGCTCAATCGTGGAGTGCGCGAGGAACGCCACTAATAGAAACAAGTGGGGAGCAATCGCAAGGGCAGCTACTAAGGACTTTCCATGATCACGACCACTCTGACAAGAGTGCACGATTAAGAAGAGACTGGGCTGACCAGTAACATAGTCAGATATATGGATATCTAGACGATTTTCAGCTTTTGCTGCTAAGGAAAGCAGCATAATTAGTTTGGGAATTTATAATTATAAGAATTATCATATACATATTATGATACATTTCTTCTGCGTATCAAGTCCTGCGTATCAAATTCCGTAAGAACTCGCGTGCGAATAGATTTCGATTTCATTCCCGATTTCATTTTATAACTCTCCTGAACTTTTCACAAAAAATTCACCTACGTTCTCATTGAGTGGCGCTAGCGTAGTTTTCATTGGGTTATAGAATACCTAATACAGTTTTCACCGCGGAATTTGAAGTGAGCACTGTAGTGAGATCTTACAGAATAGCATTGCAGGCCAACGAGAACCTCAATAATATGCGAGACTGAATCTACTACTCTAATAGGTACATGATGACGGTTATTCTCACCATCCTGGGCAGGGTCGGTCACTGATAATATTATATTAAAGTCGAACTAGCGGAAATAAATAAATAGTAAATAATTAGATTTTGACTGACCTCATCCGACCATTAAGCTTCTTACGTTTAAATTAGACTTGTAAATCGGTTAAAAATAACACTTTACACGTCAATATTTTCATTTTATTATTTTAAGCGAACGCTGGTGGTGGTGTTTCCTTGCCGACTGCTCTGAGAAGAAACATTCGAAACAAACTCGGAGACAACCTCTGAGTTTGTTTCGGATTTCGAACATCATCATTTCATCATCATTTTTTTTCATCATCTCTTCTATTGTATTGGTCAGATAATGGGGGAGCCATAAAGGTCACTAAGATGTTCTTGATGAGAAAAGCACACAGTTTTGAGTGGACCTGTCAATCATTTAGCTCAAAATAATCACATACCTCGCCTGCTCCTGTCCAGGAAGGCCTTGAACGACTCAATGTCACTCCTGGACCGGCTGACTGGTGGAACAGCCCACGCGCACCCTATCACGGACAACAACACCAAGGCCTTCCACATTTTGCCACTCTTTCAACAATTCCAGCAAAATCTTAAGCCTTTTATATTAATTGTATATCTTAATAAATTTTATCTATCACAGATACTAACAGCGTGCCGAAGATAATTCTATCAATCAATCTTATTACATTTTAGTGCTGATAAAATGGTAATTGTTTTGGTTTGTTTTTTTTAATGACTAGCTATCCTCTGCGGTTTCATTTTCTTCTTTGGTAAAACTCCGCTCCCGTTGGTCGTAGGTTGATGTTATATAGCCTATAGCTTTCCTCCATAAATGGTCTATCCAACACAAACATATTTTTTCATATCGGACCTGGAGTTCCTGAAATTAGCGAGTTCAACCAAACCAACAGACTCTTCACCTTTGTTATATCAGTATAGATTTACCTAGTTAGGTAATATATTGATAAAAGAGTTATGACCTTCTACAAGTTCATAACGAATGTAATAATTCAGTACAACTTTTTCTTTGAAGAGTTGCTAGAGAGGCGCCACAGCGTCCTCACCTTCCACCTAGGGTTCTCTCCGAACGCGGTTGTTTCGGAAGCTACTTTTTCGGATTTGACGGGGATCCCCCCCGGATGAACTCGGATGTTATCACAGTGCACGCTGCATCCTCACAGAGGCGATCGGTAGCTGTGATCTCTAGCATCGGTAGGAGTGAGTGATTGATGCGAAGCACCTCCTTTAGAAGTTACCTCTTTCTGTGAAGCAGTAATGCTAGCAAAGGAGTAGGCGGAATGTATGAGAGAAGGACAAGCCTGACGCCCTAGCATACCGCAACAGAAGGAGAGGCGCCTCGCGTCGGGAGTCTCAAGGCGATTCTCGGCCACTGAAGGCGCGAGCTTGTGAACGCCGAGCATTTAAATTGGGTGGGTCGCAGTCGGATCAGATCCAGACTCAGGTCGATGGCACATATAGTAGTGTTCTACACATGCCTCACAGTGCCAGGGTTGCGAATTTGTTCGAAAGAGTCATCGCGGTCCTTGAACGCAAAGGGCAATAGATAAAACACGGATGTGTTTTATGCAGTAAAAGCCTGACTCTATCGTTCTGCCCAGAGCAGCAGAGCATTTTCTATTGGCTCATCAGACTAAGTAGTCTGACAATAATGGCATGCTTATTTTTGAAGGCTTTGAGGCGAAGTTGGATTTTTCCGCAAGGGACAAATATTAACATGACTTATAAGTATTCGTTCCGATTCTGGTTGTCTGTGTATGTAAGAGTTTACATGTTTTATAAGTACTTAATTACTATCAGTAGACTATATTATATATCTCTCTGAAGCACCTTAAAATAATACCCAACGTTATCAGAGGCCAAAAAATATCAGCTGTTTCTAACGGTCAATACCCTCTCGACCATAATGTATGACCCGACCTCTTGGTTAATATTCATGCATAATATGAATGAAATCTATGCAGTACTTTTTGAATTTATCCCGAACAAACATCCAGACCCAGACAGACAAAAATTATTTACAAAAAACAATATTTTTTGCTTCGGCTTCGGTTGTAGACCATATCTCAAGTACTTATATCTTTTAATATTCAATGTAGGTACTGTTCAGACCTCGTTACTTTTTATATACCTATGTACAGTATACAGCTGACGTAGTACTGCTAGCTATATACTATGCTGTACTGAACCAATTTGTAGTTTAAATTATATTACTTTAAAACATACTCATTCATTACCCAAAGTATTAAAAAAACTTCACTGAATTACGCAACTTTTTGTTTTACTTATCACGGTTAAATTGGTAATTAGATAAGTACTTACATAATTTACCTAAATCGACTTGGATTTAGATAAATTATTGATAATGGCTGCTCACTAAAGTCTTTGCTCCGATCCACACATTCTGATAAGCGACCGATATAGATCAGAGATCAATAACTTATCAGATTTTTTATCAGGAATCGACAATCAACATCTTAGATTAATTTTTATTGTGTTGTTTTTATTTTACCTACCTACGTAAAATTGACAATCGACCGTAATGAATGGAGAGGGACGTTCCCAGCAATAGGACCACATAACCACATACAGTTTCTGCAACAAATATTTAAGCTAACGGCTTTATAAACTATCTGTTTATAATACTTACTTCACTAGCGTCTCGCGCGCCCCTTTACACTAGTATTACAAATCTTCTAAGGCGAATCGGTCTGAACGGTTGCTGAATCATAAAAAATGCATGTATTTTACAATAAATCTTCTTTGAATCACCCTATCTATTGCTGAAAACTATTGATTAAAATCCGTTGAGTAGTTAAAAAGATCTAAACAAACAGACAGTGGAAACAACTTCTTTTTATTTTATACTAGCTTTGCCCGCGACTTCGTCCGCGTGGATTAATAGTTCCCGTCACCTCGGGATTTCCGGGATAAAAACTATCCTTTGTCCTTTTTCGGGTCCCCCAAACTACACACACCGGCACAATTAGGGGAACACAAAAAAAAGGTAGTTTTTCTTAACAAATTTACGTAGCACATATTTTTTTTAGTTAATCAATAATTAATTGCACTCAAACTAACTGAAATAAACGCTAAAGTGACTCACACAATACTTCTACGTGAAGAAATAAACAAAAATTACAAAAAATGAGAATTGAACGTCTTTTCCTTAAAAGTGAAATCTGTAAACATTTTCAAAAATGACAAAAAAAAGGAGTTTTAGTATCGGGTATTGCCGCCACAGGCTCTAATTAAAGCCTGTACACGATTTCCCATGCTTCGGATAACGTTATCAATGAGTTCTTGGGACAAATTGTTCCACTGTTCCACTAACGCTAATTTAAGTTCCTCCACATTATTAGGGGCTGGATTTCTTTGTCAAACCTTTCTTCCCAGGTAGTCCCAGACATGTTCTATCGGGTTCATATCCGGTGATCGCGCTGACCAGTTCATCTGAGTGATGCCTACTTCATTAAAGTAGTCACTCACTATACACAGTGTGAGGGCGTGCGTTATCAATATCATGCATGAAAATGAAATTTTCGCCTATGAATGGGGCAAAAGGCATGATATGGGGTTCTAAGACTTCTGTAATGTACCGCTGTGCAGTTAGCGATCCATTACTGATGATCACTAGCTCCGTGCGGGCTCCCAAACATATGCCACCCCATACCATAACTGACCTTCCACCATACGACACAGTTCCAGTGAAATTTGCTTGGTGATAACGTTCCCCTCGATGTCTCCACATTCTTTGCCTCCCATCCACGAAATTTACACAAAATCGGCTTTCGTCACTGAACAAAACGCGGCCCCACTCATTAGTCCAATCTTGGTGCTCTCGAGCGAATGCTAATCTTGCTACACGATGAGCTACCTCGAGTTTTGGGGCCTTTGCTGGCACGTACGAGTTTAAGCCAACTTCATTCAACCGTCTTCTAACAGTCCTTTCACTCACGTTGACGTTACGGACTTCTGCTAAACGATTTCGGGTCAGCTGTTTGAGGACGATTTCGTAAAGTCTGCACGACCAAGAAACGGTCATCCAAGGCGCTAGTTGCTCGATTTCTGCCCTGTCCTCGTCTGCGCACGAACGATCCAGTCTCCCTATAACGTCGGACGACGCGATGAATCACCGATGTCGATACACCCAGTGCGCGACTGACTGAGCGATAGGTGTGCCCTTCCTCGATCATGGTTACAGCCCTAGCCACAGAAGTTGCTGGTAAATCGCTCATTTTGTATCAGAACAATGTGCACTATTCAAATGTAAACAGTTAAATGACCCACAGTCCCTATTCGCAGCTTCCACTAAAGTTCTTATCAGAATGAGTACAAAACGTTAAGTGAGCAAATTCTTAAACAACCATAAATTCTTGTCAAAACACTTAAAATTAAAGTTGGTGGTACATATAACAATCTGTTATGAAGTCATCAACACATAAACAAAAACTACTTATAAAATTACCCGACAATGTTAGAAAAAATCAACCTTTTTTTGTGTTCCCCTAATTGTGCCGGTGAGTGTATATCTGTACCAAATTTCATTCAAATCAGTTCAGTGGTTTAGGCGTGAAGAAGAGACAAACAGACAGTAGTACGGACTAGCTGTCCCCCGCGGTTTCACCCGCGTTACGTTATGATTTGATTACTGCTCCGCTCCCGTAGGTCATAGCGTAATGTTATGTAGCCTATGTCCTTATTCCGACGTATAGGCTATATTACTGTAAAGTTAAAGAAAATCCCTTCAGTAAATCTTGCGTGAAAGAGTAACAAACATCCATAGACACATACAAACTGACACCTTAATAATATTAGTAGGACTATTGTAGAGATTGTGTGAGGTGTCACCCTGCCGAAACGTCAAGCATAAAACGAATAAAAAAGGTACGTGCGCGTTAAATCCCGTAAAACAGTAAAGTACAAGTGTGTAATGAAGGGACTACGCACATTTATTCAGCTTATGTCCAGAAAACAACTATTTTGTATGAAGACGCGTACACCGCTGTTCAGCAGTGCTATTTCGTAAGAAATCGCGTGCGAATTCGATTTCGATCTCATTCCCGTATTCTTTTGAAACTCACCTGAAGTGAAAAATATTTAGTATTCAATGTCAAATTGGACAAGTTTTCACTAAAAATTTATTTGAGTGTCATTGAGTGGCGCTAGCGTAGTTTTTATTGGGTTATAGTACTACCTAATATAGTTTGCACCGCGGAATCAGAAGTGAGAACTGAAGAGAGATCTTACAGAATAGGCCGGCCAGCTTTCCGTCGTCGGTTCATCTGTTGTATATAAATCGTAAGTTTTCTATAGGTATGACAAAACGCTTGATCGATCGGTTCACGGTTCTAGTTTCCATAAGGTCCCCATAATGAACGACTCCGGATGTAACCTGTTACACTACCAATCCAACAAAATATTGCGTTCATCTTGCCATAAAGAACATTCCGTTCGATTTCATTTCGAGTTTATTGTTCGAATTCACGCTAGCTAGTTTAAAAGAATATAGTTTACTTTTGACGCAATGACGTGTGAGAAATTAGGCAACACAGTGATCAACTTCCAGTCATGTATTAGCCAGCCGCTCACGAACGAATAGGAAGAACAGATGGAGGTTTCGGCCCTTGATGAATCGAATACCTATATCTTACTGTATTTCAGAGTACTGACGGCGCGCGTTATTGAAATTCAGTTATTGTTTTGAGGGAGTTCTTACAATTTTAATGAGTCTATGCAAGCTTGTAAAAATAAAACAACATGTATAGTAATTTTGATTGTTGCCAAAAATGTATTTTCATAAATTTTAGTTTTTCCGGAATCCGTTTGAATTTAGGTATGTATACTTAATAATTTCACTCGATAAGTTGCGTTAGCAGTGGATTTAACAAAACAATATTTTTTTGTATTTCTTTTTATTTGCAAATCAGTCTACCATTATGTACATTTTCAATTATCTCTTTTTAAACCTGGTCTTCAAAAGCTTGGATATCTTCAACAGCTTCCTCTTCAGGTGCGTACTCAGGCTCGTGAAGGTATACTGGGTTGGGCAGTTCCTCAAGATTGACGTCATCGCTCCATGCGCCAGGGCAGTTGTAATGCCTGTTAGCCCTTTGCCAGTCCAGGGCGGTTATGACCTGCTGCTGTCCCATTTGGCCATTGTCATTCTGAAAAGAAAAAAAAATATCAGTAAATGCTGAAACGGAATCGATTGAACGGAAGACAACACTACTAGCTTTAAGTGCTGACGTCATATTCTCTGTAAAAATTCTTAAATCGATTTTCAACTTTATAACTAAAGCGTAAGATTGAAGATTAATTGGAAAAAATACAGTTTCGAGTAGCTTATATAATGTGCTGGAGACTGCAACACGACTTCTTTCTAAGAAGGATCTGATAATGTCACAATCCTGGTCTTCTTCTCCAAAATGGGGATTTAACTGAGACTACCAATTATATTTAAGCTACAAATAATACAAATACTAATTGTGTAAAAGAATCCAAAGATTTCTGTTACTTACGAAGATGGGCAAGAGGGTAGCCTGTCCGTTGATGCTGAAACCGAATCTGCCGTAGTGCAAGTTGCTGGCGTATTCATAGGGGAGACCCAAGTTGCTGACTATGTTTGTTCCGTACCTGTCGAAGTTGTGTTCCATACCTATGGAAAACGAAAATAATAAAGATAAATAAAAGTAAAATAAGCTTGCTGCCTTTCTGGCAAGTGGTTTAAAGACGTAGATTTTTTTTCAAAACTGTATTGGACTCATTATCATCAGTTTCACTATCCTTAAAGTATCGAAAAGTTAATCAATGGGAATAATTTTAACTCATATCACTTTCAAACAATACGCCAGATTATCTCAATCCTTTAAATCTAGGTAAACATTCATTGTCTGCGTCTTGACTCCAGAACCGTAAAATATGTTAAGTAATTCTCACTGATCTTATACTCATTATTTAAATCTTAATGACAATAATTTATAATGATTATATTCAAAGTTCGTATCATTTAACAATAAGAGTTCACTGTATTCATATTCATTTTTTCTTTATCATCCACCACGGCACCATCTAAACATTGCAAAATAAAAATCTGTTCACCTGGCTGGATGTTCTGCCACATAACACGGACGTAGGTGTCCCTGTTGTGTGTGGACTGCATGTGGAAGAAGCCAGCAATATGGAGCCATTCGTGGATGATGACGGTGTGGGAGAAGCAGCCGCGGCCGGGGGTGTTGAGAGCCAAGTTGAAGGTGTGGACACCCCTGGTAGCCCAGTAACCGACGTTGGCGTAGCAACCGTTGTTTCTGCCCTGGAGATTGTGAAAAACGATTTAGATGGGACGCTAACTTTATAAACTAGGTACATAGTGTTGGTGGTTATTTTTCTATCAACTCAATCATAAATGGGAATCAACAGTAGTGTAAAAGCTACAGAAGGTAATTTTCATAATTACATTGATATTGATAGTATGTTCAATACCAAACTGATTCGCTTACAACGATTGATTTTAAAGGTATCATTAGATTTATGGCGCTGAATAATATGATTACGGATTTTGTTTGGATTCAGGGACATTTTTGTTTAATCAGCATTTAACCCAACTTACAGTGATCCTGACGAAGTTACGGTCAGCCGCTGCACGAGCACGGAATCTGATGCAGGTCCTCTGAGAGATTTCGTTCATAGCAGCAAGGATGGCATTCCTTTGAGCCGCAGCTGGAATGTGCAGAGAAGAATCGTTAGGGTGGGTGGTACAAACCAAAGCTTGGTGCTTTGACCTAATTACCACCACGCGGATTGGCTTTCATTAGGTTTTTTCACGTGGATTACCTTCACCAATGTCAGTGATGTCCAAGATATACTCATGAAGTGAGAACGAACAAATTACACAGTAGTAGGCTCTTCGCCAGATTAGAACCCATGTCATGCCCGCCTAGCCTTAACCATAAAGTACCTAAACTAAAAATTACAAATACTACTCAATATTGTATGTTTTCCTAATTTTGTATTTTCAAACACAATCGATAAATAAATCCGATAAGTTTAAGGTTAGGCTATTGTTAGTGGAAAACACTGACACATTCATGGGGTTTCAAAACCCTATCGGGAAATGTGGATAACGAAGTTAGTTACGCACTGAAATACCTCGAATATAAGCGTCTTAACCACTAATAGAGTCTAATTATCGGTTTTCCTTAGTAAATGAAATAAAGTAACAGGTGCAAATAAAATAACTTACTGAATTCATTGCTGAATTCGTAGATGACGGTGTTAGAAGGCCACCTGGTGTTAGCTACGATGTAGGCGTTCCTGCCCTCGGCGTAGGACTGGAGCATCATCTCTGCCTGTTCATCATCAAGGACAATGTCACCCTGGAACTTGCCGCTGTTCTCCCAGACTGAGGCCTGGGGGTTGGCCAGCATGCGCGATTCCAGCCTGATGCCATCATCTGTTTGAAACAAAAAGATGAGTAAGTCTCTTCTTACTAATAGTAATTAGAATGGACAGGTCAGAAAGAAAGAAATTAATCTCCCTGTTAGTAGAAGTAAAGATCAGCTGGTTTGGCTACTTTCAAACAATTTTATAGCGGTTAATATTTGAATAATACAGATTCTGCCACGAGCCATATCGTAACATACTACATTTAGAAACATTTATAATAATCTCACTTAGCCTTAACCGCAAAAAAAAAGTTGGCAAAGCAAAGGAAATGATCGCAAATTTTCTGCCGTGATACAGAACATGATGAGACTGAAGATTCTGGGATCTTGAATCATGACTAAAAGTACAAAATAGACACAAACCTTGCCTGCTCCTCTCCAGGAAAGCCTTGAATGACTCAATTTCACTCCTGGACCTGGCGACCGGTGGGACAGCCCACGCGCACCCAATCACGGACAACAACAACAAGGCAGTCCACATTTCGCTGCTTCTTCTAAAGTGGCAAAATGATGTGCTTTATATATTAATCTAATTATCTTCATAACAAGTTAATTAGAGATACTGAGAGTGCGCCAAAGATAATATTTAGATCACTGTAATCATGTTATTAGTGTTGATAAAGTTGTAGGTAGTACGAATGTTTTTGTCTTTCTTAGGATTCCGTACCTCAAGAGAAAAAAAACGAAACCCATACAGGATCACTTTGTTGTCCGTCTGTGTGTCTGCCTGTCAAGAACCTTTATCGCGAGAACGTGTGCGGTCTGCGGTCACTTGAACATTGCTACGGCTTTTTATGTCGAAAAAAACGTATAAGTATTTTGACTCCCTCAAAGGAATAAAAACTCATAGGATCCCTTTGATTTGACCTTAAACTATGAAATTTGGTACAATGCAATATCATATAAAAGAGATTTTTTCCTTTACTGGTGAGTAAAGGAAAAAATCTCTTAACCGTAAATTTGTAGATGGATCTATGAAAAAATCGAACTACTGTAACAAGATTTATTTACCTACAGTATGTACTGACCCCTCGGAGTCCGAGCCCACCTCGCACTTGACCGGATTTTTCGTTGATGATATGCCCTTGATAAAAGAATCTTGGCCTTTCCTGGGTTTATACAAATAAAAAATATAGAAATAATTGATTAGCAGTTATTGGTTTTTTTATTTAGCAGCAGTTGACAATTAGTCATACCGTTCGTTAGTTAGCTCATTGTTATTTGTCCGTTAGCATATATTATGTGGACGACAGTGTCCTTTGTTTACCATAATTTGGTTAAGCATAGGGTAACCGATACCTGTGCTTTTGTGGAATAAGGACCGGATTTTGAAATGTGAGATGCCACGGAAATAGAAACTGAAGTCATGTTTTGCTCTTGTCCAATTTTCGTTGAGATTCTGTAGTGTAGAAATACCAAAACAACGCATGCCTGATCCCAGCCCGCTGATCAAATCATGCGCGTCACCCGACTGTCGCGTTTTTCTATATTTTTTCTAAAAGGCCTAGTGGCTTTTTAGAACAATTTTACAAAACACTGCTATATAGATTACTATTACGTTTTCACAGCTCAACCACCAGGCCGATTTTTATGAAACTGGATGTCGAGATAGTTTAGTGGTTTGGTGATGATTTCGTTTAAATGATTTGATATTAGATATTCTTTTTGCATCGAGAAACCACCCTCACCAGACCACGAAACCTTGCTAAAGTAACCCTTAGCTTCTTTTTAACATCTGATTCATGCGAACAAAGTCGCGGGCAAAAGTTTACTAATTAAGTAGGTACTAACACAATATAAATCGGTTTGGATTAAGATAAATTATGGAGATAAATAGTGCGTTATTGACAATAGCTTTTGTTCCGATATTCGTATTCTGATAATGTCTGATACACATCAGAAGCCGCAGTGGAATGACGCAGGGCGATAATTATGATAGATCAGGATACTCACCACACCTCTTAATCATTAATTATTATTGTTAGGTTTTTTATTCGAGTTCATAAATTCTACCGGCTTCCGAATGTTGAACTTATTTTTCACCTTGGTTTTAAAGGTGGTGTTGTGTTCTTTTCATTCAATTCCAGTATGAAGTACAATTACCTAACAAGCAGATGATGCAGATGTAAACACATCAGATGATGCAGATGTAACAGGGTCGTAGCTAAAAAATGGCGGCCGTTCCTGGTGAAAAGTGGCGTCCCCCAGGACAATGATGCCTAATATTCCTCTGTAATATTCATTAGGTACATCTTAATCCATACGATGTTCATGCTATTAGTCAATGAAGAGTTCCTTCAGTTTTCTCAGAAATAAACGACCAGTGAACACCGATAATGTTAACCGGCAACGGTATTAATTTCTAGTGGTGTGTGCGTTGGATCATTCGATTCCCTTCGAGATTGTTGTATACATGTTGTTAACATTTACGCGTTATTTTGAATAATAATAATATAATATCTTAGGACAATTCACACACGGTCATCTGATCCCAAACTAAGCAGAGCTTGTGTTATGGTAACCAGAATGGCAGTGAATTATTTATTTCCTCTTAATGCTCCATAGTGCTCTTTACTTTATACCCGCGAATGATGTAAAGTTGTCGTGTTGGCCCAGCGGATGAGGCGAGCATGCATCTCTGCCTAGTGTAAGAGGTTGTGGGTTCTAATCCGCGCAAGTACCAATGTGACTTTTTCAATTTATATGTACTTTCTAAAGTTTATCTAGAACATCACTGACATCCCGTGCCTCGGAAAGCAAGTAAAACCGTAGGTTCCGGTTGTTATTCGTAGAACTTTGACTGTCACTACGGGTAGTCAGAAGCCAGGAAGTCTGACCAGTCCGAGGGGTATCTTTTTTATTATATTTACTGGGTTGTGGAGGTCTAATCAAGCCCGAGGCCTGCAAGCCGACCCCATCATAGTTCCAAAAGGCTAGGGAGAAGGTGACTTACGAATAATACAAACAAGATTATGTAAAACTCGAATAACCCATTGAATGCTCGCTCTAATTACAGACACAATTAGAAAAGCATTGTGTCTCGCGTGGATCCACGTCCTAGACACACGAAAGGTTAAAAAGAATGTCCTCCAACTTACGTGGTTCAAACTTCCAACTAACCACACCGACCTACTGTTTGACATAAGTGCTTGTGTGGTCTAAGGGAAAAAAGGTACAATAACCAAACACAATACACTGTGCGCAGTGGCGGATTAACCCTAAAAGAGGCACGTGCCTCTGGCGCCAGGTTTCAGGGGGGCGCGCGCCCGAAAATAAAAATGCCTTACATAAAATGAACTTTTTCAGAAGTATGCGTCTACCTAAACATTTAAAAATAATTTATTATTGCTAATTTATTTATTAAATGATTATTTTAAAAAAATAGCGATTCTAAAACTATTTTACAACTACTATTCTAAAACTATTTTTTTTATTTATAGAGGTGTTCAGGTTCAATTTAATTCTTGACTATTCCTGCATCTCTGGATTTTATTTTATCTCGTAATCCTTATCTATACCTTATGTCTGGGGGAAAGTAGAGGGTTATGTTGGGTTCTTTCCGACTTCTCAAACAACACTGTTATAATCTGGCCGTGTGCCCCGCTTGGGCGAGCCATCGCCGTGTCCTAGCAAAAGCGATAGGCGGCGGTGACCTCTCGCGCCCGGCGCTGGTTTAGGCCATGCTCAGAGGCGAGACTGAGGGTGCGTTCCTATAAGGGTAAGAATTACACGGAGTAGTGCGAAAGTTGCTCTAGAGCGTTCCGAAATGAGCCGAGTGAAACCGAGGGTAACCGAACAATTACTCGACAGCTAACCGAGCAGTATTTTGGAACACTTTCGGTAGAGTAATTTTCGCACTGACAAGTGCGATTTCTCACCCTTGGCTGAGCGTCGTTAAAAATTACCTGACATATGTCAAAATCATATATGCGCCAATGTTGAAGTTTGATGTTGAAGAATGGATTTACTAAAGTAGAAACGAACAGGTAGTACTTATTTATTTGCAAAATATGCTTAAAACACAATTTTCCTTCTTTGCAATAGAGATAAAAGGTTATGTTGACAGTGTCATCATACGATCCTAACCATCATGACCCTAACCCGTTCCAAAACAGTAAATCGCTCTGTAGCGTTCAAAAACAGTATAGCCGTTCTCTTTCTTTCGTTGTTTCTATCTCTTTTTAATTTCCGAGTGAATTATTCGCACGTTTTGGAACGCACCCTGAATGAGAAGCCGTCGCCTCCAATGATGTATGAAACTATACGTCATTGGTCGCCTCCTTCTGCGACGCTGTCATGCTGGTGAAGGAGGCGGCGGCGCGCGTGAGGCAGCGTCAAGCTTCACGCCCCAGACAGGGACCCACCCAGGCATAGACGTCGAGACGACTACCGGCCACCGTAGGCGCGGGCACAGTATAAATAATAATAGAATAATATTAATATCCATATTTATACTGTGGCGCGGGTCTCCAGACGGCGAGTGATGGGTAGCTCGCCGCCTGATTAGGACCAGGCCCGTGTCGAGGGCGCGTTTTGTTCCACGCGTGCCTCAAAGAGCAGTCAGCACGTGAAGGAGCTCTCTAGGGCCAATGCCTGCCGGGGTTGCGGAGTAGTTGTTATTGTTGTAATAGTTACCGTGGCCCCGGAACATAAAGGGCAACCGAAGGAACATGAGCGGGTTTTAGAGTCGTGGACAGAAACTTGTGGTGCCAGGGTCAATGGAATCCGGTAAAAGAACACCTGAAAGGGCTTGGAAGGTGCCTTTGCCTAGCAGTGGGTCAGTAAAGGCTAGCAAAAAAAAAAGGGCTCTAGAGGGGCGCCGATGAGGTTCTTGCCTAGGGCGCTCGAGACCCTTAATCCGCCTCTGACTGTGCGTTAATCCGTACTAATATTATAAATGCGAAAGTAACTCTGTCTGTCTGTCTGTCTCCTCTTCACGCCTAAACCCCTGAAACTTATATACTTTTTACATATAAAATTCATTACTTTAAGTTGAAAAAGACAATACAAAGAAGTAAATAAATTATTATTATCCTCACAAATGTGGCGGCCATTTTTTTTTCAAAATGGCGATCTGTGGCGCCATTTGCAAAAAATGCAATGACATTTATTTTACAATACATCGCTAGGTTTTCATCTTTGTATTGTCTTTTTTAACTTAAAGTAATGAATTTTATAAGTAAAAGTAAATAAGTAATTAGAGTTAATGTAGAACTAATCGCCTATTTACATTTTGTTTTTTTTTAATGCGTAATTTAAAAGTACATCGCTGGCTAACTGTTAAAGAAGTCATTTTTTGTAAAAACTAAAACGGAACAAATTACGTGTTATGCATATTTCGGTAGAACAAATATAGAACTAATTATTTAACGTATTCGTTAATCCGCAGGGTATGGTCAATCGCTAGGTACAGGGACATACGCGGAAGGTCTACAGATACAGTTTTTAATAGTCATTTATTAAGTTTTTTTAACACTTATTATATTCTCTACGAGTATTTCTGGTCTCAATGGGTTTTGAAAAGGCGTTCTTAATAAAAAAACAAAATCTGTTTAAATCAAAATCATATTTATTCATTTTGCGCTATATATAAAAAAATCTTTATAATTCTACAAAATAAAGAAGAATACAATATCACTATAATACTTAATATGTATAAAATAATAACAGTAAACATGGACGCCATACCACTCTTACGCTCCTTCTAATTTTTAATATAAAAATTATTCGGACCTCACAAACATCTCTTGCCGCACTCACAATTACTTTACTGAATATAAAAATATAATCTAACGTACTACTTCTTAAATATATCAGTTCAGTAAAAAATCTACACAACTATAAATAGATGCCACTAATTTAATATAACTGTAATTATTGGCAGAAATTGAAAAAAATACAATCACATAAAAATCTCAATGAAAAAGGAAATTAATTACATTTTTCATGTGGCACATTTGATGACGTAACTAAGTATTCAATTCTAAAGTATGAGCTCTGATGTATAACTAAACAATAAGTGAAGTACTTGTGCCCATCAGATAAAACCTACTGTCTTAATATACAGAATTATCTTTGTTTACGTCTTTCGTAAGTGGTGGAGTTATGTATGAAGGCAGATGACAGTATACCATGGTATAGTTCGCGTCACGTAAGCTTGCCCCTCTGAAGTTAGTCGCAATTGACTACGCAGTAGTCGATTTTACAACTAAACGCAGACCGCGCATGCGCGGTCTCGCGAATGATGGCGCCTGTAACGTGACGTGACGCGAACTGTAGGTTATGAACGCAAGTCTACAGTTTTGCTAGGGCTGCCATATAACTGGGAAATTCTGGAAAGATCCAGAATATTTTCAGTGTTATTTTACATCGACATACGATTATTGATTTTAAGGGGCCACAATTTGTTTAGACTACGTTGAAACTTGTGTTACTTCATACCATGGTTGTGTGATTTCCAAAAACTATTTACTAGTGACCAGCCAGTGGTCATCATTTTATTTAATGTACATAAAAACAGATGACATTTAAATATTGATGTAACTTTAGTTTTGGAATGTAGTACTTACGTCAACTCATAGAATTGTAAGACCCGGTTTCCACCAAAAGCTATCGAAAGAAGAATAACGTTTCGTTCAAACAATGTGCTTGCATTATTTACATTCTCATTGCATAGCTTCAACGCAATACATTCTTTATGGTTGCTTCCGAAACATCATCAGCTCTTTCAATAGAACCCGGGTCTAACACTTTCTAAGTTTATTGATCATAACTATGAGAACTTATGTTACTCAATTAAAAGTTTTTGAAAATATTAATTATATTCTTTTCCTATGCGATCTAGAATGGTCAGGCTCGTCGACCTAAGACTTCTTCATCATCTAATATTATAATTTATGTAACCAATTTAAGGCATTTCTAAGCTTTATTTATAAAAAAACTATGCACTAAACTTTAATACTAAATCTATAATATACTTTATTGAGAATATTTTCTTTATAAAAATAATAAGTATTGCAATAAAGAGAGTTTTGCTTATAGCAATGTCTTATTTTACAAATCGGCAGTGAATGACTGGTTTTACAAAGCTGTTTTTGCCAGCTTTGTTGAAAAAACGGCGAAGACATAGCATAAAGTTAACAAAAATTTTATATTTTTTTAAGGATTTAAAAAAGGTAAAGATACTTTATGCTAAGTATTGCACCAACACCTTATTAAAAAAGCGAAAAAAGCAAGTAATACGAAAGTTTCAAAAAACGAATTTATAACTTAAAATGTGTTTTTTATAAAAACCTTTATAATTAATTTGATTTTCTGAAAGTTTCACCCTCAGAAAAATCTATAAAAATGTCTAATTTTAATTCTAAGCTGCACATATCAACAACTCTATACACTAATATTAAGTAACTAAATCAAAATGGCAATGATTACAAGATATCCCTTACTAAACGGATTCTTTTATCCATATTCATATAATTAGTTATGAAACAAACAATTTTACAATAAACGTCATATCAAAATTTGCTTGCGCACGAAACATTAAGATACCAAAATAGGTAGTCGTTGTAACTTCATCATACTATAATTTTATCTAATAATATTTGCTTGGCATGGCCACAATGGAAAAATATTATATTAATATTCTAAAAAGTCACTAAAATGTTATCAAAAATGCAGAGGCAAGAGTCAGTTTTCGACCATAGTTGAATACTACACAAAATTGCTTAATAAATACCAACAAGGTAATTTTTCACACATTGGAAGATACGTATAAGAATAAAATTTAAATACGAATAATTGCCTTAGGTCCAGTCTGTGCCTTTAAAAATAGAACCAGTCATAAACAGGCTACCCAAAATTGTCTTGCCATTTACAAAAACATGTTGTTAAAACTGTATTTAGATTATTCTGTACCTTATCTAATCATTGTTCCCTTGGCCTTATATTTATTTAATAAATCTATTCACATATAAAAGCAGATTGTGGCAGTGTATGTTCGTTACTTTAATGTCATGTCGTTGGAAAGCATTCGTTTGGAAACTAACAACACTGGATATTTATAATAATAATATTAGTTCTTTATCTGCGTAACATTCCTACAATTAAAATATATTTCTTAGATTGCTTTACAGACTGCTTTAGTACATAAATTATTCGACTGAAAAAACTTGAAGAAAATAGAATACTCGATTATATAAAGATTTTGACATAAATACCAGTGTTGCCTTTAATATACCTACATTAAAAGTTACTAATAAGGTAGAAAAAAATCCCGAACAGACCGACCTTAAAATATAAATGCGTTATTATTATTTACTTACATTGGCACGTACTTGATACAAAATGTCATTTATTATGAAGCGAATGATTACAAATCAGTGTTTTATCAAATTAATGAATTGATTAATGAAGAAAAATAAGCTCATTAATGTTTATACCACGTGCCACGAGGGATTGTTATTACAAACGATCCAGTTTAAAAGATCGATGATGACTTTATCAAAAACAGTCTTTTCATGATTCTAAGGCCAGACAAGTAATGATATATGATTGATTAAAATGTCAGATTAGGTAGCTAATTAGTAAACATTATTATGGTTTTATTAAAAGGCGCTGTTTTAGTCAATTTTAAGGCGTGCCGGTCGAAGATTCTTCGCGCAGACTAGTTTTTGTTGAGTTACTGATGGACATACAAAAATATAGGATTGAAAAACATCCTTACTTTAATGTAGAGAGAATTCACTTAATATACCTATTTTTGAGCAATGTATGAAGTTCGTGACCTTGGAGGTCAAGGTGAAGTGTCAAAGTCAATGGTCGCCGCGCAGCAGTTCCATGAGTAAGTTGAAGCTTGGTCCGTCACCGTCTTTGCTTTTGTTGGCTGGGTTCAGCATTTCTTTGCCGACTTGCATGAAGAACTGTAGAAAGAAAACGTTTCATTTATTAGGTTCCGTCAGTACAGAAACCAACGATCTTCCAAAAATGAAAGAAAAAACCATACAAACATCTGTAGTACCTATCAGCCTGCAGTCACCCCAGATTACGCTTTTATATGCTTTAATGAGGTAAGTAATGCAAAATGAGGTTCTATATTCTTCACATCTAAAGGTTTATCTTTCAACTAAGTATTTGTATTTTGTCTGAGATATTATCAGGACCGTTCAGGATCGATAAGCAAGAACCATGTATGCTTAATTCTTTAAAACTACGCGTTTGATGCGGTTTATTTAACATCATGTATTATACATATAAACCTTTATATGTTTTAAATGCATAATATAGTAGAGGAAGCCGGGTTTTTCAAAGTTTTATAACACCTGTGCGTAGCCGGGGCGGGTCTAGTCTAAAATAAAACCTTATCCCTCTATTCATAAAGTAGTTTCTCACCTGGCAAGTCCTCTGCAGTTCAGGTATGCGTAGTAGCAGTTCTCCAAACTTGGCGGGAGTGCCCGGGGAGTGCGTCGCGATGTATGCTTGAAGTGCTGCCAACGCCTTCTCTTGGGATGCTCGCACTTTCTCTACTTCACGTAAGTCTGGGGCGTCTGTGGAATAACAGAGATTAATTAAGATTAAGTAAGGATGTATGGGTCTCAAAAGTCCTACAGGACTGAAGGAGCGTTTTAAAACTCGGCAAGGTAAACTATTGATCTGGAGAGGGTAACGGAAAACTGGTTTCATACATTATGGTCGGGAGGGCATTGAACCTAAGTTAGAAATAGCTGATACTCTTTTCGCGATTTTAGAGTTGGTTCCATAATAAAAGTTGTTTGTTTTTATGGGTAAAATCATCTTCTAGCGGGTTGTGCAAGACCAAAAAGTATATATATATATACTTAGTACCTATATGATATATATGTCACCGGAAAATAACAAGATCCGTAAGTTTATCAATCTACTAGGAAATTTATAAACTTCCGTAGGATTCTAAACGGGAGATAAATTGTAATATTTTACGTCCACATTTTCGTAAATTGATAAACTTACTCAACTCTAACCAAACCAAACGCTACGCGCGTTCTGATTGGTTGACTGTCACGTGTCACTTCTCCTTCCTCGCAGCCGCCATTGCTCGTCACGGAACATAAAAAAACCAGTTTGCTTGTGCGTTTTTATTAGTTTTAAATGTTGAACTGTGTTGCAACTCAAAGAAAACTCAACTCACTGCATCCGTGCCAGAGAGGAACCAGGCATTGTTGCTTCCAATTTATAGTTTGTCAAGTCTGATTATCCCAAAGTCTTTGGGCACAAGCATTGCCACTATGAACATTGACCAATCAGAGAGCTGTGTGTTATTTTACGTATTTCAAAGATGCGTATATTTAAAAGAGTTTCTGTGATTGGTCGAACCATTTAAAATCTTACGAAAGATATCCGTTAGTTTATAAATTTACCGTATGACGTCGGAAATTGATAAATTTACGAAAATGTGGACGTAAAATATTACAATTTATCTCCCGCTTAAAATCCTACGGAAGTTTATAAACTTCCTAGTAGATTGATAAAATACGGATCTTGTTATTTTCCGGTGACATATACAAGATGACACTTCACCTTGAAAATAGTCAACAAAGATTTTGTTCTTAGTTCAAGCTAAAAAGGGCTCAAATTATTTATGGTTCAAAATGTCACACTGAAAGTTGCCCAGATTCGAGCCATCGGGATAGTATAGGAAGGAGGGTCGCTAATAAAAAGAAGACAAGGATACTACACTTACCTGAAGTGAGTAGTACAATAACTTTGAGCGCCACGTATTCGTACCGGTCCACGCGCAGCCGCCGCAGGTGGTCCGTGAAGCTCAGCATGCGCTCTATACACGGCGTCAGGCCCAGTCTGCGGACAAAACAGATTGGTTAGTACTCTTCAATGTTATTATCGCGGCCCTTTGTCAAGACTGTATTTTTTGAGATCTTGTATTTAATATTGTGCGATGTCATAAAACCTTTTATTTGCAAGTACGACTCGCTCTAGGTTTTTTTTTTACACTATTTTAACTGTTGCAAAAATGTAGGGAGGGCGTGTCAGACTCTTACTGACTAAAACCCACTCATGTTCCTTCGATTGCCCTTTATGTTCCAGGGTCACGGTGACTACTATACACATTCCGCAACCCCTGCAGGCGTTGGCCCTGTTAGGCCCCTTCCTGTGCTGACTCCTTCTCTTTGAGGCGCGCGTGGAACACTAACGCGCCGTCGACGCGGTCCTGGTCCTAGCCGGGCGGCGAGCTACCCATCGCTCGCCATCCGCAGAACCGCGCCTACGGTGGCCGGTAGTCGTCTTGCGACTCTCGACGTCTTCGCCTGGGTCTTTGTCCGGGGCGAGAGGCTCGTCGTTGCCTCTCGCGCGCCGCCGCTTCCTTCGCTAGCATAACTGCTTCGCAGAAGGAGGCGACGGCATCCCATTCCGTCTCGCCCCGCAGCATGGCCTGAACCAGCGCTGGGCGCGAGAGGTCACCGCCGCCGATCGCCTCTACGAGGACACGTCTATGGTCCGCCCATGCGCGGCACACCTCCACCGTGTGCTCGACCGTGTCCTCCAGGCGACCGTTGCTGCAGTGGTGACACCCAGGCGTCGCTTCCGCCCGAATCCGACACAGGAACGTCCCGAACTGACCATGTCCGGTGAGGACCTGTGTCAGGCGAAACGTGAGAGCGCCGTGGCGCCTCTCCAGCCACTCCTCAAAGAGCTTACCGCCGCTATTACAGCGTGCCCTCTCAACACTAGTTAAGGTTGATTATTTACTAACAAAATACAGTTGCATTTCGGATTTTCTACTACTTAAGTTGTATATTTAAGTAGTGACCTAAATTAAACCGAAAGCACATAGACTTACTTAGCGCTCTGATGCAGCGTGATGCCGCGCCCGCCGCCCACGCGGACCTCGCCCGGAGTGCTGACGCCGCGGTAACAACACGACAGCACCAACAACTCGCACCAGCTGTTGATCAGCAGGCAGATCTGATCGTCGATCTGTGGATAAAAAAAATCTGGTGAAACCTCATCCAAATTAGTTCCGATTTTGCGGAATGACCCAGCTGGGCCTAGACCTCTCATAGGCATTTAGATACTGTTTAGTTGGTTACTTGTATGCTGCTGCAATTCCAATTAGCTGCCCAGTGCTAATCTTTACTTAGCCAAAACGCTTAGGACTTAGGGAGTAACAGATTTATACTTATTTTTTTAAAAACAGCCATTAATAAAAACTACTTCAAGTCTTCAACAGCCAGTCCGATACTCGTATGACAGACGGACTCTTCAACGCGCTAGTTTTTTAGAATAGAATAGAATAGAATATTCTTTATTGTACACCAATAGGACAAAAACAGTAAAGGACAACACAAACAAATATGCAAGAGTACAATAGGCGGCCTTATCGCTAAAAAGCAATTTCTTCCAGGCAACCTTTGGATGGAATCAAATTATATAAAAATGGGTAAAGGGTAGTCTATGGCGTACATTAATATATATAGATATAAATATTAATATATATAGAGAGATATATATATAGATATAAATATTAATATATATAGAGAGATATATATATATATATATATTAGATGTATATATTTATACATACAAATCATAAGTTTTTTACTTTCAACCAGGGCTCTAGATTTTATTCTCTTGTGCTCTAGCACCCCGGAATAGGCGGTACGAAGGCGTCTCTGACCCTTCTCTAGCTGCAGCTTTCTATGGGATCAGCAGGCCGACCAGATGTCAACCTTCCATTATGACTCTTTAGGGGGTGAATTTTCAAAAATCCTGTTTAAGTGGCTACCTACTCTTCACAAAGAACGGTTTTGGGCTGTGCGTTGATATATCAACAGTCAGTCAGACAGTTTACCATTTTATACATAGACAGAAGTTAAGACAGAATAAAAATACATACCGAAATATTCTTAAAAAGCGGCAAACTCTTGCACCACTTCACGATCTTATACAGCCGATGGTCAGCAATATTGCACAGGTCAGCCAGGAAGTCAGGGCTCGAGTTATGTGCCGTGATCCCGCTCGCTGCTAACAGGGGGTTGGCAGAGGGACTGCCGCCAGTCGACTTGCCCAGCCTGCTGAGCTCAGACTCGTTGTACTGCCACAGATGTTCCACGTCCATTATTTCCTGGGGGAAGAGGAGGGTTAGTTGGTAGGTCATAGTTCTTATAACTGTAGAAAATGAGTGGAATTATGACTATTACTGCACTTTTAGCTAAGTTAGATATAAAAACCTAGTTTTAATAATACTTTCTTTTCTTTAATGTGACGTTGGCTCTTTTTCCAACCGGGGATTGCGGAAGTCGCAACAGGCCCAGCGATCCGTAGTGTAGGTGGGACAAAGAACATTGGGGTGGTTTTCAGTCAGTAAGAGTCTGATAGACCCATGATAGACCCCTCCGGCCCATAGGGCGTAGGACGTCGTAAATTTTCCAAACCGTATAAAACAAAAGGTTAATTGGTATCGGTAGACAATAGTATTGATGATAAGTTTTTCTCCAAGGGGGAAGTGCAGCTTTCTCCTTCGAACCAAGAATTGTGAGCTCTTGGAAATTTACGCATCGTCGGTTTGTACCGTTAATCAGAAGACTACGACAAGAGGCCTCAGCGACTAAATTTAGTCCTAGACCAAGGTAGCCAAGAGGGCGACGTTTATAATAATTATGGTTTCTTCACTAAATCTGGTCGTTGCGACCACTGGTCACAAGATGGCGTGTAGGACAAATTACCTGCAATAACGGCGGTATATCTGGTGTAACTTGGCTGTTACTGGACTCCCCTCTGCTGCTGTATGACCCGGGACCGTTTACCTGCGAAAAGAACATTTTATTTTTACATTGTATTTGCATAAATGACACTTTACGGTTTGATTTCTCATCAGAAAAGTTCTGCTCATCGGAGTTTGCGTTAAAATTTCGGGGTAGGACAGCTGGTAGACCTCCGTAGATGAAAAGTATCTAAAATCTCTATTCAGTTTTACTGGAAACCGATTTCTACACAGTCCGAAAAATGCTGGCCAGTAGATAAGTCATGATCATCATTTATCATTATTCATCATCCACATCTGGACGTAAGCCTTTCCCACGACACACGGCACGACATTTTCCTTGATTCTTACCAGTAATTGTCCATTCTCGGGAATTCTCCACTATTAACAACCAACAATTCAGCGAAGAACATCGTCCTTTGCGACTGGTCCTACCTAATGGTGCTACTTCGTTTCGCGTTTTTAGCAGAATTTGTCTATTCGATGCAATGCATTAAGAACTTTATTCTAGTTAGTCTAGAATATAGTTTGTATTACCCAAGTAAAGCCAATATTTTACTAAATAAGCCGCACCATAATCACACTATAATATATCAACACTGTAACTCACACAAGTCAGACTGGAGGCGTGCCGCAGCGTGGTGGGCGCGTGCGCAGACAGCAGCGAGCCGGTGGACGCGGCGCCTGACAGAGTGTACGAGCACTGGTACGTGGAGCGACCACCGCGCGTGCGGTCTTCTCTGATCGCTGACAAAGAAAATAATAATAAAATTATCAAAAATAATTATTATTTTAGTTATAAAAATGAAAAATCGAACAAGATTGAACTTTGGGTAAAGGCGCGTTTCCATTATGCAAGTGATTTGCATACTAGTTGCAAGTTGCATGCAAATTGTATAGTGGAAACAACAACTTGCAAACAAGTTGCAACTTGTATGCAATTAGGTTTAAACTTGTACGCACAATAATCAAGTCGGCACATTTGCACGCAAGTTGCAAGCGCATGCGGTCGTGCATAGAGGATTACTTTGTTTATGACTTTATTACTTTGTAACTAACTTGTATACCAGTAAAATCTTGTAAGCAAGCTGCAAGTTGAACAAAATCGTGTTTCCAATTCAAATCACTTGCACACAAGTATGACGTCATACATGTATGCAAGCACTTGCATAATGGAAACGCGCCTTTAAGCTCGCCATTGTAATATCGACAAATTGGAATCATGACCCAGCATAAACTTATTTTCCTACAGACCTTCAAATACAATTAGGCCGACAATCGCGTAAAAATGTATTAAAAATGTCACACGTCTAGTCTTATTACTTTGACAGCAGGTTTGTCGTCGAAATGGGTCATGATTCAATTTTGTCGATAGTACATAACTCATTTTTTTTTTTGCTGTTTCTTTTTATGTGTATTGTTTATCTGTGCAATAAAGAATAAAGAACGAATAAAGAGTGTGGCGACACATATCGCCGAACACTTGAACTATAATTAATGATCCTGCCGGGGTTGCGGAATGGTTATATTAGTTACCGTGACCCCGGAACATAAAGGGCAACCGAAGGAACATGAGTGGGTTTTAGTCAGTAAAAGTCTGACACGAAGGACGGGAGAAGTTATTTAATGATTTCCCACTCCCAAAAAAAAAATATTTGTGATATCATACATCGCGCGATATAAGAGTTATCAGCGACATTAGCACATGTAAAAAATCCCAATTAGAACCGTCGGGCAGTATATAAATATAACCACCAGACATAACACCCGTTTGGTCGGAGGATCCTAACCGTGTATCATAACTCCAAAAGAGTTGCGTGTACAACGGCTGCCTTTTTACTGAACTAAAATGGAACATTCTATATAGCAAAGTCGAGTTAAGTATCAACGTATCGAGCAGTATCGAGTTACATAGGTACTTACATAGTTCCGTATGGGCCCAAATACTAGCTATCAAGGAACTAAATAAGAAATGAAGCTGCGCTCCAAAACGAAGTTATGGATATAGGCAATCACAGGAAATATCGCGCGTCAAGTCACAGGGACAAGAGTCTAAATATTTTAAGCGCGTACTATGAACAATGGTTCGAGGTGAAACAGGAATATATTTGTAAAAATAATGGGATGCGAAGACCTCCCCCAAATCCCTACAAATATTCCGTGCTCACAGCTCCAGCAGTAGCACATTATATGCAATAAAAGAAAGCTTTATAAACCAACATACCTTCAAGCTTCATCCCACATCCCAAGCACTTGTCGAACCGACACGCCGGACACTTCTTCCTCGTGGTCACGGTGACGGGACAGTTGCCCCCCCTCAAACACATGTAGTTCTTGCGATTCTGCACCGTTCGCTTGAAGAAACCCTTGCAGGATTCGCACGAGAAGATGCCGTAGTGGAAGCCGCTGATCTTGTCGCCACAGATGGGGCACGGACTGGTAGAAAAAGATATCATTGGTCACAGGTACTGGGGCCCTAGTGCAATCATGTCTCAATGATCGATTTTTGTAGTGTAACGTCAAACTTTTGACACATTTCCCATACAAAAACTGTCAAAGTTGTGAAATGTCCGGCCGATGACTGGTCATTGAGACACGATTGCAATAGCAGACAAGGACCCCTGGTGGAAAGACATAATTAGTTCAATACATGTGGCGACATCTGTTTTGTAACATGTGAACTAGCGTCGTACATCACGCAATCAGAGTTTGACGCCACATTAGCCGGGCAGACATGACACCCGTCTGGTTGAGTGAGGAACTATCACTATTCACTTCGATCATCATACCTTTATACACTTACTCACCATTTAAAATAGTACATTAACTTTCGTTAATGTTTTATGTGCGGAAGGAACTTAATTGACTGACGGCGGAGAACTACTTTTGAACCTTGAACCTTATCACTAAGGTCCAAAGGATAAAAAATGTTCAACCACTAACGTTTGTGGACAGTACATGCTAGAACCTTGAACCCCTCTCATACAACCACTTGCAGAGGCGGGCGCCTTGACCAAATGGACAATACGCAACACTTTGAATTGTCTATTATTGCGACTTCACTTGGCGTATTTGGCAAAATGGCATGTTCAACGCAACGTAATATGAACCTTAATTCAATAAACCTAGAGTATAGTTTCGTTAACCCCTAGTAACGCAAATATTTGTCAAATAGACCAAGTGAAGGAAAATAAAGTAGAAGTACTACCTGTTAATAAGCTGTTGTCTGCTGATACCCTGATGATGATGCAGCCTGTCTTCAGGCGCGTCGGGCTCGTCGTCATGTGCTCCATCGTACGCCGCCGCCGCCTCGCGGTACATCACGTGTGGGTGTCGACTCTGTAACATAAAAATGGTTTAACATTTTATGAGTTTGGTAAAGAATTTAATTTTTTTTTTTGGATATGAAGGCTCCACGAGCTCTTGGTTCTATAAGTATTAAATGATAAAACTGTCACCTTAAAAGGACATTGGTGCCGATTCTCTTATTCACAAACCAACCTAAATTTAAGTTATGTGCATCTTTCTTTTTTCATTTTACTAAGAAAAAGATAGAAGATACAATTTTAGTTAAGTCCTGTCAAATTAAGACACTCTATAGATAATTTAGACGTGATTAAAAACATGGCGACTAAAAATACGCCAATTTTCTTCAGGCGCTGTCTAATTTGACAGGACTAAACAAATATGTACTGTACTACATGTTTTTTTAAATCTCTTCCTACCTGTACTGGCGAGTGTGTAGGGGAGAACTCGGAGCTGTACGAGTAGCAGGAGGAGTGCGACGCGTCGCTGTTGTTGCGCGACAGGGACGGCGTGTAGTGACGCGACGCGCGTGGACTTGCTGACGGACTGCTGTATACACTGTAAACAAAATAGAATAATGTAAACTGGTCGAAATTTAACATGTAAAATACTCTTGATAACAATTTTTTCAAGCTTTTCTATGATCTATTTGAAGGCTTATTCCAGTGAATTCTAGAGGCTTATTATTATTATTATTTTCAGAAAACCCCATTAGTCAATTAAACTCAACCTAGTAAGGATTTTTGAAAAGGCGTTGCTGTTTCTAAAATAATATGAACTCGGGTACTAAGTCCAAATAACAAATAGTGAACCCTCACCTGTGTGTATACATGGAGTGCACGGCGGAGTCGGTGCTGGCGCTGGACTGCACGCGCGGCAGCCGCCCCAGCAGCGGCGAGCCGTGCAGCGCGCCGATCAGCTTGTCCATGCCCACTGACTGCTCGCATTTTAACTCTGTAGGGGAATTGGGTATACTGTCACACTGGGTTCAAAAGCACTAAGACACTAGACCAGGTTGATGAAGAAGAAGCCAACGGCTCACCAGAACCGCTGCCTACATACTTTTGGAATGCCAGAGGTCATGAAGATGCGTCCTCCCAGAGAAAAAATATATATCTTATGGGACTATAATTTACGTAGTAACTATTTAGTAATCTGTAATTCCGCTGGTACCCACATCCTTCAAATCGGGACAAGTAAATTTAGATTTTGTCCTGGCCTCTATTGTAGAAAGAAACTCAATTTATTATGGAATATTTATCTGTGTAGCAATATCCCAAGTATCCATTGGAATATCATCGAAGGCAGAAAACAGAATTGGCCGTATCTACCAACTGCACCCATATTGCTAGAGATATAAATTACGCCAGATTCCTATTCCCTATCCCAGAAAAGGATCCTCGAAAATAAATTGCGAAAGCTTTAAAGATAAACTCACCAGATAACTGCGTCTCCTTCTTGATAGTCAGGTTCTGTACTTGGTCGAGTCCGGTGTGAGGCATATGTGTCGAGCCCTGGTCACTCAGTGCGAGGGACTTCGCGCTACTGGTCGGAGAGGACGGTCGTCTTGCCAAAGAGAGTGACGTTCCGTCCGTTAACACTGATATCTGGAATAATAAAAAGAGAACAGTGATTAAATATTATAGGCCAACTATGATAGAAAAATAGATTGTAAGATAAAGTACTGCAGAAGATGTGCAGAAGAGTGTGTTTCATAGAGCGACTGCCTAAGCCTAACTCCTCACACCAGGTCCCCCCTCCCTAACTGCTTTCCCCTCCTTAAAAGCCAAGAGCTTATGGAGGTTTACATACTGGTCTTTACACCGTTTTTATAACAAACGCGGTAGGGATGGTGGAAGAGGAGGGGTAGTGTAAAACTTCATGTGCTCTTCACTGTACCTGCAACTCATACTTTTTCACACATCCATGCATATAACTAGAACCACCCGCAGGTCCACTTATGATAACTTCGGTCTGCGTTATGCACGTATAACTGCTTAATACATGTTGTTAAAACTCCATTCACCTGTGGCGACATCTATCGGAGGATGAGGGACTTTACACCCTGTCCCTCATACCTCCAAACACCATTCTCTCAATTATAATCGATCGTCATGCAAGATCAGTCTTAAACGCGCGAACATACACTCACCCTGTTCATGCTGAGACTCCTCTGATGCGGCTGTAGGGGGGCGCTGTACTTCAGGTCTAATACCCTCTGCTCATCCACCTGGAAGCTCTCGGATTTGACGGGCTCCGTCTTGATGCTCACGTTACGAAGCGTGTCGATGGAGTCTCTTGATGATTGCAGGTCGAGAGAGCTGTTGGTTTCGTCTGTGGAGTATAAAGAGATGAAGTTGTAATTTAACGAAGTTTTAGGAAAGATCGCTAAATACATGGAAAGGGATGCAAAAGGAACCCTATTGCTAGGCCTCCATTGGCCCTCCTTAAAGTCCCTCTACGGGTTAAATCATTTATATCCCAAAAACCCTAACAACAACAACTCACTGTCTGATCGATCAAAGGACAGCAAAAACCGCTAGAAGCTCGAAATTTAAGCAGAAAGATTTTTTACAATTTCAGCGTATGTCCATAGAAAACAACGATTTTGCATGAAGACACAAAAGCGTCCGTTCTGCTTTCCGTTTCTGTTCAGCTTTCATACAAAATCGTTGCTCTCTATGGACATGAGCTGAATAGAGCTAAATAAATGTGTGTGTAGTCCCTAAGGGAGAGTAAGATTTAAGACGTGAGTTTGTATGAAAATACGCGCTTGTAATCCTTGTACGACGCCATCAATAAAAAAAAATGGTTGCCTGTAAAGTCGGTTTTACGGGCGAAGATTTTACGTGACAACGTCTTTCATATCGATCATAGTTGAGTGGGAGAGAGACGCAAGGCATTCGGCGGGCCTCTCTCTCGTTCGGTGACTCATCGTAACGTTACCGAGCGTTACACTTTTTCATAAGTGACTCCCAGCCGCAACCTAATTTAAGACGTTGTCACGTCAAAAAACATGTATTTTATCTAAAGAATCTAAGTTATATATTAATGACGCATTTTGTAAAATTATACTAGGATAGGAAGATATTTAATTAATTAAAAATTGCTATGTAGCATTGTTTTGGAAATTCCCAATTTTTGAGCATCGATTTGTGGCAAATTTGTGGCCTGTTATCGTGTGACACGGGGAAGCAATGTGTTGATAAAATTGTAACGTCTCATCTGACGAAAGTTATAAATTACTGCACTGGAATATACTAGCTCAGGGCTTGAAAACGTTACCAATTCACATTAAAAATAACGTTAAGTAACGTTATTTCCATAGAGATACCTGCATCATATAGGTATGATTTGGTAGCGTTATTTAGTAACATAACATTAAAAGAACGTTAAAAATAGCGTTAAAAATTACCGGTATTTTTAATGCTATTGTGAAAATAGCGGTAACAAGTTAACGGTATATTTTGGTTATTTTATGCGACGTTGCCCTTTTTTCCAAGGCCGCGCGGGCGCGGCACGGCGGGTAGTGGCGGCGCCGCGCCGCGCCGGTAACAAAACTGACTCATAACGATAAAATTAACGTTATCGTATGTTTAACGGTAAAATGTGCCAGATATAACGTTAAATTTGGTAACGTTATTTAATAGATAACGATATCTGCATCAAAGGGCTGTAACGATACCATATTTTTAACGGTATTTCAAGCCCTGCGTCTAGCTGTCTAATTTGAAACAATATTTTAGTATTGAATAGCCCATTAATCAAGGAAGGATATATTGTACCATCAAGCTTCTAGCAGAACGAAGAAGTAACTAAAGACGCGGGTAAAAAAACCGCAGGGGACAGCTGGTGAAAGTGTCAAAACATTTCTGTTTGTTCCCGCTAATGTCCGAAACGGCTGGGCCTCTTGGCGGAGCTTTCAGACTACACTGGCAGATGATGTTATAAAAATTAAAGTAATATTTATTTTGACTGGCCTCATGGTCTTGTGGTTAGTGTCCCTAACTATGAAGCCAGAGGTCGTGTATTCATTTTTCATCCAGGAGAGAAATCTTTGTATGACGAGCAGGATGACCGTGTCATTGTCGCAATATATTTTAACTAGCTTTTGCCCGCGGCTTAGCTCGCGTTAGAAAGAGACAAAAAGTAGCCTATGTTACTCTCCATCCCTCCAACTATCTCCACTTAAAAAATCACGTCATTTCGTCGCTCCGTTTTGCCGTGAAAGAAACAAACATACAGACAGACAGACACACAATATGATTAGGATGGAAGCCTACCCCAATGTAGTCAATGTGGACAAAATTATTCCTGAATGAATACCTAAAAAAAAACCTAAATGACGAATTAGCTTAGAATTTTTGACATCTCAATTATTGGATACGTTAATTATATTTACATTTTATTATTTTGACATTTTATTTATTTAGACATTTTAATTATTTTGACATTTTAATTATTTTTGATATTTTAATTATTTGGACATTTTCATTGTATTGTCATTTTAATTATTGTTGACTTTTTAAGTATTTGATTTTCTAATAATTTTGACATAGATAGTTCTGATTCCTCATTTAGGCTTGACAGACGAAATCGGGGGCAAAATGTAATATTGACATATTAAATAATGTAATGATAATGGTAGATATGATATTTGTAACAGTAATGACATGATATAATATACGTTGATGATTTAAATTGTTATAATAGTAATTTATAAATTGTTCTAAATAAGTATAATAATAATGTTATAATTTATAATTTCAAATGTTTGCATGCCAACTGGTAAAATGTGGCTGAGCTATTGTTATTTTAAGAACTATTATGTACTACCCATATTTGCAAAATAAAATTCTATTCTATTCTATTCTATTCTATTCTATTCTAGTAAGGAAAAGGATAGGGAGATGATGATTTATACTGACAGGACTGACTATCTCACTTCAGGTGAGGTAGTCAGTCCTGTCAGGTCAGGCTAGTTGTTATTATTTCGTAACGTTATTATTATTTATACTGACCATTGTTGACACTGGTGTCTATGACCATCTCGGAGTCTGACAGCTCGCCCTCCCAGGACATGGGTCGTTCGCGCTCATTGCTGGGCACATCGTGCGCGCCACTCAATGAACGCTTCTTCTTATTTCGCATATTCACCTGGAATGCATAAAATCATAAAATCATATTTATTTTGTAAATAGGTTATATATATGTCGCAGGCATCTGGTTGAATCAGCTATTTGATTGTATGACTAGCGCGTTCATGGAATAGCAACATTTAATTGAATGACTAGGCCGAAAGCTGATTAAACAAGCGTCACCCAACGTCCAACTAGATAGCTGATTGAAGCATAGCCCTTTGAACAGAGCGGACGTAATATCAGTCAGGTGATTGTAATTTAGTTCATTTTTTTTCCACTGCGGCGTTAGTAGTCACCAAAACAAATATGGCGTAAAATAGCTCGCGCAAATAGCACTGTTTTGATATTATTTTTATTAAATTTACTTTAAAGTGACTTATTCTTGATAAAATAGTGTAACAGCATGGATTTACCTATTGATACGCCGCCGCCGGCTGGTTTTAAAGTTTTTTTTTTTTTAATTAAAATCATAATAAAGTGTGTCATGTCATGTCCTCATTTTTGTTATGTAAAGGAAGTTAAGTTTTTAAGTTACGAAGTTATGGTCACCCTAAACAAACATTACAAAGTCGACTATATCCCACTAAACGACAATGCTAAATGACGTTCAGTCAAGTCGTTGAACGTTACATTAAACAACTTGACGAGTTGTCGTTTAGTCATTCAATTAAATGTTGCTATTCAATGAAGGCGCTAGTCATACAATCAAATAGCTGATTTAACCAGATGACTGCGACATATATAACACTTTTACACGTCAATATTTTGTTTTTTTTATTTATTTTAAGCGAACGATGGGGCCGGTGTTTCGTAGCTGGACTGCTCTGAGAAGAAACATCCGAAAGTTAAGTCCATACAATCGTATTGGTCAAAAATGTGCGAGAACCATGGAGGTTAATGTCTGAGGCACTCTCTTGATGAGAGAAGGACACAGATTTGAGTGGCCAGAGTGCAAGATGATAATGATTCATTATTGATGTCCTGTTTTTAAATTGCTTTTGAATGTATGTTGTGTGTACGTTTAATTTATTGGTATTTATGTTAGGAGAGCTTTGAATAAAATATAAAATTTGAATAAATTATAAAATAACCTCTCCACTTATCTATGTCTATAACTCAAATAGTTTTGGTGTCCAAAACCACTTCAAAAGCTCTTTGATAGATGGCATTTTGCGTAAAGTTCATATTTTATGCTATCCTGTTGATCCAGAGTATTGATAAAGGCAAAAACAATTAAGAGTCTAAATTCAGCAATATATTAAGATCATAACCAGCTACAATTCACTTCAGAAGGATATGCTCGTGCTGACCCTGTATGAGAAGAGGCCTTTACAGTAATAGACTGGCATTATTTTGAATTACCTCGTACTGATGTTGTGAGAAGTCGATCTTGGAGATCTCGGCGTCAGTGGAGTCCTCATCATGAGGCACTGAGGACACACTGATGCGCACGCCGCTCGAACTGTACGAGAACTGACCTGGAAGTACAGGTTACAGGTTATTGCTGGAAAACACATACCTATGGTTAGCAGTAGGTCTCTAGGTAAGACTGTTTATTTCTTTTCTTCGTCTTCTTATGCCGTTTCAAGTGGATCTATAGATTTTTAAATATACAGCCAGCAACAAAAGTCTACTAACTAAATATAGACACGTAATACTTGAAATATATCATTGTTTCACCATTTTAGGTAATAATTTGAAGATTATTTTTGCTTCAAAACTGTATTTCCTTTTTCTATAATATTGTACTCAATTTTTTTTTTGCAATAATCCGAGGTGTGAATTTTCATTTATCAAAATGAGTTCAGCATTAGATGTTACGAGCGTCACACAGGGGTCAAAGACATAAACTTCCATTGTTGTAATTTGTGCAGCCAATAACATAAGTCGATTGCCATAATTCTTAGAAGGCTGATAAAAGAATTTTTACCTATTTTTTTATACGTATACGTTTTTGATGCGTCATCGTGCATTCCTTGTTGGCAAATAAGCAGTGCTTGCTCATTTAAAATTAAAATTCAATATAAAGGGTGTCCAGTGGGAAATTTTCAACTTTGAAATTTCACATAAAAAAAACTACATGGATTCTATTTATTTTTATTGAAACTAAATGTACTACATTAATGCGGATTTCATTTTTTAAACACTATATCATCTAAATGATGACCGGTTTTTTGTACGCACTCCTGTAGTCGAACCCTTACATTTGCAATTACGCGACGGAAAAGCTCTGGAGTAATGCTTTGAATTTCATTGCGAATATTGGCCTGCAGGGCTTGAATTGTCCGGGGATTGTTCTCATAAACTTTCAATTTAAGGTAACCCCATAGAAAAAAGTCGCAGGGCGTGAGGTCGGGCGACCTGGGTAGCCATGAGATGTCTCCGTACTTGCTGATCAGTTTATTTGGAAAAATTATTCTTAACTTTTCCATCGACACTCTGGCTGTATGCGGAGTGGCACCGTCGTGCTGAAATTGTGTCCTATTGTTGTAACCTGAATACAGCTGCAATTGCGCTAGCAGAAATTCGTCTATCATACGGCAATACACCGGAGCAGTGACTGTTTCTCCTTGGTTAAAAAAATAGGGCCCAATTACAGCGCTAGCCGAAATGGCACTCCAAACTGTAGTTTTCAAGCAATGTAAACGTTTCTGGTGGCGTTCTCTTGGGTTGTTTGGGCACCAGTATCTCATATTCTGTTTATTTACATATCCATCATTGTAGAAATGTGCTTCATCACTAAACAAAATGTTTCCCAACGTGGTAGGTGTTCGAAAGCGTTCCAGCATTGTTCTTGCGAAGGTTTCTCGCAAAAGATAGTCGCTTTCCTTTAGACCCTGAACAATTTGCATTTTGTATGGATGGAGCCTTAATTTCTTCTGCAAAATAACATGCACTGTTGACTTTTTGATTCCTGTGGAGGCTGCAATTTTATTTATCGACTTGCGTGGATTCCTATTGATTTCATTTCGAACTTCAGACACACGTTCGGGCGTTGCTGCTGATGTTGATGGCCCTGGAGGAGTTCTGTTGAGCGTTGTCCCTTCTTGCCTAAACCTTTGTACCCATGACCAAATAAGTTGCGTGCTTGGCCCATCACTTAAACGCCGAATATTAAAATGAGTACAAAGCGTTCGACGCGCGCGAACCAACGATTCACCATTCTTTAGATATTGCTCAACCGCGAACGAGCGGTGCTCTCCTGTCCAGTAACTCATGGCTACTAACAAATCCGCAAGTAACGCGCTTTCAATGGTACCCTCCCGCTCACCTCACCCCGCTATTATTTCGATAATTGCAGTTTAAAGTTGAAAAATTTCCGCTGGACACCCTTTATTTTTCAATTTTCCCCTTTTTTCTTTTATCATTCACCTTTGCCGTTAAAATTATATTTATTGATAAAAATTAAATACACACCCCATACCTACCTACCGACATAAATAAATTGAGAATAGAGACCTATAACCAAATTATTAATAAAATGCGACCCTCTATATTCCATTTGGTCACTTAAATCTTCGAACACACGTGATTCGAGACACAATAGAAAGACAATTGCAGCGCGACAGCCGGCTGTCGCGTGGTCGATGAAAGGTTAATGGCTCTTGCCGAACCTTGCCAAAAACTCGTCTAACGCCTGCTTTCCAGTTCCAAAACCAGGGCAGGCTAATATGCAGGTATATAGGTAGTACTTATACCTACTAATAATATGCACGCAGTAAACTTACTGAGAAAAACATTCAAGCTTTATGCTTTAAAACGTGCCGCGCTTTTTAAGTTACTGCTAAGGACAGTGGCATTCTTGGAATGCATTCGCATCAAGTGAGTTTAGCATTAATTTAAGATTTCCGGCTGGGTACAGGACACCTTATAATTCAGAGTTAGTAAATTTTTTGTGGTTTATTATAATGGTGGTTTCGGAACCAGGCAAGTACTGATGTGACTTTTGCAATGTACTTTCTAAAGTTTATCTTGAACATCATCATCATCATCTTCTACTATTATATCCAGCCCCTGGTCATTAAGTAATAGAAGTGCGAAATCGCCAATCCGCCTTGAGCAATCATAGTGATCAATGAATGCTGTCTTCTCTATATTAGAAGAGGCCTTTGCTCCGCTGAGGGACTATGAGACAGTAATAGAGTATTAGAGTTTGGCAAAATCATCATCATCTCCCTAGCCTTTTCCCAACCATGTTGGGGTCGGCTGCCAGCCTAACCGGATTCAGCTGGATACCGGTGTTTTACGTGGAGCGACTGCCTATCTGACCTCCACAACCCAGTAACTGGGCGACACGATACCCCGTGGTAAGACTGACCAGAGTTTCTGACTAACCAGTAACGACTGTCAAAGTTCTACGAATGACAAGCGGGACCAACGGCTTTACGTGCTTTCCGAGGCACGGGATGTCAGTGATGTCTAAGATAAACTTTAGAAAGTACATATGAATTGAAAAAGTCACATTGGTACTTGCCCGGATTCGAACCCACAACCTCTTACACGAGAGGCGGGCGCCTTATCCACTGGGCCATCACGACACTAGAGTTTGGCAAAATATAAATGGAAAATGGAAAAATAGTACTGCGGGCAAATATGGCTGCAAATACGGTTATAAAACCGATAATTTGAAAAATTATGCAATCTCGCTCCAGACAGGATATCCGGTTTAACCGGCAGAGCTTGCAAGTGGAAACAAAATATGAAAAAAATATTGCGGTGAGCCGTGACGATCGATTTATCAGGAAATGGAGTGAAACAGTTTTTTTTTCACAGCTAGAATTTAGGAATCGCGAATAATGTGTTGTGTAATTTATAATAGTTAGCTAAAAAAAGGTTTACTTTTATCTATATAATATTATAAAGAGGAAATATTTGTATGTATTTATGTTTGTTACGAGAAAACTCAAAAACTACTGGACCGATTTCGATAATTTTTTTACTGATTTAATTTTGGATTTAATGCTACATTATCCCTGAGTAACATAGGCTAGGTACAATTATAACATGACGCTATGACCAAAAGTTGACCAAAAACTGATTAGCATTACGCGGGTGAAACCGCAACAACAACAAGCAACAACAGCAAGTTTTAAAAAGACCTATACACTGTCTAGTATATAATGGCATATTTTATAAAGATTTATTTGGGTGTACTATAAGTAAGTATTATTACAGTGTTTTTTTTTTCACAACAATAACAACTGCGCTCGAAAACAAATAAACATTTTTCGCAAATTAAAATAATCCTTCTAACACACGTGATTTGTGACACAATAGAAAGACAATAGCAGGCCGACAGCCGGCTGTCGGTTGGTCGTTGAAAGGTTAAGTACAAATACCAGCAACATTCCCAAGTAACACAGAAAGCATTTTAACAAACGAAAATTAAACTTATGTAAAACTTAAGGCCCGTATAAACTTTTATAAAAGTTCACCGAGCATCTTGACGCTTTATATTGGCATTTCAAAACCGTTTAGATGCTTTATACTGTATAACGGTTGGATAATGGTATATCAAAATGCTTTTGTGAAGCCTTTAGTTTCAGTGCAGCAAACCACAATGCTGTTGTACAGCTTTCAGCTGTTTTTAGTGCATTTGGATTTACAGTAGCATTTTTAAGTAGTAAATAAATGCTCAATGTTGTTTAATAGCATAAATATGAATCATTATAATGCCACGAAAATCCTCTATACAACTTTTAGCTGTTTTTAGTGCCTTAGGGTCTACAATAGAATTTTAAAGTAGTAAGATAATGCCTAATGCTGGTTAATAGCATAAACTTGTATCATTATAATGCACCGAAATTCGTTATACGGCTTTGAGCTGTATTTAGTGCCCTTTGTTGTGTAATAGCACATCTAAGTGCTAAGTAAAAGCCTAGTGCTGCTGAACAGCATGAACGTGAACCTATGTGATGCTTGTATTTTTAAAGATCAACTGAGTGCTGTTGTACTGCTAACAGCTCTTTAAACAAATACAAGTGAGGTATTGAAATGTGTAAAGCTGCATATACATTCAATTTACTGCATTCGTAAAACCATTTGTCGACATCTGTGTGTATTGCGTAACAGTGTGTTTAGCATACGTTTATAATGAAGCTGGTCAAGTGCGAGTCGGACTCGCGCAACAAGGGTTCCGTAAAATGGACACCTACATTCATCAACAATATTTGAAAAAAAAATAACTACAAATTTCCGGATTTCGTAGTTTTTTCTTTACTTTTGCTACATAACATTGCCGATTAACTGATGAGGCCTAAGTTATTGAGATTTGTCACAAATCTACAGGGTGAATAATTATATATCTGTATTCTGTTATGTTTGTGTGTTTTTATACCTACGTTGGATATTGAAAAATATATTATCTTCAATATCCATCCATACGGATTTAAGTTGTACATAAAATGTGAAATGGGTTTTATGGTTTTGCTCAAAGATCCCCAAAATTCCGTTCAAGTAATGGCACCAATTCAGTCTACATCAAGTCTACTGGTATATCGGTGAACTCATATAGAACTACTTTATAGTCAATGGCACTACAGTGGTTCATCAAAAGTCTTCTCTCTGGCCTCTGGCTTTAATAATTGTACATGTGTGAGTATTTATACTGCTGGCGGCATTAAGTAGCCTTTTTAAACGCTCACCGGGCTGCTATAGGCTGCCACCATTTTGTAAATATTTTATAACCTAAAAATAATATCCTTCTGACCCATTTATAAAAGTAATAGACCTATATAATAATAATTAACTAAATCCAATACTTCCCAACCAATACTGTTATGTTAATTATGCAAAATTCGTTCTATACTAAGAATTCAAAACTGTTTTGGTTAATTCACACAATAACATTTTATATCAAAATCACAAAATATCAAAGGCGCTCGAAAATTTTTAAAGAAACTTATATAGATATGTACAGTAAACTACATTGCGCAGTAATATTTGATGGTATGAAATAAAAAAAGAGTCGAAACCTAACCCAGTAATATAAATTTTGTTTTAAAAATGGTGTCACGCACTGAGTTTTGACGTCTTCGTTCATATTATATTGCGAGCAAAAGTTGATAAATTGCAACGACGGGACGTTCAGAGTATTATAATAATTAGTACCGTGGCATTAGGTACGTTTTTGCAATGATGTAGGGTTACATTCTAATGCTGGTATAATGCTTTTGTAATGTAATCAGCATCTTCACTATCAATGTCATTGCTAGTGTAATGCTTCTGTGATGCGATTGGCAACTTCGTTGACCGTAATAATGTTTTTTTAGTGCAACTGGTATTTTCTTTGACCACAATAATGCTTCTTTAATGCAACTGGTACTTTATTTGACCACAATAATGCTAATATAATGCGCCTGTAATGCGATTAAACAACTATTGTGAACATATTAAGGATCTAAAGCCATATAATTTGTGCCCAAATAAGCATTACAGTAGCCGTATAGACGTTTGTAATGCTACTATGGAACTAAATCAACATGCGAAAACGATACAAAAATGCTGTAAGTCGGCCGTTATAATGCTTTGACGTGTTACTTGGGTTATTAGTCATAGATTGGTATCATTAGTAGAATCAGACATAACGCTATAACATTTTGACATAAACAGAGTTCAGGCCCCCGCGCCGGGGGCAATGACCCCGCTATCACCGCTTTTTATTATAATTTTATTGCGTGACGAGAATATTATTATTTTTTCTTACTCCATGCTGTATGAAAACTACATGGTTTAAATAAAATACAAGTTTTACGCCTAACTAGCAAATGTATTAATCCTGTATACATAATGTATATTTCGAAGCATTTTTATTAATGAAAGTCTGGTTTTATTTTAATTTTAATTAGTATATGGTCAAAACAGAAAGTTAACGAGTTTTACTTTAATTCATAAAAAAAATTATCATTGCAAATGCACACAGACACTTTTCTCGTTGACTTTACTCTGACGTGTATTCGCGGACGTGTATGTATGATATTAAATATGGGTTTATGCAAAAGAGCAATAAAGTGTTTAAAAAATATGTCAAACTGAAACTAGTAAAAAAGGTATAGTCTAAGAATAGTACAAAGTACGCTATGATTCACGGGAGCAAAGTAGTGACTAAGGTGACTAAGCGCATGAAAATTCGCGAATGGGGCACCGCTAATCTTATTACAATATAATTATTAAAAAAATATTGCTTGTAAAAAAATCGCAATTATAAACAAATATAAATCTGAAGTTTCAAGTTTTCTTGATTCGATAAACAAATCGTTACTTCCTTCCTTACCTTACCTATAAAACAAAGTTCCCGCCGTCTGTACGCGATAAGCACGAATATTACTGAATAGATTTAGCTGTATAAGTCAATAATAAAACTATAATTAGAATAGTAAGATCGTGATATCGGTATTTACGCAACACACGCACTCGTTATCACTGTGAGGTAAGCAGTACACGTGATGACATAGAAACAAAAACAAAATGGCGGTGTTCCATTTACTGGTTCACCCCTTATCGATAAAACAGGGAAATAAATTATTAAACTGCTGCCCTTTAACTAAAAAGAAGTCGAACCCAAAAGCTACTTTAGAGAAAACTACGCCAGTTTTGCACGGATGTTATACCTAAATCTTTGAATTTTTAGCTTTTCTGTACTGTAATAATTTATGTGTGTACTAGCTTTTGCCCGCGGCTTCGCTCGCGTTAGAAAGAGACAAAAGTAACCTATGTTACTCTCCATCCCTTCAACTATCTCCACTTAAAAAATCACGTCAATTCGTCGCTTCGTTTTGCCGTGAAAGAAAGACAAACATACAGACAGACAGACAGACAGACACACTTTCCCATTTATAATATTAGTATGATGAATGGTATCAATGTGAAACACCCGGACACCCGGTGCATTAAAAAGGATTCTGCAACCGTTCTCCGACAGTCGTTTCTCCTTTGGACTGTTCACCGACAGGACGTTTCGTTTTTGAGAGATTCGTCGATAGAACGTTTCACCTATGGATGTTTCGCCGACAGAATGGTTCGCATTTGTTAGTTTCGACGACAAGACTTTTCAACTATGGAATATTCGCCGTCAGATCGTTTTGTCTACGATTGTTTCGACATGGCTTTTTCACTATTAAACTACAAAGCCACCAAAAAGCTACTAGCTTGCTACAAAGACATGAAGAAAGAAAATGTTTTAATGGAAGACCGCCTTTACTTTTAATGAATGGTATTTATCTATTACCTATCCATATTCGTTTATTTTGTTATTGCAAACATTGGGGAAATAATAAAACAAAAGATTATAAAATTATTTAAATTACAACTGGGTACACATTTTTAAGCCAATTTCACTACATCTATAGTACCTACAGAAAATGACATTCACCATCAAAAAAAATTCAAAAGACATTTATCTGAAAAGAATCAGATGGGCACATATTTGTCACCTAATGAAATAATTTTATATAAATAAATACGTTTCATTAATCTTTTGTTTTATTATTTGCTTATTATTGCTTAAAAATGTGTACCCTGTTGCAATTAAATAATTTTATAATCTTTTGTTTTATTATTTCCCCAATGTTTGCAATAACAAAATAAACGAATATGGATAGGTTATAGATAAATACCATTCATTAAAAGTAAAGGCGGTCTTCCATTAAAACATTTTCTTTCTTCATGTCTTTGTAACAAGCTAGTAGCTTTTTGGTGGCTTTGTAGTTTAATAGTGAAAAAGCCATGTCGAAAAAATCGTAGACAATACGATCTGACGGCGAATATTCCAAAGTTGAAAAGTCCTGTCGTCGAAACTAACAAATGCGAACCATTCTGTCGGCGAAACATCCATAGGTGAAACGTTCTATCGACGAATCTCTCAAAAACGAAAGGTCTTGTCGGTGAACAGTCCAAAGGAGAAACGACTGTCGGAGAACGGTTGCAGAATCATTAAAAAGCACGTTTAGTTGTTAATCCTAGGTGGTACGGGTAGTAATATAATAAAAATATATAAAATAAAAGTCTAATAACTTTGAGGAACTAGTTTGTTCAGAATCTTTTACTGAATCGATTTATGTAATTTTTAATATAGGTAATATTTTATCCCAAAAAAAATTAAAACTACGTAAACTGCTGTCACACTTCCGCTGTACAGTCAAAACAAACTAAAATGGATGAAATACCTACCTACTACGCTAGACCCTTATGCAAACGTGCGACTGTGTGCATGCGTAGATTTTTAATGTGTGTGACTATAATTTTCTTCCACAATCTGTACAACTGATTTATAAAAAAAAAACAGTGTTTTAAACATAATAATAAAAATTCAGTGTATGTATTATGATTATAACATAATATTCTAATTGGGGTGTGTGGTGGTGTGCGTTTATTCCGATACATGTTGTAGAAAAGTCTAAAACACGAAATATAATAGAGGGTACTTTAATACCATCATAATTATTATCAAAACCAGCTGATATGGTTGCGTTTTAATACGCGAGTTTAGCAAATCTCTTTAAAAAGATATTTACTTAAAATATACATATAAAGTTACAAACATAATCTCTAAATGTAATGGAAAAGTTCTATTGTGCATAATATAAAAAGTTCAATGGCTTTATTCGGAAAGTTTCGCAAGCGCAATGTAAATAAACATAAAAATAATAGAGGTTTTGCTTTATCTGGTTAAAAATACACATGGATAACGGAAGGTGTGATGCAATAATGTATCAGTCGTTTATTCATTATCCACGAAAAAAAATGAACTTTCAGAAAATCGATCTGATTTCCCGCCTAAATTCATACTAGGCATTCTAGAACGTGAGTTCAAATGTATTTGTATTTCAAAAAAAGAACATGGTGGAAGTCAAGAACCTTACCGTTACTAGTTTCCGGGCCCGACATGCTGATAGTGGTGACAGACACGTGACCCCCCTCCACCTTCACCGCGTCGCCCTCACTGCTCATCGCGGTGCTCATCACCATCCAACAATCACACCATCAGCACAGTTTACTAACTATCGACAATCGATTCCTGTTCCAATCGAACTCACTTCACTACACTATTAGCACCACACTAAAGTTCCTCTATGTAAAATTCATAGAAAAATACAGTTCGAAAAATTTTTCAAAAACTATTCTGTCGTTTCCTCATAATGTTGTAGAAAAATATTTCTGAAAGCTTTCATCATCTTGTGTCGCCGCTCATTTTAAAGGCAATTTTTGGATTCAGTCTTGCAGTGTCCGTGGTCCTTTTACATATTTTCGCCTCTGAATACTTTTCAAGAGACCAAGATGTTCGGTGCAATGTGAAATAGAGATGTGGAGGATTACAGCCAGATGATAAAACCAGCATCTTGGGTAACCTGGAACAAAAATAAATAAATGTTAACTTTTGACATTGTTTATTTATTTATCAGTTAAATTATATCGCAATTAAATATTAACACTGACCCAGGTTAAGAAATAAAACCAACACAGAAAATGTCAATTAATTAAAGCTATAGCTTCATATTGTTAGAATTGCGATAATAACTGGTTATAAAAAAATATTAAAATAAAATAAAATCGAGGCCAAACGACGAAGCTCTATGCGCGCGTGGCTCAGTTCGAATTTGGAATAAAGTGTCGGACGTTTCGAAACAGTGTGTTTGTGTACACGCACGAGACGTGGACGCGTCGCGCGGCCTTGCGAGCGCACCCAGTGCTGCGCGATAGCGTGCGGTATTATTATCGATACGCCTCTCGACCCCTCGTGTCATTGGCATTCTGTTTACGAGGGCGAAGCTCGGCCGCGATAGCGACGCTACACGTCATACCCACTTACTGAATGAATTGCCGTTTTGACAATGCAACGTGATTTTTTTGTTAGCTCACCTTCACATTGTTCTGAACAATAACCACGCTGATTAACTCTAATGGAAATAAAAATACCTCGTAATGGACTATAGCCTATCAGTTATCATAGATATCATTAGCTAATAAAAGGAAATACACACACTTTATCAGTGCCAAATACCTGCCACTATTGTTCGGATTACACGGTTAGTTATCGATAAAACCAGTCACTAGCACAATTCAAAGAAGGGAGTGGGGGAGGGGCGTCTTGCGGCCTTCACGGAGCCGGTTGTAGCGACCGGCCGGCCGCGAGCATTTCGCCTTTCGCGCGCAGGACTGGTCCGCCGCTCCCAATACCGAGCCTCGGCAGCTCACTCGATAACGTGTGAGATGAGTGTATTATGTACCGAGTTGAGTAATTAAATACGAAACGTATTGCGAATGCTACACAGACAGACGTGACTCAATATTTACCGTTGAAATTAAAGTCAACTCAATACCGCTGTGCATACTATCCATTCAACTTCATAAATCATTCGTGCCGAATATCGTAACATTTGTGATATCTACACATGTATAATTCAGGATAGATATCAGTCACTCAGTGTACCGTCTGGCGGGCCAATTAGCGTCCAATAAAGTCCCTTGCCCCCAGACATTTCTCAGTTATCGCTATCAGACACTCAGACAGGCTGCAGCGCAGTCGCCTTGGCAACGCAATTAACTGCCAATTACACAACGTATAGCTCGCCTAGGTTGCACCATTACCGTAGTGTTTAGAAACAGTTATTGTCATAGTCCCTCATTATTATTCAAACCTGCCTATTATTTACTTTACATTTATCTCAAACGGCAATCTAAAAGCTTTTGTTACTTAGCTATCGACATCGAGACAAAGAAAACATGATCTTCAAAAAAACCTCATGTCTTTATCCTAATAATCTATAGCGCTTGACGTCTATCTTATTCTATTATTAAATTCGGTTGAGGTTGAAATCGTTCATCTCTTTCTTTTGGATAGTCAAATAGTATTTCAGAGCGAGACGAGTATAAATTTGGTGTCCCAATAAAAGGAGTTCATCCGCACGCAAGATGGCGTCACCGTGGCCTAGACAAGGCCGAGCGGTCATTTGTACGATACGCCAGACGAGCTGCTTTGTCTGCCTCCTATTTATGGATTATCTTTTCGTCTCAACGTGGCGGATGCAAATTGTTGCAAGGCTCTATCAATATTTATTCTGAAATATCACCGGAAATGTTACACAATACGCATAAAACAACAACGTTACAAATTGATTAAAACAGATAAAAAATGAGGTTTTCCTAATATCTAAACCAGGATTTTCCGCATCCAGACCGGTTTAAAATGTTCAGCAAATAGATTGGTACAGAACCAGTTTCGTAACTTGCTTAAGTAACTAAAGATATTATGCACCGAGCTAAGATAATGATAATACTTTGACAGAAATATGCAGATATTTATCGCGGCTGCATAAGCCGACATCAGTTGCCCAACATGAAGCATTTAGTGGTTGCTGAAATACTAAAGTAACGAGGAAAAACCGTTGCGCATCAGATTACTTGGAATGGTATAAATAGGCTCGGCAAGTGATGTCCTTGCTTTGTTGTACTCAGTTATCGATAAGGCTACGTGAGACGAGGCGTCGACCGATAATTATCTTAAGGTCACAGCACTATCTGTGACGTAAACAAAGTTCCATGCATTGTGATAGTGATGGATGGGCCAAACACTGATACAGGTGGACATTATTTCAATAGCGATATGTGTGCTATCTTGAATGTTTTGCACAATATTTAAGTTGCTTAATACTTCAAAAAGGTAACCTTTTCAAAATAATTTGGCGGTCGTAACGAGACCAATTTACTACACCCCACTGAAAGAGTCTAAAGTCTAAATCCAAATAGTACGGTACACAAACGTCAAACATACAGTCAAAAAAGACGAGCAGATCGTGACAAAGCAATACAAGTACGGTACGAATACCGTTGAGGAAAATTGTGAACGTCAATTTCCTACATCCTTGACCCCGATGGAGTGAGGTCGTCTTGGAGGGCGACGCACCCTATCGCCCACGACGACTGAAATAGATGAGGTTAATACCCCCTAGCACGCTTCTATTGCGAACAAAGAACTATGGGGTGGAGATGTGACGGCAACTATGATTGTAGATGAGTAATTACTAATTAAACACAAACTATTGGTATTTGAAAGCGCATTTACTTTTGTGGTCAGTTTTCTCCATAAGAGTCATGAGGAAAACTAAATGACATCGTAATTAATATAATACTTCAGTGTACTTATAAGGATATTTAGGTAGTAAAACTTTTATTGGGCATTAATTTGCCGATTCAAGAATTTAATTAAGGATATTGAAATCAAATATTTTATTTATGCAAGAATATTTAAGTAATCGCCTGATTTCATGGTAATTTCATTTGATTGCATCATGATTTTAATGAATCAAAACATGCACATTCGTATATTTGAACACGCATGACTCGACTCGACGAAATCAAATCAAAGTTTAAACAAAAGCACTTAGAAAATCGTTTATTCCCTTAAGGGTACTTGGCTTTTCATTCCATTATTCATAAACTAGGTAAATACGAGAGTCTAGACGGTAAAAAGCGTGACTGCGTTAGTCATAGAAGAAAGTAACGGAGGTGAACGTCTGATCTTACGGTCGCTTGCCAACGACCGACCCTTGTCGCATGCCAACAGGTGCCTTCCGCGATAAACACTAAAAAACATAACTGCATTAATTATATAATCAGCTAATTACGAGCAGATGAGACCGACAGAGATGCCAAGATAAATATTCACTCTTTAGCACGTGCTTTGGCTTAGAAATTTGCCTGTCTCTATCTTACCATTGTTGTATGACAGATGCGCGACAGTGACAGTAATATCGCTTGGTCAAAGAACTTTCTAAGCAACGTTTATTACATTGGATAAATAGATAGGTAAATATATTTTCTGCTTTGTAAGTAAGGTTTATTTATTGGCTTTAGAGTTGCTACGTTTCGACAATCACGGCCTAAGTATTTGACCGACCAATGATGATTGATTCACCCTCTGTTAATTTGGGACCAATATAAAATTTATTACTGACATTGAGCTTAAATTATTTCGATATCGATAATTTTGACACGTGCCCCATCCCTAGTTACCATTACCAGAAAGGTGACTCTTTGTTAACACTGGCTAATGTGATCACTCATAATTTTCCTACCCTTTTTCCTCAACCGAGTTATTGGTAGGGCTGATTGTCAGATTTTCGGGCTTCTGACTACCTGTAACGACGTCAAAAATCTGAAAATGACAACAACTAACAGATTTACGTGCTTTCCGAAGCACGAGATGTCTAGTCTCTATGACTGTATGGAGGAAGTGTCCGAGCCATTTACTGATTATAACCCACCCTTGTTCCTTCGGTTGCCCTTTATGTAGCGGGGCCGCGATAACGATTAAAAATTTAGAACTATTGCGCAACACCGGCAGGCATTGGCCCTAGAGATATCTAATTCTAAGGCGGAATCAACGATACTTGGACAGCATCAAACAATCATCCTCATGATTGATAGACGACCGCATAAACCAAAAGGCCATCAGACAAGGTCACTATTAATTAGAATTGCTTTATAATTAGGTTTCAATATTTTGAGACTCAGCCAAGAGGGGTCGATAGTATGAGGTAAATAGACTGGAGAGCTAAGAGTGCTAAGACCTCTGCGTGAAGCAATGACCCGTCTCTGGTGTAATGCCAACAGGTGGGTTGTCATCAACGCATCAGTTCGCTAGCCATCTCATCGGTCATCCATCTTCATATTATTTTTTCGGCATTAAAGATACCTTTAACAACGTCTGTTTTTTGATTTTCGTTTATTTGACGAAATCTAAGTAGGAGACAGGCTTTTAGATGGTAATCAATCGAAACTACTAGAGCTAAAAACATGAGACTTGCACAGTATTTTTCTTTTTGTGACATAGCGGCTAAGCGTCTCACTAGTAAGGTATTTTTGGAAATTAAATTCCTAACGATATGAAATAGGAAAGGAATCCCGTCTAGCGTAAAATGAAATCAGTTTAGTACTTTTTTAATTTATCGCGAACGGACAGCCGCAAATCAAATCTCTATTAATAATAATAATGTTTATTTTCAAACAACTTAATACTAAGTTACATAACAACTTGGCAACAATATTGTTATTTCTTATTATGCCTTACTTTACTATACCTACTCGTACATAATTCACTCAGTAACATTAAAATGAGCCTCTCTTTACAAGAGAGCAATTTATTACGGCCCTAGAGTACACGACTTGAGACGACTGCAATAAATATTAATATGTTGATGGCTGGGTTTATTGATTGAAGCCTGCAGAAGCATGCAACATCCAAGGGTCACGGCCCTTTGACTGGTGCTTTCAGGTGCGTATAAGTGATGCAACAAATACTTTTAAGAATACGAATACTGATAATACTAGTCGACGAATATGAATACCTGTTCTAATAAAATACTACAGCTAGGATATGTACTAAATTATTTATCCACTAGTAAATTATCTACGATATCTTTTGGCGATGGGCGATTTCTTTTTTAGCTGTTAAAAAAAATGGAAACACAGTGGAAAGTTTCATGGAGAATTAAAGAGCCTCTCAAGGACGACAGGTTTTAAAGACATAATTATTAAAAAAATCGTTACTAAGCCAATCAGTGCTTAGTAACGTCTATTTATATATTACTAGCTTTGCCCGCGGCTTCGCTCGCGTTAGAAAGAGACAAAAAGTAGCCTATGTTACTCTCCATTCCTTAAGCTATCTACACTTAAAAAATCACGTCAATTCGTCGCTCCGTTTTGCCGTGAAAGAAAGACAAACAGACAGACAGACACACTTTCCCATTTATAATATTAGTATGGATATCCAATTCATAGTTTTACTTGTACGTTCACTGCATTCATACTCTACCACAAAATTGATGTATTTCAAACATTTCCGCCTGTCTAGTAGACAAATGAAGTGACTTGCTATGTTCTCACCTCATATTTATTTATATGTTATATTATCATTGTTTTTCATCCTTCTGCAAGCGTCTTTGAATTTGACTGTACAATGCAGACAACTTGTATGTCAATTTCAAAAGGAACCTTCGATTTGAAGGTCATGTTTCACATATTTTAGCATTGTTTGAAAATAAAATTGTTTTGGGTACTTGTTTGTTTACAAGAGTACTTAATGTTTGAATTTTTCAAACGTCTTCAAAAAGGAGGCGGAATTCATTGTAGGTTTAATAGGTAATTTTTCTGTCACACAGTCTTGTCAATGGTGCATCAATTTTAACCTTTCAACGCGACCAAGCGACAGCCGGCTGTCGGGCTGCTATTGTCTTTCTATTGTGTCTCGGATGGTGTGTTTGAAGGTTAAATGTTTTTTTTAAAGAGACTTTCTTTTTCTTTAATTTTAAAGAGAAGTCACAAATTGTAAGTACATATCTATTACTTTGTTAACATTTGAGTTAAACAAACTCCTCCCAAAACTATTCAGCATGCGTATTGTGATTTAGTTAAGTTTATTTATTAGTTAGTTTCATCCAAGATCAACAAATTTATTGACTTATAGATCCCCCATGGGACTCCTCATTGACAAACGTAACGTATTACAGTGACAGGTATTTAGTGTTACAAAATGGAAAATACGAAAACTATTTTTTACAAAAAACGAGACGGCGGAGAAGCAAAACAAAACAAAAGCAATAACGCAGACTTTCGAAATTACAGTTATTTACTAAGTTTTTGAAATCAGTTTTCGTTTTTGTCAATCTGCAGTACCCCATCGGTTTTGAGTCCGAATATCAAAATATGCAGCATAAATTCAACTTTCCCTGCTTCAAGGGATTGCAAACCTGAATATACTAGGTGAATTTTTAGTCCTGTACCACCCGCTAGGAGATGATTCTACCCATGAAAACAAACAACTTTTATTATGGAACCAACTCTGAAATCGCGAAAAAAATATCAGCTGTTCCTAAGAAAAGTTCAATGCCCTCCGACCGTAATACAGGGTATCCCACGGCAATGCCACATGGAGGGAAAGTACCTTAAATATTGTAGATAGAGCATTTTACTGAAAGAAGGCATTATTTGAATTTTGAAAACATTTTAAACTGTATTCATAGATATTTAAATAATTACATAGTTGAACCGGGAATCGAACCTGTTACTCAAGAAAATTAATCAGCCTGTAGTTTTATCCTACAGATCGAAAGGCTTCATCACAAGGATTATTTTTTGCTAAATAACATAGTGTCAAAAATAAAAGAAAGACCATGAATTTTAACATTTTTAATACAAAGTTAGTCAAATTTCCAAATGCTCAAAACTGTCCCTTCTTCTTGAATACAAAGTGATAACTTTTGATTATTTCGTTCCCTGGCAATTTTTTGGTCTTGTTGTGATGGATATTTATTTATTTAAATGATGCGTACTACTCAAGTGGGTAGATTAATTAGTAATAAGTACTTATGATTGTCAATTGTATGTCCTTACGGCAATGTAAGCTTTTAACTTTTCAGAACAAAATTTTACATCAAATGTTAAAATTCACGGTCTTCCTTTTATTTGTGACACTAAGTTATTTAGCAAAAAATAATCCTTATGATGAAACCTTTCGATTGGTATGATAAAACTACAGGTTGATTATTTTTTCCCGAGGAACAAGTTCGATTCCCGGCCCAACCATTTAATTATTTAAAAATCTATGAATGCAATTTAAATTGTTTTTAAAATTCAAATAATGTCTTCTTTCAGTAAAATGTTCTATCTACAAGATTTAAGGTACTTTCCCTCCATGTGGCATAGCCGTGGGACACCCTGTATATGAAACAGCTGATATTTTTTTCGCGATTTCAGAGTTGGTTCCATAATAAAAGTTGTTTGTTTTCATGAGTAGAATCATCTCCTAGCAGGTGGTACAGAACTAAAAATTCACCTAGTCTAGTATGATGTTATTTTCAGCTTGATATCTTAACCCATTTCTGAGGAAAAGTGTCTCGAGAGACGGACAGACGGATAATAATTTGATCCTATAAAGATTTAGTTTTTTCCTTTTAAGGTACAGAACTCCAAAAGGACTACACAAACCGACTGCATAATTAGGAAGGCACTAAAACGTTAAACAGACTGACAGACAACGGAACTCATAGACACAATGTTGCTATGAAGAGTTTTCTTGGTTTCACCGTAACTGTAACTAATCTTTTAAGTACACACTAGAAAATATAAGTACAAGGCTTTTCAAACCATCTTTAGAAAGGAAGAGGTCATGTTAAGGTCACTGTAAAGTACACGTAACTTCATACAAACATGCCGCCAGCAAATAAGCAACTGACTTAGTGCTTATGATGAAATCTGTAGGAACACGGAAATATTAAGTTCGGTAGGGTTAGGAAAATAACTTGAATTTGTTATCCAGTGTGGCTTGACGAGTGGCATTGTAGAATAGATAATAATGGTAGAATACTCTTATAATTCGATACATTTAACAATCTTTTTAGGGTTCCGTAGTCAACTAGGAACCCTTATAGTTTCGCCATGTCTGTCTGTCTGTCCGTCCGTCCTCGCTTAATCTCTGTGACCGTTAGCACTAGAAAGCTGAAATTTGGTATCAATATGTATATCAATCACGCCGACAAAGTGGTAAAATAAAAATTGGAAAAAAATGTTTTATTAGGGTAGCCCCCCTATATGTAAAGAGGGAAGTGATTTTTTTTTTAATTTCAACCCTGTCGTGTGATATATTGTTAGATAGGTATTGAAAAATGAATAGGGGTTTACTAAAATCATTTTTGATAATGTAATAATTTCGGAAATAATCGCTCCAAAAGGAAAAATCAAAGCGTCCCCCCCCCCCTCTAACTTTTGACCCGTGGGTTTAAAAAATATGAAAAAAATCTGGAAAGTAGAACTTTATAAGGACTTTCTAGGAAAATTATTTTGAACTTGATAGAAAGAACAGTTTTTGTACAAAAAAGACAAAAAGGTTGTACAAAATAATTTCTGCGTACTTAGTATGTCAACGTAACAAAAGCCTTTTTTTTTTATTTAACTTATATGTGGGAACACTTATTGTGACGGACGGGAAACTACGGAACCCTACATTGAGCGTGGCCTGACACGCTCTTGGCCGGTTTTTTTATTTTACGTTTTGAGTTGAGCTAAACGACTTTTGACAAATGCTTGCACTGTTTGGACAGGTCCACTCAAATCTGTAGGTGTGCTTCTCTCCTCAAGAGATCACTTCCGATTATTAAAAGAGTGTCCATGAAGTTTCTTGCTCGCTCTTCTCCATGAGACCTATACTTTTTGGAACGAGCAACTAGCTTCATTATTCTGACAGACTGAGTAGACTGACACCTTGACGATTCAAAAGTACCTGTAAATGGTTTATTTGAATAAAATAGTTTTGAGTTTGAGAGTTCCGTTCTTCCGTTATTAACCTTCATGTTCCACGTATAATTTGATCAGTACAATATTGTCAGGACTTCAAAAGAGACTTTGACCTCTGTGTTGGTTTCAGTTGTTTCTTCTCAGAGTAGTCCAGCTAGGAAACACCGGCCCCATCGATCGCTTAAAGAAAAAATAATTAAAGCCATTTTTTTATTTTATACTACACTGAGCTTATAACTGATCAATGAGGACCTTTTCAGGGCCTTGTATCTAAAAGGTTCTATTTGAACCTTGTTACTACTAAAGTCTCTAAATTGACAGCGGGTTATTTTACAACTGTTCTGCAGTTTCCCCCTACAAATAAACTATTGTGCTTTTATAAATCTAGCTAATTTAGTTTTGGCTGTGCGTTGATTAACACCAAATGCCTAATCCGTACTACTATAAATGCGAAAGTAACTCTATCTGTGTGTCTCTTCTTCACGTCTAAACCACTGAACCGATTTAAATGAAATTTGGTACAGATAAAGTCTGGGACCCGAGAAAGGACATAGGATAGTTTTCATCCCGAAATTCCCTTGGGAACGGGAACTTCCACGCGAACGAAAAAAGCTAGTTCTTTATATGTACAAAATGTAGCCGACCCGTCCCAGCATCGCACGAGTATTATTAATCTCCAAAAATAATGTAAGTAATGTGCATTATTATTCACTAGCTTTTGCCCGCGACTTCGTCCGCGTGGATTAATAGTTCCCGTTCCTGGGGGATTTCCGGGATGAAAACTATCCTATGTCCTTTCTCGGGTTCCAGACTATATTTGTACCTACCAAATTTCATTCAAATTGGTTCAGTAGTTTAGGCGTGAAGAAGAGACAGACAGACAGACAAACAGAGTTACTTTCGCATTTATAATATTAGTACGGATTTAAACATTTCACTCGAATCACTCAATGTATTAAAACAGCCGCATCAAAATCTGTTGAGTAGTTTTAAAGATCTAAGCTTACATAGGGACAGAAACACAGCAGAAAGCGACTTTATACTACGTAGTGATTACGCATACATCAGCATACCTAATACAAATAAATTCCCAATAAATAACAAATCAGGTTCGTTAGCTAACGAGAGACAACAAATAAATAGGCTGTCGATGTCCAAATAATTTATATACCGACCTCGTTATTATGCAGCAACTTGTCTATGCCCCGGGTAATTCTAGATTTACCGTTTAATTGTGTGTAGCAACATTTTATGAATGATTTAATGTTGTGGTTTTAGTGGTGAGAAAAAAGGGCTAGTCGTTTTAAGGTTTCGTGGTTAATTAACACGAAACTTATGGTTTTGCTATGTCCTAAATATAGGTATTCTGAATTTTAACAAATCCTGAATTCCTTTGGGTGGAGCTGGATCTTTCAAATGTTGTAGTTTACTGTGTTTTGTAGAAAGAAGTAAGCTAGAGTTCCGGCTGAACCATACCGAACCCGTTTATAGTTATTAGATCGAACCCACACGATACCCTAAATACGCGGTTCCAACCACTCCTGCGCCGACTACTTACTCAAAACAAGATAAAATCTAGCGCAATCTTAACTGTAAATACCTTAGAAATATTTAGATCCTAGACAATTTTCCGTGGAGCAACGCTAGTTAAGTAATGCGATAATAAAGCTCAGTGCACACCAAGATCGCCGACAACGCGACTTAATGTCGGCAAGTTGTCGGCTGTTTAGTCCTAAAACAAGTTACATTTCATACATATAGGCTGCCGGGTTGTGAGATTAACTTAGGAATGGATTAGATCTTTGAAGCCAAAAAAAAATTGATTTTTATCTCGCATTTAGGGGATTTAAAGGCATTAAAGAAAGACGCCTTGCCGCAAGAAATCGCATCGCAGCAATATTAATCGCGTCGAAGAATTGCGCGTTGCGAATTTACATTCCGCTGCATCTCAGTTATGTGTTCAAGCCCATCAATTTTTTCGGCAGGCTAGTTCTTATACAAGATTCATTTTATACTTATAGGCTGTTTTGTCGGCGGGTAGGCTTTGGTGTGTATTCAGCTTAATGTCAGCGGTACGCAGGCGCAAGCGCAAGCAAACCTTGTACACCTTGATACTAACTACGAGTTATGTTATTGCGGCCGCGCAGATTTGCTGGTCTGTAATGTTGATTGTATTTGTAAAATGTATTTGAAATATTAGGTAGTCAGTAGGTGAGGAAATAACTAGAGGGTTGGTCTACACTGCCTATCTGTTAAATACTCAATATAGTAATTTACGGTGCGATCTAAATTAAACAAAATATCTGCCGCATTTTCTTCAGAACATTGGAAAGAAATACCAATGTAATATTTATTTATCGTAATGCTGAGCAAAAATTTCTATACAGAGACAATTCAATTTTTTGTATGTCCAGGTTACCTCATGATATTTTCTGTCAGAATAAACAAGAAAATTAAATGAAAAAAAAATACAGCCAACCCAAAAACACTAACAGCCACTTAAAAAAATAACAGACGAAGAAGGTCGCATTCACAACTGTTCCAATTTCAAAAGTCATCATTTCTCGCGACAGTCTCAATAAGGCCAAGGTTCCACCGTCTGGCCGCACGCAAATATCTGGAGTTAGCGACCTCGCCGCTCTATCTGACCATATTAAATGTATCAATCATAATTTTGCAACTTTATTAGTTGTTTGGATTTCTTATCTGGACTATTAGGTGTTTCAAGAAACAACGAAAAGGGTTCAGGATACAACGAAAAGGACACGATAAGATTGATAACACAAACAAGCTGTATTTGGAACATCTCAATAGTCAATAGTCAAATCGTTTATTTTCATTAGGCCAAAAAATGTTGCCTATTCCAAAAAGTAGTTTCCTATGGAGAAGAATGGGCAAGAAACTCCATTCTTACTCTTTTAAACTCCATACTTAATCTTACCGGCTTTTATATAACTTCGTGCGACTACCTATTAGAATGTAATTATTTACATCTGTGACAGGTAGACGAAGTGTTGAGTGGTGATTGCCATTTCCAGTCCAGTTCAGTTCAGATTCCAGCAATTTTATTTTATTCCAATTGTTACTTCGACATTATCCAACTGTTACTTCGACATCTGGTTTGATTATCCTGGACTATGAACTTCTATATCTTTAGCCTGGCTATTATCTATGTCCATAGTTATTAAACCAATCACGGAGAATGGACATTCTTAGCATAACTAACATAGTTTCTTGTTCCGTTACTTTGTAGCAAAAATAACTTGTCGTCGTGCAACATTTTATGATTGGACGGATAAGTTTTGCTAAACTTTAGTATCCTCCCACCTCTATCTTTGTCAAAATTTCATAAATTAGATCTAACTTAAATGTACGATAAAAAATGTATTTGACACACAAACTTTAAAAAAAAAACAAAATATCTTTATTTTCTGTTATTATGTATAGTATAGGCAACTGATAATATCATTGTATAAGTATAGGAAATTAATTTCACACATGTGGATAGTTATAAACATTTAAATACTATGCAAAAACGCTATCTTAATTAAATATTTGTGCCAAAGAGTTTTCTAACTAATTAAATGCAATTATGATGTAAATGAAATAGGTAGTTATACAAGCTTGTATTGTCGTCAGGGATGTTCGCGGAGGCGTGCGTTGACGGGTTCGCTGCGATCATACGAAAGCGATGCGCTTCCATGATGGCGCGCTTGCGCTCCTCCTCTAATGGCATCCTGAATGCGTTTACAGACCGGTGGGACACTCCCCTCTTACGAAGGTGGGTAAGTGTTCATACACGGTGTCCAAATAAATAACTGTTTATTATTTTGTTAATTAAATTTAATACTAACATTAGGCTAAGTTATACTACTACTAACAATATATGGATGTAATTCTGAAATAAAATATTTGAATTGAATTGAATTGAATTGTAGTGTAACATTTAATAATTTTCGGATCAGTTCACCTTAAAAAGTGAGGTTTCAATTTAGATTCAAATACGATTAAATTTTTCAAATTATTAAAAAAAAAGCCAATAAAAATGACCCAACATAAAATAATTACATTTACGCGTAAAACAACATGCCAAAATGGAAACTTTAACCCAATCTTTAACACATTAGAGGCTATTTGAGCATCACTCGCTGCATCTATTCTGCATCCATCTAATTTTCTCATGTTTTGTTTTCTCTGTAACAAAACACTAGTGGAAAAATCAATTAACCCACCACTCAGTCCCAAGACATGGTATAAATACCACACGATCAACGGATTGATCAGTCGATCACGAATCTCTTGTGTAGTCCCGAAGGATGCGTGACCAATCATCGCAGGCGCAGCTAATCCGAAATTAATCACTTGATTAGAACGATCCACGTTTTGCGTTCGACGCATGAGAATTTTATTTCCTTGGCAAAAACGTGAATGAGAATCTATATTTATATTAAAATCGTGGTATTTTTCACTTTGTTCATCTCAGTGATATCACTCAAGTGAACATCGTGGTTTACTAGCCTCCACTGTCCCTGTCCACAATTTACCTAGGAATCGATTCACCTACATAATACTAAATTGGTAGGATGAATAAAGTGGAATACTTTGTTCACTTGAGTGAAAGTATTGTGTATTCTGTTTCTTGTTCCAAATAAATAAATTTTTAATTTAATTTTTAATTTTAGACTGAAATTGTGTAGTCCCCCTAATTCATCTATGAATCTATTCACTTAGGTGATATCACCTAGGTGAAAAAAGAAAGACACTAATTTGAAATTGTTCACCCAGATGACTGTAGTAACGTTTTTTTTAACACGCTTTTATTAGTAACTTAACCTGTAATGTGTAAAAAAATACTGCAAGCCGATTTTAACCAACTATTAATTGTCCTATTACTGAAGTTATGTTTCTTGAAGTATTACGTCAGTTTTGCTATATTATATTAATATTGTATGTTGTATTTGCTGGAATCATTACCTCCAGGTCAGTTAGTAATTAAAAATAATATTAAAGGTTCACAATTTACTAAATGAAGGTATAGCAGAGCAAGGTCTTACTTTATAAATACAAATAAATATTAGGATTAAAGAAACAGTTGTTTAATCTCAAACAAACATTTCAATATTAAATGTACTTTCAGTTATGACTCATGGCACTTTTGAAATTGAACTCTATCGAGGTATTAATGAGTGCGTTTTCAAAGAAGCCAGACCTTATCAAGCAAGACTACGTGTGCTAATTCACGTATAGAAATGTAGTGAAGTTATTTCAGTAAAAGATAAACTGATTTACTTAATGCATCATCAAGGATTAGAACACAAACACATATCAGAAGTTCAGAACATTAAAACAGCACAAATGGCGATCCTGGAACATAAGATGGCAGCCCTATCTCTAAACAATTTCTTCCAGGGACGGCAGAATCGCAAGAAATTCAAACCCATTCAGAACTTATAAATTGTCAAAGAGTCAACAATTTAAAGGAATCTACAGAGATCAAAAGCCCTTTCCCTTACAATCATTCACATTCACACCTTCAGCACCAGCTAGTACACAACTGCATCAAAGCAAGTCTTACTTCACACGCGAGTTTCGCAACGCGGAATCAACGCATCGGGGGCACGCAGGACCGGTACCCACCCACCACTGGTCGGGGGGGCGAGGGTTGCAGAGGGGGGGTAAATGGGTCGCCGCAGCCGCATTCCGTGGCGGTTGACATTTCACAGGAAAGCAGAGCTCCGCGATGGTGTTTGTGGGAAACAGCGGATTCACTCAACTGCATTCGAAATAACGGTTTCTGCTGTTAGCAGGGTTGGAACGCGAGCAGTTGTTTAAAATTCCACCGCTTGCCCATGTAAAGACAAGGGCGTTGCTAAAATAGCTTTATCAATAACGAATAAATAGTTTGTTCCTGTCCCAGTTACGAAGTTGCATATCAATGACATTCGAAGGTTGTTTGGTGTAGATATTGCTTCATGTTTCCTTCACGAAAATTTACCTACAATTTTAGAACGCAGTATAGAAGATCTAAACAAAAAAATACTGAAATATAAAATATATTCGTGGTTGAATTAGTCACGTAACAAAGTTCACCTGTTTCTCAACTGACTTTCAGTACAGAACAGTCTCCAAAGAAGGCCAAATATATCTTGTGAACGTAAAAAATATCCTTCGCACCAAATGCGTCTAGTCGGACCGGTTCAACCGTCACTGGCAGTTTTCCTGTGCCGAAATTAAAGCGACTTAATTGACGCTCGCAGATATGGAGAAAAAATGGCACTCCGGAAATTACTACGCGATGCCTCATGCGGCATAACTTGTCTATAGATTCATAATTTTATCCATTGACGCCTCTGTATGATGAGTTCAGATATGTGCTCTTGTTCTGCAAGCATTGAATTGGAGTATTATGCGGTGACCGTTTGCTAGTCTGAGAGCTAGTGAATCTTTCCCTCTCTCTAAAAAATATTCGCGAACAAGTTATCAACAAAAACAGTTGGCCAATGAGTCAAAGCTACCTAAGCGGGGTATGGCGGCTTAAGACCCGTTCCAGACGGAACCCAACTCTGAGTCACGCTTAATGGTTTCTCAGAATCATTCTGTATCGAGGCGAGTTGCGAAACCTGCAAGGATGTCTCATGGTTTCGGCGCGCAATCACTTACGTGGGAACTGCGGTACGCTGGAGAAAGTTGGAGGCTAAATCCATCTTGAAAAGAATTGAACGAAATGACCCAGTCATTGTTTGGAACGTCTATTGAAATGTTACTCTAATGTACAGGTGTAAAGGTTCGTGCATCGGCTTGATATTCAAATCTATCTTTATTACAGAGTGATAAGCTTTTTGGTGGTAAAACGTACAACCGGTTTTGGCTATTTCAATGTGACTGCAGTCGTTTTACTGGGTCCGTGGCTTCGACGCCGAAATGAAATCTGCACGATAATTTTCTTCTATATCGAAGTGACGATGGCGTAAGATGTAAATTTCTGTGGAAATGGGCATGAAGCTTGAGAAGAATTTGTTTGATCGCGCTGAATTCAGGCACTATAGAGCCGATTTGATTTTTGTTTGCGTTATATAGCCCCAAGGAAGGTTAAAAGAGCTAATATATATTTAACATTACGGTACGTACGACCTACAGAAGTAGAGCAGTTATTCATGGTAAACATTTTTTAGCAACTATTGATCAACTGATGTTGTCGCTCGCCGGGCGTCAACTCTGCAATATGGCGTGATCAACACCGCAACACAAGTGTTGCCCGTAATATGACGACAGCAACTCGTCAACATGTTTATGCAACCATGTTGCTAAACAAAATGTTTACCATGATAACGAGGCTAAAAACTTCCAACCACATTTTAAAGCCTTGCCTTTCAACACAAGGAAAGCCGCGTGGCAGGCTTACGTGGTGCCTAGCTTAGACTCCACGTTCTAGACTATAAATCGCACTTAATTAGCCAGCCACAAAGTCGTCACTTACGGTACAAACAGGAATTCAGAACTGGTAACTAGCAGACGTGTCGCCGATAAGACGTCACGCCAACATAAAAGTATTGCGTCGTTTAAATGCACCGAATCTTTATAAGACGAACTAGGAAAACTTTAGCAATTTGTTAGCTTTAGTTCAACTTTTATATCTACTCAGATGCAACTGCAACCCGCATTTGAGGAGGCAATTTTATTTTTAGATATCAAGGGTTATTTTGAAGTTCAATTCAAGTAACCTTGTCCCACAGCTGCCATGTTGGAAAAAAGGGTTCAAATGGTTTTTATGGTTAACCTCCGATGCAGCTACACGAAAACGGTCTTCGAAGACATGTCATGAAAAGAGAAAAATGCACTTAATTTAATTTTGGTTTAGTTTGTGGACAGAAACAGCACCAATTACACATTTAATAGGCAAGGCAGTCTTTTTATGGAAACCGACGCACAGGCGACACTACTAAAGCTAAAAATATGAAATTTAAAAAAGGTTGTGGCTAGTTTTCGTACCTCAAACTAAGCTTTATAGGTACAAGGTTTAAAAAATTGTAAAACCAATCAAATAGAAATGTGGTGAGAAGTATCTCGGTGAGTCAGCGATGACAAAGCTCAGGCGCCTCATGGCTGCCTTCAGTTCTATACTCGGAATTTTTTTCTTCGCAGACAATACATATAATAAAATATGCAGCTCACTTACGTGGAATCTGGAAACAAGATATATCTCAGAATTAAGAGTCGACTTTATCTTTCCAGAAATACGATTTGCCAAGTCGATAAACATGCAAATACAAATACTGCTTGTATTTACTCCTGACCGTAGCATGCAATGTAACAAAATTCCTATTGTGTGGCGGTTTGTGAGCACGAACCGAGCACAATACGCTCACGAACAGAGTGTCAATGTGGATGGTAAATTCTTTGATTGCGTTGCGTGTTACATTTTATGTTGCATTACAGCAGTCTGGAGAGGTCTTTATAAAGAACTTTGCCCACGAATTTAAATCACATCAATGGATAACAAAAACGGGGCAATTTCCCGTAGGTTTGTCTTTAGTTAAGTACTGCTCTGTACCCGTGGATCATGGCGTGATGTTATGTAGCCTATTGTGTAAACAATATTAAAGTTTCCACAAAATTCTTTCAGTTGTTTTTGAGTGAAAACTAATTTGACGCATCGGTAAATTTTAAATTGATTTCGTTCAGTCACTAAAGCGCTAAAGAATAACATCCATCCATTCATTTTCACAGAGCTTTAGCAAGTTTCTTGTCACAACATTCTCAGCCTTTGTCTGTCCGACCATCCAGTGAAATTGCTTTAACTATTCTTCAGTTACTACTAAAAAAAAGCTCGTAAAACGTATATATTCGTTTAGTTTAAAGCGAACACATTCGTTTCAAAAGTGTGAGGTCTGTTCACCGTTCTCCAGTCGGCCATGCATCCCTGCCTTTTACTTTAGTTGTTGCGACACGTCCCGGGGTCAACGCAAATGTTACCATCGAATCACCTGCTAGGCTTTTGAAATTATACTTAACGTATGGTTTTGTTGGTGTTTTAGAATTATTTTGATATTTTGGTAGTCTGTCGGATTAAGGGCATGTTTTATAGACTTGTAATAAGTTCTGTTAAATAATTGGCAGACTACCTATTTCATACAAATTCTCGCGGTTTTACCCAGGTAATTCCCGATCCCGTAGGATTTTTTGGGATAACAATTATCATATGTCCTTTCTCAGGCTATGGTCTATCTCAGTACCAAATTTCGTTTAAATCGGCTCAGTAGTTTTTGGCGTGAAAGCGAGCCAGACAGACTGAGTTACTTTCGCATTTATAATACTAGTAAGATGGATAGTATAGATTAAAACATATCTCAAAGCGTTCTATCTAGGACCTAGGAGAGAGCTAAAAAAGCGAGTTCTTACTTATCACAAATTAATGGCACACTACATAAATTAATAAGGTTGACACTTCCAAATTGGCGAGTTCACACACACACATACTCGTTGTCCGCTAATTATTATTGTAACAATTTATCAAGATAACACAGACATTGGAAGGGCAACCTTGACGCGTGGGGCATAGCACTGAATTGCGATCTTGTGATGTCACGAATTCGATTCTGAATGTTAGCAGGTAGAATAACACAACACCTGTCATTTTGAACGAGAACTTTTGCAGCATCTAACGTCTACTAAGGATTCTTTTGCGAGTTCTTATCTATAGATAGTGAAACTTCTGAGAAATTGACGGACTTGTTGACAATTTAGAAGTGCTTGTCACTTGGGGCCTTGGTTGTAAACAGTGTAAGTACGTATAATGCTTTGTAGAATATCCCGCATCACTAGATGGCACTGAAACTATGAAAACAAATAAAATATTTTAGCATGACTACATCTGGTTTAAATCAAAACTCGTTATAACTAGGCGTCATCCATCATGGGTTTAGTACTAGGCAACTAGGCACATAAAAGAATAGAGACCAAAAATAAGACATTTTACCTCCTAAAAAGTACAAGAACTACTGCAGAAATAAATCTAAACAATCTACGGACGGAACCATAAATTTAATATTATCGATAAGATATCGAGAGTATCGCGGTATCGCGTAACGGTTAGGGAAGCGAAATATCGTATGATCTTGGCTGTATCGCCGTATCTATGTCGTGTGCGGGAATTGTGTCACAGCACTACCGCTAGGGTCATAGTGATGTGCTCTATTACGTTCGTGCGTGAGATTGTCTCTGGTCGTCTCAGGCTTTGGACATGAGATGAATAATAATATTTTTGAAAGCTAAACCAAAAACCGTAATTGTGAGTGTGACGTATTAGATAAATAAAGATATAGTCGTGAACGCCGGACGCACGGGGTGGGGATGGCACTTGCTAGCTGTCAGCCGTGCCGTGCGGACGTGCGATCACGACCACTAAATTACTGAGTGTTGTTTCAATTAAAACCACCCTAACACTTACCCCAGTGACAGTGGACGTCACACGTGGCGACGAGTCTTTGGGTGAGTGTTTTTTTTACAAAAAGGGAAAAGAGAGACGGAACAGTTCAGTGCAGTCTGTGTACCTAGATATTGCAAATAATAATTGATAAGTGCCTATGGTTGCTTCGCTGTGTGTGGTGTTTCGTGGTACCGGTTTGTTGTGATAGAAACAATGTGTGCAAGCTACAAATAACCTATATCTAATAATCCGTTGAAGTAATTACATGTTAACATCGGTCACGTTATACACGTTATTACCTACATCAATTTTCGGGTCTACGTGCGTGCATTAAACCGATACTAAATAATTATCTTATGTAGGTATGTTTTTAAAGTAAGTGAATACTTTATTCCTATATAAAGAATTTATGTGCAACTAACTAGAGTGAGACTATTCATAAGTACCCGAAAGTGGTTTACATGAATAAAGAGATTTGAGGTTTGAAGTTCATAACTTAATGTTTTCAAACGTAGCCTATCGATTTCTTCCATTACAAAACTTGTAAGTGGTAAATTTTATTGATCACTACCTGATATTCTAAATTATAACTAAGAAACAAACTGTAAGGAATATGTTTCCCTTAATATTATAATTGGAACTCGTTTCACACTTTTTGTATAACCTTATTATCCCACGTCAATAACATATCACGGTGTGGGTAGGTACCAACGCACATACTATGCACAGCAATAGACCGGTAGGCACGTGAATGCTTCATCTAGTGATATTTTGATACTAGTTATTGCACTGGGCGGGTTCTCTCTTCGCCGAGTAGTAAGTCTAAAAGACTGGTACTAAGCAAACAATAATACAAACAATATATTTACAGTCGTGATTTTCGATGAGCCAAAACAAGTGAAATAATAATAACAGTTATTACTATTATGTATATCAAAGAAAGACAAGGCTTAAATATGCATTTATTTACAAGTAGTAAATTGACAATGTCAGTTGGTACTAACGAGAATTATTGAGGTTGTGATGTTACCGACTTGGAGTCATCTCGTGTTCTTGGTTATAAGAACACGTGTATGTATGATCTCCATACTATAATTTAATAACCGTACAATTGTCATTTAAACTGAAATATTATTTTTAAACTGGACATTAGCAGAAATCACCGAAAATTCGGTGGATTGCCATAACAATTATAAAAGTTGAAGTTATCGACTTTTTATCCGTGAACTGATTGATGCCAGGAATAGTTCCCATTTTGCAAGAAAACTAAACAATTACTTTTATGTATATTTTGAGAAATGCGACATTTATGTAAGAATTTATTATTAAAAAAATATAATAATAACAATTAGAGTTTATTGTTTTATGTGTTATTTTCCATTTATGGCACTGTAAGGCACAGTAACTTATTACTTATTAGGTACTGTAAATTCTCTTTGTGCAATAAATAGTACCTATGTAGGTATAGTATGTACTATAACTGTATGTTGTCACAAAGAATAAAATAAAACACGGTCTGTTTTAATGGCCGTATTACAATTAAGGCAAAGATTAAATATCAAGAATATTAAAATTATTGCAATTCGCTGATGAGTAGGTGCATCTACATACTCAACAGTAAACTGACTGGGTCAGTTGGTGTTAACAAAGTATATAGTAAGATTAGACACTAGTGACTGATGATGCAGTGGTGCTAAAGACAATTTTGAAACTAGTAGTAACTGACGATGTCAGTGGTACTAAAGACAATTTTGAAACTAGTAGTAACTGATGATGCAGTGGTACTAAAGACAATTTTGAAACTAGTAGTAACTGACGATGTCAGTGGTACTAAAGACAATTTTGAAACTAGTAGTAACTGATGATGTCAGTGGTACTAAAGACAATTTTAAAACTAGTAGTAACTGATGATGTCAGTGGTACTAAAGACAATTTTAAAACTAGTAGTAACTGATGATGTCAGTGGTACTAACGACAATTTTAAAACTAGTAGTAACTGATGATATCAGTGGTACTAAAGACAATTCTAAAACTAGTAGTAACTGATGATGTCAGTGGTACTAACGACAATTTTAAAACTAGTAGTAACTGATGATGTCAGTGGTACTAAAGACAATTTTAAAACTAGTAGTAACTGATAATGTCAGTGGTACTAACGACAATTTTAAAACTAGTAGTAACTGATGATGTCAGTGGTACTAAAGACAATTTTAAAACTAGTAGTAACTGATAATGTCAGTGGTACTAACGACAATTTTAAAACTAGTAGTAACTGATGATGTCAGTGGTACTAACGATAAACCTCTGTCGCAGGTCGCCCCAAAAAGTCCCAGATACCACCTCTCGAGACCTTCGAATGCAAAGGCGACCCTGTTTCTGTGGTTTTGCGCTGGGAAAAGTGAAAGCAAGGGCTAGACATTTTCCTGTTTGCGTCAGATACAACCGATTCTGAAAAGAAAAAGGCTACCTTACTTCACTTAGGTGACGATCTGACTCTTGACAAAATTAAGTATTGCTATATAAGCTAGTGGTAGCTAGTGCTATAGAGGCAGTGGACCGCAAACTTACTAACTATAATCAAGAATCCAAAATGCCACTGTTAGTAGAATCGAGCAAAAACCAAGGCCTTAGAGAATACAGTATGTTCATTATGTGGTAGCACACAACATTCTGAGTAGAGTAATGTTTGCCCAGCTAAAGTCAAACAATGTTTGAAGTGCAGGTTTGTCGGGCATTTCAGGAATAAATGTAAAACATGGGCAAGCAAAAGAAAACCCCCAATTCCAAACACAAACTAACATCCAAACAAAATTCAAAATTCAATATTAAAAATTCAAAGCATTTTTACAGGCACTTATGAATTGTCAAAGCGTCGGTCGGTTAGTCAGAAAAGAAAAGTGACGCTAATGCCTGTATCAAAACGTAGATCTCTATGGAGAAGGACAGGCAAGAAAGGCCACGGACCAAAAAAAAAAAAAAAAAAAAAAAAAAAAAAGTTTCACAGAATCTTGGTTACATTATTTTTTGTTGCTTTTACATGTGAAAACAATGTAAGTATGTAACAAAATAAACATAAAAAAAAAGTCATGGCAGTTAAGAGATGACCGATCTCAACTGACAGCGCCCGTTCACGCGCATGATGCCTGGCATCAGCACCATTTAGCTCAACCATTTTGAAGGGAACCGATTGATCCAACGCACTCGCCACCATCACCGAGACTTCTTGAGCGAGCATGACAATGCTCCTAACCACCATGTCTATTTGTGTATGCAGTAAACTATCGTAATAAATAACTGCATCGTATTCAAATTTGCTTCTACAATTACACAAACCAAAGTTTGGTACTGAAAATAAAAATAAATGGGTGAACTTGAATTACCTATAAAATAATAATAATAATAATAAACGCAAGACATCACGCTATGACAATAGCTAAAAGAAACTTGACCGCGGTATCTACGTCGGTTAATTGCTGGATTTTTCTGACAGCGAAAGCAGCTGAACTTAACCGCACTGTAAGAGATGTTATGTGAGGGCCTTACTGCAGCTTTGAGTCGAGCGTTATCCCCAAGAAAACCGTTTATTCAACGAATTCTAGTACATCCTTATTCAATACAACATTACGTTCAGTACTTCTAACATTCCGTAAAGTAAATCTTATGCATTTCGTTTTTTCATTTCGTACTAAATTATTTACAGTAAACCAGTTATGAACCCTAAGCATAGCGTTATTTACGTCATCGTGGTGTTGTGCACATCTATTCACTTTAAAAATCAGTGAAGTGTCATCAGCAAATAACACCATTTGAGGTTGGTTTTTCAGCAAACTTGGTAAATCATTATATAGATTGAAAAAAAAAGGAAAGGACCCAATATTGATCCTTGTGGTGCTCCCATTTTTAAGTTTAAGCCCAGTGAATTTACACCATTAATTTGAAACTGCCACAGTCGATCATTCAGATAGGATTTTACTGAACTAAGCGCTAATTTCCTGAGCCCGTAATGCTCAAGTTTTAAAAGAAGTGTTTCATGACTCACGAAATCGAAAGCCTTAGAGAGGTCGCAGAAAATGCCGTCTTGCGACTCTTCCCATGCTGTAAAAATGTGTTTAATTAAAGTGACACCAGTGTCAGTAGTACAACGTCCTCTGGTGAAACCATACTGTTCATCATATAAGATATGATTGCAGTTAAAATTACTAAGCATCTGGTTAAACATGATTTTTTCAAATACTTTACTGAAAACCGGCAAAACAGACACGAGCCTATAATTATTAGCGTCTTTGCTACCTCCGGATTTAAATAGTGGGATTACTTTGATGTGCTTCATTTGATCCGGGAAAACTCCTTGATTTATACACAAATGAAAAAATAAGCTAAGCATGGGGCTATTTTCTCAATAACCGATTTACACACATTAGTAGACATGCCCCATAGATCTTTAGTAGCCTTGATTATCAGTTGCTTAATTAAAGGCCTTTACCACAACTACATGGTACAACATACATGTTGAAATTTGAATTCCTTGTGCCTGGTTTGACGGTGCAATTGATTTTCGAGGTCCGCTACCGAGTGGGCTTTATTTATTTGTAATAGTTGATTACTTCAGTAGATACAAAGAGATTAAGGTTATGAAAACAATAACATCTGCTGAAACTATGAAAATATTAAAAGAGTTTTTCTTGATTAGAAACACCATCTAGTATAACCGCTGACAACGGGAAACAATTTGTCAGCGCAGATTTTAGGTCATTTTGTCTCGAACTTGGTATAAAAATACATTTTACAATTCCATACGCCCCTCAACAAAACGGAGAAGTTAAGCGGCAGAACAGGGACATTCTAAAACGTCTTCGCACAAGCCAAAGTCAAATTGGCAAGAAGACTTATTGTATTTATCCATGTACTATCGACAAAATTGAATCATGACCCATATCGACGACAAATCGTTTGAAGCTGTCAAAATAATAAGACTAGACGTGTGACATTTTTAATACATGTTTACGCTATTGTCGACCTAATTTATTGTCGACATAATTGTATTTAAATGTCTGTAGGATAATAAGCTTATGGTGGGTCATGATTCCATTGGGTCGATGGTACAATAGTACCCCTCACTCGACCACAGGCAAAACTGTGGCAAACCTATTTTTCGTTAGACAGTATAGGGACAAAATAGCATCTCTTATAAATATAGAAAATCCTTTTACATCAGAGGTAAAGGATAAAGACAAAATAATGAAAGAAAAGGGGAAGGGATATGAGGATAGGAAAAGGAAAGCAGAGGATATGGATATAGGTATTGGTGAAAAGTTGAACATAAAAAATATGACCAAGGAAAACAAACTTGTAACAAACTTTGACCCAACGCCTCATACTGGCATAAATAGTAAGGGGCCAGAATATAACATAAGAAATGATAATACTGGCTAGGAGTTAAAAAGAAACATTACCCGTCCTAAAAGAGTAGAAGGCCAGTGGAAAGTATGTTCAGAAAATAGAACCAATTTAGTTATTAGTGATCAGAGCGGGGATATCGACTGAATTTAAAATAACTAATACGATGTAATTAAATTAATAGTGACATAATTATTTACAGGAGGCGTTATACATAAATCAAGTACCAAACTGGATATGATATACCGTCTCGTTCTCTTTATAGATTTTGTGTGTGAATAATCATTTTGATTTTGCTATTCTAATTAATTAGGTATAATGTTGTTAAAGGAAGTCTGATTACTGCAACTACTAAGTAGTAGGTATAATACCTATATAATGATTATTATGCCATAGTTTGGTGTTGATTATAATTTTGTTTGAAATCATCGATTTATGCTTATATAAAGAATTGTGATTTGAAAAAAAGGGAAAGGTGTGACGTATTAGATAAATAAAGATATAGTCGTGAACGCCGGACGCACGGGGTGGGGATGGCACTTGCTAGCTGTCAGCCGTGCCGTGCGGACGTGCGATCACGACCACTAAATTACTGAGTGTTGTTTCAATTAAAACCACCCTAACACTTACCCCAGTGACAGTGGACGTCACAGTGAGATTTTGCTTTTAAATTGCAAGTACTATGTTCTTTTATAGACTTTTTATTTACTGTTGGTTAGGTACTTACCTATCACATACATATACTTATCTACCTACCGACTTACAGACGCCTTTTTTATCCTAAAAGAAATGAGTCAGAATCAAATTAAGTCTGATTAAATGGCAAAAGTCGCCAGCGCTTAATCCATACTAATATTATAAATGGGAAAGTGTGTCAGTGTGTCTGTCTGTCTGTCTGTTTGTCTTTCTTTCACGGCAAAACGGAGCGACGGATTGACGTGATTTTTTAAGTGGAGATAGTTGAAGGGATGGAGAGTAACATAGGCTACTTTTTGTCTCTTTCTAACGCGAGCGAAGCCGCGGGCAGAAGCTAGTAGGATTATAATTTTACTGTACTTAGGTATTAGATTCTCGCTTTTGCTTAGGCTTCGCTCACGCGTAGGTCTAAAAACGTCCATTCCCGATTTTCCCCAGTTGGGAGTGGAATTTCTAAAAAAAATTTCCGGGACAAATAGATGGAAGTTTTGACATCCAAGGGGGCAAAAACTATATTAAATAAATAAATAAATATGTATAGGTACATTATTTCCTAAACTAAAAAGGCCAGACCTCAACCTAAGTGCCAATACGTCAAACGACCTCTTTATTTGCTTTTAGCAAACCAACAATAGGTATTAGCATAAGAATAGTACCTACCTAAATAGTTTCTGTGAAACCTATTCTGATCTGAGCTAGACTTAGATAAACCTGTTATAAATTCAACACCAGTTAGGTAATGACTAATGTACAGACACCTTTGTTTAGTTATCTGTAGTAGTATACCTTATGAAACAATGTTGGTACTTAATAGTTACAAAGTAGGTCCTACTGTTTACATTACACAATATACATATGTATCATGTGTACCTAGTAGGTTTAATTTTTGAACGCACATAACCACACGAGGTTATTTAAAATAACTTAATTTCCATAGACACGTCATGGACGCTACTCGTCAAGGTTACAGGTATTGTACAATAGGCACTTTTAAAACGGGAAGAAAGAACTGAGTTTCTGATAGGCTAGCCTGGGTGACGTTACATCTCAAAATGGCTGACGAAGGAGTTTGAATTTGGAACTGCAAGTGCGAAGGGTTTTTAAAAACTCGTGTAAAGTTCAACACGAACCTTGTTCAATTGTTATGGTGGACTCAAATATAAAATAAATTAAAAATAATAATTTATTCAGTCGGGAGCTTACTCCTTCAAAAAATTGTAAAAAAACCAATGTAACCACATGACGGATGGCATTCAAAAGAAAATCAGCCTGTTAAAACAACAACGTTCCTTCAGTGCAATAAAAAAAACCGAACAAAGAGAACCTCTTTTTGGTACACAACAATGGAGCATGCGACTGTTTGTTAGGTATTATAAGTATGATTTTAGTATAAATTTACCTGATCCTACGTGACATATTTTTAAATAAAAAAGGGTTTCAAACAATTATATTTATTAACGCGTTAAAACGATACCAACAAACGTAGTCTATTCGTCAGCGCCATAGAGTATGTGTTGACGCCACAAAGAAGAATCGCTTTCAAATTTAAATTTTAACAAAGGCAAAAGGGGGCCGAAAAAACTCGTCGGCTTGGTACTCAATGGAACATGGTAGTATACGTGTATTGTATAGACGTTACGCGAAGGTCTCTGCTCCCTCGGCAGACGCGCGCTGACTCACGCGGCCGCGCGCTTCCGCCTGATAGCAAGGTCACCGGCCGAGACGCACACTACCGACGACACTCACACAACGACACGTGAGTTGACGTGAAAGTAGTGAGAGTACACTCGCACTCAAAAGCGCCTTTTATTTCTCTTTTTTTTTTTGTTTCTTCCGTGCCAAATGTATGACGTTACTAATTTGACCTTTGACTCGGCGATAACAAACCCTAACAAGGTAGTGTTTTGCTGATAGTGATAATTACTATATTTTTGTATTTTAATTCACAAATCACTTTGTGTAAAAAATAATAAATTAATAGATGCGTCATGCATGTCCCTGGTACGTCACAAAGCTCCAGATTAACCACGTTTATTTTTTATTAATGAATTACCTCATATAATTCGTTTTTAAAAAACCAGTCTAATTGCATTTATTTATAAATTATGCGGATGCGATACAAGAAGTAACTTAGTTTATAAGGTATAAAAAACGTTATAATTTTTTAAAGTGTCTCTCTTGATCTGTAATTGTAAATAGTTTCCAAATGCGCAGTTTCGTAGTTAAAATGTGCGTATAAATTAATATTACAGAAGGCGTCATAAAATTATGTTCAGGTATTAACGAAACAAGAATCTATTCATGAATGTAACTTTTCCGCATAATAAATGTATTTTAAACGCGGCGCGCTCATTTTTCTATATATAAAAGTTGTTTGTCTGGTCTATACGGCTGTGGATTGGCCAAAAGTCAATAACATTATGAATAACTCGGCCTGACCGCTAACTGTAAAGTTAATGGTTAATTACTACAGTAGTTTAGCGATTAATCAATTCCATCCGGCTTAGTACAACAATGAGCTTACTAAGATCCTATTTCGACATTCATTTTGCAATTAAACAGGCAGTGTCGGAGAATGGTCTGTAGATGCAGACACGATAACGATATACTGTTTCCAAACAACTGGGACCACAATTTATGAACATTACCATAATAATAACATCGTCTGTAATTAATTATAATGGTTTACATTATTCATAAGTATTATCCATTTCAGACTTCGCTCGCGGACCTAAGACTGAGATTGCTTACTTGCTACGGTTTAGCAGTATTAAACCTTAGAACACACGTGATTCGAGACACATTAGAAAAACAATAGCAGCGCGACAGCCAGCTGTCGCTTGGTCGTCGAAAGGTATATCTGTTTATACGTCTGTCAGATTATGGTGGCAAGATTGAGATGGAGATTAGCTAAGTCAAAGTACTTGCTAAGTAACGACTTTCTCTGCTCAATAATTGAATAATATGACTTTGTTCACACCCCACAGCAACTAGCGTGAAGCAAATTGATAAGAATGCCTAAGAGTCAGTGACCATTAAAGTAGTAGTATTGAATAGGGATTTTTCGCTAGTACTATTGTGATGTTTTAAGTTTTTATCATGCACTTAATTCGGCACAATTTGCAAAAGTTTATTGACTAATAGATATTCTAAAGTTGCACGTTTAAGATAATTTATAAAATCATTATGGCGATTGTGTTAATTAAACCTTTAACTAAACAAGTACATATAGACATACAACTAAATTTGCATCCAAGGTTTCAGCAATTAAGATAGCATTCCTTCTCATTTCCTTTAAAACTACACTTTCAGGATTAGTTTCATGTTACCTTCTACTATTACTAGCTGTTGCGACTTTGTCCGCCTATTTTCATATAAACTTTCTTCTCCTATTCTACCCCGATTAAAAACCATTTTTAGGGCACCTCTACGCCATAGAAAGAACTACTGTGTAATTTTCCTGTTTCTAGCTGCAGCAGTTTCGGCTGTATATTGATTACTACAAACTGCCTGCTTTATAAATAAAGACTACATAGGCTGAGGTGAATGCAATACCAATAAGTAATAATATCTAATTTATATGCAGGCAGTTGCCTAACGTTCGGCCGTGTACCCATAATACCGTTGTTTAATTAATGTTCGAAAGGTGTGATTCAACAGCAGTATAAAGTTATAATAATACCAGCCGATTACTGTTTCACTCGAGAGAGAGAAAATGTCTCTTCTTTTATAGAGAAAGCATGAAAATTCATCATCACCATCAATCATCATCAAGCATCGATCACTTCATCAAGACAGATTTCGGTTTTTTTTAAGTTCAGGTTTACTCATGATGTTTTCCTACACAAATGTCACTCACGTCCTATGCTAAACATAGAAAGTATAAATTGAAGAAATCACATAGGTACTTGTCCTGTATCAAACCATCATGCTCGAGCATAGGAGGCGAGCGCTTAACCATTGGGTTACCACGAGATAACAGTAAATTTCAATATTTATTTATAGTTAATCGAATACCGATCACCAATACGATTACCACCCAAGTCGATTGTGACGAAATAATTAGTGAACGAAGGTGTGTCAACCTAAAGTAGGTACTTAGACCTTCAAGGTAACGCAAATGTTAATGTGAATAATCAAAATTGGATAATGTTAATTAAAGTTCGTTTATGTACTTGTATGTATTTCCGAATTAACGTTGTTTATAAATTGTATTTAAATTATCAAGGCTTTTGTTTTATTTTACTTCAGTTAATAAGGCATTCACTATTTTTACTAAGGCCATTTGATTTTGATTACATAATAAGTACAGCTTAATTCGGCTTGCAATTTTCATGATCCAGTTTGTAATTTGTATTTAGTTGCATGTTGAATTAAAACTGAAGCTCAGGATTATTCATAGTGGAATCGAACGTAGCGTCGTATTAATTACTTGATTAAACTATAAAGGTGTGCCTACATTAATATACAACTTTAAGTCGTGCGCTCGCGCAGTTGCGTCTCATTCGCGGTCGACTAGTCCCCAGCTTTACTGGCATTCGTAGATCACGATTCGCGAGGTCAGAGTTACAGACGCTTTACAAAAAGATGCAGTTATATCTTTGCTACACGTCATTTGTGTACTTATAGCAACTCGCAAGGTCATCCTGAAGTTTTCATCGGTAGACGAAACAACGATAAAACAAGCGATAATAATAACAAAAAAAAATACAAAAAATGCATTCTAAATCTTTTGGAATGCGCTATAAAATGAGTCAGTTCAAACTTTTTCTTTTTGTACAGACAGAGATAAAAATTACTGCGTTTAAATATGTTTCAGGAAGTGTGGATGAAGCCTTGGAGCTAAAATCTCATTTGATAGACCCGAAAATTATAGAAATAAAACATGACAGTTTTATGTATGTAGATAATAAGAAGCAGCGATTCTTTTACACATAGTTTCAAAAATGTGCACGTTGCTTACAAAACAATATTGCTATCAAAATGAGTGTTATCCGTCAGTTGTAGACAGTAACAGATACGATCTGTGATAAAGTCCGCCTGCATACCTACCTAAATACCTACTCACCTTTATCTGTTGTCACGTTACAGTATGCACGTTTATTTTTGCACGTTCAGAAATTTGAAACTGCAGATGTTTCCGACGACATCCCAAAGGTTTGTTTATGAAACTGGTGCCAGATACAATTCACCATTATTTTTATTACACACCTATTTTTTATGGCATACCGAATCGCAGGTTCGTCACATAATAATAATACCTAGATAACTAGCTACTTTAGCTAGCTTCGCTTTATGTCCCGTTAGTTTAATGCATACCGAGGCATGAGACAATGCGATTTAAAAATACAAGCGCCTACATTTTAGTTAGCATGCCAGTTACAGTATGTTTATGATTAGAATCTAATAGGAAGTCAGAAAACTAGGTGAAAACCTTGAAACTATGAATACCCAGCCAGATCCTATTTGTTTTTATCACTTGATTTATTAATGACGACTGCATTTTTATCTGTTGGTTAAATGATAAAGTTATTTTAAAGTTGAACGTCCTTGAATTAAATGGGCCGGGTAACAGTAATACAAAACAATCTATCGTACAATCTTTAGTGCAAAATATTCGGAGCTTTCAATGAGCTAACACTTGTGCACGCGACTGTCAACAAACCCGGTAGGGGCGCAGGCACGAGGGGCGGGGGTGAGCACCCTCCGCGTCACGTGACGAGCGACCTTCAGGCGGCGCACCGACCTTGAGCGGCGCTCGCCCCGCGCGCGGGTCAGAGGTGAATGCACGCGACCGCGCGCCCCGCGTCCCTTGCCGCGGCTCCACCGAAAACCACTAAACTTTACTACTCACCTCGATCCTCTCTACGACTCCATGGCACTGACTAGCCGACCGCTGCTAACAGCAGCCACTATCCCGGCCTCGAGCACCCACCCGTCGAGAACAGGTACCAGCGCGACGCGGCACACCTTTCCCATAAAATACAACCGACAAGTTTATTGACATCAAGTCTCACCAACGATTGCGCAAATGTAGCAATCTTTCACCTACTCGAACACATGCACAGTCTTCGTTCGTTATTAAAAACACTTTTCGTACAAAATTATTATGTCTATTCACTCAATAAATACTTTTTAATAAGAAAAACATTGAACACAACGCACAAACTCGAGCGACAGCAACACCATGTCCTCTCACCTCCGCAAAACAAAGCGGAATAAAGTTGTGTGGTATCGCGTCGCGCGGCCGACTGGGCCGGTGAGCGTGCGTGACATCTCGCGACTACTCGCGACTCGAGGTCGTCAAAACAAAAGGTAAATAATATCGACACCTGGCGCTTTTTGAACACAATGGTCATTTCGCAGTTTATTATTAATCGTATAATGCCTAATTATTTTTAATAGATGTCGCTATAAATACATTTGAAATGGGTACCTACCGACTTGATAAACGAATTTTATTGTAGTAGATCTCGCTATTGTAAGTAAGAAAATACTACCTTTCTATTTACATTGAAGGTAATTTACTAATTAGAAAGGTTTTTTTTGGTTGTTTGGTTGTTATTATAGATAAGAAAAAATCAACAATTAATAAATTACTAGACAAATAAAATTCAATCATAGTATATGGCTCTGATCATCAAAAAATAATTATGGATATTTTTTTCACATTTACCATAATTCTTTCCAAATAGATTTCGCCAGATGGCGTTAGCGCAACGTTATCGCTAAAACGTCATTTGGACAAAACAAGGGTCCGTTCCAAAAAGGTTAAAAATTACACGGAGTAGTGCGAAAGTTACTCTAGAGCGTTCCGAAATGAGCCGAGTGAAACCGAGGGTAACCGAACCATTAATCGACAGCTACCCGAGCAGTATTTTGGAACGCTTTCGGTAGAGTAATTTTCGCACTGACAAGTGCGATTTCTCACCCTTGGCTGAGCGTCGTTAAAAATTACCTGACATATGTCAAAATCATATATGCGCCAATGTTGAAGTTTGATGTTGAAGAATGGATTTATTAAAGTAGAAACGAACAGCTGGTACTTATTTATTTGCAAAATATGCTTAAAAATCACGATTTTCCTTCTTTGCAATAGAGAGAAAAGGTTATGTTGACAGTGTCATCATACGACCCTAACCATCATGACCCTAACCCGTTCCAAAACAGTAAATCGCTCTGTAGCGTTCAAAAACAGTATAGCCGTTCTCTTTCTTTCGTTGTTTCTATCTCTTTTTAATTTCCGAGTGAATTATTCGCACGTTTTGGAACGCACCCCAAATAAACTCAAAGTTGACATTTATCTGCCAGAACGTGGTAAGACCACCATTTTGAATAACAGTCAACGATAGAAATAAGGTTCACAATCCTATGAACCAAGTTAATTACAGTGTTTCAAATATAAGAAGTGCAATTTGACACTTCTAACCTACAGAAGAATAGGGATAGGGTTAAAAAAATCGATTACTACAATATCCGATTTATACGAGATATTGATTTCATTTCTTTGTAATTTATAATCGATTTAAGTTACAGATTTATTTATTTTATGACTGTATATTTCTGAATTTTAGATGAAAGAAATTCTCAAATTCTCACTTGCCAGGGTTCCCAAATTAAAAGAAAAAATATGTTTTTGTCAAGACTTGAGCACAAGCCATTATGCTTACAAAAACTTATTAAAATTATAATAAGTGTATGTTTAATTTTAAATATGCTTTTTCGTTGACATTTAGAAATCATCAAAAATATATTTAAATAATAAATGTCGCTTTCATTGAAAACGATCGTTATTAGTAAGTTCGATTATTCGGTCATTTTTAACGATTATTGGTATACAAGTGAATTTGAAGAGTCACAACACTACGGTAGAGTACCTTACTACGTGACTTTGACACGACGTCGAGAAAAAATATTATTTATTGTCAACAATGGTAATATTGCTTTGTTTGAAAAAAATTAATGTAAATTAAGTGATTAAGAATTGTGCAGTTTGTGATAAAATAAAAATAACTTTAAAATTACGTGGTTTTACGGAAGAAATAAATGTCAACTTTTGAGTTACGCATGTACAAAGTTATGTCGTCATGAAAAGTATGAAACGTCAAATTGCACTTCTTATATTTGAAACATTGTAAGTGTGCGTTCCAAAACGTGCGAATAATTCACTCGAAAATTAAAAAAAAATAGAAACAACGAAAGTAAGAGAACGGCTATACTGTTTTTGAACGCTACAGAGCGATTTACTGTTTTGGAACGGGTTAGGGTCATGATGGTTAGGATCGTATGATGACACTGAACATAACCTTTTATCTCTATTGCAAATAAGGAAAATTGTTTTTAAGTACTAACTGTTCGTTTCTACTGTAAATCCATTCTTCAACATCAAACTTCAACATTGGCCCTTATATGATTTTGACATATGTCAGGTAATTTTTAACGACGCTCAGCCAAGGGTGAGAAATCGCACTTGTCAGTGCGAAAATAGGGATGTTGACTACATCAAAAGAATGACATTCTATTTAGTCCGTCTGTTAGACAGTCCAAAAATACTGGACACATATTTTTTGCTTGATCAAATTAATAACAAAATACAAAGATAAAGTGCATCAAAGTTCCGGAGAGGGGGCTTGTGACGTCACTCCTCAGTAAAAATAATACAAAGGTGTGACGTTTCACGAAATTTCAACGCACTGTATTGTCGTCATTTTCTGTTTACGAAAAAAAAAAGAAAAAATACGTGTCCCAAATTTTTTGATTATCTAACTGACGGACTAATTACTTTTTTTTTGTCATCTCGCCTATAACTCTACTGAAAGCGTTCCAAAATACTGCTCGGGTAGCTGTCGAGTAATTGTTCGGTTACCCTCGGTTTCACTCGGCTCATTTCGGAACGCTCTAGAGTAACTTTCGCACTACTCCGTGTAATTCTTTACCCTTTTTAGAACGCACCCTAAAGTTATTCGGCAGCCATTTTATGTGCTCCGTTCAGGGTCAGACGTGAGTTGCTGTTTACAAAAAGTTATATTGGTAAATAAAAAAAAACAATATTATTAAAACATTCTAATAATTGGAAACATCGTATAAAAATCAAGACGTAATAAGTTTTAGTGCTGCCATATCAAAAAAAGTATTTTCATCTCTTACAACTCAACTCGACTTTCATACTAAAACAAAAATATCGATTCATTTTAAAACTGGTATGAACAATAATGCTTCAACGTTTGTTTCTTGTTCTTGTGTACTCTATCCAAAATTCCAAATCAGAATGGTAGCGGACAGGATGGATGTTCACAAAAAACATTAATTCTCTTAAATATCTTATCCTTAACTCGACTATTAAAAGTCTAGCAATCGTGACAGCTAATCGACTAAATTAATCGGACATTTATTTAGTAACATTTGTGATGCACTATTAGTTGACATGGTGACTGACAATTTCAACAATTTGAGTTTGACGTATGATTTACAAATTCGTTGAAACAGCTGTGTACAATCGTCGTGTGAGAATATTTACAAATAAAAATAATTCCTCGAGTTTACGAAACGTTTATTTACTATTAATTACTAGCATCGTTAGTTGTGTAATAGTGGCATTGGTTGTTATGATATAACAAATCAGTTCGAAAGTGAGTCATTAATTAAACAGTGTAATTTTGCGCTCTTATTTAACTCAAGGCTACGGTAATAAAGATACGTTTTAGTGAATATAATGTGTGGTTCGACATAATGGTGGAAGATAATGATCGCGGTTACGGGAGGACCGCCAATAAAAACACTTTGTTGAAGATTGTGATTTTAGGAGAAGGTGGAGTGGGAAAATCATGTTTGATGAGCAGGTTTATTTCCAACCACTTCGATGATCACAGTTTTCACACTATTGGCGTCGAGTTTATGAACAAAACTATTGATGTTAACGGAAAACCGTACACATTACAGGTAATAATTTAAATAAATGGACCTCTACAAACTTTTAAATTACGAAAAGAAATGCACAGACAAAGCAATTTTTAAAATAGGAATTTGTTTAGCTGAATATTGTTTTTTTTCTTTGTTGCTGACACACAAACCTTCAAGGTTGAAAAGTTACTAAGTAGATAGTGTAGATACCATTAAAGTTTAGTAGAAACATAAAAAACCATGATCTTTTTACTAATGAGGTTTGCAGAACTTTTCCATGCAGGGTTTTCCTGTTTATTCGTTTTTATTGTTTTGAATAACTTAACAACTATTAAATGGAGATTATTATTTTATGTGAAGGTAATATGGTATAGTGTTATATAGATTGTATTTTTTAAAGGGATTTATGAAAACTGAAGGAGTTATTCAGAAGTCAAATAAAATAACTTTGTCTTTTAGTAAAGCGTAGGTTGTACTCAATAGTATAATGAGGTCAGATTTAAATCTGGTTGGAATAACTGTCAGATCAATAAATTTGACCTTCAGATAAAATCCTTGTATTAGCGAGAACAAGTGGTTGGTAATGATTATTTTTATAATCTCATCAATTTTTATTATACTTTTTAACTCAGTGTTCTTGTTAAGTTTGAGTTTAAATTTTACTTGAGTAAAGGAAGATTCCATCTTTGACTTTATGGGGAGACACATCGAAGTTCAATACCTACCAGTGATAAACCCAGATACATGACCCCCACACGCCCCCTTTGAGACTTTAAGGGGGGGAGGTTCCTTCCTTTGTCCGATTTTACATACACTACAAACCTCATCATAATTAAACTTATACCGCCTTATTACAAAACAAGGTTTTTCTCTAAACCAGGTTTAAACCATTGAACCAGGTTTTGTAATTTGAATCTTGTTCTGATACAATCAAGATTCGAAATCCAAAACCTAGCTCAATGGTTTAAACCTGGTTTAGAGAAAAACCTTGTTTTGTAATAAGGTGGAAATGGTCTACACATGGCAAAAACAACCGTATAAGTGCCCAATTACTGAGTAAAGAATGGATCCAAATTCATTGTTCAACCTCTTCGTTCGTTCTTTATGATAACCATCACCTTCAAAATCAAGGTTGATTTCTGCATGGAGGTAAAAAAGTTTGTGTAAGGCTAACTTACTTAGCAGATTGCATAAGGTAGTATGACTGAATAAAATGTTTGCTAGTACCTTGCATAAATAAAATTTCCGTGAAGTTTTCATTGCCTTATAGTCTAATGTTGCGTTTCAAACAGTACCAGTCAAACTATGCAGTTACTAGACTACGCACACACATTTACTTAGATTGTTTTGCTATGGCACAAATCTAATAATTCTGATTATAAATATGTGCTCAAAAGGTGCTTGAACGTAAATGTTTTACAACAAAAAATGCTTCACAAATCTATATTAATATTATAAAGCTGAAGAAGAAGTTTATTTGATTAAACACTCCTATCTCAGGAACTTTTTTTTTTTTTTTTTGTAATTTCATCTTGCGATCAGTCCTTTGGACTATGAACAGATTCGGTGAAGGAATAAATGTAGGTGAAGTGCTACTTCCAGTGAAGCAGCTACTTTTTTGAGTTATAGTCATTTTTCCTGACTATCCTTTTTTTTTTTTTTTTTTTCTTTTATGTTAGGTTACAAGATGCTGCGATCTGCAGAGTAGTCTGCAATGAGCGGCATTGGTGTCTGCTTTCGCTGGGAATTGTCGTGTTCTTGAGAGGTGTCCTCTGACCCCATTCCTCAGTCCTTGTCTTTAATTAATTGTTGAATCTGGTACGTAGGCCAGTCACACTGTGCCTCTTTAGTCTATTAAAGCGATGGTCATTTTTTGCTATTAAGTCTTTTGCCATTTCATTGGGGTGAGCTGCAAGCCTGCTTGTGTAGTTTTGGATATATTTTTCTATTTCGTCTCTCACAGTGGGCAGTTGGAGATCCAGATATATGTGTTTGTTGCTGACATGCCATGGGATTTTAAATATTCTTCTGAGCATTTTTGTCTGGAAGCGCTCAATGATGTTAATATTGGAATCAGCGGCGTTGCCCCACAGTTGAATGCCGTAGGTCCACACTGGCTTGAGGATTACCTTGTATATGGCGAGCTTGTTTGAAGTAGATAGGTTTGAATTTGTGTCTAGTAGCCAGTTCATATTTCTGACTTTGTTATCTAGTTGCTTTCGCTTGGTCCATATATGCTTTTGCCAGGTCAACCTTCTGTCAAGGTAGATACCCAAGTATTTAGCATGGTCAGACTGTGGTATATTGTGATTATTAATGGAGACAGGAGGACATGTTGGCTTTCTCAGTGTAAATGTTACTTGGGTAGATTTTGTGGGGTTCACCTTTATGCGCCATTTTTCAAACCAATGATAGATTTCATTCAGACTATTTTGTAAGTTCTGTGATGCAACAGTTGTTTCGACATCAGAGGAAAGTATGACAGTATCATCGGCGAAAGTGCCCGTCACAGTGTTAGCAGTTATTGGCAGATCGGCAGTGAAAATCAGATAGAGAACAGGACCCAGCACTGATCCTTGTGGTATACCTGACATTATTTTGCACAAGCTAGAAATAGACTCTTTGAATTTAACTTCGAAACATCTATCCGTTAAGTATGACTTTATAACAGTGTAGATATTATAAGGAAAATCTGTTTTAATTTTGTAAAGGAGGCCCTTGTGCCAGACCTTATCAAAGGCCTGACTAACGTCCAAGAAGGCAGCAGTGCAAAATTGCTTGTTTTCTAACGCTCTTGATATGGTGTTAACTGTTCTGTGAACTTGCTCAATTGTTGAGTGCTGTTCGCGGAAGCCAAATTGATGATTTGGAATTATATCAGCCAAGTAGGGTCTGAGCCTCTGAAAAAAGATTTTCTCGAAAAGTTTTGATATCAAGGGTAGCAAGCTAATTGGTCTGTAGGACTCTACTTCGTTGGGTGGCTTTCCAGGCTTTGCTATCATGATTATCTGAGCGATCTTCCATTGTCCAGGGTAGTGGCCAGTTCTCAATATAGAGTTAAAAATTGCTGTGATCAGTACTACTGTTTTGTGAGGGAGGGCCTTTAGTACTCTTCCAGTGATAAGGTCGTACCCCGGAGCTTTGTTGTTTTTAAGGGTCCGTATATGGTATTTGACTTCCCTAGGTGAAATGCTTTTTAAGGGCGGTGATAGTTGGTAACAAGATGTGAGGTAGTTGTTTATCTCGTCTTCGTTTTTTGTGTTCATCGTGCTTGGATTCGGTTGGAATACCTTGGTGAGGTGTTGAGCAAATAAATCAGCTTTCTCCTGATCACTCCTAGCCCACGTTCCGCCTGGTTTTTTAAGTGGGGGTATGTGTTGAAGTGGTCTGTTGAAGGATCTGGTTGCTTTCCAGAGAGAGTACTCAGTCTGTGCGTCAGGGGTCAAGTGTTGCAAGTAACTTTGTAGTGAATTATTTTCCCGATCTGAGATCAATTGCGTTAACTCACGCGAGCTTCTATTAAATTTGTTTTTATCTATGGCATTTCGTGTTGTTTGCCATTGTTTGCGAAGATGTCGTCTCTCTTTGACTTTGTCCCTTATTATTAGTGGATATTGGTTAGCCTTTCGGGTGGATTTGTTTTTTTGTGGCGTAGAGGCCCAGGCAGCTTCTTGAATAGATTTATTTAGATTTTCTACAGCTTCTTCAATGTCCTGACTCTGACTATCCTGATAAAATATTTCTCGCCGCTTTTTTAGGCGACGAATACTTTCAGGGACTGTCAGTTGCCCTGCAAGTTGGTTGGGGTGCTTGTGTAATCGCAGTTTGTAGTTCTCGCCATATGTGATTATCTCCTCCTTGACCATTGGCATGTTCGATACTTCATGGACCTCCGTTGTTTTCACAAACCATGGTGCATTTGTTATTTGTTTTAAGATGTGATTTTGCACTCTTTGTATAATCATTATGTTGGAGTTGCAAGCTGAGCCCCACAGCTGCATTCCGTACGTCCAAATTGGCTTTAATATGGTTTTGTAAATAAGGAGCTTATTATCGATGGCCAGTTTTGAATTTCTTCCAAGTAGCCAGTAGAGATTTCTGTAGTTGAAATTGATCTCATCTCTCTTCATTTGGATGTGTCTCTTCCAGGTCAGTCTTCGGTCCAAATGCATGCCCAAGTATTTTACAGTATCTTGGTGTGGAAGTTCGATACCATTTAGCGTGACTGGTGCACAGTTACCAATACGAAGGGTAAAGGTTACTTGCACCGACTTGGTGACACTGGCAGCAATTCTCCACTTAGACAACCATTTTTCAATGTCATTTAAGTTGTTTTGCAGGATCCGGGAAGCTTGAATCGGACATTTGCTTGTAGCAAGTAGAGCTGTGTCGTCAGCAAAAGTTGCAATCGTAGTATCTGACCTTTGTGGTAGGTCGGATGTGTACAAAGTGTACAATACAGGTCCTAGTACGGAACCTTGTGGCACTCCTGCAGTGATTTCATGAAAGGCTGATGTGGAGTCATTTTCTTTTACTTGAAATATCCTGTCACTTAGGTAAGACTTAAGAACCATGTAGAAAGTGTGCGGTAATAGAGTTTTAATTTTATAGAATAAACCCTTATGCCATACCCGGTCAAATGCCTGCTGTACATCGAGGAATGCTGATGAGCAGTATTCTTTTTTTTCATAGCATTTTCTAATAGTTTTACAAACCCTATGAACCTGTTCTACAGTGCCATGTTCCTTCCTAAAACCAAACTGGTGATCAGGAACAATGTTTCTTTCATTGAGGACCTTTGTTAGCCTCTGAAGTAAGGACTTCTCAAAAAGCTTAGACTTGACCGGGAGAAGACTAATTGGCCTATGGGAAGTTACTTCATGTGCTGCTTTTCCAGGTTTGTGAATCATTATGACTTGTGCAACTTTCCACAAGTCTGGAAAGTGACCTACCCTTAGGATGGCATTGAATAGCATGGTGAGATACACTATTGCTTTACGTGGCAACTCTTGGAGGACTTTTTTGTCGATGAGGTCAAACCCAGGAGCTTTGTTGTTGTCCATTGCCTTAATGTTTCTATAGATTTCTCTGGGTGTGACGGTTTTTAGAGGGAGGTCAAGTTGGAAGTCCTGCATTAGCACAGAATCAATGTCCGATTCATCTGAGTTTGGACTGGCGTTATTTGGAGTGAAAACTTGACTAAGGTGTTTTGCAAACTCCTCTGCCTTACATTGATCGGTTCTGGCCCATTTGCTGTTTTGTATTCGCAGCGGTGGTTTTGGATGCAATGGTCGGTCAAAGTTTTTGCATGCTCTCCATAATGAATAATTTGTAAATTTTGTTGCAGATAGATTTTCTAAGTAGGTTTCCAGGGCAACATCGTTAGCTTCAGAAATTAGGACTTTCAATTCTCTGGTTGCTTTGTTGTATTCTGTCTTGTCACTTGGATGTCTACTGGTATGCCATTTCCGCCGAAGTTTCCTTTTCTCCAAGATTTTTAAACGTATGGTTTCTGAATATACTTTTTGTTGTGGTGGCCGTTCCAGAGCCTCCGGAGTAGTCATCCAACAGCATTTCTGGATTGTTGTAGTTATTAATCTGGCAGCCTCGTCAATATCACATTCCGTTTTTAAAGACATTTTAAGTTCAAGTATTATTTCCCGGAAGGAGTGCCAGTCTGTTCTTTTATTGTACAATACAATTTAGGTTTTCTCTCTGTCTTAATTACCACATTACCAATTGTTAATATTATTGGAACATGATTGGAGACAGCATCTAGACAGGTTTCTATATGGTAATAGAGTTTTGATAAGCCTTTTATGACAAAGAAATCAATAACATCTGGCAGACGGTTTGGGTCGGTAGGCCAGTTTGTGGGCTCTCCTGTTGAGATTGTACTTATGCTGTTCTTTTCTAAGCTCTTTTTAAGTTCTCTGCCTCTAGTATTGGTGAGTCTAGAGGCCCAGTGCACGTGCTTCGCATTCCAGTCTCCTCCAATTATAAAGCGTGGACCAAGGGTGTTGAACAGCTCGTCATACTGCTCTTCTGTTATTTTGTGTTTTGGTGGACAATATATGGCAGATACATTATATGTACCATTTCGGTCTTCAATTGCTATACTGGTTAACTGTATGTGAGCTTTTTGGAATTCCGGAAGACTGTGATGTTTTATTGTGGATCTTACAATAACAGCAGCTCCTGCATGAGCAGTGCCATCAGGGTGATTTGTAGTATAGATGTGATAGTTACGAATCCTACCTAATACTACTGTTTGCAGTAAAGTGTGTTTCAGATACTAATAAAATATCTATGTTGTGTGTGTGTAAGAGAACTTCCACCTCCTCTTTATTTGGAGATAGTCCATCGAGGTTCCAAGCTGCTATCTTGAGTGAAGTCATTTTGTAATATTGGACACGAGGGTGGTTATGAGGCTAATTAGGCTGCTCATTTGTTGTAGGATTAAATCTAGTTTCTCTGCTTGTTTTGCAAATATCTGTTCCAGTGTATGTAAAGATTTTTCTTCATTTGTTTTGTTAGATTTCAAGACATCACTGTATTTGGGTTGTTTAAAATCATAAAATCATAAAATCATATTTATTTTGTAAATAGGTTATATATATAACACTTTTACACGTCAATATTTTGTTTTTTTTTTTATTATTTATTTTAAGCGAACGATGGGGCCGGTGTTTCGTAGCTGGACTGCTCTGAGAAGAAACATCCGAAACAAACTCAGAGGTCAAAGTCTCTTTTAAAGTCCATACAATCGTATTGGTCAAAAATGTGCAAGAACCATGGAGGTTAATGTCTGAGGCACTCTCTTGATGAGAGAAGGACACAGATTTGAGTGGACCTGTCCAGACAGTGCAAGCATTTGTCAGTAATCGTTTAGCTCAACTAAAAACTAAGGAGCCCAACGTCTTGACGAACAGTACCAAAGTAAGGACATTTGGGTAGGCCGCATTAAATACTCAAACCGCCAGACCGCATAATAATAAAAAAAAAAACCGACGACTTCCATAGTCCTCACATTCACAAAAAAAATGTCACAAAAACATATACACAATTCGTAATGTCAAATAGAAATATATAAAAAAAAGATTATATACTTTGAAAAGTACACATCAATGTCAAATAGAAATACATATAAAAAAGATTATATACTTTAAAAAGTACACATAAATGTCAATATAATAATTGAAATGTCAAAGAGAAAAGAAATGTAAATAAAGTAAATAATGGCCAATGTATTAATTGAAACAGCTCAATCCCAAGCATTTGAATCCTCAATGTAATCTTTGACAGAGTAAAAAGCCTTCTGACAAAGTTTACGTTTTATAAATAATTTAAATTTAGTAATGCTAAGTTCTTGAATTTGTCTGGGTAGTTTATTATAAAAGCGTATACATTGACATTTAAACGAGCCACCTATTTTCTTAAGCCTAGTTGAAGGAACTATGTATTTGTCCTTATTTCTTGTATTAATATTATGGATATCACTGTATTTTTTAAACAGATTAATATTTTTATGCGCGTACAACAAATTTTCATATATATATTGGCACGGCACAGTCATAATATTTACTTCTTTAAATTTGTCTCTGAGGGAGTGTCGAGGACTCAGTTTATAAATTGAACGAATAGCCCTTTTTTGCAAAACAAATACAGTCTGAATATCGGCTGCATTTCCCCACAATAGAATGCCGTACGACATCAAACTGTGAAAATAGCTAAAGTAAACTAATCGGGCTGTTTCCAAATCAGTTAAACCACGAATTTTTCTGACGGCATATGCTGCAGAGCTAAGTTTCTTAGATAATTTATCTATATGAGGGCCCCACTGAAGTTTAGCATCCAAGGTTATCCCTAAGAATACTGTGGAATCTTCGGGCTTCAATTCCTGTCCCTTTATTAGTACGCTGGTTTCTATTTGTCTAACATTTGGTAGCGTGAACTTAACAAGCTTAGTTTTTTTCTCGTTCAGCAGTAGATTATTTACGTTGAACCAGTTGACTATTGACGCGAGAGAACTATTTATGACGTCAACACATAGCTGTTGACGTCTTAGTTTAAATAAAAGTGAAGTGTCGTCTGCAAACAACACTATATCATGCTTATCTTTAATAAGATAAGGCAAGTCATTTATATAAATGAGGAACAAAAAAGGGCCAAGAATTGAGCCCTGGGGGACCCCCATTCTCACAACAGATCCAGGTGACCTTTTTACCGTTCACATCAACTCTTTGAATCCTATCACTCAGGTACGAAGAGAGAAGATTCAGAGAGGAGGCCCGGATTCCATAGTGGTGTAGCTTCCTGATTAAAGTTTCATGGAGAACGCAATCGAATGCCTTGGACAAGTCGCAAAAAACGCCCAATGCATCGCATTTGTCTTCCCATGCATTATGAATATGTCCTAAAAGTTCAACACCGGCATCAGTTGTTGAACGACCCCTGGTAAATCCAAACTGTTTTTTATGCAAAAGCTCGAGTTTATTAAAATGTATTTGCATTTGATTTAAAATTAGTTTTTCAAAAATTTTACTAAAAGTGGGTAGCACTGAAATTGGTCTATAATTACTGGGGTCAGATGTGCTACCTGATTTAAATAATGGTATTATTTTACTATATTTCATTAAGTCAGGAAACTTACCACAATCAATACAATTATTAAAGATATTGGCTAAAGTTGGAGCTACAATATTTATTATAGATTTAGCAACATCAACCGAGTTATCCCATAAATCTGCAGTCTTTTTAACATTTAATGTGTGAAAGGTTTTAATTACATTTTTACAAGTGACATGCTCGAATTGAAATTCAGAATCACATGCCGGAACATTTTCTTTAAGTAAAGCTTCTGCAGCTATGGGTGATGAATTTAGACATTTAGTAGTCGAAACGGGAATATCTGCAAAGAACGTTTCAAAAGCCGCGGCGACTTCAAGGTCTGATTTAATTATATTATCATCAATATTAAGGCTATAATCACTATTTCGGTTCTTAGACTTTCCAGTTTCGCTATTAATGACATTCCATGTCATTTTAACAACATTATTACTATTTTTAATTTTTGAACTTAAGTAGCGTGACTTGGCCGTGTAACAGACTTGTTTAAATAACTTAGAATATTTCTTCACATATGTATTGAATTCAGTACTCCTAATGTAAGTCCGTTCTTCATACAACTCAAAAAGACGTTGTCTACTTTTATAAATACCAATGGTGGCCCAGTCACTAAAAGAAGCATTACTGTTTACAGAAATATTTATTGGAATAAACGTGGTATCAAACTGATTACAATATAGATTAAAAAAGTCGGTATATTGTTGATTTGGATCATCATTGGTTGACAATAATGGTAATTTATTAAGCAATTTGGTTTTAAATGTTTCCAAACGATGTTTTGATTTAGGGTTAACAGTGATATCAATTTTTGCAATTTTTTTGTTTAAAATTGGTATGGCAATTAACTGTCCGCAGTGGTCGGAGTCTAGTAAACTAATAATTTTTTTGTGGGTAGGTACAATGTCTGTATAAATGTTATCTAAGCAAGTAGCGCTAGTGGGAGTTATTCTAGTCGGCTCTAAAAATAGGTTTACAAGATTGTATGATTTAAATAGTAATTTTAGTTTTTAAGCTCGTTTGTTGGTATCAGTAGTTATTGTAGCCTTTCCAATGGGGTGCTGTAATGTAGGTTGTCCATTTAAGTTAATAGTTTGGAGATCTCTTCTAGGCTTAAGGTGAATCTGCTTATTGGATTTCCTTTCTAATATTTCTTTGTACACCTCGCAGCCTTTGTAATTCGCCGGATGGGCGCCTAGACATAGGGCACATTTCGCAGGAGTTTTGCGGTCAGTCTTTGGACATTCAGCTGTTTTATGAGATTGCGCACATTTCACACAACGGAAAGGTCTCATGCAATAATTTTTTGAGTGCCCAATCTATCTCAGGAACTACTGATTCGAATTTTTCGTTATATTTATCGAGAAAAGTTATACATATAAACTTTATAATATTTAAGGCTTAATATCTTAATTAACAAACATTCATATTCTTGAAGGTATGGGACACAGCAGGACAGGAGCGCTTCAAGTCTCTCCGGACTCCTTTCTACAGAGGTTCGGACATATGCATCCTAGCATATGCCATCGACGACCGCAGCTCATTCAACAATATCAAGATGTGGCTCAACGAGTTTCTTCACTACGCTGGAGTCAAGAATGGGATTGATAGATACCCTTTTATGGTTGTTGGGAATAAGGTATGTCTTTGTTTTAGTAGTATGAGAATATTTTTTGTAAGGGTCTGACAGTTTCAGTACTTCATGGGACCTACGCATATGTCCTTACTTTGTTTTCTTCGTATTCCTGGCTGTTTTTAGCCTCAAATCAGGTTTCACTTTAACCGGCTGTATTCTAGAGTTTTAAATCGAAAAAGAGCTTATCAGACCTGTATAACCCAGTTACTGGGATACCCTTTGGATATACCACGTTACATGCGCCATGTTAGAAAAATCAATGTTACCTAATTTATGGCAAACTAGCTGTTCCCCGCGGTTTCACCCGCGTGAAAGAGCAATATTTATTTATAATACTAGCTTTTGCCCGCGAATTCGTCCGCGTGGAATAATAGTTCCGGTTCCCGGGAGATTTCCGGGATGAAAACTATCCTATGTCCTTTCTCGGGTCCCAGACTATATCGGTACCAAATTTCATTCAAATGGGTTCAGTGGTTTAGGTGTGAAGAAGAGACAGACAGACAGAGTTACTTTCGCATTTATAATATTAGTACGGATTGGGGTAGCAACAGCAACAATCTAGATAAGTCAGTCTAGATTGACGATTCACAGACGTGCTTTCCAAAATAAAAGACTTGATTGCCTTAATTCAATTAAGTAATCTTTATTGCTCGACCTTTTCAGAGGTGCCGTAATCATTCAGATTATATAGATTTAGATAAGCATCGTAGTATCTTTCTAATGTGTTTTGTTTGCTTATAAGACGTAATCTCTGGATTCCGTAGTAAAAAATCTTTTAAAGATACAAATTATACTGGCTAGCTAAGTAGCTACTAGCAAGTTATGCTAGCTATACATCGTATACAAGTTATAGAAATGGTAATTGTGACCGATATACATTTAAGCTCATGTTTATAGGTACTCCTTATAACAATCAAATTTAACAAAGAACATATATACATATTTAACCTTTCAACGACCAAGCGACAGCCGACTGTCGGGCTGCTACCTACTGTCTTTCTATCGTGTCTCGCACCACGTGTGTTCAAAGGTTACATGCAAGCATAACACGGTACTGACAAGTATGTCGCCAATTTTATGTACTTTACTTTCACGTGGGGATGTAATCGCGGACAGATGCTTGTCTTATGTCGTTTATATAAAACATAATTTTAAACGCGAAAGTTTATGACGATGCATGTTTGCTACTCATTCGCGATAACTACTGAACGGATTTTTATGTAATTTACAGTAATACATGTATCTTTACATAGTTAGTATAAAATGAGAATCTGACGCTTAGGCTCAATTCACACGTACCACAACCACACCACAGCGACAACCACACCACAACGCCGCGATGTGGTCGGGCGTAAATTTTGTATTGAAAACGAATATTACAATTCACACGCACCACATTTTGTGGTTGTTATCGACCACCTGTGTAATACGACTACATCGCAACCACGTCGCGACGGCAGCGCGGCGTCAGCGCGGCCACATCGCCACGACATGACGACCACGCGCGCCTAGCTGGCGCCTGCGCTCCCCCGGCCTTCTTTCGTTTTGCGTAGTATTGCGATGCGACAGCGACAACGCAACCACATCGACATTTTGTGGCTACCACAACGCAGCTGCAAAAAGCCGCTGCGACACTATTCACACGTAACCACATCTTGACCACATTTTGTCGCTGCGACGTGGTGTGGTTGTGGTACGTGTGAATTGACGCTTAGATGTAAGAAAAGAACTACAAATCGGATTTTTATGAATGAGTCAACAATAGATAGAGAGGAAGTGGAAGGTTTATATTTTTTTTACTAGCTTTTGCCCACGGTCATGTATAAGTCGAAATTCCATCCATCCTTATTTCCCTAGCAGAGGTCGGCAACCTTTTCAGTTGGAAGAGCCAAAAATATTAATTAACAAAATTTCAAAATTTTTAAATAGCCATATAATTTTTTCTTGCTTACAATTCTACTACTTCGCATGGTACTTAAGAGCCGTAGCTTCACATCCAAAGAGCCGCATGTGTCTTGCGAGCCGCAGGTTGCCGACGACTAACCTAGCCTCTTCCTAGTTATGTTGGGGTCGGCAGGCCTTCTTCCAGCCTACCCGGATTCAGCTGGATACCAGTGTTTTTAGGGTTCCGTAGTCAACTAGGAACCCTTATAGTTTCGCCATGTCTGTCTGTCTGTCCGTCCGTCCTCGCTTAATCTCTGTGACCGTTAGCACTAGACAGCTGAAATTTGGTATCAATATGTATATCAATCACGCCGACAAAGTGGTAAAATAAAAATTAGAAAAAAACGTTTTATTAGGGTAGCCCCCCTATACAATATGTAACAAAAACCCTGTTGTTCCAATTAAGGGCGTGTTCAGAATCGATACTAGATGGTAATTACGTAAGTCATTAAAAAAAAACAACGTAAAAAAAAATTACAAAATAAAAATTTAAATATTATTTTTTGAAAAGTTCCACCGGTTACTTACCCCTGCAAGCGATATCGCAAATCCATCAAAGACGCCGCTGTTGCCTACTGCACTAAGGTCATGAACTCGTCACGTGTTGGAAATCACTCAGCTGTTTGTAACTGTAGACACTTTAGTAACGATAGTTTGGCATTTTAACACTTGTTTTTCATTTAAATAAACTTGCAAAACTAATTAATAATTACGTCCACTTGATGGATTAACGCCGATTTCTCGTGCCACTCCCCGAGTACTTCGCGTAGGGTCTGCTGCGATCATCTCGAGAATTTCTTCCTCAACGGCTCGAGTTCTAGGTCTTCCAGCGTCAACACGGTGTTGGTCCTGACCGTGCACAGACCCAGTGTTGTACATTCGGATGTGCAGTCGCTGGAAAGACATTGCCGACGGCAATGTAATGTTTCTAGGCGTTGCGAAACGTTCTTCGTATAATCTTCGTGCCTCTGCGTAATTACACTCGCATCTCCCAAGGCACATCAACATGTTAAAATATTCTTCGTTGGAGTAAGACATTTTTTTAAACTTAAATAAACTAAACACGCAAACACACACACACACAGAGAGAGAATTCACTTAGAAAATATTAATTGTTCGGTACTTTTAACGTAAGTCGATCGATGCATCCGTACGGAAGTAAGTTGCGCAGACGACTAAGGAAGTAAAGAAATGACCGGCGGCAAGTGCTTTGATTTGCGGCTTAGTTCAAAGGGTGCGCGACAGCACGTGCCACTAAACGCGAGCGTAGCTTATTACGTGTTTCGGCCGTTGAGATTCACCCGATCCGGTCAAAACAGGAATTTTATTATTATTATTAATATTTTTTCGAACGATACTTTTTTCGAACTAGTTTTGTGTGTTCAAAACGAAAAACCTACAACACCTACAACCTACCTCACAGTACAAAATAAAGTTAAATTAATTAATTTAGTACGGTGAGAATGAAAAGGTTTTTCTGCCTGATTGGACAAAATTAGCTTTTAAAAAATATCGTCCGAAACACCACTCAAAAAAAATTATAATAATGAAATTCCTGATTCGACCGGACCGGGCAAATCTTAGCGACCATAGCACGCACTAAGGCGGCGTGCGGTATCCTTTTATGAATTCGCCGCCAAGACTCTGTATGTCTGTCTCTGTCGCACCTCAAAAGTGCCGCTTGCCTACTGGTCTTTGTCGATCATAGGCTATTAACATAAGAGTTGTAACTACAGCTGATTTTAAAAACATTTTGTATAAACTAGACGAATCTAAAAACTATCCTGTTTGTAGACAATGCTTGGCTATTTATTGTTTTTTTTTTTATTATTCCTTCATCAATGGTAAGACTATAAGTATTTATTTACGCCCCTAAAGGGAACAACAGGGTTTTTGTTACATAGTGTATGTAAATAGGGAAGAGTTTTTTTTTTAATTTCAACCCTGACGTGTGATATATTGTTGGATAGGTATTTAAAAATGAATAGGGGTTTACTAAAATCATTTTTTGATAATGTCAATAATTTCGGAAATAATCGCTCCAAAAGGAAAAATCAAAGCGTCCCCCCCCTCTAACTTTTGACCCGTATGTTTAAAAAATATGAAAAAAAATCTGGAAAGTAGAACTTTATAAGGACTTTCTAGGAAAATTATTTTTAACTTGATAGAAAGAACAATTTTTGTACAAAAAAGACTAAAAGGTTGTACAAAATAATTTCTGCGTACTTAGTATGTCAACGTAACAAATAGCCTTTTTTTTAACTTTTATGTAGGTACACTTCTTGTGACGGACGGGAAACTACGGAACCCTACATTGAGCGTGGCCCGACACGCTCTTGGCTGGTTTTTTTAAATCTAACTAACCTAACCTAACCGGATTCAGCTGGATACCAGTGTTTTTTGTGAAGCGACTGCCTGTTGTACCTCCTCAACCGAGATACAGGTTGACACGATACCCCTCGGTTACAAAGGTCAGACTTTCTGGCTTCTGACTACCCGTAAAGACTGTCAAAATTCTTCAAATAACAACCGGGACCAACGGCTTTACGTGCTTTCCGAGGCACGGGATGATTGGATGTCAGTGATATTCAAGATAAATTTTAGAAGTACTTTCTAAAATTTATCTGAATCGAAAAAGTACTAACGTGGTCCTTGCCCGAATTTGAACCCACAACGTCTTACTCGAGGGGCGGGCGCTTTATCCACTAGGCCATCACGAGCTAGTGCTATGCTGCTCTTCACATTTAACATTTCTTTTAACAAAAGTACATAAATAAAGTATTGCAATCATTTAATTAACGCCACGCTGACAATGGCCCCAATTCTGATAATTCTGCGGTTTGTTGTGCATCGATCGAAATGTCACGGACGTCAAATCTGATGCTACAAACTTTGTTGTAACTTCAAATAATATCTTCGTCGGTTGTCTTGCGAAAACCTTCTTTATTGTGCTGAAAAAATGCCGAAAACGTCAAATTGTTACCAAATTGTTACTAGGAACACTTGCATTTCAATATACATAATTATTATGCTTTATTATAAAATTGGAGAACCAATTTGCTTCATCGCGCTAATTTTAGAAACTGGTGAAAAAGTACTACTTTCTAAAAATACAATATCAAGTACCTACTTTATGGCTCACGAGATCTCACAAAAAAACGGATGAAACTGCGGAGTATAGCTAGCTATGTTTCAATATAAAAGGATCACGGTCTAATTAACTGATGTTATCAACGCACAGCCCAAACGAATGGATTCCTTATAAACAGTAACTAAATAAGGAAGATTTTTTAAATATTCTTCTGGTAACGGGGTAAAATACAGCATGATAATGAAAGTTTTCCTAAAAATGCGTTCTTTTAATTAACCACACGGCTGTAGCTAACAACAACTAGTTATACATACACGTGCTAAAAGCCGGGGGGTCACAACAAGAGTTCATTAAAACTGAAATGGTTCATAAGGTCGCGTGATTTGGTGCGTACGACTGGACATCAAACACTCCTGCCAGGGCGGGTGAGCTTTTAACACGAAACAAAATGAGTTTGGACCTGTATATTATGTTGTTATGTAGGTTGATTATTATTGTTAAAGTTCCTTTTTATGAAATAGCTAGCTTTCGCCTGCGGCTTGCCCGCATGGATGTCGACCATATCATCTCCTATTTTAGCCCTTTAAAATCTTTTCTTGGTAAATACCATGTAAGTACTAACACTTTATAAAGAACATACCCTCCCAGTTACACGTCTCTAGGACTGGCGGTTTGGGCTTGCGTTCATGTAATATGATCCTGTAAGTCAGTTTACTATTTAATGTGTGCAGACAGGTTTATTTTATCCATAAAGACACTACTTTCAATTTTCATGGAGTGCAATCGATCGTGTAGAATCTTTTCGTGTAAAATGTTCTTATCTTCATCTAATCATCTCATCTCTCTAGCCTTTTCCCAACTATGTTGTGGTCGGCTTCCAGTCTATCAGGATCCAGCTGAATACCAGTGTAGTGTTTTACATGGAGCGTCTACCTTGCTTCAGACCTTTATAACAAGTTACTGTTTAGCACGAACCTGTCAGACATTCTGGCCTCTAACTATTTTAGACGATTGTTAAAGTACTACGAATTACAACCGGCATCAATGGCTTTACATTGTTTGGCGTGCTTTCATGTCATGATTTGAAAATGCCTGTCCGGTGCCGTACGTACCCTACCCTCAATCTCATGCTGAGAGGCCTTTACCATTGGGCCATCACGAGACTAAAATAAAATATAAAAAGTTGTTATACATATAAGTACAATACAAGCAATGTATGCAGACTATGTATGCAAAATACCGACAATATTAATTATTTCAGTTATTACCGCTGGTATCTAAAAATGGCCTTCAATTTTGTAATTTTAAAAGAATGATAACTAATTTGACTTAAAACACACTAATTGTAGTAGTTAGCTTAGCAGTATTGCAGTTACGTGATTGGCTAAGCTTAGCTCAGAAAACAATATATATCAAAGGTTGTTTTAGCGGAAAGGCCTGGGAAGATAAATTACAAACGGATTTTATTATTTCAATTCAAGAAAAAATGGTTTTCTGTAATTCGAAATGAATTAAGTACTTATTTTTCCTTGTTTATAGTCTTGAGAAGTATATTTTTCCGGGTCAATGCCATTTTATTTAAACAGACTGTTTTGAACCAATATGATTCATGATATATGTCGTTAGATTAGTCATTTGAACCGTTGAACGAGTGGGCCAAATTTTGTGGCCACAATAATATTATACAACAACCCGTTAATAAATAAAAAACTTTTTCCAATAAAATAATAACCGCCTTCAAAAACTAAAAACCCAAAAATAACTAAAATTTCGGAAGTCGGTGGCAACACAAATGGATTGGCAGAAGAGAAGCCACTGACTTCCGAAATTTTAGTTATTTTTGGGTTTTTAGTTTTTGAAGGCGGTTATTATTTTTTTGGAAAACGTTTTTATTTTTTACTTTTTAGTGTCGAGTCACAATATCTGACTGTGTATTACAGTATCTTTCAAAGTAACTTATTTTCGTAGTAATTTACAATCTTATAAAACTTGAAGTAACGCACATATCATCAATGTATATTACGTCGATTTTTGTTGGTTCTTGTTGAATTTTTGGCGAAGCACTGAACCGATCGCCACAAAATGAAATTATGGGACCACCTCTGAATCATGACTTATCAAACAAAAAAAAAACAAAGAACCAACAAAATCCGTTTACAATTGACGGAGATATCGCGTAACAAACAAACAAAAAAAAACATACAGACGAATTGAGAACCTCCTCCTTTTTGAAGTCGGTTAAAAATTATAAACGGTCTGTGGTACTAAAAAATGTATTGGTAGGCAAGAAACAAGGAAAATAATTATAAATTGGGTAGCAGGCGGAAATTCCACTTTCACAGTTATCCATTCAAGAAATATAAAGTCAGGGTATTTACTTTTTTTAACAATCAGCTGACCCCGCGCACCCGCATCTTTGGTTACTCTACTTCCCTCCCGTAGGCCAAAGCGTGATGTTATCTAGCTTATAACCTTCCTCGTTCAATGGGCTATCCATAACATTTTTTTTCTAAATCAGACTATAGTCTATTTTTTTTAAACAAACGAGTACTGAGTATATCTCTTTCACATTTCCGGTATTGGCAGAGAGAGATGGGAAATTAGTCGTGGCCAAGCCAACGCTTTTAACACCAATAATAACACTGTATGCTGATTATGTGGACCAATAGAAACGCAGACAATTTTTGGTACTCGTTTGTTAAAAAAAACAGAATATAGTAGTGTCTAAGGTTAGCGCGTTCAACTCACAGACATAAAACAGACAAACACACAGTCAGACTCTTTAGTTTGATTAGAATTGAGTAGATTGTTATTCATGATCATGCAAAACTTGGGCACATTTATGAAAACAGAATAATGCGTTACTTAGGCTTCATTTATTTATCTCAGCCAATGGTCAACTCACGGGAAACCGCATAATATTTAATTAACATTGCAGTACCTAATTATAATGCCTATATAAGTACAATGGATTATTAAATTATTCACAGAATAATTAATGACTCAGTTGGTTGTATTTTTTTTGGTTTGTTGTTGGTTATATTTAATTGTTTTTGCATTGCAAGCTATACTACTGTTGGTTATGAACTTGCGATGCGGTTTGCGAATGACGCATGTTTTAAACGTTATTTAAAAAATAAAATGATAATGATAAGGCATAAATACTTTCTAGAAATTCCTTTAAATGGGTCCATTTAACCGCAACAAACGCATTACATACATACGTCATACTTTATATTATAAATGAGAAAGTAACTCTGTCTGTCTGATACACTTTCACACGTCAACCACAGCACTGTTCTTAATGATATTTTGTATGATGTGAGCTTATAATTATCACAAGTTTTTTTTTACCCGCGTTTTCGTCTACACCCTCAATAACCGAATTTCACGCCAAAGAACCTGGGGTCATAAGCTAGTGCTCTAGTATCTAATAATATAGAAGCGAAAAGTCCACAGATAACCTCTAAAACTATTGAAGTCATGAAGATGAAATTAATTTGACTTTGACACGGACCCACAGTTCAAATCTATTTCAAACATAAATAGAAACTTGACTAAGTTTTCTTGCAAAAGCTGTGACACATCCCACAAGTTTTGCGTTGGATAGTATAAAGCGTTTATCAAAAAAAAGCGAGTAACTGCTTTTTTTGCTCCACTTCGGGACCTCCCGTAGTGCGGGGAAGGAAAACCACAACGTAACTGCTTAACTGGTAAACTAGTTATGAAATAACGTTGATTGGTTACTATCATCACGCGATCGTTGCTTAATTCCCCCCCGTCTGCGTCATAGTGACATGATTTGAAAAATGGTGACAAGATTGTAGCTTAAAAATAATTGGTTTTAATTAGGTCGTAGCCTTAGATTATTAACCTATAGATTGAGCCACCGCGTGGCCGCACATGAGACAGCACTATAAAATTTCAATGTTGTCATTACGTAAAATTTTCCCGAAATATGACCAAAACCGTGAGGTGTTCCGTTGCAACAACTACTTATTACATTCATGTACTGAGTTGCGTATCATAATCCTTATTAAGAGTGCAAAATTATTTATATCGTAAGTATTATTTAAGTTACGAGTCCAGGTTTTCTCACGATGTTTTCCTTCACTGATGTCTGTGATGTCCAACTATAAAAATTATATAAAATTCCTTTTAAAAGGGAGAGGATACCTCACAGGGCATAAAAGAACTAATTAATCATCTGATTAATTTTATTTATTTAACTAGTTGCAATTTTATTATCAAGTTATGGGAAAAATAGAGCTGAGGTATGGTAACACTTTGAAAAACAAGTAATAGGTTATGTAGATAAAAATATAAACGATATCGCTAGAAAATGTCCTTAATTTTGATCGAAAGCCATGTAATTACATACACACAAATGTATTTATTCAATCAATGCACAATAACTTGTAATATTTGCATCCTTACGAGTGAAAAGTAACATTCTTATCTTGCTTTCTTTCTGTGCGGCTTTTGCAGCCTAAAATAGTGCATCCTCCCATTTTATAGCACAGAAAAAGCACTAAACACTTAACTACTGGAGTCAATTTCTCAAATATACATTAAAACTATTGGTTTAATTACCGAAATTGTTATAAAATTGTAAAAACTAATACGAGCCGACCATTTCAATGACAGTGACATCCCTTTGTTTGGCTAACTTTTCAATGTTCGCCAAGCGAAAACCGGCCACGCCGAACGAGACAGAGCATGTTATGCTTTGTCTCAATTTTCTTACGAAATTCGTATATATGCTTCTCACTTTCACACTTCTTTACAACCTTATGGCTACATCTATAGGTTAATAATCTAAGGTCGTAGCATAATGCTATGTAGTCTATGCCTCCCTCGAAAGATGGACTTTCCAACACAAAAAGGATTTTTCATTTCGATTTTTAGTTCCGCGTTCAAACGTACAACCAAACTCTTCAGCTTTATAATATTACTATAGACTAGCTTTTGCCCTCGGCTTTGCTCGCGTTAGAAAGAGACAAAAAGTAGCCTATGTCACTCTTCATCCCTTCTTATCTCCACTTGAAACATCACGTCAATTTGTCGCTCCGTTTTGCAGTGAAAGTGCCATTTACAATATTAGTATGGATTACATGTAATGTCATCATCATCATCGTCATTCTTCATCATCTAGCTTTTGCCAACGATATTAGGATCGACTTTCAGTCACTGATGCCGCTGAATATCAGATCTTTACATGGAACAGCGGCTCCAAACCTTAACCGTCATCATAACCCAGTTATTAGGTAACGCGAAAATTATTTCTGGACTCTGGCTTCTGACTACTTCAGAGATAGTCCGCCCGGCTAGGACCAGGCCCGCGTCGACGGCGCGTTACGGACTACGCACATTTATTCAGCTCCATTCAGCTTATGTCCATAGAAAACAACGACTAGTTTTTTATAGACATAAGCTGAATAGAGCTGAATAAGTGTGCGTAGTCCCTTAGTGTTCCACGCGCGCCTCAAAGAGAAGTCAGCACAGGAAGGGGCCCAACAGGGCCAACGCCTGCCGGGGTTGTGGAATGTTTATAATAGTTACCGTGACCCCGGAACATAAAGGGCAACCGAAGAAACATGAATGAGTTTTAGTCAGTAAAAGTCTGACACGCCCTCCAGCCGCACCCGGGACGGGAGCAGTCATTGGATGATTTCCAACTCCCAAAAAAAAAGAGATAACCACGGTTTTTTTTTCATACATCATGCTAAATCTTTCGGGAAGTGCTTGTCTTTATAGCCGAAATAGCACGCAGCAATTATTGTTTATTGGCAACTACATTAACTTGATGAACTAACAGTCACTCCTGGTTCGTATTCTTGGACAATAAATACTGCAAACTCGATACTGGTGGTCAAAATAAAAACCTTCCAATTAAATTAATTTTAATTAAATCGTTTACGACATTTTTAAATGTAGCGTAGCTATGGGTCACAAAATCGAATAACAATGTATTTAAAGAAACAATGTAAAACTGGAGATGATAATCAACTGACAGCACACGTTCCCGAACATGACGATCATTTATCAACGATCGTAACAGACAACAAAACATTGCAGGTTAAAACAATAATTATATTCTTTAATCTATATTAATATTATAAAGAGGTAAAATTGTAAGTTTGTATGTAGGGGGTAATCTCTGGAACTACTGGTCCGATTTGAAAAATTATTTCAGTGTTAGATAGCCCATTTATCGAGGAATGCTATAGGCTATATACCATCACGCTACGACCCACGGGATCGGAGCAGTAACGAAAAATGCGGGTGAAACCACAGGGGACAGCTAGTCGTTCATATAATTATTGGTGTAGACATACATTATGCAAGACATAGTAGATTAGGCGATGTCGTTAATAAAATGTGATTAGACTACAAAACGAATGAATTAATTAAAGCCAATTGTGGCATTCGTTACGATGACGCGTCGGTCATTCCAATTTGAACCTTATGACTAGTGACGTATAATTAATTGTATTGTATCTTCCGTAAGTTTTTATTGAATTACTTCGTGATTAGGAGTAATCAATATGATCTTGATACTTGATTCATTTTCGCAGTTAGTTTAGCTTTGTAGGAATCTTCTCTCTTTCTCGGAATTCTAAGGAGGAAAAGGTATCGGAGTTTCATTTTGTCTTTTTTAAAGACGGGTTTCTGTCGCGTGGTAGTCAAACCTACTGGCCCCACTAATATTATAAATGTTAACATTTGTATGTGTGTGTCTGTTGCTCTTTCACGCAACGGATTTTATGAAACTTTACAGTAAAATACATCAGAATGACATACTTATAGGCTACACAAGTAACACACATCAGAATAACATATAGGCTACATAACACCACGCTATGACCAACGGGAGTAGAGCAGTGTTCAAAGACATACAAGCCCCGCAAGTTGATATTGCGATGGAACCTTGTCATAATAACAGCTGCGTGACGTCATCCGTCGCAAAAAGTACAGATAGCAAAAAATATTGTAATAAAAAATAAATAAGCTAGGGTTATGGATTTATTTATTAAAACTTTATGCACAAATAAACACTGTACAAAGGCGGACTTAATGCCTTAGGCATTTTCTTCGATATTAAAATATCCTCAGTAGTCCGAAGCACATTTTAAGGCACGGTTTATATATATTTTTTTGTTTTTTTTTTTGCGAACGGTAATATGACGGTGCGACGTCGACTATGTCACCAAGATAACCGCCAATCGCAATATTCCCGTGAAACCGCGGTAGACAGCAAGATATAGCATAGTGTAACTTTCTATGATAGAAGAAATATTTTTGTATTGGACCAGTACGTAATACTTTGTAATACTGCTATATAAAAAGTCTTATTTTTTTTCTCTCCATATCCATTTCAGTCAGACGTGTCCTCAAAGGACAGAGAGGTATCCTACGACCAGCTGAAACAGTGGTGCGAAGAGAACAAAATCGCGACCTACATAGAGACGTCGGCGAAGAACGACAATAATGTTGTAGAAGCTTTCTCTATGGCTGTACAGAGGTAAGTGATATTATGGTTATTTTGTTATAGACCGCCCATGTTGTAATAAAATCGTTTTTGCCCTCTTTTCTCAAGGACCTCCATAGTTGTGGTCTACATGCAATCTGTATGAGATTGCATTTATACAAAGTATAATAATGTAGATAAGTATGCAAGAGTATCGTTAGTTAATAAATAAATAAAAAACTCTATTTTATTAAAAATATTTTAGAAAATTATCCAACGGTTTTTGAGAACATTTATATAATATCTGGGGGCCCGGTATACTTATCTCCTTTGCTGGCTGTACCTGAACGACCTACCTGCGTTACTTGCTCTAACAACTTCATCGGTTAAGTCATTTCCGAGATGTCGGGTTTATCTTTTTTATATAAATTATAAAACAGCACTATTGCTCTTTTGTTAGCGGCGGTAAGACCCCTCTTTGAGGAGTGGCTGGAGAGGCGTCATGGCACTCTCACGTTTCGCTTGACACAGGTCCTCACCGGACATGGTCAGTTCGGGAGGTCCCTGTGTCGGATTCGGGCGAAGCGACGCCTGGGTGTCACCACTGCAGTAACGGTCGCCTGGAGGACACGGTCGAGCACACAGTGGAGGTATGCCGCGCATGGGCGGAGCATCGACGTGTCCTCGTAGAGGCGATCGGCGGCGGTGACCTCTCGCGCCCGGCGCTGGTTCAGGCCATGCTGCGGGGCGAGACGGAATGGGATGCCGTCGCCTCCTTCTGCGAAGCAGTTATGCTAGTGAAGGAAGCGGCGGCGCGCGAGAGGCAACGACGAGCCTCTCGCCCCGGATTAAGACCCAGGCGAAGACGTCGAGAGTCGCAAGACGATTACCGGCCACCGTAGGCGCGGTTCTGCGGATGGCGAGCGATGGATAGCTCGCCGCCCGGATAGGACCAGGACCGCGTCAACGGCGCGTTAGTGTTCAACGCGCGCCTCAAAGAGAAGGAGTCAGCACAGGAAGGGGCCCAACAGGGCCAACGCCTGCCGGGGTTGCGGAATGTTTATAATGGTTACCGTGACCCTGGAACATAAAGGGCAATCGAAGGAACATGAGTGGGTTTTAGTCAGTAAGAGTCTGACACGCCCTCCCGCCGCACCCAGGACGGGAGCAGTCATTGGATGATTTCCCACTCACCAAAAAAAAAAAAGGCTAACAGAGCATTAGATTGTTTTAACCATTTCTTAATTATGGTTTTGTGTTTGCTGTAAATTTTTTGTTTTTTTTTTTTTAATTTTTGTATTTTCTATAATTAATATCTTTTCGTTCAACATATTTATAGGAAGCTAGCCAGTTTAATGACGATGACGGAACTCCCAGTACTTCTTGCTTCTTATCATTTGTTTGTATTTGCTAACAAGTTAAGCAGGCTTAACCATATCTTCATACCACATTGGCTGACATTGTTGTTGTGTGTTTTACGTGGTAATATCGCAGTTCCTTGAGTATTATATAATTTAGCAGATCTTTATCAATTCGACGGGCCTATGGTCTAGTGGTTAGTGACCCTGATTGATAAGCCGTAGGTTGTGGGTTTGATTACCACCCGGGATATTCTTTGTGTTGCGAGCGTGATGTTTGTTCGGTGTCGGGCTGTAATTTATTTATAATATGTATGTATTTATAACTTACTAGCTGCCCCCTGCGGTTTCACCCGCATTTTTCGTTACTGTTCCGCTCCCGTGGGTCATAGCGTGATGGTATATAGTCCTCGATAAATGGGCTATGTACCACTGAAAGAATTTTTCAAATCGGACCAGTAGTTCCAGAGATTTCCCCCTACATACAAACTTACAAACCTACAAACTTACAAATTTTACCTCTTTATAATATTAGTATAGATAGAAGACTAGAAGTATCAGATATCTGGTTACCCTAACACAAGCTTTGCTTAGCTTGAGATCAGATGGCCGGGTGTGAGTTGTCCTAAGATATTTATGTGGATATTTATTTAAGATATTGATTATAATATATTTATATTATAAAGTTACTAAAATGCGTTTTCAACGCACTATATAACTTTCTATAAATCTATTCGAAAATAAATAGTTTATGTTACCTTCGCTTCGTAAACCGTGCAATAATAAAAAGTAAAAATACATTCCGCCTTAAAATGCATTTCTACTCCAAGATAGATTATATACTCTTGTTGATGAGAAAGACTAAAAAAACAGTAGATATTTTTATTATAATTATAATAATAATAATATTCCAATTATAATTCTGTTCTTCCAGATGGGTAGAATTAGAGCAGAGAGCTGAGAAGGAGCTAGGGTTACTCCACCACCCTGACACGGTGACGCTGCACGGGTCCACGACGGCTTCCAGTATCCGGACCACCTGTTGTTCCCGGTTCAGCGAAGTATGAGGCACTGGTGCTACTCTCGGGTTTAAACCTCGTGTTCCGAGGTATGTTGAAAATGGACAGAAATATTGGCTTGTAGTATTGAAGGTGTGTTTTTGAACTGGAAACAGCAATGGGGCATTTTTGTTGTGTTCAATTTTTGCTGATACTTCCAAAAAAAGGGCAAAATACTTGAAGATTATGTGGATGATATTTTTTTCGCAATTTTGTTTTGTTTAGTTTGTATGAAACCAACCTTGAAATAGAAATGGGTTATCACTAGATTGGTTACAAGATTACATTGATATTTCGCGATTTCTGGATGAAGCTTATCACAGCTTAAGTTGTTCATAATGTGAAGTACCTATAAAGTCTTATTCAAATTTATTAAAAAAAAGGTTTATATGAACTTACGCATTTGCGGAAGCAGAAATAGGACTGTTATATATATCACTATGTACTAAGAATCTCAAACAATATAGCTAGGTACTTACTTATTAAGTACTTATTTACTGCTTATAAATACTTTGTCCATTGCTAACATACCTCAAAATCACTGAACTAGTAATTATACTACGTAAGTTTCTACTTTGTCATGGCATGTGATAAATATTCTAAATATAATAAAATTTTCATGTAAATACTTAAGGGTTTTATAGAAACTGGATTGTATAGGAACATTCGCACCTATGTTTAAAACGTAGTTTAGTGAGCACAGACGATTTATTTTTAGTCACATTTACCTACTTAAAAATTTGATGCTAAAAGTAAGGTATTACGCTTGTTCAAATTAACTGTCAAGTCTGAATTTGCAGGACGATTTCACTTAATAATATCTTAAAATAATGTAGGGGTTATTTAATTGCGTAGTTTTAAGGCTGCCGCGGTTTTCTTTTTCGTTTCTGATTCATTCATTGCGGGATCCTAAGGTTTATTTATGGAAAATTTAAGTTTTTGAAGGTCAAAATCAGCGGCGATCGCCAGAAAATCGTCGATGCATTAAAGCTTAAGTCCCAAAAAAACGATTCAACTGTTATGATGCGTGTTCAGATTGCTGCAATGTAACATGAAATTAGCCTTTTGACGACCAACCGACAGCTGGCTGTCGCGCTGCTATTGACTTGTGTCACGAATCACGTGTGTTCGAAGGTTTTATTGCTTCGTCGCTTTTCTGGTGATCGCTAATTCGCCACTATTAATTTTAACTTTCTTAAAACCTATATTTTTGATTTATAAGTTTGCAAAATTGAATTCAGCGCTATTATCGACTCTATTGCTGTTCGTTTTGGTTCATTATTAATTTTAAACTCTGCGCTGATAAATCCGTTATTTACTAGTTATCTCCCGCGATTTCATCTGCAATTTTGGAAATTGAAACAGTTGTTGAGTTTTCTGTAAATTCAAAAGTATTAGAAAGCATAAAAAATGAATAACATCTGTTAAATGGTTCTCAAGTTTTGGGAGACCAAGGAAAATAGAACTTTCGATGTATAAATAACATACAGTATACGTAAATTAAATAGAAGCATTGTTAATGTTCGAAAAATGTGCAATTTGGTTGTGGGAACTATATTATACAAGCAAACTGAACATTCCAAATATGTTAAGTTACAATACATTGATTAATATAATATGCTACATTTTGTGGTAGTATTGTGATGCGATACTGAGTGCCTATTTTCAAATTGTTTTTGACACTTTTATAAAGTAATTATTATTGCTTTTTATTTGTATTCTTACCTAATTTATTGTCATTATTTTTCGCTTAATAATTCTGTCATTGTACAGTCAGCAAAGTTAACGCATATACAGGCCGATCAGATTTAATTTAAGTCTTGAACATCGATGAAAGTATTCAAATTTAAATTCATTAAAGAACTTATTATTTTCAACTAAAAATATAATTCTTTTTTGACGTGACAACGTCTTAAATTAGGTTGCGGCTGGGAGTCACTTATGAAAAAGTGTAACGCTCGGTAACGTTACGATGAGTCACCGAACGAGAGAGAGGCCCGCCGAATGCCTTGCGTCTCTCTCCCACTCAACTATGATCGGTAAAAGACGTTGTCACGTAAAATCTTCGCCCGTAAAACCGACTTTACAGGCAACCATTTTTTTATATTAGGTATGTCCTATTAAATATATAAATTAATATATCAAATGTTTTTATTGGTTGTCGAGAAAACTTAAGTTTTATTGACGGCCCTGTAAACTATTGACTTTGCTGACCGTACATATGTATGTGTACTTTAATTATCATTTACATTTTCCATTGTTGTCGTAAACCAAAGATCTAATGAGCTGTTATGGTGACCTTAGTAATGGCAATATTCTAATTTAATAGCTTTACGTCGAAGCTTGTATATCTAGATTTAATGAAACTCGGCCTAAACTTTTGTATATAGGGTTCAAATTTATATAAACTATAATTCAATTCAGAATCTTAGATAACTATGAAGGGGTTACCTAGTTCATTATTATTGAAACACGATATTACTTATTCGCAACTTTGTATTATTAACATACTGATATTAAAAAAAAAAAAAAATAAGTAAATACTGCTTATCAATCTGCTTATTTATCTAGTAAGATATATCTTATAAATGTAAGTCAAGGATATGCTGAGAAGAGTTCCACTTTCCACCTGCTGGCTTCATCATGATATCAACTTCAAATCACCACAATATTTTATTGTCATAAGAACTCAATGTGTGCGGAAAGTTTCAAAAGAATCGCTTTAGAAGAACTAGATGAAAAAGTTGTTGCAACGTTTGTACCACACCAACAAATGTAAGGAGTCAAGGTGAACAAAATCATCTTAATATCAACTCTAAATTAAACACAGTAAGATAGATAGTGAAGTACACTAATGCTGAAATATATAAACTAAACTTATCACTTACTCTCGTTAAGCCATGTTTCGTCTTTATTTTCCAATAATTGTTTGTCAGTTGTGCGATAGTGACAGAAATATTACTTAGTCAATGTATGATATCTCGAACTAAGATTCTGAATTGAAGTATAGAATTAAATAAGTCTTGAATTATACATGTTTTCGTTAGCGTTTCCAATCCAAAATTATTAAAATTAAATATGGTAGAATAAAATTTGTAAAACTTGTTGAAATATCTTACAGATGTAGTTGCCGTCCTCTTGTGTTGTGTGATAAATAAATTTTATTGTTTTTAATAAAATCTATGTATGTAGTTGTGTTTTTGTTGCTTGGTATAAGCTTGCAAGATAAATGTAATAAACTCAACATATGATATTATAGACCAGTAGTATTTTAGAATAAAAAAAAGGTAAACAATAAAACTTCGGGCACATTTCATGCATATCCAGTCTAGCCTGAAACTGCAGGTGTTATTTTAAACCGTATTCTAAAAGCAGGAGGTTCTAAATTTGTCTGTGTTATACGCAATTTTTTAACCAATGTTTGCATTTTAAATGGGAAGTTTTATCTAAATGTACGATATTTTTATGAAAGTTTTAATGGTTGTATCATAAATTCATGTAAATGTCTTTCCCATACGCTTATTATGAATATCACTTCTGTCTATTACACCGTATCATGCTATGACCGTGTCTCGAAATTGGTTGTCTATTGTTTGCCCGAAGATTATATGCCATAATCATCATTTTCCCGAATTTCATTTACCCGAATTTTAGATACCATAAGATACGAATGCCATAAGTATTGTTTCCCATATTTTTATGTGCCATAATAATTATTAGACATAATATTGAAATGGCATAATATTTAAATGGCATAACAAGTATTAGACAAATATTTAAGCCCCGTAATGGTTTTTTTTCTGTGCATGGTTGATGGTGGGCTAGGTCGACGGAGCCCCGCTTCGCGAGGCTCCTACTTCTGTGTGGTTTATAAAAAAATAACCACGAAGGGGATGGCGGGGTCTATTCGCTCGCTTCGCTCGCTCACACGACCCCGCCATCCCCTTCTAACCTAACCTGTCCGAGTCGGGGTGCCCTAAAGTCCCAATTGCATCCAATTTCTCTTGATATAAACAACCATTATACACCCGATGTCGATGGCAAATTATGTTATGGCATATCATAATATGGCATGTGATAATTAGGACATGTGATAATTATGGCTTACAATGATTATGGCAAATGATGTTATGGTAAGTGACTTTATGGGAAACAATGATTCTGGCACGTGACTAATATGGCAAATGAGAGTAGGGCAAATGAGTATTATGTCGTATGATATTATGGCTGTTGACTATTATGGCAAATGAAATTAGGGCAAATAAAATTCGGGTAAACGGCGGTATACCCTCGAAATTACTTCATGAACAATTACAACTCTCCCGTTTCGCCGCGCGACGCCCCGGATTCGCCTCGATTGTTTAGTAGCGACGCCATTCCGTCAGCGTTACGTTACAACGCGAAATGCACAGTTAAGTGGTACGGGTATTTAACTAGTTACATGTTACAACAATAACAGAGTAAGTGCTGATTCTCTTGTTCAAAAACTAAATAACATTTTAGTTAAGTGCTTCTTGTTCACTCCATTTCAATAAGAAATGGTCAGATGATACGCACAAGCTTAGTCCTGTTCATTTAGTCAGCTCCTAAAGTAAATCGACGCATTTTTAGTAGGCATGAAACACCGGCTCCATCGTTCGCTTAATATAAAAAAAACAATATTGACGTGTAAAAGTGTTATTTTATAACCTATTTACAAAATAAAAATGATTTTAATGATTTTAATGATTTAAAAAAAAAAAATGATTTTCATGTTTTTAATCGCGTCTAAATTATCTATGGAGTATCTTAATTTAACAAGACCAAATTAATATAGAAAGAAAGAAGACACATTTATTCTGGACACACACAGACACACAATTAAAACAATAACAATTAACAGACAAAGCTTACAATATAAAGCCTGTGCGCGGCCAGAAAAGGCACCTCAGCATGTAGCTGCGTCAGAGAGACATAGCGCTGGTAATCTGGAAGGGCCTAAAGTGTCGTCACGGGCAGCCACGCAAGGTATAGGAATTATATAATAATAAATAAATTAATAAAATTAAATAAAAGAATAAGATAAGTAAAATAGAAATGAAAAATATGTTATATTTTGTCCTTTTCTTAATGAAATGGAAAGAAAAGGATTATCTGAACTTAAATTAAGTTTACTTTGTGAACAAGTGTATTGGCACTAATACCTATTTCTGCCGCAAAGCAGCGTTGATGTTGCAGGGTGTTAGTGTCGGTGTTACAGGCAAATGAGACATCCTAGTATGGTACGGTTTAGTGGGCAAACTCCTTTAATTCAAGGTACTGTGGATCGGAATGGATGAAGAATGTGTTTTAAAGTGTCACTGTGTTGGAAAATACACAAAAAGTATTGTATGTAAGGTGATGCTTCTTATTTTTTTTTATATTCCGGTACCATCATAACACGTAATAATAAACAAAACCAAATGTATTTGAGGGAGTTGTTTTTTATCAAGACTTAAAGTACCAGCCACTTATTATTATTGTATCAACTCCCTTGTACTATGAATTGTATTGCACTATTTATATTAGATATTAAATAGTTTTACATAATAAAATCAATGATATTATAAGTAAAAAGACGTCACTAGGCTTTATAGCATTCTAATTTAAAAAATGTCACGCTATTGGGAAAAGTCATAGAGTAGCACACTCTAGGCAGATACGATTTACGATGACGTCTTTTTGGCTTATATATCATTGTATATAATATTGTAGTTGTAACTCTCATTCTCACTAAGTGCCTAGCTTTCTGGTTACCATATTGTTATCGGTACTATAAAATTCTGGGTCCTTCCTCGTGGTCAAACTGATTTGACCACGAGGAATTTCATAATTCCTCGTGGACCACTTCTAAGCATAAAACCTCTTTCAACATGCTGTGTAATATACAGACTCTAAACTGTAAAATAAAACCGTGACGTAAAATTGTCATTTTATTTTTATTCTTGACAGTACATACAATGAGTCTACATATTATATACAGCATGTTGAAATAGATTTTATGCTAAGAGTTTGTCCACGAAGAATGATAATATTCCTCGTGGTCAAATCAGTTTGACAAAATAGTTTGACCACGAGGAAGGTCCCAAAATTCTTTGTTTCTAAACCTATGACGTGGTCAGATGAATTTTATAATGCTTAGAATTGTAACGCATTTCGTTACAATTTATTTGTTTTGAATCTACAAAAATATGCGTCACAATATCTTATACATTATCAATAAAAATATGTTCTTTTTTATTGGTAATTTATAAAATATTATTTTTTTATTTAAAACTTTACCCACTTTCAATTTATTGTGTGGGTATCGTAGAGGCGTATGCGCAGCAACCACTGCGCTAATAGTCCTGAAAATTAAATATACCAATTAGGGATCGAATAAATTATCCCTGGTAAAGAATTAAACCAAGCAAGAAATAAATAAATTGCAAAAAAGCACACATTTATCACCGCAATCCTTGTATTCGAGTAATAAATTCTACTTTTATGTAAACTTAACTATCTTTTGGTTAATTTATTGGCGCAATAAATTCCTGGTTAATATTTTACCGTCTCGAAAATCTACCTCAATGCGTGTTGTTGAAGTAATAATTTACGTAACGCTAGTATAGTATTTGTTTAAATGGCTCCTTACTGACAAGTTACAGTTCAAGCAAGCCAGGTGTTTACTAATTTGTTGCACATTGTATGGTCAACAAAATAGATAATCATTCAAGGCCGTCAGATATAAAACTAAAAAACGGTAAATTAACGGAAACAATATAGTAGGTAATTCAATTTTGAATTTTAATTTTAGTGTTTAAGAAAACTTCATTAAATCTGACGGCTCTATCTACTTTGTTAACTGTACTTACCTCACCTAATAGGGCCGGCGCACATTTGGCGGAGCGCAGCGCAGAGCATGCTCGCGATGGTTTCTAAACGCGTGATATGTTAGGAGAATGTCTACCTGAGAATGGTCGCGGATTCTCTAGTACGCGCTTGACTGCGCACTGTTGTGTTAATTGATTTTAGATATTATTTTAATGAAGGCAATGTCTATAATAGTTTGACAGTGAAATATTCTCTGCGCTGCGCTCCTACGTAGTTGCGCCGGCCCTTACGGTATCTACACAGTACACTATCTACGTGATAGAAGACAAATTGATGGGTGGGAGCCATTTTGTACAGTTAAAAAGTTATCATAGAATTAAAGCAACCCGCGCCTTCACTCATAAAACGTAAATACTGATTACAAGCTTGATATTATACAGTCATGGTACCTACCTAATAAAGGGTTTGAAAAAAAAAATGTGTTTTATTAATTTTTATTTGTACCTTTTTAGAAATACAAAGAGAGAAAAGAAGATATTCACCCGATATTAACAACTGATTATAGGTACCTACGTCTTCCCTTGAATCACTCGTATCTATTGAAAGAAAATCGGAAACTATTAATTTTATACGATGCGATGTAAAGAAAATAATAGGTACTTCGTTCCACAGTTCCCTGTTCGATCCAATGTTTTAATATTTGTCGTAGTAGGTATCTATTTCTATTTGACGATTCTGTGCTACCCCTTCGTGACTGGTAGCAGGCGAAACTGCCCGTTTGTTACTCTTTGCTACTTATGAGTGCCTAGTACTTACTTTCGGTTTTGAGCGACGTTACGAGGGTAGACAAACATCTTTTTGATATTTGACGTAGCTATTCTAGTAATTCAGGGCTAACATGACAGATGGCGGCAGGCGATACTGTCCGTTTTTCCTCTTTGCTACTTATGAGTGCCTAGTACTTGCTGTTGGTATTGATCGACGGTACGAGGTTAGACAAACATCTTTTTGACATTTGACGTATCTATGCTACCCTACGATACTGTCCGTTAACCTTTTTGCTACTTATTTGTTCCTGGTACTTGCTGGCGAAATTCATCGACGTTACGGGGGTAGGCAAAAATCTTTTTGACATTTGACGTATCTATGCTACCCTAGTAATTCATGGCTAACGTGACAGATGACGGCAGGTGATACTGTCTGTTTTTCTCTTTGCTCCTTAAGAGTTCCTGGTACTTGCTGGCCGAATCGGTCGACGTTACGGGGGTAGACAAAAACTTTTTTGACATATGACGTATCTTTGCTACCCTAGTAATTTATAGCTAACGTGACAGGTGGCTACCTCTTAACGTAACTTGCTTGCTTGCGATATTGATCGACGTTACGGGGGTAGGCAAAAATCACATTTGACGTATATGCTACTGTAGTTTTGTCAAAGACAGGCGAGAGCTCCTGTTTGTTTCTCTTCGCTGAGTGAGTGCCTAGTACATGCTGGCGGTTTTTATAAGAATCGGTCAAGCAGTTTCACACTGTTGTAACACGAGATACGAGAATTTTGTAAATAAAGTTTTAATGCCTTGTAATGCTACATGCAGTATCACCGTCCCGTCTGTAAAATCGTGCACATGTAGAAGATGCAGTAAATAAAATGCAACCTGCCACCCAAAATTTGTACTCTATACCTGTTTTACATCTTAAAGGACCAGTATAGACTAGACAATATAATAGTTCAAGCAAATGTGAAATTGCGCGGTTTTATAATGTATGATAGCTATTTTTATTGTAACGTGACCTACATTCAAATAAATGATATATTTATTTAATTATTAATTTATTTATTTTAATAATAGCAACTCCGACAGATTACACTTTTAAAACACTAGGTTAGGTATCCAATAAAACAAAGAAAGAACCCATTTCAAAAACTGTAATAAATATTTTACAAAATATATACACATTTTCTAAACAACTAGCCTACGAAGAAAATATTCTAATATTGTATAACAACGATAGTATCCGAGTATTTTGAGATTATACAGGCTTTACTAGATTACATATTATGCTTCTGTAAACATCACAACCGCTGCCGTATTCAAACTAAAAATATTTAAGTAACTCACAAATTGCATTTAAGTAACCAAACAATAATAAAATTCGTGGAAGTAAACATAGAGACAAATAAATGGTCCTTAGCAAATGCTTCAGCTGAGCAATATTAGGGCTATGTCACTAGGACACACTGTTACCGGTGGCGGCATCACCCGCTGGTACCGAAACCAATAAAATGTATCAAGGGCCGTATTTCATTAGAACACCAGTTGAACTATCCGGTATGCCCCTCCATTTCTTCTACGATAAAGCTAAGCAAAGGAACTATTAAATCTTCGGCCCGCCATACATGGGCTGCTCGAGCAGTTACCTAGGATTATAGTCGTTCATTTTGAAACTGACAACCCTAGTGTTTGTTTTGATAGTTTTTGGCTTGGTATCTCTAGAGTCTAGACACTACGTTGGCGTGACCAGGTTGCGTAAACTGGTGTCCTAATGTAATGTGCAAACGCCAAACTGTGATAGTAAGACAGAGACGGAGAATCGCTAAGCCAAAGTACATGTTAAGTAACATTATATTTATCTTTGCCTAAGTATTGGACTCTTATAACAACATAAATATAGCTTTTACTGAAATCCATACCTGCGTCTTACGGTGTTCACGAAAAATATGGAAGATAATATAGTCTGCAAGTACGGCTGTCAGCTGCTTTTTACCTAAATTAAAATATTGCACTTACGGAAAACGCAGATATGCATCAAATTCAACGTCTAACTCATCTACCGTGTACACTGTGTACAGTCGCGTACTGAAAATGTTTAGCACATTGCAAGTTCCATGATTGAAATTATCATTAAATTAAAAGTTCTAGGCCAACCTAACACACATTTCTATACCTAATATAAATATTAACATTTTCACTGTTTAACTGCCATAGTTCCGTCAATTTTAGAAATAAATTTGGAATACAGAACATGTAAACAATAGGCAACCCAACTAAAAAAAATTAGTTATTCTATTTAGTCCTTTTTTGGACACAATTTTGTACTTTTGCCTCACAAACTGAAAACAGTCAACATTATATCGCTTTAAAATTCTTGAGTAGCCGGCTTATCACGTCACAATTAAGTCACTTGTCGGAACAAATTTTATGCACAAGTGATGTCACAAGCCTCCACTCCAGAACTTTAAAAATACATGTCCAATTTTTTACGCTAATTTATAAGAGAGACCACCATTTTCGTTTTTAGTCCCATTGCCTATTACAAATAAACATTTTGAACCCGCGACCGCACAGTAATGGCACTAGATACCAGACTACCCTGCTCCTTGCTCCATTCATAGCGGTTTCCTCGCCTTGACGAGTTCTTCGCTGACGCTCCACAGCTTGGCTTCCACATCCTTGTCAAACTCGTACTTAGACTTGTATTCCTCACAGTTGCGGTAAAACTTGCCGGTCTTACCTTCGATGGTGTGGTCTGTTGCCGCGAAGACTACGGTTTCTGAACCCTGGAATTGTGGAGTTTTAATTTGTATTTGACTGTAGAATTAGAAAGTGTACTTATAGGTAGTTACTGCATCTAGACAAAAAAAGAAAGAACTTCCAAAAGAAACTTTTTTTTAGTTTTTAAAAAAGTAAAATATTTTGAATCTAACATTAACTGAATAAAAACTCAGATTTTATACATTTTTATTGAAGTATGTTGGGGATTTTTTGTTTTTTTTTTCCGCTTATAGTTAATATGACGGAAAAACAAAATAAAAAACCCCTTAATCTTTTTCTTTAGTAAAATTGTTATTATGAGTACAATTGTGTCATTCACCCTATATTTAGCATAATGTTATGCATAAGTTTTTTTGTATATAAAGTTTTTATGACGGTCAACAGCATATTAGCTTAGAGTTAAAAGTAATATTAAAAAACAGCTGTAAACGCTACGAAATAAAAACCGGCCAAGAGCGTGTCGGGCCACGCTCAATGTCGGGTTCCGTAGCTTCCTGTCCGTCACAATAAGTGTTCCCACTTATAAGTTTAAAAAAAGCTATTTGTTACGTTGACATACTAAGTACGCAGAAACTATTTTGTACGACCTTTTTGTCTTTTTTGTACAAAAACTGTTCTTTCTATCAAGTTCAAAATAATTTTCCTAGAAATTTATATATATCTTATATCTATACAAGGTGTATTTTTGGTCTTGCTCAACCCGCTAGGAGATGATTCTACTCATAAAAACAAACAACTTTTATTATGGAACCAACTCGGAAATCGCGAAAAAATATCAGCTATTTCTATGAAAAGTTCATTGCCCTCCCGACCATAATGTATGAAACAGCTGATATTTTTTTCGCGATTTCCGAGTTGGTTCCATAATAAAAGTTGTTTGTTTTTATGAGTAGAATCATCTCCTAGCTGGTTGAGCAAGACCAAAAATACACCTTGTATATATAAAACAAAGTCGGGTTTGTTACAACACTTATAACTCGAGATCGGCTAGACCAATTTTCATGGTTTTTGGTTCGTTGGATTTGTCCCCGCCCCGAATAGCAGAATACATCTTAAAAATAATGAAAAATCGACGAGAACATAATTATAAAAGATGAATCATTTTCCCCTATAGTTAATTCTAAATTCAATTAAAGATTGAAAACTTAAGAGAACAATAGTACTAGGAGCGCAGTAATGTGAAGTGATAATGTGAGAAAATTTAAAATACTGAGATACTTAGTACTTAAATCAATCAAAAGTACTAGGCGCGCAGTTGTGTGAAGTGGTTAATAGAAAATGTGAGCGCAATTTTAAGAAAATATATGTTTATGAACTTAAATAATATCCATCCATACTAATATTATAAATGGGAAAGTGTGTCTGTCTGCCTGTCTGTTTGTCTTTCTTTCACGGCAAAACGGAGCGACGAATTGACGTGATTTTTTAAGTGGAGATAGTTGAAGGGATGGAGAGTAACGTAGCTTTATGTCTCTTTTTAACGCGAGCGAAGCCGCGGGCAAAAGCTAGTTACTTATAAAGTTCTACTTACCAGATTTTTTTCATATTTTTTAAACCTACGGGTCAAAAGTTAGAGGGGGGGGGGGGACGCGATAATTTTTCCTTTTGGAGCGATTATTTCCGATATTATTGACATTATCAAAAACTGATTTTAGTAAACCCCTTATCAATTTTAAATACCTATCCAACGATATATCACACGTCAGGGTTGGAATTAAAAAAAAAAACACTTCCCTCTTTACATATAGGCGGGCCACCCTAATAAAACATTTTTTTCCAATTTTTATTTTACCACTTTGTCGGCGTGGTTGATATACATATTGGTCCCAAATTTCAGCTTTCAAGTGCAGAACAGGACAGACAGACATGGCGAAACTATAAGGGTTCCTAGTTGACTACGGAACCCTAAAAAGCTAATGTCAAAGTACAGACATTGTACTCAATTTATTACGTAAACTTGCAAAAATTTACGTCAACATCGTACGATGTGAAGCATCATCATTTTATAATATTTATGTTAATGACTGGGATAAAAAACTGGTCTTAACAAATGACTCTTCCAAATTTATCATGAGATAAAGATGTATTAATTTTCAGCTTTTGCAATGAAGTCGGAAAATTACAAAGTAATTTTAAAAATATGCATTCGTTAATTTTTATTTTCGGGGTAAGAAACATAATGATGCCCCAAATCCCATGTGAAAATTGCATTCAACATCAGAGGAGGTTGCGCAATTTTGAATGACTCACAATGTGTTCATGTATTTTATTGTAATTATTATGTTAAACTGGTAAAATATACTTACTTGTTTAGCAGACTTCATAAAGGCGAAGAATATAGGGGCCATTAGTATATAGTGGTACCATTTTATTGAATATCTGGAAACAATAAATAAAGTACTTTTTAAATGACTAGTTCCTGGATTTAATTTAATGGATTCTGTAGGGACCTCTAAAGGAAATGATGGAACCCCTATCCTCCTCCTTTTCAGATTCACATAATCTACTCTCTACTAATTTTAAGTTTAGTCCTTTATATTTATAATCTCTATTTTTTTACGAGGATGTGATTAATGAACGTTTTCAATAGGGTATTTGATACCAAGAATCATGTACAGTCAGCAAAAGAGATATGTTACCAGGGCCGTCAGATACAATTAAAGTTTTTTCATTAACCAATGGACATATATTTTAATTAAAATTTCAAATGTTGTAGAAAGTAAGTAATTTGTTCTTCAATCCATTTAAATTTAATTTGGATACATCAATCGGTGTTAAGAAAACCTTGAAGCCTAAACCTTCAAGAAAACCTTAATTATATCTTATGGCCCTGGTAACATATCTCTTTTGCTGACCGTACCTACGTCTTTTTTATGACCTCAAAAACGCAGTTCGTCCTTATTATATTATTATGAATAACAATAGCAGTGATTACGACGTAACGTACTTTTTTTCTATGTACTCATTTCAAGGCAAGTAAGAATCTATTTTTATAGTTGAATGAAAATGATTCGAATATTCAGGTTTAAAATTAAGTGCATATTTAAAAAAAATGTGTCTTGAAATTACTTGTTCGTTAACAAATAATTTCAAGACACAATAAATTGTAGGTGGGAGGAAACTCATCAAATGACTCGTCCCGCTCTTGCCTACGCGAAAGGGAGTGTCAGACTTATACTGACTAAAACCCTTCTTAGCCCGTTGTGCCCGGGGCCGCGGTGCCCCTTTCGAACAACCCGCCGCCCCGGCAGACGTCGGCCCTTTATGCCAATGAGATGTCAGCAACATTGAAGGGGGGCCTGCAATGTTGCTGACATCTCATTGAGGAGCGCGTGGAACACGAACGCGTCGACACGGCCTGTCGTCGTTATCGGAATCACGGACGGTAAGCTAGCCCATTACTCACCGTCCACAGGCGCCTGCGGTGGCCGGAAGCTATCACGTGGATCAGTCAAATAAATTATTACGAGAATTGTCTTTTAACCTATTTAACTGGAATGCGGCTCTAAAAAGTGATTACTTATGTACTAAAACCTTAAAATCTTACCTAAAAAGATTGGTAGCACAGAATCCAGGGCAAACAGCGTTGACGTCAACACCAGTGTTCCTCAAATTGCTGGCCAGTGCCCTCGCGAAGTACGCGTTCATCAGCTTAGAGTTGCAGTACCCAGGATTATGGCGGGAATTAGCTCCCGACCTCTTGGCTTGTTCAATTTGCTGCTTTAAGTTCAGGTCGTCAAAGTCGATATTTCCACGCTCGTGGAGTGTTGACGACAGAACCACTATTCTGTAATGAATATGGATAAGCGTATTGTTATTTTGTTGTGAATATATTTTAATTGTTTATAAGCATGTTATAGTTGAATTTGGAGCTCGGGCGTTTTAGGTTTGTTTGGTCTGATAAGAAGTAGTTATTAATCAAAATCGAATTTATATTTTAATTCTAGGAGTGACTAATTAGGACAGTTAAAATCAGGGTGTGTAAACAGTCTGGGATTGACTAAATGATTCACCAATTAAACAAAGTGTGTTTGCAAAATAATTGAATTTTAAATTCATCGTTTCACTAAATAATTATGTACGTCAAAGTTTAAATAAAAATACACTAGTCAAAAGTATTTTATTGCAGTTCATTTTGGTGTTTGCCCAAAAATGTTTGTGAAACCAACGATTTCCTACTAATACCGTACTTATATTATAAAAGTGAAAGTTTATGTGAGTGTGTGTGTGGATGTTTGTTACTCTTTTCTCTATTACGCAAAAACGAAGAAGATTCATCAAAATCTGTTCAGTAGTTTATGAAATCTGTGTAGATGTATAAGCTACCTACATAGCTTATACATCAGAGTAAAACATAGAATAACATCAAGCTATAACCTACGGAACCGGCACTGGGATTACGTATCTTGCAGAAGCCGAGCGATCGCGATGATTTAGCAATATAAACGTCAATTCGCGATAATTTAGCAATATAAACGTCAATTCGCGATAATTTAGCAATATAAACGTCAATTCGCGATAATTTAGCAATATAAACGTCAATTCAAAATACGTCAAGTCAAATAGCAATCTAGCGATAGTGCTGCCTCTGTGGAGCAATCAGTTAACTAAAATATGCATTTTTCGTTTGGTGGTTTCGTATTTAATATGGTTTTTAAGAGCAAAGTTAAGTTTTTTTTGTTAAAGGTGATATTTAATTAGTTCCAGCGATTGCTAGTTTATCGTCATCGTAGCAATAAGTGCATTAGAACAATCAGCGAGCGATTAGCAATCGGTTCATACATAATACATTTTTTTTTGACGACCGCGCGATGACCGTGCGATCACTGCGCAAATATTGATGATAGCTATATCCAAAAAACATAACATAACGCGGTTGAAATCGCAGGGGACAACTAGTAAACCAGTAATTTCGCTAAGAGACTACGTATCGGTCTTTGACCACAACGCATGCAATATGGAGCAGATTATCATATAGACGAAGGTCAAGTTCAAATTCAGTGTGCAAGGCGAAATAAATCAATTGATATTTCGACGTCAATGAGTTATTGGGACATGTTAATTTCAGGAACTATACCGGCCGGATTTAAAATGTCCTTTCGCGCATTGACCTAGATGATATTTAAACTATCGTTTTCGGTTTCGCGGTGGTTTGAAGATTTTACTGAAACCACCGAACTGTACTTCCTTTTGCCTTGCTATCAATGAATTGCCCGGCACAGTACACTAAGAATTACGGCTAGAACAATGGTATTATCGGTATACAGTAACATAGTCACAAATTATAATTAGCTCGACTAACAATAGCTCAAAAACAAAGTGTTTTTCGAGCTAAACCCATTGAAAACCCATTTTTTTTTGAGAATGGGAAATCATCAAAAAAATGATTTCTCCCGTCCCTCATTGTCCGACTTTTAGTGACTAAAACCCACCGTTGTTCCTTCGGTTGCCCTTCCTGTTCCGGGGCCACGGTAGCTTATGCAATTACAACTATTCCACAACCCCGGCAGATATTGGCCCTAGAGGGCCCCATCACGTGCTGACTGCAGGGCTTGGAAACCGGAAAAAATTTCGAACCGGTTAACGCCTAAGTACATAGAGAACTATGCTTTTCGGTTTCGTTCTACCCTTAACCAAAATTAAACGGTTTGAAGCTAAAAACGTTCATAAATAGGTTTTGTTCAATTTACCGGTTTTAAACGGTTTTATTGCCTACCTCCAATGCGCAGACGTGCCTTCCGGAAGCGAACGCCGCGCGTCACTCGGCTCTTGCGGATTAAACCGGTTAATAAGGGTTCTTAATAACGTTCTTTTAACGTTTCGACTCCGAACGAAATAAAAGATAAAACCGATTAATAACGTTTAATAACCGGTTATTTTCAAACCGGTTCCAAGCCCTGGCTGACTGTATTGAATACCCATTGAATTAGAAGATTAAAAATTCAATGAACTTATAATTTTGAGGCAGGTGGTTCCTAGTAGGTTTTGTGGAATCATTGGATGACACGTAATTTAATTCGAGATGCGAATGTAGGTAGGGTTTTTAAGTCATAAATCGCAGTGATAATGAACTCGGCGTGGGGTAATCTATCCCAATAATCTACAAAAAGTTATCGTTTTATAGTCAAGTACGTGATGTAGATATAACAGAATATTCGGACATAACAAGGATACTTGTCAAGGTTAAGCGATGACCTAGTAAAGGTCGAGGTATGGAGTTTTGGGAAACTCGGTGGGACCTTTGCTCAACAGGCGGTTTCGGCGATTGTGTGTAATCATATATAATTTGTCAATTTCTGTCACAAATAAGTAGAGATAATCAACGTTAGCTTAGCATTGGCAGATACTTGGCGTGAGTTGTTAACTGTAGTCAGTATAGGTAAAATTTTAGATCGGCGATAGCCATGGTTTTGAATGAAAAACAACAGCAAAAAAAAGAAATGAACCCTGTGAACCTTACATTGAGTTTCTTAGTTTAGTGACATCTTCTGATTTTTTTGTTCCATGGTTGGCACAGTGTTGCCGAGCAATTAGCTGCTACCCTGCAAGTAGCGGGTGACATCCACGAATAAAGTTTTAATACTTACAGAAAACCTTTGGATCTAAACCTTGGTTCAAGAAGTCTTCAAGGATTGGCTGTTTAAATTACCAAAGTAAAGCAAGGTAAAAAAAAAACAACGTTAAGAAAAATTGGATCGATTCTTATTGGAAGATGGCTCTATTTCAATTTACTACAGACTTTATTGTACTTATGCCGAAATTAATATTAGACGTTACTAAGCATGTAATTAAGCATAGCTAGCGCCTCTATCTCGCCAACGTTGTTTCCTTTATGCGACGATGTAGTTTCCGTAACATAGTTTGCTAAGTAAAGCTAATTTATCTCGACCTGAGTGTACGTATTTGAAAAGTTTTCCAACGTGCGAATTCGAAACCATAGGATATTTTTTAACCGATCAGTATATTGGTTCAATGCCTTTACCGAACGTTAGGTAATACCGTAATAGATTCTATTTATATTCTGAGTGTATGTAGTAGTGATATAAAGGCGTTTAAAGACGCAAAACATCTGTATATGTTGCGTGGTTGATGCGTAAACATAGGTAGCCATGTGGCCTAAATATAGTAGGAGAGTATAAGTGCGTTTATTTATTATTTAACAGGGATTCAGGTTAGTTGGTGGGTTTCTTTTGGCTAAACTGTGTTCGTTAATGTTGATTGAAATTAGTCATAAAAAGCTTAATTTAGAGTCGTGGCGTAATATAGTTAGTTATACAGATGATTCATGTAAATTGAATAAAAAAACGAGCGAGAACTAAATAAAAATGGTGACAGAGGAAATACAAAACACGCGACATTTCAGTCTTCGTAATTATTTACACATACCTATTCGGATTTACGCTGATACATTACCTATAAATGAAATGAATGCGTTTCCCTTAACCTTTCAACGACCAAGCGACAGCCGGCTGTCGGGCTGCTATTGTCTTTCTATTGTGTCTCAAATCACGTGTGTTTGAAGGTTTAAACTCTTACTTATTCTAATTCATAAGTTACACTTATTAGTTTTTGCCCAAACGATAATAAAATGTCGTGTCCACCTTGGAACGTACTATGAATCCCTCTCTGCTCCCAGGAATCTACTCTATATAGAATCTAAGCTTATCTCAAAATTTTCTATTTTATTTAAAAGTCCTTCTATGTTCACTAGATAAGAGAACATTCTACAATTTCATACAATCGGAGTAGAATTCCCAGAGCGCGGTAAAACAAAAAAAAATGTTAATCCGTTGCTACGTAAAATGCTTACCTATCTCGATTTTCATATCAATCATTTATATATTGAATGATTGATATGAGTTATTAATGATATTAATTAATATTTATTGATTGATATGAAAGATTTATCACTAATCCCTATTTTACAGAAGAGAAGTAAGGTGGGTGGACCATGGAAGGCCACTCTAACGAGTAAACGCTTTTTATTCGTTTATTAACTGTTTAAATGAAAAAAACAAATTATCAAATAATAGTTTGTTTTATTGTGTACCATATAAATCACTTTTTTTAACCTAGCTTTAATCAGTATTCATTAAACTTAAGTTTTGTTAAGCTCTTCCAAATGGCCTTGCAAGGAACACGGCTCCAAACAAGGCCAATATTATACATCAGTCGTTCAACTTAAAAATAGAGTTGTAACAATTAATATATTCGCTTTTACTAAAACTACATAATAAGCTCTTTCATTTAAGCAAAACATTAAATGCTCAATATATTTTTATCATTTATAAAAAACTCAACGAACATTACTTGAACACCATCGTATAACTAAGAATATATTAATGGAAATTATTTAAAAACAGTAGTAATGAGTATTACATCGACATCAAATAACTTGCCAACGCGTATTATAATGAAATTAAAAACTTTTTTTTTTACCTCAAATGGCCTTCTTATGGGTCCGTTCTTTGTAAGGCCAAAATGTTCCTTAATTATGCCCAAAATTAACCCTTATAAATAAAAATATTATAAATATAAAACATTGTTTTAACTGTAACGGTACGTATTTATAACTAAGAAGTAACTGTTCATGTGTTAATGGTTTGTACATGTTTTTGTAAAGCCCATCATGTACCCTAGCAAGGCCAACTGACAAATTTTTGATTGGCCTTATAAGGAACCATCGGCTTTCCTGGGAACACTACCAATATTTTAACTTAAATCGAGGCAAAACTATTTTTTTTTCTTTAGTAGGTACCATAAACATATCCTTATACAACAATTCACAGTAAAAAAATATGAAATAATAATAGGTTATTCAACTAAAAACTTACGTTTTGCTATGAGCGCGAATAACAATTGTAACGTCGACGACCGAAGTCTACGAAACATGCGATCGCACAGCCACAATAGCGGCGCGAGCGACTCGCCGCCGCATCTGTGGCCTTGAGTTTGATGGATCTTAGTGTATAGCCGAAGGAATATGTGTTTACATGTCAATAACTACGACTTTTTGATAGTTGGCCTTCAAAGGAGCGTGGCCTTCCATGGTCCACCCACCTTATGTCTGAGTTTCATCAATAAATTATATTAAGATGACTTCTTCTAACAATATTTTCTAGTTGCGACAGAAATGTATTTCTTATGAAGAGTATAATATATTATGGTATTATCAAATGACTAAAGTTGAATTTAACTGTCACAAAAATAACTACACGACTGTTGTACGAAAAGTCGCCATACTAGTGCAAAAAAACTAGACATTTCGCTCCGGTCCGAAATAGGATTTTAATTATATTTACTAGCTTCTGCCCGCGGCTTCGCTCGCGTTAGAAAGAGACAAAAAGTAGCCTATGTTACTCTCCATCCCTTCAACTATCTCCACTTAAAAAATCTCGTCAATCCGTCGCTCCGTTTTGCCGTGAAAGAAAGACAAACAGACAGACAGACAGACAGACACACTTTCCCATTTATAATATTAGTATGGAAGTATGGATATTAAAAGGGGTGTTTTGCAGCAAATTTTGTACAGTCCGAAGGAAAAACCTGTTTATTCTCACCATACAAAATTAATAACCAGGTTTTAATTAACTGTATTTTGTACGGTGAGAAAAAAAAAAGGTATTTTTGTCGTATAGTAATTTTATATTTGGCTTCATTCTCAGATTCGGTTAGAAACTAGAAGAAAACAATGTTGGTATGTTTTTTTACGGGATAAAAAAAAACATGTCAAGATTGTTCACTTTTAGTGAACTACCTATACTATGGAATTTAGGTAGGTCAATCTTTGTAAACAATCAATAGTAATTATCAAGGAAATAATGAATATTTTGTTTAGCTCTGATGACTTACTAAAACAGTTTTTTTGTACCTACATACATACCTAATTCTCAACAAGAAGTAGTCATTGTGACATTATATTATTAGAAACAAAGATAAGTGACGATTTAATAGATTAAAATGCTATGTTCTATAATAATTAGCTACTTATTTTGTTACACTTTTAGATAAAACTTGATTAGAATTTCTGATAGGATTTTTTTAACCTGATTATTATTTTTATATGCCTATAAATCGAGACTAAGGCCGAGATTATTAAATGTTACGTGTTAGGCAAGCACGTAATTCGGCTTAGATATTCTACGAATATGGGCATTTTCAACGTGTTGCGTGTTTGTGACTAGAGGTTGCAATCGAATATTCGAATATTCGAATTATTCGAATACTCTTTCCAAATTTATATTCGAATAGTAAATAAATATTTATTCGAATATTCGAATATTACCAAAAAAAATATCAGTTTAAAGTCTATGTTGATAGAGCTTGAAAATTGTTGTTGGCAGCACTGCTTGACTCGACGCCATTTTGTCACTTACAGAACACGTTGTTATTTATGTGTAAAGTGGTGCATTGTCTTTTTTGAAGTGATTTTAGATACTTTTATTTTGTTTTTATTATTAAGGAGAGAGAACGACTTTAAAATTTATTTAAGAATTTTATAATATGTAAATCTGTTTTTTTTTCCTCATTAATATTGACGAATTTAATTTTTTTGTGACATGTGAGAGTTTTTCTTTTTATTATTAACGAGCGAGAGAGAGAGATGTTTATTTTGTTCTTATTATTAACAGGAGAGTTGAATTTGTTTAAAAATGTTATAATAAGTAAATCTGATTTATTTCCGAATTATAATTAGATTTTTCAGTGTAATATTGCATATTATGAAAATAATACTGTAACGTTTGGGATCCCTTCTTTTCGCATAATATTCTTTTTCCTAATATACTTCGGCATAACGATTTTGGCACAATTTGTTTTGGCATAATAATACTTCGGCATATTTTTTTTAGGCATACATTTTATGTTGGCATAATCATGTTAAAGACTAATTTGTTTTGGCATAAATTTGATTCGCATAACTTTAGTAGGCCTAATGACTATTAGCATAACGTTAGTAGGCCTAAAGACTATTTAGCATAACGTTAGTAGGCCTAATGCATGAAGCAGCAAACCAGTGGAGTGCGTATAGGCATGTTTTTGTTCTAAATCAAAGTCACCAGATAACGAAGGGGTGGAGCTAAGCTTCGCCCGCTGTGATTGGTCGATGAATTTGACAACTGATTTTTTAGGGATTGCAAAAGGGTGATTAAAAAAATATCGATATCGATAATTATTCAAATTATTAGTTGTATAAGACCCGATTTTGTAATAAAACAGGGTTTTATAAAAATAAGGTTATATTAAAAAAGGTTTCGCAATCAAGCAGTAGCTTAAATAAATTAATAAAAAAATAATACACTTGATTATAAACGGAATAGTTAAATAAAAAACGAAAATTAACCCATTTTTCTTTAACTTCCGGAATATTTGGAAATCTAAAATGAAAACATTAAAACGAAACATTATTTTTATTTTACCATTAAAAATTATCGATAAAATAATTTATCTACTGTGTTTTGTGAAGTCACATCACTTCAGGACACAGTACGAAGTACTTACGAATAGAAAGGGATAGACTTATCTAATATTCTAGTGAAAGTAAAGGACTTTTTCAAAAGACATCAACGCGGTATGACTTTTTTCGAAACCAACCAGTTTAGCTTGAGCTCTCTAATTACCAAAAATGTAGATGAATATAATCATATTTTACTTACCGATGAAAACTTATGCCATCTTTTTTATAACTAGATGTTTTAGAACATTTTCCGCACCATTTTATTGCACATGTACTCATTTTTGCTTCGGTTTTATACGATAAATGTATTTTTAGGTACCGAAATTAGGAAGTGTGCACGGATCCAACAACTGGTCAGTACTAAACATTGCACTCATACCTGCGTCTCTTATAAGTGATATTCCATTTAAGTGTCGTGAGCCCGAATCACCCGTATGAGCGGTCAAGTGGTTGTATAGTCTTTGGCCTAATGACTATTAGCATAATAATGTTTAGGCATACAATTAATATAAATAACAAAAACAATTTTCATGCAAATGATATATAAATATAAATATACATGACATTATGTAAAGCAAACCAATTTGCTGTAGTTTCTGTAACAATCAAATAAATTGTTGGTTAAAAAGTTAATATGCTGAGCAACAAAACTTAGTGACAGAACCGAATTGCTGCAAAACCGACTCCACGTAGTCTTGTTTGCCCTACCCCTAGAGTGTTATTTAAAATCGCGTAGGCGCGTAGGGGCGAGGCGGCTCGCGGGCTGAGGAGCAGGCGGCTGGGAGCGAGCCGCCGCGGCTGAGGCTGGCCGGCGAAGCCGGCCAACAAGCCGAAGCTGCGGTGGTGAGCGAAAGCCGTCTGCGACGATTAGCACGCGTGGAGCCGCCGGAGGCCCGCAGCGCCGGAGCCGTCACAGAAACCCTGCCTGCTGCATGTTGCATGCTTGCTTGAATGCTGCATACTTGCTTGCATGCTGCATGTTTGCTTGCATGCTGCATGCTTGCTTGCATGCTGCATACTGCATGCTTGCTTGCATGCTGCATACTGCATGCTTGCTTGCATGCGGGTATAGTGTCTAAATATTCTAGGTGTTAATAAATTGTCCATTGTTATACCTATAAAAATATGTTTTAATATTTTTATGCGAAATTTATGCTTTAAATTTTATGCTTTAGGACATTATGTTTACAAATGTTATGCTTTAGAACTTTATGCTTAAAAAAGTTATGCTTTAGAACTTTATGCTTAATAAGTTTATGCTTTAGAATATTATGCCTAATCATTATTATGGTTAGAGACATTATGCTTAAAAAAGTTATGCATGAGCAGTTATGCGTAATTATGTTATGCGAAAATATAATTATGCCAAACAACATTATGCGAAGTTATATTAGGTCTTAAAATTTTATGCAAATGGATAGGGAACCGTAACGTTTTTACGACACATTTACGTATGTATGTGATACTTTTTGTTTTATTATTAACAAGAGAGAAAACATTTATTTTGTTTTTATTATTACCGAGAGAGAGACTTTTAAATTTGTTTTAAAAAAATATAATTGTTTTGATTAACATTTTCATGTATAATTGTTTTAAAATTTTGTTGAATAAGTAAATAACTATTGTGCTAGGTTTACTTATCTGCATAAAAATATAATTCCTAAGGCCGTATACAGAAATAAAGCTGGAAACTTATAAGCGCTTAACGGCGCTTGTCAGCGCTGGTCCGTTCTACACAAAGGAAGCAGACTAATCAAAATGTCGGAATGATTTGATTGCAGTTGTTATGGCAACGCCCAGCGCTGACCAGCGCGTGTTGAAGCTTGTCGATGTTCATATATTTTCCTGCGCGGATTACCAGCGTTGACAAGCAAGCGCTTATAAGTTTCCAGCTTTCTTTCTGTACACGGCCTAGAGCAATAAACGCTGATATTCTGTTTTTTTTATTTTTTTTTAAATATTCGAATATTCGAATAAAATTCGAATAGCACTGAAAAAATATTCGAATATTCGAAAATTAAAATTATCGAATTTTTGCAACCTCTATTTGTGACCATCCGCTGCCCACAACCTATTGTATCATACCCACATGACTGTGTTTATTATCATGCGGGCCACACGCACAAGACGCGGGTGAAAATTACATGGACTGCGTGCGACCTGCAATAAGCATGGTCGGGCGTAAACACGCATAACAAGAAAAGAAAAAAGCGCTATATATGCATGCAATAAACATAACATATTAACATAGCATGTTGTTATGTAGCTTATGTCATATTCTGATGTATATCCATACTAATATTATAAATGCGAAAGTAACTCTGTCTGTCTGTCTGTCTGTTACGCTTTCCCGCTTAAACTACTAAACCGATTTGAATGAAATTTGGTACAGATATAGTCTGGGATCCGAGAAAGAACATAGGATAGTTTTCATCCCGGAAATCCCGCGGGAACGGGAACTATTCCACGCGGACGAAGCCGCGGGCAGCAGCTAGTAAGCTATATTTCTGTAAAGTTTCATCAAAATTCGTTCAGTAGTTTTTTCATGGAAGAATAATAAACATAAATATTTACAAATCTTTCCTTAGATATTAAATGGAGTACAGTTTCTGTAGTACAGTGAAGTACTGTGTCACTGTGTGTAATCCAAGAGAAAGGTGTAAATCAACTGCCAAATACATGTTAATAAGTGTTCAACAAACCTGCTAGGTGTAGCCCTCTTCAAATGATCCATCAGTAAGTTTGTAAGGTAGAAATGACCCAAATGGTTCACACCGAAGTGTATTTCGAATCCTTCCTTGGTTTTCTGGTCTTGGTCCAAGGGAACAACGACGCCAGCATTGTTAATAAGTACGTCAATCTTGTGGAATCCTGCCTTTACCACTTCTACGAAGTTTTCAATAGATTCAAATGAAGCTAGGTCTAGCTGCATGGGGATCTGAAACAATACATTATACAGTACAGTGTATGCAAGGGAAACATTCTTTAACTAAAACATTTTTTCAAGGTAAGAAAGGACCTAAGAAAATTTAAGTAATGGACTGTCAGAAGCGCAGATCTGCATGAGACACAATAGTTTGTAATTGTTTTAATTATTACGATGTATAAGGTATTTTATGCTAAACTGATGTCACTAAAAATGTTTATTTCCCAAGAAAAAAATAAATTAAATGAGTAAACAATTTTATGTTTCATAAAAAAATAATGTGTCTATAAAAATATTTTGACATATTTATGAGAACACACATAATTATTCTGATAAACCTTTCAAGTGTCTCCTATTTACAACATGTTTTTGACATTGATTATTACCAGGATTAGATTATGAATATATTTTTAATTCTTATAATAATGTAATTGACCTTCAAATATTAATTGCCTAGATGAGTATAAAAATAATACCTGTATAATAATATGAAAACTAAATTAAAGCTTTCTGAATTCATTTATAAATATAATTTGTTTTGTAATATGAAATATTTTGGATAATGGGTTAACTTGACAATAATGTGAGTCCCGAAAACAATACAACAATCTATATAAGATTACTAGCTGGCCCGTGCCCACTTCGTTGGGCGCTAAACATTTTAACTTAAAACTCGAAAACATGCGCTTCCCCAGACATAAGACTGAGCTAGATCGATTTCTCGTCCCCGAAAACCCCCACATATCAAATTTCAGCGAAATTGTTAGGGTCGTTTCCGGGATCACAAGCTTTTTCAAGCGAAAGCGCCATCTGCCGGGCTGATTTGTGAATCAAAACCATTCAGGGCGCCATTCAAACGCATACAGAAAAATTCATTTAAATCGGTCAAGCCGTTTAGGAGGAGTTCAATACACACGCACAGCAGAATTATATATATAAAGATAAAGTAAAAGAGTTTGTTTCTTTAAGTATCTACTAGAACTATCTCAGGAACTACAGATCCAAATTGAAAAAAAATGTGATTGGTAGCTCCATCATTTGCTTAATATAAAAAAAAAACAATATTGACGTGTAAAAGTGTTATTTTATAACCTATTTACAAAATAAATATGATTTTAATGATTTTTAATTTTTTAATTTTAGCTAACTTATTAAGGAAAGAAATCTTAAGAACTATGGGTTTTATATGTCCGTGAGAACCTATAATTGGCTCAATGTGTCTTATTTTTTTTTATCCTTTTGTTATAGCCGTTGGTTCTCCTATGAATAAAAAAAATTACTATGTCACATCTCAAGAGAACCTATAACTTTACATTATCATCTCAATAAATTGTTCACGAGATAAGTTGTACGTATTTATGTAACAAAATTGATAACCTGTTGATTTGCCAACAATAAGGTAGGTACATTTCCTCTCAATAGTATGTGAGAAGATAAGAAATAGGGTTACACTTGTATGTTTCGTAACTATACCTACTTATTTATTACTCATAGTGTGTTCAAAGTAATTAACTTTCCAATTTTATTTAATACTTCTGATCATAAGACTTACTTTTTGAATTATAAAAAAAACAATCTTTAGGAATCTTTATCTGGAAGGAATTGGGGGAGTCCAAGACTACCTACTGACCCTTTGCCCAGCTGTGGGACAGTACAGGCTAATTAAAAAAAATCTTTAGACTTTTTGAATCCCATCAAATTCTTCATCGGTTTCGTGAATATAAAATATTAAAGGTGAATTACATGTGCACATGTAAATTCATCTAGTTGCCAAATCTCATGAGAAGTATGAACATTGTTATTTTTGTCTAGATAATTTCCTAGTCGCGTTTAATAATGTCAGATATTTATAAAAAGTTGTTTTATTCCAGAATGGTGTCAGTTAATAAATTAATAAAAATAGAATAATAGCCGTAATAAATTAAAAATTAAAAAGTTTTTCTTTACTTACCATCTCACCCCCATTGGGCTGCTCCTTACGGATGCGTGCGATAGCCTCCTTGGCTTTACCAATGTCCCTGCACGCGAATATCACCCTTCCCTTCCTTCTCACCAAAGCCTTGGCGGTCTCATACCCTATACCACAGTTTGCTCCTGTAATAAGGAAGGTTTTCCCTCGCAAACACGTATTGCTCACACAGGTACCCCATTTTCTGGACTTCCATTTACGAAGCAATCTTAAGGCAACGATTACTGAGATTGGCACTGCCGCAACGTACACCATGCTCGCCGGCACCATGGTTAATAATATATTATGGACAAAAGAACACACTATAATTTCGTAATAGTTTTACTAAAATGCGCTTCTAATTCTAAATTACAGAACAATTTTGGAACCCGTCCGTGTCCGTCTTTCGCCAGAATCTAATAAAAAAATCAAATGTCATAATAATGTCACTCGGTCAAAGGTCAAAACTTGAATTCGTTCGGAAACACATCAAGAATAATAAAGGGTAGATATTCTCGGCAAAATGTTAACTTCAATATCTATGGATATTATATTTGATATTGATATTTGATGCTTTTGGGTGAGCTTTTTAGGCAACATCAATGAATGCTCACCCTCACCAGTAAAGTAAGTACCTAAGTAAGTAAGTAAGTACAGTAAGCACGGAGACAAAAATTAGTACAACAAAAAATATATTTTTTAAAGTTTTTGTTTTTTATTTGAAATTATGTATAATGGTAACCACATATTTCTTCTTTCTACTTTTGTGCAATGCAAATTTAAATCGCTACGTTTGTGGATATCATTAGTTTAGGCACAGTTAAATGTAGCGGTTTACCTTACAAAGTTACAACAACCAAGCGACAGCTGGCTGTCGCGCTGCTATTGTCTTTCTATTGTGTCTCAAATCACGTACGCTCGAAGGTTTAACTTTAACACCATTTTAAACGGTTGAAAAATCACCTACAAAGATAATAAAACTAAATTTTACACTTTACTGTGTGTTTTGGCGTTTTTTTTTTATTTCGTTATAAGTACCTAATTAGTTTATAAAAAAATGTTCCTCGCGGTTTTACCCGCGTTACGTTGAGTTTTTGGTAACTGCTTCGCTCCCGTGGGACTAGAGAGTAATACTATACAGGGCGTCCCACGGCTATGCCACACGGAGGGAAAGTACCTTACATATTGTAGATAGAACATTTTACTGAAAGAAGACATTGTTTGAATTTTAAAAACAATTTAAACTGCATTTATTGATATTTCAATAATTAAATGGTTGGGTCGGGAATCGAACTTGCTACACAAGAAAAAATAATCACCCTGTGGTTTTATCATACCGATCAAAAGGTTTCATTGTAAGGATTATTTTCTGCTAAATAACATAGTGTCAAAAATAAAAGGAAGACCGTGAATTTTAACATTTGATGTGAATTTTTATTCAGAAAAGTTAATAGCTTACATTGGCGTAAGGACATACAATTGACAATCATAACTACTTATTACTAATTAATCTACCTCTTGGGTAGTACGCATCATTTAAATAAATAAATATCCACCACACACAACAAGACCAAAAAATCGTCAGGTAACGAAGTAAACAAGTCATCGCACTTTGTATTCATGAAGAAGGGACTCATTATGAGCATTTGAAAAATTGACTAATTTTGTATTAAAAATGTTAATTTTCCTGGTCTTTCTTTTATTTTTGACATTATGTTATTTAGCAAAAAATAATCCTTGTGATGAAGCCTTTCGGTCGGGAGGATAAAACTACAGGCTGATTAATTTTCTCGAGTAACAGGTTCGATTCCCGGTTCAATTATGTATTTATTTAAATATCAATGAGTACAGTTAAAAATGTTTTTGAAATTCCAGTAAAATGTTCTATCTTCAATATTTAAGGTACTTTCCCTCCATGTGGTATAGCCGTGGGACACTCAGGGATAACGTACCTTGCTTTCTAATAAAAAGATTTTTTTTAATCGGTCCATTAGTTTTGGAGTTTATTCGTTACATACAAAAATACTAATCTTTCATATTTATAATATTAGTATAGTATAGATCAATAGAAAGTATCTACCTTCATTAGGTAGTGTAATTATTTATTACTAGCTGTTCCTCGCGGTTTCACCCGCGTTACGTTAGGTTTTTAATTACTGCTACGCTCCCGTAGGACATACCGTGATATTATATAGCCTATGTTACTCAGGGATAATGTAACTTTCTAATGAAAAAAGATTTTTCGAAATCGGTCCAGTAGTTTTTGAGTTTATTCGTTACATACAAAAATACAAATCTTTCCTCTTTAAAATATTAGTATAGATAGTATACTACTATTATACCAGTGACAATCTATAATAGTAGTATACTAGGCAGCTAGTGTCACTGTCATCCTATGAGTTTCGGAGTTCCAATAAAAGAAAATAAAACACATTTAGTAGCTGGGCCGTTTATTTGAAATACATAAGGGACAACTAGATAAAAAATCTGGATTCCAGACTATGAAAAACAATTGATATGGCAACATTATGAATATAATAATGTATGAAAATCTTTATAGGCGTTTACAAGTAGGTAGTATAATAGATTAGTTTAGTTTTAAAATTGTCTAAATTATAATTTATTATAGAATTATATAGAAAAATGTTAATGAGCGTTAGTTTACATACACAGGTCAAGACATGAACTTTTACTTGCATCATCATGGGCCGATTTTTTTAGTTATTAAGTATAATAAAATATGTCTTTTTAACACATTGGCTTAGGCAATGATGATCCTAGTATTTACTTATAAAAAATATTTTTTAAGGAATGATGATCGCTGAATATACAACATTGATTTTAAGGTAGGTACTGCGAGAAATGCGTAGAACTAAATATCAAATGATGAGACATTTATATATCGACAGTTTGGGTTTATATGCAGACAACACAACATTATTTTTTCTATAACTAAGGGCTGCTTCTATTTTGCGCTCAAAGAACTCTATTTATCTACCCATGGAGGTGGGTATTTAAAACTTGACGACAGTACTTACCACATCCATAATTAAATTTAAAAATATTTTTTGTCTGTTATTTTTAAAATAGGTCAAATGAACACAAAATGAAGCAGGACCCAAAACATTAAACATTATTTATCTTGTCTTTTATTTAAGTTAGGTGTATAACAACAATATAAATAATTACACAGTACAGCTTAGCCACCACAGAATACCTTTATTTTGGAAGAATTGGCAGCGCCGCAGCTGAGGAATAAAGTCAGTCTTTGTACGAAAGTTTTAACTTATCAGGCGCCAGTTGAAGATTACGAGACTACCGGGAGTCTTAGGACGCTTTTGAATTAAACTTTTGAGTACCCACATAAGCATTAATATGGTTGCGGAATGTTTATAATAGTTACCGTGACCCTGGAACATAAAGGGCAATCGAAGGAACATGAGTGGGTTTTAGTCAGTAAGAGTCTGACACGCCCTCCCGCCGCACCCAGGACGGGAGCAGTCATTGGATGATTTCCCACTCACAAAAAAAAAGCATTAATATTCATGTAGTAGATAATTTTCAAATTGAACGCTAAAAGCCAACACATTTTTTTTAAACGTTTATTGGCAATGGATACAAGTCCTTAGCCTAAAAGCTTTTATTGTTATTAGTAATGCACCTGCCATGTTATATCTCATCAACTCTGGGTTGACTGGTAGAGAATGCCTAAGGCATTAAGTCCGCCCTTGTACGCTTGGGCATGAAGTTTAAATAAATAAATAAATAAAAGCCAACCCATAAACTATTGGGTTGCCAGAACTGGTTTTTTAGTTAAATTAAAACTTTTGTACAAAACCTGGTAAATTTAGTAGTTTTTTTTTTATAGGGAATGCTCTATTTTTGTTTACAAGCACGACTCTCGTTTTATGTTGGCACCATAACATATTCATTACAAAACTATTTAATAAGTATTTGTGCCTTCTTAAATGGTTGAGAATGGAATGTAAAAGGTTTAGGAATATTTTGACACTTGCATATCCATACTGTCCGTTGCCGCTACAGTTGATGAGTAATATTCTAGTGTAAAGTTTCTTCTGGCGTAGAATAGAGCCAGCCATCACAGTTTCTGGGTGAGAACTTGTCTTGGGTACCATTAGAAGATATGTAACGGGACTGATGACCATAATACTGACGATTTTCTTGCCCATCATGCTATAAATTTGTTTACTAATACAATTAGCTAGCTTCTCGCTAACTACGCCATGTCTGCATGTTTTATTATTTTGTAAAACTTATCTCATTAAATTTAGGTGAAGTGAGTTTCAGGTGAGCTCAACCACCTCACGATCACTACACCTACATTTACTGAAAGCGGTGTTTACACTCTATCACTGCAGGTTTAAATTATGAGTCATTTTGATAGAAACAAAACACGACTCTTTCACACAAAACATTTACAAACTACAAATATACCTAAATGTGTAAATTTCCATTTAAAAAAACCTTAATTGAATCATCTATCTAAAGACAAAACACTAGAATTGTTTTATTTTGCTTCAATTCTCACTAATCGCTCGCATGCATTATAAGCTTATGTTTTTGTATAAAAATCACTTTATATCTAAATAATAAAAAGCTTACTCCATCTCTTTTCAAAAAAATCTTAAATACATCATTCTGTGCCAATAAAGGCTTTGCAATAAATATAATTTTTAACTTTAAACTATTGTCAAATTGCAGAAACGAGTTCTAAATCCTTAGAATAAAAAATGTACTTTTATAACACGTCACAACGTCATAAATTTCTTTAAAATTAATATTTATCAACATAAGTGCACATTCATATTAACGGAGAAAACAACAGGTTGTAAATATATTTAATATAATATAGGTAAGCACTACTCAGAGCACGCTCTATCATAATAATTATTTAGTGAGACAGTTTTTAATAACTTTGTTCAAAAAACCTATTAAATCACTACGGGCCTTTTAATTTTAATATAAATATAGCTCATTTAATTTGCAATTTATTTTTCTATAATATTATATTTTATATCTTTTGTACAAAGTTACAAAAGACAGTTTTTTTTGTCATACTGTGATCATTTTATGCGTGTCCTGAATATTGTGAGATTTGGGCATGTTAGAATTCATCTACATGAATTTGTCGTAATTCAGATACTTATATTCAAAAACTATGCAAGGTTTTTATGAGGCGTCCAGCATAGCAATAGTATTGGTAAGTATCTAAAATAATCATAATACAATAATAAGGGCACGTCAACATTACACTTTCATTTCACACACGAGATTCATAATCAGAGATTAAAATTTAAATAATATATATGAAGAACTGGTATTGGGAAATACACCATCACCAATAACCACAATGTCTTTTTCCCACTACCACTATCGGTAGATGTTAACTGCCATCTTTAGCGGCATTTCCTATCCACCTATGTTTATGATACTCTCACATGGGAGTAGACAGCTGGTGTCGAGATCGGTCTACGCCTACGTCTACTGTCGTCACCTTGCCGTCTATCGGCGTGCCACTCTCCACCTCACTGTCTGGCATAATGACGCACATGAACGACCTACCACTCGTCACATCTTTCGGGTAAATGGTCATCGGAATGAACCTATCGCTTGTACCATCCACATACGCTCCTAATCTCGAGTAGACTTCAGGAAAATGCTTTTTTAAATTCACACCCCGACTTTCTAGCTCTTTTGATATGTTCTGGAAACATATTTGTCTAAACTTGTGCGCTGTAGCTGCGTTCTTCTCACCCGCGTTACTTAACTTAGATGTCAGAATAAGAGTTTCCCTATCCTCTGGCGTAGACTTGCTATCTCTTCTGTGTCGTCTTCTATTCTGTTCTTGAATTGCAGCGGTTACCGTTTTGCTGAGACGTAGTTTTGCGCATCTCGATACCATCTGTCTTTCCCATTTGACGGCACCTTTTGTCGGCACTTCACTGATTATACACACAGCCACGTATAAAATTACTCTCGTCTCGGGATTGTAAGCCTTACACAGTTTAACCACCTCAGTGTATAATTCTACACCCATTTCATTTGGCTGAAGAGACGTCCATTTCATAAATTCCGGCTCACTTAAATACTGAAAACCGTGTGTGGTAAACTTTTCGGCCGCCTCGGGACTTGTAAAGAATACTTTGACAACTCCTCTGCCGAGTGCCAGGTAGCCTTTGTGTGCTATGGTGCTAATCTGGTGCAAGGCGTCAGCGTCTTCCTTAGCCGCTGATATGATCTGTCTGCACAAGGTGCTCGCTCGAGTGTGCAAGCAAACTTTTCTGTGTTTCTCCCAGTGTGCCCTTCGGCATTCCTTTGAGCAATACATTGTGGTGCAATTGTGGCAAGTCTTGTAGTGTCGTTTGGCATCGGGTAATGGGGCTCGGGAGGGACATTTTGGATATTTGCACTTGACGAATGCCTCGTCTGTGCTGTTTTCAGTCTGTAGGGAAACTAGGGAAGCGCGGGAATCATGGTGCGTTAAGTGAGCATCGGAAGGGCGGAGAGCTGCGGCGTCGAGGCTGGTGCGTCGGTCGAGGGAGACACTTGTTTGGGCAAAGGGCTCACTTCTCCGACGACGGGAGTGCCCGCCCTGAGCCGAACGCGGCCGTCTCGACTCTTCCATGGCGCCAAGATTATCAACTGTATCCTTGCCTGGAATAGTACAGAACGTAAATTAGCTTTAACTTTTAAATAATTTTGTGAATACTAATGGGTTAACATCAAGAATTTAGTAAGACTCAGAACCAACGTTGATAAGAACACCAGAAAATCAAAACACAACCATGCCGCGAAGGACATTTTCATGCTGCCTACTCGATAAACGACAAGGTAATATCCAGAGAAAACCATTTACACAATACGCCTAGAACTAGACACTAGACAGGATACCTGGTAAGTCCGTCAGATAGCGTAGCAGATATGATGAATAAGCAAAAAACAACTGATTAAGTGGTGCTTAGTGTGGAACTATGGGCCTAGTCTCTTGTGGAGGTGTGGTAATGTAATAGAAAAATTGGAACGGCTCAGACTTACATATCGTTCCTACCTGGTCGGTCGTGTTCGGGACTGTCCGTGATGGAGCTGTGCCCCTCGCTGGGGGTGCCGAGGAAGCGCGACGCGGGGGAGGCGCTGCTGTGCCCGCTACTGGCCAGTTGTTCGTACCGGGGACTCTGAGGACGGTATTTATGGCTGGTGGGACCAATTTTGGACCAATATCCTTTTTGATCAATAGGCCAAAAGTTGAAGTGGCTAAGTTATGTTTTTTGTAATAATATTTCTGTTGAATTCAAGATAAGGCGTGAGTAAAATGTATTTAGAGACTCACAATTACGTAAATTTTTTTTTACCATTATAAGTAGGTTAGTACCAACTTAACAGTTTAGTAATAAAGTGCCTGTCTATTAAAATTGTTTATAAAAGTCATAAGTAAACAAACTTATGTACCTTGCCGCCCATCAAATAATAGGGGCTTGAACCCTTCCTAGGACTGGGCTGAGGCGTGGGTATCCTCGCTGGCTGCGATGGCAACCCCAAGAGTGAGTCCAGCACGTCTTCAAGGGTAGTGGAGCCTGGAGACGGCCGCGTGATACCTAAGTTCAGGGAACGTTGGGAATCTTGCCAGTCTGGAAGTCGGTATCAATGATTTATTAGAATGGAGGGCCGTTGATTGTGAAGACGTCATAGCTGGGTTGTGCCTAACCTTTCATAAGGTACTATAGGTACTTATATACTTGAGTATAAAAATTCTCAAGTACCTATATTAAACTTACCTCATCATACCATGATCTCATAATATGAGCGTGTAGGTAGGGCCCTATGTCGGAAAACCCTAGTTGATAATCAGAGAAACAAGTGATTTGAATGTTTTGACATTTTGTAACTTGACTAAATACATTAAATAGGATATTTATAGTTTGTCTATGTCTTGACTGGATTGCATAAAGCCAAAATAAAATATTAATAAGGTGCTCTAATAGTTAGGTACGAAAAGCTGTGAAAAATGCCAGTCGCTTGACTTTCTCTTAAAGAAATACCAAGAAATAACATAAACTTAACTCACATACACAGAAATAAAAAATAAAACAAAACATATAAAATAAAAATGAATATATTCAATAATCATTACGATTAAAAACGTAACTAAAAGTACAATATTGAAATGATAATGAAGACAATATCCTGAAGTCTTCGTATTAACATGAACAAGGTACCGAGATTCTAACATACAAATATTATACCCTATAACTACGTATTGATATTACATTTTCTTTTAGGTACTTTTATATTTGGAATTTATTAAATTGTAGAGAGCTGTAGATAAAAGGTAATTGTCAAACTGATGTTGGCGCCATGTCATTATAAATTATAGGCGGCCATTACAAACTGTCATAGACAATTTTTTTACAACTATTGTCGTCTGTAGTTCGTGACGCTTTCGTAGTTCGGCGGTGCGAATTTTGAACGCAAAATATATTTTGTATTTTTTTTTTCTAACCTAATCAGAACCTGTATAATTTACTTAGGAGCTTGGCCCCAACATAAATTACGAGGTGATTTAAGTAGAAGGAACTTGAAATTTTCTAGATTTCAGACTTATACCGTCACTTCTCACCACCACATCACATTATGGTTCTGATAACTGTTGGTAATATTTAAAAAATAAATATTTATAAAATATTATGCGAACAACATAATGATTTTACGTTATTCAAATATTTTGTGACATTTATTAAAGCCTGTGATTACGAATTTAGAACTGAAAAATAGATTTGAAAGCAAGTAAAAGTTGATTTAGCACCTAAAATAAAACATAGCAACATAATATTTTATTTACAAAACTATGTATATTAACTAGCTATTAAAACTAATTACTAGAGATTTGCATTAAAATAAACACACAAACAAAAATAATTTAATCTGTACATCGGACGAAATTATTACTAAAAGATATTACTGGTTCGTGTCAGATTACTATTGAAATTATAATTATGGCAATATCTAAAACAAAAATAAAATCTTAACTATGACTATTTATTTATAATCATATATTACTTAGTATTTGATTTAGGTACCAAAATAATAATGGAATTGATTTCCATAACAATGTTGATAAAATTAATAAGAATGAAACTCCTAACAGAAATGCATCAATAATAAACATTGCATTATAATAATTTAGGTACCTTTCATATTTTTAACTCATGTTATAATAATAACTAGGCGGCTATTGTCATATTTATATACCACACACAATAATATTGGTAAGCTGCAACGTTACTTTGTAAACCTTAGATCGGTCCGCCATTTTGAAATAAATACAAAGCTGCGTGTGACAAACACATAAAATAATAAAAGTAAGCGTCTACAAGCCAGTGCTTTCTCCACAATGCAAAAAAAATAAAAAGACACTTTTACACAATAATTGATATTGGGAGTCCAAAAATAGTGCAAAAGTTGACACAAATAATAATTATTAATAATATGTTTAATATAATAATGGTCCTGAGTCTTACACACAGTCTATAAAGCTCTATTACACATAGGTTTTCACAAAATGAAATCCTTCAGCTTCTGTAAACTGAACGATTTGATTTCACAAATAACTAAATACACAGAACAGCACAAAAATTAACGCACAGAGTATTAACATAAATTAACAAAGTGGACACTGCAGGTTCAGACTCTTAAAACATACCTAAATGCAAATTTCATGATTTTTCGCAACTATCAAATTCTGTATTCAAAGAACTTTGAAGTTCAAAAACGTAAGGCCCATTGGCAAACCACGCGTTGCGTTCGTCGTGTCGAATTGTTTCGTTGCGAGCATGTCGTATGCTGCTCGTACACGGGAATGTGTCGTTAGTTGGGGTGTGAAACCTGCAGTGTATTTGGTGGAGTGGAGTGGTCACGCTCGCTCACCGGGCGCGGCGCGATGGTCGAGGCGCAGCGAGGAGGGCGGGCGGGGGTGCGGCGGCAGGGGGGGCAGCGCCTCCGACACCACCAGCGGCGTCTGCGGCGACTCCAGCGGCTTCGTGCCTGAAACGTCACAGCGAAAAACTGTAGCCTGACTGTCATGACCTGCCTGTTTCAAGTCATAGGAACCGCTTACAGAACTTAACGTTACAATCGTGATCGTGACAGAAATACTTAACGTCAAGAATTTTTGATCGTACGATTACTCGTTAACATTATAATAATGATGAAGGTTGTCATAACGTTAAAAACGAAGCCCTCTTTAACAAAATGAAACCACTCACAAAAGGCTTTTAGTTTCTCGTAAAAGTTTAGTAGTTAAACTTACCAACAAAAGAGCTTTCAAGCCAATATAACTTCTGACTGGACCGTGGCGAAGGTTGCTGGTCGATGTCTCCGTTAGCTGGCTCCAACCCTGACACGTAGTGTACTATCGCTGACGTCACCTCTTTGATGGAGGTCTGGATCTCTTCTGACGCTTTCGACGCCTCAGACGCCTCTGATTTGGGAGTGGATTGGAGTAGGGACGAAGCTAGCCTGGAAATGAACAATACAAAAATAGACATTTGTAAATATTCAGATGCTTCGGAATTAAAGTCGTTTGGAATCACGTCGTTTAAAAACTAATAAGTAATATACGAGCTTCGGTGTGCGTATCATCTGTACGCAGATGATTTGCAACTATACAGTCAGGCAAGTGTTGATAATTTATGCGATGCAGTTGATGAGCTAAACCGGGATTTGGCAGCAGTGAGGAACTGGTCTGAACGTTTTGGTATAGCGGTTAACCCAACCAAGTGCCAAGCTATTGTTATTGGGAGCGCTCATAACTTGCGAAGACTGAGTGGTCTAGTGTTACCGCCGGTTATCTTTGATGGCACAGTCATTCCTTTTAGCTCTGATGTCAAAGATTTGGGACTTTATATTGACACTTGTCTGGACTGGCGTAAGCAGGTTGCCAGTGTGAGCAAACAAGTTACAGGTATATTGCGTTCGCTCTATAGATTAAAAAATGTTCTACCATCTCGCATAAAGGCAATGCTTGTGCAGTCCCTCATCTTCCCCATTCTTGATTATGGTGATGTGTGCTACTATGACCTGAATGCAGATCTGCTCAATAAACTTGATCGCCTTCTAAATAACTGCATTCGATTCGTATTCAATCTCCGTAAGTATGATCATGTGTCCGCACATCGGGCAATCTTAAAATGGTTGCCCATCAGACAGCGCAGAGCATTAAGAGCGTTGACTACCTTGTTTTCTCTTCTAGACAAACCCAGTTCACCTTCCTACTTGACCTCTCTATTCCAATATTTATGCTCTGCACACAGTAAACATCTTCGCTCTTCCAATAATCGACTTTTGCGATGTCCTTCTCACCGCTCTGGTTTTCTTAAATCTTCTTTCCCTATCCAAGCTGTTTTTCTTTGGAATGCGCTTCCTCAGAATATCAGGATGGCCACTAGTCAGTTTACTTTTAAGGTAAAAGCTCGAGAACATTTACTCAAGGAGTTGGCAGACTCATCTCACTCTTAATGTATAGTACATGTACTTATTTTTATCTCTCTCTACTTTGTATGTATAGTATTTATGTATGTATATAAATATTTATGTATGTATATATTTATGTATTTAAGTAACTATTTTATTTTAATTCATTTTATACTTGTAACTTTTCTGTTTTCTTGCACCTACTATGTTTTTATCTCTGCATCACCCTAAGGTAGACTGGTAGAAAATGCCTAAGGCATTAAGTCCGCCTATGTACTGTGTTCGTACATGAAGTTTAATAAATAAATAAATAATATCGAAGACAAATTAAAAAAATCGCGATATTTCCAGCATTAAAATGTTACCAGACAGAATCTTGACACAACCTATCTATAGATAGGTAAAAACATGAATTGAAAGAGACTGGATTCCACAATACAGGGAACTCTAGTGAGAGGTTCAGGGCTTTAACGACGACCGACGTTTGTATTAGACAATATTTTTTTTGTTTTATCCTTACCTCTCATGCGGCGTTCGTGGGGTACTGTTAAGCCGCTCCTGACTCCGCCAGCCGAGGTAGGGTTGTCGTGCGCTGAACGAGGACCTTGCTGACGGCGAGCATAGAGGACTAGTGCCCCTGATGCTGCTGCGGGTTGACGAGCACGGCGACGTCTGGGGAAAGAAACGTGGCATTCAATTACTGTAATTTAAAAAAATATATGAATTGGTCAATTGACTGATTGTTGACATCAAACCGCTGGTTCCAGAGACATGAGACTTGGAAACTTTTTGTGAAAAGTGTGCTACATCCACTAAGGAAAGTTCGACATCCACGCGGACAAAAACCAGTTTAAAAAAATAAGAAACAGACTAGAATGGGCGGAAGGTCAGGCTAGGATATGCAAAGGCATGACGTGTCGTCTACCCTCCACTGATGTGCGGGCCAAAGAAAACATAACCGGCAACTCTTTTGGGTTTGGGCTATTAATTCCTTCGAACACACGTGATTCGGTAAACGGCCTACTTTTATAAGGGTCCATAATGGATAAGTTATTTTTCCTCCCCTCTGCTTTGGTAACCTTAGAGGAGAAACATTTTAAATTAAATTTTATCTAAAACCAGGTTCTTTGTATAGTGGCTAAGCTACAATTTGTTAGTTTAATCTAAAAGTCGGATAGTATTTTTCATCAGGAAATTCTCCGCGCTTGTTACCAATTTTCCATTCCACTGAGCATAGGCCAAAACATTTAAGTATTATACAAATTAGATATTCACTCTAATGGAGACTTCGATCACTCCGCCGTCAATTGCTAAAATCACTGGATTATGATAACAATAATCGACAGCTTTTGATAAGCAAATTAGTACCAATACACTTAACAACATGCCAATCAAACGTAGTCAATTTTGCAGTCACGTCCATCAATTTATCAGATTAAAAAGGTATAATGTCATTGATCACTTATCTTGCAGTATGTTGGTTCAACAAGAGCGATAAAAACTCATTAATTACGTAAATCAATCACTTTGTCTTAGGAGGGAAGTGTCACCACGCCTCATTAACTCAATTTTCCTCAAACTACTACTGGTCACTTTACGGACGATTGACCATACACCATTAGAATTCAACACAATCAACTACAATAGTCTCGTTTATATTACAAAGAATAAATAAGTGAATGAACCGTTACGGAAATTATGGGCGAAGCCATATGAAGGTAGCTAGCGAACGAAGAAACACTGTCTTCGAAGTATTTAGATAGATTCCGTGCGAGGTGAATGAACTTACAGATAATGCTTTTACTGGTTGTATAAATCGTAAGGTAACTTTTATTTGACGAACAAGTATTGTATGACAATTGATTTGTGCTGACGCTATCAACCCGTAGATAAACGTCATGCAAAGATAGATAAATGAAGCTAAAGTTTAGTAATTTAAACTACAACAGCTGAAGGAAGCAATACTGACACTGTACATTACTTAATGATGATATTTTCCGCCCGTCTTTGTTTCGAGATTGGTCGAAGTTTTAGAATCGAAGGAGCCTTTATTCGCGAGCTCATGAATAGACGGAATCGCGAGGCAAACTAGTCCAGTTTTCCGTTCAAAGCCTTTGTTTCAGTCAGTTACGTGATTAAAATCATAAACATAAAGTTGTATTGCGAGAGTTCTACGGCTTGTTATAAACACGAAGGCTTGTTTGCATGGATGGGTGTTTAAGTCTTGGTTTTGATATAATTTTAATTTATATTAATATTGGTACAACTACTAGTCATTTTGGAGAAATGGTTGAAGAAGAAGTAGCACCCGGGAAAAAACGAAGGGTTATAGTAATAACATCAAAGTTCATACGATACAAAATTAAGGACCAAGGTCCTAGATTAAAAGAAAACCTTCGATTCGGAAACGTTCAGGGTCAAAATGTCAAATCTCAAAATGTCCAACTGTATAAAAGTTTTCAAATCCTGCCAAAAATAAATCCTGGGACCAATTGGGATTTAAACATTGCAAAAATAGAGCATTTGCCATTTTGATCCCGAACGTTCGAAAAAAGAATCATTCCTCTAAAGAAAACTTACTTGGTTAGAATTAAGCCGGCTAGTAGACCATCTGCCGAAGCTGGTGGTATGAGGGGAGAGTTGTGGTGGAGGCGGCTGCTGGTTGCCGCCGAGGCTGCCCAGCGACGTGGTCTTCGAGTTGAGGCCGCTCCAGCGAGCCGCGGAGGCTGACGCGTCAGACAGGCGCTTGCGTAGGAGGAAACCCTCTCGGGGCGCGGGTGCGTTCTTGTACCTGGAATTTGAGAAGAATTGCCTTAATTACAAATGAACCAATAACTAGCATGTCATAATATTTTCTTTACAAATAGTTCCAATTTTCCTTGCCAATGTCCATCGTCTGCGGAGGCCTTTACAAAGCGTTTAACCTAACTGGTGAACCGGCGAAAGTATGCCGTCGCGTGCTTTTTACTCTATGAAGCTGGGTATCCACTACGTTCGCGAACATCTTACGCTCAGGTCTCCTGCAACCGCTCCCGTGCCACGAGGCGCGCTCCAATCGGTGGCGGTTTTTGGGCGAACCCGAGAAGATACGCGTACCGTCTCCACTAGAGCGGTTGCAGAAGCGCGGAGCGCAAGACGTTCGCGAACATAGTGGATACCCGGCTTTAAATTTTCCGAAAGTGTCACATTAGAATACCTACGTGTGAATTTAGTGATCAAAATCTAAAGTTCGAAACTTATAAGTAACTTATCTACGTCTTTTTACTTTATGTTATTAGTTATTCAAACATAATTTCATTACATTTAGTAAAGGTAGCTAGCCTAGGCACAAAGTTAATAATTGGGCCTAGGTATTGTTTTTAGCATCACACCTATGTAAGGGTCAGGGTTTTACCAACTTCCAGATGTTTCATTCATTCATTAAATCGCTAGGCATTTTTGATTCTATGATGCAGTACGTCTAATCTCTTCGAGTCCAATACTAATCTAAATAGTCTCATCAATCCTATGTACAATCTACAGACTGGCTTATCTATTCACCGCGGCATGAAATTGTGCAGTTCTAAATTCAAACTAACAAGATAGAAGAATAATGGAAAGAACCATAGACTAGAACGATTGTACTTATCATGAAACCTGGTTTGGAACATAATTATTATAACTGTCAGTTTTCATGACTAGGAATAGTTCTAAAATACGAGGTCTTAATAAAATTATGACTAGTGTTTCCTGCGCCTTTGCTCGGCTGTTTTCATACAGTCTTTTATTCCTGATCCCTTGGGGGTTGAATTCGAAAAATAGATTCTTAATGCGTCTGTTTGTCAGAAAAAAACCAATGAGCCATGTTTCTTGTATCAGTAGTTTGTAGCTTTATGTGTCAATCAGTTTTCGAGACTTCATGTTTAGTTAGTGAGAATGAGTGACATTTCGCTTTATAATATGTCACTGTTCATTAAACAGTCAAATAAAACAACGTATGTATAGTAGCAATGTATTTACGAAATCTATACTAATATTATAAAGCCGAAAAGATTTTTTGATTGTTTGGTTGAGCGCGCTAATTTCAGGAAGTGCGGGTTCGAATTGAATAAAATTTTGCTGTGTTGGATAGCCCACTTTTCGAGGAAGGAGATAATCTATATAACATCACGCTAAAACCTATGGAAGCGGAGTAGTAAACAAAAATGCGGGTGAAACCGCGGTAAAGAGCTAGTCGCTTAATAAAATGAAGAATATTCGTCAACAACTAAATAAACATAAGCTACAAAGTAAATTAGTTATCAACAAAATACACGTCTCTAAATGACTAATTAAAACCTTTGAATTAAGGAATGGAGTCAATAGGTTAATTGCCTTGTAATTAATTGTAACAAACCAGTCGGTTGATAATGTTTAGATGCGCAAATGCTACAGAAGTTAATGAGAATTAAATGTATTAAAACGTAATGTATTGGAAAATTTTATTAAGTCATAAAAAAACCGTAAAGAAACGGTATAGACTTAAGTACTTTTGCAGGTTATGTTTCTAGTATAAGGGTTCAACGGTATTTACAACTGTACTGTGTATTTTTTTTATAATACGTATGTATGGTTTTATAATATTTATAAATATCACAATAATGACAATATAAATAAAATATGGCTAATATGCAGTTCAATGTCTTAACATTTTTAAACGCCCTTAGATTAAACTAGCTTTAGCCCGCGGCTTCGCTCGCGTTAGAAAGAGACAAAAAGTAGCCCATGTTACTCTCCATCCCTTCAACTATCTCCACTTAAAAAATCACGTCGCTCCGTTTTGCCGTGAAAGAAAGACAAACATACAGACAGACAGACACACTTTCCCATTTATAATATTAGTATGGATACCGTACAATATTGCAATCAAGTTAAAGAACAATCTAGATGATTACTTTTAACAGCGTTCTTAGAAGATTATTTTTTCAGTCTGCCTCTTTCAGTAGCAACGTAAGGGGCAGGCAATCACCCAAGACGGCGAGCTCACGAGACGCGACGGTTGTATTTTTCAGTCCCGCCCAATTTTCTTACAAAAAAGCAAGTGAAGTATTCGCCTGAAGCTTATTACTTACAAAATTTGCATTTAGAAAACACACACAACAAACTCTATCTTAATACTATTGAATGACGAATGCAGGATAGAGACGGGTATATAGTCAGATACTACAGAAATTCCAACGTGTTTTGTTTAAAAATAAACCCACAGAAATCCAAAAGGAGCTTTATCTGTCTGTTATGCTTTTATTTATAATTAGAATTAGAATTGATGTCAATAGAATTTATTATACTGGATTTTCCAGAAGGACGTAAGCTTTTTAATTCGCGACCCACGATCTACAGTCACGCTAACGAAGTCGCGGGCAAAAGATAGTAAATAAATAATCAAACTACAGCGTGGCTAAGATAAATAAGCACTTTCAGAAGCTATTACCACAAACATGCTTCCACATAAAAGGTTAACTTAGGTCACAATAGTCTAGCTAGACAAGACACAATTAGGACATCGTTAATTACAATAAAGACCGACCAGAGACTCATTATCGTGAGCCTGGGAGACAGTTATGAGGATTAAGCATGAAACCTGACCATTATTATATGAACACCTATTATATTTATAGGAATACGGAGGTTTACAACTTGAGAGCTCTCAAAACATTAAACCTAGCAGTTAAGGGTATTAGAAACGTAATTAAACCCAAACATTAAAACGTAACTGTTACTAGAATATTCTAAAACATGAAAGCAAGAAGTCAACAAGCTATATGGTTGGAGGAAACAACTAAAAGCAATTGAAGACTACGCGACGCGACGTTTACGTCGAGAAAAATAGAACAAAAAAGTGCTGGTGGAAAACTTTTCGGTTTTTGCTTAGTACAAAAAAGTTTGGACCTAAGCAGGAACCTTGCAGCATAACTAATTGGAATTACATGGACACCGAACAAAATTATTTAAAGCTTTAAAGCCGGATCTAGGATCTTAAAAAAAAGAATTGTGGTCGTATAAAACTCTAAAATAAATCCGAAGTTTTAGTTTTAGTTCGGATAAAGTCGTGCTGTAATTCATCAAACGCCTTTCCTAAAACCTTGACATGATTGGTTGTGAAGCGAGACGTGCCTATAGATTGAATGCTCACGTATCAGATATATCTAGGCTAGGAAAATGTTAGGTCTACATTTTCTTTGTAGTTGATTGAGTTCTCAGTGAGAAGTGACCAATGCCAATTAATTAATTGCTTAAATGTAATGCTTCTGAACCAATATTGTTGTTAGGTATGGAATAGGTTAATAACCAACGAAGGATATGGACTACTTTTTTATTAGCGACTTAGTATGCACCCTCGATAACATGCACGAGCGTAAAGTTCCGGGCAAAAACTAGTCTACGCATATAATAAAATCGTAACCAAGTAATGTTTAATGAAGAATCACGGTAAAGACTAACAAGAAAGTTCTATTCAAATAGTGCATGAATATTCCCCACTGGTTTAAGATAAGCAATTCTGTTTGTTTCTGTAATGTCTACGTTAGCGAAGTCTAGAGCTAAGTTAGTAACAAATGTAGGCACGCAATATAACAAAACATGCGGAACACATTATTTTGTTAATTTAATACCTCAAGTTATTACAGGACGTCGTTAGAAAGCCGTGGCTAATCTAGTATAACATCAAAGTGCAGGTTATATTTGTCATTACCCTACATAGCTCGGCTAGATGTTGATTGCCCTTTTGATAACCTATAGTTGTCTGGCCCATATGTCAGATAATATGATTCTTCTACTATTATAAATAGGAAAGTTTGTAATTATAGGTTGATGGATGTTTATAGGCCTTCGTCAGAAATTTTGCACGCAAGATAGATATTATTGGTCGACAATCTGCGATTGGTAACCCTCCGTACCTAACAAGTTTCTAATCAAAGACTATACTGCTGAAAATCGGCTAAAGTGGAGCGTCTTCCAATAGTTGACTAACGCAGGCTGGTGGTGTTGATGATTCATATGCATAATTAAACAATTAACTCTCATATCTATTCTCCTAACATCATTTATATGTATAGAATGAAATCTACGCGGACGACGTCGCGGGCAGCAGGTAGTGATAAATATTTGCATAACTTTTGACAAGATACTTTTTAGTCGCTGGAAGAAGTTAGTAAGATATTCGTACATAAATGTTTACACTTACCATTCCGGCACATTGAGCTTTTGCAACGATCTCTGGACTCTCAATTCGTGCTCAGAAAGCACGCGATCTGAATTCTTCTGTAGTTCGTTCTCTGGAGGCTGCAACAAATTTAATTACATCACAAATCTTGTCACGTACAGTTTGTTTCAATCGGCAAAATATAAAGAAAATACTTTGTCAAAAAGCGCTGTAGACACAGAGGCGAGAAGTTTCTTAATTAGCATACTTTTGTAAAAAAAAGATAAGTTTAAAGATATTATAAAAAGTAATAGAGAAGTAATAATAAACAATAATAGAATTAGCAAATAATACTATCTACAACGAAAAAACAGAGATTTATTTTGAATTCAAGTAATTACAAAATTCATAAAAAAACACACACAACATTTTGTGTTCACGTACTTGATGGTATTTTATTTACCAAGTCTTGAACATCGTCAAAGGAATTATGAGCTAATCGGTATACTGTTCCGAAAAATGAAGGATCTTTATGTGTTTGTTTATTTAAATTCCAGTCACTTTCACTTAAGTCCTTCATTGAGGACGAATCTAGCATGTTTCCTTGATTTATTATAGTTTGATGAATTTTATAAATAGCAAATCTTGCGTATCCAGTCTCTTCGTCGCTGATTTCCAATTCTTGAATTACAGCATCAGCACAGTGTGATTGACTAATGACTTCTTCGATAGAATTAATGGAAGTTTTACTTTCCACAATACTATCATTAACTTCACACTCAATCAGTATTTCAGACCAAGATGGAAAATTTTCTTGACCATTACAATCATTTTCTTCTAATTCTACAGCTACATTTTCTTCTGAAGAAGACATCATCATATCGGATACACCGTAGATAGAATCATACCAAGATTCATTGCTTTCAAATTCAGGTCTTGACGTATTTAAATTAAAGCTGACTTTTCGCTGCGATTTCTTTAAAGTGGAAGTAGCTGGTAACAAGTGCACTTCGTTTTCAGTTTGCTGTATTTTGTCTTTTTCAAAATCTGCATATCCGGGTACTTCGATGTCATTAAAGTCAATGTTATCTTTAGGTTGTTCTACGATGGAACACGAACTTTTATCAGCTTCTACATCCAGTAAATCCTCTAGGGGTGGTGGAGGCACACTTTCAAGTAAACGTTCGAAAAAATCTCGTACTTTTTCGTCGTTACTTTTAATGGGTATTGTTTCTTTTTGACTTCTGTTATTCGTAGTTGGCAGATTCACATTATACTGTTTTTCCATTAAAGAAGTAGATTTTCTAGGTTCGTTATAAAGTGAAACATTGCTATTTGATTTAAATCCAGTCCAACTTAAATGCGCTTGTCTTGAATTACGTCTTTGTGCATCATATCTTCTCACGCAGATTTTAGACTTCCATTCTTGGTGTTTACTCATAAACCCGTTTAAACTCAAGGAGTTTTCGTCTTCGGATTCACTTCTAGGTATATCTGGATATTTTGCATAATAAAAGTCTCTTGACAACGGCTTGATAAACATGTGCTCATGTTTAATTTCTTCGAACGGTTCCATTTCTTCTGTAATCCATACTGTATCCAAGCAATACCAAAATCCATTTCTTTGAAGCACCTCTTCGGTAGTTAGTAGCACTATCGACACCATTTTCACTGAACACTTCACAAGACGCGAGTTCAAATATAACTGGAACTTCTCACACTTCAAAGAGCTCATTAAGAAAACCAATACAGGCGTTAAAAACATTTGAGTAATTATCATTTGTGTTTAAAACAAATCCCTAATTAGTTAATCATGATGTAATTAGTATATTACCAAAACAAAAATATTGTTATATACTGCATAAATGAATAGAAATCTAAATGACGTCAACAATCTTATAATCGAAACTTCATTGAATTAGAAAATTACATTACAGAACTATTACAAGGGTCACGTGAGGTTTTGCTACTAAACTTTTGGAAAAGGATGTCGCCCTTTACGATAGACAGATCGGATATTGTTAATCCACGGAAGTAGAACATTTGGTGGCAATGATTCCCTAGGGGGACAGACTCACCCTGACGTCTGACGAAGCGAGGAGCGCACATGGCCCCAGCAGTCCTACGCTTTCCCAGCAAGTCATGTCCACTAACTGAGCCACTCACGTCCAGCGCCCGCTCGACTCTACACTCGTGTGCCGATCTTATAATCGCATCGTGATGCACCAGTGACTCCGCAATACTAAGTTACGTAAGTCGTCATATCACACACAGTCGATATGAAACAAATTGTTTCGATACATACAAAGCGGCTACACAAAGCTACGAGAGCCTCTCGGAGGAAGTGAAAGAAGCAAGCTGCAATACCGAAGCGGAAAGCGTTCGCCAATCAAATCAGAATAACGTTGCTTATCGAACGACAAAATCCAATTACAAGACTGAATCGGAGCGACCGCGGGGCTTCCGAGCTTAAGGTCGCTCTGCGGGCTGGAGCCGGGTCTCGGGCTGGGTCTGGCATGCGGTGTTCGGGTCGGACTTACGCGTCGGCCACTGCGGCACTCCGCATCGTGGGACATGGAGGTGGTGTCCGAGAGGGCAGGCGGCCGCGGCGCTGCCTCCCGCCAGACTGAGGCGCGGCGCGTGTCCTTGGTGAGCGCGCATGCTCCGTTCACACACCCTTACTATCAGATTCTAGTGGCTTCAACAATCATTTTGTTACGATGACACATTTCTTCGTTGCTCTATTCGAGTTTCGCTTACTCAGATGAAAATGTCTGTTGTAAGCATGACTTTCGAGAATATCGTTTGAATTTCGATCACTTCGAAATACATTGCCGGCTAGAGGGCGATTTGTTTGGTTTATTGGAAATGAAAGGAGCGATGGACGTGTGTCGTGTCGATCGGCTCAGGGAGGCTGATCAGCTGATGTAGACTTGTGCGAGGCTCGCTGAAGTAGACCGTTTGTTTGGATGTGGGTGTGGCATAGCGTGACAGGTTGGTCCTAGTTACCGGCGTGCCAATTGCTCGAGTATTGTTAATTAAACTTATTGTCATTAATGATAAAGCAGAAACTGTTCAGAACTTTAAAAAGGTACTTAACTAAAAGCTAACCTTGCTCTATTTTTATACGCAGACCTCATAAAATTTCAATTAGGCACATTACTATTTACCCAAGAGTATAATAAATATAAACAGTAAAATGCCATCATTACTTATAAAAGTAGGTATTACTTTTTACCGAAAAATATTAACGGCATAATCGATTCTCAAAGCTTTCAAACTAATTACAGTCACGCATAAATACGTATAACATTCTAAAACTTTTTACACGCAGTCATTTTGATCATAAAACATACCGGAATTTGCATAAAAAACTTTTTACAAAAAAAAAATAACCGACTTCAAAAAGTAAAAACTTAAAAATAACTTAAATTTCGGAAGTCGGTGTCTTTTCTTCTGCCAGTCAATTTGTGTTGCCACCGACTTCCGAAATTTAAGTTATTTTTAAGTTTTTACTTTTTAGTGTCGAGTTAAAATTTAGTCCTGTTTAAAATGAGCCCAAACAACGACTACTGTGCTGTAATTTCAAGGTTTGTACTTTTTCTGATGCTCCTGGCTTCAGCATCAGGTCTCTATGTACTTCGGTGTTCCTCATTAACAGTACGTTTATCCACACATCGAGCCCTTTTCAATGAGCCTAAACACGATATATCTGCTGTTATTTGTCGAGGAGTTAGGTACTCTGCAGACTATCCTGACTGCAGCATCAGGTCATGACTTGATGATCATGAGCCCAAATGTGGCAAATGCCCTATCAAACATCAAAACAATTTACTAAAACAGTCCTTGCCTGTTCGAGTAACTTCTTACTGTTAAGGAGTTGTACCTTCCATCATCAGCTCAGCTAACTGAGATGGTGACAACCATACGCAAATACACAAGATACTTCATAAAATATGCGAAAAACAATAAGTGACCCTATAAAATTTGAGGGTTGCCTTCGATTTCTCTAAGATCCCATCATCAGATCCTAACTTGGTGACAATGGGACCACCTCAGAACTATCTGCTTTCGAACAAAAAAAGAATTTTGAAAATCCGTTGACAATTGACGGAGTAATCGATGAACAAACATACAAAAAAAAAAAAAAAAAACATACAAACAGCCGAACATAGTACCTCCTCCTTTTTGTGAAGTCGGTAAAAAAGTTTAATATTGGCCATAAAATTGCGGGGAGACGTAACCGTGACCCAAATTTGGGCTACGAAATGTCCTCACATACGCACAGGAGGCAAATGGGACAATATTACTTGTCTCTCAAGGGTTATGACTATAATAATGTGTAGGAATGTATGTGTATGTCAGTTGTTGGAGGTTTGAAGGATACCTCAGTCCGATTGGATGGATGTGCTCCATTAGACCTTTATAGTCAGGAATGTCTTATCTAAGAGGAAGGCAGTAGTGAACGATTTCCTTCAGTTGATTCTGATCATGTGCAGGATGACTGCATCCATCAAAATAACTCGTCACCTCGTTTGAGTAAAAACTGTTTTGTGTTTTTTTTTCTTTTTAAGCGCATGGAAACTCATGGTCATTTGAAATTCGAATTATAATTTGTCACACGCGTCAATTTCGAACAAAAGTTGGGTATTTTCGGATGACCTTTTTGATAACGAATTATAGAGTGGTCGAACGTTTAAGGCCGAATTGAACAAATAAATATAAATAACTCTGTCCGGAATGCCGTGACATGCCATTTACACATTAATGCCCTAAAATACGCTAAAATACGAGTAGGTAAATGTTGTTACCGTTTTTATTCATTTCGGTAATAGACCGTTAATTTTTGTTTGGAATTTAATAATATCTACATAAATTTATTAATAACATTGGCCTTGACCGAATATAAAACTTAGCTAACTGCTTAATATTTTAATCAAAGACGGAAAATAAGAGAAGCTACGGTTGTTAGGGGTTTGTTTTTTTGGGTAGTGGGAAATCATCAAATCACTGCTCCCGTCCTGTGTGCGGCGGAAGGGCGTGTCAGACTTTTACTGACTAAAACCCACTCATGGTCCTTCGGTTGCCCTTTATGTTCCGGGGTCACGGTAACTATTATAAACATTCCGCAACCGTTGTTAGGGGTAGATGTTCTACTTAAATTGTTGTATTATTTATACTGTTAAGTACAACTTGTACTGTTGGTTCTGTCTGGGTGTAATTTATTTAAAATATGTACGTATATGTCGTCTGGTTACCATAGCACAGGCTCTGCCTTATTTGTGATCAGCCATTTGTGGCTTTACTCAAGAAATTCATTTATTTCCTATTAAATTCTGACCTGACGAATATTATAATTATCAACATTTCGCCTTCGAATGTCAAGTTCAAATATTAGCCTCATCTCTATTAATAACATCCACAGATTACATCAATATCACACATCAATGCAAAAGCATAAACAACAATATAACTTCACTGCACTGGCAATTTCCATTTCGGTCTTACAGAGAGTGTAGTTATTCATCGTAAGCGACCGCGTGTTAATGACAGTACATTTACGTCTTCCTCTCGCTAATAGCTACACTGTGGCTTCTAATTGGCACTTGGTGACACCTCGTCAGTCTCGTTACATTACCGTCTCCGTGTGAAATAAGAATTAGGTCAAGTTTATCAGATTATCTCAAGAAATTGCTTCGGGAGTCGTGGATTCTCGGGGGCGCAGTTGCTAATCACAGTTTGACGGCCCGCGTCGGAAGATAAATGGCGGGATTTTGTTAACGTCGCCATTTTGTAGATTTTCGATGTATGGAGGTTTTATTGCAAGTTGACCCTGGCAGAAGTTGTCCTGTCAAACGGAGGATACCGCAATGTTAATTTTCAAACGTGGCGTGGAAAACTCTATAGAACTGAGGTTCTTAACAATCCATGTACTTAGAGAAGAATGCGTAAGAAATTCTTTGAGACCTGGTAAAAACAGATTAACTAGAGAAATTTCAAAAGATTGTATTATTACCTATATTTATCGGGAAATATAACAGCACAATCATCAGCATCAATGAAAAAGGATCCCTTTTTAGAGAATTCTAAACAAAATTCTTTCTTCAATCTGTTGACTAGCTTATTTCTTTACTTATTCACGCTCACTTACTTAGATCTTCAACTAACAGAACCTGCTGAATAAACAACTAGTGACTGGGAATACAGGCTTGCTTGTTCCAAGCTGTGACGTCACGGCACGGCTTATCTCAAACCGCTCTGCTGAACCCAAGCACAATATTAAATTGTATATCTATGAAGGAAGTAGAGCGAAAGATCGTACTTTTCTGTGAGTTGTTTTTTTTTTAAGATTTATTGCAATAAGTATTTAAAATTTGCAAAAAAAAAATATGAAATAATACTAGTTAGTTAATACTATAAACTAGCGACCCACCCCAGCTTTACGCGGGAGTTAACAAATCTTTGAAAATCCTGGCTTTTCTTGTATAATATGCACGAATTATCAATACTAATATTATAAATGCGAAAGAAACTCTGCCTGTCTGTCTTTCTGTCTGTCTGTCTCTTCTTCACGCCTAAACTACTGAACCGATTTGAAAGAAATTTGGTACAGATATCTGGACAGATTTTGGACCCGAGAAAGGAGATAGGATAGTTTCCATCCCGGAAATCACCCGGGAACGGGAATTATTATTCCACGCGGACGAAGTCGCGGGCAAAAGCTAGTACTTTATAAACGTTCCTCTTGAATCACTCTAGCTATTAAAAATCACACACCATCAAAATCCGTTGCGTAGTTTTAAAGATCTCAGAAACATAGGGACAAACAGCGGAAAGCGACTTGTCTTATACTATGTAGTGAATTAGTGATGAGAAAGTTTGTTAGTATGGATTGATGTGTTACTCTCTCACCCAAAAAGTACATAACGGATTTTGTTGAAGCTTTTCAGTACTTTTTGTAGGTTGTACATGTACTCCAGAATAAGACTCAAAATCGTTTATAATGCGCACCGCGACGGAATGGAATTCCCTGCCAGCGTCTGTGTTTCCAAATTCATATAACCCGGAAGTATTTAAAAAACGAGTGCATAGGCATCTATTGGGTAAGCTCGCTCCATCGTAGGCCCCGTCTATGCCCTCGGGCTAGTCTGGGACCAAGAGCAAGCCCATAATAATTAAAAAAAAAAGACCTTATAGCTAGGCTTCGTTCCATGCTATCACGCTATCTCCCACGGAAACGGAGCAAAAACAAAATATTGCTGTCGAAACCGCGGGTGAAAGCTGGTACATTATTTTATACTAGCTTTTGCCCGCGACTTCGTCCGCGTGGTATAATAGTTCCCGTTCCCGGGGGATTTCCGGGATGAGAACTATCCTATGTCCTTTCCAGGGTCCCAGACTATATCTACACCAAATTTCATTTAAATCGGTTCAGTGGTTTAGGCATGCAGAAGAGACAGACAGAAAGAGTTACTTTCATATTTATAATAATAGTACGGAAGTCCGGAATTTTGAATAATTTTGAAATAGTCGGTGTTTGCCCAGATTGGACATAATAATTTAATGCAGAAAGCTGGCAATAGCTACGATTCTGAGTAGGAATGTACTCAAAAGTATTTTCATTGTATTAAATCTTACTTTTAGCAAAATAACTTGTAAAGAACTTTTTTTACCCGTAGAGGCAGTAAAAGTGTTTTTATTATTCGAAAATACCTGGCCGCTAGGAAAGAGTTGCAAACTTTTTTTGTTAAAAAGTCAGAATAATTCAAAGTTGTAGGGTTAATTTTTTTCGTTACATAACATTAACAAGTTTTTTATTGTTATGGTTATTTTCCAGGGTTCAGTGGCGAGCTTATAGGTCAAAATTAATACAAGCTAAACAAGATTCTTACGATTTGGAAAAACCGTTGCTGTAAATGTGACACAATTCGTTGAGACACTTCTAAACCACTTTAATAGCCCTTGACTTCATTGAGTTATTGACTATAGCCAGACAGATGTGGGCCCAGTTGCATAATGGGCCAAATGATCCTAACTCCTCCAATAGATATTTTTTTATTTATGACTGACTAGCTATGTCATGTTCTTATTAGTGCAAGTCGTGCTTTTAAGTTGTATGAAGGGTTACGCCACTGGGTTGGTTAAAATAAATATCCTTGGACAACCCACACACTGTCTGATCCCAAACTAAGCAGAGCTTGTACTATGGGAATCAGACAACTGATTAACATACTTTTTTAATTTATAAATACATACATATTATAGATAAATTACACCCAGACACAGAACAAACAACCATGCTCATCACACAAAGTTTGTCCTGGGTGGGAATCGAACCCACGGCCTTCGGCTTAGCAGTCAGGGTCACTAACCGCCAGACCAACAGGCTCGTTAGAAGGTTTCATGGACTAATTGAATGTGCTTCACATTGGGAATTCAAAGAGATTTTGCGCTTTTAAGACGCTTCAATAAATCAGCTGTACTGCTAGTAAAATGTGATCATAAAATTTGTAGTGATGTATTTGGAAAGGGCGATGCATTCCAACACAAGCAAACTAATTGCTTAAAAGGATGTGCCTCGTTGTAACTAGTGTAAGCTATGAAGGTTGTAATAAGCATATTAGTTATTTTTTGTTGATGCAGTATTAGTTACTTAATCTTTTATGCACTTATTAGGTTTGTATTTTATTTGTCCTTCAAGTGTATTGTTCATTCATTTATTTATTATTTTCAGTTTGTTCATTTATGCACAAGTGGAGGTACGAATTCCTTATGAACTTGGGGATTATAACTAGTTTTTGGATGAAGTCTACATTTTATCATTACGCACTCGCCTTTGGCTAGGGCTGTAATTCTGCCTCTAACGTAATAGCAAACTTACCAAAATAAGGTAAGTTTAAATCATAATGAACTATTTAAAAAAGCCATCACCAGTTTTTACCGTTATGGGGCCGACCAGCTGTCAGGCTTCGAAGGTTATCCCTCACTAATTTTAAAAATCATTAGTTGTCTCCCGCGAAATCCCTCTTTCGTTATTGCTCCGCTCCCATGGGTCATAGCGTAAAAGGGCAATCGAAGGAACATGAGTGGGTTTTAGTCAGTAAAAATCTGACACGCCCTCCCGCCGCACCCAGGACGGGAGCAGTCATTTGTATATTCACAATGACCAAAAAAAAAATATGTTATGTAACATATAGATTATACATAGGCGCAGCTAATCCGCTGATCCTGTCAGGAAACTTGGGGGGAAATTCCAACCTTCCTTTTCTAAATTCTAACTTTAAAGGGATTAAATAGGGGATTGAAGTTTCGACATCTACGCGGGGCAAGCCGCGGGCGAAACTAGTAAGCTCTATTACTGTAAAGTAGCAACAAAATCCGTTCAGTATTTAGTTCTTGCTTAAACAAGTCACAAACATCCATACTCACACAAATTTCACATTTATATTATTAGTAGAATTGCTAACAATTTCTCTAGCAAAATATAAGCATTATATTCAGTTACTGATATGGCGATACCCAAAGGAACCAATACGCTTTTGTATTCAGTACCATATTGAGCTGGAATCTTGCGGAAGATACATCAAAGGGTTTTGCGGACTTCTGACTAATGCATTTAATTGCAGCCATGTTGCGCTTGCATGCAGTTGGTACAATTATTCTCAGAGATGCTCGGACGGAGATGCTTTTGTGCGGTTCCTATTAGCATTATAATGCGTTATTGTTGCTATGATAATGTGTATTTTATGGTAAAGCGAGTGTGCGAGGTTTATGTAACATCACGCGTATATTTCTTGAAGGTTTAGGCTTAGAAAGCGAACCTAAACTAGGAAGTAATTCATCTCCTCATGTAGAAAAGGTACAGTATTAACCACATCGCTTGACGAAGGCGGACAGGTGAAATCAGAACAATGATGCTGATTCTCTTGCTCTAAAACTTAACAAAATTACAGCTAAATGCATAAAATACATTTTAGTTTAATCCTGTCAAATAAGGCAGCGCCTGAAGAAAATTGACGTATATTTAGACGCCATGTTTTTAAATAGCGTCTAAATTATCTATGGAGTGTCTAAATTTCACAGGATCTATCTAATATTTTATCTTCTGTCCTTTTCTTAATGAAATTAAAAGAGAAAGATGCACTTAACTTAAATTTACGTTAGTTTGTGAATAAGAGAATCGGCACCATTGTTTATTATTGTTTTCTTCAAACCTTCGAACACACGTGATTCGAGACACAATAGTAAGACAATAGCAGCCCGACGAGTCAGGGCCCTTCAAAAAAGACCTTACATCTTGTAAAAGGGCCTACAAAACCACGAGTCCACGACTGTGTTGTGAGTATTTGTGGGTGACGGCGTTCTTCTCTAAGATCAGTTTGCTTGGTCTAATACAAAATAAAATTACTTTGCGCAGCAGCTTTGTGCCTCAACCGACTCGTAATGGCCGACTCGGTTTTCCATTACATCACGACATTAATCAATGGTCATCGACAATAGTTTCCAAATAAAAGTTTTAATTCAAATTCATCTACATAAAGCTAATTCAGTAACTTTCAAGACTTCTTATATTTTAATGTCTTTCTAAGAATATTCAAACCTTATATCGGTTGGAGAGTTACTGTCGCAAGTGCAAAAAGGGTTACTGAAGGAAAAGTGAAGGTCAAGAGCTATCAAAAAGTGTAAGGGTAAGAATTGTTTATAATAGTTACCGTGACCCTGGAACATAATTGGCAATCGAAGGAACATGAGTGGGTTTTAAGTCAGTAAAAGTCTGACACCGCCGCACCCAGGACGGGAGCAGTCATTTGATGATTTCCCACTCACCAAAAAGAAAAGGGTATTAAGAATATGACACTTGACATACTTATACTAAGATGAAACAGATTTAAGCCTCTACCACATAGGTGCGTTAATTTTCTTAAGAACTTTTTTTAAGTTTATCTTGGACATCACTGACATCTCGTGCCTCGACAAGCAGGTAAAGCTGTAGCTCCCGGTTATTATTCGTAGAACTTTGACAGTCTTTACGGGTAGTTAAAAACTAGAAAGTCTGACCAGTCTAACCATAGGGTATCGTTTTTTCTAGGTCTAATAGGTGACTCCTTGTAAAATATTGATATTCAGCTAAATCTGGTTCGACTCAAGCCGGGCACAAAATAGTTGAAAAAGGGCTATGGGAGATGATGATGACACAGGTGCGCTATTATTGGTCGACAAGATTGCACCACATGCAATAATGCGATATCTGCTTTTAGTACTTTATGTATTAGAACGGCTAGGAAGTTACACACCGCTGCGATAATTGTATTGTAGCTATATGCAAGGAATCGCAATTTTATCGACCGATGATAACGCACCTGTGTGGTAAAGACTTTAATTTTAATATCGCTAACTGTTTTATTGAGGTCCATTTAATGTACCTAAATGTCATATTGATCAGATTTTGATAAATATTATGGTAATGCACAATAAGCTAAGACAGTTATAATATTTTTACTTTTATTATCATTGTGCTTAGATATAAAAGTTAAGATTTGAAACTGGAACGCTAAATAATTTTAAAATATTTTTTTAAGTATTAAGCGTTGTTTATGTTATTGTAATTTTTTTTGGTTTTCAAAACATTATGGATTAATTTTATTTGCTATGTAATAAAATATTACATTGTGTCGCAATTTGCTATATAAAAAGATTATAATTTCCGACAATACAAATTTTATAATTATGTAACGAGTAATTTCAATCAATTATTGCACTTGCGTAGCGGAACAAAATAATCAGATATGCTATGTCACGTTTGTGTGCTTAAAATAATTGAAATAAGTAACCTATTTAACAACACACAACAAGCTGTATTTTTTGTTATTATTCTTTTTTAATGCAAGTTTCCGTCGAGAAATTCTCGTCTCAAAACGTAAGCGCCTATTTATTAAAATATTTTAACTTACTAAAATGAGCCAACAGCTAAATTAAAAGCTCGCTCTAGTACGCTGTAAACTGTTTCAGTAGGCGGCGCGATTTAGTTCCACCTCCTGTGAATAGATGGCGCTGGCATGGCGGATTTATAATGTTACACCGGCGTTGCTGCCAAAATTTCATGAACTGTACTCGTTTAACTAAATTATAAAATCAAAATACTTACGTAATATAATAATGCTTTTTTGGTAGTTCATTATCGTACAGCTAACTTTAAAAAATACTGCCAAAAACAAGCCCGAATGTGTTAAAAAAGTTCCGACACAAGTTTTTGAAATTCAAATTGTAATTCTACCAGTGACATGCTTATTTGTTTACCAATCAAACTGTCACCGAAGCTAAGTTTGGCGACTTGTATGTAAACAACTACTATTTATTTTTATCTAGCCCTACTTCCTAACGGTAATTTTTATTTTCCTTCTTTCGCTGCGTTGGCAGTATGCCAACGTTACTCGTGCACTTTTCCTAATTTATATATTTATTCATACCGACTTGTCTATGCGTGGAAGATTTGTGACTGTTTTTTTCTGCGTTGTATTCTATTTTTGAATAACTATTTCTATGGACATAGACTATATAATTTATTTTTTGTTAGTGTTCTGGCTTTTATTTTGCAAGCCTTTTGTTTCTAGTTTGCGTATGCAATTTCTGTTTATTTGTATTGGAATGAGTTACGTATATTTTAAAACCAACAATGGCGCTAATTCTCTTGTACACAAACTTCTCTAAATTTAAGTTAAGTGCATCTCTCTCTTTCCATTTCTTAATGAAAAGGTCAGAAGATACATTTTAGTTTAATCCTGTCAAATTAGACAGCGCCTGACGAAAATTGACGTATATTTAGACGCCATGTTTTTAAATCGCGTCTAAATTGTCTATGGAGTGTCTAAATTTGACAGGACTTAACTAATATTTTATCTTCTGTCCTTTTCTTAATGAAATGGAAAGAGAGAGATGCACTTAACTTAAATTTAGTGAAGTTTGTGTACAAGAGAATCGGCACCAATGTTTTATATTTGTTTTATTTAGATACTTAGTTTGTAACAATATATTGGTTGTTTTACCACAGATTAATAAATAGTTACTACGTAAGTTTTACTATCGACACAGAGGCGCACTAAATTCAACCCCTAATAATGTAAATGTAAAATAAGAGATAAAAGTATGAAAAGCGAGCGAATCCGCAGGAAACAGCTACTTAAACAATACCAAAACAGGAACAAAAAGGGTTTATCAACAAACCGATAAAGAACCGAACGTTACTTAACTAAAGTGAGTCATATTACTTTATCTACAGACCATCATTCATTCATTCCGCAGTGAACGTTAAACGCCCCGGTCTTATCACACGCTATCCATTGAGCCACACAACCTACAATTATATAGAAACCATCTATTGTTCAATTAGCGGGTTCAATGACCTTCTGTTTTTATAGTTCGTTCATTTTATTATGCAGGAATGATCTAGGTACACCTCTATGAGGTAGACTTTCGTTTTTAAGATTGAATGATTATTTAATTTATTACGCATTGTGGCGTGCTTATTGTTTAATTTTTGTACTTGTAAACAGATTTTTACTCAGAGAGACTTTTCCATTTTTTTGTGATTGTTTATTAATAGACAGCATAAATAAAGGCTGTATATATTTTATGTAAGAGTAATAACTAAATAAAGAACTATATTTTGACTATAAATAGAAATCTTTATTCGGTTGCCAAATAATTCGCTTACAAGAGTGCTACGCTTTTTGTAGCACAGTTTCGTAGACCTCTCTTTTTTTAATATAACTATGTTAATTATGGTTTGTATCATGTATTTACTAGCTTTCGAATGAATGTCGATACTTTCATCCACTATTTTATCCCTTCAGGGGTTGAATTTCAAAAAGCTTAGTGGCTATACCTACTCATCACAAAGAACACACATTCTAAATGTTAGATCTTTCTCTTAGACCAGCGGTTAGGGCTGTGCGTTGATATATCAACAATCAATCGGTTTACCATTTTATACAATAAAATATAATATACATAGATTTGTAATTAAAATATAATAAACACTCAGAACTCAGGTGAATTAATAATAAGGTGTTAAGTTTCCAAAAATAAATAAATAAGTAATAAGTAGTTAAATAACTCTAGCGGCTTTCCAGAGCTACACTACTTATTTATACGCGAAAAAATGTTTACCGCTAAAATTAGCACACATAGACTGCACAACAAAGCATAGACACCTAATGCACCCAATACACGCATCCTGCCGCTGTCCACGCCAATAAACCTAAGTGGTGGCTGCGGTGATCGCACAAATTGGATAAAATTGACCACAACTTACACATACAATGAACAATTTGTTAACGAAATCGTAACGATGAGTGATGGCTTGACTACAATACTAGTCTCCGATAGATTCTTCTTATTGGCTATGCTGGTTGAAGGTTCGGCCCGTATAGGGTTCAAAGTGCCCCTTAGTTCTATTAATAAAAAGTATGAGGATTGGTTAAAAGGAGGGATAAGAATGATTTATGTGAATGTAACTCTTTGGGAATTAGTTTAACTAAGTTTCAAATTTAGTTTAAAATGGAAAACTTCTTAGTCACCATATAGTTTTGTGTTTTATGGTTTGATTGTTAGGTTGAATGCACTAATCTCAGGAACTACTGGTTCTAATCGCAAACAGATTTTAGTCTTGAAACTGACGGTTTGCCTAAAAGCTTGTAAGATTTGTGGCTGTTTTTTCAACATATATCTAGAAGAAAGGCTATAAGAGTATTGTGTATGACAATATAACATCACGTTACAACCTACAGGAGCGTAGCAGTAACCAAAGATGTGGGTAGCTAGTCCGTACTTCCGTACTAATATTATAAATGCGAAAGTAACTCTGTCTGTTTGTCTCTTCTTCACGCCTAAACCACTGAACCGATTTGAATGAAATTTGGTACAGATATTGTCTGGGACCCGGGAAAGGGCATAGGATAGCTTTCATCCCGGAAATCCCCGGGAACGGGAACTATTAATCTACGCGGACGAAGTCGCGGGTAAAAGCTAGTTTATTATAAAAGCTGTCGTAGCAAAGTCACATCATTAGTTTAACTATGAATAATTCCAATTTCGTCCGACACTATCGCTCCGGCAAAAATAGCTCGTGTAGAGACTCCTTTATACGACAAAGCATGTTTATAAATTAATTTGAATTTGCTTGAAACACAGGCGTTTACACAGTAAATAATGGTAAAACAAGCAAACATTATCCAAATACAAAGTTAAGTTATTAACATAGTCACAAACAAATTACGAATATTACACGCTTGAGTGCTTTTGGAGATAAACAATAAACAAATAGCTTCTTGTTAATAAATATGTTCCCATTATCGGTACATTAACATAATTATCTGTCATCGTACAACACTTGTGAAGTTGTTAGAAGTTATTATGTAAACATGACGGCTATTGCGCGGGAAAGACATGGCGCCATTATGAATAAATAGTTTTCGTGTTTTTGACAGACTGATTATCGTCTCATCTCCCTAGCCTTTTCCTAACTATGTTGGGGTCGGCTTCCAGTCTAACCGGATTCAGTTGGATACCAGTGTTTGACATGAAGCGACTGCCTATCAGACCTCCACAACCCAGTAACTGGGTGACACGGTACCTTTTGGTTAGGTTAGGTTACTGGTCAAACTTTCTGGCTTACACGTAACGACTGTCAAAGTTCTACGAATGACAACCGGGACCAACGGCTTCACGTGCTTTCCGAGGCACGGGATGTCAGTGATGTCCAAGATAAACTTTTGACACATATTTATCGTTTATTGTTAATATTTTGTTCCTTTTTGCGTTTGCCATTTTGCCATGTTTAATCTAGAGTCTATCTACATCAGCTACACTAATATTTTTAAATAGGTTAAGTTTATTTTTTTGTTAAGTACCTAAATGAAACATTAAATAATTTTATACTTTACAGAAAACTTATATGTATGGATGTAACTAGTGCTTCAATTCTAAAAAAAATCGATGATAGAGTACTACATTATGCCTGAGTGACTGTAATAAAGCTTAAGCGCGAACGAAAAAGCTACATAGAAATATTTTCCATAATAGTCCAGTATTTTGTACTTTCTAGGGTTCCGTAGTCAACTAGGAACCCTTATAGTTTCGCCATGTCTGTCTGTCTGTCCGTCCTCACTTAATCTCTGTGACCGTTAGCACTAGAAAGCTGAAATTTGATACCAATATGTATATCAATCACGCCGACAAAGTGATAAAATTAAAAAAAATGTTTTATTAGGGTATTATTAGAGTGGGAAGTGTTTTTTTTTATTTCAACCTTAACGTGTGATATATATTGTTGGATAGGTATTTAAAAATGAATAGGGGTTTACTAAAATAATTTTTGATAATGTCAACAATTTCGGAGATAATCGCCCCAAAAGTAAAAAACAATGTCCCCCCCCTAACTTTAGAAAAATAAGTTTAAAAAATATGAAAAAAATCTGAAAAGTAGAACTTTTTATGGACTTCCGAGGAAAATTATTTTAAACTTGATGGAAAGAACAGTTTTTATACAAAAAAGTTAAAAAGGTTGTACAAAATAATTTCTGCGTACTTAATATGTCAAGTAACAAATAGCCTTTTTTAAACTCATAAACTACGGAACCCTACACTGAGCATGGCCCGACACGCTCTTGGCCGGGTTTATTTCGTGGTTGTTTACCTATATGTACAATTCCGAGCTAAGAATAAAACGTTGACTCATTAGCTAAAAATAACTCGTGGTTCAAAATAAATGGGCTTATTATGTTTGGGCTTAATGCAATTTGGCACAATAACCATGTGCAGCTGCCAATCAATAATCCATTATACGGCGTACACAAGAAAGTTAAAATTCATTTGTTTCCATTTCTAAAAGCAAATAAATATTACTTTGGTTTTTGAAAAAATGTTCGCGTAAACATCCCCAAAGATGCTTTCTGTTGGCGATCATAAACATTTTGCTACTTAAATAAATAACAGGCAATGAATATTTATATTAAGAAAAATAAACGAAAATCCTGAAGAACGAAAGCTGAAAATCATCCGAGACGATAATTACGTAAACAAGATAGAACCGTGAAAAAAGTAAATTCTTCCGCAGTATTTTTTTCAAATAATAATTACACAAAATCTTTTAAGCTTTTGTTAAATCTACTTCGGTCAACGTTGACGTCGAAATACCGGTTAAATAGGAAGAAGAGCAGATTAACGAGATTAACTGACAACAATAACTATTCTACAGTTGTCGCTTGACAGCTAGCTTTCCCGCAGACTCATACGAACTCCTTTATTCCCTGCACATGGCGGATTGAAAAGCGTATCCTTTCAATGCAGTGCCTTTGCCCGAGGAATGAAAGAGCGATGAAATGAACGCTCCTGAATGGCTAATGCTTCACTCAGATGAAAGGAACGTGTGCAGGGTTGCCATGCTATTTTTGAAAAAGGAACTATTATGTTTTGAATAATGCATCTGTATTTTCTTTATATTTATTTGCTGTGGTTGATTGGATGCGGGAGGTGAATTAATTGCAATATTGTGAAGGCAAATTATTTATTTATAAGTTTGAATTGCCCAATTTAATTCGTTTAATAGGTAGAGAAATTATCTTTATAAGGAAATTAGAATCCATAAAATTTCCTACAGAAATACATCATCAAGGAAGATTGCAATTTATGAAGTCGACATCCTTCAAAAGGAGTGCCCAGAAAATAGTTTTTGTTAACCCTAAGTAGGTACTTACTGTAAGATACTGGACTATCATCAACCTGAAGTGTGGGTGACCTCCTTTCGCTTCAAATATAACTCAACGTAATAATTTAGCGAATTTGTGCGCACAAGAAAATTGCAGCAACCGTTGCACAATCACTCACACGTGGGTGAATGAAAATCTTAATGTTTTGGCCTCATTTTCAAAATTAAAATACAATTTTCATTTAACAGTTTCGAAGAGAATTTTTAAAACTAAATTAAATTTTTTGTTTTGCATTTTTTTTACTAAACATCGTCAAAAGTATTTTCACCGCAGTATCAGAGATACGTAAATTGAATTTAATTAACAGTGTTATCTAGAATATGTCAGGTAACCGACACTAATAGCTTTACCCGAAGCGAAATTCAATAATGCAACCAGTTTAATGTGATTTATGCCAAAGCAACATAACTATTAGTACCTACTTACCTATGTGCTACTTAATTAAATTAAAGAGCATACGCTTGTACACATATTAGTACGCTTGAACGCGGTGACTGGTGAATTAGAAAAAAATTAAACCTCTGTGGTCGACGCAGCGCTAATTGAAGATTTTAATTGTGTTTACCTGAAACAAAAAGAAATGAAACATTAGTATTTAGGTAGCGCGCCAAAAATATTAAAAAGAAAAATGGCGATGACATAATTTGAGGTGTTCTTTTTTCGAAAATGTTAATTTGCGTTCCTAATTTAATGAAAAGGTAAAAAAAAACATAAAAATGAAATACGCTCTTCGTATTTCGTTTTTATGTTTTTTTTTACCTTTGCATTAAATTACGAAGACATACTTAATTTCGTTTTTACATCTAATAAAGTATTTAATCAGTTTTGTTGAATTTTAGCAAAGAAGTAACTTAAAATTAACGAATTGAAAGTAAGTACTTTTTTTAAGTCTGTTCGATTTATATATTTGTTTTCTTTTCAGTTCCTTTTTAGTCGGAATTAAATTAAAACTAAAATATCTTCGTCCTTATAAGTTGTCTGTTTTATAAGAGCTAAAGAATAAGGAAATTCAAGTTCCAAATCGAGCATGGATCGGACTGAAGCCGGCCGACCGCCGCGCCGCCGCCGCGCCGATGGTACGAAAGTAATCGAATACTTCCTTTCTAGACGGATCATTTTCTACAGTGCTAATGACTTACGATGATCCCAGTGTCAGTTTTATAGGGTACTAAGGGCTCAGCAACATATTTCTAGAATAAGCTGCCCTCGCATTGAACGAAATTTACATGCAACGAGAGGTCATCTTATACTGGAAATCATATTCCAGTAAAATGTGATCCCATGTTGTATAGAAATGCCACATAATGAGAGTTCAGGTCATACTGGTGTGTACTTGGATATTACCCGTGTGTATTACCGATAAGTAATTTAAATATCCGTTTGATTTTAATCCGAGTTTAAGAGCTTGGGAATTTTATTTTATTTAACAGATAGTTAAATTGCTTCCGTCAATTCCATGATTTTAAATTGCTATTAAAATTGATAACCAGCCTATTGCTTTCCCATTACAGGGCGCGTACCACAAGCCCTTATAAGCAGTATTTCTTTGATATTACTTTCAGTGGGAAAGCACACTCCTGAAAAGGAATGAAACAATCTTACTTTAAACGTCATGGTAAGGGGGCAGGTCACGCGCCTCATTTCTTATAGAAAATCACCAGTTAACTTTAGTAGAAGTTCACTTCGTTGTCTTCCTTTACAGAAATTTAGTCAAGTCTAGAAACAGAATTTATTTATTTGCGAATAGGGAAATATAATCATCATTGTCTAAAGGGCTCCTGAAAGGTTCGAACCGTTACATTCCAATATGTATGTTCATCTTCTTTATGGACCTCCCTTTGGAAGGTTTGGTTTCCACATTAGTCCTCTTGTTGGTAGGACCATTGGTTGGTTGGTTGGTACGTAAGCCGCGGCAGCCGCAAAAAAAAAAACACGTAGGTTTTAGTTTGACTCAAACAAAAATCTAGTAAATCTTAAAAAACAGATTATTTTAAGTACTATTGATTTAAATCGGAGCAAATACTAGATATGAAACTAGGTTTAGACAAATTGATCAAGCACACTTTGATATTCAGTTTCCATTACATACAACGATCTAACCATTTGCAAGTTTTAGATAAACTCTACTAAAGGTGCAATAAAATGGAATAATGATTATCGTCATCCATTACAATTACAATCCATCATTTGGTAGATCGTTTTATTTATACAATAGAATGTGGTTCAATAATTTTCTCGAGTTGATGCGAAAATTACAGTAATAAATAATGTTTATCTTGCAGTTTTAGTAAACATTAAACTCAATTTTATGAAGAAATTACTATTAAAACAATGGACTATCGATTTTAATTGTTCATCATTTACTTAACCAGAAGGCTGAGGTTACAGTAGGCAGCGATTTGCGATGCGACTAAAAGACACAAACGAAATAAATGTGCTATGGCTACATTATAAGCGATTCATCGATTAATTTACTTCGATTTTTCTGATACGTTGATGTAGCCGATACCATGATTACAGTAATGTTGTTTCTTTCGCTCAAAGAAATCAAAGATTGCTAGTAATATATTTGATGACCGGTGTAGCAATATGCGTTCGAGCTTTTATTGTCTAAATCGCTCATTGATCGCATCGCGGACTAATGTAGCCTCAGTCTAAAGCGACGGGTACCTACTCATTTTACACGAATATAATTAAAACCAGTCGACGTAATGATGAAGTAGGTACAGAAAGAAAAGCGCAAGAGAAACTCCAGTGATTGATTTCCTATTTGAAAACGGTGTCTAGCCAATTAACGCCTAGTTTTATCACTTTAAGCTCGAGGACGGGTACTATGAGCTTTAGAAAGAGACTTGAGGAGTGAGAGAGACAAGGCTGCATTCATTTTTTGTTCCGTACCTATCTGTGCAACCTTTTCTTGTGCAAACGGATAAGATAATACCAGTGGACTGTGGAGTGACCGCGTAAAATATTTCGATGATTTATACTACGTGTGTTTTTACTTTTATTACGGAACCAACTCTGAAATCTCGAAAAAAATATCAATTGTTTCATACAATATGGTGGGAGGGCATTGAACTTTTGTTAGAAACAGCAGATATTTTTTTTCGTTTATCGAGTTCAGTGTTGGTTTTATAATAAAAGTTGTTTGGTTTTATGCGAGGAATCATCTCCTAGCTAGCACCTTGTATAAGCGCTATTAGCACGGTGCCCCTTGGTGAAACCACAATCGACCGAATTTTGGCCATTTGACTGCCAATGACAACTATAAAAGACCTACGAATGTCCAACCAGTAACAACCACTTTACGTGCGTTTATCTATTAAAACCTTTATTTTTCAGGAATGTGAAATGGTATCAATTTGACATTAGTATTAAATAGTCAGGCTTGAAACCACAATCGACCGAATTTTGGCCATTTGACTGCCAATGACGACTATAAAAGACCTGCGAATGTCCAACCAGTAACAACCACTTTACGTGAATTTTCTATTAAAGCCTTTATTTTTAGTAACGTGAAATGGTATCAAGTTGACATTAATATTAAATAGCCAGGTTTGTAATCCCTCGGAGCTAAGAAAAAATCAGACTTCCAAGTCAAGTCAACGCAATAAAAAGATACAGCCGTTTTAATGGCTCTTAACTCTCAAGGGATTCGGAATGTAGTGGATACTTCGACCTAGAATCACGAAATTTTTGGCAAGGAGCAGTCATATAACACAAGTAAAGGGATACATTTTTAAACCATGGATTTATAGCTACATAAGTGAGTTTTATTTTTATACTAGCGACCGGCCTCAGCTTCGCAAGGGTGTAATCTTTGAAAACTTCAGCTTTTGTCTACTATAATATGCATGTATCATACATATTTTATTATTATTATTTATTATTTTCATAGCTTTCACTTGAATCATTCTACTTCTATTACAAAAATCGCTTTAAAATCCGTTGCGTAGTGTCAAAGATTTAAGCTAACATAGGAAACATACAGTGGAAAGCTCTCCGTTCTATATTATGTAGAGAAAACTTAATATTTATGGCCAGTTTACAGTTCCTACTAAAGCTTGGGACAGATGAGTCTTGTCCGCCCTTTAGAAGTTCTTAATTAATGAATTAATTACTTGCGAACCGTGTCTGTTTTCAGCGGTAATTTGTCTGTAGTCCAAGTTCGTAAAGACAAATATTTTATGCGTTTAGACTTGGCGGCGACTCTGCTAAATAGTTACGCTAGTTTTTGAAGCAAATATAAAGGTTTAAAATAAATGCTTATGTATATATAAAGCTTAAAGTATCTATTGTTGTTTCTACATTAAAATAAATAAATAAAAAATAAAATAAGCCTTTATTGCCGAGTTCTTTACAGTTACGTCTTAAGACTAAATGTTTTCATCGGTACGTTTTTCTACATTAACCTTTTTAAAATATAAAATGTCAGTCTCTATAACGTTGATCCCATTATTAACAATAAAAGATTTTATAATTAGACCGATATGTACTGCGAGAAATTACATTCAAGTCGCATTTTCCTGAGAGAGTTATGAATATGAATGTGGAGTGACGGAGGAATCGAGGAAGGCCGAAGAAAAGATGGATGGAATGTGTGACAAATGATATGAACAAGAAGAAACGAGACAGCATGACGGTTGACAGAATGACTTTCAAAAGCAAACGTGTTGCCCCAAAGTAAAATGGAATAAGACCAGGAAAATGATGATAAAAAAATACGTGCTACGCAGATAATATTTTAGTCAGGTATGTTTTGAAGATTCACGATGAAAATAACATCTGCCGGAACCAAGCAATAGATAGATATGTATTATCTTAACAATATTTCATATATGAATTCCATGGTATTCATTATTTATAACGTGCATCACAGTGCGCACCCGCACCATATGGTTGCTTGCGAAATGGCAGGCAATGCAAGCCAGTAACGGACGTGGGAAGTCGCCTGTACTATGAACGAATTTGGCTGTAGTGCCGCCAATAGGGATGACGACAACATTATAAAAATGGCATTATGTTTAGTCCGTCTGATAGATCGACCAAAAATACGGGACACGTATTTTTTGCTTGATCAAATTAATAAAAAAATACAAAGATAAAGAGCAACAAAGTTCCGGAGTGGGGGCTTTTGACGTCACCGTCCTGCAAAATATGTATCTGATCGTGACGTCATGCGCAACTTTAACGCACTGTATCTTCGTCATTTTTCGTTTACGGGAAAAAAGAAAAAATACGTGTCCAAAATTTTTTGATTATCTAACTGACGGACTAATTACTTTTTTTTTTGTCGTCTCGCCTATTATACTGTTTTCTATTAAGTATTTGTATTAGGTTCTTTGAATACTTGTTTTAGGAGGTTCAGCTTAACGTGTGTGCGGTAAAAAATCGGATAACATTCTATTTAAAAGATCAAGCATCTAGATAAGATAGAAACTCGTATGTAATAACGACCTTAACTTTCGTAGATTCACCCTTCAAAATTCAATAATACCAACAGCCTGGCTGTGGGGCGAAATTTAATACTAGTTAGAAGCACATACAATTGAACTGTTTGGTACGCAATGGATACGCAGTGGGTAACACCACATTTAGTATTCATCATACGCGAATCTATCTGAAACTGAGTATAAGTATAATTAATTAATTAAACTTCATAGACCTCCGAACAGGTATTTGAACTGAGTATGTTACGATATTAGTATGTTACCATACTAGTGTGTTTCAATACTAGTATGCTACGATACTAGCGTGTTTCGATACAAATATATAACATACTAGTACCAGGTGCAATAAGTACGAAAACTACCTAGTATTGTGCTAGTATGGTCTTAGTCTATACAAGAATCTAACATCACAATATTACGTCCTACACTTGTATCTTGGCTTAGCAGTCACATTATGCGGTAGCAGCGCCTACTGCCAAGATTTACGGCGCCTATTTACAACTATGTAAATGTAAATTCGTCGATATTATCGGCTTTAGATAAATTGTTTCAATATCAAGTTACAGCAACGTTAACAAGTGAAACAGAATATTACATCAATCAATCAGTTTCACGTTTGAGTTGGAAATAGACTGGGAATTTAGTAAGTTCGACAATGAATTCGAATTTCGTAAATTCGGAGTTGAATTTGTGTATTTTAAACTGGCAGTTCTTCATTTCGACGGTACCTATAAGTAAGGGTTGTCATATATTCGGGATATTTTTGTTCTGTCAAGGAAAATGACCGGTATTTTATTGGTGATAATCGTTTGCTCTACCTTACCTTCGTCGTAAACTTATCTGAGTAATAAACGAATATTATGAAGCTTTAGAGGTTGACCTAAAATCTTAGGAAAGAAGTACTGGTTCGAATTGAAAAGTGCTCTTTGTGTTGAATAGCCTATGTGTCGAGGAAGGCTATGGGCTACACAACATCACGCTACGGCCGACGGGAGCGGAGTAGTAACTAAACATGCGTGTAAAACCGCGGGGGACGAGATATAGATTTTGGTTCTGGTACACTTGCGCGAAAGACATTTGCGCGAAAGACACTTGCGCGCGGCCGTTTGGGCGAATGGACACATGCGCGAATGGACGTTTGCGCCCATAGACATTTCCGCGAATGGACACTTGCGCGACTAGACGTTTCCGCGCCAAACCACTTGCGCGAAGCCCTTTGCGCGACGGACACTTGCGCGCCAGACAGTTCCGCGACAGACGTTTGCGCCCAAACACTTCCGCGACTAGACACTTGCGCGAACTTTTTATTCAAAGGACATTGGACAAATTTAAAAATATTATGTAAGGGGTACCAATATTTTTTTATTTACTTTTGGTTTACATGGCGTCCACATATCTACCGAGGGTGGTAAGTCGTTTTCAAAAGCAAGATGGCGGCCATAATATTTTTTTCAAAATACGTCATGGGTGTCGATTTCATGGTTTTTTGGGGTGCCAAGGTCAATAATGAGGTCGCTTTGAGAATCCAAGATGGCAGCCGTGACCTTTATCATAATATGCGTCATGGGTGTCGTTTTCATGGTTTTTTGGGGTGCTAAGGTCAATAATGAGGTCGATTTAAGAATCCAAGATGGCGGTCGTGACCTTGCTCATAATATGCGTCATGGGTGTCGTTTTCATGGTTTTTTGGGGTGCTAAGGTCAAAAATGGGGTCGATTTGAGAATCCAAGATGGCGGTCGTGACCTTTCTCATAATATGCGTCATGGGTGTCGTTTTCATGGTTTTTTGGGGTGAAAAGGTCAATAATGAGGGCGATTTGAAAATCCAAGATGGCGGTCGTGACCTTTCTCATAATATGCGTCATGGGTGTCGTTTTCATGGTTTTTTGGGGCGCTAAGGTCAATAATAAGGTCGATTTGAGAATCCAAGATGGCGGCCGTGACCTTTCTCATAATGTGCGTCATGGGTGTCGTTTTCATGGTTTTTTGGGGTGCTAAGGTCAATAATGAGGTTGATTTGAGAATCCAAGATGGCGGTCGTGACCTTGCTCATAATAAGCGCCATGGGTGTCGTTTTCATGGTTTTTTGGGGTGCTAAGGTCAAAAATGGGGTCAATTTGACAATCCAAAATGGCGGTCGTGACCTTTCTCACAATATGCGTCATGGGTGTCGTTTTCATGGTTTTTTGGGATGCTAAGGTCAAAAATGAGGTCAATTTGAGAATCCAAGATGGCGGTCCTGACCTTTCTCATAATATGCGTCATGGGTGTCGTTTTCATGGTTTTTTGGGGTGCTAAGGTCAATAATGAGGTCGATTTGAGAATCAAAGATGGCGGTCGTGACCTTGCTCATAATATGCGTCATGGGTGTCGTTTTCATGGTTTTTTGGGGTGCTAAGGTAAAAAATTAAGTCAATTTGAGAATCCAAGATGGCGGTGGTGACCTTTCTCACAATATGCGTCATGGGTGTCGTTTTCATGGTTTTTTGGGGTGCTAAGGTCAAAAATGAGGTCAATTTGAGAATCCAAGATGGCGGTCGTGATCTTTCTCATAATATGCGTCATGGGTGCGATTTCATGGTTTTTTGGGGTGCCAAGGTCAATAAAGAGGTCGATTTGAGAATCCAAGATGGCGGCCGTGACCTTTCTCATAATATGCGTCATGGGTGTCGTTTTCATGGTTTTTTGGGGTGCTAAGGTAAAAAATGAGGTCAATTTGAGAATCCAAAATGGCGGTCGTGACCTTTCTCACAATATGCGTCATATTGACCTTATCACACCAAAAAACCATGAAAACGACACGCATGACGCAAATTGTGAGAAAGGTCACGCGGCCGCCATCTTGGATTGTCAAATCGACCCCGTTTTTGACCTTAGCACCCCAAAAAACCATGAAAACGACACCCATGACGCATATTATGAGAAAGGTCAGGACCGCCATCTTGGATTCTCAAATTGACCTCATTTTTGACCTTAGCATCCCAAAAAACCATGAAAACGACACCCATGGCGCATATTGTGAGAAAGGTCACCACCGCCATCTTGGATTGTCAAATTGACCTCATTTTTGACCTTAGCACCCCAAAAAACCATGAAAACGACACCCATGACGCAAATTGTGAGAAAGGTCACGACCGCCATCTTGGATTCTCAAATCGACCTCATTATTGACCTTAGCACCCCAAAAAACCATGAAAACGACACCCATGACGCATATTATGAGCAAGGTCACGACCGCCATTTTGGATTGTCAAATTGACTCCATTTTTGACCTTAGCACCCCAAAAAACCATGAAAACGACACCCATGACGCATATTATGAGCAAGGTCACGACCGCCATCTTGGATTCTCAAATCGACCTCATTATTGACCTTAGCACCCCAAAAAACCATGAAAACGACACCCATGACGCACATTATGAGAAAGGTCACGGCCGCCATCTTGGATTCTCAAATCGACCTTATTATTGACCTTAGCACCCCAAAAAACCATGAAAACGACACCCATGACGCATATTATGAGGAAGGTCACGACCGCCATCTTGGATTCTCAAATCGCCCTCATTATTGACCTTAGCACCCCAAAAAACCATGAAAACGACACCCATGGCGCATATTGTGAGAAAGGTCACCACCGCCATCTTGGATTGTCAAATTGACCTCATTTTTGACCTTAGCACCCCAAAAAACCATGAAAACGACACCCATGACGCAAATTGTGAGAAAGGTCACGACCGCCATCTTGGATTCTCAAATCGACCTCATTATTGACCTTAGCACCCCAAAAAACCATGAAAACGACACCCATGACGCATATTATGAGCAAGGTCACGACCGCCATTTTGGATTGTCAAATTGACTCCATTTTTGACCTTAGCACCCCAAAAAACCATGAAAACGACACCCATGACGCATATTATGAGCAAGGTCACGACCGCCATCTTGGATTCTCAAATCGACCTCATTATTGACCTTAGCACCCCAAAAAACCATGAAAACGACACCCATGACGCACATTATGAGAAAGGTCACGGCCGCCATCTTGGATTCTCAAATCGACCTTATTATTGACCTTAGCACCCCAAAAAACCATGAAAACGACACCCATGACGCATATTATGAGGAAGGTCACGACCGCCATCTTGGATTCTCAAATCGCCCTCATTATTGACCTTAGCACCCCAAAAAACCATGAAAACGACACCCATGACGCATATTATGAGAAAGGTCACAATCGCCATCTTGGATTCTCAAATCGACCTCATTATTGACCTTAGCACCCCAAAAAACCATGAAAACGACACCCATGACGCATATTGTGAGAAAGGTCACGACCACCATCTTGGATTGTCAAATTGACCCCATTTTTGACCTTAGCACCCCAAAAAACTATGAAAACGACACCCATGACGCATATTATGAGCAAGGTCACGACCGCCATCTTGGATTCTCAAATCGACCTCATTATTGACCTTAGCACCCCAAAAAACCATGAAAACGACACCCATGACGCATATTATGAGAAAGGTCACGACCGCCATCTTGGATTGTCAAATTGACCCCATTGTTGACCTTAGCACCCCAAAAAACCATGAAAACGACACCCATGGCGCATATTATGATAAAGGTCACGGCCGCCATCTTGGATTCTCAAAGCGACCTAATTGACCTTGGCACCCCAAAAAACCATGAAATCGACACCCATGACGTATTTTGTGAAAAATATTATGGCCGCCATCTTGCTTTTGAAAACGACTTACCACCCTCGGTAGATATGTGGACGCCATGTAAACCAAAAGTAAATAAAAAAATATTGGTACCCCTTACATAATATTTTTAAATTTGTCCAATGTCCTTTGAATAAAAAGTTCGCGCAAGTGTCTAGTCGCGGAAGTGTTTGGGCGCAAACGTCTGTCGCGGAACTGTCTGGCGCGCAAGTGTCCGTCGCGCAAAGGGCTTCGCGCAAGTGGTTTGGCGCGGAAACGTCTAGTCGCGCAAGTGTCCATTCGCGGAAATGTCTATGGGCGCAAACGTCCATTCGCGCATGTGTCCATTCGCCCAAATGGCCGCGCGCAAGTGTCTTTCGCGCAAATGTCTTTCGCGCATGTGTCCTGATACCATAGATTTTGGTCGGTAGCGTCAGCGTAAATATGTTAAGTCAGTCCGACTGAGTCTAAATAGAAAGTGTAGGAGTAGTTCTTTTTCAACTAGTTTTTTAATATTTTATGCCATAACTTACCTACTGTCAATTCTCTCTAATACCGTAGAGGCGCTATACAATATTTCTAATAAATTATTGACGCAGACGCTAGCGAATTTAATTGTGAGTTTGCAAACTTATGATAGAGTTACAGAATAAACATTGTTTCTGCTCAAAACAAAAACAAAAGAGCGCCTCTAGTTTGTACTTTGATATCGTTTGTAAAGTATCTGTTTTCAATGTTTTCAGTCTAGCTCTGATTATTACATTGTTTTTCCATTAATTTATCGTATTCTTGGCCTGTTGCCAGTACGCTTAGCAGTTTGTTCTCTGAATCTTCGTTCGTCTTAATTGATGTCGTGAACTCGCGAGGATTGCATTTCTGATTGATTATTGTGAGTGTGACTGAGCTATTTTCTGCTTTTCTTTTGTTTTTAGTTTCCTAGGATCACCTCGTGACCCGTCTATTTTCTCAAGATTGCAAGGAGATATTGGTGCCGATTCTCTTGTGCACAAACTAACGTAAATTTAAGTTAAGTGCATCTTTCTCTTTCCGTTTAATTAAGAAAAGGACAGAAGATCAAATATTAGTTAAGTCCTGTCAAATTTAGACACTCCATAGATAATTTAGACGCAATTTAAAAACATGGCGTCTAAATATACGTCAATTTTCATCAGGCGCTGTCTAATTTCACAGGATTAAACTAAAATGTATCTTCTGTCATTTTCTTTAAGAAATGGAAAGAGAAAGATGCACTTAACTTAAATTTACGTTAGTTTGTGCACAAGAGAATCGGCACCATTATGTTGATATCTCTTGGTATCATGTCATTAAATATTTCTAATTTCTTTTAAATAAATGATCTCAAAAGCTGCACAGAGGGCGGAGTTATGAGACCATACATTTTACTGATTTGTACAAACATATCTAATTGCATCTTCAAGTTTCTAGTGAATAAAGTTCTGCACAAGAAAATAACGTTATTAGTTATTAACAAAAACCTCACTCGTCATACAAAACTGCATAATAAAATAAACATGATCTAAGAGACCTTGAACATGTATTTGCAGTTAGCAGCTACGTTGTGTGTGTCGCATCGTCTTTTATCTGTAGTAAATAATAGGATCTAGATATTAATAGACAATAGATTATAGAATGTCAAGCGATAATTATGACAGTGACATTTAGAAAATAGATCATAACGTCCTCCCCTTTATTATCTAGTTGACTAGGTGCCTTGAAATACTGTTTTTTAACTTTTTTTTAAACTCCTAGATTTTATATTTAAACACTCATATTCGCAATGCGAAGAGATTTTTGGAATAGTTTTAAACTAGGTAAAATAGGGGATAAAAAAGAGCAGGAATTAGCTAGTTTCGTATATGTGTGCGTTAAGGCTTCGTTCACACGGCATTGTCCTGCACGTTTTTTTGTAATCGTTTTTTTAACGTATAGTCAACCGGGTGTTCACATGGTAAATTTTCATTCGTGTAAAAACGATTAGCCGCAGTTTCCACACAGTTGTCACAGTGAGTAGACGTCACTGATGGATTCACTAAATGGATTGTTTCAAAATTAGGATAAATTATTACCATTATTCCCATCCAAGCTGCTTAAGTTGCGACGCGATTTTTATAAAGTTCCAAAGGTTTATCCCTAAAACGGGATTTCGTTCCACTAAAGAATATAATAGTTAGAGAGAGAAAGAATTTAATAGTAGTCTATAGAAAATTCCTCAACCATTTTGAATATCAAACCAAATCAAACATAAAAGACATACCCCTCCACACACCCCTCCAAACACGCTCAGATACTAAGCGCATCTTCGGTTTCTATTCGATAAAAAACGTATGACATCGTATCGTGTGAAGGAGACAAAGGCGTACCATATGCCACTGCGAACCGAATACGTCAAAGTTCATTCGATTTGCTTGACAAGTCCGTTGAGCATGCGTTTAAACGTATAAGCGGTACACGTTTTTTTGTAGTACTATCGTCGTGTGAATGGATCTATGAACGTTGTATGGTCACTATTCATACGTTAAGACGTATACTGCAGAAAAACGTGCAGGACAATGCCGTGTGAACGAAGCCTTAGAGTGCCGTTTTTAACGTTCGAATTGTATATACATAAATATGCATTTACAGCTTTTATAAATACACTTTAAAAAGGAGGAGGTTATCAATTCGTTACAATCTTTTATTATAGTTTACTTGTGATGTCATAATTATCTGTTAAATTAAATTTAATAAGGAACTTACGAATCCTTCTTAGGACACGCATGCTGCGATGTGATTATGATTACGTCACAGACATGTACAACGAAACTAATCCAGCGGAATGCATTGATAACAGCTTGGGAGGTCTTGAGAGTGCCAAGATAAATCTGTATGGTCCACTCACATCTGAACAACTACGAAAACCAACCTTACTGCTACGAAATAAGGCGTAGTCAATGTCACATTGTTGAACTGCGGCTGACTGTACAGGATTAAGTGCTTTGTGGATGTAATTGAGCGATTGTTAGATAAACTTGTGGGTTGGGATATTTATTAAGATTAAGCTTTGTTTTACTCAAGTCTGATGGCATTTGACTTGGAAATGTATCTCTATTGGTTACACTAATGAAATAAATTATAATAGATAAACATTGTTACTTTTATTTTGCTTCAATCGACACACAATAATACAAAGCATTGAATTTTAGTGTTATGTAGTTTTTTTATATACGCACATTTCTATATAGACTCGTGCCAGAGACTCATAACAAGAGCACGTCCGACAAAGTTAAACAATTTTGGAAATGGTTTAAAAAGGTTATATTGACACAAAAGTTAAAGCCAGGCTTCTAATACCCTCCCGCAGTACACAAATTGATCCCAGATTGTGAGGCATCTACAAAGCCTCACAGTAAACCAGATTAAATATAATAATACCTACTGATATTTAGATATTTTCACAATAAATAAACGGGTTATTTTATATTAACAATAGGTCAACCCTCCCTATTCTATAAGTGTAGCCTAACCCTAAAATGTCATGCCTACTGCGTCACCCCGCTTCGCTGAAAGGTCAATGAAGAACTCGCTTTTAACAGAGACAGGCGGGAAATCAAATAAGCATGAAGAAAGACATGATTTCTCGCTTTTATGGCATGGTAATATCATTTCCTTAGCCTTAAATAAAACCTTCTTAGAGCTAAAATAAGTAAGTACGTTAAATAAGTCTAAAAGGTAAGAGAAATGTCGCACTTAGAATAAGAGTAGCTTAAAAAAAGTCGATAGATTAAAGAATGTCGAGCTTTAATTATGACCATAGACATCCGATTATGAAAGTGACATTTGGAAATAGACCTTTATGATAGACAATGTTTAAATACTGCTTTAAATACTTTTTTTTCTAAAATTACGATTTACATAAAATAGAAGTGTATGCGATTGAAATATATTAATTTTTAAATGATTTTGCTGAATCGTGAGTGATTTTGATAAGCTTCGTGAATAGACATGGATGAACTTTTTCAAACTGTGACTTCGTATGCATCCGCAATAATCGACTTTCACGCAGACAAAGTCACGAGCAAAACATAGAAGATAATAAATATCATTCTGTTCAAGACATTCCCAAAACCCTTTTCACATGTTTGACACTGTATCCTGTCCTTTGGGATTTGGGACACAGTCCTTTAGAGCAAGGGGGGAAAATGCTATTATAGATTTGGGATGACCTTTGCCTTCTTCATTCTGACAAGAAGTTAAAGAGGATATAACATGACTCAATGATAAATGCATAAATTCCATTTGTAGGATTATTACATTTTACTAGCTTAAACTAGCTTTCGTCCGCAGCTTCGCCCAGAATGTCTATTTTACCCCCTTAGGTGGTGAATTTTCAAATATCTTTTCTTAAGTTTTCCCCTGCTAGGAAGGCGCGGCGAGAGGGAGTGTCACAATTTTACTGACTAAAACCCACCCTTGTTCCTTCGGTTGCCCTTTATATTCCGGGGCGTAACTATTAGAACTATTCCGCAACGCCGGCAGGAGATATCTATGCTTTACTATCTAAAATCGAACAGATCGAAACTTTACAAAAGGAACACAAAACCAGTAGCCAAATCAATCAAACAGCAGAAACGAAATCTTGTTCATAAATGTTCCCGAAAACGCGTAAATCTTCCATTTTACGGGGCGGAAACCGCAGATCATGGCGGGCGCCGGTTATAAATACTTGCGCGGGCACACATGTGATCTACAGATCTTATATGGGTCAAGTCATAACACTTCACCATACTATACTATACTTATACTTACCAAAATTATTCCTCATGGAATTATGATTTTTTCCGTTTAACTTGGTGAAGTGGAATTCTTTTGATGAGGTTAAAATTTGAGGAAAAGTTTAAAAGTGATTCTAATGGTTAATGCTGTTGTATGTTTGTTTGTGCTATAAGTGCTTGTTTAATAGATTATAATGGGTAGGTACTATGAGTAATAGTACGTATGTAATATACGACTGACCCTGACAGCCAAGCCAGAGGTCGTAGGATCAACTCCCATCCAGGACAAAGCATGATGATGACGAGCATGATTGATTGTTGTGCCTGAATGTCATTAATTTACAGTAGTTGTATATGTAGATTATATGAAAATGTACCTATATACGATGGTCGTGTGTGAGTTATAATCACCAACCCGCCTTGAGCAGGCATGGTGACGAAAGTTCATAAGAGACTTTTGTCCTGCAGTAAGATATAAAGAACAATTTCTACATTTACATACGATATTATCCGACCAACGATAACATCGGTTGTGTGATAGCTATTTCTCCTTACAAAGTTACATAAGTAATATTATTGTGAAAGAGTGCTTGGAAGAATCGTGAGTTCGTGACATACAATCACGTTTGACCATTTTATATGGAGTTAATAATAATAATCTTTATCATGATGATCTCCATGTCCCTAGCCTTTTCCCAAATATGTTTGGATGGCTTCCAGCCTAACCGGATACTGCTGGATACGATACCAGTGTTTTACGTGAAGGGTCTACCTATCAGAATAATCTCCAAAAGAACTCCAACTGCATATGTATGTATATCTTCACTACATTGTATAAAAAAAGTCGCTTTCCTCTGTCTGTCTGTCCCTATGTATGCTAAGATCTTTAAAACTCCGCATCCGAATTTGATGTGTTTTTTTAAATCTACCCTGGAATGATTGAAAAGGAAGGTTTAAATATATGATGTATTTATTATTATAATAGAGAAAACCCGAGATTTCCGTAGATTTAAGTATAATGCCGTGCGAAGCTCAGTCACATTTAATCTGTTGGATTTATGATTTTAAATCCATTGTTGTTGAAGGTTATTTATGAACAAAACTAGACAAGTGTGTACCCACCTATTGTTTTACGTGAACACATACTTCTAGGCAATTAAAAATAAAGTTTTAATTTTTAATTGCCTGTAAATTTATACTTGACAATTAATACTCATTGTTTTCATTGGATAACGGGCTTTGCTGTATGTTATGTAAGTTGGTTATTTATCTATACATAGTATTAGTATAGTAGTATTGTCGCTATTCGGTCTCTGTCCCTAGTATGTTGTTGTAACGCACTAATTATTAAATTTACCGATACTTGTACTAAAAAATTATACTCATGATTACAAATTACAAACAGTTTTCCCGAAGAAATGTCCTAATATGAATTTCCTTGCAAATTCTTGCCAATTTTTTTTTAACCTTAAGCAAATTATAAAATTCTATGTTCAAAAGATCATGTGCATGATCTTGGCAACTTATTGATAAATTGTTATTTAGCTAGTCTGTTTAAGATCATCGACACTCGAGAAACAATCTAAATAGATATAGACTCAGCACTCGATAAATAAATTATGAATCATCAAGCCACGCCAGAAGAAAAAATATTTTGTATGCAAATATTTATATGTTAATCAAGAATGCCGATCCCGCATTTTTATTCGATGATTAGTCACTCACAAATCGATTTGTAATTATTCAACTACCTCATCATACTTAATGTGTATTGCATCGGTACTTGAGAGATAAAAAACAAATGAATATTATTATTTTAATTGATGTTTACAACCTCCACCGTTGTGACTTCTTGCAGCATGACGTCAACAAAGATATAGCTATAGGAAAATCTATATATATAAAAGAAAGTCGTGTTAGTTACTTCACTTATAACTCAAGAACGGCTGAACCGATTTAGCTGAAAATTGGCAGGGAGGTAGTTTAGAGCCAGGAGAAGGACATAGGATACTTTTTATCCCGTTCGACATCATTCCCGTGTGACTTGACATGTAACGTCAGTCACTATAAAACGTGGTATAACAAAAAAGAATCAGACTTGGAATAACAAAATTGACGTATAATGACAGCTATGTAATGACGTATGGATGATAGGTGGTAGGTAGGTAGTAGGTAGGTAGTAGGTAGGTAGTAGGTAGGTAGTAGGTAGGTAGTAGGTAGGTAGTAGGTAGGTAGTAGGTAGGTAGTAGGTAGGTAGTAGGTAGGTAGTAGGTAGGTAGTAGGTAGGTAGTAGGTAGGTAGTAGGTAGGTAGTAGGTAGGTAGTAGGTAGGTAGTAGGTAGGTAGTAGGTAGGTAGTAGGTAGGTAGTAGGTAGGTAGTAGGTAGGTAGTAGGTAGGTTAGGTAGTAGTAGGTAGTAGTAGGTAGGTAGTAGGTAGGTAGTAGGTAGGTAGTAGGTAGGTAGTAGGTAGGTAGTAGGTAGGTAGTAGGTAGCTCGTAGGTCTCGAGTAGGTACGTAGTCTGTAGGTCGTTGGGAGGTCGTAGGTAGGTCGTCGGTAGGTAGGAGGTAGGTAGTAGGTAGGTAGGTAGTAGGGTAGGTAGGTAGTAGGTAGGTAGTAGGTAGGTAGTAGGTAGGAAGTCGGTCGGTAGTAGGTGTAGGTAGTAGTAGGTAGGTAGGTAGGTAGTAGGTAGGTAGTAGGTAGGTAGTAGGTAGGTAGTAGGTAGGTAGTAGGTAGGTAGTAGGTAGGTAGTAGGTAGGTAGTAGGTAGGTAGTAGGTAGGTAGGTAGTAGGTAGGTAGTAGGTAGGTAGTAGGTAGGTAGTAGGTAGGTAGTTTGTAGGTAGGTAGTAGGTAGGTAGTAGGTAGGTAGTAGGAACGTAGTAGTACTGGAGTAGGAAGGTATAAGCTAGGTAGTAGGTAGGTAGTAGGTAGGTAGTAGGTAGGTAGTAGGTAGGTAGTAGGGAGGTAGTAGGCAGGTAGTAGGTAGGTAGTAGGTAGGTAGTAGGTAGGTAGTAGGTAGGTAGTAGGTAGGTAGTAGGGAGGTAGTAGGCAGGTAGTAGGTAGGTAGTAGGTAGGTAGTAGGTAGGTAGTAGGTAGGTAGTAGGTAGGTAGTAGGTAGGTAGTAGGTAGGTAGTAGGTAGGTAGTAGGTAGGTAGTAGGTAGGTAGTAGGTAGGTAGTAGGTAGGTAGTAGGTAGGTAGTAGGTAGGTAGTATGTCAATTCGAATTCAATATTCATACTTGACAAGACAACGTCTGTCGGGTCAGCTAGTATGAGAATAAATCCTAATATCCTCCTTCCTAATTTAATAATTAAGAGGAAATTTATGAGGATGAATGGAATTTTGTTACAACTTTACGTAAAAACTACTGAAATTCAAATTAACAGTAATATGTATAGTCAATCACACTGGCCCACGGGACCTCAATAGAAACCAAAGATATAACTTAACGCAGGTGGAACCACATGGGACGACTAGTACCTAACGAACACACGTGATTCGAGACACAATAGAAAAACAATAACAGCGCGACAGCCGGCTGTCGCTTGGTCAAAGAAAGGTTATTTTAACAGAGGTAAGCTTAGAATTCATTTAAAATTCCATTCATGACACGAGAAAATGACAAACTTATTTAAAAATGCTTTTAGCAAGACAGTAACGTAATAAAGAAATGAAATGGGCCAAGAAGACGAAGTAGGTCGTAAGCTTTTTAAAAAATAATTTGAACTGCAGTCTTTATTTAAGATGCAAAAATATTTTTTTTTGTAGATGTTTCAAACATTGTGTTTTAAAACGGGCATAGCAGATGTAGCTCAAAGGGGCTCAACTTAAATGGGACAGGGTAGGACATGCCGCTTGTTGGACAAACTGAATCTCATAATCCCGCAGTTAGTATTAAAATCTTTTCAAAAAGAAGGCAAAATACCAGCTCACTTGGCAGATTCAAATTGAACTTGGCATTTCTAATAGCTAAAATAAGTATGAAAATAAATATTGACTCCCAAATCAATCAATCGATGTTTTACTTCAATCATAAAATTAAAAAAAAAATGACAAGACATCAATGGATTCCAAAAAGTAACGTGTCAAACAAAACAACACCTGACCATAAATAAGCAATTCGAATTCCAATGGCAGAATCGATTCGATTGAATGCGATTTGATCATTAATCGAGAGAGAGAGCGTGCCGGCCACAAATAGATGAACTCGCGATCAAGGTGGGCATCGAATCGAATGAAGGCCGAAACTTTGGCAAACTCTACCTATATCGATGATGTGTAGGCTGAATGGGTTCGGTTCTGTTGCATTTAAATTTAGAATGACGAAAGTGAAAGAGCTCTTTGATGCAGATGAAGGATCGCATAACCCATCTTTGATTAAAAACTCTTTGCTGTTTTATTTTTAAAGTTTTATTCCTAATAGGTGCCAAACAGGACTTTGTGAATAAGTCTGTTATGCTGTCTCTTTTAAGTTGTAGTAGCTTTAGTATACCAAGAATTCTATACTCTACAACAACAATTAAAGTGAAATATTAAGAATGAAAATCGCCTTTATTTTCACATCCCGGGCATTTTCTCTCGATGTTAATATTATGGGGTGCTACGGAAACCTCCTTGGTCAAGTCTGACTTGCATTTTGTCGGACAAAACGATGCAGATATTGATGCAGATGGTTAATTATAAAGGTATTATATTTTGAATAATGTAATTTCAGTAACTTTTGAACAGACGTATTTTAAGTTAAGGTCATTTGGAGTGTCAAGCATTCGAAGTTTTTCAGTATTACGTATTTATAAGTCATTGTATGTTAATTTGGAATAGAAGGTACTGGAACTTTACGATGTGTAGGTAATTGAATTAAACATATAATAAATGTTAACGTCCTCGACAGAATATCGTGATTAGATTTTCGAGTTGATGACTTAATTTAGTGTTCATAAAAGTATTAAAGGCAAGTATATATTATACTATACTTGTATATATTTATTTTAGTATTATTTATAAGTTTTGTACATATTATGTTTAATTTATTTAATTTAGTTTTATTTCTATTATTAATAATTAATGTTTAATTGTTAAATAAATAAATAATACCTTAATAAAAAAAAAAAAAAAAAAAAAAACAACCCAGATAACGTCGCAAGGCAAGTTTAATATAAAAATATGACAGGCGAAAACACTTGCAAAGTAACTAATTTAATTCAATGAAAGTACAAGAAACAAAAGTACTCTAAAGTAAAAAAAATGGGAAAATTCTAACGGTGTTTCCCGAAATGACGATGAAGGCCAAACGTTGGCAACTGCTCTTAAAACATACATTATAGTTTTAGTCAGACAGTTATTCAACTCAACACTCAATAGTAAGAAATATATTGTTAGGATAGTGTTTCGTAAAACAAACCTCTTTTAATTTATTGCTGGTAGTGTATCTGAGGTAGGTAACTATTCTTTTTTTAAACAGAAGTATTTTCAAGTAGGTACTTTTTACTGTTACCGTTCGGTAAGATTTTTGTGTTTATCATAGATTTTAACGACTCGATAGGGTAGGCCCGGCTAAAGGGGGTCCAGCCCGTGATGCATTGGTATAGTGAGATAATGCAGGTTTTAAAAAAAAAACCTGTAAGTATGAGTGTCTTAGATGACAATTCTTTTTTATTCTTAATTAAGTAATTACTTGTATTTATTATTACTTTTATTGGGACTTTTGAAGAGGTCGAAATATTTAACGATTTCTCTTTTAGGCCAAAAATTTCCTCACAGGCCACAGCGCTGGAACATAAACTAAAATTATCTACACTACATAATAGAACTGTGGTAGAAACCATGCAAACCCACGTATAATATCAATAACAGCCAGCAACAAAATCACCTCCAGACCACAGACAAACTAAATTCTACAGCCGGAATTGAAAGCGCTGCACAATTACTAGCGGTTTCAATCTGAAGCGCGTGTTTGTCTTTGGCTAAGCACCGTAAAAGCTGCGTTCAAAAGAAATGGCCAGCAATAAACGTTGTGGCTTTCTCCGCAAATACTGGCAGTAAACCAAAAGTAGACGCGGTGTCTATGAAACGGAATTATTATCTGTACTTTAGTAAGATTACTTTGTTTATTGAAATATAAAGAAAGTCGCGTGAGAAAATGGGTAAATTGCAAAGCTAAGTTGAAATAGAGCATTTCAAATAAAAATAGTATCGCAAATGATTGATTTCTTTTAGTCTAAGTAAATGTAGATTTATTTATTTTTACATTATTCACAAATTGTACATAGCCCACACAAATTTGAAACCTGCCAGGGAAAATCAATGACATTGTAATTGACGAGGAATAATTTATTAATTCGTGTTTATCAATTCAATAATTTAGACCGCAACTATTTGACAATTCGAACGTCGAAAATTCAAATAATTCATTTGAATTTGGAATGTCAGAATGGCATTCGCCTGTGGTTTTTGCTACAGTATTTATACCAAATGAATTACCTACAAGAATTCTAATTGATCATTAAAATCCCCGAATAATTAAGTACTAGGTATGTTTTAAATATTTAGTCAAGTTAGTATGTTTACAACATTGATTTCTATTTGATCTTCGTAATTAGACTAAAATACAATGCTCATTCTGTCAGGTCTTACTTCTTTCAGAGTATTTATGCATCTTCACTAGCATGACACGACAAAACTCCTACTTTTCATACTACTTAATAATGAAAAGTAAACAACATCAACAACATCTGCTACACAACCGACTTCTCATAGCGAATTCGCGAGCAAAAGCTGTTTATGATTACATTTTGTCAAACCGCTTACGACTATAGTTTCCTTTAACTTAAGGTTAGGCTACAAGCTTGTTAACCCCTCAAGTGCGCTTCCACTGCAGAACACTGCACTGTTGACCCTCCATCGCTCATCGGTCCTACATCAAAAGGGTTTACGCATGTGCGGGCAATTCCACCGGATGGCTGCCAAGCTAACGAAGTGGACGCTTCACGAAAGCCATTAGCTTCTCTTCTTGTAGCCCGTAAATAGACGACTTTTTCTGATCCAATGACTTTTTGGACGAGATCGTTAAGGCTATTTTTGGTTGCCTATTAAAGAGAATGTTCTGAAGAATGCTTTTGAATTGTCGCGTTAGCCTTTTTCGTAATATCTACTTTAAAGGTTTGTAGAATTTCATGGCCCAGACGGAAACTACTCGTAACAAATAAAGAAAAAGCCCAGTATTTCTGGTAGTGACGGGTCTAATTGTTTCCCCAATTTAACCTTTAATTTGGTAACATTAGAAAGTAGTCAAATTGCAACACAAAAACATACATTCATTCACATTAAACGCGCGGTGCATCTAACACCTACCTCACGTTCGGAAATGCCTATGTTAATATGGCGGGCAAACAGTCGGCTTGTGTGGAATGCGACCGATCCAACGTTTAAACTATTTTCGGACGAACACGGAACTGCACTGTTCGACGTTTGAAATCTTTGGTAGCATGGAATAGTTATGTCGAATTTATCACGATTTTATTGCATTTGTGAGAATCCAGGCCGGACGGTTTAGCAAGATAATAACTGTTAACGTCAGTTTTGTTTAACTATTAGAGGGAAGACTTACATGTGCTGTCAAAGGAGTTCTATCATAGATGCTCTGTTTACACAGACAAGACACAAGACTGAGCTGTTTAAAGTTTTACCCGACATACTAAAGTGTGTTAATAATTTGGATAATTTTCTTCACTTTCCTAATTACTATCGTGTTAATTATATAATGTACGAAGACAAATAAAACGAATTATCGTTAACGAGGCTGCTATAAAGTCAATGGTTCGTGGCTTACTACACATAGTTGTAAAAAGTAGTTAGGTACTTACAAGAAAAAATAAAAGCGCGCAAGATTAGCCGTAAGCTCATGAACAATTTAATATCTCCAGGAAACTCATGAATGTTAATCTTTTATGCCTTTACATCAAAGTGCGACATTGTTATGTGAATAGCTGTAATACTGAAAAGGACGAAGTTATTACGATTTTATCTCACGTGCAAGTTTGTTAGACTAGCTAGCTATTTCGCTCATAATTAATTTCAGGATGGCGTATGGCGTACATTGTATACAGTGTAGATCAGATCAATTTTGTGCGAGGCAACACAATTTTAATTAAAACCTTTTTTTACAGCGCGTTCACAGATTACCTTTGCCCCAAATAAGTTCGTACACTTCATTCATTTTTTTTTCAAATCAAAATGAACAGAGAGAAAATAGTCTACAGAATGTTGGTAGCAACATTCAGTTTAAAAACCGCCTAAATCAGTTGCCAACATAACAAAACAAACAAGGCCGAGAGAGAGATACACAATGGTGCTCATTAAAGTCTACAACTAACGTTAATGAAAGCTTTATTTTCTTCAATGGCTGCCTGTTCGCTAGACGATTTATTATTAATTCCAACTGGAAATCCGGGGTATTCCTCGGAGCGCTCCTGTTTTGAAGCGCTCCTAACGAAGCGCTCCCAAAATATTCCTCCAAGCGCTCCTGTTGGGAGCGCTTAGAAAATCAAACTAAAAATATTATTATTTCATTCCTCGAAGCGCTCCTATGACGTGACGATACCATAGGGCAGAGCATGAAGGATTTGTTAGAAACGATATCGATATCGACGTTTTAAAGTTCAACTATCATAATTGTTATTTTAGTGTAGCATAAATGAACTGGAACTACGTACTTTAGTGACTTTAGTGACACAAGACACTAGCCGCTGTTGTCAACCCCGCTTCCCTGTTTCCTAGTCGCGTGGTCGCGTTACCGAGTGATACCGAATGCAGCCGAGCATTTCCGGAACTAGTTTACATCGAATACGCATTTTTTTGTCTTCTAAACTCATTAGTTGCAAGTGCGTCTACGTCACATGAAGTTGTGTACTAAGAAAAGTTTGTTTTATTAAAAAATAGGCGAAAAGTGAAAAGTTTGTTTTAATTTATGATCAATCTATGGTATCTATTGCTGGGATGGATATGAAAGAAAGGAATAACATGAAAGTTAATTATTAAAACTAATAATATACAAGTTGAGTAGTATCGCATAAGGAATTACTTCTAGTTCATTTCTGTTTTCCTGATAGCTATAGGTTATGTACTGTTATATATCTATAACTACATTTTGGCAATAAACAATTACTAAATAATAAGATCGTTATAGTGAATAATAACAAAATAATTTTAGACTTTAATCGTTGTCGTACAATTTATATAAGATCATTTAGTTGCCTCCTGGCAATTTCTGCCACCCTGGTACTTTTCATCAAAGCTTTTATTTTTACTATTCAGTTATTCTGGCTATTTCTAGTTTTAATATGAGCAACTAGTAGCCGTCGAAATGTTTATCGATATAATTTGTTACGAACACTTCTTGCTCTTCTCTATGTTTCGTCATAGGAGCGCTTCGAGGAATGAAATAATAATATTTTTAGTTTGATTTTCTAAGCGCTCCCAACAGGAGCGCTTGGCGGAATACTTTAGGAGCGCTTCGTTAGGAGCGCTTCAAAACAGGAGCGCTCCGAGGAATACCCCGGAAATCCGCCACGTAACTTGTTCATAATTAAATGATTGATTGGTATCTTTCAAACCGTATTTGATTACTACTTTCATTTTGTTGTACATTTTGACAGCAATTTTAAATCGTTCGGCGGGCGGACATCTCTGTTAATTTATATTCAATCAGCGCCCAGCGTACCATAGACAAAAAAGTCGAACGTGATGATTTTTAATGAATGTGAAATAAGGTTTAGCAACAACAAATATTTTATTCTTCCCCTTTTTATTAAAACAAAAATATAAAGAACTAGCTTCTGCCCGCGGCTTCGCTCGCGTTAGAAAGAGACAAAAAGTAGCCTATGTTACTCTCCATCCCTTCAACTATCTCCACTTAAAAAATCACGTCAATCCGTCGCTCCGTTTTGCCGTGAAAGAAAGACAAACAGACAGACAGACAGACAGACAGACAGACAGACAGACAGACAGACACACTTTCCCATTTATAATATTAGTATGGATATCAAACGCATACGCCGTTTCGTATTCTTTATATTTTTGTTGCTATTTTAACTTGAACTAGAAAACTTACATACCCTTGCAAATGGAGACAGTAATTGTAAAGATAAATGTATCCTGTCTGACTCGGTAGGTATGCCAGCCGACATTCCTCCCCAGTTTATTACATCATGTCGTAAGTACTACTGATGAAGGGGCGCTAAATTGAAGGGTAAAGGTGTAAAGGATAAGGGTAAATGTATTTCGAACTGAAACACTTTAAAATAAAGCACCTAATTTTACAAATGCGTTTTATAAGTGCAATGTTGCAAGAAGTTTCTACTTGTAAGAAGGTCTCTGCTTCTATTATTTGTTGGCAAAATGGACTAAGTATTATACACACATCAAAAGTGTCTAGGGATATTTTAATTAAACCTAAATAACTAAAATTCTATTAACTTTTTGTTAAGACACCTACACTTTAAAATAAACCTTGTTTAATTACCTATCTAATCTGATAACAAACTTTTAGATAAAGTTAAAAAAAAAAACTTAGAAGAAGAGGAAAAACTCAACAAAATTTCAATTTAGCTTTATTTTTGATATTTCAAAACCTAAACAACAAAACAATTTTTTTTTTATAAAAATTGTTGAAAACTTAAAATTAATAATTCGTGGATCCACCTAAGACTCTCCTGACACATCTGGAACGGTTCTGCATACTCAAAACAAGGGTGTCAATATCCTGTTGTGGAGTACTGTCCCAAATCCTGCTAAGATGCAAGAAAAGCTTTGATGCACAATATCAACAGGGAAATTCCTACGAGCTCTTCTCTGAAGCATATTCCAGGCATGCTCAATAGGATTTAAGTCAGGGGATTGTGCAGGCCGGTCTAAAGCTTGGATAACATGCTGTTGTAACCAACTTGTAACGATACGCGCCGTATGTGGACGGGCATTGTCGTGCATTAGCTGGAAACTTTGTCCCATTTGCTGTTTGTGGGGCAAGATTACAGGCTCTAGCACCTCATCTCGGTATTTTCGAGCAGTCATATTGCCTTGTATCCAAACGAGGTCCGTTCTACCGCCGAGACGAATTCCTGCCCAAACCATAATCGTGCCACCTTAATATGCATGAACTTGTTGTGGGTGCTGCAGTCGATTCCAACGTCCAGGTTTTCTCCAAACCTAGATTCATCAGTGAAAAGCACAAGTGACCATTGAGAATGGTTCCAGTTTTCGTGTGCAATAGCCCATTGTAATCTTCTTCCTCGATTACCTCTCCTTAGTGCTGATACCCAAAATGGCCTACGAGCACGTAGATTGACTTCATGCAGTCGCCTTCTCAAAGTTTGACCGCTTACCAGCAAACCATACTCTCTCTGTAGCCTTTGAACCAATTGCATCGCCGCTGCATTTAGTTGACTTCGTGCAGCATTTACTATGAATCGGTCCTGTACATGTGTTGTAATGCGTTGAGGTCCTCGGTGCCGTTCCACCACTTCCTCCGTGACACGATAACATGACCAAAGCCTGGATATAACGCTCTGACTGGTCTTCATGGCTTCAGAAACGGCAATTATGGGACAGTATTCCACAACAGGATATTGACACCCTTGTTTTGAGTATGCAGAACCGCTGCAGATGTGTCAGGAGAGTCTTAGGTGGATCCACGGAATATTAATTTTAAGTATCAATAACTCGGTTGAATTAATAATAATAGCGTAGAATTCTATTCGGAAATGTACCAAACTCTGATGGAATATAAAGAAGAATCTCAAAAAAAAATCAAATATTTAGAACAAAAAAACGTCTATCTGGAGAAGTACAACAAAGCTCTGGAAGAAAGAGTACAGGAGTTGGAAGTAAGAGGAAACGAAAAAAACATAGAAATTCATGGATTGGAGATGCATAACAAAGAAAATATTAAAACAGTAGTAGAGGAACTAGCCACAAAGTTGAACTTGAACCCAGATGATATTGAAGATGCACAGAGGGTAGGGCGAGAAAAACCTAACGACCCAAAACCCAAAATCGTACTAGTTACGCTTCGCACTAAAAGTGCCCGCAACAACTGGATGTTAGCGAGAAAGGAAAATAAGATTACGAACAATAAAGTTTACGCCAATGGCAGTGATAAGAGAATATTCATAAATGAAGATTTGCCTAAGTATAAGCGTCAACTCTTATGGACTGTTAGAAACCAACTTAAACCAAAAGGTTTCCAGTATATCTGGGTGCAGGACTGTAGTATTTTAGTAAAAAAAAATAGTGAAGAAAAAAAAATCTACAACATAAGGTCGGAAGAAGATTTAAAATCACTCGAAGAATCTAAGTAAATGCACGCGACAAGCGCGAGTGTACACACTATGTGATTATTTTTTAACTTATCATTCGATCGAACAGCTGATTTTTCTACTGATGTCGTATTTAAAAGATTTTACGACATTTCTTCACTGAGTAATAATATAGCCTTAAATGAAAAGTGCCATCATATTTTTCATTTGAACATAAGGTCAATTCGTAAACACTTTAATGAATTACTAGTTTTGCTGGAAGAAAATCAATATAAAATAGACATAATAATACTAAGTGAGATAAACATAAAGAAAGAAGAACTAGCGTTTTATCAGATAGCAGGATACAATACGTTCATAAATGCAAGAGAAGCCACAAGAGGGGGAGGAATACTGATCTACGTAAAAGAAATACTCAGCTTTGATGCCAAAATAGTGAAGATGGACGCCTTAGAAATGCTACACGGACAACTTAGAACAGAAAAAGACATAACACACGTATTTGCTATATACAGACCACCTAGGAAAAATAAGTTACGGTTTATAGAACAAATAGAAACAATAGTGAGATCTGTTCCTGTATACGAAAATATTGTCGTGATTGGTGACACAAATATAGACATTCTAAACGACTTACTAAATCCAACCACGACAAGGTACAAAAACGCCTTGTGTGAATGCGGCCTACAGTGCGTAATACCAAACACAGAGATAACGCGCGAAGCGATCGTAGAGGGACAGCATCAGACGTCATGCTTGGATCATGTGTGGGTGCGAGCGGGACGCAGTGAGTGCGGATCAACATCGTATATACTCGAGACATATATATCCGATCATCATGCTGTTGGACTAGCACTGGCTGCAAGCGTAAACACTACAAGTAAGGCGAATAGTGTTAACAAAACTCGGGAGGTAATTAGTGAAAAGTTAGTGAAACAGAAGCTAGATACATATGACTGGACGCAACTACTTGTAATATCGTGCCCGTTATTATTGTTTGATAAAATAATTGCAGTGTTTGACCAAATTTATAAGGAAAGCATGATAACAGTAACAATTTCTAGTAAAAGAGTGACTCAGCCATGGGTAGATAAATACTTATACACAATGTTATGTCGTAGGGACTATTTATTTAGGATATGGAAATCGTCACCGAAAAATATGAATAAGCGATTAGAATATACAAAATTTAGAAATAAGGTAAATAAACTTGTAAATGAAGCAAAGAATAGATATAAACAAGAAGAAATAAAAAAATGCAGTGGGGATTTCAGAAAGATATGGGAAAACATTAACTTATGGTTAGGTCGGAATAAAACTAGTTTAGATGATGTAATATTAAGACATTTGGGTAAAACAGAAAACGTGACTCAAATTTGTACAAATTTTGCAAAAACGTTTACTGAAGAAATTAAATGTATTAAACATATTTGTAACGTTAAATTTTTAGACAGAAAAAAATATGTTAAGCCAAGTGAGATTAGTTTTAGATATGTTCCTGTAAATTCGTTAGACATAGAAAAAGTGATAAATATGTTGTCGTGTGAAAAAGCACCAGGTTTAGACCGAGTGAGGGTAATCGACATTAAATACTTACGAAAACAAATAAGCCCTGTATTAGCTAAACTAATGAATATGTGTTTGACTACGAGTGTATATCCTGAAGAGTTAAAGAATGCTATTATCCGCCCTATTTATAAGTCTGGAAGTCACCTGGATTATGTAAACTATAGACCCATAGCCATATTGTCTGTCATTGACAAAATAATTGAAAAAAACATTGTTAGTCAAATTAGTAAATTTTTAGAGTGTAATCATTTATTGTCGGACACTCAGTATGGTTTCCGGAAAGGGCGCAGCACTGTTACGGCCCTAACAACTTATGCTGACTTTGTTAATGAGAGTCTAGATTCAGGTAAACAGCTGATAGCTCTTTTTATTGATTATAAAAAAGCATTCGACACCCTGGATCACGACATATTATTACAAGCAATGGATGAATGTGGAATACGCGGTCCTACGAATAAATGGTTCAAAAGTTACCTAACTAACCGTAAAATAAGAACAATAGTAGCTGGTGTGACTGGAGAGGATGCAGGAGTGGATCTGGGAGTGCCGACCGGTTCAGTGTTTGGTCCAGTGGGATATATAATGCACGTGAACAGTGTGTCGAATGTTGTAAACAAGTGTCGAATGTTTATGTATGCGGATGATATGTGCGTGGTTTATGCTTCGAAGGATATACTAGAGGTACAACAGTGTATACAAGAGGACTTTGAAAGCATCACCAAGTGGGCACATGATAACGGAATAATATTGAATGTGTCTAAAACAAAATGCATGCATATACACTCGCCATACAACTTACGAGCCAAAGCTGTACACAGGGAGAATCTGGATATAATAGGTCACACGTACGAATGCTTGCACAATGTAAAGGTTAACTGTGGCTGTGAAAAATTAGAGTATGTTAGCACATTTAAATATTTGGGTCTTAGTATAGATACGAATTTTAATTGGAAAACACATGTGGCTGATATCTGTAATAGATTGAGATCAGTACTAGGAAAGTTTTATCAGTTAAACAGAGTAGTCAGTAAAGGCACGTTATTAGTGGTTTATTACGCACTGGCAGACTCACTTATCAGTTACGGACTTTTAGTGTATGGTAGAACTTTTAAAACATATTTGCAAGACATTAAGAATATACAAATAAGACTGATCAAGTTCCTAGTAAACAAACAGATTAAGAGACAATGTAAGAAAGAATATGAACAATTATTTTCAATTTGTAAGATCTTGCCAATAGATGTTAAAATTAATTATTTGATTGGTTTAGAACACTACTATAGTGATAACTACAAAGTAACTGTTAATAATAAGTATAATACAAGGAGTGTGAGAGAGAAACGATTAGTTCAACCGAAAATAACAAATTACTATGGAAAAAGGACTTCTAAATATTTGGTGCCAAATGTATTTAATAAAATAGATTTTTTAAGGGAAAATCCTAATTTAAGTAAAGGTATGTTAAAATCAAAATTGCGAAATTTATTGTTACAAAACGAAGATTAGTTATTACCGGGCTCATTGGCAAATAATGAATCCCAAAACAAGACGGGGCTCATTATTTACTAATGAGCTGTAGGTATAAAAATAGTGACTAAGTTGTGGCTTACGTTTAATGTATTTGTGTTTAGGCTTAACTTTAATTTTGTTTTTGTATAAAACACGAGCGCTTCTCGCCATCAAACTGCAAAGTTTGGCGAGTTCAAATTTTATGTAAAATTTAGTTTAATTTCAGTTAATAAATTCTTTAAAAAAAAAAAAAAAGTTTTCAAGAATTTTTATAAAAAAAATTGTTGTTTTTTTTAAGTTTTGATGTTTCAAAAATAAAGTTAAGATTGAAATTTTGTTTGAGTGTTTCCTCTTCTAAGTTTTTTTTAAATTTAACTTTATCTAAAATTTTATTATCAGATTAAATATCCCTAGACACTTTTGATGTGTGTATATGGACTATGGACATCCAGCTGGACTTTAACCAGATGACCAATGGGGTTCATATTATCGGAAAAAATTAGGGGGTCCATAAGCTGCGGGTCAACAGCAGTGGAACTCCTTTAAAAAAAATAGTCTGACATTTTTTGAGATACTGGTTTTTATTTAATATTGTTATGTAGCAGTGTACCCAAATACGGAAAACATGACAGTCTACAATACTTGATGTGATTAGGGATCTCTACCCTATGTCAAAATTCATTATTTATTATTAGGTTAGCGGTTAGGCGTGAAAACGAAACCGATTGGCTTGTGCATTTAAAATTGTGGAATCCTCAGCAAAATAAATCATGGAATGTCAATTAAACCCAGAATTGATTTGACAAAAATTCATCAACGCGAGTTCAAACAAAAATTAATTTAGGTTATTCCACTTGACATTCTAAAATCAAAATGCCATTCGCATCACTGCGGATGGGCGGCGCCATGATTGTTTTTCCAAATGACGTAGGTACCTAACTTCAAATATATATCATAACTTGACATCCTTATTCTGGAATGCTCGCAGCATTTTAATTAGTCCCGTTCGAGTTTATGCAACTGGTAACGTGAGTTGACACACATTGTAGAATTTATGTTAGATTTTAATATTTGCTATGCTCTATATACAGCAAATATGTGTAAATATGTGCATCGTTTGTGTACATTTCTACCACATGTAAGCAAATCATATTGTACTATGGTGCAATTTTCTTTACAAGTCAATTCAAATTTACTACTGTTTTAGGTAGTTTAATATGTAGTATTATTTTTATATAAACACAATCTGAGAAAAGAAAAATAAATGGTTTTTTTATGTATCAAGATGGCACAGACAACTCTACACTGCCTGTCATAAAACATTATAAATTCTACTCATTATTCGCGGTAGAGCTGACGCAAATGTTTAGCGTAGCGGCAAGGTGCTCAGAACTGGAAAATTGGTACCGAAAATGCATTGGAGAGCACTCGCTGCCGAATACAAATTTCCTATTTGGAAAATTGCCAAACTTCGCTAGAGCACCGCTTGCAAACATTTAACAGCCTTCGTTAGATTCGTGACTAACCTTTTCATGTCCGATGTATTTACCGTCCGAGTTATGTAATTTCTGTTTTTTGGATAGGTAATCGAATGTTAACTTTCGAGAACTCGCAATAAATCTAAAGTGGCAATTCTCAGTCGAAGTACTTTTGAACCGAAGTCTAAAAAGGATGAGGTTCTCAATTCGGGGGTTTATTTTTTTTTTATGTTTGTTCGCGCATATCTCCGTCGTTTACCAACCGATTTGAACAATTCTTTTTTTGTTTGAAAGGGTAGACTTCCCAAATGGCTCATTGTCATCAGGTCCAGGATCTGATGATGGTATCATGCCAAAATCGAGGGAAGCCGGTTATTTTTTGCAAAAAAATATCTTGTTATGTACCTAATCATAGATAAACTCTATAAAAACAAAAGTCAAAACCAGACACATAAATAAAAAAAAAACCGTCTGTTCTCTATTCTCAATCTGCGTTCCATTTTACGCTGCACGTTAAACTTTTATTTGCACTTTATGGAATACGCTTAAGCTGCAAGTGAACATTCCGGTACGTATAGAAAACAAGGTGACCTAAAAACAAACACGAACTGAAATGAAAGGGGTTGTCTGACGTGCGTATATTGGAATAATTTTTGCTGACGTCACGAAAATAATAACCCTTTATGAGATTTCGTGATAGGAGAACGTGTTTTTGGAAATGTAATGTAATACGTGAGATAGACAAGAACTATAATAGGTTTTGAGGCTGAGATAACATGTGCTTCAGCTGAGCAGTAATATTTTGAATCTATAGGCTTTATATGGTGTAATGTACAATATTTTATCATAGTTTACAACGGCATTGAAAGACTCAGGCCAAAAAAGATGTTACTCGTTTCTGTCACTATCGCCTAACAGTATCAAACTATGGGGAAATTATATAGATAGAGACGGTACATAGCTAAGCTAAACTAGGTGCCAAGAAATGTTTATTTATCTCAACCAGATAGAAAAGCAGTTAAATGTAGGAGATAAACAGTTGGTTGTAGATTTAGAACACAAGTAAGACATAATTCTGCCAGTTGCGTAAGATGCTTTCTACCTAAAATCAGGTAAGACTTATCTCATTATTTATAACTCTGTTGACTTGGCTATAAACCCGAACGGTGTACAAAGAGAAAAAGTTTTCAAAGTGTACCGCAGTCTGCGGTGTCAAGTGTTACAATGTCAAAAAGATCCTCCAAAATGTTTACCTGCTCCTGTTAGGAAAGCTTTAACGGCAGTTTTATGACGTCAGAGGAATAATCTCGGAGATTAAACGCTGGAGAGCAATGAGTGGCCATTACTTTTTTATCGCTCCGTAAAACAGCTGACTCGAGATTTGCGCAGATTGTAAAGATATGAATCAGCGGCGTTGGCAGACTGCAATCTTTTCGACGCTATGCTTTTAGCTTTACCAAGGATAAATAAACCTTTACATCTACGTCAATCATAAGAAGGTCAAAGTTCACTAAAGTGTAGACGATGAGTCAGAGTTGCTCTAATCTTCATCTTGTTTATCACATTCTTTATCACTTAAAGTTAATAAAGTCTATGAAAGATGTTTAAATTTTTTGAAATGGAATCTTCATTGGACCTTCGTATTAAAACCTTGTTACACTACTTGACGTTTCTAGATTATCCCATTTCCTTATTAGCATAAAGTGATGACTTTCGCAAGTAGAGTTTAAAATGATAATCCGGTCAACTTCCACGGGATTAACTGTCTACATCGCTAAGTTACTGTAACTGGATCCCGCCTCGTCCAAAACATCCCACTGACCATGATACGACTGTATTGTTAATGCAATTTGAAATGGACGACGAATAAATTGAAAAATGGCTTCCGACCGCTTGTGTAAGCCGTTCGGAGATAGTAAATGTGAATAAAAGTGTCATCAAAGCTTTGTAGCGGGTTTTGTAAGTTAATTTAGGTACTGGTAATTTGGTAAATTTTCAATAGAAGGATATAACGGTATGTAGATTGTTTACGGTAATAAAATTACTTAGTCGTAAATGTCGACTTTAGCATTTACGATGGTCAATTTATTCTAAACAGGTATTTGAATAAAATTGGAACTTGCCTGATTGTTATGGAACTACATCCATACTAATATTATAAATGGGAAAGTGTGTCTGTCTGTCTGTTTGTCTGTCTGTCTGTCTGTATGTTTGTCTTTCTTTCACGGCAAAACGGAGCGACGAATTGACGTGATTTTTTAAGTGAAGATAGTTGAAGGGATGGAGAGTAACATAGGCTACTTTTTGTCTCTTTCTAACGCGAGCTAAGCGGCGGGCAAAAGCTAGTACTTCATACATTTACGAAATTGAAAAACGAAATAAAAATAATTGAATTGGTGGAAAGTTTCATTCGACGTACGTACGAAGAGCATCACTCATCGGGATCGTTCCAAATTCAAATAGGATAGGTAGGTTATAGTATTAAATTAGCATTCGACGATCGTCTGCGTGGTTACGATGTTATTCCAAATTTAAACCAAGCTTCCGCCACCGTTACTGAATATGGCTGCCACATTCCGCTAGTGAAGTAACCCATACCTACTTGATAAAGAAAATGTGGTAACATGAATCAGAAAATATCCTATAACCGCTGGTGTTTATTTATTGAGATATAGCAGACATTTAATTACACATAAATTACTTGATCTTAAGTGATAGAATCCTCGAATTTAGATAGCAATTATTTAATGCGAAAGGTCAAAAACTACCATTATACCTACAATATAATGACCTTGTATTCATTAACAGGATAAATCAGTTTTTGTCATATTTTCCCGTAACCAGTAATTGGTCTTTTTAAGTGAATTACGCCATTCTCTTTCCTTACTTACGGGGTTTGCGGTCAGTCCTGTTATTACTAACAAGCATTGCTCGCAGTTTTGCTAACGGGGAACAAAAATAACAACGAAAATAAGTATTGAATAATACTTACATTATATTATCATGGTATGATCATAACTTTCCCTTTAAACATACTGTCAAGACTAATTCGTTCGTTCGACGGTCGACCTTCGAAGTTCAAATTAAAGATGGCGAACGTATTTTACTTTTATATATTCTGTTGACTAACTTATAGTTTGAATAAATTCTCATTCTCATTTAAGCTGCAATTAAGACGTCTATCTGTCATTGAGATATGGATGAATATTCATTTCAATGTATGAATGATGAATATTCAATCGAAGTTATATTGCAGATGAAAAGCGTGATATAACTAATAAATAACTTCGATATGTTATGGCCGTAAGTAATTAGCAATAAACTAAGTTCTTTAATGGGCCCATTGTATATTTCAATTTACCTTTCCAGCTTATATTGAAGTATGAGATATAATATAGTACCGTAATTATTGTATATTTTAAGCTTTTCATTGAGTAAGTACTTCACTTAGAACTATAGATGCTGACGGGAAAAATTCCGAAACATTCCCGTCGAATACTTCGGAAGTATTCCGAAATATTCTGAAACTTTGGGAATATTTCAACTGCCAAAAAAAACCCCGGTGAAATTGTATTAATCCATTAAAAGCCACTGTACTCGATTAAGTACAGCGTAATGAAGTAAAATAATAAGGTTTATCACCTAAAATTTACAAGATCTGTCATTTACACTTCGGAATAATGCTGTACTCAATCGAGTACAGCAGTTACCTCTAATGGGTTCATAGGGAATATAGCCTACTAGCTGTCCCCCGCGGTTTTATCCGCGTTTAATTTCCTTCCTTTGGTTACTTCTTAGCCCCCCGTAAACCGTTTATGCACCGCACGCAACAAAAGTCCTCAAATGTGAATAATTTTCCCCGTTTTTGCAACATTTCTCACTGACGCTTCGCTCCTAATGGTCGCAGCCGCAGCGTAATGTTATATAGCCTAATACCTTCCTCTATAAATGGACTTTAAAAAACAAAGAATTTCTCTAATCGGATCAGTAGTTCCTGAGATTAGCGCGTTTAAACAAACAAACTCCTCCGCATTATAATATTAGTAGTAGCTTTCCAATAGTGAAAGAATTTCTAAAAGCGACACAATAGTTTTTGAATTTATTTATTAGGTTTTCCTTTATTTAGTAATACCTATCTATGTGACTCGCGAATACTTAGCGATGCAAACAGCAGAGCTATATACAAAATAACCAAAAACATAGGTAACCCTTTTTCAAAAAACAAATCAAATATGCTCGGCCTGGTTTTTTATTCCACAACTAACATTTTGATAAATAGCATTCGACTTCGATATAACCTATCCGGAATTATTTCGAATTTTTCAGAAGTTTTGCAACTATACTTAGAACGTACGTATAGTTGCAAAACTTCTGAAAAATTCGAAATAATTCCGGAATACTTCTGGGAAAGTTTCTTTAAATCAGAATTATTCAAAATGAATTTAAATTTAGAATTGTATTTTTTTGCAAAATATTTTTATATTTTTTTAAATATCGAATGGAATTTTGCGTCGACCGTGGATCGCCGCCGCCTGACTGTGTGCACGAAGGCGATGGCGGTGCGGGGTGCGGTGAGAGGGGAGATGCTCCCCCCCCCGGAGAAGTTTTCAGAAAGATTCATACCCCGCAATCGAAAGTTTCCGCGGAATATTTCGCCCGAATTATTCAATAAGAATAAACGTGTTTATTTTTTGTGTGGTGGGTGAATTAATTATTTTTCAGTGGCACATAAGTTAGTAAAATATAAATGTTTATTTTATTATAAATCTGATCGATTAAGTATATTTGTTAATATTTTTATAAAAAAAATAAAAATCCCTTTAATCGCGGGATAACATATCTACATAATATGTTATCCTGCAATTAACATGATTTTTATTTTTTTGTTTTTATGTAGGTTATATCGAAGTCGAATGCTATTTTTCAAAATGTTAGTTGTGGAATAAAAAACCAGGCCGAGCATATTTGATTTGTTTTTTTAAAAAGGGTTACCTATGTTTTTGGTTAGTTTGTATATAGCTCTGCTGTTCGCATCGCTAAGTTTTTGCGAGTCACATAGATAGGTATTACTAAATAAAGGAAAACCTAATAAATAAACTCAAAAACTATTGTGTCGCTTTCAAAAATTCTTCCACTGTTGGAAAGCTACTACTAATATTATAATGCGGAGGAGTTTGTTTGTTTGTTTGTTTGTTTAAACGCGCTAATCTCAGGAACTACTGATCCGATTAGAGAAATTCTTTGTTTTTTAAAGTCCATTTATAGAGGAAGGTATTAGGTTATATAACATTACGCTGCGACCAATAGGAGCGAAGCGTCAGTGAGAAATTTTGTTGCGTGCGCTGAATAAACGGTTTACGGGGGGCTAAGAAGTAACCAAAGGAAATTAAACGCGGATAAAACCGCGGGGGACAGCTAGTAGGCTATATTCCCTATGAACCCATTAGAGGTAACTGCTGTACTCGATTGAGTACAGCATTATTCCGAAGTATAAATAACAGATCTTGTAAATTTTAGGTGATACACCTTATTATTTTACTTCATTACGCTGTACTCAATCGAGTACAGTGGCTTTTAATGGATTAATACAATTTCACCGGGTTTTTTTTGGCAGTTGAAATATTCCCAAAGTTTCAGAATATTTCGGAATACTTCCGAAGTATTCGACGGGAATGTTTCGGAATTTTTCCCGCCAGCATCTATAAACGTACGGTAAAGGAAATTGAATGTAATAAATAACAATCGACAAACATTGACCGCAGATACTCTAAAATACAGGGAAAATATAAGGAAAATAGACAAAACAACATCGGTCTTCACAAATACGCAAAATTACCATCATTGGTCTAACAGTTACTAGACATAGCGAAGTAACAGGAAATTAACTCAATTGGCGGCAAATTGACAGGTGACGATCTGCTTCCCGCCATTCTTATTAGCTGTCAAACGACATGTCACGAAATAGCGCGTAATCGTCAGCGAGCGGAAAACGTTTACGCCTCTGATAGAAGAAACTAGGCCCATTTAAGACTAGACCATCCAGCTTTCGATATAGAGTCCAATTTCTATTACAAAATCAGGAAAATTGTTATTCGACGTTCAAATTTTGTAGCAAAGACATGAACTGAAGTACGCCAATAGAGCTGGAAGTAACACGTAAAGCAAGTTCTTATCGATATTTATGGCGTAATATTTATACTTCTCCGGTTTTGAATTACAATGAAGCACAGGCAATTGAGCTTTCAAAAGACTTCCCACGCTCCTTTGAGCTGATATTTATGGGCCAAACGAGAATATTATTAGGAAATGCCTACGATATCCTTAGTATTGGTACTTTAGGAGGATAACGTGGGTGCCTCTATTCACTTCAAATTTAGAACCCGTATTCCTAAGAATTGTACTACGAGTGAAGTGTAGTACTTCGGAGAATATTTTCGAAGGAATAACAAATTCGTTTTAAAAGTTTACGTTTAAGATGCTAATCAAACATAACATTCCATGGAATTCATGGAAAAAGAGTAAGCAAACTAGAAGTGTTTACAGGAGCGCGCTCAGAAATAGAAATTGTTCTGAGCTTTGATATGCTAAAATTGTACACACTGTATTACTGAGCTTAATCTTCTCTCAGTTAACATCATACGTTATGTCACGTCTAGAATTCCAACACATAAATCCTTGAAAGATTGCAGTGATTACGGTTGTCATAACAAAAATGGAAGTGGATTTACTTTTTGATTAACATATTAGCTGAATCTCTTAGCGGAGAATGGGGTTTGAAAGGATTAAAATAAAGAATTATGGCTGATCCATAATGTAGGTGAGATAATATTCGCTAGAATGTTTTAAACCTCAGTTTTACGTACATTTACGAATATTTGAGACACTGGACAGAAAGTGAATGCAAAAGCTTAGTGAATCTGATTATTATATTAATATTTATATTTTATTTTTGTAGTGCATTTGGCATTTTTAACTACCTCTGATTTGAACTGCCGAAAAAAATCGGGGATCGATTTTTAAGGACTTGGAGATTAATCCTCGAGTTTGTTCTCATTAAAAATATAATTAAAACTTTTCGTGAACCATGCAAAGCGACTATAGTGTTTTCAGATAAGTGTTAGAAACGAATTGACAGTCTGCCTCAAAATTACAGCACAGACCAAAGGCCAATACCATAAACAACCTCAATCGTGAACTTATCAACGCCATTACTAGAGATGAGCCAGTTGCAACTAGATAGCCGGATAACCGGCTCATTGGATCCGGTCGGATAAACGAGTTACCTATATCTGAAAGTAGGCCGCGTACCACTCTATTGTGTCCATTTCAAATTAATAAAACCTTAATTGGATTGCGTTTTAATTAACATACAGAATGGGTATTTGTTTTTACATTGTTAAAATTGGATAAAGCTGATAAAAGGGTTCTTTTCAGGGCTTTTGTTGGACTTTTAAAAGGGTAAGGGTAGGGTTATTTATATGGAAAATTTTAAAAGTACTTACTGTTTAATAAGTACATTTTTGGTTCGGTGATGTGTGCTGGTAAGGCCAGTTTATTAGCTTCCGAATATTATATTCAATTTTAGATTTTTACTAAAAGCTGGCATATTATATTCTTACTACCTACTTTCCGCAGTGTCGCACAGATTGGTTTAGTACTTATCTTATTTCTATTCAAAATAATTTTTTTTTCTGATGTGGGTACGTCGAAACTGTATTACTGCAAATTTTGGTTCAAGTCCATTCCAAAGTTTTTGCGTAAAAGAGTAATAATCACGTATAAAACAGCTGTTATTTAGCTTTTATTTGCAAAAACTATAACTAAACAATACCCTTATCTAGTCGTAATTTCCCATATGACACAACATAATGAATGGCTTCATAAAATCCATTCTAGATGGCTATCATGGCTACTACTAAACGACCATTCACACTGAAAACCACAGACAATGTAGAAGGCACATTTACATGGATTTAAAAATGGAATGACTAATGTTGTGTCTATGCCGTTCTGGATGTGGTTTGTGAGTCATGCGTAGACGCAGAGGATCCCGATTGTAACTCCCAACTTGTGGCTGCTGTTCTAAGATCTTTCAATTAAATTCATGACTAGCTGTGTTTGTGGCTTTGCTCAAGTGTTAAGGAAATAAGGATTGAATTGTTTGTCATTATAGTTCGCGTTGATTCTAATAAAATATAGTCTAATAAAATCTAGGTAAATTATACCAGTGTTTTATTAATTGGAAGTTGTGCGATGCCTCCCAAACCTCTGGTCCTAGATACATAAAATTTGAAGGATGTTTTTCTTTAACTAAGAAAGGAAGGTAAAACAGTGGAATTAAGTTCAACATTAGCAAGAACTAGTATAGTATAAAACTTTGTGTTTGTCGTATACGTGTCTGACGCACGTGATGTCATTAACATGACTTAGGTTAGAGATATTGTTACTTCTATTGATGATGTGAAAAATAAGGAAAATATTGCTGTAGGTACTACCTGTTTTGTATGTATTTAGGTATTTGTACTTGTTTTTGCGAATTTATTTCCTTTCACAAATTATGTACTACATGTTAAGTGTTTAAAGTTGCCTTTTAGACCAAAATTGCCAGGGTTAGAACACTTCGCTCTCTGAAGCTTAAATTTATGTGGTTAGTGGTATACGTATCCAAGGATATTCTCAAACACGACATGAATATCTTTACCAATATACGTATTTGCTATTCAAATAATATATTACATCCGTTTCCCCCCAAACAAGTCATTGACCCAACTTCCGACCAAATTCGATTGAATAATATAAATTCATAGAGTAATATTTCCTCTCAATATTTCGTATATAACGTACATCTGTTCGAATGCAGAGGGCAGGATACAGGGGATTTAATTTAACCGCCACCGTCCGGGCAGGTAGTCGGATATCCGCAAAATGCTCGGACATTTATCCGCACCAATCGCCTATCTCTATTTTGGATGAAAATGTTACGTAATTTAGATTTTATTAGGTAAATAAAAAGATGAGAATATTCCAGTGTTAAATAAAACACGTTAGTGTGATTACACGTATTTTTTTTATACTTAATTGTTTCCATTATGTATTCTTACCCATACCGAGACATTATTATAATAACGTTCCATCATCCCGAGTTACAAAAACGTTTCGTAGCCCGAATTTTGATTAAGCAATAAGTATTCCTGTCACTATCGCACAAATGATAAAATACAATGGCAAGACAGAGACAGAGAATAGCCCAAGTAACGTCTATTTATCTTCTCATTCCGTCAACATTGCATCGCATGTGTGAAAAGAAAGTGCAATTAAAGTGCCAAGTAGGTACAAAGGCTACACATGACAATTTAAATACATTCACACGCAAAAAAGTAAAAAGAAAATTCGAAATAGGTTTCTAATTTTTTTTAAACAAGTGAAAGTGAGCTATAATTTCAACGAGCCGGTTTATTTTTCTAAAACGTAGTGATAATATTCTCTGTGTATTTTTCATCCGACTTTTAATCTTTGATCCCGTATGGATGTTTTGAAAAAACTAGGTCAACTCATAACAAACACTTAAAAAAAAAAGATATTTCTTTGTAGGATGAGAAAGAATATTTCGAAGAGTTTGTTCTACATTTTATCCAGGTTTTAAATGTACTCTATCGGTATATTTGTAACCACATCACGTGCATAACACTGAACCGAACGTCATAAAATTTGTTGCAGGTAGCTTGCGACCCAGATTAAAATGTAAGCTGCTTTTTAATACGCACCTTTGTCTACGTTACCAGAAACTAATACAGCTAATAGCCGGAATTAATGACCCAAATATTAAAAAAACACCACACATAGAAAGCTACATTTTCCCTGAATATCCCACTAATAATATTACAAATAAGAAAGTGAGGATAAATAGATATGGGTGTTTATAACTTTTCACGCAAAAACTACTGAACGGATATCGTTGAAACTTTACAGCAACGTACGTTATGCGTCAGAAATTACGCTATGACTCACGGGAGCAGTATCTACCCAAAGAGCTTACATAAACCGAAGACAGTAGCCTCTAAAATTACTGGCAGACCAAAACGAGAGCTGATTGACTGACTGTAGCCCATACCGCTGGTCTTCGGAAAGCACCTAAAGCTGTTGCTTGTTATTCGTAGAACTTTGACAGACGTTTAAGTCGTTACGGGTAGTCAGAAAGCAGAAAGTCTGACCAGTCTAACTAAGGGGTATCGTGTCGCCCAGTTACTGGGTTGTGGAGGTCTGATAGGCATAGGTATCCAGCTGAATCCGGTTAGGCTGGAAGCCGACCCCAATATAGTTGGGAAAAGGTTAGGGAGATGATGACGCATACGCAACCCTATTTTAATAACAATAACTTCCATGAAGCAGCTTCAAATGTAACAGGTGCTTACGGCGAGTCGTGAAACTATTGAGGTTTATGACTGTATTACAACCAAACTCTATTGATAATAATTCTATTAAAGTACGCAACGTATTTGCCTGATTATTGCCATGAATACGACTGTAATCAGCCTTTTTATAGACTTCTCCATATGCTGTTTTTATTGGCCCAAACTATTGTTGTTGTTGTTGTTGTTTTATTTGAGCACATCAAACTACTGCCATCTCTCAAAGTTAAGTTTAGTAGAATCAACTTTATTGCTAAAGTTTTGAGTGCAAGTTAAATTGGGGAAATTTTACAGTTTCGGGTAGCTTGATATGCTGGTGTCTGTACAATAAATAAAATCCAATTCGAAGGATCTTCTCAAGACAATTGCATTTCATCCAAATTACGAGATTTCTAAGGTCTCAAACACTTAATCAGTCCAGGCTGGTCGATCTAAATTAATTGGCATACCGCACGATTTGCCATCTATAAAAACGTTTAAATCTGTGACAGATAAATGTCAAAATGTGCATGAAAAAGTACAAAAACATTTTCATCACCATAAACAAAAATAACCTACTGACTTGGACCCCACACAGCGCACTTTTTCAAACAAAGTTGCCCCTCAAAATTGCGCTGTCTTTAATTAGCCCACAGATGGTCGAACTCATAACATCACGCGCAGTGTGCAGTTATTCCGTATGTATGACTAACATACATACATAATCACCTCGGTACTGTTCGGCAATGTTCGGAAAGACGACACTGCTGACCTCTGACGGGTCGAGTGTTTTTGTTGTTTATTTTTGACATTTGTAAAATGGCGTCTGTTTTTGTGAATAGTGTGCGCAGTATTGGAGATAAAAAAATATGGTATGTCTGTTATATGAGGTGTTGTTCGTAAATAATAACTGTTTCTGTATTTAAATATTTTAAATCAGTTATTTTTTTAAGTAAATGTATTGTAGTGTAACTGAAGTAGCTATTAATACATTCGATCTGAGGAAAGCTCTAACTCAGCGGTCGGGAACCTCTTAGCAGGCTAGAGTCACAAAGGCTAGGCTAGAGCACAATTTATTTGGGTACATATTAAATTAGAGGTATTAAAGTTTAGTTACTTACCAACTCTATCAAATCATAATTTCACAACACATAATCGACAATCAGATCGCTACTAATCTTAAATCAAATGTTACCTAATAACAGTACGCGTAACCTATTGTTTTTCATCAGCAGTCATAATGATTGCAACAGAAGTTATCTGCGAGAATATCTCACGGTTGTGACAAACAAGGCCGCTGAATAAAAGGTTGATGTGACCTGACCGGTTGTAATCTATCCGGTCCTGTTTGACCTAGCTGACTTTGCTTGGTTATAAATTGGCTTAGAGCATCCTGAGGAACTAAGGAACCTTTGGTCTTGCGGTTCTAAGTCGGTACGTTTTTTTGGTCAAGCGGTTACTACGTTTTCGCATTTGTATTTTTTTGTAGCAGTTAGGAGTTTGTAAATTGATGGGGTGAACCCTTTGTGCCTCGTTTAAAGTCGTTCTGACGCCTGCAAGCCCATCAAATGATCATCATAAGTTTGCTTTTCCGCACACACTATAAAATAAACTCGCGAGTTACACTGCAGGTAAAGTCATTGCCATACACTCAAGGATTATAATAAATTAGAAATAAATTGTATTTAAACAATAATATCTTCTGACTCACCTAGTATGGCGAATTTTTATTGAGTTTTACAGATTATTATAATTCTAAGAAAATTGCTAATTGTTAATAAAAACATGTCGAATATCTTTCCCATGATCTTTTCACTGTTCGTGCAAACACAATAGCAAAATATTGCCTAGAGCCATATGTGGCTAAAGAGGACTGAAAAAGGGTTAAGCACTTTTAAAAGAGTCCCCTTCGAAATGAAGAAGGGTCATGGAATGTATTTCTTTTGAACAATTTAATTTATGCGCCTTTTTTGGGACACCTCTTTAGCAGAATGGAGATAGAACATTTTGTACTGAAGAATGCTTAGATTTTATAATGTAAGTACTTGCGATTGTGATTTGGATAGAGTGGAATTCACGTGTATTACTCTTAGCAATAGTTCTTCAATTGGTTAAAGATTTTTTTGAAACCAGAGAGAGACCAATATTTCCAAAGGCCAAGAGATATCATGCAATGTAACTTTACCTATTTACTTACGTCAGTAAAGATAACATGACAATAACATCTATTGTTTACATAAGAAGCTTAAAAGACGCTTTTAACTATGCCGGAACTATTCAAGTACGAAAGGACTACGACACCGAGACAACTAAACTGAATATGCAACGCTGAATACAATTTCAGATTACAAATAGGCCTGCTTGAATATTTAAACAAGACTTTCAGAGTATATTGAAACAATTTATTGAGATGCAGATTGCCACATTTTCTGCTCTTCTGTAAAATATGTATCATAAAGTGGCTGGTTTCGGTACCATCCGAAATTCTGAACTAAATAAAGTACAATTTAATATTGAATGCAATCTTCGTGAAAGACGAAACAAGTAAAATTCAGATGGTATTAGCGATATTGCAAGTGGAGACCGTAATTTTGACTAGCTTAAGTATAACGTTTTCTTGCAATATTCGTGTATATTTTGATCATTTCGGAGCAGAAACATGGGTCTGTTTACTCGGTAAAAAGGTCTATGTAATGACTGATACAAATTAAATATGTAATGCTCATGACCCTTGCTCTTTTTAAAAGCGAGGGGAGTTCAAAGAATCGCTCAATAATTGGGAAATAATAATACCAACCAGTAACAGGTAACTGTCCCACTACAGGGCAAAGGCTTATACACTACGATTATTCAAGGCGGATTACAGATTTCAGACTAATTACAGAACCGAAGGAAAAATAAGAATAGCAAAATTGGGGTAAACAAGTTCGGGTTTTATTGGCAGAATCCGCCGCAGAGGCTCATCAATCAATTAGCTGGTCCATATTCATTAGACTTGGTGATCGATTGATTGGTGAAGCGAATAATAATTTTATTGGTATTTCCTTCCGCTTGGATATTGATAAAAACATTACAGGATATTGTTTTAAATGGTAATCAGGCCATTTGCTAACCACTAAATACTACTTTGTATTACAAAGTATAAGTGTATTTTGGTCGTTACTGACGTTGGTGAAGGAAAAACATCGGGAGGAAACCTATGTAAGCAAATAATTTATTAGTATAGGTCTGAAATTGCCAATCAGCCTTGAGCAAGCGTGGCGTTCTTCGTTCGAGCCATCGAGAAGAAACCTTTGATCTGCAGTGAGACAATTTTAGGCTGGTACCTACTAAATTTATTTTATAAAATGCAGAAAAAACACAATCCTATTCTTATTCATTTGGAGGTCTATCGTCAGCAAATTATTCTTGCACAAATAAATATTGACAGTTCCATTTATTTACCGGTGCGCGAGGTCAGATTTGGTCAAGTCGGACGAGGTTAATAGAAATTCGTTTGTAATTCTCATGAATGGCCAAGAATGTCAATAGCTTAGACTTTATCACCATTATGGTGTAGTGAAACAAAAAGGCAGGCCTTTTTGAGCGTGTGACTTAGTTAGAAGTTATTGAGGTCAAACGATTTAGGTTATTGTGCAATGCAATTTGTGAATTTTTTATTTGGTAACTTATTAAATGCATTGTATCGCATGCAATTGCTGTTTTAATTCTAGCTGTATAACTGTCACGTCTATAATTTACTCAGCGATTTTTCTGTCTATAAGGTAATTTAGCTGTTCAATGCTAAACCCAACATCAATTGTGTCATCGAATTACGTTATTAGACACACCTTAAAACACCTCAAATGCGTATTTTATCAAGAACGTAGCTTGAATTCACAACTTAAGCAAGAATCGACATAATATCGACACATGCCTCTCGAGACGTTTGTATAACCTTAAGGAAATATAGTGTAATAATGCAGGGGAATTATTCACGACGGCGCACAGTGACATCATGTACAATACGATTAGTGTGTCATGGGCAGAAATGACCAAGAGTTCCAACCAGGACCTGTTACTGAATAGATAGCAATGCAACGGTGCATTGGTCCGCCCTCAATTTCCAACTACGAGACACGGTGTCAGCTCTTCTTTGGAATATGTTAAACTCATGACGTGATTATGTCATGCGTGTTATTAAGTGGTACCAAATTATCGTTGATTGCCGTGAGAAGCACGTAGTAGTTTTTGTGGTAATGCTCTCCGTACTATTGTGTACGATGCGGCAGTGACGGCAATTCAAAGAATAGGAAGATGTAAAGGAAATCTCTGGCCGTGTCTAATACTTCAATAGGACTTCTGTTTCTTATATTACTTAAGGAGTGGCACGAAATGATTGTGTAGGTGTAATTCAATGCGTAGCGATAAACAAGACCTTTTCTATGCAAGTCTTATGAGCGCATAGTAAGTACCTTACAGCTGAGACAGGGCATTTTTACGCTGATTAATTGTGTTGTGGATGACTGTATAAGCCTTTGGTTTTGTCTTGAGCTGTCCGTTTTACGAACTAATTCCAGAGACGCCATTATCCGCTCCCTTTGTGCCTTTTGTTATCTTATCTGACGCCGAACCCAGTAGCTTTATATATCTAGTTCAAGTCATTATTTCGGCGTAAGGGGTGATGGATTGCGGAAGGAAACTCGTACATGAGAACTTATTGATGGACGAAAATCGATTAGCAAGCGCGCTGTTGCGGATATCCATCGTCAGCGGTGTCACACTTTGATACATTTACATGGAGGTACGCCCACTGTTGTTATTGCGACGGATATGGAGTGCGAACATAATGCCTAGCGACAGATGTGCGCACTTTCACCTCCGCCCTGCTCGCGTGTGATCCGACCCGCATAGTGGCGTAATGTCTCTCTGGGGATAGCGGCCGCCGTAATTGATTACGCAGTTAACGGACTTGATGCATCGTGCTTATTAAGTCGCTTAGACAAGTACAGCGCTCTTTTTGTGAGCGTTCTATGGACGAAGACGGCTTCTAAGCTCGCCCCGGCCTACATTGTTCTGGTTTCAGAAGCACGTAACGACGTGGTGCGTGACACTATCTACGCTTTCTACTAACCGTATATCTAACATTTAGCCAAATTATGTGTAAGTATTGCACTGTGGCGATTACAAAGATAAATTGGATTAATTATGTCATACGGTACATAACTGTAGAGGGGGAGGCGTCGCCGGTCGTCGGCCGGCATTGATCGCGCTGTTTGTAAACATTGCATTCGAACCGCCTCGTTCGCGGAAATAAAGCTAAAGGGTGTTAAGTATAGGGTTTGTGGGACTCACCTGTACGGTCTGCACGTTGTCCTTGTCGAGCAGGAACTCCATGGACTTGTGCGGGCGCGGCGCGCGCTGGTCCGGTGGCGCGAGCGCGAGCAGCGAGCGCGCGTGCAGCACGGTGCGCTGCGTGTCCACATCGGTCTCCAGCACTCCGGCCGGCGGCGCGGGCGGCGCGCGCGGCCGCGGCGGCTTGTGCGCCACGCCGCCCGCCACCGGGGGGCCCGGCGCCCTCGACACACCCTCCTCCTTCAGCGGGATGCGCACATACTGCGGCCCGGCGGCCGGCCCGCGCGGTCCCTGCCCCGCATCTGCCGCCGTCGCCGCACCGTTCGTAGAGGGTCGTATGTTCGCGCCTGCGCCCCTTGATTTTTTCTCCTTGCGCCCCGAGAATCGGAAGTTCGCGAATCGCGAGAGGAAGCCGGCGATGCGGCTGCGCGGCGCGCGCGCGCCCGCTTCCGTCATGGCGGCAGCGCGCTCTGCGGCCGGCGCGCGCGCCTCCTCGCCTCCCCCCTCCACCTCCACCACCTCGGCGTCGTCCGCGTCGTCGCTCGCGGTTGTTTCGCTTTCCGTGGTGCTTGTGCTTGTCTCCCGCCAGCTTACTTCAGCCACGACCGGCGAGAACGTCACTCCCTTGGAGCCGGCGGACACGGAGCGCACTGGCGGCGCAGCACCGGGCGGGGGCGGCGCCACCAGTTGTAGAGACGCGCGGAGTTCCTCCGGTGTCTCTCTGTGAGGGGTGGCTCGTGCTCGTAACTCCGGTGTTGATCTCACTCTAGCGTCGCACGATGATCTTAGTGGCGTAGATGTAAACACTGGTTCTCTGATGGGGTCGGGGGAAGGTGTCCGCGGTGGGGAGGGGGAGGGGGATGTGCCGTCCATGCGCCGGCGCAGCTCGTCCAGCACGTCATCCCAGGCGCCCCAGGAGTCGTGCAGTCGTCGCGCGGTCATAACTGACAGCTCGCGGTCGTAGTTTTCACTCTCAGCGAGCGCTCGCCGCGCTGTCTCGTCCAGTCGGCGCGCCGTCGCTTCCATTTCTCTGGCGAAAGCGCGCTCTGACTCTGTGGTGGAATCACTGCCCGCGCTTGGTTCCCGCACGGGGGACTCGGTGGGTTGTCGGACAACCACCTCGACCGGGGGCGGCGGTGGTGGGACATGTCGGTGTGCGCGGGGTGGTGGCGGTGGGGGCGGGAGGCGCGGGCGCCGCGGCCCCCCCCGGTAGTCCAGCGCGGTGAGGTCGGCCACGCTGACGGTGAGGCTGTCGGACACTTCAAACGTTTGTCGGAAGCGCGCGCGGTGCGCCGCGTGACGTCGCGGCTCGGCGCACACGTCGAGCTCGGCGGGGAGCGAGAGTGCGCGCGCGGCGCGGGGCGGGCGGCGCTCTGCACTGGGCGAGGTGGGCGACGCGGCCAGGCAGGGCGCGCTGCCGGCGGCCGCCTGGTGCGCTATTTCGGGCGGGCGGCAAGACGCGGGCGGGGGCGGCCGGCGAGACCGCTCGCTGTAGCCACTGTCTTCGCTGAGGTTCTCGGCAGACAGGTGTGTGCGCGGCGCGGCGACACGTGTTGGCGGTGGGGACGGTGGAGGAGACTCCAGGGAGTCGGGCGAGAGGCTGGGGCTGGCGGGCGCGGCGCACGAGCGCTCCAGCGACTCGAACTGCGCGAGGCTGGACGAGCGCGAGAGCGAGCCCGAGCTGGCTGGCGAGGTGGCGCGCTCGCGCCGCCGACGCTTCGCCGGGCACGCCCACTCGCGCTCCGACTCGCTGTCGCACTCCGACCCTAAGGGAAACAAACTCCGTCAGGAACTAAACACGTTGCACTTAAAATCTCCCGTAACGCGGCACGTCGCCACGTTCACACGGCGACAATGACAATGACACTAAATACAAATCAGTATTCTTTCTACTAGTTGGACGTAGTCCAAGAGATATGTAGGATAACATTTACTTGCCAAAGCCGGTCTAGACACAATGAAGGACTGTGTCTAATATTTATGTTGTGTAATGTAATTATACTAGTTCTGGTGTGTGAAGTCGCCTTAATATTTTTTATTGATCACAACGCCATCTATCCTTGATTAAATGAACTGCTTGGAACTTTAACAAGTTACGTGACCATCAAGTACTGCTATTGTCTCATAGATGGCGCTAAATGAAACATACCGGCGTCTGTGTTTCCAAATTCATATAACCCGGAAGTATTTAAGAATAGAGTGCATAGGCATCTACTGGGTAAGCTCGCTCCATCGTAGGCTCCGTCTATGCCCTCGAGCTAGTCTTGGGACCAAGAGCAAGCCCATTATAATAAAAAAAAAAAAAAAAAAAATTATATACAAAACAGTATTTACAATAATTGAAGTAAATTAGAAAGTAATTTATAAAATCAAACAATAATTTTATAAATTTCTTTCTCTGTTCAATATTAAATAATATATGAACCTTGAGTTCCCCGCACATGGATGACGGAGTCTGCATCGGAGTCTGAGAGCCATGTTGCGGCAGAAGAACGTTCGGAGCGCAAATCATCGCTCGTTTCCTCGACTATCGTTTCGAGGTATAAAGCATGAGTGCTGCCATTGTCACCTGTGGAAGAAAAATCTTAATTAAAATTCAAGTAAAGTTTCGAAGCAATTACACAACCAAAAGTTAAAATTATCGCTATTACACCTTTTTTCCGCTACTTGATACTAGGTGGCGCTGTGTGTTCGTTTAAACCGTGATAATTAGACATTTGAAGCTGCGTCCTTATTTCTAATTTAGCTTTTATTTACTATTCGGTTTAGTATATTTTTTTAAATTACATCATTTATACAATAGTAATGATCATAATCGTGTACTTTGCTAATGCTTATCATGAAATTTATATTATCGATATCATTCACAATGTAGAGCATTTTCAAGCTCCAATTCGATAAAAAAGCCATTCCGTTGCATTTACTTCGTAGGTATTTGTGGCCTTATTTATTTATGTACCGTATTACATTGCTGATAAATTAATACCATATTTTTACTAGCGTCCAATTGAAATATCATTGCTACCGTCGCATTTTTTCTTCTGCTCCACTAGAAAGGCAGAAAAGCGGGCATTAGCATTCTTTATTTACCAGCATAAAGTAGTGTTTAATTTACTTGAAAAAAATTTAATGACCAATCTAGTTCTTATAACAAACAAAAGTCAAATTAAGCAATAGTGTGGCTTGTTTTCATGACCTTAGAAATATATCATTGTCTTTTAAAATATTTTTTTAAAAACAAATTCTGTTCTAATAAAAGATTTCGTACAAAAGTAAATAATAATGTAGCTATTATTATAGCATATTTGTTAAAAGGGCTTTGTAGTTGTTTCGGTAGCTGAGTTTCGCCAGCTCCGGCCTAAACAGGAATTTCATTGTTATTTATATTTTTGTTGTACATATAATTAAAATAAAAAATGAATAAACTGATCTTTATTTTGTAACAGACTACTCTGAGAACACAGTTCCGAAAAAAAAATTCAAAAAAAATAATTCAAAATTCATTTTTAATAATTATAATAATGAAATTCCGTACGTTCCGCACGGACCGAGTGAATCTCAGCCGTCTAAAGAAATACCTATTAAGCCGTTAAAAGTACCTTTAATATAGTGCAAATTATTGCGTAATAAATAAAATAAAGTATAATTTCTCTATTGTTGTTTCAATGTTACCCCGCTATTGTTCCACACACAGCGATAAACTCGTATAAAATTATAATAAAGTAGAGGTATATAATGTACACAATAGGACTTTCTCTCGTTGCCTCATTGCGTGATGTAACTCTGATACAAAATATTAGTCATACATATAAGCTACATCATAAGGTCAGCAACAAAATCCGATTAACCCTGTTCTTTCCCATCCGATTATTTTTACATGGAGTTCATAGAGAGTTACATAGAGTATTTTTTGAGTTTGGGAAATCATCAAATGACTTCTCTAGCCCTGGGAGGGGCGGGAGGGAGTGTCAGACATTTACTGACTAAAACCCACCCTTGTTCGTTCTGGTGCCCTTTATTTTTCGGGGCGGTGGCTATTAGAGCTATTCCGCAACCCATGCATTGGGCCTTTGACCCTAGAGGACCCATCACTCACATAAAGTTACATATAGTAGAAAAAAAGGGTGTTTGTTTGATCACGATTATTCCGCGTTGGACTGAATCGATTAATATGCGACGTCTAGAAAGGTATTTCTTACAATTAGGAGAAGATTTTAGTATTTAAACCAACTTCAAAAAAGGAAAGCATTTTTCTTACAATCATATCAATTTGTGTCGTTACAGTACAATATTTATACATATGTGAAAAGTGGAAGTCACACGATACCCTTTAGTGAATTCTCAGAATGTGGAACTTCTGACTCCGTAATGAACGTCAAGATCTAGGAATGACCACAGTGAGTAACGGTTTTAGATGCTTTCTGAGGCACGGAAGCCAGTGATGTCTAGACAATCTTAGACCGCCTTGTTACAAAACGCGATCTCAATTTAATACTGGGATTAAACCAGGACTAAACCTTAGACTAAATGAACCTCTAGTTTAACTATTGTACTAGATTTGACAATGTTTAGTATAACTGGAGTTTTAAATTATAGATTACTCAATTATTATCATTTAAAGCTTCGAACACAATAGAAAGACTCAAAGACAATAGCAGCCCGACCGCCGGCGGTCGCTTGGTCGTCGAAAGGTTAAGAACCTGAAGTGTTAAGCAATTTATATACTGACCGTACCTCAAAGATAACGGGTGGCAATGTCCACCTTATCGTTATTATGATAAGGTTGATTATATTAGATTACAGGTAAGGCCAAGGACGAAATTAAAGGGTTTATTACCTACATAATTAAGTAACTAGGTAAGTAAATAATAATTGGAAAATATCGCGGATATGCGTCACCGTATTCTCCGAACCTGACACATTGCAGCTTCCTTAGTTTCTTAGTTTTACAAGCAAGAATACTTATCTTGACTAATACTTATTACGTGTATAATGAAGAGGTGGGGTTCAGTATCCGAATATCCGATTATCGATAGGTGGGGTGCCATCGGGGCCTCTTACTAAGTTTCCGTTGTAAATTTGTCAGCGAGCTGTAATAAGATCTCATAAGCCGTAACAGGTTGACTTAAATCACTAAGTGTTAATTCTGTTGCTCGTATAATAAATGGCAATAAAAACGAGCTTGTTCCGGCATTTTTTTAAAGCGGAAATTCGTGTGCCAGTCTGAATCGTACTTGGCCGGTTTTTTCATTTGTCAATTCACATGGTTTATATTATAACACGTAAATAAAACACTGATATTATTAATAAATTCTACTCGCTGTTAATAAAAAAAACTACGTAAATCACAACAAAAAATAAGGCTATCTAATTTTAAATCAAAATTAACAACCCACTTGTGAATATTACATTAATTTACTACTATACTTATGTTAGTTCGGCCGGGGTCAACGACCCGCAGGTGGCGCTCAGCTGACCGACATGGCGGCCAGTTGCCCACGGAACTGCGCATGCGTGATCACAAGTGCTAATGTTCTTATTAGCTCAAATAAAAGCCGTTTAGCATAAACTTTGTGTAAACTACGTGTTTTAAGTAACCTAGTTTAAATAAAGAATGTATTTTGCATTGTTTATTTGGTCGGCCATCTTAGATGACGTCAATGTTTTGTTATCTGTGAACATTTATCTGTCTGTCAAATTGGAAGTGCTTGGTACCTGTTTAATGACTTTGTCGTACCAGCGGGTTGCAAATATTGGTATAATTTTAGGTTTATTAAAATAGCCCTAGATTTGAAGGTAACTAAGTAGGTGTTATTGGTCTACTTAAGTGCTGTATAAGTACCGATTGTCACCATCTACGAATAGCCACCGGGACCAAAGGCTTTCCGGGGTATGGGATGTCAGTGATGTCCTAGATGACTTTAAAAGGAATTTAAAAACATTGGTATTTGTCCGGTTTCGACCCCAAAACCTCTTAAATGAAAGCCGAGTGCCCTAACCACTAGTGACAAGAAATCCAAATACAAACAAAGTGCATTTTTAAAACCGAATAATAGACTTGCCTTATTTATTCAATTTCTTTAAAACGCTGACATTGACTTTGTACATTTCACGTGTTTCCTCAAAATTTTGTAAAATATGCGTCTTTTTTTGTTATTTACATATTCATACACATGTTTGTTGAAGACAAAGACAAATGATCTTGAATTCTTGTGTTAAAATTAAGTTATTTCTGTCAAATGTTATTTACTTGTGACGTTGGACGTTTGTCTTGATAAATACTGGTTTAGAGAACAAAAGAGGTTAAAATATTGGAGTTGTTAAGAAAACAGAACTACTGATTTTAATACTCAAATAGCTGGAAAATATGTACTACTATTATAAAGCTGACGTTTCTTTGTTTGGTTTAACGCGTTAATATCAGAAACTTTCTGTTGAAAAGATACCTAATTTTTTTTTACAATCTATTAACTTTTCGACAACCAAGCGACAGCCGGCTGTCGCATTGCTATTGTCCTTCTATTTTGTCTCGAATCATGAGTGTTGGGATTGTAAAAACACGCGTTTTTTACCGTAGCCTTCCTCAGCATACTCGACTATGTTTAACCAGTAAACTAGCGGGTCTAGACTCTAGTTCATAATATCGACAGTCACTACATTAGCGCGTACAAAATACGTGCGACACCAATATAAAACAGAAACAGATTTTCCGACACCTCACAGGCAGATTATGTCCATCAAGCGTCGTCGGTACGGTAACGGATTCCTCACGCAACGTGCTCCGCATGGCCCCTGAGGGCCGACCGTTAGAACATATGTCCGTCAGGTGGCCTGGGACACGTTTGACCCACACTAGGAGCTGACCTGGGGCTTAAATCTGATTGCAATAGTGGTTCAATGATCGACTTTTGTCTTTTGATGTGATATGTTAACTTTTGACACGTTTCCTATAACTACAAAAACTGTCAATGTCAAATATCAGGACAAGGACTGCTCTCTGGCCAAGAATTGAGACAAGATTGCAATAGCAGATTGAGTCCCTGGAGTCTTGTTAGGTACGGAAAGTATATTGACACTGCTGTGTTCTGAATTATGGATTAGGTACAAATACCTATATTAGTTTAATAGTCGTATCTTAGTTAGAGCAGTTTGAAAAGGAGCTCTTCGTAGAAGAGCAACCACCATATTATTACCATATTCTGCCGTAAAGCTACGTTGTTTGGGTTTGAGTGCCTGCATAATTAGAGATGCAGAGTAGAGATTTGTCTCTACGTTAACATCGCCTCTGATATTTCAGATGTCTATGGCGGTGGTGACCACTACACATTTATAAGATAAATCTAGATATATTCAGGTTAAATACATACAAATTAAAAATATCAAACCCATGTTTATTAGAAGCAGTTCAGAATTAAATAACAGAGTAGCGGATAAGACCCAGTTACAACAAATTAGTCCGCCAATAAAACAAACCGGTTTTTGATTTATACGGTTTTTTGTCTATTATTTTGATAGGACAGGCTTGGCTGTAGTTCGTCGACATCGTTGACAGAATATTGATGTTGCACTAGTAAAGTTCCCAACACTATACAGGGAAATAACAGTACTTCAGTTCCGCATTTGAGTAAACGTACAAAAGAACCGTTCTTTTTGAGTTCAAAAAGTGAATCTACTTCTTAACATACTTAAAATTAATGTAAGTATATAAATTGTATGTGTATAGTGGCTTATGGTACGCAATGCCGACATTCGCTGTTTTGTCAACTTTTCTGAAACAACATTAATTTGTTCCTGCAATGCCGATTCTTTTTATATCTCTTCTATTACCTTCTATTCATGTACTCCTGCATTTTTTTTTCAATAAAAAACTTTTTACAAAAAAAAACAACCGCCTTCAAAAACTAAAAACTTAAAAATAACTAAAATTTCGGAAGTCGGTGGCTTCTCTTCTGCCAGTAAATTTGTGTTGCCACCGACTTCCGAAATTTTAGTTATTTTTAAGTTTTTAGTTTTTGAAGGCGGTTGTTTTTTTTTGTAAAAAGTTTTTTATTTTTTACTTTTTAGTGTCGAGTCCCAATGTCTTACTAAAGAACCTATCCAGGCTGCCAATGTCCATACCAAGTTTCATCCAAGCGTAAAAAAAAGCATCAAACGTTTAACAACGCAGACAATATACAATAAAACTTCTATAATATGAATGCATTTTTACAATACTCATTGTACCTATAATAAACTGTCGATTCAAAACGACAAATCATAACCAATTTTAGTGTAAAACTAACTTCATTTAAGCTGGAACACGAGGTAGCTGCTACGAACCATTTAGGATATCCTTAAACTGCATTTTGTCTTCACTATCGAATCTGCATTATAATCAATCTCGGTGTAAAGGGCTTATCAATACGAATAAAATAAGCCCAAACACTATGTAGCTGCTATCAACCATTAAGGAGTTCCCTTAACTGTACTGCACCTGCATCACGGAGCTTGCAGTGGCAGTCATAACCCATCTCGGTGTAAAGATCTTGTCATCACGAATAAAATGAGCCCAAAGACGAGGTACCTAAGTTGTACCGTTGAGGAGTTCCCTTTATTATCTGTCGTCTCCATCATCAGATCAGCCCTAAACCTCCATGGTATTGTAGTCTCATCAGATATACACATTAATATTAAGTTTTTACCCGATGCTCGCCTACAATTTTCTAGAGATGCCCTCAATTTCTCAGGGTTTCCACCACCAGGTCCTGACCTGGTGACAATGGGACCAAATGACAAGCATACCCTTTCAAATAAAAAAAGAATTTTTGAAATCGGTCCAGGCGTCTTCGAGAAATCGAGTAACAAACATAAAAAAAAAAAAAAAAAAAAATACAGTCGAATTGAGAACCTCCTCCTTTTTTTGAAGTCGGTTGAAAATGAACATTCCATTTCTAAATCAACTTTTAAAATTAAAAGATACCAAACTTGTGAACATCGTATCATTTCATCGTACCGTCCATAGCTTTTTATTTTGTGTAGAACTAACTAAAATGTAAATTCAATAACAGTTTACCTGTTAAAGTTCATGTATATATTTTAGGTAAGTAAACAACTAAAATATAGACCAAGTATTCTAAACTATAAACTCATAATAGCTTTCAGTTATTTTAAACTTTATAGAATTATGTGTAGAAAGGAAAACTAGATGATATTGTAAAGGGCAGAAAGAGCAGTAGTGTAATTATTAGAGTAATTTTAATTAAATTTCTATTGAATAGTAGTTAATTATTAAGGGTATTTCATGTTTAGGGGTCATGATTCGACGGTTCCGTTGTCGTATTTTATTTAATGAATAAGTTTTCAATGTATTTTTTCTATGATTATTATTTGATTTTTAATTTATTCTGGCAACTGAAACTCCAGTTGCCTTAATCAATTAATAAATAAAAATTGTAATCAATTGGTATCTAGGTATATTGGCACCGGCCATTATTCGTATTTAGCAGTAGACTACATAAACACACATAATATAATTGTTATCTATGGTAAATAAACAATCATTTATAGACACATGATTATCACAGTCGTAACATGGCCCGTAGCTCATAAAATATGGATAAGATATTAAAGATTAGATAAACATATTGTTACCTAATATCTTTTATAATTAGCATGTCGGGCTTCTGTTTAAAAGATATATGTATAGATATCTACTCTATCATTTACTTTTGACGGTATTGTCAACAGCGAAATATATCAGCGATTTTTTAATCTGTCTATGTTCTCCGAGTTAATCATGTTTAGGATTTTTGGCTTATTATGACGTAAAAGCTTATTATTTATTTATCGAGGATTTATCTAGGAAGTTACCTGTATTTAAACATACAATATTGACTCTTACAGCAGTTATCTTTAGGCATCTTATCAATTAAGTTAACGCCTAGTAACCGCGAGTCTTGATTGTTGATACCAATCAATCAATCAATCATAGATAGTTTGTTTGACTTTGGTCAGATTTTGAGTGCTAGGATATCAGAGATAACAATCACAAACAATACCGATTAATGTGAGATTACTGGTAAAAAATTGCGGCAGATAACGTGATTGCACTGTTAATGACAATAAGAAAACAGTTACAGTTAAGGTTATTAGTAGAAAACTACATCAAGTTTTCAAGTTTCCGAAATGATTAAACCTGCTTATTCAAGAAAATTTTTTTTTATCTTCCATCTTTTTAAATTAAAATTATTTATCGTTTAGGATGTGAAACCGATGACTCCCTAACTTTAGTATTGGAGCTTTGGTCTTGAAAGTAGCCCAGAATAGTTTCGTTCTCTGGGAATCCACGTGTTTGTTAAAGTCTCAAATACGATTAAATTACCTAAATATATTAAATTAAAGTTCAAAAATGCACTTCTATACCATGCCTTCATTGTGCAGCAAAACAGGTTTCGTTCCGGTTCGGTAGAACCTTGGCTCAGTGATTAGTTCACTCAAACAGGATGCATGGCGATCATTGATCACCCTGTCTGAGCCACATTATGTTCACACATTCGTTGCCGTCATGCCGGATGATTTTTGAAGGGAATCTGCAGTTTGTATTGCTGGTGTGTTGAAAGGGCGCGTGTTAAGATTTTATAGTTTTTGTACAAATCTTTATGCAGCTTTTTCGAGTTTTGAATAGACAGTGGAACTCTTCAAATATGGGTGACATCCTCGATATTTTATCATTCTCACGGCAAGCTTACTTACCTATATATAGTCTAGGAGATTATACAGATTTGACTGGGCATGTACTTACCTATTGTATTTATTATATTATATTAGTCCATCATATCAGATATCTTTTAAGTCTTGTTTGGGTTTCCGCGAATATCAAACAATAAAAAGATTAAAGTTTGATGAATAATCTACTAATCTTCCAATCGTGGATTAACGTACTTTTGTGGAAAATTTGTGAATAAAATTGATATGATATGCATTATTTTATGATATGCAACGATGTGTGGTACACGTGCAATGTCTAAGTAAAGTTATTGCCAAAATTGGCGAGAACTATACCTAGTTATAAAAATTATTTCCCACTGGCAATACTTTTTAAAACTGTGTAAAATAAAGTCGACTCTACACACACTACACACTATCACGACTCTTACAAGTAATAAATTATATACAAAATGATTGAGTACCTATGTTTTTAGTTAGTCTCTCTACATATATTTAGAAAATCTTGAACTTGTTCTGAATCCTTCCTTTCTTTCTTTAATCACACACACAGTCTGTCAGTAATTACAAAATGGCGGCGCAATTTGGGCTAGAACTGAAGGAATGTGAAGCAGTGTCTCGGTAGTTGGGCACTTTAATTAGTTCATTGAACACCCTTTCACGTGTGACGACGAACGTAATAAATACCATTTACGTGCAAGAAAGACTTAAAATAATAATTAAAAATCATTTAAAACAGACGTTAACAAAAAGAAAATAAAGTTAAATTATATCAAATATAGAAATGCAAAATGATTAGATAAAATAGAATACAATGTCAAAACATTACATTTTGTTTTACACAAAACACACAGGGCAATCACATCTCAAACCAGACGGAGTCTGTGCTAGGGTATACATAATTACATGATCACTACTGTGCATCTAAATGCTTACATAGGTAAGTTTTAAATAAATATTTATTATAAATAAATTCCACCAGGACAGAACAAACAATCACTGCATAGTTCATTATAGATAGATTTTTCTTGCCATCGAACCCACGACCTCAAATGAAAGATTTAGAAAAAAATACGCTAATTAATTAAAAACAAAAGACCATTTAAATTATAATGACTTAATTAATTTTTTAAATAAACAAGTCATTCGTTCAAATACACGAGTCATTTTCACATCATCAAAAAAAATAAAGTTTATGCTAAAAATGGATTATACGATGTCGACGAGCTATGTTGGTGGTTTTGGTTCTCCGTGGTGGTTGGGATTATAGTTCACCTATAACTGACTTCGTCTTATTTGACTATCATCTTCCTGTCTCAATTCAATTTTACACGGAGTCGGCTCACCGCGTTTTACTCTTTTAAGTCGTTTTGTCAAACATCGGGCACTTAGTCATATCTCCTTTTTTCAGTCGTTCTCTGACCATACCTCCACATTCTAAATCATAACTCTCAGACACTGGCATTTCCTCCTCACATACCCATACCAAGATAAACGATTCCCTACATTTCTGCCACTACTACCGCCAATTTCCATGGGCAGTTTTTACACAATAGGCTAAACTTAGTTTAGGGTTAAAGTTCTAAGCACCGACTTTGGGTTAGCACTATACCTGTCACTGTTACACAACTGCCAAACTTCAAGTGCACGATAGAGACGGGAACATGGCTAAGCTAAAGTCAGTGCTTAGTAACGTCTATATATCTCGCCATAAGCATAAGTGTCAAGTCAAAAGAAGTCAGCGACAACAGCTATCATACGGCATTCACACCATTCTTTACATTATCAGCGACCTTTAGATATCCCGCCTCTTTTATACAATGACCCACATAATTTGTATAACAGGTACCAACCTTATTGTTGATAAACAATACACAATGCTGTGTAATTATAATTATTGACGCGGCATATGATTGTGACTTGATTGGATATTGTTTCCAATGAAACTGGTACATCGACCTAAATGTAAATACATTATGTGTTATGATTAAGTTATTACATATACATATGTACACTAAAAAAACTAGCTAATTGCGAGTCGTGTTTTCGTACTGAGTCGTACAAACGTGTGAGTATAGAAATTTTGTTAATATTTTTTTTTATGATCAGTGATTTTTTTCCTTTGAGACATTGCTTCCCAGCATAACCAGAAATAGGAAAATAAGCAATTATTAAAACTACCTAACGGAAAACGGAAAAAATCAAGAGAATTCAATTCTTAAAAAAGGTTATAAGCCAGAGACAATAAATAAAACATTAAATAACCCATGAAGTAAATAATTAGAAGACCGAATATTTCACTTTAGCCTGCTTCGATTAATGTTTTTTACGACATTAAAGTTCTCTGCCAAGTGCCAATCATAATTATAGTTTAATTTTGAGGTAATTATAAAAGTTCGTCGACCTTTTATAATGAAGATCGATCGAGGTAGGTTGGTTTTATTTATAGCCTCTCAAATCAAGCCAATCTTACTTGGGTCGCTTGATAATTTTTTTACAGAAATACTTATTCATTTAAAAAGAAGTTTTAATTATAGTACACTTCCCATAATTGGCTTTATAATTTAAATGTAGTATTATAAAGCTCTGAGTTTGTTTGAATGTGCTTATTTTAGGAGCCAATTTTTTAAATCTATAACCAATAAAGTTCATCTCATTAAATATGTGACAATCCCGCCACCTATTTCCAATCACTGCAAGTACTGAGAGCCAGAATCAACAGTGGAGTCTACCAGAAAAGCGTTAATGCAGTAAAGCTCGACGAGTCCCGGAGAAACGATTCATCTGTCATGGATCCCGCAACGATATTAATAAAAAAACTGCGGAGGAGTAAGAAAAAATAAGTATTCCGCTTCCCTTCATATCAAGCAGGAGACAGAACTAGAGGCTAGTAGGCAAAAGTTTATCTCATTAGTTTGTTTTCGCATTTTGGATTAAACAATGTAAGTACCTACATGAGTTTATGAGTTTTGTAGTACACTGAAATGGTAGAGCGTGTTGCGGAATATTTATAATAGTTACCGTGACCCTGGAACATAAAGGGCAATCGAAGGAACATGAGTGGGTTTTAGTCAGTAAGAGTCTTTGTATTTAGGAGTTTGGTCATAATATGCACAGAGTACACATTATGCATAGAGTATTGTGTTGAGTAGTAATGTACTCAAACAGGTGCATTGTTTTCATTCAGGTGCAGTGAAACAAAGGCCTCGGTGTTGCCAACACAAGCTAACTGTGACAAGGTGCGAAATTGTCAGATCTGTGCCAATATTGTATCTTAGGGGCCACCATAAATTATTTCACATTTTGTTACAATTTTCTTTTGTGAGTGGGAAATCATCCAATGACTGCTCCCGCCCTGGGTGCGGCGGGAGGGCGTGTCAGACTCTTACTGACTAAAACCCACTCATGTTCCTTCGATTGCCCTTTATGTTCCAGGGTCACGGTAACTATTATAAACATTCCGCAACCCCGGCAGGCGTTGGCCCTGTTGGGTCCCTTCCTGTGCTGACTCCTTCTCTTTTTTTTTGTTACCCTCTTTCCTTTCCTGTCACATGTGGTCTTTGGTGGGACAGTTTTACACCTAGAAGTAATTTTATGAACTGTTTCTTTTCAGTTTCAAAATAATTAATTATTTGATCAAACTATCAAATTAAATCATTTTGTTTGGTTACTTCCCGGTCCAATTGTTCGCTAAAAATAAGTCAAAATTTAAGTAATCCATTGTGCAAATGTAAAAGTCTAATTTATTTTTAATAATTTACAAAATAATCATTATTTATTATTTAAAATAATAACAACAATTGTGAGGGGTAAAAAACATCAAGTTAGCCAAGAGTTCAAATCTTTTAACTTTTTTCATTACTACAGGCTCAGAAGTAGAAAACTGACCAAGCTTAACCTAGGTCGGGTTGACTTTAAAAGACTATATATACTATATCTAAACTCTATACTATAGCTAAACTAAAGTACAAAACGACATATTTATCTTGACCTTAAGAGATCAACGACCTATCTATCAATTTCCGTTTCCTATACAATACAGTCAGATTACAGATTATGATGCTAAATGATGATCACGATAACTAACATTACATAAGTGAATACTAATATAATATCGTTCAATAGAGATCCTACGCGGAAGGAGGTTACAATATTTATTACTCTATCGAGTGATGGTTGCCCGGTAGTTACTGTGGGATATAGATCAACCGGTCGGATGTCCGCGTGTTACGTGTTGGTTGCTGATTAGATAAGTTGATGGAAATTATGGAAATGTTATTGAAAGTTTAAAAATAACTGGGCATCACAATTTTAGTAACGGAGTCAGTATTTGACGAAATCTTTGATTTTTAATAAATACATAGTTTTCATAATATACCTATCCATACTAATATTATAAATGGGAAAGTGTGTCTGTCTGTCTGTCTGTCTGTCTGTTTGTCTTTCTTTCACGGCAAAACGGAGCGACGAATTGACGTGATTTTTTAAGTGGAGATAGTTGAAGGGATGCAGAGTAACATAGGCTACTTTTTGTCTCTTTCTAACGCGAGCGAAGCCGCGGGCAGAAGCTAGTAAATTATAAAATAAAGTCCTAAACTGTATGTAGCTCTAAACCTTTGAACACACGTGATTCGAGACACAATAGACAGACAATGGTGCCGATTCCCTTATTCACAAACTAACGCAAATTTAAGTTAAGTGCATCTTTCTCTTTCCATTTAATTAAGAAAAGGACAGAAGATAAAATATTAGTTAAGTCCTGTCAAATTTAGACACTCCATAGATAATTTAGACGCGATTTAAAAACATGGCGTCTAAATATAGGTACGTCAATTTTCTTCAGGCGCTGTCTAATTTGACAGGATTAAACTAAAATGTATCTTCTGTCCTTTTCTTTAAGAAATGGAAAGAGACAGATGCATTTAACTGAGATTTAGTTAAGTTTGTGAACAAGAGAATCAGCACCAATAGCAGCCCAGCCCGACAGACGGCTGTCGCTCGATCGTCAAAAGGTTAAAATAAAAGTAACGAAAATCCATAATTGCAGTCCAACTCCATCATCGTCAGTTGGCATAATTAAATTAGTTGGTTTAACACTGCCACTCCTTAAATAAAAGTCAAAAATAAATAATTACCGTTTTTAACTAACAACAATATTGTAAAAGGAAGTATAAATATGCTAGCAGTTACTTCACATTATAATGTTTGCCTATGTGGAAACCGAGGAAGAAATTGGCACGAGACCAAAGATTAATATAGATATCTACTTCCTAAACAGGAATAGATTGAGGCGATAAAGCTTCTTATAATGTTGGTTTTATGACTTACTAGCTTCTGCCCGCGGCTTCGCTCGCGTTAGGAAGAGTCAAAAAGTAGCCTATGTTACTCTCCATCCCTTCAACTATCTCCACTTAAAAAATCACGTCAATTCGTCGCTCCGTTTTGCCGTGAAAGAAAGACAAACAGACAGACAGACAGACACACTTTCCCTTTTATAATATTAGTATGGATTTATGACTAGCTTTTGAATTCCAGTTCGTACGTACGCAGTATTGTTTGTTGACATCTTATAAGTACGTAGTTATTGGAAATTCCAGCGTAGTAACTATTTATTAATCTGTGATTCCAGTACCATTTCTGGCAAAGACACCAGCACATCGAGCTACTACATACTGTCAAATTTCTTAAATAGATTTTCAACTTTATCACTGAAGCTTTAGGTTCAAAATTGATTGAAATTTTTTGTCAATTTGGAGTATCTTTATGTACAATTTTATTGGCGTCTGTACTTTCCGGAGAATCGGTATGTCTGTTTAAGTAAATACATTTGCTTGAGTCGCACAAAAAATAAAATCGTACATTTTATTGTTGTTCTAAATGATATTAGGTACTTTAGTGACACGCAACAAGTGACTACATTCAATATGTGTTTTAATAGAAATATTTGCTGTCGGAAATTCTTTATAGAATCTGGAAGTAAAAGTTAAGCGAGCTAGTAAGCTGTCAACATCAAATCATAATCATGCTGTCAACTTTAACTTAATTCACTGACTGACATCGTTACTGAATAACCAACCGACTTAATTGAATTAATTTAATGCTTTTAAGTAAAATAATTTCGAGCATGACACGCCAAAAAACAACTATTTTCTTTGGATAAGATCTTTTAAATGTTAGTATTTAACAAATATTTTAATAAAACTATTCCGAAGTTAATTATACCTGCGGAGTGTAATATGTGTAAGTATATCTACATATCCATTAAAATGTCTAAAATAGACACGTTTAATAAAAAGTCGTGAAAGATGACTATCTCCAACAAAATGGCCGCTTACATCAACGTGTTCATTATTTAAATCTTATGGTAGATCAGACACATGGGAATTTATCGGTGTTGTTTTTTTAGCCAGTTTAGGTTCTGTAGAAATGGATTTAATAAATGGCTAATTTAAAAAAAAACTTATAAGCCTATGGCACTAGGCATCACTTAAAAAAAATAGTAATTTTAACTGTATTTTCTAAGACTATCTTATATTATTTTGATTAGTGTTTTTTTTTTTCATAAGCTTTTCTGCAGCTCTAACATTTGCCACCCCAAAATCAAAGCCAAAAGAAGCGAAAAAAAAACGGATTGATTATGTGTGTCGATGTTTCTGTACTCTGTAATATTGTTAAGCCGTTGAACCGATTTTGATTATGCCAAACTTGTACTTACGTCAAGGATGGTCATAGGCCAGTTTTTAACCACTGGCTAAGGGCTATTTTTTTCTGTCTAGATGGAATAGGTTACTAAACGTAAATATTTGACATTTAAAGCTTTGTTCAATTTGTCAAAAAAAAATTGTAGCCAAATCTATGGATAAAGAAATTAATACTTATTGGATATGTCCATAAAGTCTGCACACTGCACCCACTATAACCAACATTGCATTGAATAATAGTGTCGTAAGAAATTTTAATATCCCAAAAGATTTACTACCAACACCATCGACGCTTTAACTGGTGAAGCAAACACGGAACTCTAAGAAGAAGACCTACAAGCTACATCTGCCAAGAATACTATTACGAAATATCCCATAACCTACATAAAGTGACGTTTATCTATTAACTTTGATAGGATCGTTTATAACTTCCCTCTTTCAAAATACGTTCGAAAACCTTTTGTTTCGAAAACTCCAAGCATTTGAGTGCATTCCATGAATTTAGTTCTATTTTTAAATCTGCGTCATCGTGGTGGAATGTATTAAATTGAGAATGGAATGTCATTTATTGGAGTTTGTTCATATTGTTTTGTAATCAGAAAGGTCGTTAATCGTTATGTTACCGAGAAATTTCTTTGAATTTGGTTACCTATTGATTTTAATTAAGTGGTCGGTGAAACCTTTTGTTGAACTATTGCTTTGTGTTTGATGGCCTGAGGTCTTACAGCTTTTGTTTTGTGACCTGCTAATTAATAATAACAATATACCAGCCTGAATTGTCTTATTGCTGGGAATTTCACTTACAAAAAGGCAGGAAGACAGTGGCAGAGATAAAGCTAAACTAAAGTAGGTACGTGCTGAGTAGCATTTATTTCTCTATCTCGGAAACTCGGCTTAAATTATTACAATTTCTATTTATTTTTCAATTTCTATGGCAGAAACGAATCTACTTGAAATATTATAATGGTAAATAATTAATTATGTTTAAGCCATAATAAGCTCCTACACAGGAATCATAAAGATTTACTTAAATGCCATACAACAAGATTATTCTACGTTTAAAATATAAATAAAACCGTTAATTTTTGGGGTCACCCTTTAAATGCTGCCAGACTTGAAACAATAACCAGTGGTTGTTTACATAACAGCAAGAACAGATCAATCACCAATAGGTGTTGGTCAATTTGAAAATCGAAAGCGAACAATGACCAAAGATAATTGTGTTGTAGACAAGGAGGCGGTTATTGAACGAAGCTGTTACGGGAATAACTGTGGTTTTTGTGCATAGACAATTACTTTTCTATATTTACGCAAACTGGTATTTTGATAATAATTGAAGATAAATAAAATGTGTAAACTTACTGGTAACAACTAAGTCGTTACGGGTAGACGGTAGTTCGGAAAGTGTCATTCAGTCTAACCAAGGGATGTCGTGTTACTCAGTAATTGAGTTATGGAAGTCTAATAGGCACTCGTTCAATGTAATTCACTTCAACATATTTAGCTGCATTAATTTAACACTGGAAGTCGGCTCTAATATAAAAAAGGAAAAGGGTTAGGAAGATGAGAGACCATTTTACATTTATAAACAAATTCATTTGTACAGCGGACACGGACCAATTCGCAATACAATCATGTGGATCACAAAGAATATATAAAAATCTAAACGGAATCATATAAATTCAGTACATACTACGGTCTAACGTACAATGAATTGAATGAACACGCGTGACACAAAGTGATTGAATAAATTGAAACTTATTAAAACGTTCATTCTTTGGTTACATAAATAAGACTAGAATAATTACGGGCTACAGCGTGTTCTGTAGTGAAGACCAGAATCTCCAGCGCGCGTTGGAAAAGACCTATGTGTGCTCCGACACAGCCTGATAATGATGACGTCATGCTGATATCAATTGATCTTAATTCATGCATTTTGCTTCTCGTTACCGGTAAGCGACAGACCGCTATACCGTCACGGTCGGGAGCAGTCTAAACTGTTTACGGTAACCGCGACTCTACGAACGTGCGGTTGCAAAAGGTTACGGTTTTTCTACCAACATTAACCGCCTGCATTCGCAGGGTTAAGAATGATTTCTACGTTACTTTGTTTGTGTCATTAACTTAGCAAGTGGCGAGGAAAATAGGATGTTTTTTCTGTAAAAAGAAATGTGTGAGTTTTTAATTATGTATTTGTGAAACTGGGTGGTGTTATGTGATCTCTACCGTGAAATGACCACCCGCTTTCTGCGAATGGTGTTGAAAGCGATTACAGGATTAATAACTAGTTGACTGATATATCAAAGCGTGTTTTAAATTGTTTTATATACAAACTAGCTTTTGCCCGCTCCTTCGTCCTCGTGGTTCCCGGGGGATTTCCGGGATGAATACTATCCTATATGTCCTTTCTCGGGTCCCAGACTATATCTGTACCAAATTTTATTCAAATCGGTAAAGTGGTTTAGGCATGAAGAAGAGAAGTTACTTTTGCATTAATAATATTAGTACGGATTAATGTCAATTGCAGTGCTGCCGACGACAAGAACATATCAAGGCGCATTTTACATTGTTTTATAAATGTAAGTATAAACTAATGGCTATTGCAGATACTTCCGACTAAAGACAGCCATAACCCACTAACATCACGAGTCTAGTCGAATTGTATTCACCTTGAATCGATCAGTCGGCAATCGGCTGCGCGGACGCAACAAATACGCCAAACGTTTTAATTGTCGGCAGTTTCAAGATGTGAATTGTTTTGATTAAAGCCGCTTGTGTCGATAAATTGCCGATCTATTTTTGAAACTTACTATTATAGCAACCTAAGAACTAAATTGACGTCATAGTCGAAGAATAATGCAACTATTTGCAATAAACAATCTATCATAAACGAAGATTGATTAAAATTGAAAATGTCACGTAAACGCAATGCAGTTGATGTAATTTTAATTTGCAGTAAAATTGCGAAGAATTTTTCAATCAAGTTTATTTTCTTGTACGAAATGTTTGTTGTAAGTATCGGTTTCAATGGAAATTGTTAGAAACTGGTTCTTAAAACGATTTAGTCGTGTTTTGACAGGTACAGGCCGAAAATAACATTCCATTCTTTTTTCATTCGGTCTATTTCGTTATGCCGCGCACTATTGGGTTAGCTGTCAAACTGACATTTGAATTGAGCTTGAATGCACTTAGGAATGCGATATTGTTCGAATTCAAAATTGAGGTTACTGTTGAACTGAATACTTAGAACATAATATACTTGTCTTATATCTACGGATTATTGACTGAGTTTCACCGTATTATATTATAACAGCATATTTATATCAATCTTTTATTTATGACAAAATCACGTAAAATATTAGAATGCATGAAACGCTTTGTCTCTCCTCTATCAAAATGTTAGAGACATTAGCAGAAAAAAAATTGTCTGCTGTCAAAAACCTGCCTTATTCCCATATCTTTTTTTCAAACAACAATCAATCAAACCTACTTTAACTTTTTGATTTTATGCAATTACTAAGCTTTTTTTGTCCCAGGAGTAACATTTCAATTGTCTTCATTCTCAACAAAATCAACTCAAGCAGAGTGATGAGCGTTTATTTCTTAGTTATTCACTCATCACCTATAACCCTAATCTGCTATTGCACCACAAGGAAATGCGAAGTTGCTCGATTCGACCCCGAGATAACCCTAAAGTCTCGCAATATTTCAATAATAGTTCTAATCATATGCATGAAGTTCGCATCACAACCATTACGGAACTTTTGAGTTCCCAGTACATTATGCAAGGGTTTCGATGAATTGTTCAGTTTGGTGTGTGCAAATTTAACGAATATTTAAGTAGACACATTTAGGCCTTTCGCAAATACTTAGGTCACTTTTTGACCTAATGCTGTAGAAGACTCATGTCGATATTTCACGCTAAAAATCTAGCCGTAATGATGGCCGTAATGGATAAATAATTAGTGCTTTGAGTGAAACGTAGACTAAGCTTAGTATCTTACTTCCGTAGTTTCCTCCTAATGAGCAAACAAACACAATAATTTAAGCGTCTTCAAATCAAGTCCCTCGTACAAGAATGCACTTCGTTAAAACTCGCGTCCGTTTTCCAAAGTAATTATAAAACTGAATAGCATCCAATAAATCAACAGTTAGCCTCGTGTGATATAAATGGGAGTAATTAAGAAACTGTGAGCTACATACGTTCCCATGCGATTCGCCACAGTGCTACAGGTTGCTTAACAACCTTCGGAGGGTTAACGAGCTTCTTTATCCACCATAAATTATATTTGATGTTTGTGAGGTAGCAACAAGACAGTCGACGAGTTCTTGTGGTTTTGTCTGTTTCAAATCTTTAATATTATATGGTAGTTTTTACTCCATGTTTGGTATATGTTTGCTCTTTTAGCAATTTAAACTGTTGCTGTTAATATCAATTGTTTCAAGAGCTTTCAAGATTTCACAACTCTTAAAGTTTTGATCACTTCACTCTATTTGTGTAGTTTTCACTACTTCGCACCACTCTTATTGCTAGATCATTTCACTGCATATGCATAATATTGATCACTTCTCTTCAACCTTTAACTTGGACCCTTACCGCTTTTTGATCGTTTTGATAATAAATATCAACCTTAATCAAAGCAACTGCGCACAATCGATTTCTATCGCCAATAAACCAATATTCTGCATCGCTTACAACAACAGGTTATTATTCCGGGTGTTGATTGCAACAAGATTATATTTCGCTAACAAATTGTCAGTGAACAAAGCGGGTGTAGTGTTCACATCCGCGTTTGAGTTCGTGTCAGGAAGTTTATTCTTGCTACCAACAATATCAATCATGGCATCTGACAATGTGTAAGTGTGCATGTCTTTATTGTTGCTGTCTGACCGAAATGTTGTCTTGAATTTAATGGCTTCTATAGTGACAGCTGTCACAATGGCCTAGCCTACTGTGATCAACAAAATCATTACAATATAAAGATAGAGCCGAAACTACTGAAACTTTTGATCAGTAAGTTATTTTTATGACCTAGAGAGGGATTCGTGTCGCCCTGGATGCGCATAACGTAATAGGCTGGCCGATGGCTAGGGAGATGATGATGAGAGGCGATAAAAAGCGATTTCTAGAAAATGGGTACTCAAAGCTGCAGGAAAAAGTTTATAATCCTAATAAAAAGTATATCTGTACTTTTTGTTGCAGCAGTAATCGATACATCACTGCTGCACTGTAATTAAAGTACATGGAACTCTCTAACAGCCATGACAAAAAAGGCGGTATGATTTGAAAATCGAACGCTAGCCGCAACCAATCAAGGATGACGGTTGCAGCTGCGTTCAGGAATTCGTTGAGAAATCGCCGCGGTTTGAATAATTTATCATTAGAATGTCAACGCGTCCAGCGCTCCGTCAACGCAGGTTCAATGAGCATTTATTGTTACTATTGCTTCATGAATATTAAGTTGTTACTAGCTTACAACCAGCCACTAGGAACTCTTCATGCCTTCGTAATACATACATGGATAAGATTTATATCAATTTTGTTTACAACAATACTGTATGTAGGTACTAACTAGGGACCATCCATCACAAGAAGCTCATGATCTTTTAACCCCTCTCGCATCCTTTTCAGATGTCTTACTGATGTCATAAATTCCACTAAGAACTCATTAACTAAAACAAGATTTAGTTCTTCCCCACCCCTTGTCACATAATGTCACACTTCATTAACCTCTTCCTTGGGGAGAATATCAACGAAGTGTGACCATAATTAACCTGTGACGTAAATTATTTATGCCCCTCTAGAATATGCACCTTACGTAGGTATCATAAATGCATAAACAAGTACACACACAATTTTTTTACAAACCATTAATCAACTACCAGAACAAATTGCAAAAGAAAATTTATGTTGCACAGTGCACTTCGTTTAGCTTCACATTATGTGTAGAAAACGCATTCGTGCATTTTTACTCGTCGTAAAAATATTCTTAGCATTCTATTTTGGTGGCAAATCGTACAGTTTGTGAATTTAAGATCCTGTCAGTGGTTTGTACGTCGCCAAATTTGGCTGAGTGACCTTAATGGAATAATCTTGCAACCGTCTCTTCGACTTATATGGTGAGACAATTTTAATATTGCACCGCTGCCGCTGTGCGCTATCATTGAATAAAATAAACTGGGCTGCTTTCATTTTTTGGACTTTATAGATGTTTTTGTTTTATTCGTTACTGTCATGTCTGTGATTATATTTAAATTGATTTTATAGATTCTTGATAAAGCAGTCCTTGGCCAGCTTTACTTTCTGGAGTTTCCTATCCAGTCTGGCTCTGTCTACTGCTGGTTTTCCCAAGGATCGCTGTTTAACCAGCTCTTCGGCTGTACGCATCCAGATGCTGACAGCTACCCTTTTCAGTCGCTTGCCTTAACGTGATCTTCATTGCAGAACACGCTTACTCCAATGATTACTGTAAAGGCTAGCATTTACTTACCAAAAACCTTAAACTTTATAGTTCTAGTAGTTAAAGTTTATAGAAATCTTATGTTCCTGTTTCGCCTTTTTAATACTTAGATCTTCTTTTGTTCTCATGTATTTTTTAGACCAGATTCTTTTCCGTGTTCATAATAAAGGTGATTCCGACTAAACCGTCTTTTTCGAGGCCACGGGTTGATTCCCACTTCGGAACAAATATTTGTATGGCCTACGGTTATTTGTTCGGAGTCTGGCTGTTTGAGTATATCGTTCGTGCGTTTAATGACTCACAAACTGACAATGTCTTCTTGCTTTTTCTCTTGTGTTTTGGAGTATAAGAAATTAGCTCTTATTGTGGTGAGATTACGAGTTAGTAAATTTTAATAACTAATAAGGTCTATTAAGAAAACGTTATTGTGAGTATTAGCACGTATTAGGAAAGGTATGTGAAGCGAATTTTCAGTCCGTATTTTCGGCGATGACAACGATTCAAAAACGGAACGCCACATTTCCCTCCCAAAAGGCAAGGTAACATTGTCCAAGAAAAAAAAGAGCTTTCACAAACCGGCAAAAGTATTCCGTATACAAAACATACAAACAAAGACACGGCCTCAAAGGATGTAGAACCGGTTCCTTATATGTAATGGCAACTGATTCGTGATACCGCTCGGCATCCGAAGAATGCCGGCGGGCAATGCTGGCCGCTTATATGATTAGAACGGATAATAACAACACGACTGCATTTTAAGATAACCTTTTTAGTTTTTGTACAAACTATTTAAATTAGCTATTCGATTTTAATTTTTTGAATATCGACGATATGGAATTTTTATGTAAAAGTTAAGGCGGAAGATTTAATTGTAAACTTTAGCTTTGCGTACAAAGGTGTGTTCAGTTGTTGATAACATTTATAAATCATGTTGAAGAGAGCAAAAGAGAGGGACCGAACAGAGGAGTGAAGAAAGAAGGAGAAAAATCAAAGAGGAAGCTAAGGATACACCAATCTGATAAACCTGAGGGGTTAAGCAGGAGAGTAGTCCTGATAAGGACGGCGCCAATTGATAACATTTTTATGTGTCTCATTCGTTACTGGGCAAAAACAATGAACAATCAAAACTTTATAGCACCATATTGTCACGTATAGACACAGACAACGCTTCCTTTATCTATCAGACACAACAAGTAATAATAATCGAGAATATTTAAATTACATTAACAATCTATAAGTGTATAACTTGCCTAATCTTCGCCGGCCCGACATTTATCACAACACAACACTCACATCACTAGAACCCGCGAAAAACAACATCGTGTTCGATTTTTGAATTCATTTTTCGAATTATGATTTGGAGACAAAAGGCGTTCGTTCCTAGTCATACCTCGCGTTCGACTCATAAAGTGAAGTTGAACTAAAGTGATGTGAATTGTGAATCACTTAGTCTATTAATATGCGTAGCGAGTGACCGAGTGTCAAGAGCAAGGCTCGACTGTTTGTGTACTACTGATTCGACGCCCATCACTAGTGGTCTGTTATGTAAATCTTTTTGTAGGAGTCGAATGTGTTATAGATACATCGTGTTATGTAATTTTGTTATTAATGATTAATAAATATGGATGGAACACGTGTTTGGAGCTGGAGGCAAAAACGTGAGAAGTAACTGTTTATTTCCGAGAAAAGAACACTACATTTTGTACATAAGTTCAATACCTAAAATCATAAATAATAATACCACAGCAAAGACTATTTTTTTTTGTATTTATTACCGTCTTTCTATATTTGGTACAAGCGTTCGATAAAGTACCCACCGATGGCATGAAGACTAATTAAAAACAAAGTTACCAAACGAGTGTTATAAACCCTAGATTTTTTATTGTTATTCTCGTTTCAATTTTAGAATAAGATAACTAGACTTAGAAAATACTAAGGGTCATATAAAAGCCGTTATGTCGCAAGGTAATGTCTTAGGCCCGGTCTTGATACAGTTAGGCAATTAGAAAAGACATCACTAGAAACAGCTGAAAATGTCGGTTTAATGGCTTCAGGAAACTGCCAAAAAGGATACATGTTCAAATGGCACTTAACCTAGTGTAGATTACAGAATTCACGTAAATAGGAAAAGAGATGGCCTAGATTCTCGTACAGGTACCTACTATACGAAACACGTCTTCACTGTCTGACTAAATTTCTAAAACAACCAACGTCCAACAACGTTTAATTTCATTTATTCTCAGTACTCCAATTTTGTAATAATATACTATCATTGAACAAACAATTTACTACGCCCCAAGCCATGGCGGCCATCTTCACCTCTATTCAACTTTCTTTACGCAATAATAACAAAAAAATAAATAAACAGTTATGCGGTTGTCTCTGCCGCGTAACTGTAAGCTAGCGAACGCTTGCAAAATAACCGCAGCATCAGATCACGTAGTAATCGTTATAACAGGTATGTACTTATGTAAAATTTTTATTCCTGTTATTTTGTTGAGTACTTAGCTGTTATTTTTACCGACAATATTGGTGCAATGGAACGTAGATGACGCTTCATTTAGTTAAGATTACTTGATACAATATTTAAATACTGATTAACCCACTGGTTTAGTTGATCAGTACTTAAATATTGTATCAAGTAATCTTAACTAATGCTATTAAAGTCGTAAAGTTTTTTGTTGTTGTTTGAAAGGCACACCTGAAAAGGTGCACAGTATCTTTCTATCAGTTTATGCCAATTATATATACTAGTCAAAACAAAATAAGGGCCACTGTTATTTTTTAAGTAATCTCATGTGTTTGCAGAGATTAGGTGTTAGGAAATGATTTAATTAATAAGATTTACCATTATTGAATCTCATAAACTTAAAATTTAATTAAAATTAATGAAAAACGAACTTTTTGTATTAGAATACTAACTTTTGGCTAAAAATCTCTTGAAGAAAAAGTTTTTAAATATTCAAAACATTTGAAAGTGTTTCTTTTTCTCACTTCATCAGTATCGTGTGTGCCCTCCCCTTTTGCGAACACATTCCTGAAGCCTGGTAGGCACACTTTCTATCAGGTGTCGTACTGTTTCTTCAGGAATTTGCTCCCAACTTGATTTGAGCACCTCAATCAGTTGTCTTTCATTAAAAACTGGTTGTTCAGTGCTCCGAACGCTTCGTTTGAGTAGATCCCACATGTGTTCTATCGGGTTGAGGTCTGGACTGTTCGCGGGCCACGGTAACACCTGGATATTAGCCGCTGCTAGGGCAGCTCTAGTGCTACTAGCTGTATGCGCACGTGCATTGTCATGCATTAACTTAAACTGGCCACCTATTCTCTGTGCAATTGGCACCACGTGTGGTCTGATAACCTCCTCGATGTATCGCTGAGCTGTTATAGTACCTTCATTGAGTATTACCAGCTCTGTTCTACCCGATAGACTTATACCTCCCCACACCATTACATTGGGCCCCCCGAATCTGTCACTTTCATGCATGCAAGCATCCGAAAATCGCTCACCTTCTCGCCTCCATACCTTAATCCTACGATCATCACTAAAAAAATTTCACTTTACTCTCATCAGTAAACAACACTGTGCTCCAATCACTCATGTTCCAGTCTAGATGTTGTCTTGCATATGCAAGTCGGTTTGCACGATGAGAACTACGAAGTGGTATTCGCACTACGCGTCTTCTGGAGAACTGCTGGTCTTCGTGCAACCGGTTTCTAATTGTTTGGTCGCTAACGCGGGTCCCCGTAGCTTGGCGCAAGCGATTTTGTAAAGAGCGAGCGGTGACAAAACGCTCTCTACGCGCAGTCAAGCGAACATAACGGTCTTCTTGTGCGGTTGTAGCTCTAACTCTGCCTGATCCACGTCTTCTCGATACTGTTCCCGTCTCTTGAAATCGATTCCAAGCATTCTGAATCGCTCGTCGAGAATAGCCGAGCTGCTGAGCTACAGAACGTTGTGAATGCCCTTGTTGAATTAATGTTACAGCTCTAGTAACTGTTGGCAAGTCCATATGCCGTCGAATACGCGGCATTTTGTTTGCAATTGTTCAATATTCCCGTTAGTAAAGCAATTTTAAACTGTTCACCACTATATCCACTCATGCAATGAATTTAAGAATCAACTTAAATTATGGTAAAATCGAGTGGTTACAAAGAACATTAAAAAATCCACATAAGCTGTTTGTCAAAACTTGATTAACGTCATGTGTGATTAATCAGACGTCACCGTCACGTCGTGGGTCATTAATCAGATGCTAAGTATGCACTCAAGTAAATGAATTCACCAAAATATTAAAAATAAGTGGTGGCCCTTATTTTGTTTTGACTAGTATAGATTGATCTAATTGACATACGTACGGACGAAGTTGCGGGTAGGAACTAGTGTTGTACGCATACTAGATAATTATTTTAATTAGTTAAATGTGTAATATACTTACAAATGAAACAACTACTTCTAAAAAAATTTGCTTTAGTGAAAATGAATTTAAAATATTTGTAACGGCTTGCAACATAGACGCAAATAATAAAAACAACAAAATCCTAGTATTACAATTTGACAAATTCGAATGACAGCTACCACAGCTACTCGGAGAAGGTTAGTTAAAAGTTAAAAAGTCGGTGTTGACATTTTGTTCCAATTTCGAAATAGAAACAAACGAAGAATCAAGGATGACTCAAGATTAAAAAAATATATAAAACGTACTCATAACATTATTGTTTCACATAATATCGTAAATTCGTAATAGGTACGTAACATCTTCAACTAACAACTGAACTCAATCATTTCGTGTAATGTCAATCAGTTCAACGACCCCACTTTCTCTTAGAGGCCATACAAACTTTCTGAATTACATTAATGTCACTATTAATACAGCATTAAACTCAAATATTAAACGGTCATGCTGGTTTTCATACAAATAAACATTAAATTAATTAACTTGCTTGAAAGATAAGAAAGTAAGGAAAGAATCACTTTCTTCTCAAATGTGGATTACGTTTTAACAAAGAATCGCATTAATGGAGGATCTTGAAAACCAGCTTTTGCTTGTAATCACGTCGACATGGAAATAGAAATTTCATCTTCTACCTAACAATGATATAGTCGGTTTCCAACCTTCTGACTATCTGTAATGATTATCACTGATAAACAGGTCCATTGGCTTTACGTGTTTCCGAGGCACGGGGTTGAAGTATTTCAAACTTATAGTAAACTGACTGTCTGATGGACTGACCACACAGTACACCCCACTGGACATAGACACACAAAACTTGAAGGGTGTCTTTGTGAAAAGTAGGTGGCCACTAAGAAAGGATTTTAAATCTCAACCCTAAAGGGGGTAAAATAGGGGATGGAAGTTTCGAAATTCACAAGGACGAGAGCGCAAGAGAAAGCTAGTCGGATATAGAGTAGCTCTGTTTCAGTTATAGTGTTACTTGTATAGATCTAACAATTAAATAATTAATTCAATCTTCATTGATAAACAATTCTTTAAAGAAAAGGTTTCCACTTCAGGCAACATTGCATTCAAATGAAACTAAAATCATACTGAAACGTAGAAAAATCCTGTGTTTTTTTTATGAAAGTGTAATGCTGAACGCATTTGTAATTTGTAACGCATTCATGAGCTAGTGAACGCATCATTAGGCGTGTTTCCTAACTGTTGGTTAGTAACGTACTTACACTCGATATGATTGATTCTTTGCTTTAAGCAACTTCAGTAAAATAAAGTGTATTTTATTCATTACACGTTCATTACCTACCTTATATCCTTAATTTTAAAGGAATGAACAGTGTTAATTGGATTTGTACTTCCGATTTGAATACCTATTTTAAATTTGGAAAAGTGTTAAAAAAATGTCTGCCATTGTTTGCCAAAGAGGTCTTAATAGATCACCAAGGGCCAAAAACGATATGCGACGAATCTATGCCAGAATAGAAAAAGAAATGGAAATTGACGATGAGATAATACAGGTTTTAAATGTGATATACTGAAAAAAAAAAGTTTAACAACTTCTCAAAGAAATAAATAAATCATCTTCTTCTCGAATAGCTATATCTATTTAGAACTTCTAGGCTAGATGAATTCTCATACCAAAAGTTTTGTCTCATTACAATCTAACGGAGCTAAAGTCTAAAGTTCACAACCGGACTTCTACAACATATTTCAGTTTCTTATAAGGTGTGCCTTAACAACAACTTAATATTTTTATGGAAGCCTGCTAACTTATCCGCCCACCATCTGGACATAAATGGCAAGAAGTGGCAAGCTTATTACAACCAGGTTCACAAAACTCCTAAGCGTGGCGACTGGAATTTATAAATAACTTATTTTAATTCTTGTATCTTGTTTAGCATCTCGCGTATAGTACTTTCATTCATATTTATAATTTTCTAGTTAGCTTTGCGAGTGTTGTGGAGCTCTTGATTTCAATAATGAGTACCAGTGCATAATGTAGTATATATTGTATTTTCGGCAATTTTTTTTATATAAAATAGTACAGGACGTTTACATTAGTATTTTTTTTTCATCTTTATTTATTTTGGGTATTTATCTATACAGATATGTCAACCCCATCGTGCCTTTAACATTGTATTCATAATTAACACTTATTACTACATTAACTGGTTAAACAATACTACATATAATACATTTCTGATATACCTAGATGAGCGTCACTGATGAAGGATTGTGATTAACCGACATAGCCTTTTGGCCCCTTCTGAAATTGAGATAACATTAGTAAATAGTAGAATAAAGAAAATAGTAGTAAATCTTTAATTTGACATCATAAAAACCTCTTAGATTTATGACAAAACCATACATCATGATAGCGTTTAAATTCATAGTTTTTCACAGAAAATAGCCCTAGTATTCAAGTTGTGTGGATAACTGAATTATTTTAAATACTCCAAAATTATCGAAATAAATTTCATTTTGTGGTGACTTAGCCAGGCGTAAATTTAAGGAAATACCTATGTTAATATTTTGACAAATTGCATAAAACATCGCTGTTAAAATTGTTATACGAATCAATGTGACGCGATTAAAAGAATGCTACCAACTTTTCACTTTTAAAAATGTCAGAGGAAAGAAAATCGTCGCTACCTCGGCTTGACTACGTCAGGATGTTGTGAAACCGAGAAAAATGTGTCAACCTACTTACTAGCACGAGCGGAGACGCGGGCGAAAGCTAGATTATATATCTTTAAATAGCTCACATACTCTCACGTTCACCATAGCTACTCATAATAGCTCATTCTTTCAATACCTACCTATGTCCGATTTATCCGTTACTTCAGAAGGGAAATAAAAAGTAAATAATCTTGTCAATGACAGAGATACAGACAAATTTGTTCTTTCTAGATACTTATGCCCTTACTAATAATCACTGTATAAAGTTATGCAATGAATAAAGCCTGCGTAACCATACATTTTTTGACGTATAAACCTGTCATAACTTTATGCAGCGTTTATTAGTAAGGCGCTTACTTACAGTTTAATTTAGTTCAATGTTAATGTAAATAGTCTAAATAGATGTGATTCGATTTCCCTAACTCTAAATACCACTTGAGCTATATGAATAATAACACTAAGTATTTAAGATTGCTCTATGCCAAAGCAATAATTTAAATAATAAATGATAATTATTACTAAGAAGGCACGCACCAGCATTGATCACCACGCTTGCTCAAGGCTGATTGACTTATCAAACTTAACTGTAAATACTGTTTTACATATATTATATAATAGATATAATATATAGATATAATATAATATAATAGAGTTCGAGAGATTTTTGTATAAACCGCCTTATTTTTGTAATCACCAGTGGGATTATCACTTTATCTGTTCTGTGGGGATTAAAAAAAGCTTTTTTAAAAAAAAGATAACCGACTTCAAAAACTAAAAGCTCAAAAATAACTATTTCAGAAGTCGGTGGCAACACAAATCGACCGGCAGAAGAGAAGCCACCGACTTCCGAAATAGTTATTTTTGAGCTTTTAGTTTTTGAAGTCGGTTATCTTTTTTTTAAAAAAGCTTTTTATTTTTTACTTTTTAGTTAGAGTCTCAGTGTCTGACTACGTTTTAGGGTAGCTCTCAAAATAAACTTATAATCTTATAAAAATCTACAATCCAAGAAAGCAAAACGCGATCTATGCGGGCAACGTCACAGGATATCTATAAGTGTTATATACTAAAACCTTCCCCAGAATGTAACAAACACTTTGCTAAAAACCGCATCAAAATCGGTTCAGCCAAACGCGAGATAATCGCGGACAAACATACATACATACATACATACATACAGGTCGAACAGAGAACCTACTTTTTTTTTGAAGTCGGTTAAAAAATGCGATTATTTCTATATGATAACCTGATTTTCAAGGAATAGTGTAGCACGCGGGTTATAACTGATACAAATTTCTAAAACAGAGAAAGTATGATGAACATTGATTACCACGCTTGTTTTAGATTTCAGACTTATATTGATTTGAGTCTAGGTTTCCTCAAGGCATTTTTTCTTAACAGCTGTAATAATGGTGCCGATTCTCTTATTCACAAACTAATGTAAATTTAAATTAAGTGCATCTTTCTCTTTCCATTTAAGAAAATGACAGAAGATAAAATATTAGTTATGTCCTGTCAAATTTAGACACTCCATAGATAATTTATACGTCAATTTTCTTCAAGCGCTGGCTAATTTGACAGGATTAAACTAAAATGTATCTTTTGTCCTTTTCTTTAAGAAATGGAAAGAGAAAGATGCACTTAACTTAAATTTACGTTAGTTGGTGAACAAGAGAATCAGCACCAATGTGCGTGCCGATGAATAAACTTAAAAAGTACAAATGAATTCAAAAAGCAAGATGTATGAATAAAGAATTCGATATTTTAGAGAGTTTAATTTCCAATGAAAGTCATACATAAGAAACAAGTAAAGGAAAGTGTTACTATAATCTTCAGATATTCAACAACTAGCTTTGTCACTAGCGGCCATCTTGATTCGACACGATACACCTATTCGTGTTAAGCTGCGCCGTCGCACCTGCCATAGGACTTACGTAAGGTAAAAGTGCATTGCTGTTATTTCAAATTAATTCTCTTATATGACGTCATCATCATCACACCTGTAGACATTATTGAGAATGCAGGCACTCTTATGTTTTATAAGTTAATCAGTTATAATCAAGTTACTGGTGGGTAAATTATGTGAAACATGATACTGATATAAATCGGTCAGGTTGGAGTGAGTCGTGTAGGAATTAGGAAGCGTTCCATTATATATAATATTATTATTATATTTCTGTTTTGCCGCTGTGTGTCTGTTTGTAAGTCTGATGACTGTCTGCCTCTGGCACCGTAGCTCTAAAACGGGTGAACCTATTTGGATGCTTTTTTATACTAGGTTTTCCAGCGATGTTTCTTAGACTCCTGCCCCTATGTGAGCTCAGAACTTTAAAACTACGCTACGGATTTTGATGCGCTTTTTTAATATTATATAAAAGTGTTTCAAGAGGAATATTTATATGCATAATAAAACGTGCATATTACAGAGGAAAAGAGCCGGAATTTTTTTCAAAGATTTGTAACACCCTTGCGAAGCTAGGGCGGGTCGCTACTCCCATCCAAAAGGAAGACGAAATTATTACTTCAGTCTTACATAACATAGGCAAAATAAAATCGTTAATACAATATCCGAGATCTCACGAGATGTTGCCATGGGAACAGTCACGCAACCTTGCACACAATATGGAGGAGCTTGGGAACCTTCATTATAGAAACTGTATCTGATCACGAGAGCGGCGTACGCGCACCATATCTATATGAAGAAAAAGAATTGATGTGTCCGTTTGTAACAACAAAATTTCATTAGAATATCTACACGACACTTACATACACTAAAATAACAGTTTTGAAATGTTTCTCTGTCTGTTTGTATCGGGTAATCGACTCGACCGATTTTGACAAGATTTCGCAAGCAGATTTTTTTCTTTCTTGAATAAGAAATAATCAATGACTTCTTCCGCCCTTCCTGTCAGTCTTTTACTGACTAAAACCTACCCATGTTCCTTCGGTTGCCCTTTATGTTCCGAGGCCACGGTAACTATTAGCACTATTCCACAACCCCGCCAGGCATTAGACCTAGCAGCCCTTCAGCAAGCAGATAGTTGATGTTATGACTTAGAATACCTAAATTTTGGACAAGATTAAGGTTGCGAAAAAAGATGAAAACGCTTTTTGCGCAGAATGCGGGTAAAACCGCGGGAGACACAGACAGCTAATAGAAACTGCAGATCACGAGACCAAGCGCACGCGCATCCTATATTAATTAAAAGTTCTTGTTCAATGATGCGATAGATTCGCATTGTGATTGGTTGTACAGTGACGTTAATTTAGTATTGTGTTATATGTATTTCCGTTTGTTTTCCTTACTTTATGATTATTTTTATGACTCTTACGAACTATCTTATGAAATATAATCGTGGTTACATTACTGTGAGAAAATTGCGGATGTTACGTTAAAATAAAAACGATATAATAATATAAGTTATGTGTGTTTGTTGCAATTGCGGTTTTTCGTAATAGTGTAAATTAGGGATCACCAAATGGCAGACCACCGACCTATAATGTGCAAATCTTAAGTACACTGTTTAATAAATAAGATGCGGACCGCAGGTCATATTATTTAAAAAAGGCTTGTGTTTAAACACGGCCCAAAAAAGTACCTATTTTACTACCAAAAATATTCTAAACGGTTATCTAAATGGATAAATGGTCACCAAATACCGTTTCCTTAAAATATTATGAAATAAATCCAGTTTCGTTTTTATATGAATTTGACTGGAAACTGAAACTTTATATGAATCATTAGTAAATCTGGCGTTGTGTGGTCACAGTTCTAACCTAACCTAACCTAGCAAAATTTGGTGATCAGGAATCCATTTTGGTAGCTAAAAAGATTTTGATGTTGATCATTTAAATTATATCCTTTAAAAAGTTGGACCCGAAATGAAAGTAATTAATGATTCCTGTGCTTATTTATAGAACTTCAATGCTTTTTCAAAATGACGGGCCTCTAGGTCTAATGGTAAGTTACCCTGACTATTAAGCCGGAGGTCGTGGATTCGATTTCCACCCAGGAAAAACTTTGTGTGTTGAGCATAATTGTTTGTTTCGTGTCTGGATGTAATTTATCTATGTATATGTAAGTATTTATAAATTATATTAAGTATGTTTATCGGTTGTCTGGTTACCATAGTACAAGCGCTGCATAGCTTAGGATCAGATGGCCGTGTTGGCCGTGTGTGGACAATTTACTAGGATATTTATATTTACTTATTTTTCAAAATAGGAAGAAGGAACCTGCTAATTATCTGAAAAAAAAAATGTCATCTTACCATTTTTTGACGGCTTGACTAAAACCAGTGGCTGTGGAGTTTCCATACTTTTACAGAATTTTCAGTTTTCATACAGAATTCACTTTCATTTCACATTGATAGTCTTTTAGTTATTAATGGAAGAATTTTCTGTCGCAATGGAGTCGGCAACCTTTTGGTGGAGGTGCAGGGTAAATCACACGATTTTAGATCTTAGCTGCAGCTAATTAAAGTTGTTAGTGCAAACGTTTCATGCTAAAGCTTTCAGTGCGATTTGTTTAGGCATAACACACGTAAAAAATATTCTTATATTTATTTACTATTAAAAACGTACATATTATTATTATGTGTTCATTTAAGTGTCGGTTAGGCTGGCAGCCGACCCCAACACAGTTGGGAAAAGGCTAGGGAGATGATGATGATTTAGTGTCGAATCCGGTACCAATGTGATTTTTCAATTCATACGTATTTTCTAAAGTTTATTTTGGACATCCCGTGCTTCGGAAAGAACGTAAAGCCGTTGGTCCCGTTGTCATTCGTAAATCTTTTTCAGACATTTACTAACAGATAATCAGAAGTAGGATACTGCCAGATAGTTTGACAATATCGTGTAACCAAGGGGTATAGTACTAATAGTTACCGTGACCCCGGAACATAAACGGCAACTGGAAGAAAATTTAGTCAGTAAAAGTCCGACACGCCCCGCCCAGGACGGGAGAAGTCATTTGATGATTTCCCACTCCTCAAAAAAAAGGGGTATGGTACTGAATTGTGGAAGTATGATAGGAAGTCGCGCCTTTTATAACACTAGATTTAGCTGAATCTAGTTAAACTGAAAGCCGACCCTAACATAATTGTGACAAAGTTAGGAAAATAATCGTAAAAAAATACTTAAGTATATAATTATAGTTAAAAAACTAATTAAAATCATTTCATTCATAATAATCCTCTTGCATTTTAAATCTACTCCAATGCATAAATTAAGGCCCCCCACCCACTATACCGTAACACGTTAGCGTTCGACACGCGTAAAATATCGCGTCGATTTATTGCCACCGCCTACGAACATTAATGGTATCTTTGGCCTTTCCGTGTTCAGTGGAAATAAAATCAAATGAACGTACGATTTTGATAAATAATATAATATGTAGGAAATATGATTTAACAGAGAAATCCTGAAATTTTATTGTACATGTCATCTAATAAATGAGAAAGTAGTTTGTATGTCTCGCTTTCACGCCAAAACTACTGAACCAATTTAAATTAAATTTGGTACGGAGGTAGTCCATAGATTGAGAAAGGAATTAGGATTGTTTTGATACCAAAAACTCTACCGAACGGGAACTACGCGGGTAGAACGGCGGAGGAAAGTGAGTTTTCACAAGGGTGAACCATCGGGCGAAAGCTAATAAGGGTATTTGTTCCAAATCTGCTTATTGGTATCAATTTAAAAATAAATAGAAGAAAATCTTAGTTTTAAGTAGAAGTACTTACAACAGCAAGAATTGAACAACAAGTCATGTTTCTGCAAATTCAAAAGGAACACAATCCGCCATTGTATTCTCAATAGCCCATACGTGTGAACATGACTTTCCACAGCGACATGCTAATTCGCTGATTGTAACAATTTTGCGTTTATAGGCCGTGCCGATCTCGATTGCGAACAAAGGCTCGCCCACGTGTTGCTAGCCTCGCAATTAGTCGAAAGTGTGCTATTACGGAGCTGAACGTACCCTTAGTTCATGCTCAGTTGACTTGCATGTCATCGTATGACTGGGTTGTTGGTCTCAAGGTCTGCTGAACGTGGTGTAATAGGTTGGTTTCTCAGACCGGGCCAGTAGTATTGTTGCCAGGAGCTTGTTGGTGAAACACCGCTGTGCCTGGCAAAGACGTAAAGAACACGCTGTTGCTAGTTATCTCTCTCTAGTACATTTGTGCACTATATTATTTTCTGCCACATTTTAGATAATCACTATTATGGTCAGGCAGGCGCTAAGTCCGGTAATTTATTAAGTAGCGACTAGAACCGCCTTGGCTCGGCCCTTACTAATATTTGAAACCTGTACTCTGCTGTAATAATTATGCTTGTACTAGTTGTCATTGTCATCCGTGGTTGCAACCAAAAGATGTCGATGAACCTTTGGTTACTACTCCACTCCCGTAGGTCTTAGCGTGATGTTACATAGCCAATTATAGTCTTCCTCGATAAATAAACCATCCAAACCAAAAATTTTTTTTACAACCGGACCAATAATTTCAGAATAGAACTATAATATAAAAACAAACTTTGCCTTTTTATATTATTAGTGTAGATTACACTTAAACTTTCCTCATAAATCACTATCTATTGAAAAATTCCATATAAAATTCTTTTCCCAAACAGGAAAACGGAAAACATTTTCATTGCATACTATGCAAAGATATAATTTATAATATCATAACAAAGTTGAAAACGGTTTCCTTAAATCAAGTCACAAAACTGGTTCAGTGTGTGATGTGGTTTGTGCAGTAAAAGTGGAGTTGCGCGGGAGTCTTCGAATAGACGTTGATGGGTTTTTGATGCGCTTGCTTTGTTGTTTCCGTCTTTATAATAGCTATGATATCAACTGTATTACATACATTATATGGGTAAGTATACAAATCGAAATATACGATTGGATTGCTTCATGTTCTTGCCAAATGACGTTGGTTACAGAAAGCCGAAACATTACGACTTCTACAACAAAATTCGAATGGATCGTAAGCAATTTATTAATTTATATAGAAAAAATATTGTGAAGCAAGTCTATTGGAAGTTCAGATCTTAATAACCTGATCACCACCAGACTATCCGAGTTCACCAGACGAACCACCACACTGCGATTGCGGGATAAAGCGGCGTCGATCGATCGATCGAAAAACTTTAAAACGCAATTGAACGAATTTGTTACAACTTCCCAGTAATATAGCTTAAACATTAGAATAACACATAAGCATATAGCATAACTATTACACCATGACCCACGGGAGAGGAGTAGTAACCTCACATAATGCGAGTGAAACCACAAATAAATACATACTAATATTATAAAAGGGAAAGTGTGTCTGTCTGTCTGTCTGTCTGTATGTTTGTCTTTCTTTAAAGTAAATTGACGTGATTTTTTAAGTGGAGATAGTTAAAGGGATGGAGAGTAACATAGGCTACTTTTTGTCTCGTTCTAACGCGAGCGAAGCCGCGGGCAAAAGCTAGTATATTATAGATCTATGCGATTTCTTTTTCAAGACACTCACTTATCTAATTTGTACCAAAAAGTTTTACTCATCACATCTCAATTAAAATCGTATCAGAAGATTGAAAACAGTTACACTGACAAGCATCTAACCAGCCTTCAACACGAACATTTTTGCGAACGTTCCAACATGACGGCCGACTGTGCGTAAGCGCAAAATATCCGTGAAATTAATTGTTTCGGCCATAATTGTTTTTGAGTCGCCGTCTACACGTATTGTTCGTTCATTGAGCAGATTATAACTGTTTTCAATTTTGTTTGAGAAATTGTGGTATTTTTCGCCGGTATTGTGTTTCGTTTGTATTTAGTATCCGTCTTCTTTAAATTAATTAATTTCCAGTTTTATCACTTATGACGAACGAAATTGAACATTTTTTTTTTGCTGCATGTCATTTCGTATACGTTTTCACTTTCTCTTCAATATTTCGTACAATTGTGATGCTCTTTTATATTTGTTTGTATTATCAAGGGTTAAGTATGACAACACACTTATAGTAACAGTTGCACACTTATAGTAACATAGTACACTTTTGTAAACTGTTATTTCAATAAATATTTATTTATATTTATAACTATAAACAACCAGAGATCGATCTCGTTACAACTATTACAAGCTTAGCTTGCGGTCTCGATTAGCGATCGAAGAATTTGAAAACCTTGTCGATTGGCATTTAATTTCCTTTAGCGATATCCTGTTCATGTTGCCTTTTCCTGCGGTCATTTAAGTTATCATGTAAGTCATAAATACTGTCTTAGTTTTTCCCATGCATTTTCTAACTATCATAACCCTTATACCAGGTTTATTAATAACAAATTTCTTATATCCTGTCGTATCCCGGTCAACTTGTTTATAAGCAATTAAGTTAATTATATTGCTGCTGATGATACCGTGAGCCTTTGCGTTGGTTTGAACATCAGAAGCATTTATAGCTGAAGAAAATGCATTAATTACAGCAATCATTGCGGTAGGTATGAACTCTAGGTAAGTACAATTCGAAAGTAAATGGTTTATTTAATTGATAAAAACATAGGGAAAAACTCACGATATATATCGTGCTATGTCGTTAGACTACGTTATACAAAATTCAGATGACCGTCGACGATTAATTAGACAAGAGCGCAGAAGACTAATCAATTCCTACAAAATGACAAATGAGAGATGACCAATTATCCCAAAATCTATATCCCAGGTCTACCTTTCACAAATTAGGCTCTCATAAATATTAATTGGATTACAAAAGATCTTGTTCAAGTCCACAATCACCAAAACCTTGACTTGTCAGTACAATACTCGAACGTTCACATACTACGAACTTGTCACGACTTCTTACTGTTTGTAATCTATGTACCATTGTGCCAAGCTCTTTGTTTTGTCATCCAAGACCCTGAGAAGGACGGACAGACAGTAAGCTATTGGCTGTAATATATCACTGTTCAATAGGTTCAATAGATACGTAATCTATTGCAGATTCTTCGTCTTTAGCTTCACGGTTATCGCCAAGGAGACTGCGACGTCTTGCGAGAGTTACTGTTAGCTTCACTTCAATATAGACGCTATATTTATAGCATAAAGTTTAGTTTACTGTATCATCAACTGAAACAATTTTACCATTTAAATTAATGTGTAACAATTTTTCAGCGTTAATGCAGAGAACTTATTTTCAGACGATGTTATTGCTGGGTTGTAGATTTCAGGGAGAAATCGTAATGGTAACAGAGAAATCGCTATTGAACGCGTACTCGAACGTACGGTAACGGATAAAGTATCGGTCACAATGTTCACTAGTAAGTATAATATTAAAAGTATTATTCCTCTTCTGAAAGATAAGTAATATAGAATTCCTATTCCGAATGTAAAGCCGAATGTTCTTCAGCATTAACTCCTGATATAGCTTTGCACTCATCAAATGATACCATTCTACTATCGACGTCGTCATTGCTAAATCCAGATCACAATCACACTTTAACTTGCATGCAATTATTATAAAACGTGTTGCTTTTACAGTCTAGTCTGAAGATAAAAATCGGTTTCATGTTCACGACAATGTAATCTGTTCAACATTTTTATCCTCATTGTGTGCTTGAAGATCGTAAGGCTTCCCCTGCATGTGATATGGTGTATGTCCCTCACTATGTACTGAGTTACAGATTTCTAAGTTGGAATGCGTTTTTATGATTTTAGTCAGTTTTAGGTGGAAGAGAGAAGATTCTGAAAATGCAGTCAGCACCATTGGGCAAAATTAGTTCATTGCAGTTTTAGAAGTTCATTTTTAGCAATTTTAATTTAAAGTTTTAAGCAATACTCATTATTGCAGGAATTTATCGTCATAACTGAATATAGAAAGATTCTGTAAAATTATGAACAATCGGGAGAAGTTCGGACGGTCGGATCGGACTAAATTGATACATGGTTTGATAAAAGATATATCTATTCTATAATTGTAAAGTGCAATACAAAATTACGATGCACGTGGCAAAATATCGTGATTTTTAAACCGTGACGGTGCAAGACAATCCATAAAGATTTGAAGATAAGATATTTACAATGAAACCCGTAATAGTAAAATTAACAAACTTGTTTAAAGCCATTTCAAACTTAAATACTACGGAAACTACTAGAAAAAACTAAACTAAACTATTCAAATCATTTCAATTATAGCGAACATGAAATTCTAGACAATTAAGCTAAAAATATCCCACGATGGCTTGAACGAAATGTTTTATTTTTTTTGAAGGATACGAGTTGCCCAAGACCGGGATATCCAGAGCTCTTGAGCTCTTTAAAGGAGATCTACGTTCACCAATGGATGGCAAAGTCTGGACTTTAGCATAAAATATCGAAGTACTGTATTCATGAAGTTCAGAATTGTAAACAGAAATTAGGTGAGTATGGTATGTTGAAGTACTTGACTAAGAATTTTGCTATAACGGGTTACTGAATCTCGCATAATTTTAAACTCCGATATAACTTTGATGATAAATGACTTAACTTTAACACCAGCATGATGTTGACAAGTCACATGTAGTGTCAGTAACTACATAGAATTGTTGCTAGTTCCCACATTCTTAGCATTTTTTTTTTTTTTTTTTTTTGGTGAGTGGGAAATCATCCAATGACTGCTCCCGTCCTAGGTGCGACGGGAGGGCGTGTCAGACTCTTACTGACTAAAACCCACTCATGTTCCTTCGATTGCCCTTTATGTTCCAGGGTCACGGTAACCACTATAATCATTCCGCAACCCCGGCAGGCGTTGGCCCTGTTGGGCCCCTTCCTGTGCTGACTCCTTCTCTTTGAGGCGCGCGTGGAACAAAACGCGCCGTCTACGCGGTCCTGGTCCTAGCCGGGTGGCGAGCTACCCATCGCTCGCCATCCGCAGAACCGCGCCTACGGTGGCCGGTAGTCGTCTTGCGACTCTCGACGTCTTCGCCTGGGTCTTAGTCCGGGGCGAGAGGCTCGTCGTTGCCTCTCGCGCGCCGCCGCTTCCTTCACTAGCATAACCGCTTCGCAGAAGGAGGCGACGGCATCCCATTCCGTCTCGCCCCGGAGCATGGCCTGAACCAGCGCCGGGCGCGAGAGGTCACCGCCGCCGATCGCCTCTACGAGGACACGTCGATGCTCCGCCCATGCGCGGCACACCTCTACTGTGTGCTCGACCGTGTCCTCCAGGCGACCGTTACTGCAGTGGTGACACCCAGGCGTCGCTTCCGCCCGAATCCGACACAGGAACCTCCCGAACTGACCATGTCCGGTGAGGACCTGTGTCAAGCGAAACGTGAGAGTGCCATGACGCCTCTCCAGCCACTCCTCAAAGAGGGGTCTTACCGCCGCTATAACGGCGTGCCCATAGCATCAAGTGCTACCGTATGGCTTATGTGTGATTCATAAGCTACGGTATCTTGTATTTACATTCAAATGTAGTGCTTTGTGACATCCTTTCTCTTGAATTACATCGTTTTAGAGCGGAATATTATGGCTTATCTCATTTTGAAAGTGGTATTTCTTTCGTTATTTTTAGTATGGTACGGGTATATGATATATAATACCTCTTTAAGTGTTTTGTTGTTGATGAGTTCAACATTGTGTTCATTAATAGTCTGTCAATCTTTAAACAGTCTTGTGAAAATAAATATGTCCGTCTTTTATGCTTTCACAACTAAAATCCTGATCCTTTTTGCTAAAATTCTGGTAAGAAATTCACTTAAATGTCACCCAAGGAAAGATTAGTGTGGATTAGGCAAATTTTTGTGGATTAGACTTTGTCTTCGAACGATGTTGCTGGGAAAAGGTAGTCTAAAACATTTCATAGATGTCGGCATCCTTCTATGCAATGAGTTAATTGCATTTAATTAAACGCCGATCCCCTCTTCACCGTGTGCTTGCTAATGCACTCATTTCCCATAGTTAGCTCTAATAACTTATTAACTACCGTGGCAACAAAAACAGCTGTTGTATGTGCGACAGTAACGTCGGTGCCACACGTTTTTGTATTTAAATGTTCTGTACTATCATTTACGTCATTGATAATAATTTCATCATTAACAACAATATCAAGGTCAGATTTGTCATTTTAGGTTTCATTCCGACGTGCGACATTGCCGGCGAAACTGATCGACATTGAAATCAAATTAAAAGCATTTATTTAACTTAGATCATTTACGGGCACTTATGTATTTGGTCGGTTAGGTTAGAAAGGTGATGCTAGTAGAAAAGATCAAGCAAAAACTCCACGAATATCTTTTACCAAACAAGTTTTACAAAATCTTGGTTCGATTACATTTGCTTCTCTATGTAAGAGCAAAATAAATAATTTAAAGTAATATAGATTAGAAACCATGGCATTTAATACATGATCAATTTCAACTGACAGTTCCTGTTTATGTGCATGACGACAAACAACATCTGGCGTGTGTTGATGATAACTTCGATACTGTTTATACTATTGATAGAAGAGATGCATTCGAGAAAGTATCGATGGTATCGGTCGATGGCATCCATTTCTTTCACGTTCATTTTTAATCATCGAAATTGGTAATAAACTTTCTATTCCAAGTCTATCCTGTCAGTTACTTACTGATCTTTGCAAGTCGTGTGCAAACCATTCTTGGTTCTTTCATCTGAGATACCTATAATCTGCACTGCCTCGTTAAACCATTAACCAATGAACACTTCCGTGTGAAACAATATTTGTCTATCGTTCATTTTAATTTTATTTCTTTAAGAGTCAATTAGTCTTCATAAAAACTGTAATGATTTTAGAAACGTTTTCTTTGGTTACTGATCTCTTAAAATGTCAAGGCTTTTAGTGTTTATTTTGTATTGTTATTTAACTATTACTATGTATAGAACAAAATCTTGCTCTGTTAATTGTTCTTTTGGTGTTAAGTGTCAATTAAAACTTATCTTTTACCTCTATTTTAGTAATTTCTAGTAATTTATCTATCCATATTTGTCTATTAGCAATAGATTTTTTTTTAACTTTATGGAGCTCATGTCAAATATCTTCCTTTGTCAATATAATTCACTCCAGTTATTAATGGAAATGTCTGTATCTTGAAAGTTCACGATTTACAAGTCGCCTGGCTACTTGATTACAAGAACTTATTACAATAACTTCCATGCGATCGTAGACTGCAAATATTTACTATGCACTGATAAAAAGTGACGTGTTTGCTACAGATAAGCTAAAATCCGATAAATATTCCGTTGTTACGGCATGACCGCCCAATATTTTCCTCAGCGTCACGGATTTCAGTTTCTTTCATAAATTAAGCTAGTAGGTTTCCCCTGTATTCAGGTGCATCTTCTATACTATACTTACATACTGTGATTGAACGCGCTTATAAGCTCAGGAAGTATTAATTTCATATGTTTTTTTTTTGTTTTAGATAAACCTTTTTATCGAGAAATGCTATAGATTCAATATCATCACGCTACATCCTACGGGAGCGGAGTCCTAACTAAAAAAGGAGATGAAACCGCTGGAGACTGCTAGTTTAGTTATAATGGAAGAAGATATCGACTATATTAAGCATTCAAACTACGTAGACGTGGCTAGAATTTAACTCGCATGACCTTTTCTGGTCAATAGAATACGCTCGCTTTATCGCCTCTATTAGCGCCATAATTACGTTATCAAACACAATAAATATGTATTGATCATTGTTGTTTTGCATGATATTAGATAAACTGTGCTAAAAATGTAAATAATGCATCAATAATCATACATATATATCACTCGGACATCACTCGCATTGATAAAGGAAAATTGTGAGGAAACGTGGAGTTATTTATACTTTCGAAATTTTTTTGTGTGTGTTGACAAATATGTACTTAAACGTCACTTAATTTTAAAACTCTCTCAAACCTGTTGCTGTCTTTGTCACTCGAACGGAATAAAGTAAGGAGAGCATCCCATAATTAGATGACGTTTTGGTCTTCGGCCATATGATTAGCAAAGGTTATGTAGAGAAATATTGTAAGTTTGATATTACATTGTGGTCATCGTGTCTCCATTAAACCTTCTAACACACGTGATTCGAGACACAATAGAAAGACAATAGCAGCGCGACAGCCGGCTGTCACTTGGTCGTTGAAACTCTTATCCCGTCATGGGTATATCAGGAACTCAACATCACGCTACGGCCCACGAAAGCGGAACAGTAATCATAGATGTAACGGATGAAATCGCGGCAAGATATTCATATAATCACAAAAACTAAAGCATCAGTACTTACCTACTTTAGTTAAATTCCATTTAGAACAAACGAAAATTCTTTGCAACAATTTTGTATCGTGTAGCATAATTATTCGTGATTAATGTAATTTACTGGCCTAAATATTTAAAATATTTCACGACAGGTAATTTCTTCACGCAAAATTTTACCTTTGATCGATTTGATTCGATACGGGTAAATGGATCGATTAATGCCAAGCTTTGAAATTCCATTTTCGAATATTTAGAATCGATTTAGAGCTTGCGTCAACTGTTTTGATTCGAGACATGAAATAGGTATTTTGGGGGCCAAGGGTTTTAAATATTTATGATGATTTGTTATTGCAGGTACCCTTTTTCGGGTCTTCGATCGAGTTCTTAACTGTTTTGAATTCCAGTTTTTTTTATGCTCGGGTGTTTTTCGTTTAATAACTTCAGGTATGCGAAGATTTTGTTTTTTTTGTAAAAAAATGTGTTTTCGAAAAGGAAATACTACGTGGCCCAATAATTGGGTTGGGAAGGTCTTCACGTAAAACATTTGTATCCAGATGAATGTAATTAGGCTAAAAGCCGACCAGGATAGTTGGGAAAAGGTAAGGGAGATGATGATTAAAAATGTGTTTAAGTACATGTTTAAATTCTGCTCTAGATAACGTAGAGTTTAATTCCGAAAAACCTTTACAGCAGTTTCATTTCAAGATGGCGCAATTTTGCCCCTATAATCGCTAGCCGGGTTTAAAATAATAAATTCACCTACAGAACGTAAAACGAGCTATATCGAATCACTTATATTTGTCAATCGTGTGATTTCTATTGTGCGTTATAAAATAATCATGGTATTAGATAGTGTGTCAAGGGCCATTTAGATATACGTTATACGCGCAATGGATATTTATTTATTTATTTATTTATTTACACTTTATGCACAAAATTCATGTACAGAGGCGGACTTAATGCCTTAGGCAATCTCTACCAGTCAACCATCGGTAGTGCAGAGATATGATGGCAGGTGCAAATAAAAAGTAAAAAACAGATGTTAATTACTACAAAAATTACAAATCAATAATAATACATATATACGTACTAAAATAAATAAGCAAATATATATTATGCAAATAAATATATATATAATATATAAAAATAAATAAATAAATATATATATATTATATTTCAAGAAAGATGTTTATGAGAGTACTCTACCTAATTGAGCTGTAAATGAGCCTTGAGTTTCCGCTTGAATGCGTAACGGCTAGTCGCCGTCCTGATATCAAGAGGAAGCGCATTCCAGAGAAGAATGGCCTGAATGTTAAAGGAAGAGTGAACAAAGTCGGACGAATGGGAAGGACAAAGCAAGAGAAGGTTGTTAGAAGAACGTAGATTTTTAGCGTGCGAAGAGCATAGATATTGGAAATGAGACAATAGATAAGAAGGTGAGGAGGGGGGAGGGGGGGGAGGGGGGGATATGAGTTTAACAATAAGGTCGAACTGTGTTAATTGCTGCCAACGTACAATCGACAAAATGGAATCATGACCCACCATAAGCTTATTTTCCTACTACAGACATTCAAATACAATTAGGTCGACCATCGCGTAAACATGTATTAAAAATGTCACAGGTCTAGTCTTATTATTTTGACAGCTTTAAACGATTTGTCGTCGAAATGGGTCATGATTCAATTTTGTCGATAGTACATAGACAACTAAAAACTATCCTGCGTAACCAGCTTAACTTTATACGTTTTTTTAATATAATTGATATTTCCTCCCTTTATGACCGGAATTCTGTGGGATACTCAAACAAAGCATTCATTTCACTAAAACAGACAAGCACCTATGAATTGTCAAAGAGTCGGTTGGTTAGTCTGACAGGTGACGCTAGTTGCTTGTTCAAAAACAAAGGCAGATTTCTATGGAGAAGAGCAAGCAGGAAACTCCATGTGCTTTTTAAAAATTCATGTTACAGGTAAAAAACAAAATAGTAATTTATTATTTATTTACTTCAAATAATACGGTTACAACACCAATTACATTATTGAAGATATTTTACATAATATGTTGTTTTACATAGTATATTGTATGTTCATAGAATATTGCATTATTTTCTTACAAATTAAAATTATTACGACTATTAAAAATAATAATGTAGCTTACACATCAGAATAACATAGGCTACATAACATTACGCTATATGTTTTAGGAGCGAAACAGTAATCGTCGAGATAACTTAACGTAGTAGGTGAAACCGCGGGGCACAGCTAGTAAGCAATAATAAGTATAATAACAACATTCTAATTTTTTTTAACAAACATATATGAACTTTCGTATAGACGTACGTATTTGTATTTGTACTGAATCGAGTTCATCACCCACACACAAACCAAAAAACGTAACCTCAAAATCTCGTCGATAACAATACGTTAGAAAAATAATTATTTCCAACGTGCTACGATCGAAGTAATTGGAAATCAAACAAAAGAAAAACGGATTTCTCGAATTAAGGCGCGTACACATAGAACGTCCGATTTTAACTCCCGAAGCAAAAAGAGGGGGTCTGACCACTGTATGCGTATGTGTCGAACTGTGGCAGCGTAGCTCTGCGTATAAGTGTGGCAGCGTAGCTCTTAAACGCGTGATCCGATTTAGATATAGTTTTTTTTATTTGATAGTGAGTGGTTTAGCGATGGTTCTAAGACTTGATTCGTCTACATCGGTTCAGCCGTTTCGAAGTTACCAACAGTTGTTAGTTACAGACGTGATTTTAATAATTTCGGGGGGCGGGGTATTTTTAAGTTGTAAACTTACAGAATACTTTTTGTAAAGGATCCGTTGCTACCAGAGGCAATATTCAAACAGCTTTTCGGGATCGATTTTAACGGATCCGAGGCTACAGATAATATTCACACGGTAAGTACTGATTAGAATTTACGTGTGATATTTTTTCTGGATGCAGAATACTGTCTGTGTGAGCTCTACAATAAAATGCATTTATTGGAAATCGAACGGCTGTATATTTAGTCGGATCGATATTTTCTACTTGGTTTGGAATACTGTATTGTGTGTGAACTCGATAACTACAGACGCGATTAAGTAATGGATCTGACCAACTGATCGCTATGTGTATGCACCTTTAGCCTTTGAATAAAACAGCAAATGTTCAAACAAACACTGAGCAAATGTTTTAATGAGAATACTTATTTATTGGCCATAAAACAACTGCTAGCGCATTCACCTATCCGCACAAACAATAACCGACTAAATTATAACGATAGTTTGCTAAATTAGCCAAGCTATAATGTAACCACCTACCGAATTTGGCAGTGTTATCACAAATTATCTCGCTAGCGTTTTATCTCACTTTGAGAGACAACTCAAGGTCTATAATAATCTTGGCAAAAGTTAAATCGAATGTTTTATCTGTAAAATGTAATATTACTAGTTTTTGAATTACGTTCAGTTCTGTAATTCTGTTATCTTGTTACGTATTAAGTGATACCATAGATTAAAAAGTAGCCTATGTCAGTCAGTCCTCGGGGTTCAAACTTATTACGTACCAAATTGCTTAAAAATTAATTCAATGTTTATACCTTGACAGCATAAAAAACAAATAAGTTATTTTCGCAATTTTATTGGTAAAGACTACCTTCTGTTCGCGACTGAGAAATCTTCAAAATTAAGACCAATTAAGAACATGACAACGGATAAGAACTGAGAAGATATCGCACCTACGGTGAAAAAACATCACTTATGCAAATGACGTAATTTTTATAGGTTTTGAAATTTCCCTTAAATTTTCCTTCGTTGTTATTGTGTACAGTTCGTCTTGCCGAAAGACTTAATTAGTAATATTCAAACTACAGCTTTCAATTTCATAAGTAAGCAAAAATCTCACAAAGTTTTAATAAAAATATATTTACTCTGATAATTTTTGCCAAAAAATAAATACTTTATACTTACTTGACGTTTTTGCTACATGTGCCCCAAACAGATAATCAGTTTAGCAGTTTAATCGTGAAAGATAATTAACTCTCGCGATTATAAAATAAATACTTTTTAAACAGGTACAAATGCTTGGTTGCTTTTGCTTGTAAGAAGTAGCGTCTGAAAGTATTCAACTTAATATAAAAACACATTTCAAGCTGCCAAGTCGCATTTGTTATTTGTTGTATTGACACAAATGCCTAAACATTGCATTATTTGCAAAGAACGTAATTCTGACTCATCAGTATTGATTTAATAAAGCAGAAACTATTTCCGCCTTATTACAAAACAAGGTTTTTCTCTAAACCAGGTTTAAACCATTGAGCCAGGTTTTGTAATTTTAATCTTATTCTGATACAATCAAGATTCGAAATACAAAACCTTAGCTCAATGGTTTAAACCTGGTTTAGAGAAAAACCTTGTTTTGTAATAAGGCGGATTATGTTTGTTCTAAACGCGTCCCTTTTGTTTTTTGAGAATTCTTTTTGTATATTTTATCCAGATTTATTTACGAGGAGTAGTATACTAGTAACTAAGGTTAGCTGTGGTAAACTTAAGAAGTGCATTATGTATTAAATAAAGTCACATTGGTTTGGTACTACGAGTAGTAGATATAATTCAAACGAATGATATAACTAGACATTTTATAACTGCATTTTCAAAAAACATATCTTTTCTATTATTTACTAACATCTGAAATAGGGGAAGAAATCTTTCTTCCCCTAATTCTATTGTAATTACGATTTTTGCCAAAGTTTTTCTAACTTCTCCCGATAAATCCCATAATGCGACGACATACATATAGCAAGACTCACAGATCATACAGATTTTTTATAATTATGACGGATAAAAAACGGTTGTACACCCAAGACGCATCAAATAAAACCGATAACTGTACTTACATAAGTAATTTTGTACATAGGCAATGTTTTCGCGATTGTTATTGACTGCGATGATAATAATGTTATCTACGGTCAATGCAAATGCAATAAACCTTCATCAAAACACGATACAAGGTAGCCATACACATTTAGATGTAGGAATTGGCAAGAACGAATTAATTATTTTAACAGCTCTTACTGATTTTAAAGACCGCTCTTTTCCTATGACCTGTCTTTAAAGATTCATATAAATGTTACTGTATTATTACGTGACGTCATCATATAATTTTGATTACAATCAATACTACAGATCAGTCGAATTTGATGAAGATTTTTTAACAAAGCCTTTTAAACAAATGAAGGTTCACTCGTTGAATATAAAATAAATAATATGATTTCATTTAGACGTATAATTTCTTTTTGTGCGACTTTAATATCAGCATAATGACATGCGTTTTCTTAATAGATTTCTACAGATACATTAAAGCGTGGTAAAGTTTGTTTTTGTTTGGATCTCATGATACAATTCTAAAACAAACGTGAAACAAATTTCACGGATGAAAACCTATATTATTATTCCGCATTGCTAAAGACTGGTTGTCTTATAAAATACATTAAAACATATTAAATATTATAAGATAGAAACATTTATTTCGTCAATTCTTTGTTATTAAAGACTTCCAAACTACATTTCGACAAATCATTCTACGACATGATTTTACTTCTTTATTTCGGCAATATATTAGTACAAAACAAGTTAAGCGCGACACAACATCCTTCATCATTTGATGCAATATTATAACAAAAATTCACATCACGACACTCAAGTTCAGTTAGGGCCAAGAACGCATCCTTGTGGTATCCCACAATTTCTTAGAACTGACTCGAGCGCTGTCCCAAGCATGCGATTCGCCTACGGATAAGAAATGACCTTTAGGGCGGGGGACTGGTCCGACCGCATACTTCTGCACTCCGTACCATGTGGAATTTATAACTCGACGCCCGAAGCCGGCTTGCCGTCATAAAAATTCAACGTTAAAATGTTTCTTTGCATTTTAATTGAAATTCTCTTTGTTGCAAGCAAGTTTCGAATTGTTTTGAACATCCTTTTGGTTGTTTGGAATGCTGCAGTCTGTCCTCGGAACAAATACAGTAGTAATCATTGTGAACAGTTTTTTGTTTGTCTTAATGTGTTAATCTCTCTACAATCTTTTAGCTAGCTGTTCCCTGCGGTTTTTGGGATAAAAATATGTCCTTTCTCAGGTAACGGACTATCTCTGTTCCAAATTGTATTTAAATCGGTTATGTTTTGGTGTAAAAGCGAGTCCGATGGACAGAGTTATTTTCGCAATTATAACATTAGTATGAATAAAGCTGAAGATTCTTGTTGTTTGTTTAAATGCTCTAATCTCTGGGATTACCAGAAGTATTGGCAAAATTGTTTTTGTATATGATAGTCAAATTTAAGAGATGTTGTGGGGAATATATACATATGTGAGTCACGAGAGCGAAGTAGTAATCAAAGACGTCATTGAAAGCAAGTGAAACTGCGCGGCACAGCTAGTGGGAGATAACTCAATAACTCAAATAACTTGAGATTATTCAGTATCAGTAGATAAGAAGATATGTCTTATTCTTTTCAATTCGGTTTAAGGCCAAATTATTTACAGTCAGTCTAAAACGTAGAATAATGTACACATACAAATAATATATCAAACATTTCAAACAGTTTCAAATGTGTTTCCATGCACAATGTTCAAGATCATAATATAAATAATATCTAGATAAATTATGCGATTTCAGATCGCAATGTGGAAATGAAACAGACTATCAATAGTCTAGTAAATAATGAAAACAATGACCTTACATTGAAAGTTTTTTAATGTCTGTCTAGCAGTCTTTTTATTGCAATTAGACTCTTGTCCGTGAGTTGGATTACGTAGTCGATTTTATCAATCCATTGGAAACAGTAGATAGTTTTATGGATGTAGGTGCTGATTCTCTTGTTTACAAACTTAACTAAATTTAAGTTAAATGCATCTTTCTCTTTCCATTTCGTAAAGAAAAGGACAGAAGATACATTTTAGTTTAATCCTGTCAAATTGGACAGCGCCTGAAGAAAATTGACGTATATTTAGACGCCATGTTTTTAAATCGCGTCTAAATTATCTATGAAGTGTCTAAATTTGACAGGACTTAACTAATATTTTATCTTCTGTCCTTTTGTTAATTAAATGGAAAGAGAAAGATGCACTTAACTTAAATTTTAGGTTAGTTTGTGAATAAGAGAATCGGCACCGTAGTTACCCTATATTAAGTTATTTTCTATACTTCTTACAATTTGTGTGCAAAATTTCATAAAGTTCGATTGAGTTGTTAAGGCGTGAAAGCGGAACGAACTGGCAAACCAACTCACATTCAATATTTACTATTGATTAGGAATGTTAGGATTAGGATAACGCCGATGAAGCAGTTGAAATTAATCTCAATAACGATTTATCATTTGCTTCGAACAGACGTGATTTGAGACACAATAGAAAGACAATAGCAGCGCGACAGCCGGCTGTCACTTGGTCGTAGAAAGGTTAAATTAAGTAGTGAATACAATTCTTATGATTCATTTTAATACAGTGAAGGGCATTTTAAGTTCTAAGCAACTTTAGGTTTACTTAGAACAACTTTGGTCGTTCTTACTAACGACGTAGACGTGGGTATACATTAATAATAGGTCTTGTTAACTTACAAGGATTTCCAGATATAGATTGCAAGGTTTGGCATAGTAATTATGAACTGGCGTAAAAATAATCATGTCTTGTGGATTATAGAGGTTAGTTCAATGCAAATTACAACGGAAGCTATCAAAAGTACTAAAGTTATAGACCTAAGACTCTGTCAGCCTGAGTACCATACGATACCGGAAAAAAACAAGGTAGAGATTTAAAAGGATAACAGAGACAAATCCAATCCTCAGGTCACGTAGTTGTGTTTTCAGGATTTTGTGGATTTGGGATACAAATGAAGATTTAAACAATTTCTCTTCAAAGCATAATCACGTGCTAGCTTCGGTAGTGATAAATAAACGATATTTGACAGGACTTAACTAATATTTTATCTTCTGTCCTTTTCTTAATGAAATGGAAAGAGAAAGAAGCACTTAACTTAAATTTAGGTTAGTTTGTGAATAAGAGAATCAGCACCAGTGACAAAAACATTGTTTACCCAATGCAAGAACTAAGAAGTGACATTTATTTACGTCTTGCATACAAGACATACTCATACCATCCCGAGTAAAGAAAAGTAATTAACCAACCAAGAATGACTTTAATAGCACCAATCTAGCTACAGAGATATTTCTTGCTGTATAAGAAACTGCTATAAAACTGTCTTCGTGCTTAACTGTTACTAATATGAATAATTCGCGTGGAAAGTTGAGCGGTGACGTCAGCTAATCTCATCGTATCGTGATGTATGAATATATTATGAGGACATTGAGCTCAGATGGCGAATTTTTTTGCATTTTTGGATGCGGATCTTATACAGTTGTAAACAGAGAGAGACACGTGTTGAAATTAAGTAAGATTTGGTTAAAGGATGTAGAAAGTTAAAAGCATTTAGTATGAAATCATCAAGGCTAATAATGGAAGTTTAGGTCACAATACAAAGACTCAATAGGATTCTCTCGTGCAACGTTACCTAGGATGAAAACTTTTTAGCTCTTACTGACTAACAAGGAAATTCGTCGGTGATGTGATATATATATTATCGTGTAAGTGCTTTTAGCAGTCAAAACGCAGGAGAGAATTTTATGAAACAGGTTCAATGTAGAATAATAAAAATAATTCGATTCATTATTTCATTCACAACTTTCGAACAAAACAAACGCCGATCGAAATATGCAAGTAAAAGTTGCACTATCTTCATCAGTATCTTATGAAATATCGAAAGTAAGAAGAAAGGCGATAGCCCTGTATGTAATTATAGATGCGTCAAAATCCAATGATTTGTAATAAAACTTCATACATCTTACATTACTAATTACATGCTTTCTCTGCTTTTCTCCGCCATGAGATTGGAGTAAAAAATGCAATCTATTATTAAAATGAATGATCGCTGTTTACTTCGAAATAGGTACATACGCTCTCTTTTGTACGGAGCTAGATTTGATATTGGCGAAGATATTATTGTTCTTTAGTGTATTTATATTTCTAATTCTGATAGGTTTTTAGAAAACAGAAAGATGATACTACCTGCCTACCTGGTTACGATAAGCAGTATTAACTTGCTTGCAATGCGAAAATTTAAATACATATTTTAAAGTTTACGCAAAACTAACACATATAGCTCTGTTTAGCTATAAGAGTAAACCACAATATTGCATTTATCTTTTAAACTAAAAATGATTATTTTTTTATTTTATTGATGTTGTCCATGTCAAGCATTTGAATTTAGAAGATCGAGAAAAGAAAGTCCGTAATTAACTTATAAATAAATCTGCAATAAATCGTAACTAACAAACCAGAAGCATAATTCAGTTGTAGGATGTCCAGTACAAATGATACTAATTTTATTCCTTCATGAATATTAATGTATTTCTATTTACATGTTTTTTTGTAACTAATGTTAGTTTCATGCGACAACTTTCGGTGTAATAATAATACTATATTGCTATATCTTAATATATATAAATCTCGTGTCACAATGTTTGTCCTCAATGGACTCCTAAACCACTTAACCGATTATAATAAAATTCGCACACCATGTGCAGTTCGATCCAACTTGAGAGATAGGATAGTTTAAATCTCAAATTATAGTCGCAATTTTAATTTATTGCTAATTATTTGTCTGTTATTATTTGACAGTCACAATTAATTTATTAGTAGTTGTTGATTTTGGAATGTTTTACATTGGATCCGACAGACGGCGCTACCATCGCAGTGTCAAATTTTAAATAATAATCACTTTCAGATGTCATAAACATAAACAATGATATTAAAAAGTAATCTTATATCTACCCGTGCGAAGCTGGGACGGGCCGCTAGTACTAATATAATTTTATATTGATAACTTTTGGTATTGTCGTGAAATCACCGTTTTCACATCGCTTTTTGTAGTTTCAGACCATTGTTGCTTTAATATACATACATAAAATTAATTAGGTATTAGTTTCTGTAACTATACTTTAATCTGCGATTACCCAACAATGAATTGCTTAACACCGTGTATTCACGTGTGTACCTATGTATTGTTTTTGCGCAACAAAGACCTATTTAATTGAAATTTTTGCCGGTTTTTAACCGCAAATCAGGCTAGTAATCTTTATTCAACATTAACGTAAAAGTCGACGGAAAGTAAACACTTCCTTTGACAGTGATGAGCAGTTAATGTGTTAGAGGAACAACAAAATTCGACATTGTATTTTTTGCATAATGCAAGTGAGTCAACATGGCCAAAAAACGTTACGTTCGAACGAAGTCATTTTTTGCATCGACAGACGCTTTACAACAATAGGAGTCTTAACTGAGTTAACTAACACTGTTTTGGCAACGATTGGGTCAACGACAGATCTGATAGCAATCTGTTTTAATTGAGGGAAACGAGTTACGCCAGTAATGCTGATCCGTCAACGACAGAAATGACTTCGTCCGTAAACTCAAAAGTAACAAACAAAGCAATCTGCCAAGCAGTTTAGCAAATCAGACAGCCTGTTTCATCACATCACAGTCACGACTATGCCGAACTTAACGACACGCCATTCAGATTCTAACTTTTGAATGTATCAAAAGGTCTAGGCTGCACGGCACTCACCGTTGGTGCCAAAATAGTCATCCTTATCCATTAAGTCATGCTGGAAACCATAAGCAGGGAGCCATGCATGGGAGCCCGGGGGCTCGGGCCAATCCGAAATCCGGACCTCCTCCATTTGGACATCAACACAACACTGCACTCCACCAGTAAGTTTACACTGTTAGCACAATCATGCATGGACTACCTCTTCGTTCGTCCATTAGGTGGTCATTTAGGGCGATAACGGTTGGTTGTGCGGCTGTGCACGGGGCAGGTGTACTTGTCCTTTCACCGAAACGCGCGCGCGCGGCGGGGGACGGCGGCTGACTGGCGCTCGGCCGCCGTGGCGCGCGCGCTGCGATCTCTCCAACCGATATCTATTGCTGTAAAAAAAACGCCAGACGCCATCGTGCCGCGCCTCAGCTGTGCTTTTGCCTGCTGCCCCTTGAACGGAAACTGAATCGACAAACGCGAAACTAGATTTACGGGCTGGGAACCAGTTGTATGCGTGCTTGGGCTCATTTGGTAACAATTAAGAGGACATTCTTGCGCCGAAACAGGCAACTTCGTAACCTGTCCAGACAGACAGATGTTTTGCTCACTTCTACCTGTCGCTGTGTTTTAAAACATTTTGGGTAGACGCCAATGTCAACTGCTATTTAATTGGATGTTCTCTAATTACTCGATCACTCAATTGTTGTTATTCGATCCTCCAGGGTTCTTCCTAGTATGGTCCTTGGCTGCTGGATATAAGAGTAACAGTTCTGTTTTTGCCTAACCAGTATCAGAATTTTAGACTTTCCAAAAATTTGGCAATGTCTTTTGGGTCTTAATCATAATCTCGGTTAGAATTTAGGACCATGGATCCTTTAATAAGCACCTGACAGGTAGACCATAGTATAATATTAGCCTAGAGGCTCTGATTTGTATAGTGTAGTGATTCTATTTCCATTCAGAAATTCATTTGCTTTCGCTAACAACTTTTATCTGCAAATAGGTATGTCTCCTCCACATAACTTGCCTGTATGTTAAATCATAACTAATAACATTACCGTTAATGTTAACAAATCTTCATACGAGCAATATTCCTTGAGTTACATCAGCGGGCAATAACACCTAAGCCTGACCTTTGACCGTTATTCAGCCAGTATACAGTTACTCAAAACATTTAACTGTTAAATTAATCGGCATACAGATCACGATTACCTTACTTACGTTAAATTACGACACGCCATGGTAAATATGGAGAAAGTATGGCGGGACACAGAAAAAGCGGTGCGTGAGTCTATGCCCAAATTTAAAATTAGAATTTGCGGAAAAAAAGAGCTCTGAAGATCACGTATAGGGACGTTTTCACTCATAATAACAATTTCATACTTTCGATTGTATGGTTTTAAATTTGGAATGTTGAGAACATTTTCAATATTTGATTTCTTGCTACAATTTTTTTCACCTGTGAACAGATTTATAAAATTGTAGATAGAGAAGCAGTAAGATACTTTCAGGTATTGTGTACTATTATAAACATTTTCTATTCGCATTGAATATTTAATTTACAATAAGATTTCTCTCTCTGCTATTTCATATCATAACTTTCGAGCACGAAAGTTTACAAAACAAAAGACGGTATTGCGAATAAGTCTGTTTATGAGATCTATAATATGTTGGTCCATTTCTTCTTAGCCTATTAGAAATTCATTCACATACATTATGATTCCTGATTCGACGCGTAGTCATTAGATGTACATTAAATGATTCCATAATCAAGTTGTGCGATTATAAAAACAACATTTCCATTGTAAGAAGTAATGTAAAAATAATGCGTTGTGGATGTTTCTTACTTACGATTTCTGTTGTTACTGGCAACGTAAAAACGATAAAGTTGGTAGTTATGACTTTTTACAAAAGTTCATGGTTCTAATTCTTAAAGTTTGTGTTAGTTTTTTCCTAAATCGTGCAAGTCGACATTGTAAGTTCCAGATTTCCATGATATATTTTAAAACTGTAGCACTAGTTAATTATAGACAGTTAACTTTAATTGTCTAATCTGATAACTTGACAGAATTCTTTATTCATTACAAATCAGTCAAACAGTAAATTGGCCCTAACAATTGTCCTAAAATTAGAAAGTTATTGATTTCCCCGTGTAGTAGGTTTCTAACCGTGTCTTGGTTCTCTTGATACCTTTCTTCCAGGGACTCTATCTTTATACGAAAACTAGCTATGCCCCGTGGTTTTGGTTACAGTCAGTTCCCGTAGACGTGTGATGATATATATTTAGAAATCATACCTCATGGATCAGAGGGCCTAGCCAAGTGGCATTGTAGAATAAAAAAGGAAAACGAATAGATTATCGAATGTATGGAATTGACATAAGCTTTCGCTAAACAATTTGACATCTCCATACATGTGACAATCGTTTTCGTTTCGCTATCTATTCTACAATTCACTTGTCTAGAGGGACTGGTAGAGTAGTACATCTATGTAAAATGGTAAACTGACTGATTATTGATTTATTAACGCACAACCGCACAACCCAAACCGCTTGTATTCTTTGTGAAGGAAATTCCAATCCTAAAGATGTCAAAAAAGCGATGCAAGTTTCCACATTCACCCGGTTCAAACTCACCCAGGCCAAGCCCGGTGCGAGAGTTAGTTATTATGAAAAAATATATTAGCTACCAATTCGCAAACTGAAATTAAACAAACGAACAGAATTTAGCATGTAAGATATGAGCTGGTATGGTAAAATGTATTATATGAAATTGGATAGTGCTAATAAATAATAAGTTTAAGAATAAAATGTAACAAGACACTAAGGCACTGAGCGTAAAAATGTAAGTAATGAGATGTTATGAGCCAAATGACGAACTCGCTAGTTTCAAATAGAAATATTAAAGGTTACTAGAACACGAATGACGAACATAATATTTTGGCCAAAAGCTACGAGTAAATGTCACACAAAGTCGCTAATGAGGACTTTGACAAAACTTTTGACTAGTCAACGACCACTTAACATCATAATAAGAATTAACAAGATATATCTAAATAAGGCAACTGTTCTTCAAAAACACATTCTAATATTATAAAGCTAAAGAGTTTGTTTGGACGTCGATCTTAACATCTACTAGTCCCATTACAAAAAATCTATTGCGTCAAAAAGGCCATTTATAAGATCACAGGCTACATAACAGCAGTATAAGCCACGAAAGTGGAGCAGTAGTAGAAAATGTTATAAAACGCGAGTGAAATCGCGGTGTATAGCTAGTGAATAAACAATAATAAAAACTTAGATAAATTACAAACTAACCTCACAATAGCCACGATACCGTGACACGAAAAAAAATATCAAAGCTCAAACTGTTTCCCAACGAGACTTTATTAAGCACATAGCTATGCACACAGAATTTAAGTCCATTTTTCACAAGACCCATTACAATACATTTCAAAACGCGGAACTCGGTCATCTACATCTTACGTAACGTTAATAGCTCCTTATATTCCCTTTACTGCGTAAAAGTAGATTATAAGAGTATAAACAGCTTTCTGGCAGACCGCCAGCTTTCTTATATATTGTCGTAGAACTTATTTTAGGGAATTCATATCAATATTATACACGTTAACAGACTTTATTGTTCTGGTATTGTGATGACTTTTGTGTTGGACCAGATGTGTGCATTGGGCCGCATTTATAAGGGACTATTCACACTTATTCAGCTCTATTCACTTTTTCATAGAACTTACTTCAACATAATTATACACACGGAAAGCTGAACGTACGCGTCTGTTTAGCTTTCGTTCTAATGGAGCTAAAAAAATGTGAATAGTCCATAGTCCCTTACCCGTAGAACCAAGGACCTTTGGGGTAGACGTGTTCTTAAATGGGACCGCGAATTGACAAACGTAAGGTATGTAACTATGTAACGACTTTAGGCTAGGTTCGCAGGATAGTTGGTAGAAGCTCTATGAGAGTTGCATAATAAAAATAAGAGCTGGCCAGTTGATACATATGAAAAAAGGTAAGTAATATAAGTGCAGTCTAGGTTTCAAGAATTTAATATATGCAAAAAATTTAATATAAGGACCAGTTGATACATATGATGAGAAAAGGTGTTATAAGTGCAGGCTTCAAGAATATTATGTTTTATGGTGCCTGTAGTAGCGGAGCAATAAGCGAAACAAAAATTCACCAATAAAATCTCAAGAGTGTGGATTTTTTGCTATTCTATTAGTGGATAAAGTAAGTTTGAGAGCGTTTTAATCCTTCGGACACACGTGATTTGAGACACAATAGAAAGACAATAGCAGCCCGACAGCCGGCTGTCGGTTGGTCGTTGAAAGGTTAATATTGATTGACGTTCCATTATTCAGCGATTACACTTGCAGCTTGAATCTCTCCTAACCATCAACCACTGTAAAAAAAACAGTGCAGTCCTATGTGTAAAGTTCCACGAGCTCTTGGCCCTAGACGGGGAGAAGAGGGGAGGCACTCTTTCCCCCTGCGACGTCCTTGCCTATACCCAGCCGTGAAATGTTGTAAGCTGATGATAATAATTTGCAAATTCCTTCCGTCATCAGTTAGCTTGCAATTTTGGCACTGAATCTGCGCGTCAGTTGTATTTGTCTTTTGTATGATATATCTTTTGTATTTCAGTGAACTATTTACGTTTCTACTGAAATAGACTGTCAGTGTATGATTGATCATCGTGAACATAGGGAAACACTACAATTTGCTTCTTAGGACAGTCACGCTTTTCTTTTTTTTTCATATGGGCTTGCTCTTGGTCCCAGACTAGCCCGAGGGCATAGACGGGGCCTATGATGGAGCGAGCTTACCCAATAGATGCCTATGCACTCGTTTCTTTAATACTTCCGGGTTATATGCATTTGGAAACACAGACGGTTAACGTTAAAATAGTGCGTCAGAAATTGTGTTGGTATTCGATTAATTGAAGGGAATGGAATAGATAATGGTTTACATAATACAGTGAATAATGAATTTCGTGTTGTTGTTTATACATGTTTTGCCCGTTGGTTCACTTATGTAACTGTCGTTCAACTTCATCTCTTCTACTTCGTTTCCCTTCCCACTCTTCAAGTAGGTATGATGGTTCATTTACTGTTCGTGCTGTGCGTCTTTGGAATGCACTCCCACACTCTTTGCGGGATAGTATTTCCTTAGAAGTGTTCAAGAAAGGAATAAGAGAACATTTCCTTTCTATTGATTGATATGTTTATGTATTTATTTATTGTATTTATTTATGTATATATTGTAGTTCTTTATGATTTAAGAAAGAAAATGTATTGTCTTGCACATGAGTATATCCTCCATTGCAAAATTTCTCTACCAAATTATGGTTTGCTGGAAGAAAACTTATTTATGGGTTAAGCTCGCCTTTGTACATGATTATTTTATTTGCTACCATTATGTATTTTATTTTTCTTGTTCGTGTGCAATAAAGAATATGAATATATGAATATGTATACCAAAGTGTAAATAAAACAAAATATTAAATCTTATTGACATGATTGTTTAACATAAATTAGTTTATCCCGATTTTGCAAGATGCTGCTGAAGTATAAGATTATAGAGCTTAGAACGGGATATTAGGAAACTTAGTTTGTATATGTTATGTTGTCCAAAAACTAGATAAATTCGCCTTCGATATTTTTTGACTAAAGATATACCTAGAAGCTATTTATCCATATTAAAGTAGAACTTTCAGAAGATAATGGTCTTCCTCTGTGCGGTTTCAGCAGGTTTTCTTACCGCACACGGCAATCTTGTAAAATCAGATTTCAGCGACAGTTACTATATTTCCTGATTGTTACCGATAAGGAACCTTCGCGAAAAGACCTTACACCTTAAATTTTCGCAAACGCAACGGATGTTTTTACCTCAATGACCAGCTTGCTCGTTTGCCCCTTTCATAAAGTGGAAATTGATGATATTAACCTTTCGATTACCAACCGACAGGCGGCTGTCGGGCTGCTACTGTCTTTCTATTGTGTCTCAAATCACGTGTGTTCGAAGAATTAAACATCCAGAAAATCAAAAGACATAGAAAGATGTTGCTAAAGCAAGAAACTTACTAAAATGAAACCACTAAACACTTACTAAATCATGAGGAAACGTTACTAATTTGCTTTTATGATGTTTCGGAAGGGAATTTGGAAAGAAAACTAGCGATAACATTGATGTATTACGTATTTTACGTTCCCACACTGTTGGCGATGTGCCAAAGAAACCGCCAGTGTTGTGGTGTGTTTGTTTTGATGGAATCTAGCGTCTATTCAACAAGCTTCTACATATATTTATCCGTATCTATTCTAAATAAGTATATACCTATTTATTTGGGTGAGGATAAGCAGAACGTGGTGCTTTCGGGAACGTATAGAATAATTATTACTATAAAACAAACTAATGTATTGTTTATTTCATCGTCAAGAGCCAGTTGACATGTTGCAATTAAAGTATACCAGTTATATTATAAAGCTGAACAGTTCTATAGTTTGTTTGTTTAACCACAGCAGTAACCAAAAACGCGGGCGCCTGCCAGTCATTTATAGACGCTTTACAATCTTTTTTTTTTTCTTTTTTTTGGTGAGTGGGAAATCATCCAATGACTGCTCCCGTCCTGGGTGCGGCGGGAGGGCGTGTCAGACTCTTACTGACTAAAACCCACTCATGTTCCTTCGATTGCCCTCTATGTTCCAGGGTCACGGTAACTATTATAAACATTCCGCAACACGGTTTACAATCTTGCGATACTGATTGTAAACCATCTATCTATACTATCGTTGGAAAATGCACGGGGCACATGTTTAAGGTCGCATTATATATATTAGGTTCAGTAAGTGATAGCTAGTAATATAAAGCATAGAGTTTAAATCTATGCTGCACTGCGGTTTATACCCACGTAGATTCCGTTCCAGTGGGATTTTCGAATTAAAAACTACCTACCCTATGTCCTTTCTCAGGCGGTCCAGTAGTTTTGGCGTAAAGGCGAGACAGAGATACAGAGCTACTTTCGCATTAATAATGTTAGTATGGATCCCAAGAAAATTACCTAGCATTCTTGCAGACGAGTTCTGGCCATTCAGGGCCTGGATTCTACATAAGTCAGAACGAGTTAAGACCAGAGGCTTTAAACCTATCCCTACTTGACTTGCGCGGGCGCAACCTCCTCATAAATATTTAGTATCACAAAGCAAAACGCACCTTTTATTTGTTGTCATCTTGACTATGTTGTATGTTATTACTTATTACTAGTGATCGGAGTTGGTAGAGCTATTTAGGTTTTACAGCTGCACACATGAAATGAAATGTGGACATTCCTCCGGTACTAACTGGAAAAAAAATATATTTTATTTTAAATAAAAACTTGTGTTACGTATTGACAGAGCAAACGGCGTTGTTTTCCTTTCTAACGTATCTTAAATATCGAATAATTTGTAAAAGAACATGTTGGTATAGAATGTTAAAAGTTTGTAACGACTACTGATACTAGTCTGTATTTGTATAGAAGATAAAAAAATATCATCAAATGTTTTTAATCATAATATATCTCTAATCCCAGGATTCCGGGAGTGTCAAAATCAAAATATCAAAGCATTTATTTCACTTAGACCATTAACAGGCACTTATAAATTATCAAAGAGTCGGTCGGTTAGACCAGTCTTTCCCAAAGTGGGCGATAACGCCCCTTGTGGGCGCTGCAGGTCTCAAGGGGGGCGGTAAGAGACCCAGAAAGAAAATGGGGGCGTAGTGTAGAGGCCGGGGGGGAGGGGGGTGATTTGTAATTTTATTTAGCTGACGGCTGAATATAGAGAAATCTAAATGATATCATTCTTATTGGCAGGTGGAACCCGTAAGAGTTAACTTGAGCGCTCAGGTTTCAAGTTGCGGGTTATAGTAAAAGTTTCGTTTACAATTCTCCATTAATATACATATATAGGTCACAATATTTAATTAATTTAATTTGCAGTTATAGTGGTTTTTAAATAGGTGAAAAAATGGGGGCGCTAAAAAAATGTTTATTCTCAAAGTGGGCAGTAGACAAAATAGGTTTGGGAACCACTGGGTTAGACAGTAAGAAAGTTAAAGTATAGAGAAGAACAAGCAAGAAACTTTATGGACACTCTTTTCAAATATTCAGTTTTACAAAATGCTGCATCAGAATCAGAAATAATAATCAGAAAACAATGAAGATAAGGAGTAATATAAAATAAAACCTTAAATCATATCTCCATATTAAGACAACGAATCGCAGCTCTACCTAGTCCGATCCTTAGTTATTGCAGAAAGCAAAGTTACCGCACCGTCAGTGAGCTAAAGCTTAAACCGTAGTAAGGAAATAATGTAGGCTCTGTCGATAAAGGCTTATTTATATGATTGTGTACTGGTAATGTTGCGTTTGTCACAGGAAAATAACTTGTCGTGAATGGACGCTAAGGCCCGTATTAATAGACGACACTCAACTCCGAGACGCTCTCAAGTCTCTTGCTGTCCTTGTCATTCTAAAGGGGAAAAATAAGGACACCAATAAACTTGAGAGCGTCTCAGAATTGAGTAACGTCTATTAATACGGGCCTAAGCGTGGTAAGGCGTTTGGCGGTCCCGGTACCATTCAAGTAAAAATGTAAAGATTCAATTCACTAGGAGTCAGATAGCTACCTTTTCTTTTCTCGAGCCAGTATATATTTTAGTATCTAGACTAGCTGACTCCTTCTGGATAATTGGGCTGTCCAATAGAAAAAGAATTGTTCAATTTGAACCAATGAAGCTCCTGAGATTAACGCTTAATCAAATTCACTCAAACCAGCTCTTTAGATTTAAAATATTACTATAGATTTAATGAAATACAGTTTATGTTAACTAACCTATTTTAACGATCCTTCTTCCTCTTCGAGGCTCATTTTTCCATGCCACCTCAAACGCCGTCATGGTTTCGCCCATGACCTAGGCTAGATATTGAGATTTGCCTAGGTATTTAAATTTATAACCTGAGCAGTGGGCCCAAGATCGAAAATTCAAATATATAAAGAAAATCGTATTTCTTTCAGCCTTCTTGTCTGTTCGAAAAAAATCTTTCAGAGAGAGATTTTTTCCGAACATTCTTTTCATTAGTAAATGTCGTGATGGCCTAGTGGATAAGGCTCCCGCCTCTCGTGTAAGAGGTTGTGGGTTCGAATCCGGGCCAGTACCAATGTGACTTTTTCAATTCATATGTACTTTCTAAAGTTTATCTTAGACATCACTGACATCCCGTGCCTCAGAAAGCACGTAAAGCCGTTGGTCCCGGTTGTCATTCGTAGAACTTTGACAGTCGTTACTGGTTAGTCAGAAACTAGACCAGTCTAACCAAGAGGTATCGTGTCGCCCAGATACTGGGTTGTGGAGGTCAGATAGGCAGTCGCTCCACGTAAAACACCGGTATCAAGCTGAATCCGGTTAGGCTGGCAGCCGACCCCAACACAGTTGGGAAAAAAGCTAGGGAGATGATGATTCTTTTCATTAGTAAGAGCTAACTTGTGATACTTATTTACACTGTTCTTTACAACATAAACACTCCTTTATTTTTATGTCATTACTCGTTTGTGGTAATATCTAATGCTAAAGAATGATTGAGGCAAGTATTGTTCAGGTAACAACTGGAATAAACCCACAAATGTGCTGCATTACTGGTAAGCCTAGAAACGCTGCGGTCGCGATTCACGCGGGAAAGTCTGCCCGTATTCTGATACGAATTGAACGACAAGTTTACTTTTTATCTGCTTACTCAGATATATATGCATGTGTTTTCTTTTGCAAGGATCCTAACTTATCACCATATCATCATCTCCCTAGCTTTTTCCCAAATTTGTTGGGGTCGGCAACAGGCACATCAAATATTTAAATGTTTGTATAATGTTTGAAAACACCCAACACAAAAGAAAGATAGAATGGTAAATGTATGGAAAAAAATATTATGTAATTATGTAGATGTTTGATTTAGAGTAAATCTAACCTGGTTCATTCCCCATATCCAATATTATCCAACCACTATCTATATTTTTTATGTCAGCGTTATATAAAAAACATACATATTATAAATACAACAAAACACACAGACCCAAAACAAACACCGCTCAATAATATACAATAGATTTGTCTTGAGTCTTCGAATGCAAATGCACCCAATAAAGTCACTTAATTATTAACTTACAGCCCTCTAATCCTCACACCTTTCCCCTAATCCGTAAACAAATACTTAACGTCTCATTATCGCTTACCCGAGGAATGTACCACTCAGAATAAGTCTCACGCATTACGTATGTCGTAAGGTTTCCGACCGGGCTAAAAAACTCGCAAGCGAACGGGAAAATGAGGAAACTAATCCACTTTCATTACGAAATCTTCGTCGAATAAGTATACTTTTAATTAGTAATTAAACACACGGGTCGGTATTTGAAGCGTGTAGACCATTACATGGGCTCTTAGCGAACGTTCGATCGATTAGCTTTAATGACGTGCTTCTGCGGTTTAAAATAGAGCTGTGAATGTGGAATAGAATGTGAAATTTATTAATAGTTACACAATAATATACTGAAAACGTCAGTATATTATTGCAGGGCAAAGACCTCTTTTCTTATAGAGAACGACGTACCAAAAGTAATTTAACCTATTGTCTTTTTATTGTGTCTGATGTGTGGGTGTCGTGATGGCCCAGTGGATAAAGCCCCGTATTCATAGTAAAAATTTTGTTTAGCAACATGGTTGCATAAACAGGTTGACGAGTTGCTGTCATCATATTACGGGCAACACTTGTGTTGCGGTATTGATCACGCCATACTGCAGAGTTGACGCCCGGCGATCGACAACATCAGTTGATCAACAGTTGCTAAACAAATGTTTACTGTGAATACGGGGCTTTAGGCACCAGCTTCTCGTTTAAGAGGGTGCGGTTTCGAATCCGGGCAAGTACCAATGTGACTATTTCAATTCATATGTACTTTCTAAAGTTTATCTTGGGCATCACTGACATCACGTGCCTCGGAAAGCACGTAAAGCCGTTGGTCCCGGTTGTCATTCGTAGAACTTTGACAGTCGTTACGGGTAGTCAGAAGCTAGAAAGTCTGACCAGTGTAGTCCAAAGGGTATCGTGTCGCCCAGTTACTGAGTTGTGGAGGTCTGATAGGCAGTCGCTCCACGTAAAACACTGGTATCCAGCTGAATCCGGTTAGGCTGGAAACAGACCCCAACATAGTTGGGAAAAGGCTAGGGAGAAGAGGTCTTACCATTGTGTCTCGAATCACGTGTATTCGAAGGTTTAAATGCGAAAGTATCTATGTCTGTCTGCCTGCTACGGCCTATATAACCACTGAATGGATTTAGATGATGTTTTGGTAGCACATATAGACAAAACAAGAATTATAACGGTGACGAAGCCGTAGCTAAAAACTAGTTTATTAGTCCTGGTTTTCGACGTTTTCCTTCGCCGATGTCAAATCAATATAAGCAATAAACGGATTTTCAGCATAGTTTTATAATGGGCAATACACCGTTACCCACACCCACCGTACAACTGTTTAATTAGAACAAACAGACAAACCAACCAACAAGAGGAGAAAATCGTCGGCGTTTCTTGAAGTATACACAAACATGCAATAGTAATGTTTTACGTCGAAAAGACATTGTGTAGGTATCTTTATAGTTAAGTGTCAAATTAATAGCTTTCAGAAATGATTTTTTATCTAACAAGTTATCTGAGAAATAAACATAATATTAGTATAAATTTTACTGCTGTTAATAAAGGCATAAAACATTGAAACAGTAAGGTAAAAAGGGTGTTTAGTTTACCCTCATCTATACAGGTTTAAGGGAAAGTCGTGCTGAATATAAAAGATTCGTAATTTAAAAAATCGATTTTTATATTAAAAAAAAAATGTTTTCATCTGACATCTAGCTAAGAAATTAAACACAGAGCAAATTGGTTGGCGAAACGAACCCGTTAAAAAAAATAACATCAGAGATTCGAATGATTTATTACACCAATAAATATCTCAAGCTCTCGACGTAATACCTACTTCACGTTAATATAAAAGGAATCGTAAATCATCTCAATTGACAGTCTCTGGGTACTTTCTCATAGGCCACGTCCGCACAGGCAGGCGGCTTGCTTAGCGCCTAGAGCCTAGCGGCTTGCATCCTGGCTATTCACAAAAAACCTTACATGGATGCACGCCAAGCGACTAGCTAGGCGCTAAGCGCGCAGTGCAGCCGGTTGCGTTCATTTTAGAACGTTTGTTTTACTAAGCTACTAGCTAGGTGACGCGCTAGACACTAGGCGCTAAGCAAGCCACCTGCCTGTGCGGACGTGGGCATAGGGTTTCACAAGCGACCCGAAAATCATCAGTTTTGACAGGTGACAGGTTTCAACCATTGTCTTGTTTTAACCACTGACTTTTATCTGTAGACGAGTCTTAACTACGGAAAAAAAAGCGAATGTATCTGTAATCGAAAATGTTAAACTAGGTAACTGATCGACTGACGGTTGATATATCGCACGACCCCTCCCAAACCGCTGGTCCTAGAGACATGAAACTTACAGGGTGTGTCATTTCTAAAAGAGTAGGTTCAGAAAGGATTTTTGGGAGTTCCAACCCAAAAGGGACAAAATAGGAGATGGAAGTAAGAAGGCGAAGTCGCAGGATTGAATTAATAAAAAAAAATTATTCAATAGAATGACAATTACAACCACACTGCACATACGCAATCATAGACTGCGTAGAAACAACTGTCTAGACTAATACTTATCTATCTTCACTTTAATAAATGTTTATTAAAAAATACATAGGTATTTTTTTAGGTATAGGTAAAACCTACCTGGATTCTATTTTTACACTTCAGCTCAGGACATTAAAGTTAATAATTCTACCTAAAGTTAAATCTTCCTTAACATATGACTTTGAATTTTTTAAGCACTGCAGAACATTGCCTGTACATGATAAGTTCAAGTTTAACATTCTAAAAGAACAATTTTTCAATAACTCAATAAAGTTCCAAAAATGTCATCCTGTATACACGCGGAGCGTAGCACAAAAACAACTTGTCACCATACCGCCAAAAAATTTCTACGGCACAAGAACGAGTGCATATCTAATACCTCGATTAATCAATTCTTTACCTACCGATACACGTAATGCAATAAACAAATATAATATATTTAAACATACAGAACACTGTCGAATATTTTCGGAGTACCCACATTATTTTTGTTAAAAGATTTGTAACGTAATGTTTAAGTAATAATATTGTTGTGTATAACGAATCGAATTGTAAAGTGTCACACACAAACTTAAGGGGTTTAAGTGATGCTGAATTAGTTTAAAGCATGTAAACTTTTTTTTTGATAAATAAATAAATAAAAATAAATAAATGATTGAGTGTAAAATATTTCTTGATAATGTTTTAATTCAATGTATATTATCTAATCTGTAAACAATAAACAACTATGCAATTTGCGGAACACTATCAATGCAGTCTTGATGGTTATGACACTACTTAGAACAATATCTTTTTTATATTTTCCTATATTACTGGTCAGTATGTTTTTATACAAAGCGTGTCTCTCAGTCATATAATAAAGAGAGATCAATGAAATGAGGAAGGCATTAGTACCACACACTTACTGTAATGTCTTCTTCATTCTTCATCATGGACCTCCCTCTGGGAGGTTTGGTTTCCGCACTTAGTCCTCTTAGGTAGGACTATTGTACGTGTACTGTAATGTCTTTTATATTATAGCTTTCTCCTTTCGTGAATATGACATGAAGTGTATTCGACACAGGTGTATTTTTGTGCACTTAGCATTACCATTAAACGCCTATAGGTATAAGTACTTGACACTTGTCTTTTGGTATCACTGTTATTTTAATTCAGCCAAAAGAGCAAAAAGAGTTATTGGTGCTGATTCTCTTGTTCACAAACTTAACAAAATTTAAGTTAATAGCATCTTTCTCTTTCCATTTCTTAAAGAAAAGGGCAGAAGATACATTTTGTCGCCTGAAGAAAATTTACGTATATTTAGACGCCATGTTTTTAAATCGCGTCTAACGCTACGTGAGGACTTGTAATTGGCTTTCAGTCGCCTATGCTTTTATTTTGTTAGTTTTTGTATAGCTGTAAGTCTTCCATAGTGTAATAAATAAATAAATAATTTTTATCTATGGAGTGTCTAAATTTGACAGGACTTACCTAATATTTTATCTTCTGCCCTTTTCTTAATTAAATTGAAAGAGAAAGATTTACGTTAGTTTGTGAATAAGAGAATGGACACCATTCTCTGTTTGTTTAATATGGAAAAATATTAATAAAAACTTAAGAAAGAAATTTTTAAAAGATGTGTTTACCAACTGAGATTTAGTTAAATATCATGCTGGTAGAGTTCAGTTGTATAGCTAGGTAGTTTGAAACTCCGGTACCTATGCCTACACAGGATTCCTAAAAAAAAGGTAATTTAAAATTTAATGTCCATCTGACTAGAGATCAGGTAAGCGTTGTATCACTTGTATCTGGATGATGTGGCGGCAGTTAAACCACTGAGCACTCCATCCTACACGACAAAACCTCATCGTAAACTTAGGATAGCCGTAGGATGTCAACACATAGGCGCAAAGCTTCCGATGTTGCAGATGTCTACAGCCACTTACCAACAGTTTAAGGGCCTGTTCCACAACCTAAAATTGTCCTTATCTACAAGATAAATCCAAACTAATATTATAAATGCGAAAGTAACTCTGTCTGTCTGTCTGTCTGTCTTTCTGTCTGTCTTTCTGTCTGTCTGTCTGTCTTTGCTTCACGCCTAAACTACTGAACCAATTTGTGTGAAATTTGGTACAGACATAGTTTGGAACTTGAGAAAGGACATAGGATAGTTTTTATTACAAAAAAAAAATTATTCCGGACATACAGCGCCATCTATTGGTCAAGAGTCGGCATCAATTCAGTACTGAAAATTCATCGGAAAAATGTAAATAAATAGTAAAAATCTGCCGGAAGTCGCTATTTCACGCGAACGAAGTCGCGGGCAAAAGCTAGTTAAATAATAAAACAGATCTTGTATGAATTTATCGGCCAGATATTTTAATAATAACTTATCAGAAGAATGTGAAACACTGTCAGCTTGCTTATTAGTGCTGTTACGTCAGAACATTTAAATTCAGATGACAGAATCGAACAAACAATACTATCAGCGAAACTCGAAAGCTATCACCTCTCATCGCCTAAGCCTAATGGCTTAACAAGTCAGAAAGAGAAAGGTCGTCCAAATAATTCGTTGTAACTCCCTTATTATCTGACGATGACAGCTGTCTACAGATAGCTGGAAACAATGCACGACTCGGAAATATCGCCTTATCAAGATAGGTTGATAACGTGGAACGTAGATGGGTTCCGCACACGGAATTCAATGTATATGGAATGATTTCGCATAACACTTAGGCTGATGCATTTTTCTTTTTTTATTTGTTTGTAAAATCTTCAATGATGGATAATTGTCACAAAACGTCCGTTCACAGATTGTTTTTGCTTTCAACCTATTAACTATTTAAAACAGCATGAGAGACCAAAATTGCATTTTTATAGACGATCTACTGGACTAAATAATAAATATTACTTAACTTATGTCGAAATTTCACCATAACAATTATCGGAAACAGGGTCCAAACCCCAAGCAATCGGCAATGAACAGGGTTTCAGAGAGAGAATCCTCCGGAGAATGTGCGCCATGTCCAGGAGTGCCTCTTTTAAAACCAGACTCTTGATCCAGCTGCCTAAGAAGAGCCTCCTCAGGTGTTGATCGAGGCTCTTATGTCATTGGCTATCACGACTATCGGTACAATTGTTGCTGTATTTATACAATCCCAGGAGCCGGGTCAATTATAATTATTATTCAAAGAGAATTAAACCACTTGAGAGCTGATAGACCCATTTCGCCTAGGCACACGACTCACCATTGCGGGTCGGGGGACGAAGAAAAATCAGCGGTTGTGATTGGCCGATGCAACAATGTAAGGACGAATGTTCCAAACATAGTGATGCACAAGTCAGTTTTGCAACAATACCTAATATCGATAAAATCGAACATAACGATGTCTGTTAATTCTATATTTTTAACTATACTGGTTGGGAGTTAACTGGGTGCAAATAAAATACTTACGTAACACAGTAAAGGAGAATGGGCAAAAATGTATGGGACGTGGTACCCGCTCCAATAGTCATCATTAATATATCATTGAAAAGACGTTTTGATGCACAAAAACGGCTACCATGGCGCTTGTCGCTATTCACGTTTGGGAAGCAGTAATCTCACCAAGTTTTATAAATGAGAATTCACTACAAACTATTTATATCAGTAAAATAAAGCTAGAATAAGATTGACTTAGACAATGCGACAATGATTGACAAAGAATGCTTGTTTTCTTACTTCTTTTAATAATAGAATAAAACACATTTAGGATTCAAATATTAAAAGAAGTAAGAAAACAAGCATTCTTTAAATAAAAATCATATAATCATATGCAATAAGTGAGTAGATTTAAAACATTACATATCGGCATCAACTAACAACCACCAAACACCGACGCCTCCCTCACTGCTCCTCCAGCGGGACTTCATCCCGGCGTTGCACTTCCACGCGCCACTGGTACGTGTGTGCAAGGACTGTTGCCTCCAGATCCCACGGTGGGACGCCGGCAAGGAGGCACGCCGCCTCGCAGGAGACCGTGCGGTATCCCCGCACCATGCGAATGGCCATGACCCTCTGGGACGCCCTCAGAAGTCGGGCCGGAGCCGCGGCTAGATTGGGCGCCCACACCGGAGCCCCGTAGAGGGCCATGGACCGCACGATCCCCGTGTAGAGCCTCCGGCAGGAGGCGTTTGGGCCACCGAGATTGGGCAGGAGCCGCTTGAGGGCAGCTCCGGCCTTCGCCAGTTTGGGGCCCAAACGTCGGAAGTGCTCCGTGAAGTTCCATCGGTTGTCGAGGACAAGTCCCAGGTACTTTATCGTCGTCTGGACACCGATGTAAACCCCTCCGACCGTTATCTGAGACCCCGGAGGTGGCCTGTCCCGAGGGCCATGAAAACACATGGCCTCGGACTTGTGCAGGGCCACCTCAAGACCCAGTTGCCGGATCCTATCCACGACTGTCGCAACACCACTCGACATTAAGTCGGCCGCCGCCTGGAACGACCCTCCCTGCGCTAGGACTAGCGTGTCGTCAGCGTAACACACTACGCTGACACCTTCGGGAAGGTCGGCGCGCAGCACCCAGTCGTACCCGATGTCCCACAGAAGCGGCCCCAAGACCGATCCCTGTGGAACACCGCACGACATCCCTCGTCGACTCCACACTCCCTCGTGATCGGGGTAGTTGACGGCCCTGTCTGTCAGATAGGCCTTGACCACACGACAGAGGTAGGCAGGCATTCGGTGATACCGTAATGCGGCCGCTATGCACCCCCAAGGCAGGGTATTGAAGGCGTTGGCGATGTCGAGAGACACCGCCAAAACGACCCTGCCCTGTGCCACCGCATCCCCTGTCGGCCCTCACTGCTCCTGCGCACACCCCACGCTCAGGAGCAGCGGGGCTCGAAGTCTAACCTAAAAGCGTTATTAATAGAAAACTTAAAATGCAGAAAATATTACCTTGGTACCTACTCATTTTTTTAAGTAGTGTAAGTGGTACCTAATATACTCGTATATGTATGTTTATCGGCGGGGCCACGGGACTGCCTAAATAGGTAACCGTGGCCCGGGAACGTAAATGGCAACCGAAGGAATAGGGTTTTTATTAGTTAGTAAGACTGTCGTTTATCTCCAAACGCAATCAGATTTGAGACTGGCGGCTATAGTAAATATTGCTCCTCTTGGTAAGACCTTTTAAACGACACTACAACCATATCTATTGGAGCCGGGTACCATTTTGCCCATTCTCCTTTTACTTTATTCAAATCAATGCTAAAATTACATCAAGGTTAAATAATCGTAAAAAAAAACAAAAAAAAAATATTTTGCGCCTAGGTTGGACGATCCTCCTTGACGAGACAATTATTGATTTTTAAAATGAATCAATTTAGTATAGGTTTTCCGGATATAAGATTCGGGGTCTTTGTTATTTTTTGTAAAAAATGAGAGGGCTTAAGTTAAGCTCTGATTTTTATATTGGGTATTCATCTATTACACCTTCGAATACACGTGATTCGAGACACAAAAGCAAGACAATTACAGCAGCCCGACAGCCGGCTGTCGGTTGGTCGTTGAAAGGTTAAATACTATTATGCATTTGTGCTAGTGCGATGAAATCATTATGTCGCCCTAACTCCATATACCATACATTAGATATAATGTGCGCACAACTTCCAATAGTGCAATTGTCTGTAAGGCAGGTGCAGTATCTACCAACAAGCAATAGCATGTCCATCAGCCAAATCGCGGTCTAAAATATAATTGTAATAAATACGGGAACGGACAAGTTGTGACTGAATCCGCACTCTAACTAGCCAAACATTATTTAGCAGGATGTATATGTTTCTCATATGACCCGATAACGAAACAATATACTAATTATAAAAAGTTCTCTATTCTAGTAGCTAGATCTTTTAAATGACTCTTGTTTCAATTCTGTTGGATGGTAGGTACGTTTTCTTTAATTCAAATCATTATTATGATCGCTATATTCTAACTCTTTTTATTGCAAATACAAATACAAATCTTTTTATTCGTCAATGCAGGTGTACAATACAAAAGGTGTTAGAGTTACAGAAAATCTAAAATATAAACATTAAGTAATGTTACTTTTTTACAGTTAGGGAACATCGTAATTTTTATCGTCAAGAATATAAAGACTTTGTTTCTAAGTTGTCACAACACTACAGTAATGCGTCTGTTAGAGATGTAAGTGCCGTATTATACCAATGGTATTAAACCGTATTATACGAAAAATACCATATAATACGGTATAATACCATTTCCGGCGGTATTTTATGTATAAAACGATTTAATATATATTTTTTTAAATAATAATCAAATTAAGTACTCAATACGGTGGAAATGCTCAGAAATAAAACATGAAAGGGTATTTTAAATTTGTATCATTATTAAACAGTCAGATTCAACATTATTACTTAACAAAAATAGTTTAGCCACTATTTTGGTTAAACTTTCCTTTATGGACCCTTGATATAAGGGTCGGGGAGGGGTGGAGGGAACGGAGGGGGGAGAGGGCTGCCCCCCTGTCCAATTCCCAACATGCGCAACCTGCGCATGGCTAACCTTTCCTTTATGGACCGTCGAGTTGGAAGTTCATATTTTATTTGTAGATAGTACTATTAACAGAAGGCTTTTCGCAAAGGTTTAAGGTGCGGAGACTTGCGGTTTAAGAGATAATATATATATTTTTGAAGTTTACATAATTCCATACACAATGAAAAATAATACTCTATTTTTAGGTTAGATAAATTGTCAAAGTAGATGTCAAATTTGACGTTTCACGTTTCGTTCACGGCGGAGGTGTGTTTCGTTCAATTTTATCATGTCTTTAATATAAAGGGTCAAAGAGAGCGATCAAAATTTTAGGGCGCCCCGACTCGAACAGGTTAGGTCGTAGTGAGCGAGCGAAGCGAGCGAACATACCCCGCCACCTCCTTCGTGGTTATTTTTTTTAAACTACCCAGAAGTAGGAGCCCCGCCAAGCGGGGCTCCGTCGAGTTATCTAGTTTATAAAATAGAGTGAAAATCGATGGATCCGCGAGATGGGGATGGTACAGGAGGTAGGCCCCTTGTTCCCTCGCCCACCCTGCCCCATAAATCTATTGAAATTAGAGTGCAAATTGATGGAAATTTGTGTTTGAAAACATAACCTCAAAAACTTGAACCATGAATATCTCCGTAACCATGGGGCTCCGCATGTTGGAAATTGGACAGGGGGGCAGCCCTCTCCCCCCTCCATTCTCTCCACCCTTCCCCGAACCTTAAATCAACGGTCCATAAAGGAAAGTTTTATTAAAATAGTAATAAAAATACGGAAATCTAATATTTAATAATAATCATTAAATTAGAATTAGTCATTCTAAAAAATAGAATACAATCGAAACTTAAAATATATTTCATTTGTTAAGCAAGGATTCTTCGTAACATTGCAGATTGCAGGCTCTTAAAATGTGAATCAAAATATAAAATACATAAAATACCAATAATACCGTAAGATATAATAAAATACCGGTATAATACGTAGCCTTTTGGTATTATACGGTATTTTTACAACACTCTGTCCCTTTGTATCTATACCTACAGATGGAAAGGGACATACTTATTGACAATACCTAGTGAGAGAAAGGGACTTTTCAAAAAGACATCAACGCGGTGTACGTTTTGTGTGCCTTAAACGTAAACAACCAGTTAAGCTTGAGCCCTGCAATTATTAATAGTATATTAAATTATAATAATTATTTACTTACCGATGACAAGTTATGCCATCCTTTTTATAGCTGTATGTTCTAGACGACTTCCCACACCATTTAATTGAACAAGAACTCATAATTAATTTGATAAAAGCAGTATTGTTTAAAAAAGTTATCAAAATAATCGCGTGCGGAGAGTTCCAATAACTGGTCAAAACTAAAACGGTCACTCATAGTTTCATCTAGCATAAGTGCAATTGCATTTATGTGTCGTGAGCCTGAGTCGCCCGTATGAGCAGTCAAGAGGCTTTATTGTCATTGTTATTATTACACACAATAATACAATTTTATGAAAATTGACAGAGAGAACAGATTTATTAGAGTTTCCCAGCACAACGGAATTCTAAAAATAGTTAAGTATTACGTTCCACAAACCGAAGTGGCGATCCATTTTGATTGAGATTAAGAGTAATAGTTTTTTAAATAAAACTAAAGTTACATAAAAAGCCAAGAGAAAGCAGTTCGTGATGTATAACTAAAAGTAACTAAACAGTGTTAATTATGATGGATATCACTGCTTTAATTAGTTTAGCTTTGTCAACACGACATGTTCAGCGTAGTAGTTGAGCGTGCGGCTGTTGAATTACATGATGTGGGTTCGATATTGTTGCGACTTCACATGGCATATTTAGCAAGGTTTTTGCGTTACTTAGGCAACACAAACTATACTTTAGTGTTTTAGAATAAGATTTATATTACGTTGCATGGAACATACAAACATTTTGCCTAATATGCCAAGTGAAGTTGCACCATTTGTTTTTATCTTATTATTTACTGTTTATCTAGATAAAGAATGGTTAACTGAAAATAGTCAGCAGCTGGTCCTAGAGACCTGAATCTCATAATTCTTTTTTTTTGGGGGGAGTGGGAAATCAACAAATGACTGCTCCCGTCCTGGGTGCGGCGGGAGGTCGTGTCAGACTTTTACTGACTAAAACCCACTCATGTTCCTTCGGTTGCCCTTTATGTTCCGGGGTCACGGTAACTATTATAAACATCCCGCAACATCTCATCATTCTTTGTGTTTCATTCGACCATTAAAGGGGTAAAATAGGGGATAGAAGTTTGACATACACACGAGCAAATCCACGGGCAAAAGCTAGTTAAACAGCAGCGGACACCGCTAATATCATACTACCTATCATCCAAAAGCACAGAACAGGAAAAAAATCACATGTCTAAAATCACCCATATCAAAATAATCCTCAGCCAATTACTTATTCCAAATAATAATCATATGCATGACACATAGTTATTGCCGTATTAACCATTTCGAATACTTTCTTTATCTCGATCACGTTGTTAGTTCACGCGGCGTCAAGCGTGGACCGTGCACCGTGTACCCAATCACTTGAAACGTCACGGATTTATTTTACTAGGCTAATCGGATCAAATGTAGCGAAATTCCAGATTTAATTCGGTTTCTGGAGGACGTAGAGATTCAAAGTAGTTTGAAGTGATGATTCTTAATCATTACCTTTGGAGCTCAGGTCTGCTGCAATTGTGCTTCAATCATCAGCCCCCCTAGACAAGTGGCATTGTAGAATAGATAGCGAAACGAAAACCATTGTCAAATGTATGGAGATGACAAATTGTTTGGCGAAAGCTTATGTCAATTCCATACATTTGACAATCTATTCGTTTTCGTTTTCTATTCTACAATGCCACTTGTCTAGGCCCTCTGGCATTGAATAGAGGAATGGACAACTTTGACAGTTTTTGTATGAGAAATGTGTCAAAAGTTTGACATTGAACGTCAAAAATCGATCATTAAACCACTATTGCAATAGCAGGCTCAACCCCCTTGTCTTGTCGTGTCATATGCCATGCATTCCTGTGTATGAGCTGTCAAAAATGATGATTATGTATACTTAAAAGGAAGAGCCTTCTAATATGTATAAATAATTATTTTGTCAAGTTTGGTGCACTTTATAATCTTATACTAACCTTTGGTGAAATAATATTTTGGCTATATACAACAAAATCTGTATTCAGTGGTAATTTGAAAGATTATTACAATATAGAAAAGCTGAGAATTTTAAGGGAGTTGATAGACATTAATATACCGTCTCATGTTAACCCTGCAACAATAACAGATCCAACACAAACCCCATCAGTAAAGTCCCGTATATTTCGATTCGTATACAAAAACAATTCAGATGATCCGCTCGGCCTTAAAACATAATTTCTATATCTTATCGTGTTCTCGTGATGTCGTGACGGACGGCAGTATATATTTCAATCATCTGCTGTTTATATCGATGATCTCATTTCTACAGGTGCCTTATGACTTAGGTACTGATAGTCTGGTGCAGTTAGATGATTTCGTGAATAGCCGGTATTATTTAGTGGGCTACTTTACAATATTTGGTTCAAATCGTTAAAGAGTTCGTCTTTTTGACACCGATACCTATTTACAAAATTGTACAGGTACACATAACTTACCTTTTTAACCGACTTTTAAAAAAGGAGGAGGTTCTCAATAAAATTCGGATGTTTGTATTTTTTTTATGTTTGTTCGCGCATATCTCCGTCGTTTACCAACCGATTTGAACAATTATTTTTTTGTTTGCAAGGGTAGACTTCCCAAATGGTCCCATTGTCATCAGGTCCAGGATCTGATGATGGTATCATGCCGAAATCGAGGGAAGTCGGTTCTTTTTGCAAAAAAAATATCTTGTTTTATCTTTGACTTTGTGTTCAGCAGTTTGAGCAAAGGTAAAAGTCACTATTATTCCGTACTAGGTACCTAATTCCTACTACAACTCGTCAAACGCGGCGTGACATGCATGACTTTGGTATCTATATATCAAAAGTTATTAGATATATTAAACTGATCCATAAATATGTGCATCAGTCACGAAAGTAATTAATGACCAATCATTTCGCTTCATCACATAAAACTTCAATCTTCAAAAAGACATATTTCTCGCGATTCTAAAATCTTCAACACATCTTCTCTTTCCATAACAGAGACAAGCGTGTATTTCTTACGACAAAAAAGTTGAGAAATCTTAACACCGCGCGCTCTCGCTAGTGTTAACACAATATGCCAAGTTACTTAGATATTACAGTACCTAATGCTACTATAATGTGCTTAGATATTAGAATTATGGATAATGGGGTTATAGATTAGAACGTACCTCGTAATAAGGTGCAATCAATCACAAACATGGAACTTTACTAGCAAATGCCTTTCTGTTTCGGTAGTTTCTATAATAAAAATTATATTAGGTAATATTTATTTTACTAGCAGTTCTCTTTGTGAAGGAGGTCATTCAGGACCTACTTTACCATATCTATTTCCACTGCAACGCAGCGTTGCTTTGTCCCGTTTAGAAAGGTATAAGTTACAGGCACTTGAGACGTCATCAACGTCAAATAGTCTATGGAATGGCTGCGCATTTGAGAGGCCTCCTAGCAGTTTCTTACTTGACAATCCTGCCACACAACTCCCAAAGAATGCAACTTCTGAAAGTCAGAATCAACAGTCAATTCCGCTAGAAAAGCGCCGAGCAATAAAACTCGACGAGCCCCGGAGAAACGATCGACTGTCTTGAATCCCGCAACGAAATTAACAAGAGAATAGCGGAGGAGTATGAAAAAAAATTATTAGGTAAGTATTGCAGATGTCTTTAACAAAAGCGTCGGTGACACGTCAGTGATATAAAAAAAAATGTTGATAACGCAATCTGGTCTTGTGTTTTAAAATGAAATTTACCGCCTTTACTTTTAATTTCTGAAGACATCTTCCTCTCAAACAAACATAATTCTGTTCCCGAGACTAACAAATTCTTAAAAATTTTAAATGTTACTCACGATTGCCATATGGTAGCCGTAAAACAATTTTATAAGTAAATTCTGGGTATCTTAATGCCTCTATAAACCATGGGTTACAACATCCACAGATTGGGTACAGTTTGTCACCTACTTGCGCAAATGCATGTTACAATCAAGATGGTGTCCTAATTAACTAAGTAGATCGTTGGGAAATTGAGATTTTTAGAATGGAATTTTAATGTGCATGAAACGTTTTGTAATTTCAGTAGTATTTTGTTAAAAGTCGGTAGTTGTTGAGATTTCTGTTAATCTATTTCGATAAGATCCTTAATTTTGATAGCCATTTTTTTCTAGCTATTGGGGTCAGTTACTGTACTAAGCTCAGTTAGTTAAATATCTGTGTTTTTCAGGACCTAACCTCTACTACTCAGTTACTGGTGCTATACCCTTAGTAAGATTGGTTCTTAGATCTTAAGATCCCACTGGGATCCAATATTTACTTGGTTTCTGTAGCACGCGGGCAAAACCCATATATAAAAATTCTTGACTGCTGCTAAGAAAAAGATTTTTATTTTGCCAAGTCCAAAGATGAATCTGATATGCTCAAACAACTTCCGGATTGACCTGCGCAGTAGATCTTTGTCCAATAGGGAAATAATAACAGCTCAAACTCCTTTCAAATCTTGACAGTCTAATTGACAAGATGCCACTGCAGCATCCACATCTTCACCAAGAGGTCAGCCAGTAATTGGGCAGACACATGCAATATGGCGAAATTCGTCACATTTCATCTGTACGCGCATACGACACGCAAATGCCACGGTTTGCATGACTTGTGGTATCGTGACCCATTAGGTCAACTCGAAAGATGGTCTTTGACAATGTGGCGCAAGCTTCTTCAATTTTGGAGTTGGATTAGGATAATGTAAGAATGGGAAGTCAGTTTGTTTTAAAGATTATTTTATCGAAACAAAATATGTCGTCATGGCCCAGTGTGCCCTAGTTGTGACATTTTCAATACATATGTACTTTCTAATCTTTATTTTGGACATCACAGACATCTCGTGCCTCGAAAAGCACGTAAAACCGCGGGTCCCGATTGTCACTCGTAGAATTTTGACAGTTGTTACAGGTAGTCAAAAGTCAGAAAGTCCAACCTAGGCGTATTGTGTCGCCCAGAAACTAGTCGTGGAGGTCTGATAGGCAGTCGCTTCACATAAAACACCGGTATCCAGCTGAACCCGGTTAGGCTAGAAGCCGACCCCAACATAGTTGGAAAAAGGCTAGGCTAGGGAGATGATGACGGGAGATAAATCATGATGAATTCGATCCCCTAGATTTAGATGTCATGTAAGTATAACAAAAATAACACATTCATTTTAACTTTCTTTCAATGTAAGATTTTATATAATCGGACCAGTTCTACCGGAACAAAATAGCAAAACAAACAAGTTATAGAATCGGTTGCTAATTGATAATTAAGTAAATCTATTTATATATAAAATGGTAAACTGACTGAGTGATATAACCAACGCACAGCCCAAAACACTGGTCTTAGCAAAAACTTTAATGGTCTTTGTGGAAAGTAAATATCCACTAAATAATTTTTGGGATATTTACTTTCCACAAAGAAGGGATAAAATAGGGATGGAAGTTTCGACATCCACGCGGGCGGAACCGCGGGCGAAAGATACTAGGTAAGTATATAGCTTTAGCATCCTTAACCTTATATATACCATTATATAAGGTTAAGGTTATAATATACCATTTTTATACATATACCATTTTTATACATATAGATTATTCATGGTATACTTAAGTAGAAGTCTATTTTTATATATTGCAGTCTGCTAAGAGGTGTTTAGCTTTATCAGATTAGTTTATCCTTGTCGGATAAGTATATGAATAATATCTGAAGTTTTCTGAATGATATCGAGATAAGAGCTATCGCATGAATATTGAAAAACCAGTCAAGTGCGAGTCGATATTGCGCATGAAAGGTTCCGTACCATGATTGAACAAAAATAAATCACGTTTGTTTTTATGACAGCCTTTTGAAATACTTTTTGTATTTTGTTTTCTAGTATTTGTTAGTATAGTGGCAACAGAAATACATTATCTGTGAAAATTTCCACTGTCTAACTATCACGGTTCGTGTGGTACAGCCTGGTGACAGACAGACAGCGGAGTCTTAGTAATAAGGTTCCTTTACCCTTTGGACATGGAACCCTAAAACCAAGGTACCTAAAGGAAGATAAATTCTTCACACCTAGTATCTGTTGCAACATCTTTGGAAAAATAAATAAATATTAAAAATAACGGTACAAATAATGTACCGTATGCGTATGCAGTTATTTTTAATGCCAAAGGTCGAAGTTCGTAAAGCTGACCGATCTGACCGCTGTGTTGGTATTTGGTGAGAAAAATGAAATAGAATGGGATCTCAGAGAAACTAAAGTGTTTTCAATGTGATGAAAGCGAAAACTTGGTTTTGAGAACAGGTAGACAAATATGTAGTTATTGAGATACAGTACTTTCCCATTTTACTTTGCTTAAGAAGAAGCGGGGTTTTCTATATAAATTAATATTCCTAAATAAACAGTGCAAAAAGAGACATGTCTTCATGTCAACATAAAGACATGTTTTTAAAAATATGTCAATTAGATCATAAATGACCTATTTCTATCTCAAGTCTCATGCAGTCGGAGGTTTTTACATCAAAAATGATGATGCTAAGCCAAACGACATTATAATAGATTATAGACAGAAAATGGTCTTATCTGACGTGTTAAAAACTGGGTTGTGCAGGCACTCTATCTCAATGTAAAACCTGAAAACCGATCATAATAAAGTTGGAAAACAGCAAAGAAGAAAAACAAACAGATAGCCAAAAGATTTAAAGGAAACTAATATGAACCCAGAAACCCATTTAAATAAAGCCGTGGTACATTGTCCCACTTACTTAACCCACTGTAGGGTTTCATAGCTTTTGCCCCATTCATTGTTAGTGCCCAATGACCCGTGACAACCAGTCGTAACACATAATCAACGACCGAGTTGCGATCGCTTCCTGATTGTGCTGACGTAACTGGAACCGGCCCAGTGGAAACCAGCGAATTTGTTATAAAACATTTCCGGAGATAGTTTAGAATAAAAATATTTTAGCGATTGGCTTTGGGTAACTATCGATTAATTAAGGTTGGCAGAGGCTTGAAAGATCAGACAATTACTGTTACTAATGTGACGTAAAATTTTAATGATTTTGGCAGATTTAATGATGAAACTGAACTGTTATCTGTATTTTTTTCATAGAATTTTTCATTGTTGCTAGGTCCTTAGGTAGTCGGGTGACCTACCTAGGCAAATTTAAAAGAATAAATAAAACTCAGGACCTTTTGATCTTGGGAAACCACTTCGCTCAACCCTAGACATTTTCCAATAGTATGAACAAGTACGATAATGATATGGTAATTTTTTTAACATCATTAATCTATTCAGTAATGTAACACAAATAATTTACAAACTTCAGTTCTCTAATTCAATTTGTACACTGCCATTTGTAGTACGACAAAATTGATTAAATTGTTGAAATAAGTTTGATGTGCTCGTTAACCAAACTCAATAATAACAGCAAACAACACCGTAGTAATTATCGATAGTAAAATAACACCTTTTGTGTTAACGCGAGGTGTAAATATAAAAGATAGTAAAGATATTTCCAGTCATTAAGCTACACTTTGGGCCTGTAGAGTAATTATGAATTGTTATATTAATATCACCTTATTATGAGAATTAGATTGGAAACGTGATAGAATTCAGAGAAATTCTCAGGTGTCAATTACAGTCTCGGTACTAACAATTTGATGATATTATCTGTTAGCAGATAGCTGACAAAGATCTGATGCGGAAAGTAGGAGACAGATTGATGTAGTGTTCACGCAATGTTAGAAATTCCTTGGGAATGAAGTATATAGGAATGAAAGAATAAAATAGTTTTGAGTGAAGTCCGTGTAAGAAGACGCAGCACTTACATTATGTAAATGTACAAAACCCATTAAGAGAAGAAAGCGTGAGCGACTATGATAAAATGTCTATAAAGTACACACTTAATTATGTTGAGAGGGACTGGAGAAAACCAACCAAAGCATGTGTTATTAGATCCAATAATTAAGGTCAACATGCTTATCTTAACAACTGTAGAAAGTAATAAATGTCACGAAGTACAAAAATACCTTTATAGAGTTCAAAACAAGAAAGAATAAAAGGTAAACTTTCTTTTAACAGTACTAGGAGCCCAGCACAAAGCAGTGGTTATGTATCGTAATTAGCGTGTGAAAGGCCACACATGTCACTGTAGCTATTGTAGGAATGAATACTAGCGTTGTATGATTGCCTAGTAGCTCCACTGCAAGTTTTATTCAAACTAAATTATTTGCTGTTATATGTATGTTCTTCATTTGTGTGTGCATAGAAATGGAGTTGTTTATTAAGATTTGTGAATTTCATGATTTGGCGAACATGATGTTATGAAATAGATAAGCTTAGTTCAAAATAGTTTATAATTAAAACTGAGAGTGTACACCAATAATAAATAATATTTATTTACATGACTGGCATGTTACGTCGTGCAGCAAGCATGGTTGAACTACAGAATCAAATCAGAGGTCACTTCTGTTATAACTACGTGTGTATGTGTCGTGTATGAGAGTGCAGTAGCACGTAATTACTGGTGAAATGGTAACATGGGCGGTACAATGGGTATTGTTCCCCCGTCACACAGTCGCAGGAAGAGTTAGCAACCGCTGTCCATTGTCTGTGCGCCTGGTCGACATCAACTTCTTGTATGAGAATGTGTTTGTAATCCAGTATTATCTAATTGGTGTTTAAGCTGTTATGAAACGTCAATAGGGATGTTGACTACATCAAAAGAATGACATTCTATTTAGTCCGTCTGTTAGACAGTCCAAAAATACTGGACACGTATTTATTGCTTGATCAAATTAATAACAAAATACAAAGATAAAGAGCATCAAAGTTCCGGAGAGGGGTCTTGTGACGTCACTCCTCAGTAAAAATTATACAAAGGTGTGACGTTTCACAAAACTTTAACGCACTGTATTGTCGTCATTTTTTGTTTACGAAAAAAAAGAAAAAATACGTGTCCCAAATTTTTTGATTATCTAACTGACGGACTAATTACTTTTTTTTTGTCATCTCGCCTATTTTATTTAAACTTTAACGTTTATCTCATCTATCAAGTATCTCTCTCTACACAGTGTAATAGCGATGCTTTAGAAAAGTCAACATGGTATAATATCAGAATAGTTCGATAATAATCATACAGTTATAAATATGTCACATCCTTCACATTAAAAGTGAACGAAAATAACTGGAACACAGAAAAAAAGTATGTGAAAGTTTTTTGTTCTTATTATAAACTGAAAGCTTTTGCTGCGACTTTATCCGTGTGTAAGTTAGCTCGGATAGTGCCCTGATAAATCCCACATAAATCTAACAATCACTAACGAAACAAAAACAATATTAAATTATCTGACAGCTAAACAAACTAAAAATATAAAACTCTAGTCATCAAAATATCTCAAGCCAAAACCAGCGGACCTTGATTCCTAATGCAGTGAAGAGTTCATCAAGTTCATGTCTGATATCATATTTAATATCTACGATTATATTACTAATGATGTCATCTACATAATTTTAATCGTGAGCCATGTAGGTGTATCCGACTATCTCTTCTAATCGATACAATTTGTCATAATATATTCTGAGATACCAACGACGCTACGTCTATGTCATTCATATTTTTTCTAAACCCACCCGTACCGGTATTGTATCCAGTAGCTGTGTAACAAACAATAGACTCCTTAGTCGAATTGTAAGATTTTCCAGCTTTTGACTGTCAATGATATCTACAAATGTCAACCGGGATGCCACACCACCGACTTGCGATCTGCAGGACTCATGAAGCCCAAATGGTTAAACCTAATCTACTTTTAACCCGACTGCCGAAAGGAAGGTTATTTATATAAACTTTGCACGACACTGAAATCAAACCAAGAGTACCAGATAATTTTCATTTATGCATTGTATTGTCAGATACTTTAAAATTGCCCACTGAATGTATGTAAAAAACGGACTAGTAGTTTTCAATATTATTCTGTTAAACAATTATAAAAAATACTACAAATGAGTACAAAAAAACGCGCTATTAGACAATCTTTAGAAACCTGTCTAAAATTCCTTCAACTGCTGCCGTCTCTGAAGAGAGGGTTATAATGTAACCCTCTTGCTACAATGCTATGGTATTGTATTTCTTATTAAATAACATTTCCCTATCAATTTTGATGACATAACTGAGTACCTCTCAGATCTTGGACCAACACAAGTCGGCATTACATTAATAACGACACCAAATCTATATCATAATTAATTTTATAACGTAGATCCTCAGAATCGGTAGTCAAAGTAGCCGATTGACGTACATTGTACGGAGAATCGATGTGTTAGGCTGCAACTGCAACTCGATACATTGTATCGAGTACAGTATGGGGATCATTGCACTCAATCGACACAAGCAATCGGGTATGTTGCATCGTATGCACGGGTATGTTCGTGATGTATGTAAAGACCGATTTATTGATTGAAAAATTACCCGTTGAGCTCATAATGATTATTTAGTTAGTGGTTTTATTTATAAAGATTTGAATGATAATATATCCAACATAAAGGAAAATACTTTGAAAATTATTTTCAGATAAAATATAGAATTAGTGTTACTTGCGGAAATCCATTTATTGTCGACTCTTGTTCTATATACAAGCCTTAACACCTTATTCATTGATATATGCGCTTTGTTATAGATTAAAAAAATTACATGATTATCACGAGAGTCACACTCGGCTATCACTACGCTATTATTAGAAACAACATCATCATCATCATCTTCCTAGCCTTTTCCCGAATATATTAAATCCTGCTTCCAGTCTAACCGGATTAAGCTGAATATCAGTGTTTTACGTGAAGCGACCGCCTATCAGACCTCCACAACCCAGTAACAAGGTGAAACGATATCCCTTTTGTTAGACTGTCCAGATGCTCCAGCTTCTGACCACCCGGAACGGCTGTCAAAGTTCTACTAATGATAACCGTGACCAACGGCTTTACGTGCTTTCCGAGGCATGGGAAGTCAGTGATGTCTAAGATAAACTTAAGAAAGTATACTAGGTGTATTTTTGGTCTTGCACAACCCGCTAGGAGATGATTCTACTCATAAAAACAAACAACTTTTATTATGGAGCCAACTCTGAAATTTCGAAAAAAATATCAGATGTTTCATACATTATAGTCGGAATGTCATTGAACTTATGTTAGAAACAGCTGATATTTTCGATCTCAGAATTGGTTCCATAATAAATGTTGTGTGTTTTCATGGGTAGAATCATCTCCAAGCGCGTTGTGCAAGACCAAAAATACACCTAGTAGTTATATGAATTGAATAAGTCACATTTTGCCCAGATTTACAGAACCTCTTGCATGGTACAGGGGCCAGTGGGCCACCACGATACTAAAACGACATGTCGTTAAATCAAAATTCGAAAAATCTAATCAGATACATACCTAATATACCTACACGTACAAACAGCTTCTTGCTAAGCCCTCAACATATAATATCTGTACTCATTGTAGAATGTTGTGCAAAAATATTGATGCTATGATTCACAGGGTGTTGCCAAGTGTGCATGTACTATGAGTGAACGGTTAGAAAGCAAGCATACGGACGATTGCGTGCCAACTGAGTCGAATACATCGATTCATGTTAGAAAAGTGTTTTGTAAACAAATGGAGTTTCATTTTATGGAGGCCGTCAGTCTAGTGGGATTTTTGAGTTTCTTTTAGTTGTAGTGTAACGATAAAAGTTATGGAAATGTCGTTTAGTCAAGTTTCTCTATGAGATGATTGGAAAATAATTATTGGGCGATGTTAGAACAAGTTCCAGGTCATAAAGGTAAACTAGGGTCAATTTCCTACGAATTGTGGAAATGGACCAGGATTTTATTAAGAGAAAAACAAACAAGATCAGACAATGCATGTAAATGCAATTTTTTCTTTATCAGGAGAGGATAAGTTTCATCAACAGAAACAACAACTTCGTTCGTGCCTTCACCTAAGCAACAAGTATAATCGTTCGCTCCATATAAAAAAAGTTTAAACACGGTCTAAAGTGTTAAAATTAACTATATTCCAAGTGTTATACGTAAATAAACATATAATTAGTGCAGTGACTAAGTTTCGCAGTGAACAAAATCTGTTAAATAACATTAAACCTCATATGATCAACACAAAACTAACCGTTAAAAATTGAACAGTGTCTATTCGAGTTTAAAACTAGCGTTGACCATTACGCGTAAGTAACTCGTATTCCACGGCGCTTACGACCTTTTGGTCGCGACATTTGCGTGCTATTCTAGCGAGTCATCACTTTACGCCGCTCAGCGCTTTAAGTATTCCATCGCTTTATGTTACCTTGCTCCGCTAGACGCCACATAATAGATGAGTTGCTGAAAGCGCTTTTTTTTATCAGTGCTCAAATTTTAAAGTACTAGCAAAATGACAACAGTAAACTGCGCTGGATGTTTGAACAATTTTAACTGCAAAGCTTGTATGCAATGTTCTACTTGCAGACAATGGTATGATTTATTATGTGCTAATGTTCGCGAGAAGGTGTTTAAAAGTATGAATATTAAAAATAAATCTACCTGGAAGTGTCCCAGCTGTCTGAGTAATCTACCGAAGGACGACAACACGAATACTCCGGCCAGACCAACAGCACTTGCGAGTCCCACTACGGAACCGTCACTTTTATCGCAATCGCCCACGATCACCAATGTTACTGTTCGCTCTAAGTCGAAACTCTCACAAGCTCACTCACCAGTTCAAGCAAATGACGACACCTTAATTGAGTTTTCTAAAAACACACTGCGTGATATTATTAAGCAAGAAATACAAAGTGCACTTAAAGATTTAGTGTCTGATCAGTTCAAGCAAATTAACAAGCTGATCGCAGGTTTCGAAGAGTCACTTTCATTCTATGATGCAAAGTACGAGGAAACAAAGGTTATTCTAGAAGAAAAGTCCAACACAATATTGAATCTTGAAAAAAATAACTGTGATTTGCGAGACACCCTTCAACAATTAAATCAGCGTCTGAACCTGGTAGAACAACATTCCAGAGCTGCCAACGTTGAGCTTCAATGCGTACCGGAAAACAAAGCGGAGAACTTAGTTACTACCGTTCTGCAGCTGGGCAAGGTGATAAATTGTGATATCAAAGATCCCGACATACAACATTGCACTAGAATAGCAAAGAAGGACACACAAAGCTCCAGACCCCGCTCGATTCTGGTTAAATTCAGCAGTCAACGTTTGCGTGACAGTTTCCTTGCCGCCTCAATGGAATATAACAGAAACTACAAGCAAGAGAAACTAAATTCCAGTCACCTGGGCATTGCTGCAGAGAAGGCTCAGCCTATCTACGTCACGGAACACCTAACGCCTGAAAACAAAGCAATTCATGCAGCAGCACGCATCCGAGGAAAAGAACTTGGCTTTAAGTTTGTTTGGGTTCGCGACGGCAAGGTGTTCGTAAAAAAGGACGAAGCTTCTCAAAGGATCAATATAAATAACCTAGATAAGTTAAAAACCCTAGTTTAATAGTTTATTAGTTGATAAGTTGCAAGTTCCTGTTGTTATTATTCTAGTCACATTCAACTGTCCATTACATGTATACTATCAAAATGTGCGTGGCTTAAAAACCAAATCTATTGACATTTACCGTAATATATGTTTGCAACATTTTGACATTATAGTGCTTACAGAGACTTGGTTAAACAGCAGTGTGTATGATTCCGAGTTGTTCGACGATAGATACATTGTTTACAGGCGTGACCGCGACACAAGTCGTTATAAAAATCGTAAAGACGGTGGAGGGGTATTAATTGCCATCGCGAGAAGTTTAAAATCATGTAGATTGCCTCAATTTGAAAGCGAAATAGAAGATTTATGGATAAGTATTGATATTAGTTCATTAAATAATTCTAATAATAAAATATACATCTGTGGAGTATACCTGCCACCTCCAATTCACCTTGATACACTGGAGTTGTTCATCAATAACGCTCAGAAGGTACTTCATACAAGTAAACAAGTTCTGATTTTGGGTGACTTTAATCTCTCTAATATAACATGGCTTCCTAATAATGACTCTACTTCCTTTTACCCAGAACCCAGCAAGTCGGATACAAATACCTTACTGTCTGATTTCCTAAATCTAAATGGCCTTAATCAATACAATAAAATTTTGAACAATAAGTCAAAAATATTAGATTTAATACTATGTAACACCTTTGTAACGGATGTTACCCGCTGCAACAACAGTTTATCAAAAGAGGACCCTTTACACCCTCCACTAGAATTAAACCTACTAGTGTTGTCAGAACGTTTTTTGGAAGTTAATAATGTAAAGAGACCCAATTTCTTTCGCGCCGATTATGACAAAATTCTACATCATTTGTTAGGGATAGAATGGATACGTAAGTTCGAAAATTGTGTTTCCATTAACGATATGGTTGAAATATTTTATAAATTATTGAGAATTGCTATCACAAAATACGTCCCCGTAAAGCAAGTGGTCAGGAATAAATATCCGCCTTGGTATTCGCGAGATCTCATTAGACTACTAAGAGAAAAGTACAAATATCGTACTCGTTTTAAAAAGTACAAGAATCCGCTAGACAAGGTATCCTTTGAGAGATTACGAGATGAGTGCAAGGTTCTAAGTTCGACATGCTATAAAAAATATATAATCAACATGGAAAACAACATAACGAAAAACCCAAAAACTTTTTGGTCATTCATAAAAAGTAAAAGAAAAGGTAGTAGTACATACCCGGCACAAATGTCTTACAACAATAGAAACGCATCCAGTGGGAGGGAAATCTGTAACATGTTCGGAGATAATTTCGCAAGTGCCTTTAGTGTTCCGACTGATAGTACAATTCTCTCGAACACTTATTATTCTCTAACATCAGCAGCACTATGTAAATTAGAATTTGATAGCGAAGAACTATATCGTGAATTGATTGGACTGGATGAAACCAAAGGCGCTGGTAGTGATGGTATTCCTCCTATATTTATTAAACGATGCGCCAAAGCCTTAACATTACCTTTAAATATAATATTTAATAAATCTTTACGCGATAGTATCTTTCCTGATGCCTGGAAAGAAGCTATTGTCATACCCATATTCAAATCAGGGGAGAAGCAAATAGTAAATAATTATAGACCAATCTCAATATTGGTAACTTTTGGTAAAATTTTCGAAAAACTCGTGAGCAGACATTTGATGTGGTATCTTAAACAACATATTACAGAATTTCAGCATGGTTTCGTTAAATCTAGATCCACCAACACCAACTTATTGTGTTTTACATCGGCCGTGTCTAAGTGCCTTGACAGTCGTATTCCAGTTGACGCAATCTATACAGATTTTAGCAAGGCATTTGACAAAGTCGATCATTGCCTCCTTATAAACAAACTGGCTCAACTAGGCGTAGGCGGAACGTTGATAGGATGGTTTAAATCTTACCTAGAAAAACGAGAGTCAAAAGTTGTAGTTAATGGTCACCATTCAGATAGTTACATGTCTACCTCTGGAATACCCCAAGGATCGCATTTGGGACCGATTCTTTTTAATGTATTCATTAACGACATAACTGAGTGCTTCAAACACTCTAGTTACTATTTATTTGCCGATGACCTAAAGATAATGAAGCCAATACTGAATAACTTAGACTCGCAAATGCTACAAGATGATGTCAACCGACTATCTGACTGGTGTAAACAAAACAATATGTTTTTAAATATCAATAAGTGCTGCTACATCCAGTTCACTCGAAACAAAAAAGTGTTAGACAATAAGTACTTTATAGAGGGTGTTGAAGTCCAGAAAGTAAGCAATATACGCGACCTAGGAGTTCAACTGGACCAAGCACTAAAATTTGATGCGCATATCCTTAATATCGTCTCAAAGTCATTCAAGATACTAGGATTTGTATTACGAAATAGTAAGGAATTTAAAAGACCAACTACAAAAATTAAGCTGTTTAACACTTTGGTTCGTCCAATCTTAGAATACGGTTCAACGGTGTGGAATCCGCATTACGAGGTGTACACAAAGCGACTAGAGAGTGTCCAAAAGCGGTTCCTCTATCATCTTTGCTACGCAGATCATTTGGCAAAACGATTAAATTGCTACGCCGCTAGATTAGAACATTATCACATGGACTCACTGGCCACCCGAAGAAAGAAACTTGATTTAATTACCCTCCACAAAATCTTCACCGGAGCTTTAGATTGTGGCGAGCTCTTGAGTTCCTTACTTTTTAAAATCCCATCTCGGATCCCTAGGCCTAACACTTATGAGTTGTTTTATATACCTGGCTCTAAAACTAACCTCGGACATTACGCTTCTGTGCCAAGGCTTTGTAGGCAATATAACACATTGGCAAAGAAATCTAACTTAGATATCTTCGAGTCCCTATCTAAGTATAAAAAATGCTTAAAAGATTTAATTTAATTTAATTATATTTAATTTAATTTATACTTAATGATACATTGTTTTTATTCGCTTCTCGTAATTTTCACAATTTCCTCAATTTTATTTTTATGTTTTTGATTTGTTTCTTTTAAAGATGTTTAATTAAATTTGTTTTTGTTAGCTTAGCTGTTAAATTTCTGTGCATGCTGTGGTCTCCTATAAGTGAAGGGGTACACCAACTAAATACCTAGTTTAAGATTATATATTGTAACGTTTACTTCTTTGTTGGAGATCCTAAATAAATAAATAAATAAATAAATAAATAAACAGTCTAAACACTGAAATCATCTTAATTTCATACAAACAAATAAGATTTTCTCTTGAGCTTTGTTTAGCCAAAACGAGCAAAAGTTTCGCTATACTTGAACTAGTGCTACTTGAAATAGGTATTCCAAACGTTTTACAATCCAGTTATAGTTTCTCATTACCATTCTAGTTTGCCACCAGCCCAAAATCATTCACAAACAATGACTCATTAATTCTAGTTTTTACTTATCAACTTTTCCTTTTTAAAGTATCTTTTCTATACTCACACCTTTATGTCGAATGTCGATACAGTCATTCTCAAGATGGAATTAGCAAACCGCACACAAACGATGAACATGTAAAAATCTAAAAATAAAGTGGTACTAAAATGGCGCTTGTCACCGGTGTCGCAGGCGCAGGGTGCTTCACCAATATTAGGTGTTCAGATATAAACATCCGCCAGACGCCTGTTAATAACGTTTTAGAAGGAATAGGGCTGGCAAAGGAGAGAAGAAAGATTTCGTGTTGATAAAATCAGAACACTTCTTTGTGGTTTCCTTATTTATGAAGTTTTTTGTGGTTCTTGTCCATATTTTAGTTTTGCATAGAGAAAAACACCAAGCACACTACAGATTAGGTGTTTTTTTTTTTCAAGAAATAGTCTATTGAGGAAGTATTTTAAGCGGTTCTATCTTTAAATTGAAGATTCACATTTGTTTATGTACCATTGCTACACCTACTTTATTTTGTTTCCATCCTCAATGATACTGTATTATCCTCACTCACTAGGTATTAGTATTATATGTATATTAAGATCGATACTGAACCCATCCTCATTAGCATCTCTATCTTTCTGGAGTCAGTCCTTCATGTCCAAGATCATGGTCAGTCTCAGGGTTGCATCTGGAGTTAAGGATTACATAGGCTACATAACATTAGGCTATGACCTAGGGGAGCGGAGCAATAACCAAAAACCCAACCAAACGCGAGTGAAACTGCGGGGGACTAGTTCGAAATACGCGAGCCTCATAAGCACATCAGTTAAACGACAGATTCTTGGCAGCCCTACTCATGTTATGGCCGACACCACTCTCACCTGTTAGGCACCCGTTGTTTCAACACGATACGTATCTTATCGGTGATGCACAGCATCAACTAGATAGCCCACATTACGTCACTGTTACACAATATACCAACATTATTTATTAGTTCACAACACGAATCATAAATCTGTAGCCATTATTTGACTTAGTGGGCTATGAAATATGTTGTGGATGTAAGTAACTTTCCTGAATTGTAATGTTGATTGATGAGCCTTTTAGTATATACTTGTATTACTTTCTTAGATATTTACTAGATTTTACATTAGACTGTAGCATGTGAGGTTAATGTTACTGTTACTTTATATCCGATGAATATATTTTAGGATTAGTAATTGACCTTAATTCGATCTTCGGGTTTTTTCATCCCTTAGAGTGCCAGCTGCACTTTGCAAATCGTCGCTCCATCTGGCCAGAGGGGTCCCTTACAACGGTACAAACAAATATTTTTGATATTTTTTCTCTCATAACAATACTCACATTGCATTGGAATCTATAAAAGAAGCGGTGTATTTTTAACACTTTACCAAACCGCCAACCAAACCGTATACTATATAAATAAACTTTTTATCGTATTAATTAAAATATTCTTCAAGTCACAACAACCCACGAACTTTCATTTTTATTCAAAGCGCAACGGATGTGAAATGTCATCACAAAAACTTTTGTTTTTTTATAACCATATACATATTTAAGTGATCTATTTCTGTCTAAACTTTCCCGTTATTCTATTAACATATTTAAGCCATATTTGAAACATAATAAGATACGGATGCGTATCAAAGAGAAGCGCGGCCGGCGCACGCGCATAGCTAATCGCTGATTGATAGATCAAAGGCGGCTAGACTAAGCTGTCCTTATTTAAACTATATTGCGGCGTACACTCTTCTTGTAATGCTTGTCTAAGTAGAAATGACGTGCCCTACTACAGCATTTTACGTACACTAACTTAAATAACAAAATTTAATTTATATGGATAACTAAGTCGAGGGGAGCGTCGTTTTAACTTAGATCAGCTCTACAGAAGAGATTTTTTTGACTTCAAAAGAACAGTTTTGGTAGGATCAGGAAATAATGTAAGATGTCATAATTTTGATATGCATAATATAACCTAAGTTTTTTGTTTCAGAATTAAAAATTATATCTTTATCAGGCTTAAGACAACTTCTGAACCTAATCTATTTTGGACAATCCCAAACACCAGGACATTGAAAACATAATAACTCTTGCATAATCAACTCACACGATTAAATATACACTATTTAAAAAACTTTCAGTTACTTCATTGATAATATGCTCTTCACTAATGACTAATTAATTATCTATAACAACATCAGCATAAACAATTTATTTCTCGAGAACTAAAAAAAATCAGTGTCACGCGACATTATCAGAAATATTCAGACTTTTACATTTGTTAATGTCAAGTGTATTTTACCATGCATGGGAATTTAAGGTTTGTTCTGATTGTTTTATGGTATATTTTGGAGTGCACTATTTGTTGATGGTGTTTGATTCCTTTAAAAAGCATCATGCTCATTTTGAAGGAGATCTTGTAGTTGCAATTTTGACAGTAAGTCAAAATGGGTTTTGTATGTTATTATTCGAATTTGCAAACCGTTTCTAGCATTCTATATTTTTTTAGTAGGATAGGAAACTAGGGACCGATTCTTAAACACATATTATATGTTTGTTATAAATACTAATTATAATAAAATAACACTTACATTTCGTTGCCCAAAAATATCTATGTTAAGACACCACCATATCGGTATAGATTAGTCTGTAAGGATATTTCTAAATGAAAATTAAGCGGGACATTTCGAAATAAACTGTAGAAAACTAAAAATATTACTAAAACATTTTTTCTTTATCAAAATAATGGTTTTCTCTCAACTGTGGAACTAAAATTTGATTTGTACCATAAGTGGTATGGAAAAATATTCAATTCCGTACCTTTTTGCAGTCTTATTGACATTTCTGGAATATTCTGGTTATAAATCCGACCGACGATTTAGTCATCTTTCGAGAACAGATCTCTCTGATAAATATGAGTAACGCATACAGAAATCATCTCCCTAGCCCAAAGACTATACAACCACTTGACCGCTCATACGGGTGATTCGGGCTCACGACACTTAAATGGAATATCACTTATAAGAGATGCAGGTATGAGTGCAATTTTTAGTACTGACCAGTTGTTGGATCCGTGCACACTTCCTTATTTCGGTACCTAAAAATACATTTATCGTATAAAACCGAAGCAAAAATGAGTACATGTGCAATAAAATGGTGCGGAAAATGTTCTAAAACATCTAGTTACAAAAAAGATGGCATAAGTTTTCATCGGTAAGTAAAATATGATTATATTCATCTACATTTTTGGTAATTAGAGAGCTCAAGCTAAACTGGTTGGTTTCGAAAAAAGTCATACCGCGTTGATGTCTTTTGAAAAAGTCCTTTACTTTCACTAGAATATTAGATAAGTCTATCCCTTTCTATTCGTAAGTACTTCGTACTGTGTCCTGAAGTGATGTGACTTCACAAAACACAGTAGATAAATTATTTTATCGATAATTTTTAATGGTAAAATAAAAATAATGTTTCGTTTTAAAGTTTTCATTTTAGATTTCCAAATATTCCGGAAGTTAAAGAAAAATGGGTTAATTTTCGTTTTTTATTTAACTATTCCGTTTTATAATCAAGTGTATTATTTTTTTATTAATTGATTTAAGCTACTGCTTGATTGCGAAACCTTTTTTAATATAACCTTATTTTTATAAAACCCTGTTTTATTACAAAATCGGGTCTTATACAACTAATAATTTGAATAATTATCGATATCGATATTTTTTTAATCACCCTTTTGCAATCCCTAAAAAAACAGTTGTCAAATTCATCGACCAATCACAGCGGGCGAAGCTTAGCTCCACCCCTTCGTTATCTGGTGACTTTGATTTAGAACAAAAACATGCCTATACGCACTCCACTGGTTTGCTGCTTCATGCCCTAGCCCCTTCCCAACTATGTTGGGGTCGGCTTCCAGCCGAACCGGCTTTAGCTAGATACCTGTGTTTTACGTGAAGCGATTGCCTATCAGACCTCCACAACCCAGTAACTGGGCGACACGATACCTACCCTTTGGTTCGGCTGGTCCAACTTTCTGACTTCTAAATACCATTAACGACTGCCAAAGTTCTACGAATGACAACCGGGACCAACGGCTTAACGTGCTTTCCGAGGCACGGGATGTCAGTGGTGTCCAAGATAAACTTTAGAAAGTACATTTATGAATTGAAAAAGTCACATTGGTACTTGCCCGGATTCGAACCCGCAACCTCTCACACGAGAGGCGGGCGCCTTATCCACTGGGCCATAATGCGTACAGAAATAAATTTTTAAGTATGGGTGGTTAAGCAAATCAAATTAGAATCGCTTTGTAAATAAAATTGACTTACTGGTAGAAAGGTGCTGTGGCGTCGGTCGTGAAATGTCTCACGCCGAGCGATGACGTGCCGATAAGTAAGTCGTACGATGACTTGTAAGACGGATGGCACAAATTAAATGGCCATGTGCAAAATTTTTGTCACGAGTAGTCAAAGATGAGAATCTTTCTTTAATGTCCCTGTTGAATGACAGCAAGAAGTGTCAAAAAAGTTTTGTTCGCAACAGGACGTATGCTTTCGTCCCGTAGGGGGTTATTTTTAAAATCTATTTGAATACAAAGCCAAATTCATTCATATAGTTAATTTAAATGGGCACACAACTTTAAACACATTGGCGCTTGTGTCAAATACCTGAGTACTAAATGACAACATTCCGTGTCACTGAAATTGGAATTAAAAAACTAAACCTGATGGTCTACATGTCCTATCTACCAATAACTAGTGTCTATTAAAATATTTATCCATACTAATATTATAAATGGGAAAGTGTGTCTGTCTGTCTGTCTGTATGTTTGTCTTTCTTTCACGGCAAAACGGAGCGACGAATTGACGCGATTTTTTAAGTGGAGATAATTGAAGGGATGGAGAGTAACATAGGCTACTTTTTGTCTCTTTCTAACGCGAGCGAAGCCGCGGGCAAAAGCTAGTCTGATATAACGCGGGTGAAACCGCGGGGGACAGCTAGTAAGCTATACTACTATAAAGTTTCATTAAAATCCGTTATGTAATTTATGCGTGAGAGAGTAATAAGAATTTATCAGGTGAATCCACTTCATCAGGATTGCAAGTCAGTCAGCTACTCAACTCTAAAGCACCAATTAGATTGTTAACAAGTCAGTTGACCTCACATTAGCATTTTACGTATTTCCCGTAGTTGACGTACAAATTGTGATGAATACATCCTTAGCTTTGCATATTCTTTAAATCAGCATCAGACAGGAGGAAGTTGATGTAAAGGCTTTAAATCGCGCGTCCGCTTTTCAATTACGAGATTATCGTAAAAATAAACAAGATGGATGTTACAACTAAACGATCTACGGGTGCAGTCTTTATTAATAAGGAACTTATAAATGTGGGGCGAAGAAACTAACAATTTTGACAAAATTGAATAGACGTATCACCAATAGAAGTAGCTTGTTGAATGACGTATTTTTTTTTACTATTTCACTACGATACTTCATCTAAGCTTTATTTAAAAGATTTTATGCACTAAAAACATTATGTGGAATACTGGTAGTATTATCATAAAATCTTTTAACAAGAATAATTATTATCTACTAGCTGTTTCTCGCGGTTTCATCCGCATTACGTTAGGTTTTGGTTACTGCTTTACTCCCGTGGGACCTAGCGTGATATTATATAGCCTATGTTACTCGTTGACAATGTAGCTTTCGAATGGTGAAAGAATTTTTGAAATCGGTCCAGTAGTTTTTGAGCCTATTCATTACAATCAAACAAACAAACATAACAAAGTTTTCCTCTTTATAATATTAGTGTAGATAACTAAATTAGCTTATGACGATCAGACTATAGGTTGAAAAGACGACCTCAAAACAAAGGACTATCGCCCAACACGTAAACTACGTAATCCTAGATCGCGCAATTGTGGCGCAATCCTCTGATTGACGCAACATTATGTATTCGAACATTTCGAACACATTCATGTATTCGAAATCTTTACAACAACCGTCGGGCAGTAGCCCAACAGACACAACACCCGTGTGGCAGAGGGATCCTCCCTTTTCAATGTCAGTCTAGGATGAAGAACCACTCTGAACCTTATAACTCGAAAAAAATAAGTACCTTGGGGTATATTTTCACAGAGAAAGGTGCAATATAATTTGATATTGCAACTCTTTACTATCAGGGACCGGGGATTATTTTTCTGCTGGTTGTATAACGTGGGGATATTATTTATAAATAATAGTCTTCAAATCAGGCCTGTCGGATTAGAGAGGCGAGTTCTGTTCCATCCATTCTCTCACCGATAAAAATCTTGGTGTTAGTCTTACTATAATGAGTTTGAGAGATAAGATTGATGGTAACCACGCTCAATAATAATAAATATCACAAAAATGTTCTAGAAAATGATGGCGAAGTCTATGAATCATTTTAACATACTATAGTAAATGCACTTCAATACTATAATGTTATTGAATTAAAGGCATTTGGAGCGCATTGAGTATTAACCTAAATATTTGCGTAGAACTATGCATATACTGTTCTAATCAAAATTTTACTCCACAAACATTACTCCACGATCGCTTGCATTCTTCACCATCTTACGCTGCCATATCCAGGTCAACATCGAAACGAAATGCTTCGAATAATGAAAAACTGTTATCGCTATAATCGTGAACAATAAATGGGTTAACCGAACCATTTCTAAGAACAATCGTACTAACATTCGTTTCTTGGTAGTTACCATTACGGCTTACTGTTGGTTGTCGGTTGCGATAACCGCTGTTCCGCTCTCAATTCATTGTTCCAGCTTCCATCGCAGACGTGGTCTAATTAACGGTGTAATGGAAACCATTGCTATGCTTTTTAGTATCAGTGACTTTAATGAACTAATCGTGACTTCCTGTTGTCACTATAGTTCAAGTAAGGTGGGCTGAATAATGGGACTCTTGCAGATATTTTGCATGATTTCCTTTATCATCATCGTCATCATCAGCCCGTAAGGGCCGACTGGACATAGGTCTGAGCTAACTTTTTCTACAGCAAGCGGTTTGTGGTTCATGCGGAATTTACCTTATGCTTGACAGTTATTGATATAGTCGGTCAGTCGGTGTAATCCTTAGTGAAATGGAAACACAGTGTTGGCTTGGAACCAAATCGTTAAACCAATCGCAGTAACTACAGATTCTGCTGCCAATATTCGAATTGAATATAGGAGCAAATTCTACAATTATGAAAAGGTGCAGATAATGAGTGCAAGCGCAGTGTGCGCTAGATTCTGGCAAATATTTCCCATTCACTTGTCTTAGGTAATTCGTGAACAAATGGAAATAGCTATTATCAAGCTCCGGCCCCCCGTAGAGCGATGGAAATATAATCAATAAAGCAGCATTCCTTCCTTCTCTTACGAAATCGGAACAAGTGCAATTCGATTCTTTGCTATTACCATTACTCTTATAATAGAGTAATGGTAATAAATCACGATTATGTGCCGTGAATCGAGAATTTTGCAAGATAGTCGATAGATTTTTATCTTGAAACGATTGTCGATCTTCGTTCTTGTGAGGTTATGTAAAGTAATTGTTACCGTCTCTACTATTATATTTATTACTAAGTACACCCCGCGGTTTCGCCTTAAGTTACGTGTTTGATAACTGCTCCGCTTGCGTGGGTTCTTTCTTTATGATCTAGTTTTTAAAATTATTTACTAACCGGGCCATTCAATGCATTTAATTTCTCTTTAATCGAATCAGCAATTTTGAAGATAAACGCGTTCAAACAAACACTACAGCTTTAAAATATTTACTGTCAAATTAATGTTACGTATCTATGTTCTACCGGTTTTCTGGTAGTGAGCCACAAGCCAGTTTGTACAATTAATTTGTGAGAGTAAAAATTTACACCTGTATTTCTTACTTAACTGCCCATCTACAATTACAAAGTTATCAGACTGTCTACTACTAAATTGATGTTGATTTGAACGCTTTCAGCAAAACTATGACGCAACCGCACTTTAATAACGAAGCTTTAAATTTGTATGTTTCATCAAGAATCTATGGTAAGTGCATGTAACAACTTATCTCGTGTTTTATGTATTATGTATCAAACTTTTGAGGATCCCTTCTATGGTATCTCTTTAGAAGTCTGTGCGCCTAGTACACACCTGACGCAGATCTGCCGTCCCAAGCATTCGATTATTATTATGATCTACCCTAAACATATCTTACTGTCTGTGTTTTATACCCAATACGTTGATGATAATGCAACTGCAAAGCCTTTGGTATTATTGCAGTGTTTATACGCGGTGGTTGCCACGTAACATCAGATGGGACATCAGCTTCTTTACCATCAAAAAAAGGAAATAATCTGAACCTTTAAAGCTGAACAAAAAAATCACAAAGATTTTGTGTTTCTCTTCATCGACATTAAATTTTAAACCTACCTCAGCAGCAAGCAATAAAAGCGGTCCCCATTGGTCCCCATAAAATAAACTACAATCTACCTTCTAAACGAAACTAATGCTCTAGTCTGGTCATAAATAGTGCATTTGATTCATGCACCAATTATGAAGCAAAGTAATGATTATTGAAATCTAACAAACAGATATAGTTGAGATTGCAGTACTATTTGCATGCTAAAATATAGCACGGTACAGGCCGTTTCGCATAGCAAACACTTGCTATCATTGGTAATGTGGACGGGTTGGCAAACCTTTGGTGGCAGCTCTGTAGACTGATAAAGATAGATGCTACGTCATGCTACTGTTTACCAAAATTAATACAGACTGCCAACTCAAGTGTTATCACTCTATTTCAAAATATGTTTATCCTGTTATAAGAACAGAAAGGATAAACTATAACAATAAGGATAAAGACGGACCTGATAGAGCATAATTATGTACAGTACCTACCCGTAAAAATATCTAATACTGGCATGGTTTATGTGGAAAATGGTAAAGTAAGGGTAAAAAGTTTTAAATATTTTATTTATTCCGTAGGTATTTTAATTTGGTAAACGACAGCAAAGCAACATCATTTTAAGGCAGTCAGAATAACGAGGCAATAAACATTTCAGTGCTTGTTTGTACCTAATTAGGCAAACACACCGCGTGTCTAATTAACCACTGCCGCGCCAGCTTCACGTAAGTCCTTAAATGTCAAATCATCGCGTGCTATGTCCAAATACGCCAAGATGGCGACCAAACACAAACATGGCGTGCCGAGTGTTCACAACCCCTGACCCACGGAATGCGTGGCGTACAAAGTGCCGATTGCAAACGACCAATTTGCATACCACACCGTCTCTCTCTGACCCGTAGTTAATCGTAGAATAAGACAGAGATAGTGACACAAAAGTTGGTCAAAGTAGTATTGTAGTATTAAGGGTAATGTCGATCATATCCGTCCAATTCGATCGGTATTGTGAGGAAACTGTTAGGGTTTTTGTTCGTGTACCTCGAGCTGTTCTAAGTAGAGGAATCTTACTTCGATCATTACTTGAACTAAGAAAGCACGAGATCTTCATCAACAGTTTAACACACTTACTCAAGGCTGACTGGCGATTTTAGACTGCGTACATTTATTCAGCTCTAATCAGTTTTTGTCTGTAGAAAACATATAGAAAACAACGATTTATGCAAAATCTGAACAAACGCGGAAAGCTGAAGGGACTCGTAAGCGTCTTCATACAAAATAATTGATTTATTTATGGACATAAGCTTAATATAGATGAAAAAATGTGCGTTGGACCTTACTGGATCTTAAAATCTCTTGAATTATCTTAAAATATTTAACGTTTTTATTCAACTCGACATCGCCATAGCTTGTGTTACGTGGAAAACGTTAAGCTAACTTACGTATAAAGATAAGAATCGCAGAATCGCTTCGTGCTTCCTGCTATATTTACAAGTAGTTATTATAGTTACTTATACACTTTTTACATAACACTATTGTTGCAAGGCGTTTAGTTTCATAGTAAAATGTTCAATAAATGATTATTTATAGCTTCCTGTCATAGAAAAAATAATCAATCTCATTATTTGCAAGATTGTTGCTATAATTTACAATACTGATTTCTGTAATGCCTTCGTCACGGTTATTTTCAGTAAAAAAACTGAACAAAACATGAATATGGCAACTTTATTAAAAGTCTGCTGTAATAAGATTAGATTAAAATCCCTCACTATTATATTTAGAGAAGTCTGTATCCCTTTTAAAAATATTGGGCGAACGAAGGAGGGTGGGATTTGACATAATCAAAGTTTGTATCAGAAATGGCAGAAAGAAACAAAAAGCAGTATGGACCGTCCGAATTTCTACCACTGGTGGACCATTCGTTCATTTAGTTAAATGACAAATGTGTTAGACATCGCATCCATCGCGACCATATCGCGACAGGCTGCGTCCGTGGTAGGCCCCAACCCAACCGTCTGGAACGCTGTCGGACGACGGGTATTAGTAGATATAATTGTTAATCCAAAATTGAAAGTAAAGTGCCCCAAAATCAAATCAACTACTTCAAGATGACCAACTTAACCCAATTTATTAAAATCGCTTTCGCCAATTACTTTGAATCTCGAATTCATTTACCGTTGATAAATCTCCAAATACATTTAGCAGCCACCTCGACAGTCCAGTCCTCGTCGTCCAGACAGCCCGATTTAAGGAACCCTCTACAAATAAACCAAAGGCAGTCTGTCTGGCTATTTGCAGACTTACTAATAAGCGAGATCAAAACGATTTGACTGGCTCCGTGGGCTCCAATTCTCTTAGATCTTGTGTTTGTAAGAATTATTGTTTGGAAGTTTTAAGTGGTAGGGAACAAAGTTAATAAGACATGCTCTAGTTTTGATAGAAGATAGTTACCTATTTGTTTTTTTTAATGGAGGTGTAGCAAACCAAAGTGATAACTGTCCTAATATCTCGTAGGAATTAGAGCAAAGAATTATTACATCTATCGTTATACATTAGATTAAAGGAATATGACGTTTAATTAATTGCTAGGAAATGTTTTCGAATGCTATCGAAACCGCAGTAATGAAGAATTTTAAAATGGCCATATACATACATACAAGAGTACTCCAATTGGTCGGCCTCCATTTTTTAGGGGACTCAGATTTTGTTTCTGTAAGCTATGTAGGTTCGATTACGACTATTCAATAATACCTTCACTAAAATTAATAAAAACATTTAGCGCTATATATATATTTATAAAGTAAATCATCATTCAGTCTCTGTCAGTGTCAACTAACATAAGTAGACCAATGTTTTTAGTGACTTATCGCAGTATAGTAATCGCGTCCTACTCCTAGGGCGTCTCTAAATCATAAAAATAAACCATTCAGTACTTTCAATTGGGCTTTGATTGCAACCCAATTACCTGTATCTATATAAAAAAATAACTCAACAAAACAGAGCAAACGCAAATTGGAAAAAATATAACGCAATTTGACAATAAGTTACATTTGTACATTACATTACGAATTGACCATCATCTTGGCTGTAACAATGGCTGCTAAATACAGTGATTAGCCCGCCAATGCGTTCCCACTGTTTCACAAATAAATGAAGACTAATTTCACTAACAGGTGTTAATAGGCGAACGTGAGAGTAACCCACAATTATACAACAAGTGACACCGGTTTCACTCGTGCGAACCACTGGAGAAATTATTGTAACGCCAGTGTATCTTGACATGTGGCAGAATTTAGTAGCAGATAACTACGACCGATCGATTCTCATCACTTTCATAAGATGTCATAGCTCGATCCAGCCATAGATTTCGTATTGCAATAAGCAAACTGCAACGCCAATTCAAGCCTATGAAACGCAAATAAAACATAAAAAAGGAATTGACTAAAAAAACTAAAAAAGAAAAACATTTCTACGCAGAAAAGAAATAGCAAAAATTCCTGTTGACAAAAGGAAAAAAAAAAGTTATTTTGCTTGCCTCAATGAAAAATGTCAAGATATGGCCATTTATTGCAGAAGGCCTACCTGAGTATTTAATTATTTATGTGAAGTTGCTAATTTGCTTTACTAAGAAACAAAGGCGAAGTCATTCATGCATGAGGAATACTAATAAAGAAAGCAAAAGATGTTTTGCCTCTAAATCTCAAACAAGAAACATAAATTATGCATTTTTCCTTGAGTGAAGTCGTATTGGTATTGTATGTTTACAAACACCATCTCACGTGGTGCCTATGTGTGAAATCGAAGTTATTGGAAGAATCGCCAATCGTCGATAATGTCCGCCCGATCGGAAAGTACTAGGGCAGCATAAACGGCAGGTAGTGTACCGAACCGATCGATACCAATATCCCATGTCTATGTGATAGGCCGCACACATACATGGTGCATTGTGTGCCTGTGTGCGTGAACCGTGAACGATTCTGAATGAGTTCGGGTTCCATTCGTGTCTCTATTGATGAGATCGGAACCATTCGGAACCTATCGGGTTTCCTTATTTAAAATAAGTTGTTTCAGACCGATCCTGAAAACGCTTGCCGCTTGCCAACTTTGGCTTAAAAACTTTTTGCTAAATTGTATTCCTTTGGTTTAAGATTTCCCGTATTGTCCATTTTGCACTTTGCTTTCGGAGACATAATGAGATGGTTAGAAACTCTTTATATAAACTTTTTTATTTGAAATGTTGCTTACTGGCATTTTTCGGTAAAAAAATCCAGAGATGCCAAAAAAGTTTTCTTTTTAAGAGTTTATTTTTCATGTTTACTTAATGGTTTTTAATGGACCAGTTTACTTGAAGTTCAGCACTAAATATCAAACCTTATTATTCATTTCGAAAGAAAAAATGAATTTTCTTTGGGACTTGTCAAGGCTTAATTAAAGTTTTTTTTTTATAATTTTGATTAATTAAAATTTTAGTTTGCTCTTAGATCATTTTCGTTCAATTCAAGTATATGTGATATGAATGTATGAATAGTTTGCTACTATTTAAATAATACTTAACATAAGACCTAACTTAACAGAAAGACACCTTATTATTCTCAATATTATCAATACTGACTTATTTATTTGCCTCAGTTGAAAGTTCAAGCAATATCTAAAATACACAATATACAAAAAACAGGTATTGTTATCAGCTGTTATCAGTTTGCCAAAGTCATATGACTCAGATTGTAAGGTTACGAGATATCGTTGTAATGTCATTGATCGACACAACAGAGAATCTTTTTATAGGAAAAAAATGCCCAATGGTGCGTCAGGCCACGCATTTTGTAATAAACCAATGCATAATATTATTTAACAACCATTTTAACAACAACAGGCGGGACGACAAAAAAAAGTAATTAGTCCGTCAGATAGATTATCAAAAAATTTAGTATACACATTTTTTCCTTTTTCTCGTAAACGAAGAATGACTAAGATACAGTGCGTTAAAGTTGCGCATGACGTCACGATCAGATATATATTTTGCAGGACGGTGACGTCAAAAGCCCACACTCCGGAACTTTTTTGCTCTTTATCTTTGTATTTTTTTATTAATTTGATCAAGCAAAAAACGCGTATCCCGTATTTTTTGCCGATCTATCAGACGGACTAAATAGAATGCCATTTTTTTAATGTTGTCGTCATCCCTATTACGCATTATGTCGGTTTCAAGATTTGATAATTCCTGAACGAATAAAGTTACATAATCGATTGTAGTTTTCAATTAAAGTTCAGTACATGACCATTACGACTTTTTCCAAATTATTTGGAAGCGCTTCTCAATGATTTTGGAAGACCTTTCTAATCGTAAGTCGTGACGGCATGACGGCCTAGTGGTTAATGCGCCCGCCTCTTATGTACGAGGCTGTGGGTTCAAATCCGGGCAAGTACCAAAGTGACTTTTTCAATTTATATGTACTTTCTAAAGTTTATCTTGTACATCATATGACATCGGTGAAGGAAAACATCGTAAGGAAACCTGGACTTGTAGTAAATATAAGTTCGAGATCGCCAATACGCCTTGAGCAAGCGTGGTGACCGATGCTCGTGCCTTCTGAGTGTGAGAAGAGGCCTTTGCCCTGAAGTGTGATAGTTACAGACTGCTATTATTACCTAAGTACATTTTTTTTACTTAACTTTGGAAGGCGTACGAGGGGCCGAAGCCAACTCGCAAAGGCCCCTTAGATAAAGCTTGTAATAAAGCTTTTGAAGGCGAACCTTTGGCCCCTTAAATAAAGCTTTATTACATGAAGTGAGGCACCAACCGGCGACTATCCCTATATGCACCACTTAAGTGGTGCATAACACCTAAGGATAAACCCCGGTTGGTGGTGATATATTGCAGGTCATAGAATAAAAAATAATTGGACTATGGGTTTGGGTTGTCAAGAAGGAATAGTTATCTGAGACTATTGAATGGCTATGGCCCCTGCCTGTCCAATGCTTGTATACATAAAACGGCATGGGGTGACTTGCACACTCAGTAAATGGGCCCCCGAAAACGGCCGCTAGCACATAGTGACGCAGCAACAAGGGGGCAACGGGCAACATATCTTGAGGTGCTTGAGGAGTAGAGAAGTATTGCACGGCTATCAGGACAATCCCGGAAGTACGGTCAAGATCCCTACCAGCATCTTACTGGAATACTTACTTTCCCCCGAGCACGTTTGCTCTTGCGAATCTCCACTCAAACCAGCCAATTAAGGTAAGAGAGAGGTGGGAGCCTTGTTCCTCGTCAGTGCTCACTCTGGCCGGCCAATTAAAGCAAGCCAGAGATGAAGAACCAAGGTTCTCCCAGGAGGTCAGGTCCGTGGGGGTCGCTACTGCCCAACAACTCGCCACAAGCTGCCCTGCGGGTTTTATTATTATTATTTATAATGATACCTCACCAATGATACCAGATGCACGGAACTAACATTCTACTTTTAAGTTTTTAACCACAGCCAAAGACAAGTAAATTACTCTCAATAGAATATTGAAACTTTCTACAGAAATATTTCAATAAGTGTAACAAAATTACCTAATCCAATATTATTGTTCTTTCAGTTACATAATAAGCTATTAGAGTACAGCTATCCATACTAATATTATAAATGGGAAAGTGTGTCTGTCTGTCTGTCTGTCTGTATGTTTGTCTTTCTTTCACGGCAAAACGGAGCGACGAATTGACGTGATTTTTTTAAATGGAACGGATGGAGAGTAACATAGACTACTTTTTGCCTCTTTCTAACGCGAGCGAAGCCGCGGGCAAAAGCTAGTTTCCAATAACTCCATTCTCTACTTTGATCGTAATAGCTTGGCACAGATTAATAGATTGTACCACTTTAGGAACTATGATTGGTCCATTCAATGTAATACTTACTACTAAGTACCAACATTACGATTTCAATCGGTAAATTCATAGTGCATACGGTAATCTGTGTTAAATTATTTTTGTGAGGAGCTGGAAACACCAGCTTCTCACAAAAATAATTCAACACAGATTAAAAAAAATCTAATCCAGGTAAATTAAAAATATAACCAAATACGTGCAATTATATTTTTTTTTACAAAAAATAGATACCAAATACAAAACAGTAAAGTTTTTTAATACACCTATTAAACAAATTGGATAACACGTGTTGCTTTCCGAATTTGTTTACTTAGTAAATCTATGAATACCTGATTAAAGAAGATCTTTTTTATGTAAAAGAAGACTAACATTAAAGAAAATCTTTGTAGAAGTAGATAAGCAGATTTCAAGTCAACATTTTATTTACAGGTCATGGTTATTGACATAATTGCTGAATGCATGCAAAAAGATATTATATGTAAGAGCTTTAATATTTCATGTATTTATTCATTTACCTTGCATCTTCACACCTTAGAACTCAGCGGAAGTAAAGTCTGGTTGCAGTGGTTGCTATGCAATTGATTATGCCCTCGTCACGAATGCAATTGCTTTTTTGATAGATGATCCGCTTTTGCTTTGAAAAAAAAAACCACTTTCTTCAACGTCTAAAATGATAACTAATGTCACCAGAATTTTCAACCAAACACTAATAAAAATACTAACAGGTAGGTATTCACTTATTTTTGTCATGATAAATACAATACTGGCTGCTGACTTAAACGCTCATTGGTCAAAACAAAGTAACTTAACGATTCGTTTTGACCAATGGCGAAGCGTCTCGCTATTTTGAATTACATTCGATTATTTTGTACTCATGGGCGTAGCCACACTGGGGCAAGCTGGGGCGCTTGCCCCACCCTGGCTCTGATGTATAAGGTGCCTAACTAAAAAAAAATCTTATAGTTTTTTTTTGGTCAGTGGGGAATCATCAAAGAGGGCGTGTCAGACTTTTACTGACTAAAACCCACTCATGTTCCTTCGGTTGCCCTTGCGATTCGGTAACTATTATAAACATTGCGCAACCCCAGCAGGCGTTGGCCCTGTTGGGCCCCTTCCTGTGCTGACTTCTTCTCTTTGAGGCGCGCGTCGAACACTAACGCGGTCCTGGTCCTAGCCGGGCGGCGAGCTACCCATCGCTCGCCATCCGCAGAACCGCGCCTACGGTGGCCGGTAGTCGTCTTGCGACTCTCAACGTCTTCGCCTGGGTCTTAGTCCGGGGCGAGAGACTCGTCGTTGCCTCTCGCGCGCCGCCGCTTCCTTCACTAGCATAACTGCTTCGCAGAATGAGGCGACGGCATCCCATTCCGTCTCGCCCCGCAGCATGGCCTGCCCAGCACTAGGTTGCGACAGTTGCTGTCTCCACTCCGCCATGAGATCTCGGCGGAGCTCCGTGAGCCGCGCCGCGATAACCCGCGGCAGCGGGACTTCGCCCCGGCGTTGCACTTCCACGTGCCACTCGTACGTGTGTGCAAGGACTGTTGCCTCCAGATCCCACGGCGGGACGCCGGCAAGGAGGCACGCCGCCTCACAGGAGACCGTGCGGTATCCCCGCACCATGCGAATGGCCATGACCCTCTGGGACGCCCTCAGAAGCCGGGCCGGAGCCGTGACTAGATTGGGCACCCACACCGAAGCCCCGTAGAGGACCATGGACCGCACGATCCCCGTGTAGAGCCTCCAGCAGGAGGCGTTGGGGCCACAGAGATTAGGCAGGAGCCGCTTGAGGGCAGCTCCAACCTTCGCCAGTTTGGGGCCCAAACGTCGGAAGTGCTCCGTGAAGTTCCATCGGTTGTCGAGAACAAGTCCCAGGTACTTTATCGTCGACTCGACACCGATGTAAACCCCTCCCACCGTTATCTGACCGATCCCTGTGGAACACCGCACGACATCACTCGTCGACTCCACACTCCCTCGTGACCGGGGTAGATGACGGCTCTGTCCGTCAAATAGGCCTCGACCACACGACAGAGGTAGGCTGGCATCCGGTGATACCGGAGTGCCGCCCCTATGCACCCCCAAGGCAGGGTATTAAAGGCGTTGGCGATGTCGAGAGACACCGCCAAGACTATCGACCCTGCCCTGTGCCACCGCATCCCCTGTCGTGAGGGCCCGTACGCATATGATGGCGTCCACCGTGGAGCGTCCTCTGCGGAAGCCGAACTGGCCGTCCGCCAGATCCGGCCCCACCCGCATCAGCCGCTCGACAAGACGGCTCGCAATCACTCTCTGTTTTCATGCACAATCAATATCTTCAGGGAAATTCCTAAGAGCTCTTCTCTGAAGCATATCCCTGGCATGCTGAATAGAATTTAAGTCAGGGGATTGTGCAGGCCAGTCTAAAGCTTGGATGCTGTTGTAACCAACTTGTAACAATACGCGCCGTATGTGGACTGGCATTGTTGTGGATGCTGCAGTCGATTCCAACGTCCAGGTTCTCTCCAAACGCGTACTCTTCGCAAATCAGGATGAAATCCAAACATAGTTTCATCAGTGAAAAGGCACAAGTGACCATTGAGAATGGTTCCAGTTTTCGTGTGCAATGGCCCCCCAACTAACAATTTAACGTCGTACAAAAGTTTAGGAAACGTTATCTTAAAACCATTGATCGTAATATCTAAGTTGTACTAACGTTATAATAACGTTTACTAAACGCGAAAATGGCCCCAGTTATACGACCAACATTATCGTTTAATGGACATACAAAAGTCGCAAGATGACTTCGTAACGTCATTCAAAAGTCGTATGAACGTGATGGAATTACCACTTTCGTCGCGCAGAAGTCGCATCATAACTTTACAACGGCTCGTTTGTTGTATTGTCGTCATACAGGTGTTTTTGAATGGCTAAAACGTTTTATATGAGTCAAGAAACGACACCTGTAAGACTTCTCTATTTTTCTTGTTAGTGGCATGTGTTTGGATTTGATTCGAGATTAGAGTGCAAAATAAATAAGTACAAGGTAATAAAAGGTTTATTTAAGTTATATTATATATCTCGCTAATAACTGTATCTATCTCTTATGCCGTTTAGTACGAGTGGGTATTAAAGTTTTATGATAATATACCTATGTGTATTTATTTGAAATTTTCATGCCCCCTCTCAATTTTGTGTTTAAATGATTATATTTTTATTAATAAAAATATATTTATTTCTAAAAATGTAGGACATGTTGCTTTTGTCACACACTTATCTCTTTACGACGTTGTAAAGACATAAAGTCGTATTAAGGTTATTTCAAGACCATGCAATACGCCATGACAGCAGCTAGGTATTAAGGTTCCTCATAAATTAAAAAACCCTTTTCATATTGTTCACAGTAAAAGTACAGTGCAGATTTCAAATATTTAACCATTTTTTTTTACTTTTCTTTTGTAAGTTCCACTACGTGTAAGTCTTCTCCACGAATTTTTACCTTCCATTTTTCGTACCAAATTTAATCAAACGTTCCGTAAATATGGCGGCCTAGACGTTTTAAAGTCAAAACCTGACTTAAATGCGACTACAAGTTTGATTAAAGTCAGGGCATGACAATAAACAGACATCATCAAATATATTAGTTATATTTAAGTATCAAATAAACCACCAAGTCATTTAAGAGTCTCCAATTGACCGCTGTAAAACCGGATAGTGATCGTTATATAAACGTCACTGTGAAAACGTCTATACAACTGCTACATTACATAGATGTCATATAAAGGTTTTTCAAAGACCTAATTTAGTTAGCACAATACGCTTAATGGACTATAACGTTAGTACGACTATAGCGTTGTTGTCGTACAAACGTTTTAGCTAAGACTGTAATACAACGTCGTTTAGTTTAGTCTTACCAACGTTGCTAAGACCAGCTTATTACTTATTACATATTTGTCGCACGACTAAAAAGTTAAATTAAAGACATCTAAAGGACCTCGTAGTCATCTCACTATCATTATAAGACTGCTATCCAACTTTATGTCGTATAAGTCAAGACTTATATGACGTTTTTGTTTGTTGGTTATAATCTTCTTTCTCGATTGCCTCTCCTTGGCGCTGGTATCTGAAGTGGCCTACGAGCACGTAGGTTGACTTCATGCAGTCTTCTTAAAGTTTGATCGTTTACCAGCAAACCATCTCTCTCTGTGTCTCTCTCGTTATGTGAAATTTGTACATACTTTACTTAGGTATTTTGAGAAGATTTTATTATTCTATATCTCTGGTCCCCACCAGAGATATCGAATAATAAAATCTGGGGTAGGTTGACTTCTGCCCCACCCTGAGCCCAAAGCTGGCTACGCCCATGTTTGTACTTTTGAATTAACATTTATTTAAATATTATATAAACTAAATAATGCCTTGCCTACCACATACTTAACTGATATCTGAAATTAATTCAATGTTTGTTATCGCAGAATCAAATAATTAGAAAACGCAGACTAAAATAATAAAAGTAGCCTCTTTTCTTTGGCTCCAAACTCAAACTCAAATCATTTATTTCTAATAGACCATTTAAAAGGAACTTTAGAACGTCAAAGTCGTTCCTAATTTAGACCATACAAAATGTCATCAAAAGTTCAGTGGTGTGGTGGTGAAAGACTGACAGACAAAACAGACATAATATACCTAATGGAACTTACGAGTGCAAAGTATTGTACCTATAGATAGATTATTATCATTTAATAGCGATCATAAGTACCCCACAGAACAGTAGATTATAAATTATGATTGTTATCGAAAGTTCACTTTACAAGATATATGAGAACAAAAAAGGCGCGAATTTATTATGTTTTTATTACGACGTTAGGTTGAAAGACGGTAATGTATTGAGGAAGGAAAGTTGTTGACGTAATTTTGAATTAGGAAACACCGTGTTTTTTTTTTTTAATATCTTTTTGTTTATTAGTCAGTAGTGCAAGATTGAGTACCTACTTACGTATATTATTACAGAAAAAATAACAAATGAATATCTATCAGAGCACCGTTTTGAAAGTATTAAAAATATAGCAACTGTTGGTAAATTAAATACTTGTTTTGTTTTAGCGACTAAGATTGCTTTTTTGCATTGACTTCGATTGAAATGACTTTGTCCTTTATGGTGTCAAAATAAAAGTAAACCTAATTATGTTAAGGTACGTAAGCATTCACGGTAGGAAGTAGATAAAACCATTCTTATAATCTAACTAAAGCCTTGGGCTACAAAGAAGTCGCTCATTCTTCTATTTGATAAGAAACTTCTGAATGAAGCAAAACCCACGGAGAAAATATCATTTGGATGGTGGTTTCTGACAAGTTAAAGCTTTCATTATTTTGCCTCAGTATTTGTGCTACTGAAAAATACGATGATGAACTATAACTGATTATTATTTTAGTAAATTAAAAATATGGCCACTACACATCCATACTAATCCATACTAATATTATAAATTGGAAAGTGTGTCTGTCTGTCTGTCTGTCTGTCTGTTTGTCTTTCTTTCACGGCAAAACGGAGCGACGGATTGACGTGATTTTTTAAGTGGAGATAGTTGAAGGGATGGAGAGTAACATAGGCTACTTTTTGTCTCTTTCTAACGCGAGCGAAGCCGCGGGCAGAAGCTAGTACGTCTATAAAGGTACTTCAGGCACTGGCTAATGAAAAATGGAAAGAGAGAGATGCATTTAACTTAGATTTAACATTTTAACGACCAACCGCCAGCCGGCTGTCGGGCTGCTATTGTCTTTCTATTGTGTCTCAAATCACGAGTGTTCGAAAGAATAATTTAGTTTATGAAGCAGAGAATCAGCACCATTGTCTAATGCTTAGAATTCTAAGGTTTAAGGTCTAATGATTATCTGAGCTTATTTGTGCCACGCGTGCCTAAAACTGAAGGGGCACTTCCATCTGTTTTTTTCTATATCGTTACTAAACCTCCTCGCCAGTCAAATAATATGACGGTAAACATTCCCAAGAGGGGCTGTTTTACAAGAAATAGTATTAATACAAGCTTGCTTTGTTTTACAAATCAAATGCTTGGCACGTTTGGCGCATTGCCTGAGCGATGCGATTGCGCGGTGGTCGTGCGTTACGGTTGCGGGTCACGCATGCGAGGTACCTCATGGCAGAAATTCTAATAATATAAATCCGAAAGTGGCTTTGTCTGTCTGTTACGCTTTCACGGTTAAACCAGTGAGGCCGATTTTGATGGAATTTGGTACGGATTGAGCTCCAGGAAAGGTTTTAATAATTATGCGACTTAATGCCATAACTGAAATTTACGCGGCTGAAACTGCAGTATGATTTGTTTGATATAACAACATGTTTAATATAAGTCTAACTTCCGGAATGAAGTCTTTGAGTAAATGGTTTAATTTGGTTAGTTCATCACGGTAATTGAACTGTTTTTTGGACTTATAATGAACTTGTTGGGTTGTCGCCAGATCTAAAATCAAATTAGAGAGACAAATTAGAATAAAGTACGAAATTAAAAAGCACCATTTTGACAGTTCATGACGCTTGATCTTCTAAAAGGGAACAGTTTACAGTTAGCGCTTGATTAAGAGCTGACCTTTTGGTGTAATTAATTTAATAATTAAGAGATCATGGGTTGACTTGAATTGGCCAGACTCAGTGTCTGTCAAAAACTATGAGGCTCCCTTTTTAACTTGGTATCATTATCCTGTTTACATCTTTTAAAACTACGCAACGCGATCGTGTTTATATTGTAAGTATAGATACAGTGGTTCAAGAGGAAGGTTTAAAATAATGTTATAATACGTTAGAGAAAAGAAGATATCCCAAAGAAATTGCTCCATTGTTTAGTTGACAAATTAAACGGAATGTTAATTACGTAATATTTGTCTGCCCGTTTTTAGGTTTGTTGTTGTTGTTTGGTCAGCTCAGACCGCAATTAAGTTTCAGCAGAACCTCAAAATACTTAAAAGATCGATTGAAAACCAACTCAAACAAATAGAATTTTATTATTCCAATCTATAAATAGTTCAGTAACCCAGCAACCCCCCAATAACTCTCGCACGAGTAGAATATACCACCCGGAACGACTTCCGTTCACACGACTTCGACGAAGGGAGTCCTACATCTGTTGCAAGTTGCATAAGCGCACCTGCCCTTACTTTTTACGTAAACAAGCAAAATACACGCTCCAAGAATTCTATGCTAGTTCTCACACGCTAAAGGTCAAATACTTGGTTAAATTAAAGGTTTGGTGTTATTATTTTTAATTATACACTTAGGTATGTATTTTCGGTGTTTTTATTGCACTGGCTGGCATGAATATCACAATGGTTATTACGGTCTGGGAGGATTAGTATCTCGGTTATCTCGTTGTCAATGACATTGGAATTAGTGCATTGTCATGTCATAATTCTTTATTTAGTCTTTAATTAGGTAACCAGATAGGTAGTATGACGGAAAATTAAGTAGGTACTTATATTTACAATCAGCACAAATAGAGCGACAATAACCGAGTAGTATTGTTAAGTTATTTATAAAACAAATGAAGATCTGCTCAAACATATAAGCACTCCTACACAGAAGCTTCAACACAAAGTATTGTACTTAAGTAGATGATAAAATACAATAGAACTATTAACTAATAACACTACGTTAATGCTTTTCAGTGATGGAGCAATTAAGCTGTTTTCGCGACTCACGGAATCACCGCATGATTAATCTAATTTCAGTAAGAAAACAATTTACGGTAACATGTGAGCTCAAGTCAACAGGTCCTAGACAGTAGCCAATTTATTTAGAGGAAGGACAAGGGCTTGTATAGGATCAGGGGGTAGACCTAAAGGGTCTTAGTCAATCACTAGTAGTTTAGTCATCTCTGCGAAGTGCATTTTGACTATGAAGACGGATGTCTATGGTACAGTACAGGGGGCCAATTCTCGATTTTCGCCATTTATCTCGAGTTCGAGATTGTAAGTCTATCTCTATGTCTATCAAAAATATCTCTATCTCTACCAAAAAATGGCGAATTGAGCAGAATTCCGTATTCTCAGTCAAAATAGAAATAAATGTCACGAAAATGTCGAGTCGAGTGAAGATAATGTTACCATTATGAAGAATCGCACGTTCCGTTTTTGGTAGCTTAGTAAAAGTAGCATAAGTGAATGAATGATTTCGTTTCAAAATGCTGAATATACGAATATTTAATTATAAAACGAAACGTTTAGTGTAAAAATAATCAGTTTGACAGTTGACTGTCTGTCAATGACAGAATTCAAGTGTTAGGTAGGAAGTAAATGATAAAGTTCTTTATTTTAAAATAAAAATAGTTTAGTCATACAAAAAATCAATTATAATAAAATCGGTTACAATAATTGTGCACTCAACAAACACGTAAATTAGGTATTTTAGGGTGTGCAAGATAGAAATTCTAATAAACAAATAAACTCGTCCATCTTTCAGTGGTTTCAAGTCTAATCGTGGTCGTCGTTTCAAAAAAACACAATGCACAAATCAAAAAGTATAAATCGAATTTCCAGTAGGTATGAGATGCCAAGCCGTATTTTATTAAAAAAATAAGGAAATAAAAACACAGGGTACAATCCAAAACTAAACGAATTCACACAGAAATGAGGTATCTCTACAATCGACATGACATCTCTACTGCTCAGAAGCACTCGACATGAACTCTAACGTTAGCCTTCGACAAATGTCGAATTCGACATCCCCAGAATAGCAACTTTTAAAATTTGACGAAAAAATGACGTCATTCGACTTTTTTGTCGAATTCGACATCATCTCTAAAACCGAGAATTGGCTCCCAGAGTTTGAACCCACCACTCCAAAAGAAACAAAAGATGCGCCAAATTTGTAAAATTGATTGAGATCAATATCTCCCTGCGACGACCTTATAAAATCTTCTAAACTTTCCATATGAACTCATGTCCGGGAAAACTTCACATAAACGTTAAATATTTACAAAACTGTGAAACAATATTGCAGTATAAACGTCCAAACATTGCGAGGCCAAATCGATTTAAAAATAGCAAGCTTTTAGCGGTTAATCAGAAGTGTCTCGATTGGAGAATTGGCTGAAAATAATCGTGTGTTTATTATCAAACGATTTTCGTCAGACACGCTGGCTACGGTGGCTAAGAGTACGAGCCAGTTTTACAATTCCTATACCTAGATAGTTCATGTGAATCTATAGGTACTCAATTTACAAAGCTGAAAAGATCGTTTGTTTGGTTGGACAATCTTATTTAATGTATCAGGTACTATTCTTTACATATTTTACAGGAATACCCGTAGGAATAATTTTTAAAGTACCTGTACAGTTTATTTTTTTCGTTTTTATTAAAGAGGCTCTTATTCTGAAAAACTGATGAAGTTATAATACCTATTACCTATTTAAACCCAAGAAATAACAACAAAAAGGGGTCAGTCTCAAAACTGAAAATGTTTTCTCAACTTAAATCTCTTAATAACATAAAAATAAAAGAATTTTACTAATCTCTTAATTTTAAAATGTAGATTGGTTTGTTTTGGCAGCTCAAAACTCAGTTAATATTATATTATCACGACAACATAATGAACAATGTTGTACGGTAATTTTCGTAAGCGGAAACTGTTGCAGCAAGTTCTTCCGTAATAAAAATAAAAGTGCTTGCTTCTTGGCACCATTACTGATATTATCTAATATCAATCTTATATTATAATTAAGCTGAAGAGTTAATTTATTTTTTTAACGTGCTTATCTTAGAAAGTACTGGTTCGACTTGAAAAAATCTTTTTGTGTTGGATAACCCATTTACCGAGGAAGGACATACCTAGGTAAAACATTACGCTACGGTCTACAGGAGCGAAAGAGTAACCAAAGATGCGGGGAAGTGATAGTTGAGAGACAAAATTAGCTTTTTCTTTACCGATATAGGTACTTATTACTTTGTGATTCTAAGGCTTCTCGTTATTTTGTTTGTAGTGGGGTAATCCTCAAACCTAAAGATTGTTTTAATTACATTTTAAAATGCTACTATATTCTTAAAACAGGTTAAAATATAATTACGTGCAAATAAAGTCGTCGGCGAAAACCTAGTGAGTACCTAGTAATACTTATTATCTCATTTAGGAGTTCAAATAGGGATCAGCCCCCCTAGACAAGTGGCATTGTAGAATAGATAGCGAAACGAAAACGATTGTCAAATGTATGGAGATGTCAAATTGTTTAGCGAAAGCTTATGTCAATTCCATACATTTGACAATCTATTCGTTTTTTGTTTTCTATTCTACAATGCCACTTGGCTAGGCCCTCAGTTTACCAGGTCAGGCAAAGAGTAATTTGGGTTTTGACACAAAGAATTTCGTAACGGATTCCGTATTTGAACTTGTGCTAGTAAATTGTCAGTAAGCATATGCCTATACCGATACTTTCAATGTTCTTATTTATCTGTACTAGCTTTTGCCTGCGATTTCGTCCGCGTGGATTAATAGTTCCCGTTCCCGGGGGATTTACGGGATTAAAACTATCCTATGTCCTTTCCCGGGTCACAGTCCCAGACTATATCTGTGCCACTTTCAGTTCGGTTCAGTGGTTTAAGCGTGACGAAGAGACAGACAGACAGATAGACAAAAAGACAGACAAAGTTACTTTCCCATTTATAATATTAGTACGGATTATAATCCGTACTGCAAAATAAAAAAGTTGAGTTTAAAAATATACTTACTCAACTTTTTTATTTTGCAGTATAAAGTATTCTAACCCTGATAACTTCAAATACAAGTTCATCACCAGAAATTAATTTTAGATGGTTTCTAAGGGAAGTCTGAACAATATTTGGTCCAGATTACAAGTCCCCCGGTGCAAGCGACGGCAGAAGTTCAAATTCGAACCCTCCAAAACTCTTACTGTGGAATTCATCTATCGTAACGACATCTTGTTATCATAAACGTTACTAATAGTTTTGCTACTCGACGATAGATGTCGTGAAGAATCCTATTCACCGATAGATGACGCTAAGAAACCTATTCACCGATAGATGGCGCATTTTAAATAAAACCACAGAAAATGGAGAATAACTTAGTTGAAAAGCTCATAATATTAAAAAGCAGTCAAAATAAATAAATAGTAAGCGGATGAACGAGTTATATTAAATTAAGTGGCACATGAACATAAGTCATCAACTCCTTAGTATTGTCCCAACTACATTAGGGTCAGTTCTTCTAGTAGAACTGGTCGCAGTTGAATGTCAGTGGCTTTCATGGAGCAACTATCTATTATATTTAAACCTCTATAACCCAGCAACTAAGGGCCGAGTCACACCGAAATGGCAGCGGCCTTCAGCGGTCGCTAGCGTCGGAAGAAGCGCAAGGCGCGCGGCCGCTGACGGCCTCACGACCTTTTCAAGTTTTTCAAGCGATACTAGTCTTTTAAAGTATATAGTTAAAGTGAAGGTGCTCGCCGCGCCGCTGCCATACCGGTGTGACTTGGGCCTTAGTGACTCGATATCGCTTAGTAAGACTTGTCAGGCGTCAATATGGTTTTGACTACCTGTAACGACTGCCTGCAGCGAACTACAAGTACTTAACAACTGGAATCAACTGCTATAAGTATGTGATTCCTGTGGTACCTTTTACCTGGGTATAACACTATATTATAGGGTTTGCTGTGCTAAGATATAATTATTTTCTTTACCTACAAAATAAAATACAGTCAAAATCTTTGTAAAATGTTTATTTTCATAAATGACAGACTAAAACATTTCTCAGCGATTACAACTCAATCTAAACTTTGCATCACTATCTAATGATATTCGCGTTATTTATAAAGCTGTTATGTTTATGTAACTACGACACTATTCGAACATAAACACCTACAACATGGCTAAGCAGCTGTTTATACGTACAGAGTAGTTATGGCGAAGAAAAGTCGACGACAAACGTTCTTTTTCAAATATTTTCGCTCCATTTTTATAGGTTTGCCATCGACTACAACTAAAATTATCACAAAAAAGTTTGACTAATGATATTTTAGCTATAGATAAAACATTGGTGAAGTTCTTACTGCAAAGCAAAGTATTGAGTCTATAAATAAAGTCTTTTTTATAATAAAGCAATTTAATATATATTAATTATTTATTAGTTATCATAATATGCACTCATTTTATAATTTATATTATAATTTTCAAATTCTAATAAATATAATAATAAAATTAGAGATCAAAATAAGTTCTGTACAATAAGACGTGAACGAGGCAACTAGATTACAATATTGTCCGAACAAAGTAGTTATAACGGGAAAGTATTAATTATGGCAGAAATGTGACAACGATTGAGGTTTTAATACATTTTTACCGAAACTCGCGAACTAACCTCAATGTGGTGGCTTTAGTTGTTACTTTAGACTTTTTACAACTTTAACAGCGCTTGTCACATACTTCAAACACAATTATTTTTTTACAAATGGACAATGATCGCGCATCTTTTACAAATTATTCATAAGATAAAGTAACATTTGAACAAGCAAACGTAATAATTTGCTGTTCAACATTTATTATTTTCACAAATGCAAACGTCAGGAAATTTCAAATTGAATACCATTATTCATAAGTATAGTTCGTAGGCTCTAACATATAATTGAACATACCAAAAAAAAAACCGCGAAACATCGACACAAATATACATACGGACACCAAAATATTATTGTCAATCAAATGATATACACCGCGATATAATATCTTCGGAAAGCCTTAACTGCTAGCTTTAAAATATTAGTAAACAATACAGTTTCATAAGATAACTACAGGTACGGATTAGGAAATAACTTAGTAGGGGGAACATTCCCAGATTGTTAAACGTTCTTTCCTTATACTTTTCTAGTAAAATTACAGTCTGATTGGTAGTAATATATTGAAAATAACTTCAGAACACTAACGGTGTTGAGATGAAGAGAATATCTGTCGCGTATAAAATTCTAAATGTACGTTGCAGAATAATACTGGTATGTTATTCTGCAACACACTTCTGTACACTTAGAACTTCGACCTTGGTTTATTTTTTAAGAAAATAAGATAAATTACAAAATATTGACAAATATTGAGAATATTGACCAATTAAAATCAAGCCTGGATAATCTATTTTGATTGGTTATCGATAATTCAGTCCATTAATCACAACAGCGCACTTGACGATTTGTCAAATTATTTTTTGTACACAAAATAGAAAAAAAAACGTTTGGAATGTTTCCCCAATTGTTGTTAGTACACAAACATAGCGAGTGATAATACCGTAATGTCGAAAGAATATCAGCATAAAGAAGGTATTATTTAATATCTTTTTCTAACTAAAACATTAACTTTCTAATTTTTAAACGTTGCTTAAAGATAAGCAATAAACGTCTTAGCCGTTTTTGACGTCTAAGCTTGTCTTTAGGCAAAATTTATCAAAAAAAACATTTGAACTAACATAAAATCAATTAATTCACTTCTAGAATATTAAGCGCTGTGGTATTTGCATATAGATTAGGTATTTAGACAAACAGGTAACGTTATTTACACATATTTTTAAATTATTACATACAGATTGTGACGGGAATGTCTTCATTCATTGAGATGCAAAAATGTTTGCGGACGCCGTTTAAGTTTTTTTTTTATACGAAGGAAAACAGACATTGGTGTTGCGATCAGTAAGTGTGATAGACACAGAAACCAGTATTTTCGCGTATTCTTTAAGGATTTTATCATCCTGAGGCATATCCTCTGTTGAAAATCTTACTATACAATACTTGGTGTATTTTTGGTCTTGCACAACCTTCTAGATGATTCTACCCATGAAAATAAACAATTTTTATTATGGAACCAACTCTGAAATCGCGAGAAACATATCAGCTGTACGTGATGCTCGCCTTGTACGTAAGGTATTTGTATTAAGCTATCCTTATGTATGTTCTTTTTTTAATTGATGTACATTAAAGAATGGGAATTCATGTATCACCCTATGGGATAGATAATACGTACCATGTATAACTAAACACCAACTTTTAATAAAAAAAACAAGTCAATATATATTTTAGATTTTTCTTTGAGCGACTATCTAGTTGACTTGACACTACGCATTTATTCTATGGTCGCATATAGGTACTTATGAAACTCAACGAAACAGTTGTTTAACAAAAAGATAGTGTATGTATGCGCTAGCCCTTAGTAAATTTTAAGGGCGACAAAAATCGCCAAGAATTAACTAAACATACTTGCTTCTGCGTCTTTTGCTCCTTATCAGGTTTTTTATGTAAATTATTGAGCTTTCAATGAGAGATTGTGTAACTTTAATGATTTCTACATTTAAGACAACTATTCTATGGCAGTTAAATTTTTTTCTAACGTAACGTTTTGGACATTTAGGGATATAAAGCAAAACTTTTTTTTATTATTTTTGTTTCTAATAAAAGGACATTGAAATATACACTAATAGATGTTATTTTTCTGTTATAACTGGGTCTGTGAACTATAACTATACGACATTTCTCATCTCAAAAACCATTACAATTTCCTATAAGCGAAAAACTTAAAAAGCATTTTTATATTCATGTTTATATGGTTTTTATAAAATACATCATAATATACTCTTTCACTTATAGATAATCGAATTATATAGTAAACAATTATTACACAATACATATATTTTAATATAATCTCTAATACGTTCAATTACCCTATGTCAATTGCTAAAAGCTATAATTTTAATAACAAAACGAAAATAATTATCAATAACGGGAAATTATATATTCATAAGAAATTATAAAAATGACAACCAAAATTTAAAACAAATAATATTGATCACTTCTTTAGGTCCCTCAAATGCCTTTTATTCGTTCGTTCTAATGTTATCTATGCCACCATAACCAATTTTGTTTTCTTCCTTGTCTATAGAACTGAGTTGCATTATGTATGATGAAAAAAATGCACTGTTTATAAAATATACGTCAGGTTTTTGGCAGTATATTGAGTAGATTTTTTTTATGTTTTCTATTTGATTTCAATAAACTGGGAAAATGTCTTCAGCTACTTTCATCGCGATGTATTAGAAATAAGAAATAAGAAATAAATATTTTATTTGTGATACATAGGTACAATGGTTGGTCGAATTTTAGTTTGATGTGCGCTATGATCAGCCTACTATAGGCATACAAATATAATTGTCAGTATTTTAAAATTTACATACAAATACTAAATTAAAAATTAATCATAAAAAATTACATCATTTCATTATTATTTGCAAAATTACAGCCTGAAGTCAAATTAATTTGGACATGTCAAAACCATTTGGAATTAAATAATCAATATTAACAATACAAAAATTCAGTCAAAGCGTTTTTATTCTAAATAATGTCAAAATAATTCAAATTTAAATAAGTATTTTAGATTATTATAATTACAATATAGTCAAAGGAACAAAGTACATAATAATAGCAAATTACAATTACACAATGTCTTTATCTAATAAAAAATCTGAAATACTGTAATAACATTTTTGACATAGCATACTTCTGAGTTTTTGTTTAAATAAATTATTATTTAGCTTTTTGAGCTCTTTTGGGAGTTTATTAAATATGACTGGTGCCATGTGAAATACGCTTTTGTATAATAATGCAGTATTCGTTTTTGGAATACACAGACGACTTTCGTCCCTTTGAGACCGATTAAAAGCTACAGATGCTAAGGTAAACAAATGAGGATTTTGTTTAACGAAAACCGCAACTTCAAATAAGTAAAGTGACGGTAGTGGTAGAATATTGTGCCTTTTAAAGAAAGGTACACAGCTCTCTGTTGATTTTAAACTGAACATAGCTCGAATGCAACGTTTCTGTGCTTTAAAGACAAGATCTCTGTCGGTGGAATTGCCCCAAAAAATTATGCCATATCTGAGAATAGATGCCACCATCCCATGATACGCAATCAAAAGGGCGCTCGAGTTTATTTTGTAAGCAAGTGTATGAAGGGCATATGTAGATTTACTAACTCGCTTGCATAGTTGTTTAATATGTGGCTTCCAGGTCATTGTATCATCAATATGTAAACCTAAAAATTTACAATTGTCTACTTCCTCTATTGTTTGCATGTTATAATTAATATCTAGGTTATTTGGTGCGGGTAAACGTTGTCTAAAGTGCATTAATTTAGTTTTGCTTAAGTTGGCTTTCAGGTTATTAACTTTAAGCCAATTCATGATTGAACTCAGTGTGTTATTTATGTCATCTTCATAAGTTTTTATGTCATTACATTTTACGGTTACTGTACTGTCATCAGCAAAAAGAGCCATGGGATTGTCAATTGCATTGGGTAAGTCATTGATGTATAATATAAAAAATAGTGGCCCCAAAACGGTTCCTTGAGGAACACCGTAGTTTAGTTGACGTTCACATGATCTAAAAGTTTCTTCTTTTTTTGTTAAGATATTCACTCTAGTCAATTCAGTGTATTGGCGACGGCCTTTGAGGTATGATTCAAATAATTTTAGAACATTACCTCTTATTCCATAGTGATTAAGTTTACACAGCAATAAATCATGCTCAACATAATCGAAAGCCTGTGTCATGTCCATGAAGATGGAGCAGACAGGTATTCTTTTGTCAATATTGACCATTACAAAATTCAGAAAGTCATATACAGCCATATTTATAGACTTATTTTGTCTGAAACCCTTCTGTTCTTTTGCTAGAACATTGTTACTCTCTAAAAAGTTATTAAGTTCTTTGTAAATGTGTTTCTCAAATATTTTGGAAATAATTGGAACTAAGGCAATAGGTCTATAGTTTTCCGGACATTCTCTGTTATCTTTTTTGAAGATTGGTTTTATGATAGAAGTTTTTAATTTGTCAGGGTAGACTCCAGTTTCAATGGATAGATTTATCAAATAGGAAAGATGAGCAGAAATGTTCGTAGCTGTATACTTCAAGACTTTAGTTGATATCTCATCATAACCTACACTGTTCGTATTTTTTAAATTTCTAATAATCTGCAATGCATCGTGAGGCAAGCACGGTTTCAGAAACATAGACTTTTGCTCAGTAGATCTATGAAATTTAAACTGCATGTTGAGTGAATCATCCCTAGGCACTACTTTATCGATGAAATAATTATTAAACGCATCAGATATTTCACAAGGGTCAGTTATTACTTGGTTATTTATTGTTATACTAGTTATAGTGTCATTTGGTAAATTTTGTTTAGACTCGTTTATAATTTTCCATGCCGATCTACTTTTATTGTTTGATGCGTTAATTAAATGATTGTTCTGTGCGCGTTGTGTTAATTTGATTACTTTTTTATATCTTTTAGAAAATTCTGTTAGAGTAATTTTATTAACCTGGCTCGGGTTTTTCCTGTATTGCCATAAAAGATTACGTTTTTTGATACTACAGGCCTTAATACCCCGCGTTATCCATTTAGCTTTATGGTGTATATTAATTGTTATATATTTAAATGGAAAGCAAAGATCGTAAAACAACTTGAACAAATCAAAGAAAGCATTATATGCTATGTTTGGATCAGAGGCTGAGTACATTTCCGAAAAACACAATTGTTCCATATAACTTCTAAACTTTTTAAGATTTTCTTCAGAGTAATCTCTACGTTTAATTTTCCAGCTTTTTATCAGGCACACTTTTTTGACCTGACACGTCAATATCTGAGCCGTGTGGTCAGATAATGCTAAGTCAATAACTTCTGCTTTACATTTATTGTGGTAGTTGTGAGCAAAGTTGTCTATGCATGTTTTGCTGATTTTTCTAGTGGGTTCGGTTATCTTAAGTCGTAAGTTATAGTTAAGAAGTATACATTCAAATTCAGATGTGATGTTATTCTGCACTAATATATTAATATTGAAATCCCCAGCTATTACAATATTGTGCTTATTATAGGTTCTATTTACATAATTCAGCATCTTATCTAATCTTACAAAGAAATTACTTAAATTACTAGCAACCGGAACCCTATATAAACAAATAACCACAGCTTTGTAGTCTATTAGTTCTATTGCAGAGCATTCAAAGGTTGAGCACTCAGTGAACAACAGCGTTTTCGAAATCACCTTCCAATGAAGTCCTTTTTTAACGTAGATGCACGACCCTCCTCTGTTGGAATTGCTTCTGCTGAAGTAGGCAGCTATGCAGAAATTGGGTATTATACATATATCTTCTTGACCCGACATCATGAAATGCTCAGTCAGACAAATAACATCAATATCAGTTTTACTATCCGATAGTTCGTGTAAGCAGACCGTTAATGCATCCAACTTACTCCTCAAACCTGCAATATTTTGGTGCATTATAGTAATATATTTATGACCGAAAAAGCTTCTGAGGAGAAGGTTTATTTATGTTATTTTGACCCGGTGATATTTCCTCGTTTTGTTCAACTCCATAGTTGCAGTTAGTGATGGAGGATTCCATATAATTAATCATTATATTTATATCCCTGAATAATGACTTCATCCCAGAGCTGTTTAACGCGCCAGTGCGTCTGTCGAACATCGTGTCGTCATACATTAAATTCTCGTTGCTGTCCAAAAAGTAAGCATGTTCGTGAGTAGAAGTATCCAAGTACAATAAATTGTTGAAGGTTTCTACTCTTGAATTGTACAAATAGTTGCCGGTAAAAAACTTGTACGTAGGAGTGCAGATAATTATATTAGTATTTGTGATTTCTTGCAGGACTTGTCTTATCTGTAATATACCATCTAAATATCTATTTGTAACTTTAAAGTCCTCTTCACCTAGTAGAATTACGCAGAAGTCATGTGAAGTGAAATTTGCTATTTTTTCTTTAATACCTTTTAGCAAAACTTGCATATTTGCATGGGGGGTTATATAGTGAAAAATTTCACAATTCTCAAAAACGTTTTCTGCAATATGAAGCAAGTTGTTTTTGTTGTCTGTGCTTATAATACATATTTTGTTACGTTTTGAGTTATTTGTAACTGTATTCTCTGTTTGCAGTGTTGGTTTATCAATATTATTATTTATCTTCGGCTTTGGCGTTTCGGTTTGCGTTTGTTTACTAGGTTGATTGCTATTAATTTTGTTCTTTTTTGAGCTGGACGACTTTAGTTTAGTGGGTGATAAAGTTACTTTCTTAGAAGGATCATTGTTTTTACTTAATTTTTCGTTTAGAGACTTGAGATTACTGTTTTCCAAAGACAAAGATTCAATTTCTGAGCGAGCGTTCTGTAGTTCTAATGTAAGACGAGTAATTTGTTCACGTAGTTTCTTAACTACATCGTCTTCGTCATCGGATATTTCTGGTACACTCGTAACTGTTTCATTTAATGCTGGTGTACCGGCTGTATTTAAGTCTACCTCACTGTCGTTCAATATTGAATCCGACTTTGTTCTCCCTCGGCGGAACGTAATATGATCCAGAAAACTCATATTAAATTATTATTTCCGACAGTAAAGTGAGAAATAAACTTTAAAAAGTGTAAGAGGCCCGGGATCGAACTTGCGACGCGCCGTTTGCGCTATGCCGCGGGTGCGACCGCAGCCACGAGACCAAATGTGCAGTTACTTTTTGGGTTGAAATAGTGATTCTGATATATCGTATATTTAGTTTAAATTTTGAAAAGACGTTATGATGATTCATGCAATAGTTATTTTTGCACTTTTTTTTCACAAAAACATTTATTTTTGTAATTATTGTGTTCAGAATAACCACACTATTATGCTATTAATTACACTTGTCATTTTATTGTTAAACACTTAAGTTTATAGAAGAAGTTTATGAATGTTGTTATTGTTTGTTTTTTTTTCTTTTGCTACAATTGAAGTTGGTTGATTTGTTTAATTATAACTGTTTTAACACTGTAACGATTTCCACTTTAGAGTTTTTAACACTTTACTGTTTAATTCATAGTTATTGTTACGAGCTGGGGTTCGGGATAAATTAAAATAACAGTTTTACTCGAAAAAAACACGATTAACTTTATTAAAAATTCACAAACACAAAAACACTTCACTAACACAGCACTACACAAAACACAAAACACTTCGTATCGCAGTCGTAGTTCCGCTTCGTGGCGATGTTCACCGTTTCGTTTCCAAAACTGAACTGAGTCCCGTGCCGACACGCCCGCTATTTATATCTCCGGTCACATTTTCTAGAAAGTTCGACAACCCGAGGTACCCAGGTGCATTCGAGAACATTCCAGTAACATCGCGAATGATCGACGATGATCTGGAAGTTTCTCGAATGACCCCTCGGAACTCCATCGAACGTTCTAGAACGTCGTGGAACTTTCCCGAATTTTCTAGTAAATGTGCCCGGAACAATCGACACTTACGTCACCTATACCTACCTACGTAACACTGCCCCCTCCTAAGACATGCTCGTCCCGAGCATCATTATTCCCGTAGTATCGTGCCAGCAGATCTACGTGAACAATTTTAGGCGCAGTTCTCGTACTCTTCCGTATCCAGTAGGTGACGTCGTTGATCTTGGTCACTACTCGGTATGGTCCATCCCATTTTGCCTGTAGTTTAGGCGACTTCCGTTTGCTACGCACTGGGTTATGCAACCACACCAGAGAACCTTCATCAAATCCGCTCTTCCGGTCATAGCGAGTTTCCGTCCTCTCAGGCATCTGCAGACCTGACTGTGTGGCATACTGTGGGGTTTCCTTCCGCTCGTCACTCAGGTCTGTTCTTAACATCCTGACAGGAACTGCTTCCCCAACTTCTTGCCTATGACGGGAGTGTTCACGAGCTGCAGCTCCTTCAACGTGTGCCCGTACTCCTCCTGTTCCACCAAGCTGCTGTTGTCGAGCCACTTGATCGCATTGTTGCATTCTCTCCTCGTTGTCCTCTTGTCTACGGCATCGTCCAGCACTAGCTTCACACTGAACACATACGCTTCCAGCCAGTTCCTCGCCCAGATCCGCTGCCTCTACGTCTGGTCTTCGTCTTTGTACCTCTCTACCACGGCGCGCAATCTCTCGCACTCCACCTGCGACAGGCATCTCTTGTCGTTCTTGCTTCTGGGCGGTGAAATTAACTGCCCTCCTTCTCCAGGACAGGTCTTTGTTGGCATCACGTCGCTTAGGGCAACTCGATCTAATGTGACCCTTCTCTCCACAATTGTAACACGTGGGACTGTACCTCAAACGGTCACGCACAGGTGATGCCGCAACCTCGCTAATACGGTGGGCACGATGATCATGCCTTACTGCCTCTACTTCCAAGGCATGGGCCAAGGCACTTCTCAACGTCTCATGGTGCCCAAGTCTCACAGCAACCTTGACTTCAAAATTCCGTATGCCATCGACGAACGCTTGCACCAAATTTACGTTGATGAGCTCAGGCGCAGACCGATATGCCTTTCGAACCAGTATCTCCACCTCCAGAGCCCACTGCTGCAGGTTTTCTCCGCTGCGCTGCACGCGATCCTTCAACTGGGCACGAAAGACGTGCTCCAGGTGAGCGTCCCCGTATCGAGACTCTAGGGCTTCAATCAACTGCTCGTAAGTCGCATTGTTGCCAAGAGCCTCTAACACCGTTAAAGCCTGGTCACGAAGACCCAAGGTGAGTGCGGTCATTGCCTGCGCATCTGTCCACCCATTCGCTTTCTTGACAGCTTCAAATTGGAGCTTGTACGCGGACCAGGAAGATGTTCCGTCGAAGGGTGGCGCTTTAAATCCACGCACCGATGCTGTAGCAACGACAGGAGCTGAAATCTCGCCTCCAGACTTAAGACATCCCAACGCTTTTTGGATGTCAGCGATCTTGGTTTCGGCCTCGAAGATGCGGTTTTCGTGAAGCTCCACCTTTTCCTTCACGGCTCCAATATCTTTGCCAAACGTCGCATGTAAGTCTTTGATAAGGAGGATCTGTTCCTCCTGTCGGCGGGCCTGATCTTCTTTGTCGCGCTGCAGCTGTTCTTCCAAACGGCGGGCCTGTTCTTCTTGTCGGCGGGCCTGTTCTTCTTGACGGCGGGCCTGTTCTTCTTGACGGCGGGCCTGTTCTTGCATCATTGCCATCAGGGCAGAAAAGTCCATCGTCACTGGTGCTGCAGAAACACCAGATATCTGAGCTGACGCTGGCTCCGTCGTCGGTTGTTCACCACCCGATGTCTGCAACGAAGAACCTTCGAAACGCCTTTGGTCCACGTCCTGCTGGCGTTGGCTCCTAGTACGAATTCCTTCCGTGTCGTCCTTCGGTAAAACCGGCATGATTTATCCCTCACTTCTGACACCAATTTGTTACGAGCTGGGGTTCGGGATAAATTAAAATAACAGTTTTACTCGAAAAAAACACGATTAACTTTATTAAAAATTCACAAACACAAAAACACTTCACTAACACAGCACTACACAAAACACAAAACACTTCGTATCGCAGTCGTAGTTCCGCTTCGTGGCGATGTTCACCGTTTCGTTTCCAAAACTGAACTGAGTCCCGTGCCGACACGCCCGCTATTTATATCTCCGGTCACATTTTCTAGAAAGTTCGACAACCCGAGGTACCCAGGTGCATTCGAGAACATTCCAGTAACATCGCGAATGATCGACGATGATCTGGAAGTTTCTCGAATGACCCCTCGGAACTCCATCGAACGTTCTAGAACGTCGTGGAACTTTCCCGAATTTTCTAGTAAATGTGCCCGGAACAATCGACACTTACGTCACCTATACCTACCTACGTAACATTATTGATTGTTTAATGTACTTTGGAAAGATTTTTTACTTAAGTTCTTTTTGTCCAAAAAGTTCACTTCTTACACAAGAGATAACACTTGTCCATATAGTTATTGCATATTTCTTATATGTTTTAAATAATATTCAATAAAGCATCGACACAAATGAGTTGCTTTTGGGTATGTGCGAAATACTGAAAACTCTCAATAAATAGTATAATGCCTACAATATTACTTAACCTAAACCGGAAGGCACACACTGTAGTTAGAATAAAAAAAACAATGAATTAGATTTTTTTGTAATCAAATAACAAAATAAATAATATCAGACTGCGACATATCATACATACATAAATGATGAAGTATTAATAAATTAATATTAAAATGGTTGACAGTACCGTCCCCTTGAACTAGAGATTCATATATTTTTAATTTAATCATTGGAATGGTAGCAAACAATGCGACGTGTCTATACTGGATACAAGATCAACTGGATACTGGCATCATAGGTAACCAATAAATCTAAAATACTATCCAATCGGTAAACAAAATGTGCTCGATTATATTACATTATGACTAGTGATACTGTTATGTGCACTGGTACACTGTTCAACACAAGTTCCATATAGCTCTGACTTGCGTGGCAAACTGTACACTCATAGCTAAGCGTGTTCCACACGTTCCCTTACGAATCCTCACACCGAAATAATACGAAACATAATTATAATGATTATTTCGTTCATAATGTCGTACTAACCGGAGTGTTTGAGTGCTGGTGTCAACCCATTGAGAGGTTTTTGACGATTGTGACGTCATGGCTCCGTCGATTAATTTCTTTAGCTTCTTTGGTGAGGTTGGATTCAACGAGCATGGAGTGTCTTTTCGTCGCGTTGAGGTCCTTCTTCCTACGCACGACGTCGGGGCTGTAAGGTTCTGATACGCGGCGGTCGAGGTTCCCGTGGCTGTGGTTTTGAGACCCTGAGAATGATCCTTGTCTATGTAACGGCATGGCTGGCTGGTCGGGGTTTATATTTGGAAGGTACGTCTGGAACGATGGTCTGTTTTGCGCCGCCTCCATGATGGAACCTTTTTGGAATAATTGTTACATATATCAGTATTTAAAAATTATATATAGGCATCATAATATAAGTAGCTTACGATATTAAAGTTCAGTTTTCTAAAAAAAAAAAACACAAAGAGGAAAGATTTTAACCCTAGCATAATAAAGAACAGAAATAACAAAGAAAAGAGGTTAGTTTATTAGAAAAGAATTTGAAGGACACACGAACAGACAAACATACTATAACCAAGACACACGTTTCTACAATTCCTATTGTTAATGTGAATGTTTTTTTTTACAGTATTGGTTTAATTAATGTAATGAGATGTCCATGCACCCAGAGTATAAAATCATTCAAGTCTTGCGTAAACTAAACGTAAACTTTTGCGTTTTAGTGCAGAAATGTTTGACATGTTGCTTCCTTAAATGATATAACATGTAAAACATTACTGCTGCCTCCTCAGGTTTAAATTAGTAAATAAATACGAGGGCTCTGGCCAATCCGAACTCAAGATATGCAGCAACCACTGCAATTACAATGAAATGAATTAGACATACAGTCGAACAAGCTTTCTGGTATATGTATAATTTATAGTAGCTTATTAATTTGCACACCATATTTTGAGTGTAGTAAGTAGTCAGTTCCTTTACACTATTCTCGTTAAGTTATACTAATTTATATACCCTTTACTCTTCCTTGGAGTGCCCTATATCCTTCCTTGGGGTTTTAACCAACTCTATTCTTAATGCTATCAGAATGGGTTCAATAAGTTTTCCAGTACCACCAAATAACTTGTCCAACTGTACCAACTAGCTTAGTTCTATAATATGACGTTCTACAACGGTAAGCGTACATAAGCACATATATTATATAGGTAACGCAATCACCTCGAAACTGCTAACTTGGCATTTCTGGTTAATGACCTACAATGAAGCAAACAAACAATATATATTTACAAATTCTTGGACACGTCGCTACAGAGATGTAAATAGGGGAAAATAAATTAGGAAATTATTAAATGTTTAGTAAGAATTGAAAATTATGAGAAAAGTATTGAGAAAAACATTGAAAAAAGGTGGAAAAAATGGCAGTTATTGGCATAGTCTTTGCAATTCACGAATACGTCATGTTACATTATTTTTTGTGCTATTACTAGAGATACAGGTATATTTAGGTACTTCGAGTCCAACGTAGGGTGGATACAGTGAGCGGACTACGCACCCAAATTCAACTCTTTTCAGTTATGTCCAAAGAAAACAATAATTTTGTATGAAGACGCGTACACGTGCGTTCAGGTTTCCGTGTCCGATCGGCTTTCGTACAGTCAGCAAAGTATATAAGTATACAGGGCCGTCATCTACAATTGAGGTTTTCTTGAAAACCAATGAATTTATTCAAATGAAATTTAACCTAATTGAAGAACTAGTCATTTTCTACATAAGTTTAAATTTTTATTAGAAAATAATCAGTGGGTTTTTGAGAAAACTTAAACTGTATCTGACGGTCCTGTATACTTATATACTTTGCTGACTGTACATAATCGTTGTTTTCTACGGACAAAAGCTTAACAGAGTTATTCAGCTCTGTGCGTAGTCGCTAATATACATGAGATGTAAATTGTATCACATTTTCTATGTTACTCACACGAAGTTTAGGCATAAATGCTCTATCCGTTCTGATAACTGGTTTTAAGGTTTAAATTGCAATGACTGACATGCGTTCGTGAAATGTAATAACTATATTAGTACTTATGTAATTTTGAACAGAAATACTGTAATGGAAATTATCGAGTTCTAGTTGTCTTCTTAATAAATTAGGCATTAATAAAATAATTTTGAGTTTACAAATAGAAGAAATATATATTATTTTACCGGACGACTGTCAACATCTCTTTAACGAACTGTCCCAATAAAGCAACTTAAAATCATTTGTGTTTACCTAAAAAGCATCATAGTATCGCGCCAAGAAAGGGCGCAAGTTTTTACTAGGTAGGCAACAAGTGTCTGTTTCACTAGAATACTCGGATTGAAGCTAAAAGATGTGTATTCTTTTTTATAAATTGTATTATGTAGAATATAAAAAAACAATTCTATACATTTTAACCGTGTACCCAAAGGTCGAAAGGCAAGAGATTTTCCGAACCGCAAATAGGCCCAAGATTTTAACTTCCCTAGAGCAGTAGCGGAAGTTGCGACAAATTTGTAAAATCTCGGTTGGGGGGAGGGGAGGGGGCCGTATGAATCCCTCTCAATCTTTTTTCCATAGACCTCAATTTCCTATGCTAGTCGTATTTTCTTTGAAAAGCTGTTTGTGTTGCGGTGTTTTTTTTTTTAATATTATATTTATTATTTTGTAGATGGGAAATGACTTCCTTAGTGTCAGACTTTTACTGACTAAAACCCACCCATGCTCCTTTGGTTGCCCTTTATTGTTCCAGGGCCACGATAACTCTTTCGAACAATTCCGCAACCCCGGTGTGTGTTTTTTTCCATATTAGACGAAACATTGCAACACATGTTCTAGAATCGTGAACTAAATCGATACAAAAATTTGCCTTACACCTTAAGTGACCCTATAAAGAAGTGTTTAACAAATTGTGAATACTGTAACAATATAACGATCCTTACCTAGAGTACGCACTAACCAGGGCGCGACAGTCTGCTTCTGGTTGACGGCTGCCTGCACTTCGTTCAGAGCCACCGTCAGCTGATGGCTTAGTTCCTGGAGAAGTAACTTGTTGTTATTTGTCTGTGTTGAATGTGAGCTGTTCAGGATCGATGTTTGTGGTCATATTTGTGGGAGGTCTTTATTCTCCAGTGGGTGTCTTTAGCTGATATGATGAGGAATGTAAAATATTTATTCCATGTTAATATGTAATTATTTTTTTCTTAAATTCTTTACCATGTTTATTTATTTATTCAAAACAAAAACATTTACATGCTTAATTATACAGTAAAATCTTATGTTAAAATTACAAACTTGTAACCAGTGAAAAAACTTGATTTACCAATGGAGCAAGGTACATTTTTACACATCACTATTAGGCTCAACTCACACCGAAAGAGCGGCGAAGGGCAGCGAAGCGGAACGCAGTTTCAATGTCATTATGAATTTTAACTTTATATTCGTAACTATAATACTTATTATCGCATTAGAAACTCGTTTATGGAATTCGCAGGAATTCCCGCGCCGACACGGGCATCCGAGTGACTCGTTCGAGTTTCTCATGCGATAATAAGTATTATAGTTATTATAGTTATGAAAATAAAGTTAAAACTCATTTGACACTAAAACTGCGTTCCGCTTTGCTGCCCTTCGCCGCTCTTTCGGTGTGAGTTAACCCTTAGTTTTGCTTATTTTAACCGAACAATGGGGCCGGAGTTTCCTAGACGATTATTCTGAAAAGGATCAACCGAGTCTCTTTTACATTCAAGTCCACAATAATATTTGGTATGGTTACCTGGTTGCTGCACTGCGCCTGCACATGGGCGAGTTTCACTTGTGCCAGCTCTAGTTCAAGGTCACGTACGCGTTGCCGTAGCCGTGCCTCTGTTTCGCTCGAGCCTTCTTTATCGTCGCCTTTCTGTTCTGTCTCTGTAAATGTGGGCGTTATTGTGTAAGTTTTAAGGTTCATTTTAGGAGACATAAAGAGTTGTAACAGCGGCCGTTTTTTTATTACCTTCTTTATTATCCTTTTGCGCGAGTTTGACACTGCAACTCACGCAGTCCTTTACGTAGTCCTGGAAAGTAAAACCTTATTTTAACACCGTCTAAGTATAAAAATGTTTACTACGAGTTAGTAAAAGGCTGAGGACGAGACAAATAAACGTTGCATTACACATACTTTGGCTTAACTATTCTGTCTCTATATCACCATCAAAGCCTGACAGTTGTGCAACGTTGATAGTAAAAATGCTTAGCCGATGCAGTTGCTAAGCACAAGCAGCGTCAATTTATCTCGACTTGTAAGTACAGCTAATAGGTAAAGATACGAACCTGCATATTATGTAGCTGTTTGTCAAGTCTCGCGCATATCTCGCGATAGTCTCGCGCCACCGCCGCGTAGTGTGCCGCTTCTTTGTGACTCTCTTCGGACGTCGAACGGGACTGGGCATAAAGATCACGTTAACGTATTGTTTCATTGTTTATATGCTTGCAATTATGCAAAATTCAACTCTATTACTTGTGACATTGAATTCAATTTTTTTGAACTAACCTAGAGAAATCGTAATAATGTAATTGGCTCTATGTAAAGAAGCTTGTCTGGAAAACGGAAGACGGATGGACGGACGAACGGACGTAGGAGACTTAATAATAAGGATCCATTGGTAGCATTCGAGTACGGAAATAAAACTGACCATTAATGCATCATGGTAAAGGTCACCATGATCAAAATGACAATAGTCTTACCTCTGTCAACTGTGCTTCTAATAAATCTTTCTCCTGTTGTAGTTGTGTGTTGATAACCTTGAGCCTCTCCAGTTCTACGTTTATTTTCTCTTTTTCAGCAGATTCTGAAAGAACAGAATATCTAAAATAGATATAAAATTATAAATATATGACCTATGAAACAATAATGTGCGTGAATGGCTAATAGATTGCCACAACCCAGCCCAGTTTACTTAGTAACGGTACGATACCCCTTGATAAAGCTGATAATTATCATACTATCAGACTTTCCCATCCGTAACAACTGTCAAAGAAACGTGACAAAGACCTACAAGCAAATACTAACTCGTATATTACTAACTCTCTCTGTTACTAAAAAGTTAATGTAAAAACTCAATGTAACTCTTTACGTTTATTCTTTTTTGTGGACCTTCCTGTGGAAGGTTTGGCTTCCGCAATTAGTCCTTTTGTACACACTTTACGCTTAGCAGATACGGGTCCGACGCAGAATGTCCACTTTGCAAAGATACGCAGGCAGGGTATAAACAACACTAACCTTTAATAAACTTCTCATATTGCTGCTGGTACTTCGGCAGTCTCTTCACTTTGATACTGCACGCTAACTTCACGATCTGACGGGACGACACTTCTTTGGTAACGTTAATCTATAATAACTTAAATAACACTAACCTTTAATAAACTTCTCATACTCCTGCTGGTACTTAGGCAATCTCTTCACTTTGATACTGCACGCTAACTTCACGATCTGACGGGACGACTCTTCTTTGGTAACGTTAATCTATAATAACTTAAATAACACTAACCTTTAATAAACTTCTCATACTCCTGCTGGTACTTCGGCAGTCTCTTCACTTTGATACTGCACGCTAACTTCACGATCTGACGGGACGACTCTTCTTTGGTAACGTTAATCTATAATAACTTAAATAACACTAACCTTTAATAAACTTCTCATACTCCTGCTGGTATTTCGGCAGTCTCTTCACTTTGATACTGCACGCTAACTTCACTATCTGACGGGACGATTCTTCTGCGCGACACTTCTTTGGTAACGTTACTCTGTTGATAATAATGCTGATGTTTAGCAAGAATGTTTGTAAAGAATTTCTGGCTAGTGCGATTTGTCAGCTTTGCAAGTTGATGATATATACCAACAAAACTGACACTGTGGACTAGGAAATAAGTTAAATAAGGTGACTGGAGTCTCTTACTTACTCTTTATTATGAACTTCTTTTCCAAATAATGTCGTGTGCGGTCGTTTTTGGGTTATCTAACACTAGCGACCCGCCCCAGCTTCGCACTGGTGTTACAAATCTTTAAAAATCCCGGCTTTACTATATTATGCATGTAATCCATACTAATATTATAAATGGGAAAGTGTGTCTGTCTGTCTGTCTGTCTGTTTGTCTTTCTTTCACGGCAAAACGGAGCAACGGATTGACGTGATTTTTTAAATGGAGATAGTTGAAGGGATGGAGAGTAACATAGGCTACTTTTTGTCTCTAAAATTGCGAGAAAGATAGAGTAAAATAACAATTCCATTTTCCCATATAAAAGTTGTCCATGTTCTGTTGGATGTCGTTGTCATAGTAACCGGCAAATCAAGTGTCAAAACAGTTACAACCATAGAGGTTACAACCCGTCAAACCTGACACAAATAAGTAATGTTTAATTGTTTTCAAAATACGAATGGAATCATTTTCATAAATCCAAATCATGCAAATAAAAGCCATTTAATACGGTTTGAAATAACAAAAAGGCGTGTAATATGCTGTAAAAAATAATACTGTAACAGCTTTTCTTATTTCCAACGTACAAAAATAATATTAAGATAAAAAAAATATCTAGATTTAAAATATTTACTAGCCTTCGCCCGCGGCTTCGCCCGCGTGGATGTCGAACTTCTACCTACTATTTTAACCCTTTAGGGCTATTTTTTATATTCTTCACAAAGAATAAACCCTCCAAGTTTAATGTATTTAGTTAGTTATTGTTATATATTAACAAACACGTTGATATCAGGCAGTGAGTTTACTATTATATACATACTAGATGACCCGCGGGGTTATTACCTATGAAACAGAAATGAGCAATATTTGCACAGTGATCGCGCGATCACCGCGCGATCGTCAAAAAAAATCGTATTATGTATGAACCGATTGCTAATCGCTCGCTGATTGTTCTAACGCACTTATTGCTACGATGACGATAAAGTAGCAATCGCTGGAACTAATTAAATATCACCTTTAACAAAAAAAACTTAACTTTGCTCTTAAAAACCATGCTAAATACGAAACCACCAAACGAAAAATGCATATTTTAGTTAACTGATTGCTCCACAGAGGCAGCACTATCGCTAGTTTGCCATTTGACGTGACGTATTTTGAATTGACGTTTGAGCAGCAAAATTTATTTAAACCATATCACCTTTATTCATAAAAGATTTGTATCGATTCCCCCCCCCCCCCCACATTATCACAATCTAGATTCACGTGTATATGAGTGGCCTAATAGTTGTTTAGTAATCTGGAAATACTGTCATTGTCGCTGTCACCTAACTTTTGAAGAAAAGATCGTTGAAAGGAAATGTTATGAAATGGGCTTTTAGTTTTAAAAAAAAGTCCAGGATGGCCATACAAAAACAAAAAAAATATTAAAAGCACCATTATTTAATTAATACATCAATACATATTATAATAAAATCATTATATAATAAAATCAATCCATACTAATATTATAAATGGGAAAGTGTGTCTGTCTGTCTGTATGTTTGTCTTTCTTTCACGGCAAAACGGAGCGACGAATTGACGTGATTTTTTAAGTGGAGATAGTTGAAGGGATGGAGAGTAACATAGGCTACTTTTTGTCTCTTTCTAACGCGAGCGAAGCCGCGGGCAAAAGCTAGTATACATATAAACCTTCCTTAAGAATCACTCTATCTATTAAAAAAACGCATCAAATTCCGTTACGTAATTTTAAAGATCTAAGCATACATAGAGACAGACGGCCGATAGCGACTTTGTTTCATACTACTACCTATTATGTAGTGATGTTAGGTGGTCGAGTTCGGTACCTAGTAGGTACCAAAATCGAAATGTCTCGGCTTTTAACAAGATGTAAAAGAAAAACATATTTTCCTTTAAAAACCTTGCTTGTAATCCTAAACACACCGGTTTACACACCGGTTACTGATCACCTTTTACAGGTTAGTTGAAAACTTACCTAAAATACTTGAGTACACCTTCAAAGTCGTGTGACAGCAGGTCTTTGCGTGACCTGGACAGCAAAGCTAGAGCGACTTGGAACAACGTGTCGATGCCTTGCAGCAGGAACACGTCTAGGATGTGGTACACCTGGAATGAGTTACGCAAGTGAAGGAAATTATAGAAATAATGCATGGTGTGCCTAGAATGGAAGTCGTCTGACACAGAGTCAGACTGCCAGCGGCAAATACAGCGGAGAGAATAATAATAATATTTGTGAGGATAATTTAATAAAACTTTAAGAACTTAAGTAAGTAATTATCTGCATCACCCAAAGGTAGACTGGAAGAAAATGCCTAAGGCATTAAGTCCACTTATGAGCAGTGTTTTTTACATTATGTGCATGAAGTTCAAATTCGAACGCCCGGTTGGCATTTGCTACATTATTATGCACCTAAAAACATTCTGAAATAAGAGTAGGTATTGAAAAATCTCTTTTACCTCAGTTTACTGTCCTGCTAGGATTTTTGTAGGACAGAAAAAATCCTAGTTATCGTCTACTAGGGCCTTTCCGTTACAAGTCAAACCATTTATTTTCATAACACCAAAAAAGGTACTGTGAAACGTCATTTACAAAACAAAACTGTATCTAATTGCCTATTCCAAAATGTTGTTTCGTATAGACAAGAATGGGCAAGAAACTCCATACTTATTCTTTATTGCACAAGAAAAACAACGCACACAAAAAACAGCAAAAATGTATGAGTTATGTACAATCGACAAAATGGAATCATGAGCCACCATAAACTTATTTTCCTCCAGACATTTAAATACAATTAGGTCGACAATCGCGTAAACATGTGTATCAAAAATGTCACACGTCTAGTCTTATTATTTTGACAGCTTCAAACGATTTGTCGTCGAAATGGGTCATGATTCAATTTGGTCGATAGGCATACAATGGCGAGCTTAACTGAAAGTAGAGTTATCTTCCAGCAAACTTATTGTTTCAAAATGTTGTTCATCACAGTATTTTCGTACAATCTTACCAGTGGCAAGGGGAAGCGCGCCGTGAACACAGTGAGGAACCACTGCGACGCGAACATGTGCGGCTCCACGCCCAACTCTTGGAAGTGCGCGCGCAAGTCTGTTAGTTGTTCCTGGAATGGAAAATATTATATAGATTAAACTCCAGTATTTAGGGCTTTCCTAAAATGAAAAAAAAAGTTAATCTGCTGCAAATGAAGTAGGCGTCTTAACCAGTGGGGTCATCTCGGCGCTCAAATGATTAACTATTTATCTATTTTAAAGCCAAATAACCTTTTTTCCAATTATATTAGTTACGATTGCCAGCTTCTTCAAGAATAAAAAACAGGGCAAGCTAAATAAAACTATTAACAAAACATATTTATGCAAAAATGTATCTTATTCCCCTGTAATTAAGATGACTTACTTCCATTAACCTGTCGAGTTGATGCAGCCTCATGTAGAGCGCTTCGAAGCCGTCCTTGTACAGCTCACGCAGCCCGTACCCGTACATCAACCGCACGAGCAAGCAGAATGCTTGCTCTTCTGGCATCTGAATGAAATAAATAACAATATTGTTAAATGAAAAGACATAAGACCAATCTTTGAAAAATCTAGTGATTACTATGAAGATAAATTGAGAAGAAAAATCAAATTAATTCTCAAGGGTCCAGTTTCTAGAAATGCAGTGGCAACACAGACAGCGATGGCCCATCACATTAAGTGGTCACCGCTGCCTATCGCATCTGCATTACTAACCTCAAAACAAAGATGATATAATTATCACAAGTAATTAGACTACCACCCCTACATTCTAAAACGGAACCCAGCACCGCAGATTTGCAGGCAAGAATAGGTTTAGGACAGTACTTTCCTGGACGAACATGCTCGCAAAATTTCAGATTACTAGAAATTTTTCTCCAGCCTACTCTTTTACTACAGCCCTGGCAGTAGCCCACATTGTGCTGGTACACCGCATAGGCCCTCGCCATACGTAACAGCGAGTCTTGACCGAGCCCTCCTATCAGTCGCGCTGTATCACTGACCTGGAGGGATTGTCCTATCGACGCAGACGTTTCTACTGCTAGATAAGTCTCCGTCATACTCACATGTAAAAGTAATGTGGCAGCTAATAAGCTGAGTCGCTGGCAGTAGCCCACTTCATGTTCGTATACTGCGTACGCAATAAATACTTATGACGCTCTCGCATGCGCAGCAGTAAGTTCTGGCCGAGTTCTCGAGTCATATCGCACTGTATCTCTGTCTCTAAGGGGAGCAGTGGGTGGGTTTAACGGAATAAATGTCCGTTCTACTCACATGTAGAAGCAGCGTAGCAGCTAAGAAGCTGAGTTCCTGACAGTAGCCGACTTCATGGTCGTACACCGCATAGGCCCTCGCCATACGTAACAGCGAGTCCTGGCCGAGTCCGCCCGCTTCACGGAATAAGTCATGTGCGGGGAACGTGCGGGCTATGTCGCGTTGTATTACTGCTTCGAAGGGACTGTGCCTTCAAAGCGAAAATTTCTACTGCTACATAATCTTTGCTATAACTTACATGTAGCAGCAGTGTAGCAGCTGAAAAGCTGAGTCCCTGGCAGTAGCCTACTTCGTGGTCGTGAACTGTCGTGCATATCTCGTGTCATGTCGCACTGTATCACTCCCTCGAAGGGAAGCAGTGGGTTCTAATGCTAGAAAGGTCTCCGTTATACTCACATGTAAAAGTAATGTAGCAGCTAAAAAGCTAAGTCCCTGGCAGTAGCCGACTTCATGGTCGTACACCGCATAGGCCCTCGCCATACGTAACAGCGAGTCTTGACCGAGTCCGCCCGCTTCACGGAAGAAGTCATGTGCGGGGAACGTGCGGGCGATGTCGCGTTGTATTACTGCTTCGAAGGGACAATCCTGTTCGAAGAAAGAATGGGTTCAGTATTAATCACGCTTGAAACTCGTCGTATATTTGAATGGACTATTCGAATATACGACGAAAGATTTCGTGCGTGATACATAATGGCGAATGCGCTGATTCTTCACAATCGTGATTGGGGACAATTGAGTTTAAATTTAATAAGGCATACAACAAGGTAGATTAGAGAACTCCTAACCCAAAAATGTTATAGAGGGCTCTATAACATTTTTGGGTTAGGAGTTTCTTAACCAAGACATGTGTGCCATTTTTATTACAAATCTTGTTCTAATTATAATTATCTTCACACCTTAAATACGTCGTACTGCCGGTTTCAGTATTTTTATCATTACGCTCCTGGCGTCTTAGCCTGTTCACTCTAAATCTCATAATAACATGACGTAACGTGCGCCCGTAAGGACATTTAAGGGGAGTTTCATAATAACTGTTATCTACCTTGCTGATAAGCGTCCTGTAAGTCTCCATAAGCTTGTCGTTCTGGTCGACTCCAGCCAGTCGCAGCCACACCTCGCCACGTAAGGCTTCAGGCACTCCCACGCGTACCAAGTGGTTCAGCGCACGAGGACGCGGGCCTGTCCAACTGTGGTTAAAAGAATTACAATTACATTAATTCATTTAAAAAAAAACCTTGCCTACTCTAGGTATTTCTCATGTGTCAAAAAGTCAAATCGTTTATTTCCATTAGGCCATGAAGGCACTTTGGAACGTCAATTACATTAAAATAGTTGATTCTAGTTGCCCATTCCAAAAAGTTGCTTATATGGAGAAGAATGGGCAAGAAACTCCATATGTACTCTTTTAAAATAAATATGTTACAATTAATTATATACATGATTACATTCTGTAAAGTAAAAATGAATACAATCTCAAAGTAAAGATTCTACGTTAAAAATACATATTTGCAACAAACAAATATTTAGAAATGGAAGCTATATCATATTTACGAGGTATATAGTTTTACATTTACAAATATCGAAATGGTAGACGACCACTCTCAAACAAATAACTGAATTAGTGTGTGAGCCAACTCAATCTACAACAAAATGAGGAGATATAATTATATTTACTTATATACCCAACTATGTGAAAAATATACGTATTTATAGTAAATATATTCAGAAAAATTTGTATGTAACCAGTTTGATTTTGTGTTCACTGCGAATTGTCCTATGGGGCAGGACCAGCAACCTTCCAAGCATTTTTATCTTGAATATAATCTTCTAATTTATAATATGCTTGTTGACATAGTCTCCTTTTGATATATGTTTTAAATTTCCTTTCATTTAATTTTAATATTTCACAAGGAATTTTGTTGTAACATTTAACACAGTACCCCATGAAAGAAGTTTTTACTTTTGACAGTCTAAAATAAGGTTCAGCTATTTTATCTTTATTCCTAGTATTAAAATTATGTCTATCACCTGCTTTACTAAACATGTGCTGGTTTTTTTCTGTTTTTTTTTGTGTCTTGGATGAGTTGATAAACATCGCAAACGCAAACAGACACACTCGGAATAAATACCAGTAGTTCTTGAACCTTCCGTCAGTAGCCCACCAGACACAACATCAGTCTGGTCGGAGGATCCTCCCTTTTCAACGGAGGATGAGGGACTTTACACTCTGTCCCTCATACGTCTAAAGATCTTATATTATATCAAACCCACGATTTGCAGTGTTGCAGCATTATATTTTAAAGTTTTACATTATATCAATTTCTCAATACTATATTTAGAAAAATGACAATAATTTTATCATAGATTACGATACCTCCTCAGAACTTGTGCCCAGTTGACAAGTACGTCTTCCCCACAATCTTTTGAAACTTCCCCGGTTCCACTGAGCAGTGGCTCGTCACCATCTGAAACGAATTGATACTCTTTTTGATAACCTGCGATCAAAGAGTAAGGAGTGCAATTTTGGTTGATACTTATAAGTTTGCTTTACATAAATTTACTAAGAATGTAAGTATTAATTGATACTAAATATTCATTTTTAAACTTGAACTTATCATGAGGATTTTTCTTCTTACGGATCGTAAATAAGACATTTATTTTTAGTGAAATTGTTTTGTTTTAACTTCAGGTGACCACTAGTTGTTTAGTATTACGTACCGGAGTCGGGTTCGGAGGGCGAAGGCGACGCGGGCGCACTGGACAGCGGAGAGGACAGTAGGCTAGAGAGAGACAGCGTCAAGTTCAGTCACGAGCGGTCCAGCTCGTCTGAAGGCTCGATACTTGCCACTTCGTACTAACATTAGCTCGATAGTTGCCACTTCATACTATAACACTAGTTCATTTGTTACGTACCGGAGTCAGGCTCGGAGGGCGAGGGCGGCGCGGGGAACTGGACAGCGGGGAGGCAGTAGACTGGACAGCGACAGCGGCAAGTTCAGTCGAGAGCGGTCTGGTTTGTCTGACGGTTCTACTTGCCACTAGCTTGACAGTTGCCACTTTATACTATTACACTAGCTCGTTTGCTACGTACCGGAGTCTGGTTCGGAAGGAGAGGGCGGCGCGGGCGCACTGGACAGCGGAGAGGGCAGTAGGCTAGACAGTGACAGCGGCAAGTTCAGTCGCGAGCGGTCCAGCTCGTCTGAAGGCTCGATACTTGCCACTTCGTACTGGAGCTGGCCCAGAGCGTCTACTGACTGGAATGAGGGAATAGTATTGATTATTAACGACAAATTAAGAGCGAATTTTCATTTTGCGAGACTCGGAAAGGACAGGCAGGACCAATACGCCAATAGTTTTTTAAATTTATTTATGACTCAGGAAGGTTTTTATGAAGGAAGAAAATCGACAATTCGAGTTAAATTGGCACTGTTGTAAATAAATGGTGCTGTTCATAAATGAGTTTGTTTAACATAGGTACTTATATTTTTAATTTCAATGTACTTACCTCTTTCAGATTAATATAAAACTGTTGCACAAGCGGCCTCTTTGAGTAGTACCAGAACCTCTCTGTAGGCGGGAATATTTTGACTGGAGTCTCGATGACCAACCTGTGGACAAGCCAAAAATGTAGATTTAGTGACGTCACAATGCAAAATCTTTATCAAATTTGGCAGAAGTTTAGATCATTACATAGTATAAAACAAAGTCGCTTTACGATGCCTGTACCTATGGATGCTTAGATGTTCAAATCTGCCAACAGATTTTGATGCGGGTTTTTAATAGATAGAGTAAATCAAGAGGAATGTTTGTGTATAAAACATGCATATTACAGTAAATAAAATCCGAGATTTTTAAACATTTGTTGTTACAAATGTTTAAAAATCTCCCCCCTACTTCGCATGGATGTTTTCATGCGAAGTAGGGACGGGTCTTTAGTTCTAGTACAGTAATAATTACACTCACCTTAAAGGATCCGGAATGCCTCTAATAACGAGGTCGAGCGCGAGCGACATGTATGCGGGAGCCCCGTCGCCGCTCGCCACGTTGAAGGCGGCCAGTGCCGACTCGCCGGCGTTCCACAGCGCACACACTGAACACCCAGACCCGCCTGATGAACCGCTTACCTGGAAGTTGGGTAAGTATTATTGTAATATGGTAAACTAGTTTTTGCAGGCGACTAGCATCCATGTTGTGAAAATATCATACAATTCGAACACAAAATTGAAATCAAAGTCTTCCTTTGTGTTAAACTGGATCTCTTTTACAGTTATGTAGAATCTGTACCCAGCAACAACCCTTGGCAAGACTAATTAACTGACTTTCTAACTTCTGACTACCGGTCATGACTGTAAAAAATCTCATGAAAGATGGCCAGCAGACACGTCTTTACGTGCTATCCCAGGTACGGAGTGTCATTCCGTAAAGAAAATTCAGAAATTAAAATGAGAAGACCCAAAACATTTGCCTCGGATTTCCACAGCCGTATGATCAACAGGGTAGTATGATAATAGTAAATTGTTTAATAAGTGTTTAGGTAGAAAATAATTACCATTTCAAGTAGCCTCATGTCTGAATGCTTCACGCTCCTGCCGGGAGCCAGAAGGATGCCGAAGCATCTCTCTATGTATAGTCCGCCAGTGTAGCCTGACTGCAATTTGAATAAAAAACAAATGCCGTATGACTTACGGTTTCTATGAATGAGTGTTCTATGATAACGCATAATAAATTGAATTAAATCTTTTAACAACAGCAACCAAGCAACTGCCGCCTATCGCGGCGCTATTGTCTTTCTGTTGTGTCTCGAATCACGTGTGTTTGAAAGTTTAAATCAATGTGTTGAATTGTTTGTATATGTGTCGTTTGGCATCCTCGTCAAATTGACAATAAGGGATCCTAGATTTTAGTCAGTAAGAGTCTGACACGCCCTCCCGCCGCACCCAGGACGGGAGCAGTCATTGGATGATTTCCCACTCACCAAAAAAAAAAAAAAAAAAAAAAAGGGATCCTAGATAGAGATTCTCAATAAGACACAATTTAAAAATAGGTTCGCCATTTCAAAATTGTTTTCGCTCACCGTACACATTTCTTTAACTTCGAAAACGACAAATTACTACAATTTTTTTGCCGAGAAAAATAAGAAGAAAAATAAGACACTTTATTAAAAAAGTTAGCGATGATTTTTTACCTGTGGATCATCTGTCTCAGGCTGAATATTGTTGGTGACTTGTTTCACGTTGATGGTCACTTGTTTGTCTATGCCGCCGCGCAGCTTGAACCCGAGCCGTTCCTTTGGTACATGGCTAAATGTGCCCTGGAAAGATATATGAAAATAAAATTTTGTGAAGTTTTTGCTAGTAACAAAATGTGATTAAAAACTAATCAGATACTAGGGGTATTTAGGGTGGAAATCTTGTTATCTTCTATATGGAGAGAAAGCTTTATTCAATGTATTGTTATTGGTAGTACCTAAGGGTTAGTAGCGTTATGACTACATCTCGATAAGACTAAATAGCAGGTATGACTAGTTCGCTATAGGACTTAATCTCGATATGACTAGATCTTGTTAGGACTATATCGTAATTTGGACTAGATCGCAATAAGGCCAGATAGCGTAACGACTATATTTTCGTTTGTTTTTTGGAGTACAGTTATCGAGTTAAAGCATTAAATTTTTTTCCATGGTACCCATACTAAAATACTAAAATTAAAGCATTTCATTGTACCATACTTATTTATTTATTTTAACTTACGCTTTAAATCATTAACGTTTTTTTTAAAAGACAGGAGCGTAATCTTCTAGTTATAGTTCTAGTTTATTAAATTCTCTTTGATACTTGCGATTGAATAATATGGTGTTTCTTGTTTTGTTATTTTTTTTTTCACTTTAGTAAAGCTAAGTAGGTACTCCATGAAGTTCCTATACTTATGCCACTTTTAGATACGATTGTACGTCATATCGATAATGAGTCATTTTGATACCTGGACTTATTGCGATCTAGTCCGAACACGATATAGTCCTAACAAGATCTAGTCATATCGAGATTAAGTCCTATAGCGAACTAGTCATATCTGCTATTTAGTCTTATCGAGATGTAGTCATAACGCTACTAACCCGTACCTAATATTGTAGATCTTTTGCCTCCCTTATAGGCATTGCAAAAAAGACAATAACAAAATCAAATTGACCAAGCCACTTTTGAATTTTAGAGAGATTAACGTTTGCATTGCATTTTGTGACTCTAAAAAAATATAGAATGTCATCAAGGGCGCCTCGCTCAGTTCAGCGACCAGCGATGAAGGATTCACTCGGTACAAAAAGATATTCCTACCTTAGCATCAGTCTCCTTGATGTCCACAGTGCACTCCAACACATGCATGAGCTGCATCGGCGGCACTGCGGGCCCGGCGCCCTCGGTCAGCGAGCCGGTCATGGAGGGCGCCGCGCTGAGCTCGCCGACCAGCGATGACGCCATTGAGCGAGGGATTCGCTCGAACGCTTTTGCGAAGCAGCCTGTTGAAGTAAGAAAGGAATTTAATTTATAAAAATTATATTAAGTACTGTAAAATTTTAATAGCATAATAGGGTATTCTTTTACAATACACCAAATAAATGTTAATCTTTACACATATGTCTTCAATCTTTGTACAATGATATAAGTCTTTTTGGTAGTACAATGCACAGCCAATTTCTACTTAATCTAGAAACATGAGACATTTTATGAAGAAAAGGTGATTTCGCAAATTCTTTACCTAACGGGGTAGAAGAGGGCATGTTTTGTATGAAAATCGACAAGTGAAGCCGCAGGGAACAGCATATTTGTATATTTATTATAGCAGTATAAGTATGTACTGAGAAAACTGTCAAAGACAACTGTTTATTCCATTAAAATCAATTGAAAAGTGCCCTAATTGACACACAGTTGAAGTAAAATCGTCTCAATCGTCAATGCACCACGAGTCAGTTCAATTGACCTCGATTGAGTAAACAATAACAATGTTTATTCGAAGACTCGTCAATGTTGAGTCGACACTGCGCTTTATCGTATTTGTGTACTAATATTTGCATTACTGGAGAATTGCAAAACAAACCCTGTAAGTATTCACATAGAGTTTACTTTATTAGTGTAGTAAAATGATTTTTTGGAAATTATAGAGCCTTGAATTAGTTTTTTTTTTCTGTGTTGCTTTTCCAATTTATCTTGGCTTGAAAACTTTACGAATGTTTTAAAACAAAAAACACTACAATTAGTCCATAGTTGAACAGAATTTCATTTATATTTACATAGATAACGAATTAACTCAAATATTTGTACAAATGTACCAAACTTGGTCGCTTTACTTATTGATAAAGACAGTAGACGTGTTGACAAAAATAAAACTGCTAGTTTAATATATATTTTTTGCCCAATGTCACGGTATGAAACCTAAACATGCAATTAATTTTTAGGGTTCCAAGAATCTCTATATTCGGTTCAGTTTTTTTAAGAATATAGTTCTTAACTTATAGATTACAGAAAAAAAAGAACAGAACCCTATATGTTCGTGTACTTACTAAATATCTTTAACAAATCTCTCCTGCGATTAAACCAAGCATGTGTCTGCCGTTTGTAAACATTGGTACATGAATAACAGTTAGCACATAATTATCATCTCCCCATATTCACTGGTAAACAAAGTTACGAAACGTTATTTTAGCAACAAATTTTTGTCGATGTCGCGAGGAAAAGTAATAAAGTTTTCTTTCCAGATAAATACGGGTTTATTTGGGAACAAAACTTTATAATACTGTAGGGTAATTGTATTTCTGTTTTTAACTATAATTTCTCGGCTTAGGTAGTTGACTAAATGTAAACAATCTTGACATGTCTTTTTATGTAAAAATTGGTTAAAAAAGTTTCAATATTCTTACCAAAAGTCTGTTTAGAACAAATCCGAACACGACATTAATAAAACATTTTTTTAAAGTAAAAAGACATACTCAAGATGGTTTAGATTCAGGTAATTGGCTAACCCGCGGGGTTATTACCTATGAAACAGCAATCAGCAATATTTGCGCAGTGATCGCGCGATCACCGCGCGATCGTAAAAAAAAATCGTATTATGTATGAACCGATTGCTAATCGCTCGCTGATTGTTCTAATGCATTTATTGCTACGATGACGATAAAGTAGCAATCACTGGAACTAATTAAATATCACCTTTAACAAAAAAATCTTAACTTTGCTCTTAAAAACCATACTAAATACGAAACCACCAAACGAAAAATGCATATTTTAGTTAACTGATTGCTCCACAGAGGCAGCACTATCGCTAGTTTGCTATTTGACGTGACGTATTTTGAATTGACGTTTGAGCAGCAAATTTTGCTAAATTATCGCGATCGCTCGGCTATTGCAAGATACGTAATCCTGGTGCCGATGTAGTACAGCTGTTCCAAGCTTTATCACCTGGCTCTTTAGTTTGTGCTGCTCAATATTTCTCATAAATCTGGTTGTCAAATAAAGACAGAATTTTATCAAATTATTTATTTTCTACTATACGGAGATAATTACTTAACGGACAAATACATAATTATAGAACTAATCTAATAGTTACGTAAATGTCTAATCTTATACCAGCACGATTAGACAAAAATATTGTTGAATATGATTTAATCACAGAATGTACTGTATTGCCCATACAATTAACTTTGTTTCAGTGCATTCAATCAAAATATCAGCTAAAACCATTGTTTACATTTTATTTTCGGTGCAAACCGTCCTTCTATTGAAGGGCATAGGAACAATGACAAATTCGTATTTAATCAACCACATTGTCGAGTATCAAATGAGTGGGCGGAAAACAGATTGAATATAGAGTAATATTTTACGAGATTAAACTAAATTTTAGATAGGTTATGTTAACAATTGTATCAGTAACACTAATTTATCAAGGCTAATTAAGTAAGTGATAATAAACATCATCAAATTTAGGCGCATTTTTGATGATTAAGCGGAGTCACGTAGCTGTAATTAGATAGGTGTTCTATGAATCGTTGTTTTCTATCAAAAATTTTTTAATGGTAGTGTGTTCTTACCTCAGAGAGTTTTTTCAGAGATCTAACAAGGAAAAACTCAATTTCCAAACAAAACACAACACAACTTGAGACAACACTAATCACATCACTGAATAAACTTTTTACACTCAAGATAGCACTTTCAGCCATCCAAATAAAGTCCATTTAACAACTAAACAACACTTTCAGCAAAAGAAATAAAGTCTATATATCAATGAAAAAAATTAAGCAATTAAAATGTTTCTGCGACACTCAATATAATTTAAAACGCGGCATACATGCGCTATCCACAAAAACAACAGAGTTAATGAACAGAAAACCGCGAACGATCCAATCGAGTTGATAACGTAAATCGAACTGCAATCAAATTCTGATTCATAGCTAGCGATGCAGAAACGACATTGTTAAAACTCTTTTTGTACTGATTTTCCTTTGCTTTGTAACGCAAAACAGTGCATGTTTACATGGTCTGACTCGGCTTTATAAAAGTTTGTATTCAGTCACAGTATGCATGAAAGGACCTTTCATTTTATAATAACAAAAAGTAGTCTAAACACTCACAACGACAAAAAAAAAGTAAACACCATCAGTCTCGACTGACAGAACAACTGTTGCTACACTCAGTTCAAGGTTCAGACTGTCGCCTATGCTCCCTGCGCACTAAGTAATGAATATAGTAGTGAACCAATAACAAAATATAAGTGAAGGCCTCTTGCAGCCGCGTTCGGCGACGCGTCAATCGGGTCATCGGGCAGCCTTGAGGCCAGACAGACGTTCAAGTCCACCGACTTTTAATGACGTCACACAATCGATATCACGGAAGTTTAGAATAATTACACCCAAAACAAGGGTGGCTTGGCCCAATACAAATTGTTTATTAGAAGAATCAAACAGACACAGCGCAAACCATTTGACGTCATATTTCATTTGAATCGCTTTCATGGACGTTGTATTGATTGAAATGAATGAAGACCAATTACAGCGCCAGTAAAACTAGGTCATAAATTTAAAAATGGGAATTATAGTGTCAAGATGAATATTCTGTCATAATAACAGACATCGATAAAGTGAGGCAAAGCGAAGGACTGTGATTATCGAAAATGATAGAAAAATATATGGTGGTCATTTGTGATTGTGGCCCGCCCTATACAGAATTAACCGCCTACTCGAGAAAGCGGTAAAGGGTGCTACTACCTCAATGTCTTAAAAAAGTATTAATAAATTTTTAAACAAACTTTGATCGGTACATACGGACTTGAAGAAGATGATAAAATGGATACATGGAGTGATTAAGAATAGGTAAATTGAGAAAAAAATATATTAAAGGAAGTCTAAAAGTAACCACTGTGAGAGAAAAGTTGTAAAGGAAACGTTTGTCTTGTACAGTACCGCCACGGAATAAACTAGATTTAGAAGGCAGAGAACCGAATGTTATCGTACTACTTAGGAAAGGATATAAAGGTCTATCCAACAATGAACTAGGTTCGTTGGACTGTTGTGAACAAAAGTTTTTCATTAATTATTAACGGAATAGCATAGCAGTAACGCGATACGTTAGTCAATCTGTTTAGTAATTTGTGTTGATGACTGTACTGGCATTTGACTCAACGGGTACTTTGAGGTTGGGCTAAATTAGTGCTTTTTATCAAGGTGAGCCCTGTCGTTGTAACAAGTAGCAGATAATGAATCATCTGTGTTATCAGTAAAAGATAAAATTCCTGCTCTCTTGTGAAAGATAAATAGCCGGTAGCATGTCATTGCTTTCACAAAATTATTTAAATAAAATGCGGTGAAAAGAGATAATTTGAGATCAATTATAAAGTCTAATATGACATTCAGTAGGTGTCGTCATTATTGAAACAATTTGATAAACGAAATTAATGTTAATCCTTGTAACCAACATTTTTTTGCAAAGGTAAACACATAGTTATAGATACCGAATATTTAAAAATGGGTAGTAATAAAAGCTCCGACAAAAAAAGAAGAATTGTACTTACTCAAAATAGACTACTTTTTTCTGAATTAAAATGACGAAACGACCGAATGAGATACTGAAATCTCCGAAAAATAAACATGAACGTTTATATAATACTTTGCTACCAGCATAAATTACGTTTAACTGAAAACTATGCTTTTAACTATGCTTTTGTAATTTTTACCTTTACTTTTATTCTATACATGATCGAGGGTGGGCTGGGTCGGGTGTCTTATAAAAAAATAACCACAAAGGGGATGGCAGGGTGGTCTATTCGCTCGCTTCGCTCGCTCACACGATCCTCTTCCAACCTAATCTACCCGAGTCGGGGTGCCCTAAAGTCTAGATTGCAACCAGTTTTCATCATTATTGAGAGTTAAAAAATAAATTTGATAACCAACAATAGAAATTAAAACAGTTCATGCAAGTTGTAAAAATATGATTATTTTGACGTAACCTCTGTTGTCGGTAACTTAGTAATTTTTATTCGGAAATTAGGATTTTTTGTAGGTAATTCATTATAACGCTGGTTAATTAGAATAATAGTCGGCCACAGATCGCTGGAGATTAATTTGTTTGTCGGAACCATTATTATTTCCTTTTAAAAATGTTACAAAATTGTACTATTATTAGAATTTTATTGTTTATTGTTGCCTTTCAGTAACTTTTAACTGAAAGGCTGGCCAATTTAAAATAAAATATATTCTAAGGAATATATACTTAATGTTATTTGACTTCTTATCATTTCAAAACAATTAAAAGTGTTTTTACTTATTAACGTAATACAGGCAAAACAATGAAATAATCTGTTACCTATTTAACGTTAAACACACGGCCGTTGATAAACTCCGAATAATAAACACAACACAATATGACAAAATACTATTACAATTATTATTACACTGTCTACCAATAAAAAATACACAGCTTCACCCAATGAAAACACCAACAAGACTACCACATGTTAGCGAACATTTAACTTCTAATTTTAACTGCCTGTTTATTTTGCAACGTAGTGCAGTGCGCCGTAGCTGCTACATCAATCAACAAAACGCTAGGTGTTATCTCATTTGTGTTAAGAGCTGTACACATGAGAGCTTTGACATTTTGTTACGGAACAATATGACACAACAAACTCGCATCACAATACACTGGTGCCGATTCTTTTATTCACAAACTAACCTAAATTTAAGTTTAATGCATCTTTCTCTTTCCACTTTATTAAAAAAAGGACAGAAGATAAAATATTAGTTGGGGTCCTGTCAAAATAGCACTCCCTAAATAATTTAGGCGCAATTAAAAATATGGCTACTTAAAAACACGTCGATTTACTGTCTTCCACTTAAGTGCTATCTAATTAGACAAGACTAAACTTATATCTTTTATCCTTTTCTTAATGAAATGGAAAAAAAAGATGCACTAAACCTAATTTTAGTTTAGTTTGTGAACAAGAGAATAGGCACGAATATCTCATTTCTGTTAAGAGTATACACGTGTGTTTTGACATTTTGCCACCGGTACATGCACCCACTACGTAACGAAATAGGAAAAACAAGTATGTAATAGTTTTTAAATTAGTCACATGTAGGTAAACCGCTTTATTTTTGTCGTCTTGTGTGACCGTTATAATGGGTGTGTGAATGATTTGTGTGACAAAATTAGTCCGTGTTTGTTCTTAAAAATCTCGAAAGTAACTGAACGGATTTTGTTTGGTTTTCTTTAATAGACAGACTGATTCAAGTGCCAGGTTTAATTGTGTAGTGCATGTATATTATAAAAAAGAAAGGCAGTGAATTTCAAAGATTTGTAACAGCTGCAAAACTGGGCCGGACAAGTTTTATATAAATATTTTTATCATTTAATCTTTGGCTTCGTTTATAAACGTTGTTTTAGCAAGTGCTTCAGCTAACTAATATTCCTGCTACTGTCGTATAACGAGAACAAGAATATGGCTGAGCCAAAATACGTGTTAAAGAAATGCATACAATTTTGCATTTCATGTACCTGACTGTACTAAAACAATAATTATTATTAATATTTTATTTCAATGTCTACATGTATTGCTCTAACAATATCATTATTATATCTTGACTTTACAACAGAAGCGAAAATAAACACACGTGTATCCAATAAAAAAGAAAACACTTTCACTCGTGATAAAAAAATTCCATTGGAGATAATAATAAAACCGTCCGAATTATTTATTATCAGTGTCACATTTCATTATCTTTATATGTAAAGAGCAGGTTTTTTTTTGTGTCAATCAATGCACAGTCGAAACTACTGGCGAACGCGAAATTGGCACTGTCGTTTTTTCTTGACGAAGACGTTCACTAAGATATGTTTTTCTTTTATTTATTACTAGCTTTTGCGTTAAAATGAGACAAAAAGTAGCCTATGTTACTCTCCATCCCTTCAACTATCTCCACTTAAAAATCACGTCAATTCGTCGCTCCGTTTTGCCGTGAAAGAAAGACAAACATACAGACAGACACACTTTCCCATTTATAATATTAGTAAGTATGGATATGTATGTACCCTTAAGGGATACCCCCATGGAGGTAAATTAAAAAGGTTATGAAATTTTATGTAAAAATTGGAGGGTAATACCGCAGGAAACTAAGCCCTTGTTTTATTGGCTGGATTATTTATTTTTTGTTTCGTTTACCACAACACACATTGGGGTGGCTTAGGAGTAACACCTATGTCTATATGAGCAAAGCCACAAGCACAGCTAGTATCACAATCTTACTTAATTCGTGTACCGCGCGTCGATTCTAAGCGCGTACTGTGCTACATTATTTGGACAAGTCATACTATTGTATGTATGTGTATGTTAACTATCACAACAAATCATAATAAATGGAAGGACAGACACGTCAATTTGTACAAGCAATTTAAATTCGTGTTATGTTGATGTTCACTGTGATGTTTTCAGTTTCGGTTGATGTATGTTTCAGAAACGATCAGGTGCGAATCGGTTTTGTACAGAGAGATTTCCGTACTCGTACGTATAAATATGTTTTTTGAATGGCAATATAAAAAATGCCTGGTTATATAATTTTTCAATTAATTTTATTTTTATATGAGAAGACCGACTAACAAGCGACCTATCGATAAGATTACCGCCGCTCACAAAAACAAGAAAAGTCGTGCGTTGCCAGCCATTTATAAAAGTTCAGGCTCTTTTCTTGAAGATCTTTAACATCTCTTTGGCCTTTTCCCAATCACGTTAGAGTCGGCTTTTAGCCTAACAGGATACAACTGGATACCAGTGTCTCACGTGAAGTAACTGTCTATCAGATCTCGACAGCCCAGTTACTAGGCGACACAACTTCAGATTAAAAAAGGCACATTGGTACTAGCATAAATTCGAAGATTCGAACCGTATTAAGCACTGGGCCATCACGACATTTCTTGAAGGTCCCTAAGTCGAATTTATTGTTATAGTAACCATAGCAAAACATAATATGTTTTGGTCCGTTAAATAAAACTTCTTATTACAGTCCAAAATAATGCTAATAGGGTTCTGTTTATCACATTTTGAATACGGAACGCTAAAAAGTTATGATTGACGTTTTAACAACTTTTAATAGAAGGTGAATCGTAATCGTTTGTCCTAATTTTTGTTATTTTTACAGAAAATATGACAGGTACATTATTGTTTACTATTTATGTTCTATTTACTGTGACCGCTATATATGTCTGTGTGTCTGACTGTACGACTGTAGTTCTTAAACGGGTTAGGGATTTTTTTGCGAATTGGGATGCAGTTTTATTTGAAAGCAGGTGAACTAGCAATGGTTCTCAGATATGTTACATCAAAATCGGTTTAGTAGTTCTGTAGTTATCAGCTCTTTTACTCTCTTTCTCTCTCTTAAGTTAAAGGTTTCTCAAAACCCTAATTTACATCTATTTTGTGCTTAATGAAATTGGTGAGCCACCGTTTTAATCAAATGATTTTTTTTTAATTCAGAAGACATAAATATGTTAGCTTGTTTACCAAACAGCTGGTTCAAATGTACATCAACCATAACATAATCCATGTTCTAAAAGGATGGTCACGAAAACTCTGTTTGAATACCGATTAGTATGAAATCACTGCATCAAAAATGGTAACACGCAGTAAGGAAACTGATATTACATAGTATAAACGTAGTTTCCTGTCTGTATATATTAGATCTTTTGAACTGCAAAACGGATTTTCATGTGGTTATCGTATAAACATAAACTTCCTGATTGCGGTAAACCACAAAAGGGTATTATTATACATACGCGAGACTACAAAAACAAATTAATTAATCCGTCATGGGGAGTGGGAAATCATCAAATGACTTCTCCCATCCTGAGCGCGGCGGGAGGGCGTGTCAGACTTTTACTGAATAAAACCTACTCATGTTCCTTCGGTTGCCACGGGGTCACGGTAACTATTATAAACATTTCCCAACCCCGGCAGGCGTTGGCCATGTTGGGCCGCTTCCTGTGCTGAATTCTCTTTGAGGCACGCGTGGAACACTAACGCGCCGTCGACGCGGGCCTGGTCCTAGCCGGGCGGCGAGCTACCCATCGCTCGCCATCCGCAGACCCGCCCATTACAACGATAAAGTGCGTTGAATTTTACGTGACGTCACGTCTAGGTAAAATTTTTACTGAACAGTGACGTTACAGACAGACAGACAGAGATATTTCGCATTTATAATATTAGTACGGATGCGAAAGTAACTCTGTTTGTCTGTCTGTCTCTTCTTCACGTCTAAACCACTGAACCGATTTGAATGAAATTTGCTACAGATATAGCGCCTTACTAATAAACGCTGCATAAAGTTATGATAGGTATATACGTCAAAAAATGTATGGTTACACAGGCTTTATTCATTGCATAACTTTACACAGTGATTATTAGTAAGGGCAATAGTCTGGGACCCGAGAAAGGACATAGGATAGTTTTCATCCCGGAAATTCCCCGGGATCGGGAACTATTAAACGCGGACGAAGTCGCGGGCAAAAGCTAGTAATATAATAATCTAGGACAGCTCACACACGGCCATCTGATCCCAAACTAAGCAGATCTTGTACTATGGTAACCAGACAACTGATAAACATACTCATATAATTATAAACACATACATATTATAGATAAATCACACCCAGACACAGAACAAACAATCGCGCTCATCACACAAAGTTTGTCCTAGGTGGGAATCGAACCCACGACCTCCGGCATAGTGGTCAGGGTCACTGACCACTAGACCAACAGGCCCGTCAACATTCAGTCTATCAGTCAGCCAGTTCACCGTTTTATATTCAAGACTATCTTCTGCCCGCGACATCGTCCGCGTGGATTTTTCCTAAATTTTCTTTGCTATAAACCTCACGGAGCCCGAGACCTTTCTAACGAATGCAAAACCGTGGAAATCGGTTCGTGCGTTCTGGAGTTATAGCGTCAGGAAGGAAAACCCGACTTATTTTTATATAGTAGATAAGACACGATAAGACATTTCCGATTAGAAGTTCGAATTGTTGAACTAGCAACGATACGTGTAAACAACATTGAGTGTACTGTAATGTTTATTTATTTACTTTAATTAAACTTATCGACATTCTGATCCGATTTGAGGAAAATCATAATTAATGGTATGTTTTTAGTAGAAGAATGAACCTTTGTAGTATAAAATGTGTCGGAGTCAATTAAGCTAATACTGGAACTTTAGTTTCTGTTGAATACTTAGTAAGGAATAACAAGGCTTAAATGAATATTATGTGTGTCAATCCGCCTTAAGCAAGGGGATTTTGTCGATAAGGCTAATAACCGATATGAAGTTTATCGTTCGAATCTGGGCAAGAACAGCACTGAGCAAGCGTGTTATCAATGCTTATGCCTTTCTGACGTAAGAAGAGGGATTTTCCCAGCCCTGCCCACAATTAACGCTGATTTATTTATACCTGTACCGCTTGAACACCAACTTGCCAAGAATGACCTATACAAATTCATGACCTGTCTTTGAGGTGTTAATAGGCTACGATAGAACTGACATACATATAGTTAAATAAACGGTACATAGCCCGTCATCTAGCGATTGTTATGGTTTGTCGAACAGGCCAGTTGAGTGAACCACAACCGTAGCACAGATAAAACAATAAAATGACATTGATCATAAGGGTCAATTTCGCGGGGCAGTAAACACCTGACATCAATGACAGTTGTCAAATTGACATTTCGCCAGACCACAGGTTAGCAAGTGCTTTAGCTAAACCCTATTAATGTCACAGTTGTTAAATTACTATAGTAAGATAAAGATGGAGTATAGCTAAGCCAAAGTATGTGCTAAAACTATCGATATATAATCGTAAACCCACCGACTGACTGTTGATATATCAACATTATCAACGCACAGCCCAACCCACTGGTTCTAGAGACAAGAAATTTGCAGGGCGTGTTCTATGTAAAGAGTAGGTAACCACAGTCAATGAAAAAAAAATTGGAAATTCTAACCTTCAAGGTAGTATCGACATTGCCGCGAGTATAAGTCAGTAACGCATATTTATCTCGGCTGTAATATCCATTAAACTTCAACTTTATCCTAATGGGGTATTACATTACACTGTATAAGAGAAATAATCTAAAAATATATTATTGAGATAGCTTATGCAAAAAGCAGCCGAACAGTGTTAGTTTTAGTTCATAAAACTAGAAAATATTTTTTTAAATTCAATTCAAAGTTTTCAGTTTTTGTTATCTGTTCTTGAACACACCGAAATACAGACCACATACAGTGACAGTTGTCGACTGTCAACAGTGTCAACTAGACGTCACTATTTGTTTTATTTATAACCTCCTAATACGATCTTTATTATAAAAATATACTTTTTCATGGAAGTTATTGTGAAAGATATTTTAGATGGCTAAAGCACATAGGTACTTACATCAAAGTGATATTTACTAAAGTACAAACGGGTTTTTATGGTGTAATAGTTGGAATACTCTTCCCACAACTTTTAACTAAGTTTTTCTTAAATTTGAATCAGTTAACACTAGAATTCACAATTATTCCGATGTTTTCACACTTGTGTTCTTGCATTCCGGAACGCACACCAACGGTAAGTCGAACAGTAACTAATTTTTTAGATAAAAACAATAATAATGATGTAAAATATCACAGCGCATTTGTTTATTTACACGACGTGAGGACGTCATATCGCCAAAGCAAAACCACGCCCACGGCGTTTTTCGTTTTTGGAAATTTCCGCGCGAAACTTGAAAATACAATTTTTAAAAGCGTTCTTAGGGTACTTAGCATTTAAATAAAAATTTAGGATTTTTTTTAGTGGTTTCTTAGTACTGTAGGAGTTATTTGAACAACTTTAAAAAAAAGAGTGTAATACCCTATTATGGCAATCCACCGAGTTTTCGGTGATTTCTGCCAATGTCCATTGTCCAGGTTGGAATTAATATTAACCAGTTGAAATTACCGTGCACAGTTATTAATTAAAGTATCGAGATCATACACGTGTTTTTAAGTTCATAAAACACGAGACTCATCCAATTAAAAAAAGTACTTACTTGACACTTGATTGACAGCCTCAGCAATATGACAGCGGAACACATGGCACCTATACACCGCAGACTCCTTGGTCTCGCCGTGCGACCACGTAAAGGCGAAACAAGATGCCACCGGCGACCCCGCGGCCCCGCGCGCGTAGAACGAAATGCGGTTCACCGCGTACCGGGTCATCACGCTGTTTGTGTCTGCTTGGTAGAGCCTGCGAGAGAATTTCGAAAATAAATAACAAAGCAAATCAAGAGTAAGAGAGCTGCTGGAGTTGCGGAATACTTCTAATAGTAACCGCGGCCCTGGAACATTAAGGGCAACCGAAGGAACAAGGATGTGTTTTAGTCAGTAAAAGTCCGACACTCTCCCGCCTCGCCCAGGGCGGGAGAAGTCATTTAATGATTTGAAAAATGCAAGAATATTTTTTTATAAATTAGACAGCTTTTAGCCGCGGCTTCGCCCTCTTGGCTGTCGATAAAAAAGTTTCCAATGTTCTTTTTCGGGGTATGAACTATCTCTGTATCCATTTAAAGCGGTTCAGTAGTGTAGAAGTGAAGCGTAACAGACAGAGAATTATTTCCCTATTTATAATATTAGAATGAAATTATGGATTGAAGTCTCCTTATAAACAAAAGATGGTTGTGTTAGGAGACCTATGACAGTTAGTGACGTCATAGTGACAATGACAAAATTTTATGCCTGGTTTAGATTATTTAATCCTTACAATTTTTACATTTATAATGTTAGTAAGTTATTGAATACAATCAGAATAATTTTCAGCCGGGTAAAGTGACCTAGACAACCTCTAACTTGACCTGTTGTCACCGTAAAGATAAGCTTAACCACAAAAAATGACAAAATCGCTATATTTAAATATAAACGACTGGTAAGGGCAAACGGATGCCGCTCCTTTAAGTTGCCGTCTGTTATCGAATTGCAAGATAAACGCTTTTAAACAAGAATACTTTGTCACGGCTTGGGTAGCTTCAGAAAGGGTCGACGACCTAGTCAAGGTCACTGCATTTGCTTAAAAAGGCCTATATCTAGCAATCAAAATAGAGCTCGGTGCGCGATAATTGACACACAGACTGTATTATTTTTACTTCATTGAATGGTAAGAAAATGAATGCTAGAAGTGCTTTTGTGAAAACTTTTTCAAAAGAAGCACTACTACCAAAGTAGGGCTTGCTATTAATAATATTTGGCCAGTTTTATACGTGGAAACAAGGCCAGAGACTGCACAACACTATTTTGGAAGGAGAAGGGCAATAAATGAGGCTAATGAAAAGTTGAGAAAGGCAGTTTAAACTAGGCTCATGATAAAAAATACAAATTGAGTGTATGTGTCATTGCTCAATGGAAAAGGTTTACAACTTCAGTAATGCCATGTAGATGTTACGTGCCGCTAGTCTAGTACACTTTCCTGATCCCACTTCTGATACACGTCTTGAGGCTGATTTAATAGCACAATACTTAAACGACAAGACTGAAAGCACACCGGTATCAATATCGACACGGCGATCCCATCTCTGCTTTCTGGCATAGAGCTGAGCTCCTTCATGATGCGTTGTATGTCACTCTTGGACTTGGGATCACTATTACTGAAGTTTTAGGATCGATATAATGATACAAGAATATAATACTCACACGACAAGTCCTTGAGAGCACACAGGTATCGATATAGACACGGCGATCCCATCCCTGCTTTCTGGCATAGAGCTGAGCTCCTTCATGATACGTTGTATGTCACTCTCGGACTTGGGATCCGATATGTTCTGTGCACCCAGGTAACTGACACCGCTGAACACTGTGCACTCTTGGTCTACGTCTGAAACTGGTTAGATTTTAGTAAATATTGGTGTGGAAATATAAGTACGTTAAAAATAGTGCGCCTAAAATATTAGATGAGACATTTATGGCCAAATTTTCAAACGTCACTTAATTTTAAGACGCTCTCAAATCTGTTGCTATGCCTACTTTACCCCTCTAGAGTGACAAAGACATAAAATTAAGCGACGATTGAGTATTCGGTCATTAGTGACTTATTAAATAGCGAAACAGATTCTTTCAGATCACATTCAGAAATGTAATATTAAATAGTTCCAGTTTTGAAATAGTTAGTGATTGATACGTAAACACATGATTATTATCATAAAAACAAACAACTTCCCTTCCAATTATTATCAACTTTTGATGTTTTTTAAGTATTAATCACTGCCTAAAGATATAAAAAACTGACTGACTTATCAACAGAGCCTGGACCTTGACTACAATTGCGGACGTTGATGGCTTTATTTTGTAACTGTCTACTAAAGAAGGATGTTCTCTAAAATCACTAGAGTACCGAGGTTAATCTCACGTCAAGTGAATTTATTACCTATTGTTAAATCCTTCTGCTTATAATGGACACATGTTTGAAAGATTAAATTTCCGTCAAACATCTTCGATTTAAACTGTGGTGGCTCTTTCAAAATACTTGCAGATATTTTGGGCGGTTATCGCATGGTTGTTAAAGTACTTTATCGTGTGCGTTTTCTAAAAGAACCTAATTACATACTTTGGTAAAAAGCGCGACACTCAGAGGCGTAATTATACTGACAAAATGTTATGGACCTGCTGACAGAATGGATCCACAGTGCTGAGGACTGAGGCCACTATGAATATTAGGGTCTCTGTGTAGGCACAGGGACCCTCTAGACTACTACTGATGAATAGAATATTGAACGCGCATTCTTTCAATCAAACGCTCAGTGCAGACAAGTGCCCCAGAAGTTGGGAATCCATGTCTCCTCAGTGAGAAAGTGATTGGGGGTAACCATACTTGGGCAATACGCTAGGTTTTTTCATTCATCTACGGAGTGCGAGTCTGAGCTGAGTCTGCATCTCAAGAGGCTTTGAAGACAGTACGGGACAATAATATAATAACCTAGTTAAGAGTGAGAGAGAAAGACAATCACCTTCATCATCGCTCTCTGTCGGCTTCATGTGGTCGTGTTTCTCAGTAGGGGATGGAGTGGACACGTCGGCGGACGTGGCGCTGTCCATCATCTCGTAGAACTTGGAGCCGCCGACTAGCCGGCACGACTCCTGAAATATGGGCAATAGATTTTATTTATTGAATATGGAATTAATATTTTTATGGCGTGCAAGTAGTTGGTTCGAATCTGGGTGTTTATGTCTGTGGTTCATATATGTATGTAATCGGAGGCAAAAATTATTTCACTGATAGAAAACTATAACTTTGCCTGCAGTGATTAGTACCCTCTCTGCCTAAGACCCAGGCAGAGAGGGTACTAATCACTACACAATAGCACAGCTTTTACAGAACATATAAATTAAACCTTAAAAACTAACACACTCATTTTCAATTGTGCAACATTTTCAAATAACGTTACTTTTACTGTAATACCGTCGTCCCTCAACGTTCTACCTTTTACTGATAGAATTTCACAAATATTCCTAGCTACGCATTATGACATAATATCAAGAGCCAGCTTTGCAATATGCTTATTTTTCCGTCATTAAAGTATAATAAACTGAAATCCAATAGAAACAGAGTTGCAAATAGACATTTCTACCGTCTGCATTGACCGTAACGAAACCAATCCACTAAGACACCCCTATTCCACCCCTCCTAGTGGAAATACTGAACAATGTACCTACAAACAATAGGGTAACGGTAGAGCTAAAGGTCACTACAAAGTTTCCTGTTCATAGCAAGGAAAAGGGGTCATTGTCTTTTGCCATTATAACAGCATTCTACTTGTTTGTTTTAATTAGCCCAGAAAGTCTGACCAGTCTAAGCAAGAGGTATCGTATCGCCTAGTAACTGGGACACTGGGTTCTAGAGTTCTGATAGGCAGTGGCTTCACGTAAAACACTGGTATCCAGACATCCCGTTAAGCTAAATGCCGACCCCAATATATTATTAAGAAAAGGCCAGGGAGATGATGATGATGCTTAGAAATATTCCGTTCAACAAGCACACATAAACTACCTACATACATTATAGCAGTTCCCTTACTTGTATATTTTTGATTGCAGTTACAATTTTATTATAGATTTATCTTATCCGATTATCTTCATAATTACACAATTATCATTATAAACGACAAATAATAGTCGTGAATTAATAATGTCATAATAACTGTATTATGTGCAGGAACTTGTACACGAATATGTTGTGTCTGACTCATTATTAAATTATAAATAAATGAATGAATAATTATCGTGGTTTTGTTAAACTGTCTGTAAAATGAAACGATACGATTCCTTCTACTTTAATGTTTTTTTTTCGACATTTGATATAAAGTTTTGTAGATAGAGTTTAGATTCGAATGTCACAGTGGTTAACTTTATAATAGACATAGGTATTTTTTTTTTAGAAAACCCTTTATATATTATGTCAAAGGAGGAAACTCAATCACCTGACAATAGAAATGTTTCCTTAAGAAAAACAAGTAGGTATTTATGTTGTTTATAAACTTGAGGTAATCATGTTTATTAAGAGAGATGCATATTATCTAAAAGCAAGTTATGTAAATTGGAAATGAATACACTAATATTATGAAATTAACATGACATAATATTATTGAGTTTGACATAGGTTACATCCCAATGGAGAAGAACAAGCAAGAAAGTTTAAATACTCTTTCAGACATTAAAATCATTTGAAATTAAATAGTTAATATAATTGATATATATTACCGAAACCACATTTAGGGATACTGTATAGAAGCTGCTTTGTACTAAAATGGAAAACCTATATGACAAAAATAAAAAATTGACTAAATAAATACCTTTTCCACAATTTGAGAATATCTTCTTGAGTGTGTCATGTTTAAATATTCACTTAAATGTATTTTAACTATTTAATTAAATTATATCACAATATTTTATTGAAATTCGATTACTAATGTCAATAATTCTCAATACACTTGATGCGTGCGGTCGCGATGGATCGAATATTAAACTGTTGATATTCCTTCCTATGAATCATTGGCCGACCGCAAATTTTCATACATAACCGTGGTGGGTTTATACAATATTCAAATACATACTTCATGTATATAATATAAGGACTAAAATACATTGTACAATCATTGATACATCGTCATATCATCTGGATAAGAAAACTGACAATGACTGAGTGATTTTGACCCTTATTACTATCTCAGTAAGACTAAATGAGTATTATTCACGTTTATAAATAAAAAAACTGTATATCTAACTAGGAAACCCGGAAAAAAGAAACTTACAAATGAAACCACTATAACAAGAACTAATTAAACACGAAAACAGTGTAAATCCGTGAAAGACAAGCCATAACAACGTATCGATAGTTACCTTCCCACATACAATGATAGTCGCCATGTCCTTCGTCTTAATGTTAAAGAAAAATCAACCTTAATCACTTAATTACATCGTCAAAAGGTCGTTAGCACGGTGTAAGCAGTATAAGCTCAATTTTCACTGCACAGGTTAAAAGTCCACGGAACATAATAAGTGTCACGAACGAGCAGCAAGACGATGTGTGGAGGAGACCGCTCGGGCTCTGGTAACGAGCTCAATAGACGCACAATGACTGGAAACCAAAACAACCCGGCGACAATTATCGTACGCGAGCACCGAATGTAACACATAGGACACACTAGCGAAAATTAAAACATGATTATTCTAGTAATAAATTTAAAACGACTGGCGAAAAAAGTTTTAATATTCTGAAGCAATTATTCCTACATTTGTATCAGAACAAAAGGTTTTTTGTATGCGATAATTATTACAGATAAGACGTCCAAACAACACGTGGGAGCAACTTAATCTGAATGTTTTTTTTATTTACAACACAAAACTGTGCCGTCATTTAGTTTTTGACCTTTGTTAATCAGGCACACCTATTCGTATCAATATTATAAATACGAAAGTAAGTCTGCCTGTCTGTGCGTCTGTTTCGATTTTACAGCTATACCACTAAACCAAAATATAATAAAATTTGGTACCGAGTAACTTTAAACCCCAAGGACTATGTTCTTCATTGGTTCAAGGTACTACGTTGCATCCAAGCTCAATCCAAGTTAAACCAAGCCAGTTAGCATGGTTTCCAACCGCTCTAAAAACGAGCAAAAAAAATTATCAAACATAGAACCTCTATTTTCGATATTTTATTTTTCATCAACTACTTCGCCCACTGAGGAACCGATTTTTCATTTTTGTATTCATCCGTGATAACCGAATTAAGTCGCGCGGAAAAGCTAGTTAAGTGTCATAACCTATGAGGAGTGCAGCTACACCCACTCAATAAGATATACTATCAAATATTGATCTTTTAATATTTATCGCCGACATGATTGAATCATCGTTTTATTTTGTAACCGTCGGCTTCTAAACATGGGCCTCCTCATACATACCAATATAATAAATGTTTGTTCCATGTTCTATCATTTATTTATTATTTACTACCGACGCGTCCCAGCTTCGCGATTTTTGAAAAACTCTTCTTTTCTATTCTTTAACATACATGTATAGGTAATACGCCCAAATCTTTATCATGAATCGGTATGAAAATCCGTTCAGTATTTTTTGAGTTTACCGCAAACAGATAGACAGGCGCGTAGGAGACAGTTTTATAACATGTTTTTATATAACTAGGATACAGAAACACCGCGCCACAGCCAGCTGTCGCGGTTCTTTCATAAATTTTCTAGGAATCCGCGCAATTTGCACGGCTTGAAATGTCAATTTGCTATTACCATTAATGTTGGTAGAGTATTGTTATTAGGTCACAAGGGGACCCAGAGCATCCGTTTAACATTTCCTCGTAGATTAGTACAGCTACGATAAGAGAGATTAGAGCTGTGGCCTATTTTTTGCAAGATTGACTCACGCGCAGACAAACGGACGCTACGAAATCTAGATTGAAAACGTGTTTCTAAATTTACATTTATTTTTATACTAGACTTATAGCTGTCTCTAGCGTGAATGTCGATACTTCCATTTTTTATATTAGCCCTTTAACGTTGTATTTTTCAAAAATCATTTCTTGGTGGTTAAGTAACCACCACCAACTCTTTACAAAAAAACAAACTGCAAATTTCATGTCTCTAGGACCAGCGGTTTGGGCTGTCCGCTGATATATCAACAAGTCCGTCAATCAGATTATCATATTAAGTAGAGATTTGACATTCGAAAGTCTGATTAAAGATCAAGGTAAGGTGACTGACCTGACACGTTTTTAGGCAAAAGCAACGTATTTCCAGTTTTACTAGGTTCGATAAAAAGGCCAGTATTACGGATGACTCATTAAGTGATAGGATTTAGGTGCCAATTGGGGTAACGACCTCAAACCTAACTAGTACGCCCGTGGGATTGTGTAAGATTCCTATGCATTAAATGTTTTTACTTCATAGGAATCCAAAGCATCAAAAATCTTGAGTGAAATTGTGCGTAGGACAGAAGTTTGGAAGGAAAAGGCGAGGCCTTTTCTCGGCAGTGGAACATAAATTAGGCTACAAAAAAATGAATCCAAATAAATTGTACCTATTTGCGAATTTGTAAGCCCTAGATATTACTAGTACCTGCACTTAACACCGGGATATATCAACATTTTCAACTGATTTTGTTAAATCTTTACATTGCAGTAATAAAGCTATTAGCTAATTAATCAGAATAGCACATAGGCTACAACAACACGCTATTACCCACAAGAGCGAAGCAGTAACCAGACCTAACATAACGACCGCGGGTGAAACTTGAAGGATAGCGATTATATAGACTCTATACTCTATTGCAAGACTTTGACTGTGTGTACAACGCTTCACTTAAAGTTCACCAGATAACAAAGCTAATAGGCACTTGGTCCACATTTTAACTGACCCGTGATTAGTTTACATTACGTAACTTTCCGTACTCGTATAACAGTTTATAGGTAATGAAGTTTATTTTATCGACGGCCGATAAACCAATTATTACGGTTCTGGAGCCGGTTCAGTAAACATAGGAAGTGATGTGTGAGGGCACTTTTTTTGCTTCTGGACGGTCAAGGTCAGTGAAATAGCATCAGGAGCAAGGGATATCATAGACCCCTCCGCCAAACTTTCAATTAATTTAATTGGGTGACAAACTTAGATGGTCCAACTGTTATGTGGTTTGGTCGCCGCTGCCCTTAGAATCTGACTGGGTAACGGAGGTCTGATAGGCATTTGCTCGATGTAAAACACTAGTATTAGGGACTACTTACATTTATTTGGCTCTATTCAGCTTATGTCCATAGAAAACCACGATTTTTATGAGAACGCGTACACGATGGGCAGCAGATCACAAACAGTAACCGTAAACTACAGGCAACATCTGGTTTTTTTTACCGACTACGGGGTGCGGCCGTAGAACAATTTGACGCCGCTCGGAATATTTTTTATATGAAACTAGCTTTTGCCCGCGACTTCGTCCGCGTGTAATAGTTCCCGTTCCCGGGGGATTTCCGGGATGAAAACTATCCTATGTCCTTTCTCGGGTCCCAGACTATATCTGTACCAAATTTAATTCAAATCGGTTCCGTGATTTAGGCGAGAAGAAGAGACAGACAGACAGAAAGACAGAGTTACTTTCGCATTTATAATATTAGAACGGATGTTCGGATATTCAGATGAAACAAGTGATGTCGCTAGCACTTAGCAGTCTGCAGCCGCAGTCTACGGACTTCAGTCCATTTCGGAATTGTACCCTTGTCTGTCGCGCTGCTATTGTCTTTCCATTATGTCTCAAATCACGTGTGTTCGAAGGTTTAAGCTGCATCTAATTATTCTGGAAGCCTACCCCAACCCCAACAAAGTTAGAAAACTACTAGTGAGATGATGATATTTTTACAGATGCAAAGTTTTGCTTTTATATGTATGTTCTAAGAACTGTATAAATAGACACCAAATAAAACTACAAAATCGAAAAAAAATTGACAATGACTCCTCAGTCTTCAAGTTTCCCTATCATGAAACCTAAGTATCATATCACACTTCATACCTAACTTCCACGAAGAACAAACAAAGAACTTACAGTATGGTTTCCTAAAAATAACTTAACCCTACAGTATGGCATCTTAAGAATTATATTGTTATCATTTTTAGCTGGAATTATCTTGTTCACTGTATTCCAGAATTATTTACATTGTACAGTACAGACGTCGTTTGTTGCTAACCTTCAAATATACAGGGTGGCAAGTTTCAATGGGTACTGAAGGAAAACTACTTTGAATCATATTAAAATTTCATTTAAAATAAACATTCCTTTATTTTTGAAAGAAAAACAAAATTACATTTAAATACTGTTTTTAAATTCACATGCCACCCTCGGGAACTGAACCATCAGACTTATCGGTCATTCATAAGGACCAAAAATAAAATATTGTAGGTAATTAAACGAAAATTATCCACGGTTTTTCTCTAGTTCAATTTACTGTTTGTTTTCTTATGAATGACACTATCGATTGATGTCTAATAAGTACAAGGGTTGAGGTTTTTTTTGTCATTTTAAGTCAGTTCCATTCTTGGTTGAGAGTTTTACTCTATATAGGAAACGCAGTTTTATTCTTGTTAAAAATAAAGGTAAATAAACGTTCCTTTATTTTGATTAGGTAAAATAATCTACCTCGACTTAACATTTCGACGACCACGCGCTGCTATTGTCTTTCTATTATGTGTCGAATAACGTGTGTTCGAAGGTTTAAAGTTTTTTAATTTCAGGGCCCATCAAAACTTTCCACCCTGTATAACAGATACTGAATTTATTTACTTAGTAAAATTGCTCAATTTAAGAAATTCCTTCACTATCCGTAGTAGTCAGCTACAAAAATGTCCATTTACTGTAAAACATAATGGGCATTGAATAAAAAGATGATGAGAAGCCGTGCTAGTGACAAGATAGAAGCTTATCACAGTAATAAAATAAGAAAGTTGTGAAGTAAGTGTGTATATAGGTATATTCAAAGGAGGTGTTCGTTTTCTGGCCCAAACCTGTACCGAGGTACAAATTACTAATAAAAATTCCTCCCAATAATTTGTGTTTTTAGCAGTATTTAAAATCCTTTAATATCACAAAGATTTAGAAATAAAAGAATATGAATAAAAGCTGCCTCACGTCGTTACTGCGTAAAAAGAAACGTTCATGAGAGCGTTGACAGCTGTTGTTTTTTGTTTGTTTGAATGACAATTGACAGCAGAATAAAACTATCGGCCCTGATTTAGTGCCCTGTCTTTTTGTCCGGTAGATAACCAAACGCAAAAAATGATATGAATTGTGAAATAAAAGTATTTTTGGAAATACTTTTTTCTGTAATAATTCACGACAAATGTAACTAGAAAAAATACTATCTGCAACACAGAAAAAATCCTTAATAATACATTTTTAGGTTAATACAATGAAGCAACGAAACGCATTATCGAAGGAGTAAATCATGACATTGCCAGACTGAAATTCTTGGGTTGCAAGTTTTTAACATCTTCGATCGACAATATTGCAGGTGGTACAAATGCGCAAATAAATCCAATATATTTTTTCCTAATTTGATACTTTTTTATTTGATGTACACGCCTGGGCCAAAGTTGTAGGAAATAAAAACTTTTTTTCAAAAAAATAATAACCGCCTTCAAAAACTAAAAACCCAAAAATAACTAAAATTTCGGAAGTCGGTGGCAACACAAATTGACTGGCAGAACAGAAGCTACCGACTTCCGAAATTTTAGTTATTTTTGGGTTTTTAGTTTTTGAAGGCGGTTATTATTTTTTTGAAAAAAAGTTTTTATTTATTACTTTTTAGTGTCGACTCCCAATGTAAATATAGAAACTTGAAGAAAAAACACACATCGTATATGAATATTTCGTCAATTTTTTTTGTTCTTGGTGAATTTTTCGAGAACCACTGAACCGATCGCCACAAAATTTATATGGGACCACCCCTGAATCATGACTTATCAAACAAAAAAAGAACCATCAAAATCCGTTTGCAATTGACGGAGATATCGCGTAACAAACATACAAAAAAAAAAAAAAAAAAAGAACATACAGACGAATTGAGAACCTCCTCCTTTTTTGAAGTCGGTTAAAAAGAAACACCTCCTTTAATAAGAACTAAAAACGCTAAACGCAGACTAACGATAATCTTAATAATTTAATTCACTTACACATACATAGATCTAGATGAGCCTCGCCAAGGGGTGAACACAATAAACTTGATGCTAGCCGCGTTTACCCAATTAACCGCGGGAATTCATGTCCCACTTGCTAGTTTTACGGTCAAATAAACTCAAATAACATAGTACAAGTTATGTAGCGGTATATCGCTGTTGTTCGTTAGATTTATATTGCATTTTAACAATCCGTTTATGAGCATACGTAACATACACGTAGGTAAGCTAGATAGCCGGGTACCTATATTTTAATGGCTGCATTCGTATTGCTATGGAAATTAAGTATGTGCGTAGGTAGGATATTTAATGGGTAAGTTTTAAGAGTAAACGATTTAAACTTTCAACTTTTGTCTATTTCTTAAATTCTCTCGAAAATTTGGGATTTGACACTTTAACCACTTTAGACATTTTTCAATTCATTAAGTAATCTTTCGCCGATCAAGCGACAGCCGGCTGTCGGGCTGCTCTTGTCTTTCTATTGTGTCTCGAATCACGTGTGTTCGAAGGATCGATGGCATTTCTAGATGTAACCTGTTTGCGTAAGATTTGATGACGTCGGTGGTCAGTTTACTTCGCCCTTCGATTGGTCACAGTTGACTGCGCCTGCCAGCTTCTACAATGCGTATTGCTAAGGCCGAGAAAATATGCGCCCGCTTCGCACGGGTGTTACCAATATTTGAAACTCCGATTTTTCCCTTCTACAATATGAATATATTATAATATAGACAATGGTGTTAAAAGTAAAAAAGTGTAGATAGGTTACCCAAACGAAATTCTATCTTCAAAAACGGCACACTAACACACACATACGTTACACGTCAAAGTAGGATGACATGATTGAAGAAGTGCGAGTGAAAAAGAGATAAACGTCAAATGTCAACGCGATACTCAGTTTCATGTTTGCCAATTGGCAAACTTTAAATGTGCCACTTTTTGACTGCATATAATCTATCTACACTTTTTTACTTATAATATCATTGAATATAGACTCCTCTTGAATCACTCCATATCTACATAAATAACACGGTAAACTGCCTGACTGAATGACTGACTGTTGATATATCAACGCACAGCCCAAGCCACTCGTCGTAGAGATGTGAAACTTGCGGGGTGTGTTCTTTGTAATGAGAAGGTAACCACTTAGAAAGGATTTTTGAATATTCTAACCCATAAGGGATAAGATAGGGGATGAAATTATCGACATTTAAGCGGGCAAAACCAGTGTTAAAGAAAACCGCATCAAAATCCAAATCCGATTCGTATTTTCAAATATCTAGGCATACATAGGGTCAGACAGGGATATACAGGCAGCAGAAAGCGACTTTGTTTTATGTAGTGCCTTAGCACATAGTTAACAGACTTTTATTGGCTGAGCTATTCTCTTACCAACGCAAGTTAGCAGTTTAGCTGATACACTTGCTAAGGCGAATTCATCTAAGCCTATGAGACTTGAGACTCTCTCAAGGTAGACCACTTTCACGTACTTACCGCTACACTTCTCTACCGCTATTATGCATAAATAGACACCCTATTTATGCATAATAGCGGTAGAGAAGTAAGTGAGAAACAAAAGTCATCTAACTATAGAAGATGGAACTAATTGTAAAAAATATTCTGTCTGTTTTTAATTTGTTTTTTTCTGTGGCTCAGTAGCTCTTAAACGGGCGATCCGATGTGGACGCGGTATTTTTCATTTGAAAGTAGATATCTAGCGATGGTTGTTAAATATGTTTCATTATTTCATCAATATCGGTTCAACTGTTTCGAAGTTATCAACTCTTTTTATATTTGACTTAAGTCGCGATCTTAATAACGGTTTTTGTTTTAATTTTTAATATTATTATCTCACACTTTCGAGTGACTTTAAAGATTATGCGACAACGACAATCCTTGCCACATACATATAGAAAATAGAATAGAAAGTGAATTAACAACAAAAGCCGATACCAACGCACCTTTATCTTGTAATCTACGTTAAAAGTTTTTCATGTAATCTTTTACATTGAATATTGAGTCACGTCCTAAAATGGACCAACTGTGTCGCCAAAAAAAGTTAGTTACATTATCGCAATGAATTCTATTGAATAAAATCAGCAATGACTAGTAATAGCTCGGAAGGCTGGAGATCGAATTCGTGATGACAATAATACCTATATCTATTACTCATCGTTTATTAGTAGGAGGAACCGGCGGGGTTATTACCTATGAAACAGCAATGAGCAATATTTGCGCAGTGATCGCGCGATCACCGCGCGATCGTCAAATAAAATCGTATTATGTATGAACCGATTGCTAATCGCTCGCTGATTGTTCTAATGCACTTATTGCTACGATGACGATAAAGTAGCAATCGCTGGAACTAATTAAATATCACCTTTAACAAAAAAAAACTTAACTTTGCTCTTAAAAACCATACTAAATACGAAACCACCAAACGAAAAATGATTATTTTAGTTAACTGATTGCTCCACAGAGGCAGCACTATCGCTAGTTTGCTATTTGACGTGACGTATTTTGAATTGACGTTTGAGCAGCAAAATTTTGCTAAATTATCGCGATCGCTCGGCTATTGCAAGATACGTAATCCCAGTGCCGGTCGGTTACAGTGCTCCACCGATCGTCAGTACGTACGGTCCGTCCTGACGATACGCTTGAACCGACCGTCAGTTTCTATCATTCAGTGCTCTCCTGACCAACAAACTGACCGAAATAATTTTTCGTCGACGATGATACGCACATCCGTGCGGTCGGTCCACCGGTCGGTGCAGCACTGAACGCGTTCATATGTTTCCATAGCGCGTCGGTCGACCGACGGCACGCATGCGGACGCGCTCGACCGACGGTCCTCGTACGCAGTGCGTAGCAATATACGCGTGCGTACGGTCGGTCGAGCACTGTGACGACTTGTGAATTATCATGGTTTTAGTGCTCGACCGACCGTCGGTGCGTACATCGGTCGCGCTTCTCATTTGTATGTAATAACAAAAAAGGAGTAATAACAAAAAATATACCTTAACTCAGGAAAAACCATAAGTTCAAGTTAGTGAAAAATATATCTATGACTAAGACAAAGAAACATTGTATCAATTTTCTTTACCCTAGAGTACCTTTTAAACTATAAAAATTAATGTTTGAAAACTTGATATTATCAGGGCAAGGTTTACAATCCAAAGTCATGCTACAGTATGCCATATAAAAGCATGTTCTATTCTACTTTTCTTTGCTTGTGTGTGTAAACAATACATAGACAAAGTAAGACCCAGCCTATTGTGTATGCACACAGTGCATAGCATACAATGCATTGTACATGAATACTGGTTATATTATACTCTTAAAAAACATGTATTCATTCAATAAATGATCAATACATGCTTAGCATTTATACTGTCTCCATATTGGAACAGATGACATGTACAAATAAACAAATCAGAATGTATTATTTAAATTAGGCATTTTTTTCTTTACTTGTGCCTGTTTTTCAAAGTCTTGCAGAATTATTAGTAAAGTTCCAGAATTTTCATTGACAAATCAGGGTGGACCAAGTTACGTTTCTCATCCATACGTAAAATACACACTGATTGTCTAATGATAAAAAGATTCATTACAATTTTGTCATAGATGATGCAAGTTTGACCACAAAAATAACAATACTTGCAAACCAGTCAAAAACTCAATTTAACCGGTAGTAGAACAAAAGGCTATCAAAAAAACGTGTAACAAAGTAAAACTAACCTGTTCACTTGAGTTGTTTTGTAAAGCGGCACCATCAACGTCGCTCATCTTAACCTCCGTATCACTCTCCACTTCAAAGATAACCTTGTAAAGATCTAACCCCTCTGGTACGTTGGACTCAATGTTAGCTTCCGGTCGGATTGTGAGTTCTTGGTTAATAAGCTGACTGCGACTTACACGGAGAGAGCTCTGCAACGTTTCTGATATGGCCTAAAATGAAATATGTGATTTTGAATTTAGTCCAGATCATAGTTATTTAAGTTTAGGGGTAAAATATTCAAGTATGTACCGTATAACAAGTCTGAAGTACTAAATTATTGCTAGTTAAGTATTTGAAGTTCGTTATGTTATGCATTACGCATTTCTACTAATTTTCATATCTTACAGACGAATCATACATGATAATAAGTACTGTGTATTCAACAATAACTGAGAGCTAATTCAAGGTCAGACTATTAAGAGTTAATGTATGAGAAAGACTCAAGTTACACAACGTAATGTAACTTAACAGTGCCCCAATTTGTTTTATTATCTAATGAGAACCCATTATAAGATAGCAATGTTGTTGTGTTGATAACACCATACATAATGCTAAAATGACCATAATATCAGCATTGATAATTCACTATCATTGTTTATAAGAATACTGAAACAGCAACAGCATGTATGAAGTTATATTTAGAAGCAGGTTTTCCTCTTGTTGGTACATGTACACACATACAGAACACAACTTAATATTCCCGGTGGGTTGAGAGAGCAAACAAAAAACTCGTTGATATGTAGTTTTATGTATGTAAATAAAACACATTGACAGACTCACCTATTATAGCGACTGCAACACTGTTAAACAAACAGTTGTCTTGTTGCGTTATTCTCAGCCTAGCTTTAAAGTGCATTCTTACATGCGAAACGATGAAAAACCGCGTGTAAAACTAAGATTGTGCACTTACGTCGCTCAAAATGTCTTCCAAATCGCAACAAACATTTGTGGTGAATACGGGCGTCGGGCTCGGTGTACGTGATCGATCACAGTAATAATCTATATCTACCGGGTCCAATACCTCTTTTGTCTGATATTCATTGAACTCCATTACTGCATGCTGTTGAGAAACATTCACAAAAACTATTTATTTCACAAACACTACTGCATTATGCGATACGACTCGCTCATGAAAACACTGTGTTATCATAAATATCACATTGCAAACTAACACAATCTTACCCATTGAATTTTAGGTTCTCTTGCGAGAACAAAACATTTTAGCAATCGATTCTTATAACTTATTTATGCGAAATTAGATGAAAAAACTGCGGTAGGTATTTACCGATAGATGAATTGATTGAAGAAAACAAAACGTCAAATTAAAAATGTCAGCAGATAAAAAAATCCGTTCTACACAATTTTTTTTCCAAAGATAACAGTTTCAAAATATTTTACAGTGGTGCAACACCTTACAAATAAATTACAGGTTATTTCTACAACATAATTAGCAAATAACATTGAAAAATCTTCGTTTCGTCTTTATTTGCAGGTACGTGTAAAAAAAATTAGCACATACCTGTGCCAGGCGTGACAGCCCATTATCCTTTTGTTGATTCTTTACGACATGAAGAATGTACAATAACCGGCAATTACTTGTTTTTAAAACATTTATCGTCAGGGGCACTTACTCAAGACTTCAAGACTACAGCATTCGAGCATGTGAGATAATAATTTCAGAATAGACAGTAATTTTAATTCCCGCCTCATGAATGAAATCTGATTTATAACCATAGACTAATTACAACATTGCGTGTTTTGAGATTTCCGAACGTCTAAAGTGGGGGGGGTCAGCTCTCTTAGAGACCAATGCCTACAATGGCACGATTTGCGAAAACGAGATAGCGCTCTATAAAAAAACAGAGAAGACAATATCTCAGTGATGCCATATTTCTGAATGAATAGATAACCATTATTTCGGTAGTTGCCAATTAGGTATAATTAGTTGTGTTTATTTCAAGGTTCATTAATATTTAATAAAATAATGGCTCACTTAAGTGGCTCACTTATGATCAATATTTAGTGTTTCAATCGTATTAAAATGCTGAGTAAAAAATAAACTAAAACTTATAATTATTTATTTTGTAGTTTTTTATTTTATAAAATGGCAACACATTTTTTCCAGTATGGCGGATTGTTGATATTCTTTTACATCTTTTGTTCATTCTCGCCACATAGTGTCATTGGTTTGCACGTGTGTTTGGAATTTTATAGTTGTTTTGAGTGATTGTTGTACTTTTTGTGACCTGTTTGTTTATAAGTGTGTTGTCCCTGTGTCTGTTAGTAGGTTAGTATTGTGATTGTCCTAGTTGTAAACAGTTTCTGTCATAATGGAGAAGAAAAAGCCACCCGATCCTGATCCCCCCGACATATCTTCTCTTTCCCCAAATCCCTTGTCCCAATTCGCCGATGTTGTGTGTAGTGTTTCAGAGATGGATGTCACCCAATCACAACAATTACAAACATCCCGAAAACGTCCCAGTACCGATGATGGTTTGTCTCCCAGTAACAAACAACAAAGGCAGCAAATTGGCCGCGTAAGGTATTCTGTCATGGATAAGGCCCCATATCTTGTTCACGTTAATCGGGTTGAGAGTCAACCAAACTCAGGTACCACTTTACACCCAGTTAATTTCGGCAAATTCCTGATGAAAAACAATATCGCAAACATAGTCCGCGATGGGGTTAGTAGAGTCGGAAGAAACCGTGTTTCAGTGCAGTTTGCATCCCCTCAGGATGCCAATTCTTTCTTAGTCAATAGTATATTGCTTAAAAATGGGTATAATGCGTCTATTCCCACATTCAACATTACCCGAATGGGTGTGGTCTCCGGGGTTCCCTCGGATTTCTCGGAAGAAGAAGTTATGACATATCTTTCTGTGCCCTCAGGGTGTGGACAAATCCTTAAGGTCCGTCGCTTAAGTAGAAAAATTCACACAGATGGTGCTACTGAATACAAGCCCACGGAAACATGTGTCATAACTTTTGATGGACAGGTTCTCCCTAAGCGTATATACTGCTGCTATACATCTTTGCCGGTAGAACAATATGTGTACCCCACTATTCAATGCCGCAAGTGCTGCCGATTTGGGCATGTGGCTAACATGTGTAGGTCTAAACCTCGCTGCAGTAAGTGTGGCCATGATCACCCTGGTGATGGTTGCAACATTTCTGAGAGTGAGGCGTTTTGTGTACTCTGTTCGGGGAATCACTTTGCAAATAGCAGGTCATGCCCTGAGCATGGTAGACAAAAGGCAATTAAGACCACTATGGCTGAGAAAGTTATCTCTTTTGCTGAAGCTAGTAAGCTTATCCCAACTCCCTCCCGCAGTTATGCTAATGCCGCCAAAACTCCAGCTTCTCAGTCATACCGTAAAACAGTATTCCTCAAGCCTAAGACCCATGCCCCACTTTCTCCATCTTATGATAAAGTTGCTCATCAAGAGATTGTAAGTTCTCCTCAACCCTCACAGCCTAATGGCTGCGCCCTAAATTATAATAGCGTTTCCTCTAATAACACTACCTCTATCATAGAACTTTTGTTAACTCTTTTACCTACTCTTATCTCTTCATCCCCCAGTTCCTCCCCCCAAATACCGTCCAACGTTGCCGATAAACTGATCTCTCTTTTAATAGATATTAGAAATGGCGTCCCGCCAAATATTCCTACAGTGGAATGTGAGGAGCGTGTGGCATAAAAAGCACGACCTCATATTCCTTCTTAATAAGTACAAGCCCCTGGCTTGTTCTATAGCTGAGACTTGGCTCATACCAAGTCTTAGCTTTCGTATGCCACATTTTAACATCCTTAGATGCGATAGATCCGATGGGTACGGAGGGTCGGCTCTCTTCGTCAATAATCGGGTCCCACTTGCTCCTTTATCTTTGCCAGCACTTGCAGGTGATATGAATATTGTTGCAGGAAAAGTCGAAGGTATCACAGTGTTCTCCATTTATATTGCACACCCTCACCAAGACTTTTTTGTAACATTGAGGAATATTCTTGGTAACACCCCTGGACCAATTTTGGTTATGGGTGATTTTAACTGCCATCACTATAGATGGGGGTCAGAGCGTTGTGATACCTTTGGCACATCCCTAGTAGAGTTGTTGGATGATCTGGGTCTGTGTATTTTAAACAATGGCTGCCCAACACGTAGATCTCTCCCAGGACAGCAAAAAAGCTGTGTGGACCTTACATTCTGTTCCCGTGAACTTGCAGCATCTACTTATTGGGAATGTACATCTTTGACGCATGGCAGCGACCATTACCCTATAGTTATATCTATCCTTAATAAATATTATTTAGAAAAAACTTCTCCTCCACTCCTGAAATATAACCTGGCCAATCCTGATTGGACAAAATTTGTATCATCATTGGAGGAGAAAATTGATTCCCTCCCAAATTTAAACTCATATTTATCAGACGCCCCTGGTCACTGCCATGCCCAAAATTGCTATGAGGGCTTCCTTGCAGCCATCAAATCTAGTGCGGATACCAGCTTCAAGCTAAAAAACAGTGCCCGTAACAAAATTCCGTCACCACCGTGGTGGGACCCAGAATGCACAACAGCCATTAGGGAACGCAATGAAGCAGAACAACGCTACAATGGAAATATGAGCAGGGAAAATCTCTTAGCGTATTGTCAATCTAATGCCAGAACCAAACGTCTTCTTCGCAAGAAGAAACGTGCAGGTTGGCTTAGATTCTGCTCCTCCCTGTCCCCCTCTACTCCATCGTCAGTTGTGTGGAAACAGATCAACAGGTTTAGACGTGGGTGTTCCCCGTCTATCTTGTCACCCATCACTAGGGAAACTGCTGAACATTTCTTTGACAAAATAGCACCACCCTATGTCCCTCTCCTATCTGAATGTCTGTATGATCCTCTGCATAACGCATCAGATGACCCGCATGATGCACCTTTTACCATAGATGAGTTGAATGTGGTTCTCAGAAACCTCCGGGACACTGCTCCTGGTGTAGATGGGGTGCCATATTCCTTCATTACTCACTCTGGTAATAAGGCAAAAATTTACTTTTTAAATATAATTAATTTTAGCTTTAATTTTGGCTGGGTCCCAGATCAGTGGAAATTGCAGATTGTCATACCAATATTGAAACCCGGCAAACATGCAGATGACCCGAACGGCCTTCGGCCAATTGCCCTATCTTCAGTCCTAGTCAAAATACTAGAGCATCTTATTAAAAACCGCCTCGAATGGATAGTGGAATCGAGATGCTTACTGCCGAATTCCCAATTTGGGTTTAGGAAAGGGCTTAGCACTATGGATAGTGTTGGCATTTTAGTCATGGATGTACGCATAGCTTTTTCCAAGAATGAATCCGTAGTTGCCACCTTCCTCGACATTTCCTCTGCATATGACAGCGTACTTCTTCCGGTGCTCAGGCAAAAACTGCAACAGCTGAGTCTTCCAGCAAAGATGATACAATGCATATGTGGTCTGCTGTTGTCGCGGTCATTGCATCTGAGAGTCCAGGGAGAGGATTTCAGTAGTAGGCATACATGGAAGGGTCTTCCACAAGGCTCTGTTCTTAGCCCATTATTGTATAACTTGTATACGGCAGATATTGGGTCCTGCCTTAATAACAACTGCCAGATCTTACAATACGCCGATGACATAGCTATGTATGTTATACATTCCTCCATTGCCGATGCTGCGTCATCCTTGTGCCTCTCTCTGGATTCTTTGAATCAGTGGCTTTTAAAGCATGGGCTAGCGTTATCTGCGCCTAAGAGTTCGGCAGTAATTTTTTCGCGTAAAAAGCAGATCCCCGATATTTCCTTGAGCATATCAAACCAGATTATTCCCATAGTCAGTAGAGTAAAATTTTTAGGTGTCATTTTAGATAACAAATTAACCGGTAAACATCATGTCAATTCCCTTATTCAAAAATGTGAGAAAACTTATTCTATTTTAAAAGTTCTTGCAGGAGTGTGGTGGGGAGCTCATCCCTACACCATGAAATTAGTATATAATGCCTTGATTCGCAGTGTTTTAGACTATGGGACATATCACCTGATACCCTGCAACAAAGGTGCTTTGGCTGGGCTGGATAGAGTTCAGTCCAAATGTCTTCGGATCATCTGTGGTTGTATGAAGTCCTCCCCCATTAACGCATTGCAGGTTGAGTGTGCTGAACCTCCCTTGGCCCTGAGAAGGCAGTATCTGGCTTCCCGTTTTCTGTACAGGTTAATCCCTAGAACTTCTCATCCCCTCATAGCTAAATTAAATCAGTTAGATGCCCTATGCAGAAACTCAAATTACTGGAACAATAAAGAAATTCCTCTAGTACTAAAATCCTTTCGACTTAGTCAAAATTTTGATTGTCCAATTACTCAATATCCTAGTCTTCCTCTTTTCCACTTTCCCTATGAAGTTCTTAATTTCAGACCAAAAATTCTTTTTGATATCGGTATCACCAAAAAATCTCCTTCAGCTAACTCAATTTTCAATGCGGTGGTGGGTGAGCGATGGAACGGGTTTCAATTATTTTTCACTGATGCTTCTAAATTAAATGAGTCTAGTCACACAGGAGCCGCGGTTTATTATCAGAGCTCTAAAATTATCCTTCAGTACAAATGTCCTAGGAAAGCTTCTGTATTTACTGGTGAATGTGTGGCCATACTAGAAGCCTGTCTTTTTATAGAGTCCCACAGTAATATTGAAAAAGCTGTAATTTTTACAGACTCTCTTAGCTGTTTACAAGCTTTAGTCCAAAACCCATTTAAAACCAAGCTACACAGCCCTCTCATTTTAAAAATTAAACACTGTTTACATTCCTGCGCTACTAGTCGGAGAGATGTTCAGCTAGTTTGGATACCTGGTCATTGTGGCATTAAGGGTAATGAATGTGTTGATGGTCTGGCTAAAGATGCCTGTGCATCTGTAACGGCTGATCTCACACATAACACTCTTCTAGGTTACGATCTGTTGACACTCCCAAAATCGGATCTGCAGTTCTCATGGCAGGAGCAATGGAATGCTTCAAGTAAGAAGAAGGGCAGTTTTTTCTACGCGGTCCAACCAACCATAAAGCCAAAGCCTTGGTTTTATGCTTACAAGAAGGTGTCAAAATGTGTATTATCGGTTATATGTAGAATTCGTATAGGTTTTTGCTGCACTCCCGTTTTTCTGCAAAAAATCCGTATTCGCGACTCCTCTCTCTGCGAGTGTGGGTTAGAGGAGGGTACTTTAGAACACATATTTTTTGAGTGCTCTAACAATATCCCTCCTCTGGACTTATATAGTCGTCTCCCCAGATTTAAGATCCCTCTCCCGATTAACTTCCCTTCTCTTCTAACGTACTCCTCTCCTGATCTATTTGTGGCGTTGATGTCCTTTATCCGCCACAATAATATAAAATTATGATTTGTTTCTATGTGGATGTGGCATATATTTTTAATGTTTTAACAATAATATAATATTTATGTATTTTTATTTTTTGTTTGTTTCAGTCCAGTACTAACTCAGCAAGGTCTACATTAACTCCAACTGCATTAGTCACTTTTTTTTTTTTTTACTTAGTTGAGGTTTTATTTTTTTATTGTTCTCTCTTCACTCTTGCATTTCCAAATCACTTTTGACATTGGCAGAATAGTCGACATCGGCTCTACTTGCCATTATATAAAAAAAAATAGAAATACATCTTTTGTTGTAGTTGTTTTCTTTATTATCATATTTTGTGCCAGTTCTACATTGTTATCTGTGAATAATTGCGTTAATCATTACGTGATCTTGACTCTACAGTGCGAAATTGGTGGTTTCTGTGTTCCCGAGATAGACTAATTTGATTTGTGTGATATGGACAATATGGACGTTTTCAGTGTTTACGAAATAAAAACTCACTTTATTTGTGCGATATTGACGCTTTAGTGATATATTTTGTAGGAATTTGTTGAAGAAGTCTCCAAAAAGCTATGAGAAAGTTAATAAATATATTGAAACATGTATAGAAACTTTGTTTTATTTATTATTCCTACTACAGGTAGTTTTTATTTTTGAAGTTTTTGTCAGACGAATGTATGTATCATAACTAGGTAATGCATAATCGTTAAATAAACTGCAAAATAAGATTTTGCAGTTTATTTATAGATTGTGCATTACGAGGGATACATACAAAAATATATAAAAATCTATGGTAGGTACCTATCTGTTCAAAATTCCCGCGCCCAGCGAGTTTCTCATGGCATAAACTGGAGCGCTAGTGTGCTCGTGTAGGCAATTTGTATGGACTATGGAGTTGTCGTTCTTCCCGTTAGGGTATATATATATGTTCTGTGGTCTAACTAAACGTAGTGATTATATACTCTTTGGTCTAACGTCATTACGTCAATAACGGCGTCCGTTTATTTTAACGTCATGTCGTGTTTGTAATTTCGAAAATATTTACTTGTTCTTCGTAGTGAAATTGAAACAATTATCTTTATAATTGGTGAAAGTGATAATAATGGAGAATTCTATGGATGAAACTGAAGCACATCAACCTTTTCAATCCCCACCGAGAAGAAGACGCTCAACTTTCTTTGAGCGAAGAGACTCAATAGGTGTGCTGATATTATGTGCTTTTTATTTAAATTTGGGAATTCATTTGAGTATTTGTTTAGTTTGAACACCTTTGGGAGTTCTTAGTATTTCAGGTGTTACGATTTATAATGTGAATTATTGTTTCAGTGCCACATACATATTCCGAAAATGCTAACCCTAATACGAAAGAGTCAGATGTGAATGAAAGACGCTCCGAGGACATGGCAAGGTAAAGAAACTACTGCCAATGCTAGTAAGAACCATAGATGAAGGTTTAAGTGTTAATTTGAATTTAACTTATGTTATTGTGATAATTTTTCAGATATCATCAGAAACTCTTGGCAGAGAAAGAAATGTGGAAGAAGGAAGTGAATGAGAGACGAAACAAATATCATGATCTTAGACAGTATGTGCTTGTCCTATTTTACCCGATTGACTAAAAGGTGTTGTGATAGTTAAAAAAGGAAAATAAATTAATTTACAAAATGTTTTAGGGCAATTGTATGCAAAATAGTAACACACATAAGAAATAACTGCATTGCAACGCATATATAGCTGCTACATAATGTAGCAAATGAGTTTTAATTGTTGTAGTTAACATGCAATAAAAAAACTTACTTCTAACCTCGTTGTCCTGCTTATTTTGACTGGTGTAATATTGTCATTTAAATACCACTCAGCATTTCTTAGATCACACACAATAAAAAGGTATGCTAAGATGTTACCACCCTAACTTTTATTTTTATTTACAGGCAGTATCAAATGGCAGTAAAAGCATCGAGCAGATCACGAATGTCCTACTCCGCACTAACAAACGAAGACATAGAATTCCTCAAAGGAAAACCAAACATATCAAAACTTGTTGACAGTCAGCAAAAACTACACAAATCTGTGCTAGTGACACGAGCTATGTATCAAAGGGCAAATGAACTTGACAATGTAATATTGACACAGAGTGAAAATATTGTCAGTATGGTCACAAATTATATATTGGAGAACAGTACTGTTGGGCCAGTAGAATGAGCGGGGTAGGCTTGGGATTTGTACATAGTAAATAGTTAGATGATAGTTATTGCAACTGACTAAAATAATTTAGGTGCAATTTTCATGGAAGGTATCTTGAAAGCAGTGGTGTAATTATATAAAAGACAGGCAAAAGTCTTAGGCCTCTTGCACGAGTGGCCCCAAACTCATGAGTTGATGGCAATTATAGAGGCCCATAAGCTGAGAGTTTACTTTCAACTTTCTAAGTACAGATGCCCTTGGCTTTACTTAGAGAGGAGGGCCCCCTAATTCTGAGGATCCAAATGAGGGACCAAAATTTGCAACATGTCTATATCAGTGGTTACATCACTTCTAGAAAGGCAGGATTACTCTTTTGTGAGTTTATACCTATTCTATATCACACTACATAATATTTAAATAAATAAAATACTATAATAATAAATATCACTCCTAAATGTCATGTTGTCCATCACTAAGGTGTGTTATAGGGAAGAAAATTCAATAGAGCATATCTATAAAATGGTACCTAATACTTGTAAGAGAGTATGTTTAATCATAACTAATATGAATAACAAAGCTACTTTTCTAATTAGATATTATAATTATATTTGAGAGTGGCCATATTTAATTTAATTTAGGATATTGATAGTATCAAGCTGTTTATGTACAAGCTGATTTTCTTGTAAATATAATATTATCATGAATTAACTGTTCTGTGTATATATTTTTACAATAAAACACTAACAATAATTTTGATTGTTATTTTGTCTCAATGTTGGTTATGTGTACTTAATGGAAACAAAGAACTTACTTTTAAATAATGAATAACAATTTATTTCATTGTAATTTACATTTCATTCATGATACATAAATTCGATTCATACAGAAATCAACATTAAATCACAACATAAATTATTTCATTCATACATATTAGAATTAAGACTGAAAATTAATGAAGCAATCCATTGCATACTAAATGCTATAAAACAAAATTAAGTTTAATTTGCAAATCTTATTTTATACCAACATTTTATTAAGTTAAAACAAGTTCACTATTTCATTTAACATACATTCAATCACCATGATAATATCTGTGTACCCAATGGTTCAAATACATTCGTTATTTCTATTACTATAAGGCACACAATGGATCACTTCCAACCAATAAAAAATTGAGCTGTTTGGCAGTGGAGGTTTGATCATAATCTGAGCCGTATTACGATACAACTTACTGACTGTATAACTTAGAATATATTTTATTTTGTTAGACAACCGGTAAATATGAATGAGAATTATAATTATCGACAGTTTCGGTGGTGATCATCGCTACTAGTTGCTGACATAATATTTCATTGCTAAAACATGGTACTGCATTTTCTATAGAATTGGTGGGTTTAATTGGAAGTTTATAATAAAGCATTATAAACTTCCAATTAAACCCACCATTTTAATCAAATCATTTTTTTTTAATCAAAGACGGGCCAGTAGCACTTGCATCAATTTTTTCCTTTTACATGTGATCAATTTTGGGGACCTTTAGTAGTACTACTGACATTAATGCTCTATTCCCGCAAGTGAAAGCGCCATGGTAATATCATCGCGGCAATAATTTGGTGGCATAGCATGAGTACCGTCGATTACTTCTCCCGTGGCAATGACGCCTCTAGAATATCTGATATTAATAATAATTGCAACTAGTAGCTCTGTTTAGAAATACTTAGAAGAATATAGACATCACAGTTAAAACTATCCGGGACATCTTCAACATAATATTGCATTGAATTCATGAATCCAACAGGATTTCTGTACGACGTTAAACGCTTTAATAAATTCTAACGCAACTTAAATATGGACGAAAATAAGTTATTACAACTTAAACGAATATAATACATAACATTAAAAACTCAATACTCATTTACACTGAAATACATAACACTCTTAAGATGTTACAAATGTCTTACTGCTAGATACAAAATTATTAAAATTTTAATCTTACGTCGAATCATACTGTAGTGTCCACACCACTCTCAAATATCATAATTCAATAGATTGATGTTCAAGCAATGCGTGGAAAAATAAAGGGGAACCTATCGCGTTTTACCTAAGATTCCCTTTTATTACAAGGGTCATAAGGTGCAATTTTGTGATGTCAACACTACAGTATGAACCAACCCAAATTTATTTTCATCGAATTCTTATTTAATGGCTGGAAGCCTCTTTCAACAAACATGCCTTGCACTCGCTAAGCCCATTCCAAGCATACACTATACCAGTATTTTATACATCTCTCAAATTACAATTTTAACATATAATGCTGATTTAAACTGAGAATATACAGTTATATAATATCGAGGATAAATACGTCCATTTGAAATTTTTAAGGCAGGAAAGGACTAGATTATAATAACATAATTTTCCTGGTCAATTAAACCTAAATAATTCCGAACGGTTGAGATATGCTTATAACAAACTTTTTTCTTCAATCCCAGTTGTTTAAATATTAGATGCGATTGACACCATTACATATTTTCTCTGTATGTGGGAAACTATACTTCGCCCAATTTGCTATAACTTTACACTTCGAGCCCTAATTATGTATACAGTTTCACTTGTCAATCTTAGGAGTGTATTAAAGGAACTTTTGCAGGAGTATATTACACTGTACAGGAGTAACTACGAGACTCAACTCAAATGTTTTGTGTGAAAACTTCGTCTTGTCTGTAGTTTCTTTTCTTTGGCTGTCTTGTACTCGCGGCGACACGGACTATTCCTTAGGTCTAGTATTGTGTTCACTTTTTCAACTATTTCTTTAGCCATGTCGTGGTCGCATTCGAAGTCATGAAGCTTGTATGTAGAGTTTGGCTCGAACATAGAAGAGTTACCTAGAAATATGTGAAGTTTTTTTAAACAAGTGATCTTTAAAAATGGCATTCTGTTTAGTCCTTGCATTGGACCGTCCAAAAATGCTGGACTCATGAATCGCATGATCAAATTAATAAAAAAATTGAAAGATAAAGAGCATCAAAGGTTTGGAGTGGGGGCTTGTGACGTCAGTTTTCAGTAAAAAATGGACCTAGGCCTGACGTCACGCGAAACTTTAACGCACTTTAGAGCCGTCATTTTTCTTTTTTTTACACTTTCGACGACCAAGCGACAGCCGTCTGTCGCGCTGCTATTGGCTTTCTATTGTGTGTTTCACGTGATTCGAGTTATGTATGTTGGAAGGTTTTTTTTGTCGTCTAGCCTATTTCTGTAAGAAAATTTATAGTGTTGTAAATAATAGTTACCAGCACTACTCCTTTCGCCGTAAACAGTTTTATGACTAGGAGAATACACTATCCTGAAGGTGGTCCTGGTCCCTCTCGTCTCCAGGATCTGGCACCACGCCACTGAGTCTATACTGTGCCGGAAATACTTCGATCTTGACTAGACATGGAATTGAAGAAAAACAACACATAAGTATAAGAAAAAACTGCGGTTGTAAATCCGCCTCGGTCGTAAAAATGTACTATAGGGTGAGTATAGAGTAAGTAATCTATGCCAATTTCTTTTTTATTACATTAAAATTAATACCATTATTGGACAAGATAAGGTCTATCGGAATCAGCTATCTTATCTTAATCTTAATATATATAAATCTCGTGTCACAATGTTTGTCCTCAATGGACTCCTAAACCACTTAACCGATTATAATAAAATTCGCACACCATGTGCAGTTCGATCCAACTTGAGAGATAGGATAGTTTAAAACTTTATATATATAATTCTGCTGTGCGTGTGTATGTCATTGAACTCCTAAACGGCTTGACCGATTTGAATGAATTTTTCTGTATGCGTATAGCAAAGAAGTAGGTAGGTAGTATGTCAATTCGAATTCAATATTCATAGTTGACAGGACAACGTCTGTCGGGTCAGCTAGTTATTTTAATAAATATCAATATTCTAAAACATTAATCCGCTCACAATACCTAATGTTTTTTTCCTGGTATTGTGATGGGTAATACCGGATATTAATATATACACCTAGAGAGAGACCGCAAAACATCATTTTTTTGAAATGGACTTCAATAATATTTTCACCAGCAAGACTGTTAAGATATTAAATTTTAATAAACAGTAAAAACATCCTTTTTTTTTCTTTTTGGAAGGTTGTAAATCTGAGAAAAAATCCATGAGTGGTTCATGGATTTTTTGTGAAATTAAATGAAATGTGGCAGTGAGCTCAGGATCGTCACTGTTTGGTGGCATCTGATTTTCTAGAAATAAGTGCTAGCTTAGCTAGTCCAATGGTGATCCACATCACGAGGCAATAAAGTTGTTTAGTTTGAATAAAATCAGGTGCAACATCCAGAATGTACTGGCAAACCAACAAACAGTATCAGCTTTCCGTTTAATTGGAGGGTGGAGAAAATGGTGGAGAACATGTCCGCGGTGCGCTCTTATTATTGTTGCCATTAGGTTGCTTTTGTCCGTTTGCAGTCCGCCAAACGAGGTACGGTATTGCACAGACCAAGTGCAACCTTATTGTACTACTAATAAATGCGCACCGCGGACTTTTTGTCCGCCGCTGTCACTCCTCTGCGCAGGCTATAAAAGAGCTAATTCTTGAGTCAACCAGGGAATGGCAAGGCTCCACTTTGCCACTGCATGGCAAATTTTTTTATGAATTGTAAAGAACATTTCTTACCCAAAACGCGTGTTTATGCGTGACCAGTGGCTCCACCTCTATCCGGTCGAGCGAGATACCCAGCTGTACCGACGTGTTAGTCCTAACTTTGCGAAGTAGTTGCACCTTGTAGGCTTTGTACTGAGGCGCCTCCGTCGCCATTATGTGGGACTGCATCTTGCCCAGGTCTGTTTCTCCACCACCTGGAAAAAAGAAGAAATAGATAGTCTAATCTGGACAACCAGGTAGCAACACATTCATCCCTATATACAACATACGTAGATATACATGTCAGTACAGTGTTATGGATTGACCGATAGCGCGTCAATAACTACCATTAGTAAACAAGATTTTAAAATCACCTCATCCAATGGTTCGGGCCGGGGCCCTTCCAATTTGTCATGAATTGACATGTTATAAATCCTTAATTTATAAAATTCATCATCTCCCTTTTCCCAACTATGTGGGGTCGGCTTCCAGCCTAACCGGATTCAGCTGGATACCAGTGTTTAACGTAAAGCGACTGCCTGAGGTCTGATAGACCTCCACAACCCAGTAACTGGGCGACACGATACCCCTTGGTTAGACTGGGTCAGAATCCTTGGCTTCTTCTAATGACAACCGGGACCAACGGCTTTACGTGCTTTCCAAAGCCCGAGATGTCAGTGATGTCCAAGATAAACTTTAGAAAAAACATATGAGTTGAAAAAGTCACATTGGTACTTGCCCGGATTCAAACCCACAACCTCTTACTCGAGAGGCGGGCGCCTTATCCACTGGGCCATCACGAATTTTAAAGTTTAAAGAGCAAAAGGGGCTATTCAAGAATAACGTAAGCACTGCAGGGGGCGTTTACTTTACTTACTTTGCAGCTTTGATAACATTTGGGATGGTGGTCTGGGTGGTAATTATTGAAGCAGTTTTTTTTTTATATTATTCCGATTTTTTTCGATTTTGGGCTGAACACAATGATGTTATAAGTAAAAAAGTGTAGATAAGTTACCCAAACGAAATTCTATCTTCAAAAACGGCACACTAACGCACACATACATTACACGTCAAAGTAGGATGACATGATTGAAGTAGTGCGAGTGAAAAAGAGATAAACGTCACATGTCAACGCGATACTCAGTATCATGTTGGTCAAGGGAGTCATCTCGTGTTCTTGGTTATAAGAACACGTGTATGATCTCCAAACTATAATTTAATAACCATACAATTGTCATTTAACTGAAATATTATTTTCAAACTGGACATAGGCAGAAGTCACCGAAAATTCGGTGGATTGCCATAACAATTATAAAAGTTAAAGTTGGTCAATTGGCAAACTTTTAATGTGCCACTTTTTGACTGCATATAACCTATCTACACTTTTTTACTTATAACATCATTGGTTGAACACATATAGCAACCCTACTTGTCTATGGTTACGTCTATGGTACGGGAAATCCCAAAAAAATAGATCACTAACCGATTCCACGAAATGAGTAGAGAAATTATCGCGCTACTTATCTAAACTTTCGCCATTGTATTGTTTCGTTTCGCAATTGATTAAATTGAGCTTTATTTTCAGATTCAAACTGCTGAAACAGCCTTATTTCTAGATTTGGTCTGTTGAGACAAACTTGATAACTTAGTTCAAAGAAATCTCCTCAAACCAATATAAAAATATTGCGTCTTATTGAGAACCTAATAAGACGGAATTTTTTTTATTGACTGGACTAATTAGAAAAAAAAAACTTTTTTTTGCCTGAAAGAGTTGTACTTCAGCAGGTCACTTCACAGGAACTTTTCAAATTTTCTATGCATACAAATAATAATTTTATGTCATTTAGTGGATTTGGGCCTGGAAGATGAAAAATTATTTAATTTATCGACGGTCAGATTCCCTATTTAAATTTTAAACTGTTTTTCCTGTATTTTATTTTACCATGTTTGTTTTAAAAGATTTGATCCTTATAAATAACTCTATAGATTGATTAAAAGTCTGACTACTTTTTTCCTCTGATTTTTTTCAGTCTAATTACTTAAAAAAAAATGTTTTCTCTAAGTAAAATATTTTTTTTTAAAGAAACAACTTTAACCAGTACAGAAGTAAAAATTAAGAAACAATAAAAAATATTTTATTTTATAAGAAAAGTAGGTTGTGGTACATGAGGCATACACAAAGACAAAGTTATATACATTAGATTAGTAGTAAAAAAAAATAGTTATCCTGGGACAACTCACACACGGTCATCTGGTTCCAAACTAAGCAGAGCTTGTACTATGGTAACCAGATGACTGATAAACATACTGATATAATTTATAAATACATACATTTATAGATAATTACACCCAGACACAGAACAAACAATCATGCTCATCACACAAAGTTTTTCCTGGGTGGGAATCGAACCCACGACCTCCGGCTTAGCAGTCAGGGTCACTCTGCACTCACTAACCACTAGACCAACAGGCCCGTCCCGCCCGTAAAGGCTTGCTTTCCTAAAATCGACAAAAATGTTCCTAAACACTCGCAGACGGCAGTTGCTCAAGCAAAGCTCAAGTCCGATCGTGTATGGAGTATTGCTGTCACCTATGGGATGGCTCAGCCAAATACCAACTGGCCGCATTGGACTCGGTAGAACGCAGAGCCAGGAGGTTGATTGGCGACAAGAAGCTGGTGGCCCAACTACAACCTCTAGCCCATCGGCGTAAAGTTGCCTGTCTGGCGGTGTTTTACAGATTGCACTTCGGTGAGTGTGCTCATGAGCTACACGAGCTCATTCCCCCGTCTCCGTTTTTCCACCGGACATCTAGACGTACGGCGGGATACCACCCTTTCTTGGTCGATATTCCTCGTATCCGCACGCAGCGTTTCTCGAATTCCTTCATTATGCGCACCGCAAAAGAATGGAATTCCCTGCCGGCGTCTGTGTTCCCAAATGCATATAACCCGGATATATTCAAGAGACGAGTGCATAGGCATCTTTTGGGTGAGCTCGCTCCATCGTAGGCCCCGTCTATGCTCTCGGGCTAGTCTGGGACCAAGAGCAAGCCCATATATGTAATAAAAAAAAAAAAAAAAATTGCAACTTGCGCGCGAATTCAGCTTTAAACGAACATCACGCAGATTTTCAAACATTCTCAAATGCGATTGGCTCTTCACAGCCTACTCGGCTAGTCTGCCAAAGTCTTTGGAATGTACGGAAATTTTCCTTCAGGGCCCATAATTTTTTTCCACACTTTATTTGAACTACAAAGTTAGGCTATAGAATAGAATCAAAATTTAGCTTACATAAAACTTGAACAGTCATTGCCCAAAATGATAGATTATACACAAAAGCTTGCATTTCCTATTTCAAGATTGTCCCCTAATAATAACAATTTCTCACCTAATTTAAAAAAATAACATACACACACTTAAATAACACAAAAGTACTGTTCACTAAGCTATGTTACCTTCATTCAAAGCTTTTAACGCTATCAAAACAGCTTCGGACGTAGCACTTCCTCCTGTATTATGTCTGGATGGATTCTGATGACTCTGTCCCGAGTCTGTGACTTTTGAGAACACATGGAATGCTCCGCTCATACCATCTTCCGGTATAGATGAAGGCGGAAGGGTCATTGCATTTTTACTCTTGAGTTCTACAAGACCAAGACACGTAAAACCAAATTTGGAGCAAGGCTCGTTGGCGTCGAGGCAAGGGAACGCCCAGTCCACCTCTCCATCATCCTCTGCTATGCAAAGCCCGTAATCATGCACAGATCCAAGTGATATGTCGGGGTGTTCGATGCTAAAGAAGAAATACAGTTAGTTACATAATTTGAATAAATGCAGTTTAATATTAGATATTTCAGGTAAGGTAAGAGGAATGTAAACTCTTTAATAATGTTTTTTATTTACCTAATGGCATTGAAGGGAGCATTTTTAAATATAGCACTTACCTGTATTTATAGCATGTGAAGCCAATTAAATCCTTGATCTTTGCACTGGCAATGACACACACAATTAGGGGATAATTCTGGTGCTTTTCCGGAAGCATTGTCATGAATATCTTGAATGACTTGATGGGCAATCCTAATTGTGCGGTCCCGTCAAACTTTGCATACTCCAAATACTGACGGTGAGGTAGGTTAGGGCAGTTCTGAAGCTGTTCGGCTAATAAAGATTTCTGTTTGTCTGGTTTTGTGACTTCGAATTTGGAGAATGCTTCAACTAGTTGGTCTGTAGTGAGAGGCGATGAGTCTTCCCATTTTATAACTTTAATTTTAGCTGCCTTTTTTAATGCTTGCTCCTTCTTATCTAACCATTGGGCTGTGTTTGTCCTTGCCCTGGAAAGCAATTAAATGGGGTCAATGAAACTAGAAAATTATATGTAGGTAATATGGATTTGTATACAGAATTTTAAATTGATGTTATCCTACAGTGATGTCATACGCAAAATAACAAAGTATGACACAATTGACAAAGCATCATACCTAAAACCCCTAACTGGGTCAGTAGAGCAGTGAGTTGATGTGACTAATAAAAAATGTTGTTGGAAGTACAAACTGTTCTGAATAGATTGCCAACATGGTTTGGAGAACATTCTGGACTATGATAAGAAGTTGATACTCACATAGGTACATTAAATGTTTCTCTAATACAATTTGATAAGCAAAGGAAATGTGTGACCTAATTACACCATCACACATGTATTTTATGACTTAAAGGTTGTGTAAAATCATACCTAGGTCCAAACTCCTCGTAGCGCACGTAGCTGCCACACAAAGGGTCATCATCCTCGCTATCATCCATATCAGGGTAAGGATCGAACTGTGTTACTATTTCTCTTCCTACTTCCTCCTCGGATATATCACCCATTCCGTCTTTACCTTTGCTAGGGCCTGGCTGAGTCAATCTCATTTCCCTTATCCTCTTTTTCTCCTCAATAGCTTTATTTTGAAAAACTTTCGAAAAATCCTCTCCTGCCATAACGATCTCACATAAGCCGGTGTCGTCGGTCGCAATAAACGCATCTCTTATGTTTTTGAGGAGCCAAATTTTATTATCGTATGTAGCCATTTTATTAATAACACTAATTAGTTCAATTTTAATCTTATTTCTTGTTTTCGATTCCCAAAATTGAAACACATGTCAAAGTTGCAGTTCCCAAACAAAATGCTTTTCGCGTGATTCAAGTCTGCCGTTTTAGAAATGTCGTTACTTTAACACTGAGTTTGTTTAGAAAGAGACAGACTTATATATTGCTATAAAAGTTTTTCTTTATCTTTGTTTTGCTTCATGCTAGAATAAAAACTTGTAGAAAAGCTGAAACGCTTTTTGACATCAACTGCTAAGAGTGCGTTCCAAAACGTGCGAGGAATTCACTCGAAAGTTAAAAAGAGATAGAAACAACGAAAGAAGGAGAACGGCTATACTGTTTGTTTTTGAACGCTATAGATAGAGCGATTCACTGTTTTGGAACGGGTTAGGGTCATCATGGTTGGGGCGGGTCGTATGATGACACTGTCAACATAACCTTTGCTTTCTATTGCATAGAAGGAAAATCGCGTTTTTAAGCATATTTTTCAAATAAATAAGTACTACTTGTTCGTTTCTACTTTAGTAAATCTATTCTTCCTTCAACATTAAACTTCAACATTGGCGCATCATAATTATTATGATTTTGACATATGTGAGGTAATTTTTAACGACGCTCAGCCAAGGGTGAGAAATCGCACTTGTCTGTCAGTGCGAAAATTACTTTACCGAAAGCGTTCCAAAATACTACTCGGGTAGCTATCGAGTAATTAAATATAATAAATAAATATAAATATCTTAGGACAACTCACACACGGTCATCTGATCCCAAGCTAAGCAGAGCTTGTGTTATGGTAACCAGACAACTGATATACCTACATACTTATATACTTTCTAAATACATACATATTATAGATAAATTACACCCAATTGCTCGGTTTTCCTCGGTTTTACTCGGCTCATTTCGGAACGCTCTAGAGTAACTTTCGCACTACTTCGTGTAATTCTTACCCTTTTTGGAACGCACCCTAAAAAAGTAAAAGCTAGGTTTGTTAGTTTCAATGTCTTCTTTAGGATTTTATGTGTCTGTTTAGTTTTTCTAGTTCAAGTTGTTTCAGTAAGTGGGCGATAAATTAAGCACGCAGTTGGCAACAAAGGGCAATAAAATATAACCCAAACTAAATATAACTTTTTTCGAATTTTATCTTGAAAAAAAACGCGAAACAGCAACTAGATACACAGTTCCATACAAAATGGAACAAAATAGTGTCCGAACTGCAATACGTACTTAGACATTTGTATATCACTTCGAGTATTTACGATAAGGTCCTAAGAGTCAAAGAATTTAATCAAATTTAAACCTTATCTACGCACAATGAGGTTGAAAATAAAACCTGTTTAGTTTGTTACATATCACCTTTGGTTTTAAAAGCAATAAATTTTTATGACACTCGCTGCTACGTCGAACAAGGGAGGAGTGGAGTTGCCTTTGTTAATTTTATTTTTATTTTTATGAAATATGATAAAACAGAAAATAAATGTTCCTTTCCCAATTATGTTTTTTTTTGCTTATTTGAAACTTAGTATAATTTGTTGATCAGGGCCTATTGAGGTTTAAGACAGGAAATTTGCAATAAAACTAAAGAAATATTCACAGCAAATCTTTTTTTTTTTTCACACGAAAAAATAGAAGTGTTGACAACGCAATTGTACAAAAAAATTGACACGTTCTTATAAAAATTACAAAAAAATCACATATCATATAAAGTATACTTCTAAATGTTATATTATTATGTTATGTTATTAATTTCCTTGAAACAAATACATACATATCACATACGTACATATATACATTGCAAGTTAAATAAAAGCTTGTAAAAATAAATTAATTAATAAAAAACAACAGCGTCTCTATCATTTCAGAACAGAGTCATCGTATAACCCAAACAAATGATGTTGAAAAACAATGGTATGGGTTTGTAAGTTCGGCTAGTGTCTATTCAATTTCAAGGGTTATACTCTCGCCGAATGTCGTTAATATGAACTAAAAAAATGTTTTATTATCTTTTCTTGGTCAAATACTAATGGAATTTCATGCATATTGTAATAATAACAAAAGTACTTACCTAAAAAATGACACTCCATATTCCTTTAACGTTCCGGACGTGTGATTTTTACATTTTTTCACTGAGCACTGCGGCATGTTTACGCTCGGAACGGACAAATGCTACTGAATGAATAGGCTACCCACAACGGCAAGTGGGCAGTCATTTGGTTAGGACGCTTTTCTGTTGTGGATTGTGTATCTAGTTTATACTTGATCGAAGCGAAACAGAGAGATAAATTATGTCAATTTGACGTCTGTCAATTCAAATTTTACGTCATTGAATTGACTGTTGTTTGTTGTCATAGTAACGGATCGAAATAGTTGTTTTAGATCTGTGTAACAAGAAAACTATTATTAAATGTAAGTTGCGAGGACCAATTATTATACAATTTATATCAGTTACTAATATGTCTGATTATATGTAGGTATGTTCATCTGATTAAAACAATCAGTTAATTTTGAGGTTATAATTAGTCCTTTTTTTGTGGTAGTGGTGAGTTCCTCCACTACTGATGGTTACTGGTCATTGTTTAATATTGTATTCTCGATCCTTTGTTATTATGGTTTCCCAAATACTCACTCTCTGGCTCAACTCTGGGCCTTGTCTTTGGGATACATATGATAGGACAGTCATTTGTGTTTGTTTTTTATTGTTACCTTACTCTGTTTTCTATCCTCTTCCTTTCAACCAATGGTATCATTAGTAAATTCCTCGTACAACTGCTCTACAAATCAAACCAGATTGACAACCAACATTTTGGTATAAATAATGTAAATATGGCAAGATAAATATACATAACTAAGCACTTACTTTAGCTGAGCTATTCTCGTCTCTGTCTTGTCTCGCCAGAGTCATTTTGCAGTTGCGCTATTCAACATAAATATTAATAAGTAAGAGCGAAACATTTATTTATCTAGACAAGAGTAGTATTTTATGAAAATTAGTTTTTTTTTAGTTAGAAATCTAAATTACTATGTAATCGTAATTTTTGAGCTATTTGCACTTTGCACATCATATTTGTAAGCCTACTGGCATGACTTAGGGTTCTTTACCTGAGTTCACAAATAAAGTGATTTTGATTTTGATAAATAAGAAAGGGTAGTGAATAAAAACAACATTTATGATACCTTTCAATTATATGTTAATAACATACTTTATGTTAGTAGCACATTTAATAACTTTGGTCAGTATAAAAACTCAAAATTTTAACATTTGTAAAGAATAACTTCAATAACATATTTATTAATAACTAAACACAAACAATAACTTTGAAACACACACAGAACAAGCCTTTTAATAAATAACATGGTAATTTCCTGCTTAAATTATTTAATTTAACTTATATTCTACACAATACTATAGTTTCCCATAGCTAACATACAACGCCGCAGGTCTTGAACACAATCATAATAAGACTTATACGGTGGAGCTAATGTCTCATCATATAGTTTCAGTACTGCTACAAACTTCTTCATTGCTTCTCCATACTGTCCGTTCTCCATTTCTCCACGGCCTAGACGGTACAGCATTTCTGTATCCTGGGAATGTATATGTCAAATTACAAATCTAGTATTGAGTTTAGTATTTCTGTGAATTTCAATGTAACTTGGTTTTTTTACGTCGTAAGACAGTTAAATTTTAGGAAACAAAAAAAATCTAAATAAAACATTTATGTTTGAATAGAAAATACAATAAAATTAATATTAAATGTTTATTGTTTTCAGATTTTTTTCTTCAGTTAACAACAATTCCTAACTCATCATGGATGATGACGAAGAAGGTAGATTTCATTCATTTATTTATTCATAGCAGCTATCAACGATCATATATGCATGTATCTAGTATATCAGCCTATTATTGTTCAAACTATTCATACTAATATTATAAATGGGAAAGTGTGTCTGTCTGTCTGTCTGTCTGTATGTTTGTTTTTTATTTCACGGCAAAACGGAGCGACGAATTGATGTGATTTTTTAAGTGGAGATAGTTGAAGGGATGGAGAGTAGCATAGGCTACTTTTTGTCTCTTTCTAACGCAAGCGAAGCCGCGGGCAAAAGCTAGTATCCAATAAAATGTATTGATGGTATATTTCAGAAGTTGAAGAGGAAGCGCCAGTCGTAGATGAACGCGACTTAGAAGTAACTGAGCAAGTCACTCCAGCAAAAGAAATAGCTCTTGCTCCTCCTAAATATGAAGTGAGACCCGACCTTGGAGAAAAGTAAGATATCTTTTTTTGCTTTAGCCACAAAACCCTTAAAAAAGACAAAAAGGGTAGAAATATCTGCCTCCTGTCTATGGCCTTTAAGTAATCGCAAAGCTAAGCTCGTATGGCCTTATGATAAGTGTTAAAATTCAAGATACAGGCATTGCTTTATTAACTGTATTAATTTCTCGAACACCGCGCTACAGCCGGCTGTCGCGGCTTTTCATATATTATCTGTGAATATGCGCAATTTAGGCGGGACTTGAATGGATAATAATTACACACATTAACTTCTCAAAACAAGCACTTAAAGTTCAGTAATATAATTTATTATCACTTTCCCCTAGAAATATACTACACAAAAAATCTCACATCCATTTATATTCTGTAACTGCTCATCATAAAAAAACCCTTCTATTTCAGGTTCCAAGCGGCCAACGTAAAGGACATAATAATGACGACGATGCAAGAACAGCTGATAGGTCGGCAGTACAGAGCCGACCAGGCGCCGCGCTGGGCCAAGCTCATCGCCAACGGGATACGGCAGAGGGTGCAGGATCTCGATATGAAGAGGTATGTTCATGTTTTGAAGTATATAAAGTTTTTATTGATTTATAAACTATCTCACCCTTGACTGGTAGAGAATGCCCAGGGCATTAAGGCCGCTTCTGTACTTTAGAGCATAGAGTATAAGTAAATAAATATTGTTTATGGGTCTGGACGAAATTAGGTCCCGTTGCTTTCGAACTATATCACACTCTACACCCTTACACTGAGCCTCCGCTATCCATAAGTCCTATTGTTTGTTAGTGGTTTGTATCTTACGAACTGCAATTACGAAGATAGAAGTGATTTTTTTTAGAGTGGATTGCGGCTTTAACAATAAATTAGTACGAAACTATTCGTTTGCGAACCTGACTCGCACTAAACATTGGCGTACGCTTAATTTAGCATTAATCAAATTCATAATACTTAATTATTTACCATTGATGGATGAACAGGAAGTGTATAGAGAATGCCCGAGAAAAAACAATATAAAAAGATTTAGCGTTTACCTGCTATTTTCTTGCGGACGAAGGAAAAGTTTTAAATCTCAAACTATGTCGGTTTTATTACGTATGGTTGAGTGTGGTTTTCAGCTGCCCCCTTTTACCTTTTTTATCTGTGTTAGATAAAAAATTCTAAATTCTTTATTCCAGGTACAAGATCATAGTACAATCAACAATAATAGAAATGAAGGGCGCAGGTGTAAAGTGCGGACAGAGATGTATTTGGGACCCCGAGACTGACGATTATACCGATGCTCAGTATAGAAACGATTCTTTGTTCTGTTACAGCACTGTTTATGGTGTTTATATGTACTGAGATTGTTGGGGTTGCCAGGCACGATAATGAGTGGCTGACATTAAAGCTCAGAATTTAACTCATGAAAGGAGGCCGCACATCAGGCACACATTTGTATTTCGACAAATATGGCGCCACATTTGCAACGCGGCATATTTATTGCTCTCGCATATCTGTTCGCGGGCTTGCACACAAAGGACATATTTGTTGCTGGCGTATACAATATATTTGTAGCAAACAATTGCGGCGCAACAATTGTGGCGAGGTGAATGTTTGATGCTGTTGCATGTTGCGTCGGTGTGTGGCCTGGTTAATAAAAACGTTTCCAAAGAAAAGAATATTTGTTTCTTGTAATAGTATAGTTTAAGCAAGTCGGTTTGATAGAACGGCCGGACGGACTGTGATTTGATAAACTGTACTAATATGTAGATTTATTACTGCATAAGTTTAGCACATGCACTGAAAGTTCAAAACTCACCAAGAAGGAATGTCAATACAGCATTCAAGCGATATTGTGGATTATATAAATAGAGGTATAATTTTAAATGCCTTGAGACTGCTTGCCGCTGCCCTGTCAGCTGTTTTTTTAGGTGTTTATCCTTAAGGCTTGTATTACCATGTTCCGATAAAACTTGCCATAATAAAAAAAACTTGGTGGATAGTATTGCGAAAACAAGAAACAGAGCTACGGACTATTTATATCAATGACTTAAGTACTTAGCACAAGCAAGGAATGCTGTCCTATTTTTTTTGTTGAATGTTATGTATTGTTTAAAGATAATGTTACAAAGTGTGCCTTCTTAATTTTAGGAGTTTTTTTTAAGCACCTTTTTACCCAACGGCGCGAAATCTAAGACATATTAGGTTATGCGTATTTATGTACATTTTTATGTGGGGTTCTTATTAATTAGGTAAGTTATTTTATTGACGGTAATTGGATTAATGAATTTCAATGTATCATTTCAACAATAAATTGGGAATTTTGTAACCAATATTTCCAGTGTTTTTCTTTGTATTTCCTATTTCTATCTTAGTAACTATTTACTTCTGGTTGTTGTATAATTTTAAGAGAGGCATAGAAACAGGTACAATAGAAATGTCGACAACATAAAAAAATGGCATTCTGTCTGTTTAGTCCGTCTGATAGACCGGCCAAAACGACACGTATTTTTTGCTTGATTAAATTAATAAAAAATACAAAGATAATGAGCAAGAAAGTTCCGGAATGGCGGCTTTTGACTTCATCGTGCCGCAAAAATTGTATCAGATTGTGACGTCACGCGAAACTACAACGCACTGTATCGTCGTAATTTTTCGTTTATAAGAAAAAAGAAAAAAAATACGTGTCTAAAATTTTTTGAAAATCTAACTGACGCGTCGGCTGTCGTCTCGCCTATTATGACATTTCACAAGCCCTCAATTATTAAATTCAAACCTTATATTAATGGCATAAAAGTCAAAGTCGGGTGACTTTGACTTTTTTTGACCCTTTTACAGTAAATATCATCGTCACGGAATTTTCATAATGTTTTCAGTAAGTTTGCTCAAACAATTGTTATTAATTTGCACGTACATAACAAAATGCTCTATTAATGTACAAGTTATATCACTTGTGTTGATTGTATCATTTTCATGAATACTCTAATTTATTTATATCTTCATACACGGATATCATCATTTCATAGTGTTTATTTTAGTTATTTATATTGTCAATATGTCTACTAATAATTTTTCTGTCGGAATACTAATTAGATGTAGGTGTCTAATTAAAATTCTGCCAAGAAAAATATTTCGATTTATTTTTCGAAATTGCCTCTCAAGAGAGAGAAGCGACCGAAACACACATAGTTACGACTGAGTTCACACATTCCCGCTGTCACCCCTTGGTGCTTGGCACCCGGGGCGGACCGCCCCTGCCGCCCCCCCCCCCTTACGCCCCCACTGCCCGAAATGAAATCCTGGCTACTGCCTACTGCTTGCTTATTAAAAGCTCTTTAGGGTAAAGAAAACTCGTGTTATTTAAAAGTTTCACCGCTTTATGTGTCTGTTTGCCTGTCTGTCGGTCTTAGTACCTACCTACTCTGCGGTTTTTTTATTTGAAAGTAAGTAAGTTATCTAGCGATATTATTGGTTGCAGTCGTGATTTTAAACTTCGGCTGCAGGGTTTATAAAATTTCAAATTTACTCTTGTCATATCTTACTTGCAAAGCCTTCAATCCCTTGAGGATGTTGGTGTACTGCTGGCACAGGCCACACTGCACCATGAACTCTTTGCAGTCGTATGGCACTGCTACCACGTTGGGGCAGGGACGGTCGGAGTCGCATCTGTAAACGTTGCAGAAATGGCAATATGGTTATGTAGCATTTTCAGGTAAGCAGTCAGAAGAGTACCTATGAAATATTTTTGATTAGTTTTAATAAGTTATCGTGATAGCAGTTTCTCGGTTTTCAACTTCTCGGCGCTCTCACTATATGTATATTAGCAAATTCACTCCTGATATCACTAAAACAATAATTTGTAAATAGTTGCATAAAGTTTATTTTATTTTTTTATTTAAACTTCATTAACAAAGTTAGGAGGCGGACTTAAACCGCCTTATTACAAAACAAAGTTTTTCTCTAAACCAGGTTTAAACCATTGAGCTAGGTTTTGTATTTCGAATCTTGATTGTATCATAATAAGATTCAAATTACAAAACCTGGCTCAATGGTTTAAACCTGGTTTAAAGAAAAACCTTGTTATGTAATAAGGCGGAATGTCTTTAGTATTTAGTATACTCTACCAGTCAGCCCAAAGTTGTGGTCATCCTCCACATTTGTTCATTTTATTTTATTTCTATAATAATCATACATATTGAGGGTTTCTATAAAAAATCTTGCCATTTCCGGCAAGGATTTTTTATGAAAAGATGTAAAGTTTTCCCTCGGCCAAAACTAGATGGCGCCACTAATCTCAACCCACAGTTATGATTTCGTAATAAATATCGATTACTAATGTCGAATCGATCGTTCTCTGCCTATTTAGATAAATTCAAATCGATTATTAATGTTTTAGAATAATAAATAAAAATAAATTTAAAAGAATACAAAATAAGTCCTCACTTGAATCTCATATAATTCTCGGTCATTTCTTCATACAATGGCCACTTATGTTCGCACGGCGTACATTGGCAATCGAACCAGTATTGTTCCTTTAACTCTGCCTGTCTCTTCTCTTTGGGGACAGTCGTGAAGATAGGGCCGTAGTTTTCAGACACTTCCTCACCTTTTTTTATGTTTTTAACCGCACGAACAACGATTTTGTTACCGCAAAAATATCTGGAAAGGTAAAACTGCTTCATTATTATAAATATTCACATTATAATGTGCTTCCTACAATGTACTTGGCTTGGGACTTCTTGAATCTTATAAATCTTACAAAAAGTCGAAAATCATAGACATTTGAGAACATTTAGTGAATCTTTTGTAGGTAATTTTTATCGACTTATTCCTAATAACGCTGAATTGCTTAAATGCGCTCAAAAGCCGTGTAAAATGGCTATCAAAGCCATCGTTTTTGCCCAAACCCATTACTATCTTGTTGTTATTCTAAAAGTGACAGTCAACAACCATGTTTATGAATATTTGTAAACTATAATGGTATTAATGTTTATTGTCATTTGCAACAAAAGGAAGGTTTCGCTATAAAATAAAAGTCACGTCCGCTTACCTGACAACACCAGGATCACAAGAATGGTTGAACAGCGCAAGAGTTGGGAACACGGCTCCTGCCAAAAATACCGACTTTCCCTCGTGTTTGATGACGTTCTTACCTACTTTGGGTTTAGGGCATTGCAGTTCAAAGACTTCGTGAGCATTGAACTTTAGGATCTGCAGATTCTTTAAAATAAGACCACCGATCAGAGCCACGTCATCCTTGTATTTTTCATCTACAGCCATGGTCTTTAGCTCATCGACTGCCACGGGCTTACTCCTTGGCTTGCCATCGAAGTACCCACTAATCTCCAGAAGTTTAACAAAGAAGGCTGTCACTTGAGTTCTGTGTAAGAAATCTATCTTAGATCTTTTCTCCTCATGAGCCACCAAATGATAGATGTTTCTGTAATCATCAGTTTTGTAGGGCCCAGTTGGTTTAGTGTCCAGTTCTTCACTGATATTGGTGAAGTATTCTTTTTTGCGTTGTGTTATCATTCTCAACGCTATATGGCAAGTTATGGAGCATCCTGACTTCCATATTAACGGTAGGATGTGACACTCGTAGCCGTGATAAGATTTCTGGGCTGCTTCCAAGCATTTGTCGCTGCAGAATATGACGTTTGGACATTTTGGACAGGGTACAGGAATTGGACACCTGGAAATGATTTAATATTAACTTAAGTATTAGAAAGGTTTTTATTTAAAGTTGATGTTCATTCATCTTGCTATTAAAAGTTTGAAAAAAATATAACTTACTTTATCAAACAGTTCTGGCAATGTGTTCCTGAATATTCCGCCAATAAAACCCCACTATGAGCTTTCCACCAGTATTACTTCTCCTGCCTCTAATCTTTGTTGCTGTTGCAAACCTTCCTTTCGCCTCCTCATAATCAATCTGAATGGCTTCTGAAGCTGCAGGGTATTGA